>OX637879.1:11768434-13074684 GCA_951802675.2 Boloria euphrosyne
AAAAACATTAAAAAAAAGTACTTTTCTTATGATATTACGAGTATCACTTATCAGTTAAATACCGTTTTTAATTTCGTATTCTACCGAACCCTCTCTAGGCCCTTCTCCTCGCACCTAACGATGTTTGTTTGTATTATAGAACCAAAAGAACACATTTAAAAAACTTTATTTCTAGAGTAAATAAATTCAAAAAAATACTTTACGACTGAAAGAATATTTCTAATACAATTTCAAATACCTAAAAAACCAGAATATATGTATAAAAGAAACGAATTCATATACATTATTCATTTTATTTACCCAATAAATCAACTGGAACTACGACATTTAGTTGATACAATCAATGGTCATTGAGGTCCGTCTATCATTTGGTAAAAGCATTGCCGTGTACTAAGACTTTGATTTGAGTTGTTATTGATTGGTATTGTTTCGTATTTTCTATGTATTTCTGATTGATGGATTTTACTGAAAAAGACTCAGTAAATGACGATACGTTTAGCTCAGTTTGTAGTGACTCTACATGCTGTGCTCCGGTCACTTGTTCGAGTCTTGCTAAGGGTATTCATTTATTAAGCACGAATGTTGTACCTACTGCTATCATAGGTGCTTATACCATAGGTGTGTACAAGATTACGTATGTATTTAAAGTTGTTTATGTGTAGTGATGGTGATATCAACTATCTGGTATCCGTAACACAAGCCTCGTAGCTTACCACAGAAGTAGATGGCGCTGTGTGTAATAATATCCGTAAAAACAATTCGCAAGAGATTGTTTAAATCGTACAGAATTTTGGAGTCGATAATATTACACAAGCTGTCAAGTAAAGGAGATATGTGGGAGGAGACAACTGTGTTATTCACAAGGAAGCAGAATTTGAAGCTGCCTTACTTTATTTATTTTGATATGTATTGATATACATTTGCCAGTAAATAGTTTTTCTAAGTGAACCTGCGTGTTTGAACAAGTTTTCGAAAGACATAGTCCACCAACCCGCCTTTGGCCTGATAAGCATATATGATTATAGAGTATAGACAAGTACTTTTACACTTGCACAACTAAAATAACTTATTATACACGTCACTTCCTAAAAATATTAATGTCATATTTTATAAATTTCAATATTATTGATATAGTCGTAATATGTATGTGTTAAGCATTTTTTTAATATTACAATACCTTTATTATCAAAGAAAGTAGATAAAAAGTTCATGCATTAACAAAAGAACAAAAAAACACAGTTAAACAAACATTGTGCAAATATAGCAGCTTGTATAGCATAAAAGGAAAGGATTCGTTCTCTGTCCAACGCGTCGGCGTCGATTCATTCGACTGCGAATTTCCCTATGAATAAATTACTTTGCAAACTGTTGATTTTACCAACATTTCTAAAACATCTACTTTTTCGTTGGAGTTAGAGTTTATTATTGTGTTATTTGCTTCGTATAAAGTTTTATTTTAATTGTAATTTGGTTTATTTTGAATATTATGTTGTGTAAAGATTATTAATTAATAGTCTAGATTTCGTAAACGCGGGTAGAATGACTTACAAATAATTATTATTCATATTTGTAACCGGCTTCGCTTGTATAGTTTACGTGATACTTGAGCGACATTTAACTTAACTACAGTCGTAAAAAAATTCCAAAGAGTATGCAATATGCATATCTTGTTAGTAACAAAATATTAATTATTATTGTAATAATATATCTTCATGAATATATAATAAATATTTTTTTACTTAATTAATATTTAAAATAACTGTTTTTAAATTATCAATCATTTGTTTATAAAAGTACTTTTATCAGTCGCTAATTCCAAGATATTTATTATTAATTGAGATTTTTTTTCAGTTATAGAGTAATCAATTATTTTAAAGATTTTTATATAATAAAATACACAATTGTTAATATTAACACAATGACTCACCTATTCTACTCAACCTTGTTGAATCGACACTTCTGTAGTGACACACTAACACAAAAATATTTTTAGTACGGCTATTTCAGATTACGAGATTCGCCGAAGTCCCTTGTCATTTGTGATTATGTTCACCGGAATTTCGATTTCAACGAACGGAAAGAGATGTAGATATTGTAATAGTAAAAATTCATGAAATATTTTTAATGATTTGGTGTCATATTTAAACTACTAACCTTACTTGGATATGACCGAGAATCTGTACATTAGTAATAGTTTATCGATACATAATCGAGACATAATCTATAGTTTTTATTCTTTTTTATTTCTGACACATTTTGAGGAATTTTGGTATAATAATATTTGGTTACGGATATTGATACTACTGAGGGCCTAGACAATGTAACAATCGATTAGCGAAAGCGATAGTAGAAAAGTCCAAAATGTATGGGTTTGACAATATGACTTAGATATGTAGAAAATGTACATTCATTTCAATTATTAGTGATTTAAAGTTCAAGATGTATACGCTGCGTTTAAGCGATGACGATTGTAGAAATCGAATCGCTTCATAGCGAATGCCGGTTGTTTATAGGCCCTGGATACTTTTTACTTAGAGATAATTTGTCATCTCTATTTTTATTTAACATAATGTTTGTGTTTAACGTGAATGAACGAAGAACTTTGCTGTCGAATTTATTTAATCGACCTATATAGCTGTGTATATTTTGAACAAGTGACATAATGCGTAAAGATATGTCCGATCAGACAATTTTCAAGCTATCTAAAATTCGTGATCAACTCTTGCCTTGTCAAAGTAAACTATAGATCGTACGGCGTACACCGTATAATAACTGGACACGGTACCTGTCGCCCGGTATCGAAAAAATCGTACTAATACATCACCGTGCTTCGAGCACATAAATCGTGTCTTGCGCCTCATTCCTCACCGGTTGAATTGTCGGCCTATCGATGAGTGAAATGAAGCGATTGCAGTTGTATTTGCATACAATATATAATTTAATAACTAATCTGCGCCTGAAGTTCGCTGTTGGAACCGTAATCGGTCAGATATTAATAAATCGTATTACTTACAAATTCACTAATCTTAATCTATAAAATATGGTTATTTTGATATCCTAAAATAAAGTGTGTCAGATAAAACGTCATACATTTTACAAAGCTCAATACCTATGGAAATTGCTCGGAAACGCTATTTTTCTACTGCCCCAGTTGTGCACTTTAAACTTTCGAAAGTACAATAATCTCTCAATTTTTCTCGGTAGCGAGAAATTGAAAGATTGAAGTTTGGCTAACTTAAAAATCAGTGAATTTTCATACCGTTTTCTCGTTATTTAAAATATCGAATATTCAAAATATATGGTAAGGTTTTTCCTATAAATTTATCACATAGATATCATGCAAATATTAATTCTTTATTAAACTTCGATCTAAACTTAACTTACAGTAATTTATTTTAATTTAAAAGTAACTTCAAAATAGGTGTAGGTATTTAATTCTAGCGTACTTGTCATTTAAAATTGCAAAGATTTGCCATTTACAGTATATATTATATAAATTCTTTAAGATTAAATAAAATCAAACTTACAAAATCCCAACCCCACAAGTAGTTTATAATTTGCTTCAACTGGAGTATTTTTTTCGTTTGCAAATCTACGTGTTCTTTCTTAAAGTTCTACTTTATTGGCAAAGGAAAAATATCGAAGAGTTCCATATACTTGTGATACAGAAATAGAGTTCCAACTAGGTCATCGTACGTTAGTTTCGCTTCAATACGTGAATGTACGGTAGGCTACGCAAGTGTTAACGTTTTTATTTGCGTGTTCACTGAAAAATGCATAGTAAAATTGAAAGATGTGTTATACATTATATAATAAGAATTTAAATCTATCTATAATTTATAATGCCAAATATCAAATAATAATAGAAATTAAAAATAAAACTAATAAAAATTACATAATAATGTTTACAGTAAAAAATATACTAACTTTTCAATTCAATCATAATATTTAACTATAAACTATTTTTAAATAAAAATATTCTTCATAGTCACCTCTTGAAATAATATAGATATATCTCGTTTCATTGAAGGAAGGATGCTTGCTTCAAAGCTTTCGTATTTCGAAGTCGGCAACTCAGAACGTAGCGTTTCAAGAACATTCAAGTACTGCCAAGTAGAAAATTTAGAGTAGATTCAACCCCAATTACGTATACGAGTGGAGTTTATTTGTACATTTATTTAAAAAAAATTATAGATCTTACGAGCTTTCCTCCAAATGCATGGTTAGATCAAACTTTTAAAGAAAAACCACTTCTTAAAATTTTATGACCTCGGCATTTTGGAATATTGCAAAATCTCTTAAAAAAGATAAGAGAGATAACCTAATGTTCCCTCCCTAGTCAAGGATACCCTCTTTAGTCTTATTCTTCAGCCCTTTTTAACATCCCACTGCTGGGCACGGACCTCCCTCAGTACGAGAGGGATAGTACACCGCGTTGGTCTACTGCGTGGGCTTACTTCACATGACATTCAAAAACTTGATAGGTTTTTCTTAGACATGCAGGTTTCTTCACGAACTTTTCCTTCACTATAAGGCAAGTGGTAATCATGATAGAAAATGATTCGCTCATGAAAATATCAAAGATGCGAGACCCGGATTTGAACCGGCATCACTCGTTTGTCTAAGCGAGAGCGTTACCGCAGGGCTATCACTGGATTTACGAGATTCCCTCTTTACGAGTAGCCAATCCAAAGTTTTTGTTGTTACGAGCGAGAGTAAAATTTGAAAAACTGTCATAAATTGTACTCGTAGCTTTCGCTAAACGAATAAAATAAGTTACTGTTTATAGTCTCCGATGGAAAAAGCATTTCGGAAACCGAAATGTACAAATAGTACATAGCTAAATATTATAAAGAGGTAAAGTTTGTTCAGTGATGTATGCAATCATTTAATTTGACAAGTTGTTTCGCAAATGAACCCAAGGTAGGTCGCTAGTCTTATGATATACTTTAGCGCGAGCGAAGCCGCGGGTTCCGCTAGAAAATGTTACCTACATTTTCTACTTGATTTGACTTCATAAATTATATACTAAAACCTCGAACCACTCAATCCATTAGTGAAAACAGCATGAAAATCGGCGCAGTAGTTTTTGAGTTCATCGCGAACAGACAGACAGACAGACGTGGCGAAGGACTTAGTTTTATAATATGTAGTGATGTACAATATTGCAATATTACATGCATCCATTAAACGTTACGTTTTTTAGAAGTGATAAATTTAACATAAAATATGTAAATAATTATCTATTCGCTTTAGTACGTTCACTAAAACAACTTATTTAAAAAAATGTATTATTTACATGGTAACATTTCCATGGAGACTCATAAGCTCTGATTCTGTACAATTTGAAACACAAATTGAGGTTTATATTATTTTCTTTATATTGAAATTTCAATATATTTTAATTTAACTATATTACAACGAAAGCACTGGTTTTTATATTGGAATTTAACATAATCTACGTTATATGTTATAATTACTTTTTTATAGAGAAAACTAAAGGCAAAAATTTCATATACGTCTATAGAAGATTTAATTTACTTCCAAACACTGGATCTAAAAGCTAAAGTTCAGGTACTTTTATTTGCGTACGTTTTACAGCGCCAGTCACTTTCAATTTTCAGCTCAAGCACTTTATTGCTTGCTTTGCGCGTGACAAGAGTACGGATGGACGTTATCTACTTCAAATAAATGAGTGTAATATACCTACTCGTATTATAATTTTATAATATGAAAATAGGATTATTAAAATCCCTTAGAAGTAAAACAAGGGACAAAGCCATCCTCTCGCTCCTCTCAAACTGAGTGTAGCGGGTTCAAATCCAGGTCTCGCACCTCTGATATATTCATGTGCGAATCATTTCTAAAAAGATTACCACTTACGGTGAAGGAAAACATCGTGTAGAAACTTGCATGTCTGATAGAACCTAGCAAGTTCTCGAAAGACATGTAAAAATGTGCTAACCTGTCCCTTAACCAGCGTGGTAGACTATAGCTTGACTCGTATTGAAGTGAGGCCCGTACGCAGCAGTGCAGGAATGTTAAAAACGGCTTAATATATAATGAATACTAAAGAATTAATTAAACATATTTTTTTTTATATTACCATTACTTGAAAACATAATATGTGAATAATAGTAATGTCCTACTACCAGCCAAAGGGAACAACATTAAGACGAACGAACGAAGTAGATATTGCAGTGCATATGGGTATGCCCAAACACAATTGCACTCTCTAATCCGTTCGTTGTCAAAGTGAGAGTCATCTTGTAGAGGCGCAGCTCCGTAGGCTTAACGTGCTCTCATGTTCTCAAGATACGGGTGAGAAATACTGCCAAGACCGAGCTGCTACTAAGAATTTTAAACAAAAAAATTATGGTATGCCCGACACGGGACTCAAACATAGGACTTCGTATTTGTCATACTAATCGTTAGAACAACAAGGCAATTAAAATTAATTTTATATTAATTCAAAGCTTCAATTATTTTAATAAGAATATCTTTGTATAAAAACACTTTGAAAAAATATGAACGAAAAAGCTATACCATTTTTATTGGTCACCGGTCACGTATTGTTATAACACTAAAACGTGCGAGAGATGCGAAAAAATTCTACTGCACTCGTAAATTGAGAATTATGTTAGGTTCATAATACATTTACGTAGGTAATAGTGACATTTTTCTACTAAATATAGCGGCTTCAAGTTCGATTTCCAGTTGAGGTAAATGATAACAATAATCATCATCATCATCAGCCCTTTTTAACGTCCCACTGCTGGGCACGGGCCTCCCTTAGTACGAGGGGGATCAGGTCATAGTCCGCCGCGCTGGCCTAGTGCGTGTTGGCGGACTTCACATGTCTTACGAAAACTTGCTAGGTTTTCTCAGACATGCAGGTTTCCTCACGATGTTTTCCTTCACCGTAAGACAAGTAGTAATCATGATAGAAATGATTCGCTCATGAAAATATCAGAGGTGCGAGACCCGGATTTGAACCCGCATCACTCGGTTATACAAGCGACGCGTTACCGCTGGGCTACCACTGCCACATAACAATAATAAATACTAATATTATTTATTTGTGTACTTTTTTCTATTAATTACTTTTGTAATGTTAAAAGTTTTCGAAAATGAAAATCCTAACAAACACTTACTAACAGACGCATTTGATTAGAACAAATCAAAAATCTGTAAACCGACGGGGACCTTAGCGGAAATAGGGCCTGAATGATGAAGTAATTATCATAGTAATCATATTAGGAAAACGGAAAAGAATGTTAACGCAAGAGAAATGCCCGAGATACTAAATTTTCTTCTTTTTTTTACTCACGAAGTGCGACGTGAAAAGAAATTTACAACACACACTCTTGTAATAGCGCCGGGAGCTTTACCGGCTGACATTATTCAGTACATGACCTTCATTTACATTTTTATTACAACAAATTACATAATAACATAAATAAATACGATTAATGTCTTTTGAAATGAAATAACAATAAAGTTCCACTCGACCGGCGCGGGCGTTGCAAAAAATTATGATCATAATAATTCAAGCCGGGAACCCTAAATCACTGTACATCGCAGAAGCTAATGGAAAGTGGCGCGTTTAAACATTTTTTCGCTCAATTGAAAAAAATATTTCAAAGGACATAAATTTTTATGAACAAAAACGCTATTCCGAATGTTCACTCTTTGTTCCTTTGAGATTAATGTTATATTTTCATGCATAGCAATGCAATACTTTTACTATATGCTACTATTGTGTCATCGAAACTTATTTCATTTTACAACTAGTTTCCGTACACTTCTTTGCTCGGCTATTTTTATTATTAATGTTTCGATATCATGATATACACTCATTAACTCTAGATATTTTGACTTCATCTATATTCTATACCTACTAAAGAAAATATAAAACAGGCCTTTAAGACTTAAATTCAATGAAATATAATTTTAAATCTTATTTCCAAGGTAAGATTAAATATTTGACAGATGATAGACATATACGAGTACCAAAATCTCATAAGATCTACTTGAACTTGAACTTGTAATTTTTGAAATACTATAAATACAATAGAGAGACGTTGAAAATTCACTTTGATAAAATAATAATTTTAACTTTATTTTGATACTCCATGGATTATTCTTGGTTTTGTAGCAAACCCTTACCTACTAGTATGATTTACGTGCCTTTATAGTAATAGTAATATATTGTAATAATATTTTGAAATTGTTTATTGCATAACATTTAAGTAAACGAAGAATTTTTTTGTCGTTTAATTTAAATGTATATGAAAAGTAAAACACAATAGACGGTAGCAGTTTCTGAGATTCGAAATAAACAGTTGTAACAATTTTTGTTTTCATTAATTAATCATATGATCACCACTTGTCTTACGGGGAAGGAAAACATCGTAAGGAAGCCTGCATGTCTGAGAAAACTTAGAAAGTTTTCGTAAGACATGTGAAGTCTGCCAACACGCACTAGGCCAGCGCGGTGGACTATGGCCTGATCCTCCTCGTACTGAGGGAGGCCCGTGCCCAGCAGTGGGACGTTAAAAAGGGCTGAGAGAGAATTATTAATCATAAAATTTTATGTCATGATTTATGTGGATAAGTCTTGGCTACTTTTATTAACATTAAGCATATAGAATGAAAACTAATATATTCATATTTTCGTAGTATGTACCGAAAAACATAAAATACCTTATAAATGAATTATGAAACTACCTTTTAGAATTTTTTCGCGGATATATTTAGATTTTTGGTTCCCGAATTTTCGAAAGCTTTACAACAATCCTGGTCACGGGAGAGAAATCAAAATGCATCTGCGACCAAATCCGAAAAGATACTATCCATTTATAATGCCAAATATTCGCGTAAACCTAAGAAAGTATTATAAAATACCTTTCAAAGCTCCAGCGCGGCTTATACGAAAAAACAAATAAAATTATAAATACTCAATGTTAACATTGTTTTTGTAGAGTCAACATTAAAAAAGGTCAGTATCAGCTCACCAAACTTAATTTTTTTCTCTAAATACCTATAATGAAATATCAATACTAAAGTTCCTAAAATAATATTTCTCGACTGCTAAAAGTTATTTTGGGGGTTTTCAATATCAATAACTTGTTTTCATTTAGTCTATTGCCGGATAAACGTTCTGTCAAAACCAATTTAGTTTCTAACATTAGACCTAACATAGACGAAATAAAAATTTCCTAATGTAAAGTGACGTTTATATTATAAAGGTATATATAAATATTATATTATAGTATATACGAGTATTAGAGACTTAAAAATCACTTTTAAATTTCTTTAAGCCATGTATGGCCTTTTTTAGTTTTTTTTTATTAAATCACACTTGGGATATTAAAGTCTAAAAAAGAACTACGAAAACAAAATAAACTTGAGTTAAATACATAACTTTTGAAGTCTGACCGACACTTTTTTAAAATACATATTATGTAGAATTTGTGTTTACTCAATTGACAACTCAGGGTGAGTTCGCTTCGCTTCGGAACCATACATTTTCGGGGATAAAAGTAACCTAAGGTTCTATTCCAGTTTGTAATCAATATTATCTATGCCATATTTAATCCAGATGTGTTCAATCGAAAGGAGAAAGTGAATGAGTATCGAACATCCATCCATGCATATATCCATAAATTCATCTCTCCACATTCACATTTATAGCATTAGTAGGAATAAATATCTTAGTTTTTTAAAAAGCCTATGCTTTTGAAATGAACGAATATCTAAAACTGTAAAAATTCAGTACATCTTTCTACAGTCACTAAAAAAACTGTTTTTTTTTTAATTTTATTTATATTATTCGAGAGCTTTTCCCTCTACTCTAAGTCATACACTTTTTGTACAAAACTTCATCCAAATCCGTTTAACGAAAAAGAGTGTGAGCGAGAAAGATTTATATAGCAGTATAGTATAAAATTTTTGTTAATGTACAGAAAAACATAACAAAAATCTTATTTTCTCAGTGGAAACTTGAGCAACGTATATGAGGTATGAGGTAGTGTCGTGAAGTGAATAAATTTAATGAAAGCGGCGCGGCTGTTCTAACGTTCCGCCATGTTAGGCTACAATTTGTAATAATACATAGTATGTACTTATTTAAATAATACTTAATAGTTAGACTTTTAAATAAATATAACTTAAAGAAGTTTATTATTAACATTGATATATGATTTTTATTATAACAGATATTTTATTATTTTCGAAAGCTGCTCACATATTCATGTCAAGAACCTATCGATTAATTCGCTAATATTCAATAGGAACTATGGGTACTATTCTAATAGAACACATGAATATACACCGATCAAGTTGTCTGCTCTGTAACTGTAAATGAATAATATAGGACATAAACATGTAATTTCATCATTAAAAGAAAAATGTCACGGAAGGTATTTTCGGAGGTTTCCTCGGATTGTTTCCTGACTTTTCGAATGCTTTAAAGCAAAGTCAAAAATCTTAAAATATCAAATATTCGTATATCATCATATCATCAGCCCTTTTTTAACGTCCCACTACTGGGCACGGGCCTCCCTCAGTACGAGGGGGATCAGGCCATAGTCCACCTCGCTGGCCTAGTGCGTGTTGGCGGACTTCACATTTCTTACGAAAACTTGCTAGGTTTTCTCAGACATGCAGGTTTCCTCACGATGTTTTCCTTCACCGTAAGACAAGTGGTAATCATGATATAAATGATTCGCACATGAAAATATCAGAGGTGCGAGACCCGGATTTGAACTCGCATCACTCGGTTATACAAGCATCGCGTTACCGCTGGGCTACCACTGCCTCTTGAAAATATTGTTTGTTACAAAATAACGTGTAAACAGAGAGATCATGTCATAGATCTGAACTATAATATAAAACTTTTATTTTCTTTATCTATTTTTATTTTCTATGAGATAATAGTAATATTATTTTAGTACTAGATTCACATATGTGGTGATGCATTATAATATATAACATTCAAAAAAAAATTCTTTCGATGGCAAAGCTTTTATGAAATAAATAGAAATCTTCTAGTATGAACGAGCATCTTAACTATGAGTCGCGACGTAGGATGAACAAATTCTACGGAAACCGAGTGAACCGACAGGGGTAATGAAATTTATGCTCCAGTTAACTCAGTTATTTTATTATTAAATAGAATAGTTTTGGCAGGTTTAGTTTTGAGACTATTTTGAATGTTATATGTTAAAATGATGGAATAGCTTTGGATAGTGAAATTTATTTGTTATCCTTATGTTCTCTTTAAAATGGTACGTTGTGATTATTCACCTTTATCATCACCAGGTTTATACCTACGAGTATACTTTAGTCGTACCTTCCTTTAATCGATTTTCGATTAATTTATTTAAAATTATTCAAATATAAAATGTATGAAAGTGAACATTTACTGCATAATTTTCACTAGAATTCTAATAAATTAACTAATATTAAAAATTAAATGCCAATATATTGCAATTTGCTATCGCGATGATAAATATTATATTTTATAAAATATTAAAAAAAATATGTCTTGCTTTTAAGAGAATTACAAATAGTTTACTAATAATTACCGACATATAATTAATCATAGTATTATCATTGAAACTCTAACGAACCGTATTTAAAGAAGAAATATAAATGAACGGAGCTTCTGTTAAAAATGAGGTAAAAGCTCACTTAATCATTTTTGTTATTTTTCCCTTCATGAAAGATTATTAAATATTTATATTAATTTTTAGTGTGTATGTATGGTGCTATACTATTTTTCTAATTCTTATACAATATTTTATGTTGATAATATAAGATAATACACAAAAATGTAATTCATAAAACATTGAAAAAAAAAACGCTATTAATAATATTTTTAAGTTTTTTAATGAGACGGATAAAATAAGTAGCTAATTTTATTTAAAATATTGAAAATTATCTATAAATTGTTATGTACTACATACATCTATTTCATTTAAATACAAGTTCCATTTATTGTATAAAAACACGTAAATAACTTAATAACTTATCAGCGACCTATTTACTAATTATTTTAAGAACCTAAGCCGCAAATAAAACAATTGTAGAGCAAGTAGAACCGAAATATCGCACCTACAAGCAACAATTCGCGTATCCACCTGCAATTGGCACCGTAAGGTAACTCACCGTTTACGTAGCAGCGAGCATATCCTTTCACAATGTTTAATTAGAACACAGTCTACACCCACCGATGGATCGTTAGGACAGCGAATTCATCAATTTTTCATTAAGAAACCCGGCAAAAACACGCCCGAAACGTGTGTAGATGCAAAAATTACAAAATCCACGTCCTCTCGCCGTGAGCTCTCGAGCAAAACTGGGAAACTCAGTGCCTCGAAACCAAACTCTAGATAGAGTTCGATGTATATGAGAGATAGAGACGGAAACGGGTGCAGAGGTGCGCAAAAGAATTAGATGTTTATGGTGGCCTACGTGTAATAGAATAACAACAGCGTGTGTGAGCTTTTTTGTTTCAAGTGTCAAAGTTAGTGGTTCGTCCTTCACTATAGTACAGGGATCGATTGTGATATACAGTACATGTATCTGTTTGAATTCACTCATGCATTTGATAACTCTCATTTTTCATTGCGGCATTGTTTTAATTTGCAAAAGCCTTTGTTTCGACCTACTTTTGTTACTTTAGTTCGCTCTGTTGTTTTTTGAAGTATTAAACATGTGTGTTAATAATAATGTCGCTTATTTCTGTTTAATGAAAATAAAATATTTACCTGCCTTTAAATATAGTAGCTTTGAGTTTTAATAAATTTAAGGAATTCTTACTTTAAAAAGATTTAGGAAAGCTTTAAAGCGTGTAAATCGAAAGGCTACAAAGCGCCTCACGAATTTTAAATCAATTCAGCGTGTTGTCGGCCACAAATGGACGGATTTAATAAAATAAATTTAATTTTGACATAAAAGACAGTGGAATCCTTCCGATCACGACATTAATATAATGGACAGTAAATTAACTTTCAGTGAAAATCATTCATTTGGAATGCATAAAATAAATAGACCAGACGAGGGTAAGAAGGGTTTTGACATTTGTTGGATAAACTATTGGATGTCTAATATGAACAAAAGTAATTGATACCATTTCCACAATAAGCTGTTAAATTATCTATTTCTAAAGTAGAGAGGAAGGTTTTGGTATATAATTTATCATGTTTTTGTATACATTATCTAGCGTATTCCGCGGCTTCGCTTGCGCTAAATCTAGGGACGAACCCAAGCAAAGCGAGGGGGAGTCGCTAGTTATTATCTAATAGCATGTTAAGAAAATAATTCAATTTTATATTTTTATTTCTTTAATTAAATTTTATTACATTAGGGTTATATGCATATGTTAGTAGATAGATATAGTCAATTCAAAATTGATATTTCTACCGTCTGTCTACAAAACAGTATATTTAGAACATTGTGAGTTCTATTTACAACTTGAGCTATACCATAACTACTTTCATTGATAACATGTCATAGATGAGAATTAAGAAAACGTGATATTTGTTTTATTATTAATTTTTAAGTTGTTTTTATATATTTTTCATAACTTTTTTTTCAATGTAATATAATATGATATCTTTTTTGCGATTTTACGTTTTAGTCTAGTGTAACAGTAGCAACGCACACGCTTAGAAAACTAAGTGACCTACATAGATCTACAAATTTTGGTCTTAAACCTTTCATATTTAAATATGCGAATCATTTGCAACATGATTATCACTTACACAGTAAAGAAAAATTTTATTTGAGACAATGAAGCTAGTTTTCGAAATATATATTATGAAGTCCACCAACCTACACTTGTCCAGCTTGGGGGACTGGCTTGATCCCTCTCATGTGAGACTAGTTACCAATAGTGCGATGTTTGAACGAACTAAATAGTTTTTAATGGAATACCTTGGTGGTGTAGCTTCTGGGTAGAATGTATGGCCGCACATTCGGAGGTCCATTTCAATATTATAAAATGTGTTCAAGAATGACACCACTTTAGTTTGTCTCGATTAAATAAATAAAAAATTTAAAAAAGGTCTTAAATGCCTAAAGCAATACAATATACAATATTTCATAATGAATCGCTTGACATAACGAAAAATATTTCAATGAAATATTTAAAGAGAATCTCAGGACAATTGATTATATGGTCACATCAAGGCTGGGATTATTTCATTCAGTCGGCCACCGATTTCGACGAGATAATCGCCTGAGTAAAATGTATGCCCCATAGCGTTAATATTTAATGGCTCGTAGTTTTGTATCTGTATATTTTGTTATTTTACAACTTGCTTTTTCATTATTATTGTATACATTTCATTTAATTTCTTAAATTTATACGTTAATCAAAATTGATGTCCGTAACTATTTTAAAATTGTAATTGAGGCAATTCGAATCTGTACATTGAATATTTGGTGGAAAATCTAATTGAAATAGACATTATTATAGATATAGAGGCCAAATCTATTATTTTTAGAATTTTTGTTTGTCTGTCTGTCTGTCTGTCTGTGATCGCATCACGAGAAAAAATTTGGTATAATGTTAGCAAGTTACCCGGGTCAATATATAGAATACTTTTTACTGCGGGAAAATAACTCATCTGTGAAAAAAATACAAAAAGAAGGTTAGAAATAAAACCACGCTTGCATTTACGTCTTTAGAACGCGGGCGGAGCCGCGGTTATTGCTAGTGTATTATATAAGCCTAGTTATGATAATTTTAATTTTGATATATTTAAAAGTAAACAAATGTTTAGTCTTTCCATAGGTATTGCACGTGAATTTACTCGCGTGTTGTCTCGATACAAATGATACATATATACAGTTTAATAGATTTCAAATATATCAAAGTATCAAACTAAAAATTTGTTTTAATAATATAAAAATGAAATTATATAGCAATTCAAATCACTGAAAGAGAACCATTATACCTACAATACTTTATTAAAAAATCAATATAAGCCCCTATCATATATTTATGTAACAATGATGTCTGCCAACTCCATGTGTAATTGGTCTATAGGATAGGCTTATTTTATTCAGTTGGACACCGAATTCCTATAATCGGTGAATAAAATTTTATACTATTGCTCTTTAACTGTTCGTTCGTTCACTCGTGTATGAATCGTTTTATTGACTGCTACGAGTACATAATGGCGCTCATTTGTTGTTTTAAATAAATTCCATTGCTACTATATCGCTTAACGATTATGAATAATTAACTTTACTATCATATTTTATATGATTGTCTCATAAATATACACTACACTGCTATGCGAATTGAAGCTGAACGAATGTGGATGAAATTTAATAAATATATAGGTTATTTTATGTAATAAATTATAAGCTACTGCTTGTTATAAAAGTTAGCCTCGGTTAACCACTAGTTTTTTAACTCCGCGGCTTAAGTCCCATGGGAACCTATTCATCCTGGCGGGAGATCAGACACAGGACCTGAGGCTTGTCATGTTCTTAGAAGTATGAAGCAGGCTGTGGCCGCATCACCACTGGTCAAATTTTATGAAATTTATCTGGTTCAATACCAGTTAACGAATTAACGAGTAAATAAAAGTATTCCGACAATAAACAAATATTTTTTACGAACATTTATTATACGGGGTTTGTTAAAAATTTTGATCACATTCATACCGGCATCATCTAAGTCAAGTTCAATAACGCTCTGAATTACATACATATTAATGGAACGAAAACGTGACCGGAGTTGTTATTGGAGCATGAAATATCTCGCCTACGATGAAAGGAAATGGATTGTGTTATGTCCGAATTTTAAAATATTATTCCTTTTTTCTGATTACAAGGCTGCGGGTTCAAGTCCTTCTCTGGCTAAATATTTATTTAGTAGATATATCGTCTTCGTTGAATTTAAGAGAGTGAGGGAGAACATAGTCCACGACATTAGTAAATGCAGGTTGGAAAAGATGACAAAACGTAGACATGTATGTACTTTCTTTACGTCCCCATATATTATTCAAAATTTTAATAAATTGTGCTTTATAATTTCTACTATTATATTTTGTATCTATTATGGAGTCAAAGTCCACGACATCAAAGTCTAAGTTTAAATCAACTTTGGAATTACATTTGCATATATCATCATAGAATTTAGATAGTTTGACGTCAACCTGAATTTGACGTCAGTTCCGGTGTGCCAATTGCCATAGGACTTTTTTCTATAATGTGTGACTATTCTTAATATAATTAAAATTTTAATTTTAAGCATTTCAGACATAATAAGTACTATTATTATGTGTACATTATTTGAATTGTGATGTTAAAGTACGTTTAAATATTTTTTATACAGCTTTAACGGAATAATATTGATTTAAAAGCTCCCAACTAAAACTAGACGTCTTTTACCGTCGTTTTGTACGAGTAAGACCCTAGGTAATCAATTAAAGCCTATGTTAGTTCAGTTTATAATCTATCTTTGTATTAAACCTAATCAAAATTTGTCCATCCGCACACATTACTCCTAGTACTCCAATAGTGCAAAATCTTTCAACTAAAAATGTATTTTTGTTTCGCTATGGACTAACAGCACCGTAAATTATGCTGATGTCGAATACCCATTTACTGACTCTGATATACGACATATATCAAGAATTCTTGCTATAGACGTTTCATTGTCCTCCGTGAATACGTTGAAATTTTTCATGCAAATTACTAGCGAACCCGTCAAGCTCTTATGGTAATGTGCTTTGATCAAATACAGTCTTGGAAATATTATTATGTAAATATTTTTATATTTAGTATTCGTTTTAATGTGATAATGACATCATAAAAACAATGCTTAACGTAATTGTTTCAAAAACATTATTGTATTCCAAGAAGTAACTAGTCATGGTTCTGAAATACCGCTGTTGCAACTCAGTGATATCAAAAGTGATCGTATTTGGAACATAATATATTTGTCATACAAATACTTACCAATAATTTATTTTACATAAACAATGATAAAAACTAAAATTAACTGCTATATGTCACAAAAAATTGCTAATATTTATTATTTACTATATATAACTCTCTCTACGTTGAATGACACATAATCGGTTGTGAAGAAAATACGCATTTTTACATATTATATACCTACTACTATTAGGTATAAAGAGAAAACAAAGTTTTTATGTATGTTTGTCATGAATTATTTAAAAATCCGCTTAATTGATTTAGATGAAATTGGAAAGGAATTGGAAAGATAGCTTGAGATAAAGGATAGATTTACCTCGGAAATTATTATCGCATATGTTAAATTATAATATTTATTTTAGTACAAGAGCTTTTACCACATTCCTTTCATAGGATTATTGTATTGGAAAAGGACGTATAGGTACGAGTATAAAGACTTCAGCTAAGAGAGCAGAAGTCACTTGAGTTTTTACAATTGCTTTTTTACACAACTTTTTTTTTAATAAATGTGACTTTGACGTGATAGCTTTTGGAGAAAACTGATCTATACTTTAAATCATTTTTAAAATCGACTATAACTTTTCTTTTCAAATAATCAAATACTTTCAGTTCGAGAAACAAACAGCTGATGCAGACGAAATATTTGCGAGATGAAAGAACAAAATAATAAAGTGAGCAAACGTCAACAAGTTTATACAACCCCTAAAGCGTGATATAATCTCGCTATCAAAATAGCATCTAATTGTATAGTCATAAAGATTATTTTCCTTTGGATTATTAACATATTATGTGGGTGACTGTACATGCAATCTGTATGCACTGTCCAGTCATGTCCGTTGGGAAATTTTCTAGGTGCAGACCGCGCAATGTACAGTATACTATGTTTATGATCGCAAAATGTTAGCAAATTACTACAATTGCTATCTATGAAACAATAATGAGCATTTATGTTAGTATATGTAGAGGTTAGAGCACAAAGGGTTATTTGGTACTTGGCAGGTATTTATTTATTCGTACTAAAAATACATTCTATTCAAACTTTACATCTTATTAATCTTATTGAGATTTTTTTGTTAATAATTGTTGTAATCCGTCATAATAACATATTTTTTCTCGAAACTACTGTTAGGATTGACAGATTATTAGTAGTAAGCTTATCAGTATTAAGGCCAGCAACGCATTTGCAAGCCCTGCGGCGCGGCGTTGCAGATGTCCATGGGCGTCGGTGATCACTTACCATCAGGTGAGCCTCCTGCCCGTTTGCCCCCTTTGTCCCACAAAAAAAGGGTTCAGATGTGACCTCTTAGAAAAAGAAACTTTGAAAATATTAAGAGAATAATTATAATAGTTAAAGAACTTTATAAAAATAATATATCTATATATATAAAAATGAATTGCTGTTCGTTAGTCTCGCTAAAACTCGAGAACGGCTGGACTGATTTGGCTAATTTTGATCTTAAATTATTTGTGGAAGTCCAGAGAAGGTTTAAAAGGTGAATAAATATGAAAAAATAAGTGTAGGTATTTTATTTATCGATGAGGCAGTACGAAGTCTGCCGGGTCAGCTAGTTTTTAATAAAAATATACGATTATAGACGGGTTATGTATTAAATGATTAATTTATAAACCCAACTTTTATTGAAGGTAAAATATTTTTCATATATTTACTAAGGTTATATGATAGATACATATCTGTTTAGGCTATCAGACTCAATTATCGGCCCCTCTAGCGTGTGGCGACCGGAATTCGATTTGCTCGCTTCATGTGCAAGTATCCAGATTAGATTAATACTGACTCATACACTTTAGCTGAAATGTTGAACTCGCATATGGATATCAACCAGAAGGCTTAAATTTTTATAAAATTAATATAATGCATATAATTTAACATTTAAAAGTTTTTATATTACTATGTTCAGTCTATAGCGTTTCACATAAATTCCAAAGAGGGGTGTGATTTAATCAATTAGTATTTTTTTAATTTTGTTATATTTTGTTTTGTTTTTTGATGATTTGATTGATTGTGATTTTGATTCTTAGTTATTTTTCTCAGCAAACCATTTCATTGTGGATCAAAAACACATTTCGACGTCTTTTGAGAGTGGATTTAGATTGACGTCACTTCAACGTGAATCGGTTAAAAATTGCAATACCAAAGCCTATGAAACATATAGTCGGCCAACGGACGTGGGACATTAGTGTCTTCAGCTTGAGCTGTAACGTCCGTTGGCCGACTTTTATTTTTATATGATCGTAACAGACGAAATAGGGTATTTAAAAAAAAGAGTTAAAACTCACAGTAGTGGGAAATTCGGGAAATCGTCGAAGTGCTTTTTTCTATAATATACATAGTAATTTTGTATGATTTCAAAGATCCCAAATAAACTTATTATTTTGATGTTGGGCAATAGGTACGTTAAATATAAACAGACCTTAATTCATTTTATCACTAAAATCGTTTCAACATAAATATCTACAACGTTCAAATAGGTACTTGTACGAGTATTATTCGTGGATGAAGGCAATAGCCCCTACATAATACAAAATACTACTTTGTAAAAATACTTCTGTCAATAATGATGTCATGTAAGAGTTAATTTTTACTACTTCTGCATTTAATTTATACCCCAATTCACCATGACATCTATACTCCAAGTAATTGCGCCGTAAGTTTTAAGTAAATGAACACCTTAGGGAGTTGCCGAGTAACGTTAATTGAATGAATCGAGACTTGTTTATTTTGTCTGTGTTTGTTTAGGAATAGTTCCCTTTCAGGAATATGCTAGCTTGTTACGTATACGGTAATTAAATGAGCAATTTAGTAGTATGTACAAATATATTTTGCTCTTGGGTAGGCTTGGGATGCTGTTTTACGTATCCGAAATATACCTTTCTAATATATTAAATTCGCATATCTCTGTAAATAGTACACCCTAAAGGTCCTTCCTTAATAAATAGACATCATGTTAGCTCTAGAAATTACCGCGTTCAAACAAATAGTTGTAAATACAATCTCTTTATCTTCATATTAGACTTGCAACGAATATTCGGTTACTATTCGGTATTCGGCCTATTCGGCTGCTTTTATTATATTCGGCCGAATACCGAATATCTACATAATATTCGGCCGAATACCGAATACTTAAATAATATATTTTGCCATAGAGAAATAATTGGTAAAATGAAAAATTAAAATCGATTGATTACGTGTATATTCATATTTTCATTTCTGTTATAATCATTTAAGTAGTCATTGGTACATAACACAGGTACATAATCATCTTCTGAATTGTAAAAATGGAGGATTCTATGTATTTGAAATTTGAATTATTGTGGTAATCAAAATTTAGAAGGGTAAGGTTCTCATTTCTTTTATAATCATTTATTAAGTAGTCATTGGTACATAAAACAGGTACATAATTTAATCATTTTCTGTATTAAACAAGTTAAGAATTTTTCGATGCATTTGAATTATTTTCATAATCAAAATTTAGAAGGGGAAGGTTATGGTGCAGAAAGACTAACTTTTCTGCATTTTTAGGAAGCAGTTTACTTCTTTTTTTCTCGTAGACCATCCCAGCTTCAGAGAAAAGGCGCTCTGAATAAACACTACTTCCTGGCGCTGACAAATATTTTGCTGCAATCTTAATCAAACACGGAAATTCAAATTTCCTTGCTTGCCACCATGTATACGGGTTGTCATGACGTGATAATATATTACTAATATTTAAGAAAAGATCCATTTCTGTTGAAACTGCATTTTTTTCTGTTGATGTGTTTCCAGAAGTTGTGTTTTTTTCTGCTATCAGCTCTTCGAAGCAATCCATTCAAGTTGAGTAAATAGTCTGATTTAGACTTTGCCCTTCAGTTCTCATCCTCTTGGCCAAAGTAGGGGACGAACTCGCGCTATCGTCGCTTGTTTCTTCACAGCTCATTTTTATGCTATCGATTAATACATACTGCTTCACTTTTTCTTTTTGCAGTTTATTGGTGAAAACATTCATTTTAAATCTTGGATCGAGAAAGGTAGCAACCAAATGGTTTTTACTCGTTGTAATGTCTTCAAATTGTTCTTGTAAGCCTTGTTGTATGACGAGTATTGCCTGGCTTAATTTGGGTGTTAGCTCTTTTGACGTGCTCATTTTATTGTAATATCGCATTAAGGTAGCAACATACGGAATAATTTCAGAAATGCAAGCGTAGCCGGAACTTATAAGTTTTGTTATCTCCTCAAATGGTTGCAATAATTTTAAAAGATGCTCCAAAAGCTCCCATTGTGCAGCAGTCAAATTGGCAATATGACAGTCCGTCAGATAGACAGAAATGGCTCGTTTTTGTTACATTAGCCTTTCGAGCATATAATATGTAGAGTTCTAACGCGTGCTAACATCTTGGACTAATTCATGTTGAGGGAGACCCAAATCTTTTTGGATAGAATGCAGTTTTTCTTGTGCAGTACCAGAATGATTAAAATGAGTTACGATTTTTCTACCTGTAGCTATCATTTGAGTCACCTCTAACTGAACCTTTAGAGTTTAGACAATCATTGACAATCAATTGAATAGTATGAATGAAACAACGTGCTGAGGCCAACGCTGCATCACTAACAGCTTTTACTATGTTTCGTCCATTATCATGAATAACAATATGAATTTTTTCACGGATGTCCCACAAATTTGCAATTTCTTGTAAACTCATAGCTATATTCGTTGCTGTATGTTGTCCCTCAAAATGCTTGATGCTCAATACTACATGTTTGAGGTTGAATTGGCGGTCAATAAAATGTGCAGTAAAACAATAAAAAACTGTTGTGATTATGCAAGCACGTCCACATGTCGGTCGTTACGGAAATATAATCTGTCTCTGAAAGTAAACTTTTAATTTTCTCAACCACTTTACGATAAATTTCTGGAATCACATTGTCTGAAAAGTAAGGACGACTTGGTATATTGTACCGTGGCAAAGCGCTATTAATCAGTCTTCTTAAACCAGCCCTTTCTACTATATTTACTGCCTCATTATCAAGTGCGATCATTTCAGCAATTAACACATGGTACTTTTTTGCCCTGTGGTTATTAATATCCCATAGTTTATTAATTTCTGCACATTTTTCAAGAGTTAATTGTTTTTTTGACGTTGAAGGTTTATTACTTACATTCGTATCTTGATTTGTACTTTCTTCCCCCTTAGGGTACGTGGGTACCAACTTATGATATTCTTCTTTGTGTTTATTTTTTAAATGATTTAACATTCCCGATGTTGTCGCCTTTTTTCCAACGCCACCACGAGAAATTTTTATTTCGCACAGTTTACACACGGCACTTTTTGGGTCATTTACATCATCCTCAAAGTATGCCCATATAGGCGATTTTTTTTAAAAAGCCATAATCGATTTTTTATTATTAAAGTACGTTCGTCATTATTTTATTGTTTATTTGTTAAATTTCACACTATCACACTTACAAACAGATCAAAACTAAGAGAGCACAAAAAACTGTACTTAACGTAATACGATATCCACGAAATGAACTTGTCGAAACATGCAGTGCGTTAGAAATATACCGCGCAGAGCAACAGCGGGTGCGCGGGAGGAGCGCGAAACAATCACGTCTGTACAAGTTTTAAGCGCTAAAATCCGGCCGAATACTTTTGCCTAATATTCGGCTATTCGGTCAGGGGCCTCGCCGAATATTCGGTATTCGGTATACTGCCGAATATACTATTCGTTGCAAGTCTACTTCATATCATAATTTTTAAAATATATAAACAGAAACTTCCTAAAATCAACAGAGCAAGTGTATTTAAGTAAATTTGTATATATTTCATGAAATATAAATATTGTCTACATTTTTGATGCAAAAGAATCGCAGGTTGTAGACTTATTCATTTATTAAATTATCAATTTTCTTTTCTATTTGGTGTTAAGCTTTGCTTTGAAGAGCTTTTGAGTTATCAATAATACATATCGTCGATTTTCGGCCATTGGGCGAATAGTAGCTATATAAATTGAACTAAAAATAAAGTGAACAGAATTCATAGATAGATGACGAACCGATCTAATAATGCATTTTACACGAAACCCTCTTCATTCAGAGCACGTTGCTACATAGGGTCATTGTTGTTGCAAACAATCGACAACATTTTTACACGTTCTTTTTTCTCTTTATTCCCAAGCATACGTTTACGTTATATTTCAATGGTAAAAATCATTTGCAATATATAGCGAAACCCTTGCTCTGTATGAATTTATTATTAACATAGTAAATTTTATACATATTCTTGTAATAAAATGCTAACTTGATTAAAGTCCTTACAATAAACATTTTTTGGAATATCTCATAGAAATATTAATTATTCTATAGTCGATGCAGAGGCTGAAGATATAATTTTTAAATTTTGTCTGTGTGTTCGTTTACCTGTGACCGCTTTACGCGAAAACCACTGGACAGATTTTGATGAAAACTACGAGTATGTAGATAGCTAGTTATACCAGTCAATATATAGCATTTAACTATGTTATTTAACATTATAAATCTCATCTCATGGTCACGGGAGGTCTTACCCGTGACCATGATTGCTGTAAAATCAAAATAAATCCGCGACAAAATCCGAAAAGTTAGTTTCATTTGTAATGTCGAATATTCGCGTAAACCTAAGAAAGTATTATATGTTATTTAATACAAAATATCACAATGCTGAGAAATTTATACAAACCGTTAGCGAACTCGTACTTCAGTTTAATTAAAAAATATAATCAAATTTTATAAAAATATTATATTAAGCTCCTTACTCTGTTGTTAGCTTTTTCTGTATAAGGTTTCTAGGATATCGGTTTTCATATCGCTTTACTTGTTTGCAAGAAAGAAAATACGTGATTTATATGTGTGAGCATTGTCAGCTTATGACAATGTACACTATACCTATGAAACGTATAGTCGGCCAACGGACGTGACAGCCCAAGCTGCCATGCACTAATGTCCCAAGCGACTGAATGGCAGCTTGGGCTGGCTGTCACGTCTATTGACCGGCTATAAGTTTCATAGGCTTTGATAGTATCATCAAATAGATCAATAGTGTCATCAAAAGTGTGACATCTTGTCCAAGTGAAAAAGCAAAAAGTGCACTTATACCTATGTATTTGTACACTTGTGTGTAATTACATCTCCTGTGCAGATAGTTTGCTCTTGAATACGAATTTCAATAGGAGGACATTGCTTGATAGAGGAGATAGTAGTTTTTCCTTCCCATACAATTCAATTAAGTTTTTTTAAATATTGTGACGTATATTTCACAATTATTATACGTTACTATTTTTTTTGATTAAGTGAAACAATTTTAACAGTACAAAAGTAGTTTTTCAATATACCTTTTCCGTTAGGAATCTCAAACAAATCAAGAATTTTATGGCTAAATATCTATTCATGTATACAATATTGTTTCCGCAAACATTGTAACTGATTTCTGCCGTGACGCGACGCAATAGCGCCCTTACAGTCCGATATCACGAACACATTTCATTACTAAACTTTTTGAATTACTTGAAAATCGTAAATATAGTCGATTTTTATACGTAATTGATTGTTGTGAAGATTTAAAATCATTTTCTTTTAACAAAATTATCCTGTGAGGTGATTATGATAAGGTTTTTAGAAACTAATTTTTATTACACCTTGTCTGTATACGGCATGTTATGGATTGTCTGAATCAATATTTTATACTACAAAAAAACACATACTTTTGAAAATTTCAATATACATTTATCATATTATTTCAAATTTATAAAAACTTTTTACTGATATAGGTAACTATCGTCATCATCATCGTCATCATCTCCGCCAAATCACGCCCACTGTTGGACATAGTGGACAAGTATACTAATTATACTACAGTAGTAGTGCCATGCTTGTTACCTTCGGGTAACAGCCGAATGGGCCGGCACGCCCCGTATAGTACCACTCTCTCACAGAAGACCGGCGTGAAGTGGCAGCTATGCTGTCGCGTTTCGTCCGGTAAGTGAGAGTCCGGGTGGCCCAATCCCCATCCCTCCTTCCGTCCTTCTCCCTCCTCCCTCCCACCCTTTCCTGAAAGGCCGGCGACGCATCTGCAAGCCCTGCGGTGTTGCAGATGTCCATGGGCGGAGGTGATCACTTACCATCAGGTAAGCCTCCTGCCCGTTTGCCCCCTTTGTCCCATAAAAAAAATAATTATACGAGTATATTAATAACTTAATAACTAATTTGAGATTTGAATGACTTTTAAAGATGTGTTTATTCATTTTAAAAAAAACACATCTATTTAAATTTATTACACCCTATAAAGTAAATTTACTAATACAAAAACATATATCATAATAATTTTATAAAATCAAAACAGCGCTCTCAAACAAGGTAGTTAATTTCATAACTCCACCGTTTCATACTATTTGTATACGTGAGACAAGAAAGATTAACGACAGGACTGAGTAACCCGGTGTGGGAGAAGATTAATTACAATACCTCTTCCAAATGCTGAATTTTAATCCCGGAATCGTTTGCACAAGCCAAATTTAAATTCAAATCGGATAGTGACTGATTTCCGCCACGTGAAGTTTGATTTTAACCGTTGTCGATAGCTACGTGAATCGATTTTTTTGTCTGTGTTTCAGGTTTTATTAGTTTTTCAAAGTAAAATTTTGTATAGCAAAACCATTTTATTTTGCAACTACTATTATAATTCAGTAGTTTTACATGAATTAAAAGATTCTCATTAAATTTTTATAGTATATTTGGCTTTTTAAGCACAATTTTCTTGGTGTAGATGATACGAGTATAGTAGCATGTAACGCATACGAGTGTAGTAACATATAGCATGGGGGGTTTGAGTCCTGGGTCAGGCGAGCTTTTATTGAGTCTTAACTACGAACTTCGCAGGTGGAAAGTAGGCAGTATGTCTTCCGCATGCCTCAAAGAGCACATTTTATCGTCGGTCCTACGCTTTTCACTAGTCGTGTCAAATGTCGTCCCACAGTATGAGTGTAACAGGAATAGAAAATGTACTTGTGTTATGAGATTTGTCGCTGTGACCTAAGTTGGTCGGGACGACATTATTACTTACGTGTTAATTTTGAATTTTTTCAAATAAATAAAATAATTTATTGCAACAATCATAATTTACTTGAAAGCGCCAAACATCTTGAACAATGATTACGATTTCAGATGTCTGCATACAAGTGTACCTAAAATTATAATGTACATTTCACCATGCAACACTTTAGCATATGTTGTTTGTACTGGCACATTGTTTACTATATTTTTATTATAAATATAAATATGTTTTGGACAATTTTACTGAAAAAGTCATTATTTTCCGAGACCTAATCTAAAGAACTTTTTTTTGTTGTCTTGTCTATTATATATGTACCATTGTTTTATATTGTACTTAATATGAATTAAAATAATGGTTTAGGATCCTCTAGCAAAATTGAGCAAACCAAAATAACTATTAAAAAAGAGTAAAGTTCTGTAAATAAGCTTCGGAACCTATTTCTTATTTTCTACTCGAATTAGCCAATTTTTAATATACTTACGATATTACCCTCTAGAAAAGGTAAAAAAACACTTAAAACCCATAACGTTATTACCCTTCCTATTATTTGAGGGCTTTCCTCATGGGATATTGCGATTGATTGCTATCAGCACTAGTATTATCTTTTGGATTGGTTTATTATAGCTTATATATTTACTAGAAGATAAATAATTGAACTTTTCTATACATATAATAAAAATGTAACAGATCGCTGTCTGTACATGAAAGATATGTAAGAAAAAATATTATAGGGACCTTTATTGACGCAAACAGAACCCAAAACAATGATTGTTAGAATTTTTGTCTGTTTGTCTGTTTGTCTGTGCGTTTGTGCACGCTAATCTCTGAAACGGCTTATTTGATCGAGACGTGGTTTTCACATATATATTGTGGTAAGCTTCACTTAACATTTAGCGTTTGTTTCATGTCAATCGGTTCATAAATAAAAAAGTTATGGTAATTTAAAGAATAACGTCGAATATTTGTTAAACTACTTACAACTTCTCTTTCTCTGTTCAGTAGCATTGACTAAAACTTTACTAAGCTCGATAATAATAATGATCTATATAAAATTATGATTATATTCATACATATTTATTTATATGAAACATATGAAATAAATACAATATAAAATAAAAAAAACCGTAGCTTAAAAAATCTGTACATTAAATATTTTCAAAAACCATGACTGTAACTTATTTTGTATTGAATATAGAGTATTGACCCCAAAACAATAGTTATAATTTTTTTTTGCTGTTTGTCTGTATGTCCATTTGTCTGTTTGTATGTTATCGTGTAACTCAAAAAGTACTGCACAAATTTTAACCAAATTTTGGTTAAAATTTGTGCAGTACTTTTTGAGAAAAAACCACATACAAATTTTAATTGTGTATGTGTGTATGTGTGTGTGTGTATGTGTATGTGTGTGTATGTGTGTATGTGTGTATGTGTGTCTGTGTGTTAGTGTGTATGTATGTATGTATGTATGTATGTATGTGTGTATGTGTGTATGTATGTATGTATGTATGTATGTATGTATGTATGTATGTATGTATGTTTGTATGTATGTATGTATGTATGTATGTATGTATGTATGTATGTATGTATGTATGTATGCATGTATGTATGTATGTATGTATGTATGTATGTATGTAGGTATGTACTTAGGTATGTATGTATGGTTGTATGTATGTATGTATGTATGTATATATGTATTTATGTATGTATAAAATGCTCACAAAAAGTCCGCTATGGTATGTGCCTATTACAATTCAGCCAAAATAACATTTTTTGTTTAACTTCAGTTCAAATACGGGTGGAATCGAATAGAGGCGATATTGGTATTAAGCTTGATTTTGTACGTGTAACTGCACTTTAAATTCGGTATATATATTTATCAGTTCGGTATATATATAGATCAGACTTTTCGTTTAGTAATTATGACGGTTCAGATTCTATAACTAAGAAAAATGTCGCAGCGTGGACAAACTGTACTGTGTTACGAATAAACTCAAAAAATACTGTTAGATCATTTAAAAAAAAATAACTAATGAAAAGCTACATGTATATACTATACTTACTATACTTTACTTATATTATTTATTCCGGTATTCTCACATGGCCTTGAACAACGCGGGTGAAACCGCGGGGCGATGATACCTATTCAACATACAGTAACAGAGCAAAGTCACATTTATTTGAAATATTTTTTTAAAACAAAGGCTGTGACGTATATTTTATTAAATACAGAGCTCAAAATAATAGTTGTTAAAATTTTGAGCGTTTGTCTGTTTGTCTACTTAATTTTGTGTAGTGATAATTTATTACTCGGGTCAACATTTAGGATACTTTTTATTGAAGAAATTTCTTTTCACTGAAACAGGAAAACAAAATAATTGGTTTTATTGAGTTGGCCTAAGAAAGCTACCAGTGGCGAAATCTTAAGAGATACGTCAAAATAATGTAGTAGGAAATTCTAGGTCTAAAAAAAGTCTACTGAAAAGTCTACAATACCAAAATATATGTAAGTTACACTCGGAATACCTATTTTTATTATTAGTATCTATATGTATACATATATATGTATAAATATAATAAAGCAGAAACTTATAAAAAGGCTGTACATGAAATATTTTTTTAAAAACAATGACTGCAATGAAATATGTATTGAATAAACACCCCAATACGTTATTATTTACATACATTACTATGGTACTCTTTACTGTAGAAAAAAGCATTTCCACAGGAAAACAAAATAATTTATTTCATTGAGTCGTCCTTAGAAACCTAGCTGCGGGTAAGTCTTGAGAGATACATCAAAACAATATTGTAGGTCTTAAAAAGGGCTACAGAATAGTTTACAATATCAAATATCTGTCTCCTAAGGCCTAAGCTACACTCACAGTACCTATTTTTATCAGTACGTAAAAAACAGTATCTTCGTAAATCGAAGCGTGCGTTTCACACAAAAAGTACATAACTGATTTGAAATTAAGTTATGTATAGTGATACGTTATTATACGAGAAAACATTTAAAATACCTTTTATTGAACATTAATCTTTCATTCCTAAGTGAAAACACAATTACTGGTTCTATAGAGTTCTTACAAATTTATATAGATAACTCTTGCTAAAACTTAAGAGAAACATCTCACAGGATTACAAAATAACTGGCGCTGTAGATGAAATAGAAAATGCTATACAGTAGTTTTCAGAAAAGAGGGCCAGAACTTTAAATGGGGAATCAGTCCTTGGTACATTATAAGTAACAGTATATAAGCAAAAATGTTTATTTTATTCACTCTTAGCGCGAGCGAAGCCGCGGGCACCGCTAGTATTCAAATATAATTGTGAAATATAACTTTTTTTCCTTGTTTTGATCACTCTGAGTAAGTATTGAAGAATATTGTTTATTAGGTAAGTATATCTTAACGTATTATTTAAACCTATCTATATCTTTTTATAGGTGGTTGAGCATATTTTAATGTCTATTTTATATAGAAAAATATGTATATGGGAGCTTTTATCGACATGGCATTCTGAACATAACGCATGTCAATTTAAATTTTAAAACCAGTCAGCTAGCCTACCTCTTCATACAACACAAAGGCTTTACAACGCTTTCAACGAAATAAGTGCCTTTCAGACTCTTTTCATTGAAAGTTCTCTGCACAAACTATGCACTATTTAACTGACAAATAAAACTAAGTTTAAATCGTATTGTTAATCGAAAGCATGTTTATAACTTAACAAGGTTTTTTCTTTGGCAATACCTGCTTATTTAAAATATTATTTTACCTTCATATAAAACAAATTAATTTGAAAACTATAAATTCGGCCGCTGTATCGATAAAAATTAGTTATTTCAATAATATTTTCCTAAAAATATTCAATGTAAAGCTTCGACTAAGTTAGAATCTTATTATATGCATAGATAGACTTGAATAGTAACACTGTAAAACATCTTAAGACGTTCTAAACAAAACAGAAACAAAAAAGCAAGAAAAGGTAAGTTGTTAGTATTAAATACGAGCAGACAGAACTTAATTTAAAGTTCCTTTTAGTAAAATTAAGTACTAACAGTTAATATTTCAGCGAGACGGAATTACAGAAATTCCCAAATCGATATATTATGCTAATACTTTCTTAGAATTACGCGAATATTTGACACGAATTTATGTTCAAAGAGACAGTCTCTCTCGTGACAACGATTGCTGTAAAGCATTCGAAACATCGAGAACCAAAAATCAAATTAAATTCGCGACAAAATCCGAAAACGTAGTTTCATTCGATATATGCTATAAAATATTCTAGTTTATATTTTATACATAACCTACATCACTACATCTTGGCCCATGTGGAATTTCATTTAGTTAAAAGCCAGAGACTATGTGTCGTTACGTCGGGGCAATGACACGAACAGACCTTCTGGACATTGTATAGATAAGGATAAAATAAAAATATGTATATTACATATTATAAGTTCTTCTTTTATTTTAACAAGATCTTTAATAAGGTTCGTTTTAATATAGTTATAAGAAATATGTTGGGAAATTTACACACAGCACTATCTAGTTCCATGGTAAGGTACGAGCCTTGTGTTTTGGATACTACAGATGGTTGATATACTATACATATATAATTTTAAATACATACATATAATAAATATTAACATCCATGACTAAAGTACATACCCCCTAAACAATATATACCCCTAAATAATATATAAACCCTGCTTATATTTCTAAAAATATCCATAATAAGTCGCCTTAGCCTTTTAAATGACACAAAACACATTTTTTTCCTCAATTTTGAATCCCGGCCATTTTGGGCTCACTAGGGAAAATGTACGCTTAAATCTGAGCCTAATTTTTTTATCACACCAATTTTTTCGAGTGAAAAAACATTCTTTTACGCCCTTATAATATATACGGGAGGCTTTGATGTCTTAGGAGAAATTCTGCAGCCAATCTGGGTTATTGACGAAACAAATATATGAGTAGAGACCTAAAACAACAGTAACAGACGGGAGTTTTGCTTCATTTTAGGTAATGGTCTAAAGTTTTATTAAACAGTTGGTGATCTAGAAAATTTATATTTCTTAAAAAAAATAAAGATTTTTTCAAGAATTGTATGTTAATGAATTAATTTAGATCTCATTTTGATTTTTACGACACGTTTAACTCAGTTTGTAGTACTTTCTGCGCCAGCGATCGCGGGTTCGAGTTCCACTGGGGGTATTTGTGTGATGCCTATAAAAAATTTAGTCCTATCATAAATAATTATAACATGTATGTTTAATGCTATATAATATGCGTAGTGTATCAACTATCTGGTATTCATAACAAAACCGCATCGTGTTGTACGTTAATGTATTACATTTAATATCTATACATATTATAGGTTTTGGAAAAAAAATGAGCCCTCTGGGAGCTTTCAACGAAAACACTGCCTAAACCCTTTGAGATATAACAAAATATTATATTGTGGAATTCTATATCTTATATAGGTCTATAAAAAAGTCCGGGATGGCTTATGTCTATCTATTAAGGATAACATACTATATCCATTTTGATAGTTTTAAAACTGGGCAATTATAAAGCGGTAATTGGAAAGCTATTTACACATATACGGTATTAATACTTATCATTTTAAATAAGTTAGAGGCTTTAAGCATTTCATGCACATTATTTTACTCTTTTACACCATATAATTTAAAGGAATATCTTAGGAGTAATCGCAAAAAAATACGGACGCGAGAATAAATTGGAAGCGCTACATTAAGCGCTGCATTCAAGCGCCGCTTCGCTTGATGCAATCGCCGACCCTACCCCGCTTCTTTCTTGCCTACTGTTTAGCTAATAGCCTTGATTTGGAATCATAAAATACTTTTAAAATTTTCAATGTTCTACCAACAATTCCTATTTTTAATAGTGATTGAAACTCGGGCGAAGCTGCGGGAATTGCTAGGTTATTTAAAAAATATTAGCGACCTATACGTTACTTATAGCACAGATAACATAATACTATACTAGTTTATAGTACAAAATAATATTTTTTTTTCTTACTTTATTTCAACAACTTCATATGTCACATGAAATGAAACAACTTCATAAGTCACATCGTGCTCTCAAACCCGAGAGAAGTAGTTTCTCCGGACATGCCAGATATTTGTGCCGGTTTATATTTTAAGACGAAGATGGGACGTTAGGGACTGACACCATAATATACACTGCACAATAAAGTGACAAGGGACTGTTTGTTATGCTTATGCATAAATGTGTCATATTAAAATTTAAGTTTCTACCGAAATAGAAAAAAATAAGGAGGTCACGTCACTATTTTTATATTAGCCTTTATATTGCATACCATTATATTTTATAGTTTTTGTACACACTTGTATTTTGCTCTATTTTAATAATTATGTATACTTATAGAAAAAAAAACTTTGTATACTATAAAATTCCTTCGAGCCGGATTTGAACCAGCGACCTATGGATATCAATTTTTGAACAACTACAGTCCACCGCTCTACCAACTGAGCTATCGAAGGCGTTACGAGTTCGATGTTTCGTGTAAACACTTTTAAAAGTAAACATTTTAAACAATATTTTTACATTTTTGAAGAGAATTTTTGAAGCTATTTACTATATTGATGGGTAATAAAACGTCCTCTGCCGCGTCTGTCGGTCTATCTGTTCGCGATAAACTCAATAACTACTACCGATTTTCATGCGGTTTTCAATAGATAGAGTAGAAAAGAAGAGAGTAGAGTAGAAAAGAAAGGTAGAATTTGGATTAAAATGTGATATAAACTAAGTGAAACTATACTCACAAGTATATACGAAGGCGACATCTTGCAGAACAGGACATCTTATTGTCTATACTCTATACTTTACGCATTGCGAATATTGAAATATTATCTATCTTATAAATAGTTGAAGACGTAAAAGAATTCTATTATTACAATGTCTTAAAAAAAATCAATGCGATACTCATGTAAAAATAATCGATATTAAATACTCATATTAGATATTATACAAATTATCTCTTGTATACGTAAGTATATAAGCAGATAATATTTTGAGTCCAATTATAAAAAAAAAATTAGGAAACATTTTCCTTTAAAACAAATAAACCTATAAATTTCTCGTATCACGGTGTTTGTTGTCACACACCTCCGAAACGGCTCCACCGATTTTAATATTTTTTTTTTTGCATATCTGAGATTTAGGTCGTAAGTTTATAATATTATTAAAAATATATTTTTGCAGTTTGCAAAAACAAATTTAATTTATCCTCTAAAACTTGCTTTGCATCCATTTTGAAATATTTATGGCCATAAAATATCTATTAGTTATTACTTATTATCTTTAAGGCACATAAATTTTCCTGCTATGCTCGTGCTAGCGATATTAATGCAAAATTAAATAGATAATTCGTCACGTAACAGAGCGAGCGCTATTCAATTTATCAAACAATGTTAAACGTTTTCGTGTTTAAGTATTGAGTACATTTTAAGTATAAACTTAAGTAAATTAATATTAATTACTACTGTATATTATAAATACAAACTTTCATAAATGCTTACTAGTACTAGGTTACAGGTTGTTAACCTGTAACTACTCATAAAAATCATGTTATGTAATAGTTACATTATAATTTTAAATAAATCTTTTCGGATTTTTCCGCGTTTTTTTTTTATTTTTGGTTCCCGACGTTATGAATGCTATACAGTGATTGTTACAGGTGAGAATAAGCTTTTAGAGGTAATTGAAGAAAGTATTTTGTAATTATATAATATTAAGTACTTTTTTAATGAACCAAAAAAAGTCTATACTTTCGTAAATGAAAAAAAATCTAAATACAATATTTTTAGACGTACTGTTTGTATCATGTATGTACTATGTAGCCTTACTTAATTTGTAATGGATATCGTAATTGAGGTTAACTGGTAGTTCTTAATGAAAAGCTAACTTGACCGAGCTTTCACGCAACGCAACACAAAATATATCAATTGCGTTTCCATTGCTACTATTGATTTTACAGTAAAATGTGGAGTGAAGTGAATGACATTCGAAAACAAAAGTTTTAATCGGAGATTCAAAGATCTTCTTTTATTTATCTATGGGCTTTTTTATTATATTCTAAGATAGTTATACATTGTGTACAATAAACTAGTGACTCCCTCGCTTTGCTCGTGTTCGTCCCTAGAAATGTTCTGATTATTAGTACGGATTTCTCAGAAATGAGACCTTTTCCTGCAATAAAAAGTACTCTATATATTGGACCGGATAACAAGGTATAATCGTATTAAATTTCATAAAAATCTGTCTAGTGGTTTTCTCGTAAAGCGGTCACAGACAGACCAACCTCTTAAAACTATAGAGTCGACCTCTGTATTGTTAGTAATAATATTTTAATTAGATTTTACTATAATTACTAGCGGACCCGACAGACGTTGTCCTGTCCGCATGCGCAAAACAACGTTGCCTAGCAACGACTTGTTTATAATTCATTTATTGTGTAAATGTATAAATAGCTAATTAATTCAAAAAATACATGTTGTAGTGGACCGAATTGTGAATCTAAACCATTCTCGAATGCACTCGAACACGCACAAAACATTTCATCAAAATCGGTCCAGTCGTTTAGGAGGAGTTCAGTCACATACACACGCACACAAGAAATATATATATTATAAGATGTATAGCAGTGCAGTTTTCAATTCAATTCAATTCTCTTGTTGTGGCTTCAATGCGTGAACAGTTGAGCACAGATTACTTCGCCAGTGTCACGTAGAATGGAGAAGACACCGAAGGACATTGGTGAAGTGCAGTTTTACAAATAACATGAATATGCCAATGACATAATATTTTTCGTCATTTCAATACAATTTAATTCTTCAACGATTAATTTGGGTCTAGTATAAAAAAATCTCGTCATAGAGATCGTTAAACGAAACTATTTTACGTTTTAGTACTAGGACTGCAGAGAAGGCTCAGTAATGTTATACAAAATAATGCACCAAAGTACCAGGCTTGCATAAATAAGAAGAGTTTTTGACTTTACAATTTGGTAAACGTGTTACGTGATATACGACTAAATACTAGGAGCTCATGGCCGTAGTAGAGGTTTCTGTTTTTACAAAACATTACAACCAATGTTTGTGCCAACGTTGGTTGGTAAATACTTGATTTTTTTTTGCTTCTATTTATCTCAATGATTCCAAATGCAATGTTAAACATTGCAACTCAGTATTGAGTCAAATTATTAATTTGTTCATATAATATAATATAGTCTATATTGCTATAACACTTTGTTACTATGTTGTTCCTAGCAGGCTTACATTGGTCTTGCGTTGGCTTTTCAGTGCGCGCTATTTTGGGGACGGCTATTGCAATTGAAATTACACTTTATTATCAATGTCATAATGGTCAAATTCAAGGGCAAAATTTTTGCGGTTTTGAGCCACTCCCCGTGACCTTTATGGTATGTATTAATAAATAAACACCTAGAATTCTCCATTATAAACTTAGTGCTAAGCGCTTTGCTTTGTTTTTTTTATAATTAGGTACTTTATACTATTTAGTCGATTTTCTAGTGATAATAGTTAAAATTTAATTAAAAATGTACCCTTAAACCTAATGTTAACTCGTATGAGAATCTAAGCAAAATATTTGCATACAAAAATTATTTCTAAGGATGTTTTTTTCTATTCCGTGATCTATACCTACTAATATTATAAAGCTAAAAAGATTGTTAAACGCGTTAATCTCAAGAACTACTGATTCAAGTTGAAAAATCCTTTTAGAGTTGGATAGCGATATTATAATAATGGAATTCAACGACACGTTTGGCTCAGTTTGTACTTTGTATTGTCGTTCGTTGTATGGTCGCTCATTTATTCAACGCGGATGTTTGTACTCCAGTCATGGGTATTTATATTTATAATATGTATGTACGTATATAAAGTTATACATGTGTAGTATCAACTATCTGGTATCCGTTACACAAGCTTCGTAGCTTGCCACAGAACTAGGTGGCGCTGTGTGTAATAATGTCCCAACATAAAGCAACTTTATCGAGATAAGCGGCTATATAATATCACATGTTATAATAATATGTTTTGGTTTCCGGTATTTAGAACGTTAGCAGAGATGCAAAAAATGCTAGAATAAATAATAACCACCAACCAACTAGCAATTCCCGGGCTCCGCCCGCGTTCTAATCACTGTAAAAATAGAGATTGGTGGTAGAAAGATGAAAATTTTGGGTTATAATTTATAAAATATATTTTTGATGCCAAATTATAAAGAAATAACAAATCATAAATTTGGTCTAGTCTAGAAAATCTGGAAAAGGCGACCCATATCATCTAGGGGAATAAAAAATCGCTTTGGACCTATAATATCAGTCCTACCAGTCGTACAAAAAAAAATCATAAAAATCGGTCAAGCCGCTTCGGAGGAGTTCGATAACAAACACTGTGACACGAGATTTTTTCATATTAAATAAATCACAGCCTATATTGGTAAAGGAACTAAAACGTATATTTTTGAATTTCATCATATTGACTCTTATTAAGCAATACATAGAGTTGGCGTGACTAAAAACTTATTGTTTGCATTGGTGTTGTTTACATGAAGTGACGTAGGAGCGAGTTTGCGCACATGTGATACGATTTAGCGAGGTACCAGGCGCCCATAACCGCTGCGAAGGTGTAATTTTCCGGTTATCTATACACTAATGCGATTTCGGCTATGACGCCCCGCGGCTGTCGCCCGCCATATTGAATTACGCGTCATCGTGACGTCGCGCCGCTGTTAAATTGCAGGTAAAGGATTAGATTATGGACCAAAATGCTTATAATATTATATGTTATGTATATATTTTAAATAATTATATAATACATTTATGTTTGAATTATTTTTATTGCCTTCGCTCCGCTCCGATAGAGTACTGCTGACTGCTGACGACTGACGAAGTGGCTGACAATAGCCTACTTGATACTTTACGACTATTTTTATACTGACTTATATCTTAATCCCTTCAGCTATTTTATAAAAATTAAAAAATACACACACTTTTCCATTTATAATAGTAGTCAAAATTTTTATATTATCTATTAGGTAATCAATTAATATTGGTAATGTTATTATTACGTATTAAATAAAAACCTGGTGCACCTAGTGCTCTTATAGATATTATATAGTATTGATCTTTTGTATTATAATATAAGAAAAATTGTGTATCGTAAACACTGAAGTTTAATTTTTTAAAATAATAGATAGATATAGAATATAGAAAAGAAGCGAGTTGTAATTATAATAAAAAGTGCAATTAAAATGTTAATTCTTAAGTTATTTAGCTTTAAGTACTTTTAATATTATAACTTTTGTTGGTACATAGTTTAATAAATAAATAAATATGTTAATTTTAATCTGGTATTATTTCATTTTTACATGGCAACATCAATAACTAGATATATTAATATACCTATTGTGTGGTATAAAAATACTTAAAACTTCCGAATAGAATATAACCCTGTTGTTATTTGCAAAAACCATTTTTATTTTTTAAAAAAGAAAAAACAACAATCAACCCTTCCTTTGTAAAAAGTTGTTCGGCGCCTTTCTCCTATAAATAGGTTCTCGTTAACATTCGGATTCACAAATTCTACCTAACAAGTGTTGACCTCTGAAACTTCAGAACAAATGACCGGACACGCCTCAATTAGCAGCGAAGTTATGAACAGTTAATGGGAACCTGACCGTTTTCTCTATCCATTAAAAGCAAGTTTGTATATTGTTACAAATAGATATTATCATCAAATACTAACAACTTAACCATGGTTCGGTCGCATATTTCGGTAACAACTAAAACCTATGTACAACTAGATACTTTTCATCCATTGATATACTAGGAAAAAAGGTGTAGATAAGTCATACGCGCTCAAAAAGCGGCACACCAAAACTAGGCTAATTGGCCCACCTGAACATAGTCACGCGTTGACGACGCACTGTCGCGAATTATATTTGTCTCTTTTTAACTGGCGATACTTGAATCATGCCATCCTATTTTGACAACTAATCGTAATGTAGTGTGTTCAGTTTTATTGCAATATTTTTAGTTATTCATGTGTGCGTTAGTGTGCCGTTTTTGAAGGTAGAATGTCGTTTAGGTAACGTATCTACACCTTTTTACTTATAATATCATTGTTTTCATCCAATCCAATATCCAATCATCAAATCTGTCAAGTCGTTTTAGCGTCACGGACTTAATGTACATTTTGTATTTTTAGTTTAACTTTGCCGTAAATAATTATATTCCGGTTTTACATCAAACATTAGCATTAAAAATATTAATTTATAGTGAGTTTCTCAGTGGACCTGTTTGATCATTTTTCATGTTGTCATCTCATATAGAAATGTAGAAATCATATTGAAAAAAGTATGTATTACATATCTTGGATTAACATTGTAGGTTTCTTTTATACAAGTTAAAATAGGTAGGTACTAATAGTTATACCTCTCAGATCCTAATGGAGAAGTTAAAAAAACCATGGTGCCATTAAGTATGTACCTTTTTTACTCTATGAAATAAAGTAAGAGGGGAAAGAAATGTCTTACAAGCCCTCGCTTTGCTCGGGTACGCCCTTAGAAACATTTTATCGGTTACTTTAAAATAAACAGAAATATAGGTATGTTTAGCATTCCTTAATTGAGAAAATATTAATTCTCCTTAGAAACGATCAATTCCCCTTTCTACCTCATTAAGGCATGATTTCCTAAATAAAATATAGTATCCTATGTCCTTCCCTGAGTCTCCAAGTATATATATTTGCACCAAACATTTTATCTGTTGATAGTGTTAGTGAAAATGCAGTAAAATACACTATTTTTTCTTACTTGTTTGTAATAATTTTTAATATTTTACACCGTCTTCATTCACCATAGAATAGCTTATGCATTCTGAAGGAACATAAAAGGGGCGTTAGAAAAATATACGGCATATATCCGCGTTTATGTCATCATTACGCTTTAACGATCGCACGACTTATAAGAGCATAAAAGTTCCGAGAGTTGAACAAATATTTTTACAGGAAGCTTGATACTGGCTGCCTAATTCTCCGGAAGCTTTAAAAATAGTGGCAACAATTTTATCAAAACCAAGTTTTTCTGTATCGTGTAAGTGAATATGTATTCAGCCTTTTTTAACGTCCCACTGCTGGGCATAGACCTTCAATGCGAAAAGTTTCAGGCTTTTTTTTTCATTGCTATTTTTCAATAGCATTGAAAAGTTAATTCCATTGTAAAATCTGCTATTGAAAAGTTAATTCTACTCGTACTTGCCAAATATCAGTGCTTGCTAAGTTTTCAAGATAATCTTTAGTCAGTGAGTGAATGAGTGATTGGTCGAATTTAAACAATAAAAAAATAAATACATGATCTAAAACAAATATACCATATTTAATACTACCATTAGATATTCTAGGTTTACTCATAAACTGAAAAACCTTCATTATAACATCATCACCTAGTCGTCCCACTTCGAAAAATGAACTTGCTAAAGTAACATGTCATGCATAATATAAAGTTATTACCATCGACAAACTCGTTACCCCATACGATGTAATGGCCCGAAAATTAGACGCAGGATGCACTATGAATAATTTGAGTGACGTATTTGATAGAGTGGAATGTACTTTAAGTCATAATCGTGTCCTATAATCCATGGTGGAAATTATTTAATAAGTGATCGCTGTCTATACAATTATTATATATATTCTATTCTATGTAAGTGATTAATTAACACTTAGATCGAAACGTTTGACGCATTGAATATTTGGACACCTTAAAAATAATACAATGTTAATAAAAAATATTTACTATTTTTTAATCTTCTACCAGTTAGTGTAAAAAATAACTCAATAATTAGATAAACTAGCTAAAATTCTTAATTTTTGAGAAGGTACATATTGTATGTATTTTTCAAGGTCCCACAGCTTGGCATGGGCATCCATTCAAGCTGACCAAGTGCGGGTTCGCAGATTCATATGTCTTTCGAAATCTTACTAGGTTTTTTCAGACATGCAGGTTTTCTCAGAATGTTTTCCTTCTGAGACTGACAAGAGGATATGATTTTTTAAGCAATTGATTCAATCGCTTGCAAACTTTCCACGATTGCATTGAATTGCAGTAAGAGTCTACCTTTACAACTTTCCCTTAAATGTTTTGTTATTACGTACTTACTAATACATACATACATGTGGTAAAATAAGTTATCTTAATACATTAGTTTGAGCGAACCTTTCATTTAAATCTTTAATCATTTTAAGCCAGCAAGTACAAACAATGTCTTAATCATACTACATTAAGGATGCCTAAACAAAAGCCTCTATGTTTGGGGCGTAATGTTCGACATTAAGCGATAGATAAAAATATTTTTTTATTTATTTGTTAATCTTTTTGAGAATTTTTTAAAGTGATACTTAATACTAAGTAACGTCTTTTAGTTAAGTTATGGAAGTGAAAAATAATGTTTATTGAATATTGAGTTTTTTCTATCCCAGAACTACACAAAAAAACCTATAAATCAATTCTAAGTAAACTGCAAGTTTGTACATTATACTGTGGAAAATAAATGTATAACCACTCTTTATTTCGGTGCTATTACCAGAACCAGGTCTCGTCTATATAATTTTTTTGCGATTCTATTTAGCCTAACGAATGCTAAGGGATGAATCAATGTGAAATTATAGATCAGTTATCGCAAATAGCACATAATCAAGCTACACAATGTATATATAGTTCATATACTTTAAGAGATATCACATTTTCTACTGGCATACTAGGTCTTGCATAGTTGGTTAACTCAGAACATTTTCAAGTCAAGATTTAAGGTATAAGTTTATGACTTATGAAGCATTTGCAATGTTCCAAGGGACCTAGTAAAAAGCGACAGGCCAAAATGATTTATGAGTTAGATAGGGAGCGCCAAGTTTAGTCGACTTCATAAGATAACAACGATAATAGATTTGTCAAATGTTCCAAACAAGTAGAGCTTGTTCTTAAATATACTACTAAATTTAACTGTCATTTAAATTAATTATAAGATTTCGAATAAAGAAACATAATTTTGATCAAGTTCAAAAAAGGCCGTAATTGTAAAAGTTACACGATATCTTTTGCAATAATTGTGGATAAATTCAAATTTTTTTGTACAGTTAAATTAATCAAGTACCTAAATATCTAAAACAATTTATACACTAATGAGCGAATAATTATTTCAAATGACTTTAAATCAGTATATGTTTTGAGTTAAAACTAGAAATTTTATTTGAAAGCCAAAGGGCCAGCGTATATAACTCTTTTTCTGTGACTCTCATTCTCCGGTGACTAGACACGACCAGAGAGGGTAAGGTACAAGATTGACGGCTTTACAAACTATCTAAGGCACAGTGGTAAAACACCACGAACTTGTCAACTACGAGCTGTTACTAAAGCTTATTAAGCAGAAAGACTCAATAACTACACTTGGTCCAACCCATTACCTCCTGATGTTCAGGCCGTATGTTACCCTCTGCACCACCGAGGCAGGTAATATAGTAAAAGCGACATGTACTCAGGTTAACCTTTAAAAGCTCAACTCGATCACATAATTCTTCTTTTAAAGACAGCATAACGTATTACAGTCATTTTCATGTCAACCGTATTTGACGGACAAACTATTAATGACACTGTAAAGTATTTTATGTTGCTAGGATTACCCATAAATTGTTCGTCAGACAATTAATCGTTCCCATATAATGGAATGTACGCTATGCGATATGAGCTGTTGAGTTATGCGATATAGAGGATTGTGTAGTCCGTAATGATATAACAGAATATGTTTAATGTGGTCTTTACACTTGCATTGTAGATAGGTATTCGATTAAGTAAATGGAGTGCGGTGTATTTAATTAAAGTGTGCATAAAATGCCGTTTTTAAATAGTAAATTGGCAGAGAAAGCTTAAGGTGTTCCCAAAAATACTAATATTGGGTTTAAACATTATATAATTTTTTTTTAAGTAAGACATGTATACCGTACGCGCATACTTAAACACACTATAGAGATGGTACTGTGATGTAAGTATTGTCGTTCAGACCAATTCGATAACATCGACTGTCCCTGAGACACACATTTATTTAGATGCAGAGAGAGACGTCACTGTCCACAGGTATGCATGAAGACAAGTACACTCTCTACGAGTATAACTTTCGACTTTAAAATTAATGTGAACACAGTTTGACATGGACGACACTCACTCAGATTCTGGACTCGTAGATTTACGTAATTTCCCAAGCATATAGCACAATGAATTTTCCAAGTCTTTAAAAGGAGAACGTGGCCGGAATCCAGGAGCTCTGGATCTAGCAAGCGTACATTCACCCACTCGTCTACCAAGGCAGATACTGTGCTGTTCATAAAGAGCATACTTTTTATTCCTATAATACACATTTTTATCGATATATCGTTAATAAGATTTTTTGAAACATGTCTAATAATAGCGCTAACGCAATATCAAAGGCCCAATTAATCTTGTCAATCAAATACTTTGAAGATTAATTAAATTGTTGTTATTTTTATATATCACGTCATAATATTGCACGTTTTAATAAATTGACATTCCATAAGCTTTTGGATTATCAACCATAACTTTTACTCGCAGATTCGCTCGCTAACTTTGTTTATTTTCATGCCTTCCTTATTTCTTATATGTTATTGTAATAAATAAATTAATGTTTATTCAATTCAAAAAAACATGTCTAGACTTGCAACATTGAAGAATATTATTTTGAAGAATTGCGCGAACAATATTTCACTCACGTATGAAAAGTGGACACTTTTCTATAACCACGTGAAAATAAAATGCAATATTTTTCCTAAGACGGCTGGCTCCTAAACGTTTGCGAAATTTTCAACTTCCATAAATATCTGGAATCGCTTGAAAGCGTATTCGTTTTAACATCCAGCTTAAAACTTATAGGTATTGAATACTGTTGAATATTTAAAACCCTATTACTAGCTCTCCTGCGAATAAAATTCAGATTCAAAGTAGATTTTACAGTTTTATAGGTATGAAAATATGGTGTTCCGCCACTTATCGAATAGCTTTCTTAGAGCTTTTTCTTCCCATTTAGGTACTTTATAACTTGAGTATACAACTTAATGTTATTTAATATAAAGTAAAATAGATCCTACGACACATAGTATAGTTGCGAGTGTAAAATGTTAATGTTACGTACATATAGCCGTACTATTTTAATACTGATATTATAAATGTGAAACCTAGTAAGGGTGGACGCAGGGATGGATGTTCGTTACTCAACCCCGCCAGAGCGACCGAACGGGTCTGATGAAATTTGGCACAGACAGATTATGATCTGGAGTAGTACATATGTCACTTTTTGTCCCGGAAAAATTGGTTCTGTGGAACAAATTTGTTTTTGTTTTTTACAAGAGACGAAACCCGAATAATACAGAAGCATCTATTATATCTAACTCTTCACCTAACATAACAACTTTTCGAAATCGAAAATAATGTATCCACAATTTTCAAGACAAAAAAGATTAAAACAATATTAAATGTCTGTCTGTTTGAACTGTTCTTATATTAGCAAGTTTAAAAACAGTTTCACTAAATATTAAATTCGGTATCACTTGACAGCTTACTTTTTCTTCACAACCTTCTACTACAAAAATAGTATAGGTGTATGAACTCGAACGAAAACTAATATTAAAAATTATTTTCAGCAACATAGTCACCCAAATGGCTCATAAAATGAGAAGAAGAAAAAATACAGCAATTCTCAATATAGCTACAATAGCACCAGTAGTTTATTAAGCTATCAAAACAAACTATTCTCTCAAAGTTCACTTTGTGTTATACTTGCGAACTGTAATTTAGCGGTAACGTTACTAAGTAAACGACCAAACTATCTGAGTTTAAGAATTTAGTGCAAATTGCTATGTTAAATGTTTATGTGAGAACAACAATGTGAAATTTGTGGTTGGTACGAGTATATGGTGCTATAAATGTTTGATTTACACAATGGTTCATTTTTGAAAGTCTATTTTTATCTCCTTCTGTATCATTAAATCGATGTACAGGATTTTTAAGGCTCGAACGAGATGGATTTTATTAATTGTTAATAAAAATAAGTGCTTATGCCTTAATAATATCTAAGTATTTATGTTTTCAGCCCTTTTTAACGTGCCACAGCCGAGAACGGGCCTCCCTTTAATACGAGAACTGGCCAAGTGCAGGTTGGCGGACTGCACATGTCTTTCCAAAACTTAGTAATCGTGTTAGAAAATTATTGTACAGAAAAAATACAATAAATATAGCCAAACTAATAAAACTAACTAATAAAAAGAGCAAAAAACTTACAAAAGTTTAGTTTTCATAGTTAATATTTAGAACAAAAAGCTGCGAAATGTCTAAAAAATAGGTTGAACTCGTTACAATACCGCTTTGTCGCCATGAAGTAGCGTACAACCGGGAGCTCTTAAACTCTTAAATCTTCCAGCGGGCTTTTACTCGGCTAAAAGAATGTTGAAAGGTGTGGATTAAACGAAATGTTGTTATACTAAACTGAACTCTAATCCCTAGAAACAAGTACTACAATTATATAACACTATTTGATGCCACGTGACTATAGTGACAAACGGAAGCGATAAAACCATCATACAAATGATTTCTTCTGCATTCTAACTAATTATAATTTCAAAGTTAATATCATTTTCATTAATTAAGGACTTCTTAATTTAATTTATTTCTACGTATAGAAACTACTATTATAAATCTTCTACTTATGTACGAGTATATTATTTTAAATCGGTTGAAAAAATTACAGATCTAAGATTTAAACCTTAAAAATGAACATCAAATAATAATTAACAAGTCTACTTTTTTAATAATAATATTAAGAAAAAATAATAATTTGAAAAAGCTTAATTCAAAGCTTTTATAATATTTGAGAAGTTTTATAAATTGTTAATTTTATAAGCAGTTTTGTCCACTTTTTGTCTAATCCTCTTTAGTTATTTAAAATGTGATTTCCTTTAAAATTATTATGGGTTACCAGCAGCAATTATTATGGGTGTAGATTACAATACAATAAAAAGTTATACGGCACTTGTTACAGCAAAAAGTAATCCATCAAATCTGAACATATTATGTATGTAAGAAATATTGCAGAAAATTTCGCTACTCTTTTCTTATAGAAAGAGTCTATCCACAAGAATGCGATGCATTTCAAACTGTGCCATACTTTGAGCAAAAATTGTTCGGGAAAATTTTCCAACCAATAGACGTGTATCGGAAATATATTTATTTCGTGAAAAATAATACTTCGTCTTTTCAATGTAAAGTGTTATTTAACATAAACTAAAATTAAACATAATATTGATTTTAAAGTATTTTTTACATTCCATAAAATACTTTTATTTCATAATATTAAAAAAAACTGTTATTGATTATTATATAAATTTCAAGTCTCGGAGACAGCTCTAATTTCTTTCTTTTCTCTCATTTCTTTTATTTCGTTGAATTTTTTATTCACTAACACAAACACTTACAAGGCCAAATTAAAAAATTATAAACAGCAAGATTTATTTTAATATGTTGGGACAATATTACACACATCATTCTATTTTTTGTCGTTTGGACCATCTACTACTACTATGGCCTTTACATCTGTTGCAGATGTTTCAAGCAGCTTATGGATCCTTAGCGCACCTCCGTTGGTGACTGTGCAATCCAATTCTGGAGCGGCAGGACCGACCGCAACCAGGGCAAGTGTACACATCGACACATAGATTTGATGGATGTGTGTCGCTTTCGTGTCGTTTGGCTCTTGCGTCGCCAAGCTTGTTGAACCATGATCCATCGTGAAGCTTCATTCCGTTCCCAATTCTCAGCCTCCACTGTTCCCTGTTTTGCGCTAGCTTTTCCCATTCACTTTGATTGATGTTAAATGAAGCTAAATCACGCTTGGTGCAGTCTTTGAAGCGGAGCAAAGGCCGCCCAACACTTCTTTTAGCGTCCGCTACAACACCCAGCATGACCTGCCTAGGAAGTCTAGTGACGTTCATGCGATGTACATGCCCCAGCCATCGAAGTCGTCGATGCTTAAGTAAAGCGGTGAGGCTGGGAAGTTGCGTTCTCGAAAGGACTTCTTCGTTCGTTACCCTATCCTTCCATGTAATACCCAGGATACTGCGTAAACAACGCATATGGAAAGCGTTAAGTCTACGCTCATGCTTTGTGTACGTAGTCCAGGTCTCAGCTCCGTACAAGAGTATGCTGACGATGCTCGCTTGATATACCATTATTTTGGTCCGAGTTGTGAGGTGTTTGTTATCCCACACCCTTGCACGAAGCTGTCCAAACATGGTCGCCGCTTTACCGATGCGTGTGTCGATCTCCACGTTGAGTGATAGATTGCTCGTCACGGTCGATCCAAGATAGCAAAACCTGTCAACTACGTCCAATGGAGTGCCATTCAATAATATTAATGGTTTTTCTGCGCATCCCTGACTGAGTATTACAGTTTTTTTGGCGTTAATCGACACAGAGAACAAGTTACATGCATGAGAGAACTTATCCATCATAATTTGAAGTTCGTGGGAAGACGTAGCGACAAAGGCGGCGTCATCCGCATATAAAAGGCTGTCAGTATAAAGGTCTTTTCTATTGCACCTAGATTTTAAAAGGGAGATATTGTAGAGTTTTCCGTCGGTTCTTGTATGTAGGTGAACACCTTGCTGGTCATCTCCTAAGGCAGCTTTTAAAAGTAATGAAAAGAAAATTCCAAACAAGGTAGGTGCCAACACGCAACCCTGCCGCACGCCTCTGCGCATATCAAAAGGTTCGGATAAATTCCCATCAAAGACCACAGACCCTTTCATGTCCTTGTGAAATGATACGATGAGACTGAGGAGCTTTGGTGGACAGCCAACCATCTCGAGTGTCCTAAAGAGACCCTCCCTGCTCACCGTATCAAAAGCCTTGTTAAGATCCACAAAGGCTATAAAAAGAGGAGTCTGCTGTTCTCGACACTTCTCCTGAATTTGGCGTAATGTAAAAATCAAATCAATTGTCGAACGTCCAGCCCGAAATCCACACTGAGCCTCAGGGTAAATGCGGTCAGCCAGATGTTGCAGTTTGATGAGGATTACTCGACCTATCAGCTTCCCAACAACGCTTAAAAGAGATATGCCGCGGTACGAGTTACAGTCTCCGCGATCACCTTTGCCTTTGTAAAGAGTAACAATATTGGCATTGCGCATGTCCTGAGGAACCATGCCCTCGAACCAGCATTTTGTCAAGAGATTATGTAATAGTGGTGCTACAAAGTTGAACTTGAGCAATTCGGGGTGTATACAATCTCCACCGGGACTCTTGCCGACCTTAAGTTGTTTTATGGCATTATTAAGTTCTTCCATTGTGGGTACGTTATCTAGTTCGTGCAAGGTCGAAAGCTTAGGTATAAAATCTACAGCTTCTGGTTGAATGCTGACAGGTTGTGAGTAAAGACCGGTGTAGTGCTCAACCCATCTCTGCAACTGACGCCTACTGTCTCTGATAATTGTGCCGTCGGGTTCTTTTAGTAGGGCGGTCTTTTTGGGAATTGGGCCGAGTGCCCGCTTGATACCCGAGTAGACACCGCCCAAATGGCCCGAATCCGCACTCCTTTGTATATGTTGACAGAGATCAAGCCAGTACTCGTTCGCAAAGAAACGAGCAGATCGCTGTAGTGCCGCCTTCGCTTTTGTGAGATTATTTCTAGTTGCGAGGGTAGGGCTCATGCGGTGATTTAAAGCAGCAAGACGCTTTGAATTGACAAGAGGCTGTAGGTGCTCGATGTTTTTTAAATACCAGTCCTCAGTCTTCGCTTTCTGATATCCGAAAGTTCTACCTGCAGTTTCTGAAAGCGTCTTTTTGACTCGCACCCACTCTTCTTGAAGTGATACGCTTTGATCCCAAGATAAGGTCTCCGAGCATACCTGCTCCTTAAAAGACTCAACTTTCGCGCCAATCCTGGTTTGAGCAAGATCAATTCTCTTTCTCCCGGGAGGCTTCGAATAGTAAATTCTTTTGCGGATTATTGCCAATGTTGTTACTACGAGTGAGTGGTCCGTGTCACAATCAGCACTTTGATATGAACGTGTATGGTGAACAAAGTGAATATCCTTTTTCCTAGTCAGGATCAGGTCCAGCTGATGCCAATGCCCGGAACGCGGGTGCCTCCACGAGACCTTGTGCGTGGCTTTGCCTCGAAAGTATGTGTTGGTAATACACAGTTGGTGATTTGAACAAAATTCAAGCAGTCGCTGACCGTTTTCATTTATTTTGCCAACACCATGGTTACCGAGGCAGCCTGGCCATGCGATGTTATCTTGACCGACTCTGGCGTTAAAATCACCCATGATATGAAGGTGGTCACTAACAGGAACCGCGTTTATGGTTTGTGTAAGCTGGTCATAGAAACGATCTTTCACTTCAGGTGTTGAATCTAGTGTGGGAGCATATGCGGAAATCAATGTTATAAAGCCGCAGTTACTGAAGAGACGCAATATCATTAAGCGCTCTGAAATCCCTTGAGGCGCCTCAATAGACGAAAGAAGATCGTTACGAACGGCGAATCCTACACCATGCTCGCGATTATCGTGTTGACCTTTTCCTACCCAGAAAAATGTGTAATGGGCTTCTTTGATGGATCCAGTGTCAGGGAGTCTTGTTTCTTGAAGAGCCGAAATGGCGATGTTAAGTCTCGTCAACTCAGTGTCAATCACAGAAGTTTTGCGCAGGTTTTGTGCGCAACCCGAACCTCCGCAGGTCTCCGGAAGGCCTGTCCTCATTGTGCGGACATTCCATGTCGCTAATCGCATGGATAAGCGTGGTCGGTTGTCTTTATGTATTTTATTCTGTTTTTGCGCAGGTGACAACATTTACAGCACTGACTATCTAGGTTTTGACTAGTGTTTCCTCCACCCCACGGAAACAAATCAATGCTGAGACGGACCAGTACCTTATTGGCCGGGGGCTGCCCAGCTAGAGCGGGCGGTAACTGGTCAGTGGACCTACGATGGGCCCTCCCACTGTCGAGAATGACCCCTAGCGCCCGCACTTACGCCTATTCGCGCAGACTTATCACTGGTGACTGCCATTCTCCGTGTTGGTTTCACCGCTCTTGAGATTGCGATGGCGGAGTGTCCTCTCCACAGATGTTAGCTGCTTTGCCTGGGTTTGAATTTAGGAAGTGCAGGTTTTCCCACTGCCTACACCACCCTCTCGACCTTGCCAGCGGGACCCACAGGAACGACAAGTCGCTACGTGTGGAGCTGGTTTGGTTGCAGGACCTGACTCGTGTCTTACGGGGGTCCACTCCGAGTACCTCAGTCGCCTCTTACGACACCTGGTACTTAAGGGAAGCACTATTCTATTCTGCCGGTGCCCCACGGCACTGGACCATCTAACTCTATTACAATGTGTAGTGTAAACGATTTTCCATCCGCGGAGTCCTAAAATTTTTATAATCGCCATCGAAGCCTCTGTTAAGCTGTTTCATGTAATATTTGATCATTAATAGTGCTAAATTTTCAATGATCCATTATGTTGGTCCAGTATAATGCCTTTGAGAGGCTAAATGTGGATATATATTGTTGACGTTGCAGCTATACCGTCGCGTAAGCTTGGCAAGCTCTACATCCTGTATGTATGTATAGTGTATATATTGTTGATAGTGAACGTATGGTCTTAAAGAAGAAACGGCTTTAAGTTATAAGCGTATTTACTTTCTTTTGATTAATTTTGATTACTTTAAGAATAACAGGTTTATAATAATTCAGTATTACGTATACGTAACTTTATTTTTCATAAATGCACTTAAAAAGGGATACCGTGGATTTAAAAATTAAATATGAATATCAGATATTCATGAATATATTATGTAGTACAATTAATATTCGCGCTCATAACACTTTGCAACCTATGGCATAGCAAGTTGTGGTCGTTCGTGGTTTATTAAATAAAAATAATACAGGTTATTAATTTAATATACGAGTAGGTAGTTCTAAGGTATCTTATTAATATATTAGAATTAATTTATAAAAACATTATCAACGAATTAGTAAAAAAGATAAACAATAAATAAATATTTACATCCTATACTTCCTCTCTTATTATGAAAACTATCAAAATGGATACAGCAGTTTCTGACAATAGCCCAAAACAACCACAAATTCGTCATATTGAGGGACTTTAATTGAGAAAATGTACTTGTCAAAATCAACAATTAGACTTTTTATTTATCTTAGGCCATACACTAAGCTGCAACAATCGTAAATATTGAATGAGCTCCTTACCTACAGAGGAACGCAGCTGTGACCTGCACGGGATATGCACATTGCACACTGAAAAAGAACTTTTTATAACACATCAATTCATTTAACCGATTCTTTTTACACTTCTTTTCACTAACAATGATTAAACTAAAATAATTTCTCTGACATATATCCATTGAAAAATTTGTGGCGAAATTTTTTTTACAAACAATCGTCCTGTTATTTAGGTTTTACATTGTGAACATTTTATTTGTTATATAATTTAAGATAGATTAGATAGTTAAATTATTACACATGACATATAGACAGACATGATCGGAACCAAATGTTTTATATAAATTATAAGCATTGCTAAACTGTATACTATCCAATATACTTAAGTCGTTTCTCATTGTTACACGTCATTTTATTTAATAGCGTTCTTGAGAATATAGAAACTGATGTGTTGTCCTTTAAAATTTTCATTTACCCTGATTTGATATTTCAGAGAAATTGAGAGGGGTGGTAGGTTTGATAAAAGAGAGATACCTACCCGGCTGATGTATACGATATTAAGAAATGAATGGATGTCCTCCGTCCAGTCCGCGCGTACGTACATTATACGTTGCTTACTGCGGTATGAGTAATAATCATTTTTATAAACCAACCAATTATTAGACACACTACATTAGCAATTAAAGGTTAACGTTCAATAATAATATTAATCTGTTATTTTTAAGCAATAATTTCTTGATGTATTTTTTATAATTGTTAATTTTTATAATTTTTACTGAACTATTACTTTGAAATCTTCACTGTAACATAATAAGCCGAGCTATGAACTATGACAATGTATATAAGTGGTAAAGTGAAGTATATATATATATATATATATATATATATATATATATATATATATATATATATATATATATATATATATATATATATATATATATATATATATATATATATATATATATATATATATGTTGGGACATTATTACAACAGCGCCATCTAGTTCCGCAGTAAGCTACGTTACGTGCTTGTGTTGCGGATACCAGATAATTGATATACTACACATATAAATTTTAAATATATACATATTATAAATATAAACACCCATAACTGGAGTACAAACATTCGTGATTAGCAAATGAATGCCCCCAGCGGGACTCGAACCCGCGAGCGCTGACGCAGAAAGTAGGGTCACTACCAACTGAGCCAAACGAGTCGTCTAAAAAAGTAAAAGAAGTGTTCATTATTTGTTCGTGTAATCTCATCTGACTCACTAGAGCTGACCCAGAAAAGCGTTTTCATCTGGGCTACATTTAAATTTTTAATACCGCACTTACTTTGGTGTAGAGCTATGAGGACGACACGGCTTACAATAAAAATGATGCAAACACAGCGAAACGGAAATATGTTAAATGCACAGATTTGAATATTAGTATGCAAAACTGTATTTAACTTTCATAAAGCAGGCTTAGTGATTGAGTAGTAAATCTTGTGTTCATATTCGTACATATAATAAAAATATTAGTGAAATTTGTATATGAAATATTTTTTTTAAACATTAACGTATTGTGTACAGAGTAAAGACCCAAAAACAATAGTTATTAATTTTCCTTTTGTCTATTTTTTTCTTTTTACGCAAAAAGGACTGGCCAGTTTTTAACCAAATTTTGTATACTTTTAATAAACCTTTAGGGGGAAGTTCTGTCGTTCACACGCTATAACTATTTTTATCTATACAGATAAATATAGCTGAAGTGTCTCTTTGTACCATCAAAATAGCGTTTTACTAAATGCGTATGTAAATATATTTATATTACTTGCCAAAAATAAATCAGGACAATATCAGGGCCTATAGACAACCGGCATTCGTTATGAAGCGATTCGATTTCTACAATCGTCATCGCTTAAACGCAGCGTATGCATCTTGAACTTTAAATCACTAATAATTGAAATGAATGTACATTCTATCATCTATTCGTTGACAACAGATCACGTGACATCTAAGACATATGTCAAACCCATACATTTTGGTCTTTTCTACTATCGCCTTTGTTAATCGATTGTTACATTGTCTAGGCCCTCTGTACGTACAGGAGTACAACTTATCTCTCGTCCACTTTAATCATTGATATACTAGGAAAAAAGGTGTAGATAAGTCATACGCGCTCAAAAAATGGCACACTAAAACTAGGCTAATTAGCCTACCTGAACATAGTCACGCGTTGACGACGCACTGTCGAGAATCATATTTGTCTCTTTTTCACTGGCTATCGCCAGTCAATCATGCCATCCTATTTTGACGACTAATCGTAATGTAATGTGTTATTGCAATATTTTTAGTTATTCTGTATTCATGTGTGCGTTAGTGTGCCGTTTTTGAAGATAGAATGTCATTTAGGTAACGTATCTACACCTTTTTACTTATATTATAATATCATTGACTTTAATTAAGTCACAACAAGACACGTCAAAATTAAGGATAATAATATAATATTTAGAATCTACGAGAAATTAGATGCTAAAATAAAAAGTGACATAAATAGCTATTACAAACTGAGTAATTAAGGAAAATATATTGCTTCCGTACTCTAACTCCTCTTTCCGTGTACACCAATCATAATGAATATTGAGTGGCAATAACCAACGACGCATTTCCTTCCTGACCTGAAATGATATTAGTAAGGGGTATGAATTTAAAAAACCTGCCTATTAAATCGTACCTTTAAGTTAGTTTAAGTTAAAAAATAAGTGTTAAGTATAAGAACTTTTTAATAACTATTTTAAATGATAAAATTAGATATAAAAAGTTTATTTACAAAATTAAATATAATATAACTTTAAATTACATGAATAACATGAACTTAATATATAATTGATAATGTGATTAAGTTAAACCAAAGCCAACGAAACATATAAACACTATAAATGTCCCAAGCGAGTGTATGGCAGCTTGGGCTGGCTGTCACGTCCGTTGGTCGACTATATGTTTTATAGGCTTTAGTTAAACTGTTTGAATAAAAATAATCCAATATCATGTGATTATTATAATTAAGCTTAGAATATGACTTATTCTTCAGTACCTACACATAGCTCTCCTATCTCGCCCACTCTCTGCTCTCTGCTCATGTCCCTGCGCTGTGTTTTAACAGTTAGTAATGATTTCTTATAAAATAAATATTTTATATTATATAGGTATACATTTTGGTATAATATTTTCTATATATGTTGACCCGGATTACTAGTTTCATAATAATAAATTTTATTAAAATCTGTCAAGTGGTTTTCTCGAAATGTGGTCATAGACAGACAGAGAGACAAAAATTCGTATCCATATCTAGTAACGTATCCATATCTAGTAATCACTTATTCAAGTAGATTAACAATAAAAATTTAATGTGCATATTCGACTAAATTACATTTTTTTTAATACTTAATTATGTACAGACCCTCTAAATATATACGTAAGAGTATACCAAAATAATATATTACAATATTAATTTAAGCGTATCATCATCCATTAGTATGTTGAGATACCCTTGACAGTCCCATCTCTACCTTAAACCCAGGGAATCGCACACAAGTTTCCGTACGTGTCAAGTGCTTGCGATGCACTTACAGCATCCCGCTGGGACCCCTAGATAGACTCAGACTTGATTTTAGTTCTCGGTTCTCTCAGTTTGGTCGTAAATTGGTTCGGATTGAATAAGTTTGTTTGGCTTGTAAGGTATATTTTTTACGCGTTATGTTCATTACAATGATTAAATATTTGGTTTTGATTGATGGTGTTGTTATATTTTCCTAAACTTCGTGATAACTAAAAGTTTTGTCCTTTGTAATTCTTTTTCACAATTATATTAATAATATTATTTTGAGAGAGATACTAAAAGGTGGGTAAATGGAGTAGTGAGGGCTTGAAGATCAATAAGGTCCGATATATTTGAAAATAGCTGTAATTTAAACGGACAAAAATATACAAGAAGATGTTCTTGAATGTTACAATTCATATATTGGCTATTTTATATAATTAATATCTATTATAAGCGTTTCGTTTCGTCATTTATTATACGTGCGACAAAGGATTAGAACAATCTGCCTGCAGTGTTTCGGTCCGGTTACAATATGGGTGTCTTCAAGGCTAGAGTGAATGGTTGGCTAGTGAATTAGTGCGACTTACCATCTACGACTGCGTTACCACTTACCATAAGGTGGAACGTAGTCAAGCACTAATTCAGAATAAAAATAGATAGATAAGCCACAGTATTTAACACCATCTGTTCCAGAAATGTAGTAAGCATCATAATATAACCAGTTGTTTAAAAACTGAAGTCTAAATCCAATTACTCAGCCTTTGATCTGCATCCATTTGTTTAGGCACTCAAGTGACAATTACTGGCCTCTCCGAATCCGCAGCGGCAACAGTTCTATACGTGACAAGTGCTTACGATACACTTTACAGCATCCCTTAGAGGATCTTACTTGGGCAATATACGTTACGTTCAATGTTTTAGTTTACTCAATTGTTTGAATACTTGTTTTTTAGTTAATGTCATAAGAAGTCATGATAATTTTCACCGCATTTGAACCATCGGATGCTATACTGAAATGAAATGAAAATCAATAATTTTGGTGAAATATCGCGTACAAAACTAAAACTACGTTGTCGATACGTTGTTGCTATGGAATTAATTTCAAACATCCAAAAAAAGCTTAGTGATTTATGGAAGTTTAATAGAAAGCTATAGGATGAAACTTGACATCTGAAAAAAATACTAATTAATATTGGAAATGCCAAGTTTCAGTCTTTCGAAGACTCGTATCCTACTAATACTCTTTCACGCAAATACTACTGAACCGATTACGATGAAATTTGGTATGTAGGTAGCTTAAGACCCAGAATAACATATAGGCTACTTTTTATCCCGGAGTTCCCGCGGGATTGACTCCTAATATTTAAAAAATTAACGCGGGCGAAGCCGCGGGTACTGCTAGTATTATATAATACTGAAAAATATATATTTCAATCTTTATTTAAATATTTTTAAATAAAAGCTTTCATGTAAACAAAATAAATGTGAGAGGACATCATATCAGCTACAACACAAAAAAATATAATAACACTCTTGAACAGAAGTAACCGAAAAGAATAAAGCTCTAGAAAAACGTGGCTAACCTAACCTCAATTACAGAAAACCAAGAATTTTTTACAATTCGACTCTAAGCGTCATATTCGCTACATTAAATCGGATATTATAACAAAATAAAACACGAAACTTTAAAATTTAGGTTCGTATGATATTGATCTACAATTTAACTTTAGCGATTGCCTGTGTTCAATAACATGTGCAGGTTCCACCGTTGTCAACTTTTCCAATATATTCCAAGAAATAAAGTTTTATCTCAAAATTTACAATTGTAAAGACGCATATCTCTATTTTCGAACTATACTAATACTAATACTTTATATGAATTGTAAATTTATAGTATACAATATTATGATATATCATTTTATAAATAATATGAACTAAAAATAAATAAATAAATGTGTTGGGACATTATTACTACAGCGCCATCTATTAAGAAAAAAGTTAAGCTTGTGTCACGGATACCAGATAGTTCATATTCTCTACACATATATATTTTAAATACATACATATTATAAATATAAAAACAAAGAGTACAAACATTCGTGCTCAACAAATGAATGCCGCCAGCGGGACTTGAACCCGCGACCGCTTGGGTGACTACCAACTGAGCCAAACGTGGCGTAAAAACATCTATGAAACCTAGAAGTAAATAACCGATCTATAAAACGTTCCCCTAACTTTGTACAAGTATGTATAAGACTAATCGAGAATGGTTCATAACAATCAAAAATGACAGTTAAAAAGTGCACAGTGAGCTAAATTCCCCTCAGGAAAGATATTAATTTCGGATCTTCATCAAGATGTCATCGCCGGTGGGGTGAGATAATTAACAATTAGTTAATGGATTCCGGGCGGTGTTTGAAGATTTTAAATTGGCGGATTGTAAAAGAACTTATTAAAAATTTCGGTTTTTTTCGGGCTTCGGTTAAAAATATTTTTTATATTAGAAAAACATCATACAAGAACTTTTCGTTTATCTTTTCAATTGTGCATGTTTATCTGCATAATCATTTCTTGGAAAAGATAAGAATGTAACTACAGAATAATTCTTACTGATTTTGTATTTTTATTTAATCGAGTCGAGAATCTCCCTATTAAAGAACGACTTAATGGTTCACTAAGTGACTATGAGTGCGGCGATAAGTGTCATTATTTCTTAATTAGGGAAAAGCTACTTTATGCCAATATTCATTCGTACAGTATATATATATACATAGATATTCTTATTGTGCTTCTACACAGCATTAAAAACACGAAATTTTCTTTAACCTTCATCAACATGTTCACTATTTTAAGATGTTTTCAAACCTTCCAAACTGATAAAACATGTTGTAGAACATTTCCTATAACTGTATAACCGCATCTTCGGACTAGTTTGATACTACTCAAATTGACTTGTGAGCAAATATTGTAGAAAATTTAACGTTTGTTAACTTTATTATGAAAGGTTTTAGGACAAAATTTTCACTAAGAAAATATGTTTACTACCATTGCTTTCTCCAATATGGAGCACAATTATATATATATATATATACGAGAAAAAACACAGTAACCTCTAAAATGCATTTAATTCAAACGAACTGAATATTACTGAAGGATGTAAAATATATTAACATAGTAAGTTATATATAAGTTAAATGAAAGTTGGTTGTTTAATCTCTTCCTCTGACTATTATAATTGTCTTGCTTCAAGTTCAGTTCAGTTTCAACTCCGCGGCTTTACACGACTTCTATTAAAAAAAGTATGAAAGTCTGTGAAGTGCAACTACAGAAGTTTTATTGAATCCCACTATAATTTTTAATTACTGTATTTTTATTTTAATATAATATCTTTATATTTTTAGTAACTTCCAAAAAATTGCACGTTTTTAATAATATTACTTATAAAGTTTAATATGTAGTTCTATCGAATTTAAACGAACTACTTGATTACATCGAGGATTCAACTTGAAATAATTCTTAGAACTACGCGGCATAAGCAAAAACAAAACAACGTACAAAACAAATTATTTTCCCGTACCGGGAATCGAACCCGGGCCTCCTGGGTGAAAGCCAGGTATCCTAGCCACTAGACCATACGGGATTGTCATAAATAAACAAAATCTTTAACAGTATAAATATAATAAAGACAAACAAATAAAATAGAATTAATTAATAATTTGATTATTTTTTTTGTTCTTGAAAATATTTGTATTGAACTAATTTATTCGGACTGCGAGAAAATGTAAAACAGAACAAACAATCTATTATTTTGTTGTTTTATTATGCCTAGTGGTTGTAGTATTATGACGAGTGACCGAGTGACGAATGAACGCGGATTCTAATACCGGCTCGCACACCCGAGATATTTTATTTGCCTTACGGTGGTGGAAAACATCTTAACGAAATCTTATCTGCATGTCCATGAGAACCTAGTAAGTTTTCAAAAGATATGTGAAGTCCGCTAACACGCACTTGGCAAGCATGGTGGATTATGGCCTGATCCCCTTCGTATTGAAGGGAGGTCCATGCCCAGTAGTGAGACGTTTTTTAAACGGTCTGAATACAAACATACATACAGTTTTTTATTATTTTTATTTGTACATAAAGAAATAGACAACTTACTATATTTTATAAAGAAGTTTTTAGTTAGGTATATTTAAAACAAAATTAGTATTGAAAATGTGTTCAAATTGTTAGAAAGAGTGTTATAAATGCTATATCCGTTATACTACTGTATAGTATGTAAAGTAGAGACTTAAGTGCACTTTTGAAAAGCTAGTGCCTATCAAAGTAAAGAAGGTCGAATGCCTGCTCTCATGAGGAGCGTGTATGAAGAGAATGATTACATTGAAAGGAGCGAAAGAGGTTTGTGAGGGTTGATACCATGTAAAGAAATAATTCCAAGTATTTACATAGATTGGATTCCAAGTAATAAATTGTAATATATATAACATTCTTGCCACGACAAGACTTGTATAGTAATAATTAAGGGTACTTACGTACTAACGCCACCGCAGCTATAAATATGGCGACGATTTTTAAGTACCCCATTCTACATATAAAATTAATTTTTGGCGCCATTTTTTGCTTTATTTTTAAATAAAGTGTTTGATTTATAATAGTGTTATTTTATAATAGTTTTCGTGATATTATATCTAACCTAACCTAACCAACCTAGAAAGAAAGATTTTTAAAATTAACCTTATGAACCTATTATATCCAAACCCAAAGAAAATAGTTATTTACGATATGAGCACATTCACACAAATCTATAGAAAAACGAAAGTACGGTGGCGTTAGTACGTAAGTACCTAATTAAGTGTACATTTGCTTATTATAGTTAAGTTTACTTGCAATATAACTTTTTAAACTTTCTTATATCGTATAACTGTTTCGTATATCGTACTACGGGACTTAACGCGTGTATTTTTAATGGTATAAATAAATACCTTATTCCTGACGTTTCAACCGGGTTGCACCACCTATTGGATACCCGTCACTTTACGTCGATGATTATTACAGGGTGACTACTAACTACTATACTTTGCTGATTAATTAAGTTTATACATCATATTAGTAGAAAAACATGAGCTTTTCATTATTAATTTAGCATAAATTTTACTTATATGATTTTAGCAACTCATCGAAAATGTGTAATTTTTACCTTAATAGTAAAAATCATAAATTATTTTTAACAAAAAAACAAAAACCGACTTCCAAACTTAATAAATCTAAACTAAAAAGTAGAAAATAATACTTTTAAGGACTTTGTTAATTTTAAGACTTTTATGGTTTTCTCATGGATGCCATTATCAGAACTGGAAAATATTAAAATGGGACCACATGGGAAGCACTACCTTTCAAATAAAAAAAGATTCATCAAAATCGGTTCACCCAGTTCAAAGTTACGAGCTAACAAACATAAAAAAAAAAAAATACAGACGAATTGATAGCCTCCTCCTCCTCCTCCTCCTTTTGGAAGTCGGTTGAAAATAATACAAATAGTAACAGTGTTATAGGTAAAATAAATACTTTTCAAAAAAACATTATAATAATACTTACAAAATGTTACCAAAAAGAACGTCTACTTAAAGGTTAAGTAACAGTTAGAGTATATAATTATATAAGTATTTTATCTCGAGAGATAAATGGGGCTTCAGCACGATAAAGAAAGTCCTTAATTGATTTTAATGGGTTTCTCGCTGACAAGTAGAGGGGTCAATGGAAAATGACATAACCCTAGAAGAACTCTCTTTTAATCCAGAGTACGTTAAATATTATATATCAATAATATTATAATTATTTACATTATGAACTATTCAAAACTCAGTATAACTTACTCGTACTAATAAATAAAATCATTAATAATTATTATTGATAACTCATTATTTTTACAACACTTTTTCATAGATATATTTCGTATGCAATTAACTAAGGATAAAATAAATGCAAAGTAAGCATTTTGAACTCCATTTTGATATATTTTTTTTTGTATACCTTTGTATTATTATGCACTCGTCTCTATTCACAGGGGATTGAGCTTCAAAACTTTCTTTTCCCTTACACATCTATTGTGGTTGCTGTCAGATCACCTTCATTTAACTTGTATTCATATTGTACTTTATTGATTTTTCACGTATTATAAGACATTTACGATTAAAAATTGTTTTATTTCAATAAAAACTTATCTTAAAATTATTTTATACAGTAAATATTGCTACTTCTTCTTTCTTTCGAAATAGAATTACGAATAAACTTTTTAAAATATAATTTTTGTTCAAAGTATTCCTCCGAATTTTAACTCGCGAACATGCTTAAGCAGTTGGAAGCATAACAAAGCCGTTAAAACTCTTATGTAAAAAATCAAAACGCTATATTCATTTAGAACATTTTTAAAAGATATTAACTATTTAATTTTAACATTTATCTTTTAGATTATTAGTATTTTTCGGTTTCATATATCTATTTATTAAAACTAAATTAATTATCTTTGTGTTGCAAGAAAAATAAATTACAGTAATGAACGCCAGACACTGTCCAGTTGTATAAAGAAAGAACAATTGTTAGTAATTAAGAGAGCGTCGGACAAACTAGACATTGTTTACTCAATAATTGCTGAGTATTCGTTTAAATGAAGAGAACTGTGCGCCTTGTTAGAGAGGTATTTCTAATCAATATTATTTGAATTTCTACATTTATATTATGTACGGAGAATCCACAGCAGAATTTTTTTCAATATACTTTAACGTAGATTGTTTTTTAATAATTTATTGAATATTATAAATAATTTAATTTAGAGATTTGAGTCTAACCTATGTGCAAATCAATTACAACCTATGGTGAAGAAAATAGAACCTGCACGTTCGAGAGAATGTAATTGCTCCAAAAACTTGCAAAGTTCGTGCACCCTCAGTTGCTTAGCGTGATGGACAATGGCTTGATCAACCTTACATTATAGGAAAGTTCTTACCTAGCAGTGGAAGGTTGAAAGGGGCTGAATACACACAAATCATAGACGCTAAAGAGATGTAAAATTTTGTCAGCGTGCTCCAAAAATTGCATTGTATAGCAAAAAAGAAATCCTTTGAAATTCAAGTTCCAAAAAGAAAGAAGTGGGTAGCAAAGTTTGTTTGACAAACAATAAGTAATCTAAACCAGAGCAGCCCGATGGTTACCAGTAGTGAAGGGTCTACATTCTACATACACGGATTTCTATTGACTTAACTTTTGGAAGTTTAGTTAAGGCAACTTTCATAATATATTTAATCCACGATTTAATCTATCATTAAAATAAATCAAAAGCAACAAATTATAAGCGAACACGATATATTTTTATTAAATTAGAAGTAATTGTACAACTATTGACTTACATCGTGTGTGGGCATCATGTAGAGACAGTCCTTTTTGGCAATAATTTCACCTACTATAAAGTATTGTAAATCTGTAGTTATTCAGTAGTCAATTATTAAATTTCAGTATTGTTTACTTGTTTATTTTATTAGACGAAACTCTGACCACGATAATAATAATGGAAACTTCAACAAACTTATTCAAGTAGTTTTGGAAGGAGTAGCAAGAAGTTTAAGGTCCTCCAAACTTTGAAAATTCATACGTCAAGCTGTTGTGTAAGAAATTTTAGCAGTATAGTTTATACTAGCAGTTTAATAACCATATATACAAGCGACTCACCTATACGATTGCTCCGTTTGGTTTCGTCCGTATAGGACCATTTTAACGGTTAGAATAAATTTCTCAGAGATAAGATATTTTCCCGCAGTAAGAAGTACCCTATAAGTTGATTCGGGCAACCAGCTATCATCATACGAAATTTCATCAAAATCTGTCCATCAGTTATCGTGTGATGCGGTCACTATCTATCTGTTTGATAGACAAAAATTGTATAAACTATAGATTCCATCTCTGTATTATTAATAATAATGACTATTTCAATAACAATTTCAAGAATACTTTTTTAAATTAAATCATATAATATATATTTATATAAGAAATAATCTGTCATTGATAGAAATGGACTTTATTATTTTAATTCATAATAATCTTTACATAGGTAACGTAAAACTTACACCGGATTACCTACTTTTTTGAAATCGGTTAAAAATAACATTCGAACAAAATAAGAAGCCAATAACCGCTATCTAGATTCTCACCAGATTCAAAATAAAGCCCGTCTCGAGAGACGGCGAATTTATTGCTACAAAACTTTAACTACACTTTATAGGATTTTCCCCTAGAATATGTTTGTTTTGATCATTCATACCTTAGACGTATAACTACTCGTACTGTGTTTTTAACTTTAGATAGTTAAAAGTAAACTAAGATTATTTTATACTCGATGCTACAGATGTAATATGTATACCTATGAAAATTAGATATAATATTTATTTATTTATTTATTTAGATACAGAAACAGACAGCAAATTATAAATATATACTATACAATATACCTATTATAAAAAACATTTCAAATTTGCTATCCAATTACATCTGTACACAACATTCAAAAAAAAAAAAAATAATAAATATAGTCAATTAATTTAAACAAACTAAATTAAAGAAGAAGGAAAGAAAATAAAGGTTATAGTACAATATGTGCAGGTGAATAAAAGTAAAAATAATGGATAATAATAAATAATATTAACATTTAAATATAAGAAGAAACATCAAAGGAAATAATAAATAAAGCAAAGCATATAGAAAAATTTTGATGACGTTAAAAGAATTACTATAATTTATATATTTTTTTCTTAAATGATAAAAGGTTATTATTAAAAATTTCGTATTCATGGCTTAAACTGTTGTACGTATTACACATTCTATATATAGGATTATTTTTTGAAACATTATTTGTTGTCGAGGGTATGTTAAAAAGTTGTGGCTGACGAATTGAGTGGGTGTGTATTTTAAATTCAAGTTTTTCTAACAAATTGCTGTTGAAAACTCCATTGGCTATTTTGTGGAGGATACACAAATCTGACATAATACGGCGATCTTCAAGGCTTTTAAGTTTATATTTATTAAGTCTGTCAGTGTAAGTGGGTAATTTGCGCCTGAGACCTTCTCGACTGCTTAGTATTTTTAGAAATTTACGCTGTATAGCCTCTATTCTGTTAATGTGAATGTCATAAATAGGTTTCCATACGGAAGAGCAGTATTCAAGTATACTCCTTACCATTGTGTTATACAAAATAATCCATGAGGTGGGGTTTCTGAATGGCTGGGCAGTTCTGATTATAAAACCTAGTGATCTACTTGCTTTACTTGTAATGTAATCAAAATGAGGTCTAAAAGATAAGGTAGAGTCAAATATAACACCTAAGTCTCGTATTTCTTTTACTCGAGAAATAGTTGTACCTGTTAAGTTATAGTCAAACGATATAGGAGCTTTGTTCTTTGTAAATGAAATAATATAACATTTATTTTTATTGAGCTCCATCAAATTTTCTTCGCACCACATTTGGATTAAGTCAAGATCAATTTGGAGAATATTACAATCTGAACTATTAGTGACTTGACGATATAGTTTTATATCATCAGCGTATGCAAGACATTCACTGTTTACTAAGGACAGTAGGTCGTTGATAAATATTAAAAATAATAAAGGACCTAAGATAGATCCCTGTGGTACACCAGAAGTGGCTAGAAATGGAAATGATTCATATCCATATAAAGCTACTAATTGAGAGCGGCTATCGAGATAAGAGCAAAGCCAACGGTAAAGATTACCATGGATTCCTAGATGGCTAGCCTTAGTTAATAGAATTGCATGATCTACTCGATCAAAGGCTTTAGAGAAATCAAGGTATAATGAATCTACTTGAGTCTTTTTATCAAATGATTCAGTTAAAAAAGTTGTATAAACTAATAAGTTGGTTGTTGTGGAACAACCAGATACGAAACCATGTTGTTTTATATCAAGTTGTGGTTTTAAATGATTGTACAATTGTTTATAGATCATAGTTTCAAAAATTTTAGCAAAACAATTTAAAATAGAAATTGGTCTATAATTTTTAACATCACTCTTATCACCTAATTTAAATACAGGGGTTATTTTTGTGATCTTCCATAAAGAAGGAAATATACCATTTGAAATTGATTTATTATAAATGATTGTTAACGGGATCGATAGGGCCGAAGAACAATTTTTTATAAAAATTGGCGGAATACCGTCAGATCCCGAACCTTTAGTAATATTAATTGATTTTAGTTGAGATTCAACTGCATCAACCGAAAATTGTAAATTGCTAATAGAAAAAATTGATGAAGAAAATTTTGGTGTGTAATTAACTGATGTTATATTTCTATAAACAGAAGAAAAATATTCAGCAAATAGATTAGTAATATCAATACCAGATTCAGCTACTTTATTATTAAAATGCATACGTTTGGGGATATCATTAGTTATTCTTTTATTTTTGGTATAACGATAAAAAACTTTAATACTTTTAGTTAAATTGTTTTCAATATTTAATATATAACATTTAAAACATAATTCAGTTTGTTGTTTAACTCTTGTTCTAAGGAGAGCAAAAGTATCATAGTCTCTCGGATTATTGTAAATCTTGAAACGTGTATGATATTTATCCTTGCTTCTGATAAGTTTAATTAAGCTGTTTGAAAACCAAATAGGGTATTTATTATTGCGTTGCTTAGATTTTGGTGTAAATTTTTCGATTATTGTATACAGAACATTGTAAAAAAATTGAACATATTCCTCGCAACTAAGGATATCAGCATGACTTTCCCAATCAATTTGGTTTAACTCTCTTATACAGTTAGCATAATCAGTTTTATAAAAACATAATTTTGTAATTGGAATATTTTCAATGAGATAGGTAGCCTTATCATAATCAATTATAACCTCAAACGGAGGGTGATGACAGTCAAGGCGGCTAATAGGCATAGCTTTAACTATATTAAATCTGTGTGGTTTATCGGATAATACAAGATCAAGAATTTTGTTGTTAATATTCGTAAATGAATTAAGTTGTTTTATTGATGTTAAATTCATGAAATCATATAATTTTTTAGATTTATCACAGGTATAATTTGTGGGATGACCTGACACATTAGACCAAGTCATATTAGGAAGATTAAAATCACCAATGATACATGTTATACAGTTAGGAGACATGCTGACAACCTTATTACATTTATTTATAAAGTCATCGAAAATATTATATGGTAAATATTCAGGAATATATGCAGTACATAAATTTAAAGTACAGTGATTATTAAGATTAATTTGTATCCAAAGATCTTCTAGTATGTCAGATTTCCACTCATGCTTAATATCAAAATGTATGTTTTTAGAAATTGCTATAAGGACGCCGCCACCTCGATTTTTGTTAAAGTATTTTAAAAATATTATATCGCGATCCCTTCTTACTACATCATATCTATTGTCAAAAAATTCTGATGATAAAACCGAGTCGTCAAGCCAAGTTTCGGTAAGACATAGTATATCGTAATTTTGACTTATAATGTTATTACAAATTTCAGTAATTTTACTTTTCATTCCACGAATATTTTGGTAGAATATTGAGAGATATTATGATTATTATTTTTTATTCTTATTTTATATATATGTATGTATATCTTTAATCTGTGTATTTATTTGTTAGTATGTAATAAATGATATTGGTTAAAGCCATTTTGAACATCTCAGGTGCATTTTTCAATGATATCCAGAAATGTCATCATTTTACCTTACCTATGATGTTATCAAAAATAATATGTATTACAGCCACTTACCGTTCTCTCCATAGCTTTTTTTTATCCTTAGTTAAAGCATTGACGCTTACCACCTGTACAAAACAGGTAGTTATTTGGGCTCACCAGCAAGTCAGTACTACCCACTATAGCCCAAGCGCCCATCTTCCATCTTAATGGGGCGTCGCAGGATCGCTTACGCATTGAACAACGACACACCGACGGCCCGGCAGGTCTGTTGAGGCAGATCATACAAGGGGGTTGCTCCAGTCTTCTCTGCTAGCCAGAGTAGTATGAGGTGCAACCTGCATGATACACCACTCACCGAAGTGGGCCCTCCCTGCGCGTTTCTTCGTTTCGCTCCCGGCCGGATTTCCGGACTCACGTCACTCTCCATAGCTGCCTTTACCATAGTAAAGTTAATTTAAGCGATTGATATAATATAACCGTAAATATTAACAGAACATTGAAAAATAAATATATACAATAAATATGTTTTAATAGCACATGTACATTTATTGGTACTACATTTACCTACTGTTAGAGGTATTTTAACACCTTCAACTGCTAAAATAAACACGCCAAAAGTAAGTAGAAAGCAATAACCGTTGTGCAGATGGCAAGACTCAGTATAAGGTCAGTCCCGGAAGACGCCGGGATTTATTGCTCTCAAACTTGCTCTGAACTTCTATTGTTTGGATCTAACGGTATACGTGACTTTGGTATAGCAGTTTCAGCACTTATTTTAAAGTTTCAGATGTTTCTAGTACATTAGCGATTGCTTTGCAAAGATGATAGTACAGATTTGATATGAATCAATACATTTTAAATATACACTTTAATTACTTTAGGACGAAACTCAATGATTTATGATTAGTCTTTTTAGATTTGATATGAAAAAACATAAGTTCTAATCCATCTATAGAAAAATAATTAGATTGATTTCCGCATTTAAAAATCAACGAGACCTACCTCGAATCTCGATATATTAAAAATATGACATGATAAAGTCTAATTATTCCTTTTATGGTAATATTTGAAGCGACTAATGGTTATTAATTATTATTACAAAATGCACTTTCGTTAAAACTTATTTAAGTGAAATTCTTAAATCTGCTATAATTTATTTATGATATGCTTTATAACAAAATAAATAAGTTATCTTGTTTCAAAGAGACCAGGCAAGTTGCATTTAACCCCGGCTAAGAGAGTAAGCTGAGATAAAGTGCGAAGTTAGCGGGTCCGTCGGTTGTAAATCGATTTGGTGGGAGTTTTCATTTTATTAGAGCCTAGGGAGTCTTGAAATTATATCAAATACTAAAGTTTTGTACTTTATGTTTGCTCGAGCTAATGGCATGATTGGTAGTAGTACGAAATGTTTAATGTGACAACTTTTCTACTTAACGAATAACACTTACGAGTATAATACCTAAGCTATTTATACCTTTTTACAATACTATAATGGCTTACTCGACATGATACCTAATAACTATATTATTAACAAAGGTTCCAAAGTCTTTCTTATATGTTGGGTAATTAACACTTAGAACCACTAAGTTCCATTATAAGCTCTCATAGCTTGTGTTATGGAAACCAAATTATTGATAAACTGTAAATACATACATTATAAAATAAAAACACTCATGACTGGAATACCAAAATTCGTGCTCGTCACACGAATGAATGCCCTGCGGTACTCGAACCCAAGACCACTCGCATATAGAAAGTATAACCTGTACCAAATCTGTCGTCGAAGTTTTATGTCGATATGACTATTAATGTAGGTAGTAAGATGTAAACACATAACATGTGCTTTCTAATTTTTAAGAAAAAAAAATAATTTCTACGTCAATAAAACTTCAGTCTTCATGCGAACAACTCGGATTTAATTAACATAACGAAATACTGTGTACAGTAACAAAATTAGCTTTTCCGTATCCGAGAAATCGGTGAACATAAAGCCTCCTCCATTTTGTAGTGGATAAAAATATCTAATAAGTACGATTCGCACATTGCTAAAGTATATAGATAATGCGTTGATGGTATCTTTCATTTTATTTAGAAAAAAACTTATCATTTTTAATTTTTAGTTTCAATTAGGTTGTAATTTATGGTAATATTATTCTTACATTTAATATAACCATAGAATAAAAGTAACTTGGCAAATAATCCAGGTACAGTAAATTTAAAACGCAGGCGTAAAACAAATGCCGCTGCAGGTACAAAGTAAATAATAATTTAATTGCAAATCTAAACAACTTCATTTTATGAGCTTCTAGCTAATGATTTCTAAAAAATTCAGCATACGAATACAAAAAAATGCGGTAAAAGCTTACCTACAATTTTTATGTAGTAGAGGCATTTTCACCATTATTTAAAAAAATAACTGCGGTTATATTTTAAACAGTCTCTTTAACGTTCATTTTTTCAAAATTCTGCAGATTGCGCAGGTATTTAAATGGCATTCACGGCTGAGTAAAATCAAAGCCTCAAATTTATGTCAATATCGATTTTCGAAATTTTGTATTATAGAGATTTAACAAGACAATTTTATTGGCGTTTTACTTTGATATATAAATAATTTAAACATGGACACTACGTTACATTATTGTGTCCTCATTGATTTCAATATTAAGGAGAAACAGGAGTAGCATTTAACATAAAAAGTTTATAATATGTATAAATTAATTATCGCAAAAATATGTTTCTTTTTTTGTATGGAAGCATAGGAAATTCACAAACAGACATTTAGACAGATAACGAACACGTCTTTTCTATTAGGGCATTTTTTTCCTTTTAAGGTACGTACGCTAAATATTGACAAAAGTATAATTTTTGAAAATGCCTGAAATATCCAAGAGGACATTTAAGATAAAATTTTGTTATAAAGCTTTGGGCCAAAATTTATGTCTCCATTTTACATTCCAGGTGAAAGTTGAGAACTATAGTGTCAGAGATTCAAAGGCATCAAACAATTATCTCCAACTTCCAGCCATCATACCCTGTTATTGTGAACATGTTGTAAAGTACAAAGGGTTAACGACACAACTTCAACTGGCGCTCTTAGAAACCTAAGATTAAGAAATTACGAAAAGTGGTATACGCTTTATGATATTTTTTATTATAATTTACTAAATTTTAAAAAGAAATATAATAAACGTTATATTGTATTAAATATCGTTTAATTTATTTCAAATTTCAATGCATTGCAAAAGTGGACAGAAAAAGTTCAAATTTTAATTGAAGTTTAAAGTTTAATTTTGTTTAATTCTTTTTAGCTTTCCTCATATTAATATCAAAAAATATATATAAAGTCCTCGGCCCTTAGCAGTACAATCTCTTCTACTATGCTATGATATTATATGTAATTTTTAATGAGTACATTTTTAATAATAAATTTAAAAAAATAAAAACTAGGAAATAATTATTAAAGAGATTTTAAAGTCGTAGTTATAGACACCACGATATTAAAAATGGCTTCATAAATGAATTCCATAATTTCAAAAACTTCACTGATGTAATTTCTACATTATTCTAAGCTGAGGACGGGCTAACTATTTTGTAATGTGGGAAGGACACTTTGGTAATCTTGAGAATTCCTTCTCTCTAACTTCACAGCTTCAAACTATCGAAGGGTGTATAATCTATTTTGGTTGGAGTGGAGCCCAGTAAATAATGTATGATATATATTGTACGTGTAAAACATACTTTATTAAATACTGGTAATACCAGAGGTTTTACTTTGATACCACTTAAAAGTTCATGGAGGTGTGATAATTCTCCCTCTTGATGTTTAACAAACTACAATGAATAGTATCGAGGTGGACCGCTTTGCCTTCCTTTCTCCTATTTAATAAATTTGATGACATATTTGTCTCAGATTGTAGTGACCCTACTTGCTGTGCCAATCGCTGTCGCGGTTTCGACTCCCGTTGGGGGCATTCATTTGTTGAACATTAATGTTTGAACTCCAGTCATGGATGTTTATTTATTTATAATAGGGATGTGTAGTATATCAACTATCTGGTATCCGTAACACAAGCCTCTTTCAGCTCTTCCAGCTTTATAATGTCCCAAGATATTAATTTATAACATAAACAACAAAATGCCTACCTAACATGTATGGAGATAGAAAACCTTTGAAAGTATATTAGGAAGAAGCCATACAATAAAGTCACTCAATGTTAAAAAGACACTGATTGAACAGATACATTACCTACGTTTTCCTCCTCCCTAAACATTTTAACGTATATTCGTTCACATTATTCTCGTAGCATCAAAGAAAGCCATCTAAATAAATTTATTATTTATTATTGTATACGAATATTTTGGTTTCAAATTCAATAGAATTCACATAATACAATTGATCGATCTCATTAACACATACAAAACATAAAAGACGACATAATCGAGAAACATGTGGAACATAAAAATGTATGACTTTTGAATACATTATTGCCTCGCCTGTAACTTTTAAATTTATTCATGAAAAAGCGTAATTTATTTCGCATATCATAGTCTATCGTAAAACCTAAATTAGCTATCAAGATTTTATTATTCCACTTCACTTTTTTGTTATTTTATTATCAAATGATTTTCAAGGTAGGAGGTTTATATTTTTTTACAGATACATATTACTTAGGCGAGGTCTAAAATGGGTTTAATAAAGTAAAACTTGACTGTTTTTTGAATACCTAGACATATGTTTGATAATAAGGTAAATTGGGTACTTTCTAATTGAATTAAAAAAATCTTAACTCATTTTATTAAATAAGTTAATATTCCATGGAGATTAGAGACCAGGAGGACCATCGCCCAAGAATGTAGTGTCTCATAAATATTGTCAAACTAAGGAGGCGCTGTGATCGCTAATGTTGCCTCAATGCCTAACTTCACGTTGTCACAATAGTGACAATACTCATAAACAGCAAACTTCACAAATACTACTTACCGACGACAGCGCTTTATAAATTCTACAAATTTTCAGGGACAGGCGGGTAATGCTTTAGTATGAAGCGATGGTTCTCCTGGTCTCTAACCTCCATGTAATATTCAATAGTAATGAAAGTGTCACCCAATCAATTTATTGATTTTAATAGACGTTTTATTAATACTTTCTTAGGGTTGTTAGGGTTTATTTTTAAATGACGATTGTGGGATGCCATTATGATTTTTTAGCTTACATAATTATTGTATTTATATTCAGTATGGATGTATCCTGTCGTTATTATAAATGTGTAAACGGATTTTGTCGCGGATTTTAATTCTTGGTTCCCGACATTTCGACAGTTTTACAGTAATCATGGTAAAGGAAGTCTCTCCTTCCACGGGAGACTTCTCAATGTCAAATATTTTCGTAAACTTAAGAAAGTATTATTTGTATTATCATTTGTCATCAAACTAACACTTACTTTGGAAAGTCGTTATAGGAACACACATTCTTTTTCAGTTTTCCGTTTGTTTGGCCCAAACAGGTGGTCTCAACGAATTTTCGATAAAAACGAACAATACGATATAGCTTATCACATAGAAAAATATTTTATTTACCAACATCATGTTTTAACCTACAACCTAAATATTTGCACTGTATGTATACGACCAGTTATATCACAATTTATGCTATCAACTGAATATCTTCACTCATAAACCTTAGAACAAATGGAGAGAAAAAACAAAATTCTTTGTTCGCTCTTAGAATTAGAAAGAAACGTTTGATATTAAATATGAAATTCCTAGTCATCGCACGCGCCAGTCCCTGTGCATCCCGCACCAGACACTCCGCGCGAATATTTAATGCGCTTTCAGAAGCTACAGCTAAAGCCGTGTACAAACAATGTAAAAATAATCGAAAGTTTTATATCAGATGGATATTTGTCCTGCACTATCACATTAAATAGATTTCATTCTGTTAAGGCATGTTCGAGGGGTCATACGTAACATAAAAAGTTTTAAAACTTTGAAAGATTAAAAATTAAAAAAAATTAACAACACTAGCAGGCTACTGCCCTGCAAGGGTGTTATTTGTTGCTTTATCTGATAGCTCAGAGGGCATGGAAGGAACCTCGTGGTTATTGTGGCACATCGACATCGACAAACATAGTTAAAACTTTATAAAAAAGCGTAGTATATCAAGGATAGGCCGGTATTATTAGCGATACAATATGCCACTTACTGGAGTATAAAAAATTGAAGATACTATTAGCTTTATGTAATTGTAACAACTAACAAGAAGTACTAATAAATAAAAAAGTCTGACAAATGTGACGATCAGTGTGTACACTTCCTTAACAATGACAACAGTATTCAGAATTCATTTGACTTCCACGCCAGGCCGCATCGACGAAACATTGAGCAAGTTATGTTTAAAATTGACAATGCTTTGTTACATTTTGCTTATATTTCATCAATTACATCACATAAAGTAGCAATGCTAATAATATATGAAACGTGTATTCAGCCCGTTTAAACGTCGTACTGCTGGGAACGGGTCCCTTTTAAAGACTAGCGTGTTTCTACAGGACTAAAGCTGCCTTTTCAAATTTACATACGAAACATAAACCAATATGTTGGGATATTTACACACAGCACCATCTAGTTCCATGGTAAGGTACGAGTTGTGTTATGGATACTACAGATGGTTGATATACTACACATATATAATTTTAAATACATACATATTAAAAATATTAACATCCATGACTGGAGTACAAACATTCGTGCTCAACAAATGAATGCCCCCAGCGGGACTCGAACCCGCGACCGCTGGCGCAGCAAGTAGGGTCAATACAAACTGCGCCAAACGTGTCGTCGAATCATAGAGTGTGACGACATATCCCAAATAACTGCGACCGTGTAAAACAAACACCACCTGAGGAATATCATACCAACCTACTATCGCTAAACTAGAATCAAAGCAGTGCGATTAAATTTTGTTTTTTCAGATAAAATTAGAATTTAGTTAAATGTGAGATAATCTAGCATGAATGTTTCGGGTAATATCCTCTGATATGTCGAGTTGTCTTTGTCGAGGTGCCTCATTCACGTCCGGCAATCAAACCCGACGTGGAGCCTAGGCGTACAGGAAGGTGGTCCATTTCGGTGGGCTGTGTACAACGTTTCTGCTAATTCTCTGATAACAGAGTGGACCGAAAAGTCAATTTTTCTATCCATTATTGTTGTGCTATGCCCTTATCCAGCAGGCCAGCTTTCGAAACGACATGGTGTGTAAGTAATCCTACGAAGACCCCTTAAAACAATGATAATGTATCTGAAAGGCGTGACTTTCGTAGCCATTTTTATGTTTTTTTGCCAATTTAAAAAGTAGGTAAAGTTTAATACGATATTTGTTGTAAAATGTTTGATTTCCTTATCTACAATTGAGTAGTAAAGAAGAACAATAAAAAGACTAATAGAAATTTTGAACTTTGATAATACAATTGACAGACAAGAAAATAAAGAAATAGAAAAAGAAGAAAACTTTTATTTTAAGCTTTCTTCTTTCCAAAAACACATGAATCAAATGATGTCCTCCTGACCGATTCCGGCCACGGCGGCCAATCTTATTGAGACTAGCCAACGGCGCGGGACATATTATAGTGCACAAGTGTATGCGCAGACACAAGTGCACGCTCTGTTCCTTATCACTCTCATATTCCGGTGGGACGACTGCTAGACACGACCAGTGAGAGTTAAGGCACAGGACCGACGACTTTACGTGCTCTCCGAGGCACGGGGAACACCGCCAACTTCCCAACTCCAGGCTGTTACTGAGGCTTACGAAACAGAAAGGCTCAATAACTAAACTTGGCTCGACCCGGGACTCGAACCCAGGACCTCCCGGTGTGCGACCGTACATTCTAGCCACTACACCAACGAGGCCGTCAGACATGAATCAAATATAATGGCACTAAGAATATAAAAGTTAATCTCTCAATGTTAATATTTTATACAAGTACGTTTGTAAGATTCATTAATTTTTAATAAGAACATAATTAATTGCTTTGGGATAAGAATACAAAGTTAACTTTATATTTTAATACCTACAACATAATTGTATTAAAAAAATTATTCTATTGTTCTGTAATTGTATCAAGAAATTTTGTTTTATTTTTAACCGACTTCCGACAAAGAAGGACATTTTATATAAATAGTCATATAAACAGTCTGTTCGTACTTTTTTGTATGTTCGTTTCTACTTTATAATATGTATTTTGCTACTTTAAATTGTATTCTATTAAATTCTCGATTTGCTTATTTTATTTACATCATAATAATAAACATAAAATAACCTAAAACAGTTTAAGCGATTTTTTATACAAATACTTTTTCCTTTTCCCTTCAACCTACAAAAAAAGTGGTAAAATAAGGACTTAATAAGTATTAAAGATGAAAGCTTAAGAAATATGTAGCACGTAATGCACTTTTTTGCATTCAGCTTTAAAATATGAGAAAAGTTGAGTGGAATTCGTTGTTTAATAATGCAACAAGAACGAGATTATGAATTTTTATTTCTACTTTTTCAGGTTAGAATTCAGCACCGGAGTGCACCGCGTTCCACTTGAAACTTTTTTAATAATAAACGAACAAGCCAGTAAAAAGTGTTATCTAACTTTTTCTCAGAAAGCGTGTAGATTAAACGAGTTGGATCTTATTCTTTTTATTAAGACACAAACAGAGTGATATTAATTTGATTTTTTTTATGGGTCATTTCATTCACACTCTGTCATACTTCTGTTTTAAGTCTGTTATTTTTAATTTAAATATGTATGGTTTAGAAATATTGGAATAGAAGAGAGTAAATAGGAGTACAAACGGATTTGGTAGGCATCTGTTGTATTGCTACACATGTCTTTCGGTAAATTAAAATCTTTATCTAAACATCAGCGCCACCAGGTCAAACTATAGCTGTGAACCTCTCACGTGGTCCCATAAATCCCGTGGTAAATAAAAGCCATGAGAATCGATCTAATCATTAAGGAAAAAAAAAAAACTTGCTAGGTTCTCTAAGACATGGAAATTTCCTCACGATGTTTTCTTTCGCCTTCCTGTTAAAAATCCTGTTAAAAATAATTCGCACATAAAAATATTTGAGGTGCGAGACCCAGATTCGAATCCGCATCACTCCATTATCCAAGCGTGCGCGTTACTACTGGGCTATCACTGCATAATATTATTATTGCTTGATCCATGGTATCTAATAGTGTTCATGAGATATGAGACTAGAACAAACGCTACCTAGGAATATTAATAGTAAAATAAAACAAAGATAAACAACCTATCCTAAAACCGACAAAACTTTATCCAAAACTATACGTACAGTCTACAACGTAAAGGTTCACTCAATGTTTATCTATTTCCACTTGGACGAAAAACATCATTGTATTATTACGTTGTAAGGGCGTCAGTAACAACAGTTTCTAAGGCCGCCATTTAATAGCACGTATAATATTAACGACTTAGGTACAAATGTATCTTGAGAGATTATTGACTAAAATTGAGTAGTAAAGAGGGTCTATCTCCTGAAACAATTCAGCTTATAAGCTTTTTTTGAACTGATTTATATATTAATATGCAAATGATTATTTCTTCATTGCCTTTTGCTTGACCATAATGTTAAGAAAAATATTCCTCGTCACGTATACTAAGATAAATATTACATTTATCTTAAGCCCAAAAAGAACTCAGAACATTGCGCCAATATCAAAACACACCACACACGTCCCAATACACGAAATTAAAACACCTAAACTAAACATTTGCGTGTTTACGATACCGTAAAATGAAATCCCTTTTCCTATTTCTGGATTCGAAGTATCCAATAAAAGGAAGAAAGTGCTAAACACGTCCGCTTGTGATGACAGCACAGCGCGGCGAGAATGGTGGCCATCTTTTCTAATATGTGGTAAATTGAAATTACAAAATTGTTTATTTTATTATACAGACCTCTTGAAAATATATGTAATCTATGCTAATGTTATAAAGGATTGTAATAAAAAATACTATACAAAGTTTTTGCCTCGAGTAAAAAATTTTCGATTTTCTTATGGAAATATTTTTTATCCTATATATATACTAGCGACTCACCCTCGCTATCTCAGGTTCATCACTACTCTAAGTTTCGTAGGGGGCAACCTGCCAAAGTTTAAGCTTTCCACACAAAAAATGAAGGACTTTCATACAATTTGCGAGAACCTTTAGACCTCCTTAATCCGACTCTGTCGCAAAATCCGTTCTTAGTGTACGTCTAGTAACTATAAGCTACCTCCTTTCCAAATTTCGTTATTTCGTGATGAATGAGTGAGTGATCGTGAGTCGCTATTATATATTTAATTTAAAATAATTATACAAATTATAGAAACAGATATTTTCAAAAAAATGATTCAATTCCATATCAAAAATTAAATTATAACCAATACAAAAGTGTTAGCCCAATACAATATTCCAGTAGAACCTTAATCGTGCCCATTCATTTTGTCTTGCTTGGCCTTCAACATGATGACGTCAATCAGTTACAAAGAACAAAAGTGAGCTAGTAAATAAAAATAAGAATTGTCATTCATTGGGAAGAGTGTAAACAAAAAACTGCCAAACTTGAGAGTCCAACCTGAGTACTGCGGGTTGCGTATCTTCCAACGAAATAAAAATTCAAAAAAAATTACTTTCCATTGCGCAAAAATATTTTTTATAACCTATAGAATCTTCTATAATTTAAGGATATTTTTACCCCAAAGTTTAAATTAAAAAAACACATTACCAGTAGCATGATTGTTACAACCATAGCAATAAGATAGATAAAGCCACACCAAAAAGGGTTTGCACAGTTCCGCAACGAAATCCTAAAAATCCAGTCATTAATTCAATGTTTCATCGTTCTCAAACAACGGCGGCGAGATCAAGAATCCGATTAGACAATAGACAGGACGTCCGTTAATTCATTTTGTCATATCTAAAAAAGTTAGGAACTCCATCGAAGCGGCGATTACACAAGTAACGCTTGTATCAGCTGATTTTTTCTCAAAAACATGCTCTTCGCCGGAAACTTTTATTTATATAATTAGGACAATCTGAGACAATGGCGTTGGAATTCTGAGGGGAACTAGAAAGTTTTTCTTTTATCTCCGAAGATAAGCCACATTTCGTTGCTCTTCTCGGTCGGGATAAGGTATTTATTTGCCCCGTCTACCTTAAAGGAGATGTTATCGGTGTTCTTTACCTGTTTGCTCACTGACATATTTCCTACTAGAATACTTCGGCTGGAAATTAAGATTGTTGCGATATTTTTATTGTCGTTTACATTAAAAAAAATATTAAGAAAATCGATTTTCAAAAATTACTAGTATTTGTTATTAGAGAAAGTACCTCGTTTTACCTGGTTTTTGAAGTCGGTTAATACAGGTGCGAATAAAAGAAAAGGCTTCTGTACATAATTAAATAGGGTGATCGTGACCAGGAAACAAAATTAATACATTATTATGAAATTGAATTACCCTATATTATGTAACAAAATTAATATTCGAAAGCTTCCCTTTGTACGGCATTTCTTTTCAAGATGAATACTTCGTTCTTCAAAGGAAGAATCTAATGATATGATGCCAATAATAATTATAGGGTATGTAAGAATATCGATTATTGTTAATGTGATATATTATGACACAGGTGCAGCTCTTGTTATCGATAGGAGGAGGATGTATATTTTAGAGAAGAAATATTGAAACGTTTGAACACGCTACATTATAAATAATATTTAACACATTATCACTTGACTTAGACTTTTGACTAATGCCATTAGAATTAGTTGACAGCTGTTTCTGCACAAATGAAAGAAAATCTAACTAATACGAATAGAAACAATAGTATTATAGTAATAGGTAATAATAAGCAGTGGTAACGCGCTCGCTTGGATAACTGAGAGATGCAAGATGTGCGAGTCATTTCTAACATAATTACCACTTGTCTTACGGCGAAGGAAAACATCGTGAGAAAACCTGCATATCTGAGAGAACCTAGCTAGTTCTTGTAAGACATACGAAGTCCGCCAACCCACACTAGGCCAGCGTGGTGAACTATAGCCTGATCTCCCTCGTGTTGAAAGGGGGTCCGTGCCCGGCAGTGGGACATTAAAAAGAGGGCTGAATACAATAGTAATAAATATACTCGTGCTCTAAATTACTATTAAACTGTGATATAAAGCATTTTTTCTGAAATTTAATTAAATCATTTTAAAAGTTTTAATAACACGTAAATTTTAAAGCTGCATTTCAATAAATCTAACACAATAGCTCAGAATGTCCCCATATTCTAAAATTAATTACGGTCATAAAATCGAGCTTTACTACTCCATTAATGTGATTGTGAGAAAATATATCACTGTTAGAATAATTCGGGAAAATAATATTCCTTACAATTTTCTTATATTTAACGGCCTTTTTAATGAGTGAGTTTTGTAAACCTGCAAATTAAATCAATAAAAATAGCATTTTCATACATTTTCTTCTCCTTCAAGACAAATTTAAATACACGGTCGAATTATTACTATAAATACTTTTATAAAAGTTTTTGTGTATAACTGTATATAGTATATACCATGAAGATATATTTTTTGCCATTAGCCTGAAATCTTTTACAATTTGAATAGACTTGGATGAAATATACTTACGACGAAGGTTATAAACTAGACACAAGTAGTATAACAGGTAAAGTATTAAAACTATTTTAAACGGAGCCAAAAAGCAATTAATGTACGATAAAATAACTTATAACAATTATATTTTAACTATTAATATTCCAAGTTAAGCGATAAGAAATATAAATATAAATATGTTGGGACATTATTCCAACAGCGCCATCTAGTTCCGCAGTAAGCTACGTAACGTGCTTGTGTTGCGGATACCAGATAGTTGATATACTACACATATAAATTTTAAATACATACATATTATAAATATAAACACCCATGACTGGAGTACAAACATTCGTGATTAGCAAATGAATGCCCCCAGCGGGACTCGAACCCGCGACCGCTGGCGCAGAAAGTAGAGTCACTACCAACTGAGCCAAACGAGACTTATAATTACTAAAGTTCAAACTGAATAGTGTATCGTCGTGAGAAAAGCATTGACAAAACATTACATTTTCAAAGCGTGTCCAAACTATCGCCTATTATAAGGCTAATAAGTCTATTATAATTGATAACAAAATGTAGTAAATTTATATAATTTATATGTATTATATAGTTTATTTTGTTATGAATAAGTTTATTTATACAAGTAAGTAAGTTATACATCGTTTATTATAATTACTAACATGATTAAGCGCGAGCGCTCGTAAATGTATACAAAAACTTGACAAATAATATACCTACTTAAGCTTTCCTCAATAACCACTCTATCCATTGGTGACAACAGCATGGAACTCCGTGCAGTAGTTTTCGAGTATATCGCGAACAGACAGACAGACACGGTGGAGGACTTGGTTTTATAATATGAAGTGATGAATCCTATATGCCTAGTTAATTGAAGCTTTCCTTTGATGTTAATCGGAATGGTTCGTCATTTTATATATATGTTTTATTGACTATAATTATATCAAGCTATAGTAAAGAAAATGTAAGCACAAAGGTATATATAGTGTTTCTTCTAAATGTACACAAATAAGAAAGAAATAGTTTTTATTCATTCTTATTAATATATCGTATTCTTTATTGCACAAAAAGTAAACAGAACAGTAATAATACAGAAAAGTTGTGACCAAAGGTGGACTTATCTCTATGAGAGATCTAGATCGTAATAGTTTAAATAAATTTTTAACGGAACTAAAATAAAAATATATACGGAGAATTGACACATTTACGAATTTACGAAAAAGTGAGCATGCTTTTGACATTTTTGTGTAGATTCAAAGACCACAAAGCAAATTGTTGAAATTTTGATAGGACCACGTCTATACATCTACGAGTATACATCTATACTAATATTATAAAGAAGTAAAGTTTGTGTGTTTGTTAAATTGTAAGGGGTAATCTCGGGATCTACTGAACCGATTTAAAAAATTCTTTCACCAATAGAAAGCCACATTATTGCGGAGTGTCATAGGCTATATAAAAAAATGAAAAATAATAAGGCTTTTACGTGGTAGTCCGTTTTGCAAAGTGAATCGGAGAAAAAACGGTCGAATGAAAGCGTTTCTTACGAACGCTGCCTTAACTATGAAAGATATTTTTTTTAGTTCTAGAGAAAAGATGTGGAGCTTGAAAATGCCTACAAAAAAGTCAACGACAGCATATTTAAGTCTAACTTTTATATTTAAGTTTCAAAAAGTAGTTTTTTTTAATATTGGTATAGATAATTTAATTTTTAATATTAATAAAATAATTTAAATCGTTAGGTCATATTTATTAGTCATATTACCAAAAATTATGAATCTTTATGAAAATAAGTAAACTCATCGTCTTAAGTGTGAAGGCCAAAGCAGCGGACGGCGCGCGATGGCTTCGGGTTTAATTCGGTTCGCGTTTAAAACATAACACTCTGTACTAAAAAAGGATTATTAACATTATGCCCAACGAAGTGGGCACGGGTCAGCTAGTATTTAATAAAATTGAAGGGTCTGTTTTTAATTTCAAAGTAACAGCTTTTCACTAAATTCATGTAAAACTATATACGGTACTAACATCAAAAAATCTATTTTTTTTTAATTTTGTCTTTCTGTTCGTTTGTTCCGGCTAATCCCTGAAACGGTCGGACCGATTTTGACGAGACTTTCACTTGTAGATATCTAATGTTATAAGGAGTAACTAAGGCTAATTTTATTTTAGAAATCTTAACTAGTGGCACCCGCGGATTCGCCCGCGCTAAATCCAGGGACGAAAACGAGCGAAGCGAGTGTGAGTCGCTAGTACATAGAATAAATAATAATGTATTTTGCTAGCAGTAAATTTGCTGAAACTATCTCTATATTTTTTATATTTCATTTCCATCTACCTTTTTTGTAATAAAACTTTGCAGACGAATAATTTGAATGTGTGAAAATTTTAAAATATTTTACTCTATCTACATAATCTGAAGAAAGGTAGCTTTTGTAGCACCAACTTTAGTTATTTTTAGCGTAATAAAGCCATCTCGAGGTAAAAAATTTAAGAGCATAAAATCTTTTAACACTTTCCATTGGCTTATAAAATTACCTATATTATTTTCCACTATTTAGCGAAAAAAATTGAGATGGATAATATTAATAAATAATTTTTTTTTTTTGAATTTTTGACGACTCGTTTGGCTCAGTTGGTAGTGACCCTACTTTCGGCGCCAGCGGTCGCGGGTTCGAGTCCCGCTGGGGGCATTCATTTGCTAATCACGAATGTTTGTACTCCAGTCATGGGTGTTTATATTTATAATATGTATGTATTTAAAATGTATATGTGTAGTATATCAACTATCTGGTATCCGCAACACAAGCACGTTACGTAGCTTACTGCGGAACTAGATGGCGCTGTTGTAATAATGTCCCAACATATTTATAATTTAAAGAGAAAGCTTTAAAACTGCTTACACGTGAAAATTTTTTTTTATTATACATTATTTATTTTATTTTTTATGTACTGTATGAATATAAATATTATTAATAGGTATCTTATTATGTTAAAAATAATAGCCACTTGTCTTACGGTGACACACATGAAAATATCAGAGATGCGAGACCTGAGATTAGAAACCGGTTCCAACCGTTCGGTTTCCAAAGCGAGCGCGTTACCACTGGTATACCAATGCTTTATAACTATTTTTGACTTTTTTTGTAAGTTAAATTATGTAATGTTAAATGTAATCAGCCCTTTTTTTAATGTCCCAGCAACACGGGCCTCCCTTCAATATGAGGGAGATCAGGCCATAATCCACCGCGCTGGCCTAGTGCGGAATGGCAGACTTTACATGTCTTTCGAAAACTTTCAAAGTTCTCTCAGACATAGAAGCTTCCTCACGATGTTTTCCTTGGCCGTAAGACAAGTGGTTATAATGTTAGAAAATGATTCGCACGTGGAAATATCAAAGATGCCAGACACGGATTTTAACCCGCATCACCGCCAATGCCTTAGCTAAAAATAATTAAATATTTAGTTAGGAGACAATAATAATTAATACGCACCCAAATGCGAAGTACAGTTTATTTAAGCAAACACACAGTAGATAATTACCCAAACAGTTTATTGAAACCGCTGACCCTGTGGGTGAAATTAAAACCAATTGTATAATTTATGCAAAACCGTACTCACAACCCCAAAGATCCCTATTTTTGCTACTGCAATTAGAAACGCGGTAATTACTTTTCCTGGTTTGGAATAATATTAATTTCAACTTGAATTAATTAATTAATTATATAAATACTTCAATCTACATGTACACAAGCGAGAGATATTTCTGTATAGTCTATGTGGAGTATATTAAACTAGCGATTCACCCTAGCTTCACTCGGGTATAGATTTCTTGAGCATTCAAAAGCATTGTATACGTTGACACCAAACTTTATCACAATTCAGTAGTTTTCTCGTAATGCTATTTTTTTCATAAGATTTTCCAAAAAAATAATGAACAAGTTCGGCTCAGAATCTTATTATAAGTATTACACGTCATTTATAAAAAATACCTTTAATTTAATTCCTGCTGGAACAATAACGTCCAGTCCAACATCACTACACACGATATATTACGTAAAGATTAATATTAATGGCACTTCAAATAGGACAGAATTAAATAAAAATTAAGTGTATTCTATTTTGATACAACTAAAAACTACCAATAAACTGATTACTGAAACAAAATAAAACTCAAGTACCTATGTATATTATCCAAGTTTCAAACCAAAAGAAATTCAACAAACTTATCCTTTAAATAAAACTAGCAGTACCCGCGGCTTCGCCCGCGTTAATTTTTTAAATATTAGGAGTCAATCCCGCGGGAACTCCGGGATAAAAAGTAGCCTATATGTTATTCTGGGTCTTCAGCTACCTACATACCAAATTTCATCGTAATCGGTTCAGTAGTATTTGCGTGAAAGAGTAACAAACATCCATACTCACAAACTTTCGCATTTATAATATTAGTAGGATTATAAATAAAACCAAATTAAAAGCATCTGAATATGTTTAATTTTCATCGTTTTAAAGAAAGCAAAAATGTCAATTACTGGGTGTTTTAGGTCAACAGCCATTTATACCCGTTGATAATTAAATGCCATGTCCATACTTTACGCCAGTTTTGGTAACGGTCCAGCTGCCCTACGGAAATTAAGGGCTACGAAGTACTTTGCAATTACAGTTCAAAAAGTATACAAATTTATGCCAGCATCTTCAGATATAAACGAACACCAAGTTTGTATTTTAGCTCTAACCCGCATATTTGCTTTAATTATCAATTATATAAATATTCAATAGAAAGAACTCTTTACATTAGCATATTTTCTTGGAAACAAATATTGAAATAATATGTCTTGCACCTCTGTACGAACTACATGATTACAATTCTCTTTATGGCTGAGGAAAACATTGTAAGAAAATCTGCATTCCTGCGAGACGAAGTAAACTTAGCTGGTTTTCGAAAGACATGTGAAAATTCGTCAACCCGCACTTGACCAACGCAGCGTGATGGACTATGTCCTAATCCCCTCGCATTAAAGACAGACCCTGCAATGGAACATTAAAACATACTTACACTTATAGATGTGAATATATGATTATTCTACTGTACATCACTTTTTGAAAAACCTTCATAATATGGATTACAGAAGAGAATTTAAGCCTAAACCGAAAAGTTTACCTTTCTCTACGTTTCCAAACCTAAAAAATAAAAAAAATAAATTTAAATATCGTAAATTTGCATTGCTTTGACTTCATATGTTTTAAGTATAACCCACGACATTGAATACTATCTGAGACACTTATTCTGCAGACTAAATCATCAGTTTCCTAATTCAGGATTAGCACTGATTTATTGCTCAAAAAAATAAATAGCATATTCGATATAACAAAGGAAAAGGAACAGAGACTAACAGTAATAGAAGAGCTTAAAACTCTATAAATAAGCTACTGAATAAACATATGTGACTAATAAAATATAACATAAGTGGGTGGGCCATTTTCACTAATGAAAGTAACCATTAGAAGAAAGAAAACAATTATCAAGAATGTAAACAGGAAAAGTTTCCTAGTACATTATATAATGTTTTGTCGGCAAAGATTAAGGTATTTTTAGTATTATTACTACTAGTTTTTGGCTCCTGCTTTGCTCACATGATATGCGGGGAGGACACCAAAGGTGCCCTTGCAAAATTTAATCGAAATCTCTTTACTTGTTTAAGTGTAATAAGGCAACAAACACATATTTTTATTTTAATATTTTAATAATATAACAAGCAACTTACCTTCGCTTCGCTTTACTGCGTGAATTTGAGTGCAATTCTATATCTTATTCTAAAATAAAAGTAGCCTAAGCTACTCCTTATAATACGACAATCTGCCAGTGATTAAATAATATATTACATAATTTGAAAGTAATGGTGAGAACTGTGAAAAATAGCCTACGACCTATTCTCAGACCTACCAAATGTACTCAAAAATTTCATGAATATCGATCAAGCCGTTTCGGAGCAGTTCGATAACAAACACTGTGACATGAGATTTTTATATATTAGATAATGCTCATTTCGTATTTTAATACTATTTCTCTGCCTATTTTAATTTTTCATACCGTACGTAGTAATATGATATCCAAACCTTTGTTTCAATTTACGGCTTCACTCCAAGAAACAAATTTTATTTATATCATGTTACTTTGTTGTCATATTTAATTATGTCGACCCGAACCAGTTATCATCATACCCAACAAAATCCGTCCAATCTCTTGATGCTGTTACAGACAGATAGACGGACGGAAATTCTTCAAAATATATATTGCGCCTGTATATATCGATTATAATGATTATTTAAATATTATTTTCAATTAATTAGTGTGCAGAATCGACCCAGAATTTTACTATAATGTAGTACTATAATGTAAAACACACAAAATTGTGACTCATGCAAATGATATTTTTTTCCATAAAAAACACTAGACTTGGCTTATATAATAAATATTTAAATAAGCTTGTAAAATAGAATGTGCCTTCTATAAAGATCTTTCCGTCATACATATGCAGACTCTATCAGCCTGACAAACTCGTTAGCACGCCATGTTCCGAAAATGAAATGCACACTGCACTATGAATAATTCTGATGGGGATTTGATGAAGCTCGAATATAATTTAGGTCTTAATCATGTGTTCATAGGATTTTTTTTGAGGCTTAAAATCTAGACTAACTGTGCAAATGATAAAGATGTGTAAATGATAAAGTTTCGAGGGATTTAAGAAAAAGTAACATAATCGTAGCTTAAATCCAGTATTAACAGCGTTATGGGCCTTTTAAAAATGGATGTACTCGTATAGGAATCAGCGACGCACCGGCGCTCGTCGTCGTTCCTACGTATACCCCCTCCCCCCACATTAAAACTAAAAACTAAATTAAAACAAACAAAAAAATATAATACTGTTGTATGTATACATTATATTTTATTCTACTTTGTTCTTCAGTATGTTTAAGTTTAAAGGACCTTCATTGTTATTAAACCAATAGTTTTACTGAATAAATGCTGTGAAAAAGTGTAGGTAAGTAATAAAAATATTTTGCCTTTAAAAATAAATTTACCAAACAAATTCGTTCTTCACAATCCAAGTCTGAATAGCAACAAACCTAAAATAAAATATATTTTACTCAACAAAGTTACGGTCAGACGGCATAAAGCGGTAGACTCCCCAGAGAGACGTTATACTGTAAGCTCGATTCACACTTTAGGGCCAACTGCTAAACATCGGAGAAACTTACGGCCCCAATAAAAGCATCACACTCTAAAAAATAAAAATATAATATAAATATACTGTATAATATAAAATTTATACGTGAGTTTGTTTGTTTTTTTCGGACGCTGAAATTGCTGAAAGAATTTGGATGGAACTTATTATGCAGATAGACTAGACCAGAAACCACACTGAAGTTAGTGTTGATGCGAATTCGAGCGAAGACAGGAGAAATCACTAGTTTCAAATAAACTTTAATATTACGTTTTTAACCAGTACCTAAATTAAAAAAATATCATAGGCGATGTTGTATTACTCGTATATAAATTGACTTAAAGTTGTAATCTGTCTGTATTGAGTTTTAAAGCCTTATACAATAACAAAACTTAATAAACCAAAAAAAATGTTTGGTTTATAAGTTAAACATAGAGCATTCTTAGCTTAGAAAGCCTGACTTTTATAAAAACGATCAAAGCTACTTTTTTAAATATCTTAAAAAAATTAAGATATTTTTACTCAAATTGAAAATACTACTAATCTTTTCTATAGAAAAAAAAATATCTTTTCTTTGCAAAACAAAAATTTTAGTTTATGAAACAACGTATAACTTTTGTAAATATATGCCTTACAATTAAATAACATTGATTACCTACTGAAGATAAAAGAAAGTGAGATTCCCATTAACCGTCCATGGCATCGGTCGCTAATTGAGGCGTGTCCGGTCATTTATTCCGAAGTTTCGGAGGTCAACGCTAGTTAGCTAAAATTCGGGAATCCATATGTTAACGAGAACTAATTTACGGGTCCGAAAGATCCGGGACCAATTGTGGTTGCGGAATTGAAGGAGGGTTGATTGGTTGTTTTTGCTGTTGCAAAATGCAGTGTCTGTGTTATACCAGTATTTTGTCGTTAATTCAATAATATTATATTTTCTGATGTCTTCTTAAATCTTCTATTCTAAACTCAAAATCTAAGACTCTAAAAGCATTAAATTATTACGATCTTTTACTAAACGTCATGAGCACCTATGTCCTACATTTTATCATATATTTATATCAAATTCACAAGCTAATTTAGTTTAAATGTACATGTCTGTATGTTTAAATACTTTAGCTACTTAACTTTTAATTTTAAATAAAAAATAAAAATACTGCTACATTTATTATTCTCACGATATTGATTGTCTTGTTAAGAAAATTTACAAATAGCTCTAGTCTATATGTATTCTCTGTTTTTGTCAGGTAAAGCTAGTGAATTTGTCCTTTATCTGATTCACTTATGTATTAATTGTTTTTTAATTAAATATATTTCATACGATAGGATATTCGACACTCAGCCATAACTTATTATTCTTCAGATTTATAGAGCTTAAAATAGAAACCGAAAAAAAATCTAAAAGCATGTACATTTTACATCTTCCTTACAAAAAAATCAATAACTCCTAAACTCCAGAGACAGCAAAATTTCGGCATAATTCAATATTTTACCTGCAATTTAGCAGCGGCGCGACGTCACGATGACGCGCGTAACTCAATATGGCGGGCGACAGCCGCGGGGCGTCATAGCCGAAATCGCATTAGTGTATAGATAACCGGAAAATTACACCTCCACCGCGGCTATGGACGCCTAGTACCTCGCTAAATCGTATCACATGTGCGCAAGCTTACTTTTACGTCACTTCATGGATTAGAATTACTAATCGAGGCTCAATCGTGGAGATTTGTTTTGCAACATCTATATTGGCTAGTTGTAACCTCCTGTATCGCTATGCTATCCTGGTAGGTTACGTTTACTTTTAAAGATAAGTAATTCCAAATGTTTATTTTTTTCTAATTAAAAATTACTAGACCCACGTCACTCCGGTCCGGGTTCGTCCTTTTATGTGCATTTTAACGGTCAGTCGATTTTCCAAAAAATATTTAATGTACAGATTTAACTTAGCTTATCAAAATACGAGCATAGCCTATACAACATATAGTCGGCCAACGGACGTGACAGCCCAAGCGCCATACACTAATGTCCCAAGCGAGTGTATGGCAGCTTGGGCTGGTTGTAACGTCCGTTGGCCGACTATATGTTTCATAGGCTTTGATACGAGTATGTTTAGATGTAAAGATATCAACATGCTTAAGTGTTATTTATAGAAATAAAGTATCTACTTACACATTATATGTATATTCAATATATTAGATTACATGCATTATTAACAGCTGTCTCTTGGACTATAACTATGCATAGCATCTAGCAAAATTTAAGTATCAATAAATCTTAGAAAATCGTCGAACATATTTGCTTGAACGTCGTAAATTATGGACTACAGGAGAATAGAATTATTTGTTAAACCGGGTCAAGGAGGTATCCAGGAAGATCTCAAGCATGCGATAAACCGACAGATAAATTTTGTTTATGTTTGAAATATACTACATGATTCACCTTATGTCATATTATAATGTGTAAAAGCAGTGGTGGCCCAGTGGAAACGCGCTCGCTTAGATAACCGAGTGATGCGGGTTCAAATCCGTGTCTCGCACCTTTGATATTTTCATGTGCGAATCATTTTCTAACATGACCACCACTTGTCTTACGGTGAAGGAAAACATCGTGAGGGAACCTGCATGTCTGAGAGAACTTTGCAAGTTTTCAATAGACATGTGAAGTCAACGAAGTAACAAGCGAAAAATTTGAATTTGACGAATTCAATTTAACATCCACTTCAAACTTTTAATTCGCCATGAAAACATTTAGTTTGTAGATTAAAGAAAAATGTGAAGATATTACTTTGAAATATTTATGCTCGGATTACGGTGACAGTAACGAGTCTTATCGCCGAGTTTGGTTGATAAAAATAATTTATTTTCTCTGAAGTTACTCGGGTGCTGTTGAAAACACTATATCATACTGAAATACGTGAAACACGTGTTTTGGGACTGATGATTTAAAAAATAATTATTATTCTGTACAAGCTACATCTTTAATAATCTCAAGACTTTTATACCTAGTTTATTTTATAAATACCTAGTACCATAATTTATACCTCGATTTATTTTGCTTTCGAGACACGGAATGTTTTGAATGGTTTCATGAAGTTTGGTCTGTGTCAGAATCGATCTATAGGTACTACTATTAAAAAAATATTTTTTGTTAGTTTATTTTGGATAATTTGTTACATTTTAATTGTTATATAAGTTTGACATATAACTCAATGTTTGTATCTTTTTGGATTATGAATTAAATAAATATAAATAAAATAAAAAAATAAATTAAAAAATCCGAGTCAGCACTCGGATACATATGAAAATAATTTGAGACCCAAGGAAGGACGTAATAATTTTTATCACGGAAATCCTTGCTAAAGGAGGTAAAATGGGGATGAAAGTTTGTATGGGGTAGCAATCTTTTCTTAGCTAAGGGATACTAATATACATATTTATAGTTTCATAATTTCATAGTAGTATCAAAGCCTATGAAATATATAGTCGGCCAACGGACGTGACAGTCAGCTCAAGCTGTCATATACTCGCTTGGGACATTAGTGTATGGCAGCTTGGGCTGGCACGTCCGTTGGCCGACTTATGTTTTATAGGCTTTGGTAGTACCTATCTGAGCGAAGCGAGGATGAGTTGCTAGTAATTTATCATTCATACCCATCAAAAATATATTATCATATCAAAAATCATATGATTTTTTTAATTAAGATTCACATTAACTATAACGAATATATAGGAGCTTCGTGAAACATAATTTATAAAATTCATTTATTAAATATTAGCCTAAAACCCATTTCCTTTAACATCATGTAATATAACATTGTGTGTTATGAACAAAGAAAGTTATATTCCTACAAAATTGGCTTAAAACAGATGACAGGCCAGAATTTCGCTTTCATCGCGGCAGCAGGTTTCGTCAACCGTAATCCAATAAGATCCGCAAAACGGCAACATACGGAGTTAGTGAAGGGTCCATGTGCCATCAGTCTTTCTTTAAATTCCATACTAAAAGGTTTTATTAATATTTAGATATAATATGTACTCATATTTTGTCTAGTAGTTCCCCAAAAGGTAGACACCGCCTGTAATATACGTAACTAAATTTTAAAATTATTTTTAGAATATAATTGAAGTCAATTTATCGGCAATGATATGGATCACCGTATTGTCATCATGTACACCATGTAGGATTTCTCAATTCGTAAACTGAAAACCGCATCATAACTGTACAGTTGATTCCATATAAACACAAAGTACTCATATATCATACGTACATACATATGTCGGAAGCGTAGGAATTTAAATAAACAACATTTAGAAAAAATACCATTTTCGCTGTTCAGTAACCCATCAACGGCACAATTACAATATATTTTCATACGCTTTTAGGTAAAGTCAGTTCTATCCGTGTACAAGCTCATATAAAACGTTGACGAATTTATCGCCGGTTAGCATGGAGTTTAATTAAAACGCTCGTCTGGAAAAATTTTCGATGCCATAACTAAATTGCGGAGTTCAAATGTATCCAAAAGTTAAAAGTTAAATCGCACCGTATTTATTTTGCCATACACCACTATGCATATAATTAATTTATAGCGAGACAACGTGTTTAGAGAATAAATTTAGTATTTTAAAGGACTTGAATAAATAAGAGTAAAACATATATTCGTAAATTCTCAGATCAAGTAACAAAAGTTAAAGGTTTTTTAATTGATCTGAGGGTAAATTCAATTATATTTTTGAAAAAAATTATGGTTTCTTTTGGTTTGTTCAGTATGTAATCGTTTTAAATAACCGGCCTGATAACTAAAGAATGTTGCACGAGTATATTGTAGAATTGGTATATATAGCTCTATGTGTCATCTAGTCTAGGAAAGTATATCCTATTTGTAGAGTATTACTACTACAGTGCTTACCGCAACAGCTAAAAATAATCGACATTAATGTTACAGCAAGCTAATTTTTATTCTTGAACCCATACTAAGATAATAATGAAAATGTCTAAAGATAATCTTTCGATTATATAAAAAGAAAAACAAATAAAATGTATTTTTTTATTCATTATCATAAAGAAATACCAATATCACTTATGACGCAAAAGAACAAGATGGAGAAAATTAAAGGTTCTTGGCCCCGGAATAGTAAAATCCTTTGGCACCTTTTATCGTAAAAATAAACGAGTGGCCAAAAGTAAGTAGAAAACTGTAACCACCGTCCAGATGCTCGCGTTTCAGTATACGGTCAGTAGTCCCGGGAGACGGAACGATTTATTGCCTCAAACTTTATTCTGCACATGTTGTTTGGTTCTATCCTTATATATACGTGACTTTGATGTAATTTATAATAGCTATTTTACAAGTAGAAAGGCACAGTGACTAATTATTTCATCCTAATGATGAATTTCCTGCCTGAAAATTATTTGAAAACACATTTGACATAATCTATACATTAAATTCGACGACGTGTTTGGCTTAGTTGGTTGGCTTAGTGACCCTACTTTTTGCGCCAGTGGTCGCGGGTTCGAGTCCCGCTGGGGGCATTCATTTGTTGAGCACGAATTTTTGTACTCCAGTCATGGGTGTTCATATTTAAATTTATATGTGTAGTATATCAAGTATCTGGTATCCGTAACACAAGCCTCGTAGCTTGCCATGGAACTAGATGGCGCTGTTGTAATAATGTCCCAACGTTAAAAAAAAAGAAAAAGATCAAAACGATTTTCTATATGCTAAGGTATCATGTAACACTAAAATAAAAAAAAACATCAATATCTAAATTAATTTCCTTCATCTTCTTTAATGTTGCTTAAGAATCAATATTTATATTAAACATACTATTAAATTTGCAAACTCTGAATCATTTATCCCAGAAACATTTGCTTAGTTTTTAAACCTAATTGAATTTAAGAATAATATGCCTCCATATTAGATATGCCTGGTTGGTGTAACCAACAACAAACAAACCATGTGTCATGTCAAAACAAATCACTTTGTATACATCAGTTATGTATAAAACACTATACTCTTAACATTCTAAGCACCTAAAAGCTTTAGTATTCAAAAGTCAACTAAGCTTAACATTTATTCAAATATGAGAATATATCTTACAGTGGTTTTTGATTCACGTCAGCCGCATGCACTATTTGTTGGTAAATAAATGAACGCGCCGCAAAATAGACGTTGCCGCTTTGTCACCTTTGGTCAGTTACACCGCTACGGTTAGAAAATTGCAGTAAATGGCTGAAAATTTTCAATATTTAGTGGAAAACCCGCATGGTTTGATGGCAGCGTAGTATATACATAATTTCATGCTGAGTCCCGGGTCGGACAAAATAGTTATTGCGATTTCATACCAAAAAATGCTAAATCTAATCTAGACTATGACCTGATCCCCCTCGTACTGAGGGAGGCCCGTGTCCAGCAGTGAAACGTTAAAAAATGGCTGATGACAATCTAGGCTTGGTAAAGCAATGTTGCATTGCGGGCCTTGGACAGCACATAAAGCTATCTTTTCTGCAACTTACTAGTAAATCATTTAGACTGGACTACAATATACCAAGTATTTCCAAAGAAAAGCAGAGGTAACGAATTCCATCGTGAGCAAGCGTACGCATCGGACGTGTTGTTAATTTATTTGCAAAAATATAACTGTGTAATTAGTTAAAAATATACTTTGTGTGTAACATTTTAAGGCTTAAAGTATAATAATCAAGCAAGCAAGCCACTGCATTACCTACCTGCCGCTTCGTCTTAGGTGAGCGTCATAAGAACACAGATATCATGAATGTCTTAAGATCTCCTACTGGAAGTGACAATAAAAATGAACGCTGTTCATCGCAACCTAACTTATTTAACTACGGATTTTCTTCTGATGATAACAATTTATCACAGTCTGTTATCCGTCAAAAAAGAAAAAAACCGGATCAAGACTCGGACATTAAAGAAGAGTTAATGGAAATTCACAATAAAATGGATAAACTGTAAGATTTTATGGGTCATTTTACTGAGGCACAAAAACTTGCATCTGACAAACTGAGTCAAGATGTGGCTACTATAAAAGATCAAGTGAGTAATTTGAAAGTCACGATAGATAACCTAGCCTTAGAACAGTGTTCAATCAAAACAAATCTCACAGAATTGAAAATTTCTACCAATATAAACAGCGAGAAAATTGAGAGCTTACAGCTTGAGTTTTTACTGGAATACTGGAATCAAAAAATCCTAATGTAAATGAAAGAGAAAGTGATGATAAAATTGCAATTAACAATATACTAAAAGATATTTATAAAGAATGTCCAACCCCAAAAAAAATTTTTCGACTTGGGAATCATAAAGATGAAAGATGTCGCCCAATCAAGGTATGTTTTGACTCGGATGAAATACCAAAGATAATATTAAGGAAGAAAAAAATATTAAACTAGGTAATAAGAAAATTTTTTCCGACAAGACTAAGCAACAACAAATTTATATACAGAACCTCAATAAAGAGCTTGAACAACGAGTTAAAAATGGGGAACAGAAACTAAAAATAAAATATTTTAAGGGTATACCTAAAATTATAAAAACGGCGTCAAAAAACTAATAAATGAAACCCATGCAGATGTACATCAAATAAAAAGTAATAAAATATCTTACCAACTTGCAAATACATACACAGATATTATTTCCACAAAAAAGACTTTGAAATTCTTGTACATTAATGCTCGAAGTATTGTAGGACAAGGAAAATTTGATGAATTGAAATGTTCTTTGGTATCCTTTGCAAATATAATACACATCATTCTCATCACAGAAACATGGATTAAAAGTGAAGATCAAGCAAAAAACCTTGTTTTACCTGGATATACTCATCATTATAACTTCCGACAGAATACAACTGGTGGCGGAATCTCGATGTTCATAAACAACAATTTAAGTCATAATTTAATAGAAGATAGTTGTATTAGGAATATACATTTTTTATGGGTACATATAGATAAATACAATCTGGATATTGGACTAGTTTATAAACCTGATCGTACAAAAGTAAATCAATTTCTTGAAGAATATTCTCAACAATTAGAAAAACGGAGGAGAACTATTGTTTTTGGAGACTATAACATAGATTTGTTGCTCAAAAAAGACCACACTACATTAAACTACACGGAGATGATAGATGAAAATGGATACGCAATTCTTAACTGTGTGGAGCCTTCTTATTGCACCCGCGAAACTTCATCAACAAAAACTATAATAGACCACGTATCAACTAATTTAAAAGAACATAAGTTTAACCTAGCTATCATAGAGTCAGCGCTGTCAGATCATAAGCAGATGTACATGGAGCTACAACAATATTGTCCAGAAATAAAGAAGAGGATTCACTACGAAGCAATTAATTATGAAATTCTTTATAAAAAATTTGAACAGAATGCTATTAGAGGTACGATACTAGAATACAGTGATCTTGAAAAAAATATTATAAAAAACATTAATGACAGTAAATTTTCAAAAATAAAAATTCTTAATCCTCCTAAAACCGATTGGATAAATAAAAATATAATTAAAGCCCTCAATGAGAGAAACAGCTTATGGCAGCAATATAAAATGCATCCAAAAAATATAGATATCAAACAAAAGTTTGTAAATAAAAGGGACCAAGTAGCTCGAGACATACAATTGACCAAAAGTAAGTACTATCAAAAGGCATTTCAAAATTGCATTACAAAACCGTCTAAAATGTTTAATTTGCTAAACAGTATATCGAATAACAAAATTAAACATAGTAGTATTCCCACAAAATTAGAGATTGGCCTAGACATAATAACAGATCCGGCGAAAATTTGTAAATGTTTTAACTCATATTTTTCCACTATAGGCATAACGTTAGCATCAAAAATTTCCAAAACACTTAATACATGTACACTCTTAACCACTGTAACACCTGTTTCTAATACTTCCAACTCACAGATATTATTAACCGAAATAACGCCTACTACTACGGATGAAATCCTCAAAATAATTGATAATCTTAATAGCAACACCTCCGTAGGTATTGATGGTGTTAGCACGAAAGCTATAAAATGTCTCAAAAACTTGATTGTCGATGACCTCACTAATTGCATAAATCGCTGTCTATGTGATGGTGTCTTTCCAGACAGTCTTAAAATAGCCAAAGTTAGTCCGATTTATAAATCAGGCAAACGCACTGATCCTGGAAACTACCGGCCGATATCAGTACTACCAGTGTTGTCCAAAATCTTTGAAAAAATATTACACACTCGTCTTAACAATTTTTTAACTTCAATCAACTTTATTTACAGTAAACAATATGGTTTTAGGCCCAAATCCAACACATTATCAGCCACAATGGATCTTATAACTAAAATTAAACTAAAAATAGACCAAAAACAAATAGCTCTGGGCATTTTTGTTGATTTAAAAAAAGCTTTTGATACCGTAAGTATTTCACTTCTTATAAAAAAACTTAACGATATCGGTGTTAGAGGTACAGCATTAAAAATCTTTAAATCTTATCTTGAAAACCGGCAACAAGTAGTCAAAATAGGAGAATACGCTAGCGATACTGCTTCGATTACATGTGGAATACCACAAGGCTCTATATTAGGTCCACTTTTATTTCTAATTTACATAAATGACATAAGCAATATAGGCTTAAACGGAGACTTGACACTATATGCAGACGATACAAGTATGTTTTACTATGGTGAATCAATGAATTCGATCATAAAAGATGCACAAAATGATCTGAACCGTTTAAACGATTGGCTACAGAGCAATTTACTTACCATTAATACTGAAAAAACAAATTATATAATCTTTGCAGCTAAAAATAAGAAAATAGGTAGTTTTGATTCTTTAAATATAAATGGCACGGTCATTAATAGGACAAAAAGTGAAAAATATCTTGGTATTACGATAGATAGCGGTTTGACATGGAGGCCTCATTTAGACAAAATTAAATCTAAATTATCGTCATTGGTTGGAGTACTACGCGGTAATGTTCGTTGTTTTCCCAAACCAGTTCGGTTAATTATTTATAATACCATGGTAAAGCCCCATATAGACTACCTTATTGAACTCTGGGGCACTGCCGCACCAACTAATCGCTGCAAAATACAAAGAATGCAAAATAAATTAATAAAAGTGCTTTTTCATTACAATTATTTGACTCCTACTGAAAAACTATACAAAGAAACTAAATTTATGAGCATACAACAAACATATGTGTATAATATTTCAATTTTAATATATAAAATCACAAACCAATTAACACATACAAATATATCTTTCACAAAGAAATCACACAGAATAAAATATTCACTAAGAAATTCAAATCAAATAAGTCTTATTAAACCAAGGACTAACTACGGCAGACTTAATATAATGTATGAAGGCGTTCAAATATTTAATAAATTACCATCAAATTTAATCGAAATTAAACCCTTTTGTAAATTCAAAAAACTCCTAAAAAATCATGTGTTGAACAATATACCTATAATTTAACAAATAATAAAGTACGAGTATATATAAAAAAAAATATATATATATGTGGAAGATGAATAGGAAAGAAGATGTTAGAGGGTGGGGAGAAATCTATAAAAGTCGATGTATAACCGGCATCGGGGGGTAGTTGTATCTTGACGCTTGTCATGGTAGCATTGTTAGATCGTTACTCTGTTGGTTTATTTCTTTAAAATATCATTGTTGGTAGCTTAGTTGTCTTTTTGGTTAGTTTAATTGTGTTTTAGCGTTTTCAGATACTTACAATAAATTGAGGTCGATTTAGTAAGCTTGTTTTTTTTAAAAGATAGCTCACTTCTGGTCTAAATTCACAAGATCAGAAGTGGGATAGGTCCTGTTACGCCCACTTCTTTTTTTAGCGTGTAGTATGTATTTGTATGTGTTTAAACTTTAAAAGTTTTTTAGGAGGGTGCCGTGATTTTGGTGTATTTTCATTGATTTTGGTGATTCGTGTTTTTTGTTGGTCGCTGTGTTTAGTATAGTTTTGTTTTGCTTGTCAGGCTTAAGTTAGACAATTTAGTTGGTATGTCAGACAACCAGCGAGATCGTAGTGAAAGTCGCCGATGTAGTTATAGTCCTCGTCATGAGCGTGGCGGTAGTCGTGATCTGTGTTATAGTAGGTGCTGTGCTTTATGCCAGGCCTTTGTAGAAATGTTAACTGTAAAGTTTTTATTTTATTTTTTACTGTGTACGTAAAAGATGCTTATTTTGTGTTTTCTCATTGGGGTTGACACATTCAAGGGAAGTTGTATCTTGCGGTCGGGGATGGCATGTCTCGCAGGTCTTTGTACTCGGATATGCTGTCCTGGCCGACAGATGCACTTCAAGTGGGGTACGGTTTCATATTATTGGATGCTGTCTTGGAGTGCGCTCAGACATGCGATCCTAGTATATGGAACATACCTTGTGTAGCTTAAGATTAATGTGTGTGAGCTCGGACAGTGTCTTGGAGGTTACTCAGATATGTCGTCCTGGAGCAGTGATCATACTATGAGTTGACCGTTGTATATGTTTTGTAGCAAACATTAAACGTATATTTGGGGGTAGGTTGGATTGAAACATGCTTTTATAGGTACTGATTTACACACGCAAAGCTATGACATGGTTCTCTGGCGAGTCGTGAGGGTGCACTCCCCCGACGGGTCCTGCCCCGGGTAATTGGTACAGATATCTGTTTGTTTTACATCCACTGTGCTTAGGTTATGCTAGGTAACGTATATTTGTGGTTAGGTTGAGTTGAAACATGCTTTTATAGGTACTGATTTACACACGCAAAGCTATGACATGGTTCTCTGGCGAGTCGTGAGGGCGCACTCCCCCGACGGGTCCTGCCCCGGGTAATTGGTACAGATATCTGTTTGTTTCATATCCATTGTGCTTAGGTTATGCTAGGTGAGCTTAGCCCACGAATGAATCAAATAGAAACCTTTATATAGACACGCAAGTCTTAGAAATGCACTTTGTTTTTTTTTTGTCTGATGATTTTAATTGTTTATACGGCAGCAGATGATGAGAGTGTAATGCCTATAGCTCTTGGCGTCACTCAGGTTTTCGATGTCGAGGTTCTGAACCCCAAGGTTAGAAGATGAAGGAGTCCGAGGACGGTCTCCTGTCAGGAAAGGCCGTGTGGAAGATGAATAGGAAAGAAGATGTTAGAGGGTGGGGAGAAATCTATAAAAGTCGATGTATAACCGGCATCGGGGGGTAGTTGTATCTTGACGCTTGTCATGGTAGCATTGTTAGATCGTTACTCTGTTGGTTTATTTCTTTAAAATATCATTGTTGGTAGCTTAGTTGTCTTTTTGGTTAGTTTAATTGTGTTTTAGCGTTTTCAGATACTTACAATAAATTGAGGTCGATTTAGTAAGCTTGTTTTTTTTAAAAGATAGCTCACTTCTGGTCTAAATTCACAAGATATATATATATATATATATAATATATGTAATAAAACAAAAAACAACAACAGAATAATAAGTAAATAAATAATCTATACATATAATAAAACTGTAGAAAAGTCGTTTTTGTACATCAAAAAAAATTACAAAAAAAATAGCCAGGGTGTTAAAGGACAACCAATAGAACCCATTTCCAGCATTTTTAGAATTTTTGTCTGTTTGTCGGTTTGTCGGTTTGTCTGTTTATTTATCCGGGCATCACGTAAAATGTACGAAAGCAATGTAGGTAACTTTTATACACAACGATTGAACGTAACTTGAAGTAACATTTAGTTTTTGTTTCATTGTAATCGGTTCAGTCTATCAAAAGATATTTGAGTTTAAAGTGAAGAAGTAGAGAAATTTCAGAAGTAAAATTAGGGTTATGTGCATTTGGTCTCACAACTTCACGTAACTTTTATACACAACAATATGTGCATAAATTGAAGTAACATTAAGTTTTTTGTTTCATAGTAATCAGTTCACACCTTATAAAAAATGTAAATTAATAAAATTATAATAGTGTTACCGAAGTAAAATATCAAAACAGCGCCATCTACGAGTATTCGAACTTAGACTGGACTATAACTAGAGATCAACTGCGTGCAGTATTGTTCGATAGATGGCGTTGTGCGTGTGAAGTCATTTTCTGAATCGCGGTGTTAAGATTTTCCTTCCTTGAAAGAATGACCTTCGCATACGTCTATGTCCGCCGGCCTCCGCTTAGGAGTTAGGAGTAATTGTGTTCTGTGCCGCCGGCCATTTATGAGTTTTGTAGGAGTCTTTAAAGTTCTGTCTTTAAAGAAGTTTGTCTATGTAAAGGTATTGAATTGAATTGATAGTATCGTAAATCGTTTGTTCGTTAATTCGTTATTTCGTAATTCGTTTTATCTTTCAAAAAATTTTGGTTAGTTAGATTCGGTCTTAATTTCGAAGTGCGAAGTAAATATTAAATAATAACTTGCGATTTGAGTCAAGTAGTTTTATTTACTTCGTAGTTTGATATTTTATTGCACGGACACATTGCTGATTGCATTATATGTTTTTAAAAACTTTTACCACTAAGGCTGATATTATGATTAAATTTGTGTTGATATTAAATTTCTAGATAAGAGATTTAAAATCATACGCAGTATTATTTTAAAGTTTAGTTTATCTTGCCTTATAATAAATTTATGTCCTCCCAAACTTTGTAACGGCACTCGGCTCAAAGTCACAAATCTGCAGCAAAACATAATCGAAGCTAAAATATTAACCGGTTGTTTAAAAGGAGGAGGTTATCAATTCGTCTGTATATTTTTTTTATGTTTGTTAGCTCATAACTTTGAACTGGGTGAACCGATTTTGATGATTCTTTTTTTATTTGAAAAGTAGTACTTCCCATGTGGTCCCATTTTAATATTTTCCAGTTCTGACAATAGCATCCATGAGAAAACAATAAAAGTCTCAAATTTGCATTAAGTATTTGCGCGACAAATGGACGAATAACTCAATATCACGCCAACCGATTTCGATGATTCTTTTTTTAATGGAAAGGATATACTTCAAGGGTAGTTTGATGAGAGTTTGGTAAGGTTCTGATGATGGGATCCATGACAAAGTATCGGAACTCTTCAATTCTTAGGAGCAAATTAAGTATGCTCGGCCGAATCTTTTATAGGCTATATGGATATTTGAGTCACGTACCGTAACTGATGATGGAAGGTACAACTCCTCAACGGTTAGCAGTTTAAAGAAAATACTTTCAATATAATACGCAATTATTGACCGATAGTTGTATACTTTCAGGCTTTTAGGTTTACCTCATAATAGAAGGTAAATTTTTATAGTCATTAACAATACGTATCTACTTTCCGCTAAAAAGTTACAAATAAATTATTTTTAACAAAAAAACAAAAACCGACTGCCAAACTTAATAAATCTAAACTAAAAAGTAGAAAATAATACTTTTAAGGACTTTGTTAATTTTGAAGTCGGTGCCAGCCAAAGCAAAATAACCCTAAATAGATACATATTTGATTAATCTATCAATTTGTAAACATAATCAAAATACCTGGCTGGCACCGACTCCAAAATTAACAAAGTCCTTAAAAGTATTATTTTCTACTTTTTAGTTTAGATTTATTAAGTTTGGAAGTCGGTTTTTGTTTTTTTGTTAAAAATAATTTATATTCCAAGAATACCTATAATTCCCAACAACTTTCCTTTCTCTTTCAAACGAGTGCAATTCCCAGTCAGTCTCTGTTATGCATCAGGGCCAGACATTAACCGTTGCGGGGGTGGACCTAAGTATTGGATGCTTTTCCCATGGTCAACTATACGTAGCTCTTTCCCGCGTAAACAACCCCAATAACCTTTTTGTGTACGCTCCAGATGGTTCCACTGCTAATGTTGTTTATAAAGAAACACTAGCATAAATAAAAAAAATGATTTGTATCGGTATCCTCCAACAGCGCTTCGCACCAAAAAATACATTGTTAAGTTCCGACATCAACGCGAACGAAGTCGCGGGCACAGCTAGTTAAATAATATACTAATACAAGGTTTACAAAAAAAATATATATATTTAGGTATGTATAATGTAAAATATATTTACGTTTTCATTTTTATATACATATAATATAAACTGAATATGTATAATATGATATGATGGATTTATTACATATAACACATAGTCATCACATAATTCTATTCGTGCCTCTTCTAGTAACGAGCTCTTTATATCTTTGTATTTACTAAGTTGTTAAACATTTCTCGTTGAAATACCGTCCTACCCGCAATAATTTATAAAATGATATTATAATAAGTAGTTCATATTAGGTGTTTGTGTAGCATACTATATTTGTCTCAAGTTTTGTATAAAGTTTTGTATTAGGTATAACTTAGAAATCACGATGTAAGTATTTAACTACCTATTTGTAAAGTTTCTCATGAAGTGAATGTAATTCTTTTGAGAAATAAAGCATCTTTAAACCGAACGTATTAGACTTTATACACATACAAACATATATATAAATGAGTATATCAGGCCGATATACAAAACGCAACTATTTTATAGGCACATTAAGTGAACCTACGAAATACGTTTTGATTAGCAAAGAGGTCAATCCGCTTCCGGTCAATGTGGTTATTTATTCACACTATTTGCAAGTAAATAAACAATTTGTAGCCGCACCACCAAACAGGTGCTGCCATTGTTGGTCCGCGGTTGAAACGTATGGACCCACTGTTTAAGTTATATTCTACAGCCTATAACATTATTCGGCTTCATTCGTTTGCTTTTAAGAAAAATCTCGTATATCGTAATCTCTAAAGTCTTTCGTATAAAAAATATAATATATGCTAAATAAAACCATATTTTCGAATATTTTCGTGATTTTTTTTAGATTTTTGTTTTGCGGCGTTTCAAATGCTATATAGCAATTATGGTCACAGGAAAAACTAAAGTTTTATAGGTCTTGCAACGGTGTTATAATGTAGTAATTACAGACATACCCCCAAAAAATTTTACTAAATGAATTCAAAAAAGTTTTTGTTCTATGATTATTTCAAAATGCAAATGCGGTTAACTAAATAGATAGTTATAAAAAAATTAAATCCCTCAATTTTAACTAATATTTTAACTCTAATAGTTCATGAAGGTCTAAGGATATTTTATTTTTAACATAGTAACAAAATTTCACGCTTTGAAAACTAAAATATAATGTATGCGTATTATGTTAAGCACTAACACGTATTTCCTGAAAGTGTTCAAAACGAGCCAGTCCGGCCGCTGCGGTAACAGCTTTCGCACTATTATTTTATTCGCTGGCGCCCATTTTCCTTTATTTTTAGAGCGCAATTTTATTTTTTTACTTTGCTTCTAGTTGAACAAATACTTTTTCTCTTTATACCGGCCTAAATGCCCAGTGATTTAATGCTTTAAATTTTACGAACTCTCGTTACTCGAGGTGAAAATTAAAATGCATATTGTTTGCACAACACTAAATTTTGTACCTTTCCAGGTAAATTGTAAATGAAAATTAATAACAATGTTTCGGATACTGCTTGCTATATGCCAAAAGTTTTCTTTATTAAAAATATAACTATTATTTACACAATATAACAATACATATATTGAAATTCTGAATTCAAATTCGTTCCCCTAATATTTTTTGGGAATTCTCATTGGAATACTCATTATTATCGATATAGAGGTCAAATCTATATATAATTTTTAGAATTTTGTCCGTCTTTCTGTTTGTGACGGCATCAGGACACTATTGCGGGGAAAATATCTCATCTCTGAAATATGTATACCACAGAGCACATAATACTATACTAATATCTATACTAACCGTTAAAAACTTACGAATAACTATGGACGAAACCGAGAACAACAAAGGTGAGTTGCTAGTTATATTATATAATGATCGTTTCAGATATGGAGATATCAACAAAGGAACAAAACACTCCAACTTCAACTCCATACTTCTCCTGAAGTCGTCGAGTAAAAACAAGAATTCACTAAACTAAATACCTTGCATACTAAGTTTACAAACAATTTCCACTTCTCACGGCATTCGAAACCCTCATTATAAATCTTGGCCGCTCAGATAACCCGCTGTCGTCCCTACTCAAACAATTCACAATTACATGCAATACGGACCTTAGATAAGCATATAATACGTGTTATTAAATGGAGTTACAACTTTGTAATGCTATTTCTACACTAAGGGTGACGTACAACGCTTTACTAAATAACGCCTGTTATCCTTAATCTGAGATCGGGACACATATTTTGGTAACACGAATTAGCTCTAAATTCTTCTGTATTATTTAAATACGAAAATAGAATAGACTTTTTTAAGATCTGGACCTATCGGGATGATATTTATTATGGGAATATAATATAATATATATTTGACTGCCTCAGTGGTATAGTGGCTAGCATGTACGGCCACACATCTAGAGGTCCTGGGTTCGTTGAGTCTTTCTGTTTAGTAAATTTCAGTAACAGCCTGAGTTGGGAAGTTTGTGATGTGTCACGCCCGTGCCTCGGAGAGCTCAAAAAGCCGTCGGTCCTGCGCCTTTCACTGGTCGGCTCGAGTAGTTGTCCCACCGTGCACTTGTGTCTGCACGTACACTTGTGCAGTATACTATCTCCTGCGCAGTTGGCTAATCTCTATGATATTAGCCGCCATAGTTGGAATCGAACGGAGAACATTATTATAATTATATCAATATGGAATTAACTAGGTATATTTTAAAGCAAAACTTTTTACCAAAAATCTTAAGTATCATAATATTATACCTATATGAATAACATCTGATTTTTTAAAGTAAAAGCTATAAGAATCATACTCGTATTTATTGAATAGATGTATTTTTATAAGAATTAATTAATATTTAAAAAAATCCTTTTTAAGTATTTGCACCAATACTATTTACAATTTTTGTATGAAAGAAAGAGGCAATTAGATATTTAAAGTATATAAATTTCTTGTTCAAAGTTAAGTACTTAACAACAGTAATTTATCAAAATTCTCTTTGAAGAGCAATCTCCTTGAAGGCGCTAATTCGTTATTTATGTATTATTTTAAGTAACTTTATGGGTTGTAATTACTTTTTAACTATAAAGTGACTTAAGGAAAGTCTAATATTTATTTCATATAATTTTGTGAGATTTAACAACGATCGTGACACTATGGTTACCGAACTATCTCATAACTACATATTATAAAAATAAGTCCTCTGCCGCGTGTCGTTCTGTCTGTTTGCGATAAACTCAAAAACTATTGCACCGACTTTCATGCTGTTTTCACCAATGGATAGAGTAGTTCTTGAAAAAGGTTTTAGTATAATTTGTCAAGTTTTTGTATACATTTACTAGCAGAACCCGCGGTTTCGCTCGCGCTAAATATAAATCGCGCAAAATAATATAAGTTTAAAACATAAAGAATAACATGAAAGTAGAGATCCTTAAACTAAGACATTCTGGGTAGTTCACCATAATGTCTATTATATCGATTAATGTAGTCCGAAGGGCGGACAAGAAAAAGTTTGATCCTTTCGTAGGTTGTATGGGCACGTTTCGGCACTGTCAATGTTTACCTCCCATTAAACCCTAATCTTTCCTTGTGTACTTAGATTCACATAAAATTGTTACAATATATTACATGTTTCTATTTCAAATTTTACTAAATAAATTCAATGAAATTTATTTTTTTAATAATTCTAAAACAATTAATACTTTACTTTTTATAATGAATACGTCATTTTAAATATGTTAAGCATTTGTCTTATGGTAAAGGAAAACCTGCATGTCTGAGAGAACTTGACAAGTTTTTGAAAGACGTGTGAAAGTCCGTACTTGGGCATTGTGGGCTATGGTCTGATCCCCGTCGTATTCAAGGGAAGTTATAATCTGTTATCTGAAAATTATTTAAAGTAAACTAAGAATAAGATTTAAAAAGATCTAAAAATTCTCTAGATTTAAAAAATCTTCACTAAAAAGTAGGGCAAGAGGATTTGGAGTTTTTCATCACAATTAAAACGAGAATATAAAAATCTATGACATTATTTAAATGGGTCAGATTCGAACTCGTTATAAGTTATTTTATTTTTGTTTTATTTTTGTCTGAAATATTGAATACAAGATAAAATTTAAAATATTAATAAGAAAAACATAATTTTGAAAGCAGAGGACTTCGACGACTATCCAAGAGCTTTTCGATAATTACTTTATCCTATATATAGGCTCATCATATTTAATAATTTATTGCTATACATGTATTACTAGCTTTTTCAATTTAATCAATTTAAAAAATCACATTTTTTTTTTAATTATAGACTTAGAAATATAGAAGTTAGAACATTCATATCACCAGCCCTTTTTACGTCTTACGGACGTATGTGTTTAGAAAACTTTCTAGGTTCAGGCATGCAGATATCTTCACGATATTTTCGTTCATCGTAAGACAATTGGTAATCATGTAACAAAAGCACATGAATAAATAAAATTGTTAATATACAGTGTTATTAAATCTATTATTCAAACTAACAAGTTTATCTAAAGCTATAAATAGTTTGAACAGCAAAGGCATTTAAATTTACTAAAAGAGTTTATTGAAATTCAACTTAAATTTGAATTTCCTGAGCCTCATCAATCGTCGGATCAATTTAAAACGTATCAAACATCGACAAATCCACACGTCACTGGGTGATTGGGAGCTACGGATTGACCACAAAAGACCCATTTAATTGCCAATTTGCTCTGTTTACGCTGCTAGCGGACCGATATACAAATGACGCAATTAGACGATAAAATATCTACGAATAGTTCGGAGTTTTGGGATAATTTGAATTTTAAAGTGATCTAGGGTCTGTCGTTAAAATATATTCCTTGTTTCCGTAACAAGTATAGATCGAAGTAAAATTATTTATTATGTTTGAAAATTTTTTTACTCGTTTTATTTGGGGCAGCAGGTTCAAATCTAGTTGCATTAGGATATAAGAGTAGCCAGAATATGGACGTAAAAAATAAATAAAAATAAATTAATTTACAAACAAAAAGATAATCCCATAATTTTTTAATTCGAAAATTATTTACGGAGATCTCCACAACAATTATTTCGTTTATCAATTTATTAATCTAACAAATAATACAATGTCATATCCAGTCATAAATAAACACCTAATTCACACATCACCAGCTTGTTTAATGAAGAGCATCCCACAAGAATACAATTAATGCCGTACCTGGGGTTCGATTTACCACAAAGAGCCGAGCGATTGCATCGTTAATTAATTTACCATCGTCCATCAGTTAAAAACATATCAGCGAGCTTTCCATTAGGTTAGAAATTAAAGTGTAGGATTTGATCATATTATAACGGATACACCGAGTGAAAGTAATCGTAAAACTGATGCCTATGAAACGTATAGTCGGCCAACGGACGTGACAGCCCAAGCTGCTATACACTAAACTGGCTGACGTGTCCCAAGCGAGTGTATGACACCTTGGGCTGTCACGTTCGTCCGTTGGCCGATTATGTTTCATAGGCTTTGCTAGCAAGCTGCATGTACTAGTAAAATCGTAATTAAAAAAATATTGGTCGTAAAAGTGGTGATAGTATTTAATTTAATTCTACCGTCCCTAATAATGCGAATTTGTATTAATTAGTTTCTTAAAGCAAAGAAAAACTGATATTTGGCATAATAATATATATTATATACTACTAATGTGTACGTGCGTTTGTCAGATATAAGATATTTTCCTATATATTGATCCGGATACCCTAAAAAAATTGATATCAATCAAAAAAGGTTTAATGTATAGACTCGACTCAAAATTGTATTATATGTATCGATATAGGTCGTATGATCCATTTCGGAAGGCATTTCTCTACATAGTAAGTACGCATGTGTATATATATATATATTATAAGTTATACCCCCACTCTGGTGACACACTATACCGAGTAAATCTATAAAAGGCACGATCTGGGCGGTGCGGGGACATTTTGTTGCCCGTGCAGCACTCGTTGCGGACGTAGTTTAGGTTACTCGGTATACGTGAGCCATTTCGTATTATTAATTCTGCATAGTTGGTGATATTTAGTTTCTTATGTGAACAGTGTAATTTTCCATGTGTAATAACGAATAACTTGTTGTAGTTTTGTATTGATTGCAATAATTAAAAAGAAATAAGAAATAAAATAAGATTAGGTTGTAACGTGTTGTTTTTTTTTATTTAAATTTCACTTCTGATTGCTAAAATCAGAAGTGGGATAAAGAACTTTAAGCTCACAGGCAACAAGTAATTCACGAACTACCCTCTTCATAATTTTGTTTTACGTACTTTGCATTTTGTGTTCTTTTTATTATACCACGGTAAGGAGTGTGATAACCTAGTGCTAAATAATGCCGCGAAGTACGTCACGTGGACGTTCTCGGCATCGTCGAAATGGCTCGCGTAGTCGAGACGCTTCTCGTTCCCGTAAAGAACGCTCGCGCGACCGTAATAGAAAGAGATTACGTTCTCATTTACGAAATTCTCGTGCAAGTAGCTACGATCGTGCATCGTACGATAGTTCGCACCTATCTCGTAGTGATTCCTATCGGTCTTATCGATCACGTAGTGCGTCACGTCGATCAGAACAAAGTCCCCGTAGATCTCGCCATACACGCCGCGCGCGCAATACGACGCGGACTCGTGACTATCCACGTGGGGTATCTCGTCACCGTGATCAGGACGGACGCAGACATGACTTAAAGGGATACACCCCTCCGCCGTGTATACGAACTCCGACGCCAGATACGATAGAACCTATTCCTTTTACTCGACATGGTGAACTCGAGAAATCTAGACTTATAGAGCAGGATCGTGTTACGAACTCAGCCTTACGCGGCTCGGAGACTTCTACTCTCGCTCAGGCAATTATCGATGCTGTAAAAGCAGTTCAGCCGGTACCTACACATAATTACTTCGTCTCCAATTTTGATCCTACTATTAACAGTATCGAGACATGGTGTGAGGAGGTAGATCGCGCGAAAGACGTAAATGGATGGTCCGACCACGAGTGTCTGTCCCGCGTGGCGAACTGTTTAAAGGGCGATGCAAAGATATGGTTAGGTGAATGGGTTACCAACGATAGGACCTGGTCAAACTTTAAAAGAGAGTTTAAGTCCCTTTGTCCGGTGAAACTTGACTACGCTAACATACTTTACGATGCTATGAACAATACCTCGGATAAGTACACTACTTATGCCGAATATGCCCGACGCACTTTGCTTCGTTTGCGTATAGTACAAGGCCTAAGCGATGAGTTACGAATACTCATCATCATAAGAGGAATTGTGAGCCCCCAAGTGCGCGCAGCTGCCGCGAATGCTAATTTGAACCCAGAAAACCTAGTGTCATTCTTGTCCATCTACACAAAACCTAACCATAATATACGTGAACCCCGTGGTTCCATACAGAAAGTTCCTTCGCGTCCACCGAAACCTATTCACCGCGTTAAGGACATTAACTGTTTCACTTGTGGCCAACGGGGCCACTTACGCCGGGAGTGTCCTACGAAGTCGAACCCTCCAGTTAACAAGGGTATAAGTAAGCCACCCGTGCGCACTAATGGTTCTACCGGTTCATGTACGTTCTGCAAGAAACCTGGACATACGGAAGATCAATGTTTTGCCAAGGCTAGGTCGGAGCCTCGAAACGAACGTAGCGTTAATCTATGCTCGGATTTTTCGAACTATTCCCAGAATAACGATATTACCACGGCCGTAGTTTGCGGCGTATCAATGGATGTGTTGATAGATAGTGGCGCGCTAAATGTTTCTTTGGTTTCCTCCGCTGTATTAAAACACCTTCCTTGCCAGCCCAAATTCCGGCGATGTGTACTTAAGGGAATTGGGAACAAAGAATTTCTCGCTACCTCATACATTACAGTCATCATTGAGTTTGACAGCATATCAATCGAAGCGGATCTAGTAGTAGTACCATCCTCGATGATGGTGACACCGATTATAATAGGAACGGATATACTTAACCGCGACGGTGTAACTTACGTGCGAACAAAGGACCGACAATACCTTTCTCACTCGGAACCAATGACTTATGTAAATTTTGTTGCACCACAAGGTGATGAGATCAAGGTAAACACCCGACTCCAGGATAACGAGCGCGATGCGTTGTTAAGCGTAGTTAGGGAATTCTCGAAATATTTAATTACGGGTACTGCGGAAACCACTGTCAAGACGGGTGAAATGGAAATTAGACTAACTAGTTCTACTCCTGTTGTCTACCGGCCTTATAAACTCTCTTACTCGGAGAAACTTAAGGTTAGAAAAATAACGGATGACCTTTTAAAAAAAGGCATCATAAAGCGCTCTACCTCAGAGTACGCCAGTCCGATTATACTGGTAAAGAAACGCGACGGCTCGGATCGGCTTTGCGTAGATTTTCGTGCCCTTAACCGTATCACAGTGAAGGACAGGTACCCCCTTCCTTTGATAGAAGATCAGATTGATAGGCTGGGGACCCACACCTTCTTTTCAAGCCTGGACATGGCCTCCGGATTCCATCAAATAAGGATAAAAGAGAATTGCACCCACCTAACCGGTTTCGTAACGCCAGAAGACCATTTTGAATTTCTAAAAATGCCTTTTGGCCTAGCAAACAGTCCCATCGTTTATCAAAGGATTATTAACGACACGTTGCGCGAACATATAAACGCTGGGAACACGCTAGTCTACATCGATGACGTGCTTCTTATGAGTGACAGCGTAGAGGAAGGTATTAAGTTACTCCATATGGTACTAGGAACCCTTACTAGCGCGGGATTTTCTGTCAACCTACGAAAATGTTCCTTTTTAGTTACTGAAGTAGAATACCTTGGAAGAATAATTAGTAAGGGTCAGGTAAGGCCGAGCCCACGAAAGATTGAGGCTTTGGTTAACACAAGTGCGCCAGTAAACGTTAAGCAGGTAAGGCAACTGCTAGGTCTGGCTGGTTACTTTCGACGGTACATCAAAGACTATGCTTCGAAAACCGCCCCCATTGCTCACCTCACTCGAAAAGGCTGCGAGTTTATCTGGACATCTGAACACGAGTCTATCCGCCAAGAGCTTATCAGGTACTTGACAAATGAGCCGGTTCTATCTATTTTTGACCCTAAGTATCCCACCGAGGTCCATACAGACGCCAGTAGTATTGGCTATGGAGCTGTCTTGCTACAAATCCATCCCGATGGTAAGAAACATGCAGTCGCATATTTCAGCAAGGTGACTCAGGGTGCTGAAAGCAAGTATCATTCGTATGAGCTTGAAACACTAGCCGTTGTGAAAGCACTGCAGAATTTCCGCCACTACCTTGTGGGGTTAAAGTTTACCATCGTCACCGACTGCAATGCTTTGAAAGCTACGGAGCGCAAGAAAGATCTGCTGCCACGGGTTGCGAGGTGGTGGATCTACCTACAAGATTTCGATTTTTCGATTGAGTATAGAAAAGGAGTGCTTATGCCACACGCTGACTATCTAAGCCGAAACCCGGTCGCTCAGATATCTCAGCTTCAAAGACCGCGCAACTGGGCTCACACTGCTCAGCATGGCGATCAAGAAACCCAAGACCTGATTCAAAAGCTGCAGGATGGTGCCCTGGACGCGAGTAGGTATGTTGTACGTAATGATCTGCTTTACTACCGTTACACGCCAGTTGGAGAGGAGTCTCGTCTACTGTGTTACATACCCAAGGGACACAGGCTTAGTCTCCTCCGGATATTCCACGATGAGCATGAGCACATTGGTGTAGATAAAACTGTGGACCTCATCCTTAAGCATTTTTGGTTTCCCGGCTTGAAGAACTTTGTGGCCAAGTATATAGCACATTGCCTAACCTGTATATCTAGCAAACGACAACCTCGAGCGCCACTTCAACCGATCACTTCGTGGGAGAAACCAGACGTCCCCTTCCATACGGTGCATGTCGATGCACTGGGACCACTACCCACGTCTGGAGAATACAAATACGTTTTAATTATTGTTGACGCTTTTAGTAAATACTGCATGCTATACCCTATGGTTCGACAGGATGCTGAAGAGTTTAAAAAAGTTGTTACACAAATGATCTCACTATTCGGCGTACCGAAGCTTATGATCACCGATAAGGGTCGTATGTGTGAATCCAAGGTCTTTGTCAAGTGGATTAACGACTTGGGCTGTGATCTTCATCGCATAACACCTGGAATGCACCATGCTAACGGTCAGGTTGAAAGATATATACGCACAGTGCTCAACATGATTAGAATAGAGGTTAATCACAGGCACACGCCATGGGCGGATACCCTATGGAAACTGCAGCTGGTTATAAATATAACCAAGCACAAAACTACCCAAACATCGCCATTAAATCTTCTCATAGGTACAGAGGCAACGACCCCAGTCATTCGCGCCCTCGTACGAGATGTAGCTGTTGAAAGCTCATCACCTAATAGAGAAGCACTCCGAGAACTTTCTAGGAATAGAGCACGTCAACTCCTCGACCAAAATCAATCCGAGCAAGACAAACGCGTGAATCGCTTACGGCGACCTCCACGAGAGTTCCATAATGGTGACCTTGTATTCGTAATCAAAACCGCTCAATCTACAGGCAAACTCGACTCGGGTATGCGAGGGCCATACAAGGTTGTCAATATCCTGCCTAGCGGCCGGTACGAATTGAAACTTGTCAGTGGAGATTACGGGAAGTCAACGCAAGCTGCCGCACAGCATATGGTGCCTTGGCGTGGCGAGTGGAACCCAGAGGCGTGTGCTGCATTTTTCGATCGTGAGTATTAATGGTTCGTAGTGAGTTATTTCGCTAGCCGAACACAGGCGTTGAAGTACTGTCAAGTCGCTGTTTAGTCCGTTCGTAGTGAGTTATCTCGCTAGCCGAACACAGGCGTTGAAGTACTGTCAAGTCGCTGTTAAGTCCATTCGTAGCGAGCAGCCTCGCTAGTCGAATACAGGCGTTGATAAACTGTCAAGCCGCCGTTTACTAACGAATGCGTTAGCACATGTGTCTAACGTTCTCGTGTTAACGAAACGTTGTTAAGTCATTGGGACGTTAGCACTGCGCTAAGTCGTATTGACGTTATTTCATCAGTTGTGTGTAGCGTTGGTATTTGATATCAAGCCGTACACCATGTGACAGTTGCTAAAGTCACCCTTCAATCTGTAGCGTTCGACTCGCTAGTCAGATATTTACAAAAGAAAAAAAAAATAGTAATAGTAGGCTTTTTAACACCCACGTTAAAAAAAAAACCTCCTTGTTTTATATTCCAGAAGCAGACGATCCCTGGGAACCCACTAAAGCTTCAACATCGACGTCGTCACCAAGCGAACACGATCGCGCTGGTTGTGTAGAACCAACCCTGCCGCTTACATGTGACGCCAGAAACAACGTTTGCTCGCCATCGCCCACGGATGGTACAGTTGGACTATCGATGCCACTTCTAGATTAGGATCAGTAGGACTTACTCCAGGATCGAGGACGACCTGCTATCAGGAGAGGCCGTATAAGTTATACCCCCACTCTGGTGACACACTATACCGAGTAAATCTATAAAAGGCACGATCTGGGCGGTGCGGGGACATTTTGTTGCCCGTGCAGCACTCGTTGCGGACGTAGTTTAGGTTACTCGGTATACGTGAGCCATTTCGTATTATTAATTCTGCATAGTTGGTGATATTTAGTTTCTTATGTGAACAGTGTAATTTTCCATGTGTAATAACGAATAACTTGTTGTAGTTTTGTATTGATTGCAATAATTAAAAAGAAATAAGAAATAAAATAAGATTAGGTTGTAACGTGTTGTTTTTTTTTATTTAAATTTCACTTCTGATTGCTAAAAATATATATATATATATACAGAGACAAAAATCAGGCTCAAGTCTTGATAGCAAAAATGAATGTTTGTTTAAACAACAAGTAATAAATTATTTTTAACAAAAAACAAAAACCGACTTCAAAACTAAACAAATCTAAACTAAAAAGTAGAAAATAATACTTTTAAGAACTTCGTTAATTTTGAAGTCGGTGCCAGCCAAGACGGATAGATTTGTCTTGCCTTTGCAATGGACTTTCGAACGGTATTTTGATTATTTTTACAAATATAGATATAGATTAATCGAATATGTGTCTATTTAAGGTTATTTTGCTTTGGCTGGCACCGACTTCTAAATTAACGAAGTTCTTAAAAGTATTATTTTCTACTTTTTAGTTTAGATTTGTTTAGTTTTGAAGTCGGTTTTTGTTTTTTGTTAAAAATAATTTATTTTCAAATTTTTAGCGGAAAGTAGATACTTATTTTGTTTATGTACAAAAAAGCATTTTCCAAATCGGTCCAGCCATCTTCGAGTAATGGGGAACATACATAAAAAAGTCCCCAACGAATTGAGAACCTCCTCCTTTTTTTAGAGTCGGTTAATAAGAGCCTGAAAGAATTTAACTATCGGTCTATAATTACGTATAATATTGAAAGAATTTTCTTTTAACTCCTAACCGTTGAGGAGTTGTACCTTCCATCATTAGCTCAACCACAGGAGATGATGATTATCAGACGCAAATACTTGAACAGCTTTAGAAAATATATGAAAAACGTAATAAGTGCCTATAAAATTTGAGAGTTGTCTTCGATTTCCCTGGGATCCCATCATCAGATCGTGACTTGGTGACTATGGGACCAACTAGAAACTATACCCTTTCAAACAAAAAAAGAATTTTCCAAATCGGTCCAGCCATCATCGAGTAATCGGGGAACATACATAGAAAAAAAAAAAAAAAAAAAAAAAGTCCCCGACGAATTGAGAACCTCCTCCTTTTTTTGAAGTCGGTTAAAAAACAATTGTCCCACAGTCTTTTGATAATCAAAATATAGTAAGTTACCACGAATGAAACTAGCAAAATTCGATGGTAATTTTAAATACATTGTGTACAGTAGTATAAATTTTTGAATCAATTTTCAATATTTTTTTTTGTTTGAAAAAGTTTTTGAATCTAACGCTGATACTAGGAATATTAGTTATGTTGATAAGTTATTATGTATTTACAATCGCCTCTAGAAGGTTACGCCTACTTAGGCAATTTAAGGATTAGAAGCAATTAATAAAATACTATTAGATACCTTGTCTTAACCAGATATTTTATGAACGCTGTAGAAAACCAAGCGTTTTTATTGAATGTCATTATGTTGCATATACGCACATAAAATGAGAACTGTGACAAACCACGCGATCGCCCAAAAGCTTTCACGAACTGAAGCATTATTAAAGATTCGCCTCAATGTTACATGACCCTTCTTACAATTAATACTCTTAGGCTTTATAGCAAGAAAATAGTTAATATTGTTTCGTATTGAACTCTTTTGTATTTCTTTTTCGTAAATGAGTAAATATATTAATCATATGTATATGATATTATTATTTGTAACATCTTTATATATTTTTTTCTAAAATTGGCATTATTGTTTCACGTTATGGTACTGAGTTATTTATCATGTCCATATAAAGTTTTTTCAATATAATTCAAATCGCATCAATCTGCATACCAAAATTGAGTACCTATAATAGAAGACTTAATCTGACGACGATTGTGTGAATTATAAATAATTTTCAAACCCATAAATCCTTTATATACGAACATAAACTGCTTTTAATATATAGTATATATGTATGTATATGTAAATATAAAAGGATCGCCGATGTCTTCCGTCCGTCTACCTCCCTCGCCCTACAATGTTATTTGTTTTTCTTCACGCCGCATTAAACGGGACGGTCCAGGCCCAGCCTCGTGTAACGCTATAAAGTACGTACAGAATATATTCTACGCCACTTTGGTATTTTACAATTTATATTATGAGCTGTCTAGACGTGATGCTCTTTAAGAGATTAAATTTTAAAAGGTTAATCGATGTTATAAAATCTTCATAAATGTGGTAAACTTTTCGTTTTACTTTCTTAACCTATACTTACTCTATATTTACGAATAACTTATTTACGAATAAAAGTATTAACTAATTGTGAAATACATAGCGTTACTGAGCCCTTGTATTTTTTTAGTTTAACTAGTTGAACTGTTGGCCATAATATATCGTGCCACAGAAATTGTTTGGTTGGAAAATAAAAAAAATTGATCTCCACCATCTATTGATTCGAAATAATGCTAAAAGCGCCCTTAATATCATAGAGATCAACTGAAGTACAACATAAACCGAAATCAAAACCAAAAACCAACCAAGGTTCTTAGGAGGAAAAATTTAAAACCTTTCTTAAAAAAATACAAAATTTAATTTCGTGAGCATCATTTCATTTGATGAAAATATAATAACTTTAATTTACGACAATTTAAAATAAATAGGTAATGTTCAAAAATAAACAGTAAGTAATATTGCTAAAAGTTTCATTTAAATATTATCTTATTTTCATCTACCTATAGACATACTATAACCAAAGCCTACACAAGCCTACACTAAAAACACATACATTCCCAAGCGAGTATATGGCAGCTTGGGCTGTCCTGTCACGTCCGTTGGTCGACTATATGTTTCATAGGCTTTGCTATAACTTTGTTTCCCATGGGAATGACATATATCTCCTCGGTAAGAACTAAGAAGGAAAAGAAGGTTATTTCACTCAAACCCTGCAGTAGTTTTGATTCACCCCCATGCCTCAGAGAGCAAGTTAAACCGTCCACCTGATATCTCACCGTTCGTATCAAATTTTCGACCCATCGTAGTGAGAAAGTGAATGGAATACATAGTGCACTGCAAACACTTGTGTCGGTACGGTCTTGACAACGTTATTATCGGTGCTTAAAATTGTATACAGTATGTGTATATGTACATAGGTTATACGTACGTAGGTCCGTAGGTTGTACGGACTGGATGGATAAATAAAAATTATATCTACTTTTAATACTTAAAATTCCAAAAAGTTTTGTTTTCAATAATGATGATGATGATGATGATGATGATGATGATGATGATGATGATGATGAAACATATGCCTAATGAGTTATACTCGTAGTTTTAGTTCTCCATTAAACAATATCTGCTTATTGTGGTAACATTAATATCAGTTAATAACGTACATAACATTAGCGGAACGTTTCATTAGAATGGCATTTTGATAATTATAAAGCTGTCTACATTAATATTGAGAAACGATGTACATAATATATTCAATGATAACATGTAATAAGCTTAAATTACTAGCCTCTAATTAATTTTATAATTATGGTTTATACCATATAATACATTTTAACTGAGTCGAATCTGTGTTTGAAATGTTTTTGGAGAATCTTATTGAAAAAGTCATTATTATCGATACAGAGACCGAACCTAAAGTTTTTTAGATTTTTTGTCTGTCTGTGATCACATCACTTTTTATTTGTGTTTCTCGTGTGATATGCAATAGTGTTAATTAATAATTATTATTATTTTAAAGATACACACACTTGTTGAATTTTCATAAAATGTTAAAGTTAAATGCAACGTTCTAACAAAGCTAGTTTTAATACTAGAGCCTCAGAGCAAGAAAACATTATTTCATTAAAAGAGTCTACTTCAAGAGATCTGGAAACTCATTTAAGACACGATGCAATGAGTGTGTATGCTTGGCTTTTGACATTAAGAAATAAATTAAACCTTATTGACTTTAAGACTGAGTTCAATTTCGAACATAATACTGTAACATTAATGTCCAAACGAATTTAAATTCCACGTTCTGAAAGATTCATTTCGCAATTTTCCAAATCATTTACATTTGAATAATAAGCCTTATGCGTAAAATCATAAAGTTGTGACTAATTTTATAGTTTATAGTTGTTATAAAGGAGAAAATGTAAAGATTCTTGAACTTCGTCCATCCAAAGGGATACTAATGGATTTCTATTATTTACTTTACGCCATCTTTCACGTAGCTCTATCTAAATAGAAAGCGGTAAATGGTACTATATATCACATAATATTTTTGTTTTCAAATTTGAAACCATAGTAATCTGTTGAAATTTTTCATTAATGGTAAAGTGCTTCCTTATCAAATTCATAGGGATATTACCGAAATTAATGATCTCAAAAAATAATTTTATTGATTTTAACTGCTCAGGAACACTAAAAACTAAAAATAAGCATGGACAAGTGTTATAAAATGTCTAATTAAATGAAACAACTCTAATAACAACAAGTATCCATAATACAAGTAAAACAAGTGAAATACAACTTTTTAGTATATTCTATAGATATACCTACCGTATACTGTTTAAAACTATATTAACATTGCGTTATATATAGTGGAAATGTGGCAGCTACTAGTTCATAGACCATAACGATTTTATACTTTTACGAAGTATGATAATTGTGGCGTTATGGCTAAAACTTTATTTCCAATATAGAAAATTTCTATTTTACAAGCACTTTAGTATAATGACGCTAGCAAACCCAAACTTTGAACTGTTGAGGAGTTTTAAAGTTCATTACTCAACGCTTTTATTTACCTTGGAATATAGGACTTATATCAATAAAATTATTACTGTATTAGGTATTCTACTTTTGTAAAATAAACTTTTTAATATCTTGTTCTTCAAACCAACAATTTATTGGTTTTTCAAAACATTTGCTATTTTACTTAATGTAATGGAAGGTTATAGAAAACTAATGTTAAAAGGAAGATCTTGATTGATGATGCGTACCGCGTACATTTTCACTGTTCCGCCAATTGCCAGACAGGTCGGATATAACGTCTGTGTATTATTATTGCCTTAACCGTCTCGAGGAACTAGTGGCTAGCATGTACGGGCAAAGATCCGAAAGTTCTGCATTCGAATCCTGAGTTGTACCAAGTTTAGTTATTGAGTTCTCTTCTAAAGTCTAAAATCATTAATATAATAGGAAATCGACTCATTTTTATTATAAAATTTGAACATGTTTTTATTTGAACTAATTATATTAACCTAAACTACAAAGTAAAAATATAATCATGACTAGCGGTGCCCGCGGCTTCGCTCGCGCTAAGAGTGAATAAAATAAACATTTTTGCTTATATACTATTACTTTTAATGTACCAAGGACTGATTCCCCATTTAAAGTTCTGGCCCTCTTTTATGGGAACTACTCTATAGCATTTTCTATTTCATCTACAGCACCAGATATTTTGTAATCCTGTGAGATGTTTCTCTTAAGTTTTAGAAAGAGTTATCTATATAAATTTGTAAGAACTCTATAGAACCAGTAATTGTGTTTTCACTTAGGAATGAAAGATTAATGTTCAATAAAAGGTATTTTAATTGTTTTCTCGTATAATAGCGTATCACTATACAAAACTTAATTCAAATCAGTTATGTACTTTTTGTGTAAAACGCACGCTTCGATTTACGAAGTTACTGTTTTTTACGTACTGATAAAAATAGGTATTGCGAGTGTAGCTTAGGAGACAGATATTTGATATTGTAAACTATTCTGTAGCTCTTTTTAAGACCTACAATATTGTTTTGATGTATCTCTCAAGACTTACCCGTAGCGTATCCGTACCGTACATATATATGTATACATATAGATACTAATAATGAAAATAGGTATTGCGAGTGTAACTTACATATATTTTGGTGTTGTAGACTTTTCAGTAGGCTTTTTTTAGACCTAGAATTTCCTACTACATTTTGACGTATCTCTTAAGATTTCGCCACTGGTAGCTTTCTTAGGCCAACTCAATAAAACCAATTATTTTGTTTTCCTGTTTCAGTGAAAAAAAAATTCTTCAATAAAAAGTATCCTAAATGTTGACCCGAGTAATAAATTATCACTACACAAAATTTAGTAGACAAACAGACAAACGCTCATAAATAAATATATTTAATAAAATATACGTCACAGCCTTTGTTTTAAAAAATCTGTTACTGTATGTTGAATAGGTATCATCGCCCCGCGGTTTTACCCGCGTTGTTCAAGGTCCCGTGAGAATACTGGAATAAATAATATAGGTTATGTTATTGGCTGATAATGTAGCTTTTCATTAGTTATTATTTTTAAATGATCTAACTGTACTTTTTGAGTTTATTCTAAACACAGTACAGTTTGTCTAAGCTGCGACATTTTTCTTAGTTATAGAATATGAACCGCCATAATTACTAAACGAAAAGTCTGATCTATATATATACCAAACTGATAAATATACACTACCGTCCAAAAGTATTTGAACACCTGCATATTTCGATGTATCATCGAAATTAAGCATCAAAGATGTTTTTATTGTTTGTAGACCTGTAAAACTCAATGCCATGATGTTATTTAAGCCAAAACATTGTTGATAAAATTGATGATTTTATTTTTAGTATTAAAAATAATAAATAAAAATTTCATTGCATTTATAACATTTTTCAATTTTCTTCTTATATCAACTGTATACTCTTTGGCTTTGTGCTTTCGGGGTTTTTTATAACATTTTTATAAGTGCGTTATGTCATAAAATAGGTTTGTTTGAGTTATCTTGTCTTACTTCATTAAAAAAACGTGCTATAAGAATATAGAGATTCATTTTCTTTAAGTGAGGTATGATTTTCGTTTATTTTTAAGCAAAATGGGTAAAACAAAAGAATATTCCGAAGTGATTAAAGGAATTATCGTCGGTCTTCATAAATCAGGTAAAATTATTCGCGAAATTTCAAAACTCCAGAAGATACCACTATCAACTGTACACTACATTATCAAGAAATTTAAGACTCATGGCAGAACATCTAATAATCATCGTTCAGGCAGGCCTAGAGTTACGACTTCGACTGAAATATTTAAACAAAGTGATGAAGAGCAAGTGCAACAATCGCTTGACTGCACCCGAAATAGCAGCGGATTTTAATATATGCCACAGTAAGCCTGTGAGTTTGACTACAAAAAAGAGGGTTACTTGACGCTGGTCTGAAGCGGTGTGTAGCGATATCAAACCATGTCTCAAGATGATAAACAAGAAAAAGAGCTTTGAATAGGCACGAGAATATTAAAATTGGACAACTGATGACTGGGAAAACTCCTCTGGAGTGACGAGTCCAAATACGAAGTTTTTGGTTTAAAGAGAAGAATGTTTGTTCGCCGTAGGCCTAATAAGAGAGCATCAGAACCATGCATCGTACCTTCAGTTATACATGGCGGAGGGTCTGTGATAGTTTGGGGCAGTTTTGGGGATTCTGCCATAGTAGATATTGTAAAAATACAGGGAATAATGAAAAAAGAAGGTTACAGGCAAATATTGAAAAAACATGTTGTTCCTGGTGGAACCCGTCTTAGAGGTCCAGAGATTTTTTTTCAGCATGATAATGATCCGAAGCGTACATCCAAACTTTGCCAGCAGGTCTTGGTCCAAAAAGAACACCAACATTATCATAATGCAACATTAAAATAATAAAAGTCATGAAATGGCCTCCATAGTCTTCAAACTTGAATCCCATAGAGCTGCTGTGGGATGAACTCGGCAGACAAGTGAGAAAAACTGCCCTACATCTTGCCCTACAACTCAAGAACACTAATGGAGATTATTAATAATAAATGAGCACATTAACATTAGAAAAATTAACTTTCACGATTACCCAAAATTTGCCAGGCTATAATGAAACGCAAAGGAGGAAATATTGACGAATCAAAATTATGACGATTTAGTGTCAAGCAGTTATAAATTAAATTTCTAAAATATACATTAAATTTTAGAAAGGAATAATAAAGTTTTATAACATTAAAATCTAGTTTCATAGACATTTTGTAGGCGTTCAAATACTTTTGGACGGTAGTGTATATGTCGTAGGATAATTTGATAAACAGAGTTTTTGCAAAAACCCTAGGGATATCGCGAAAATACGGATAATTAGACAATGTCTATGATATTTCTCAATGTTACTGAAAAAGGATAGGGTTTTTGCAAAAACGCTACTCGCTTTAGTAAGATTGGGAATAGAATCATTGGCTATTATAAACAAAGCGCACTTATTGGTCAATCGGATCGACCAAAACAACGAGTTATCTGATCTCATTGCTGGTGAAATCGGCTTGCCTATTCTTAGAGCAGTCTCCCATTTTTTCTTCGTAATTTTGTCTTTTGGAAACAAATAAAAACTTATTCCCGATTCTCCATAAGTACTACATTGAGGTCCTGAGGAACGCAACAATATTTCGTATTTCTGCTTTTATTAAAAACGGGTTTCTGTATGTAATCGTGATCCATCTTACTATGTTTAAAATATAAATGCTAAACTATTAACTCTCTATGAACAGCTATAAAGTTTTAAGTCTATACTTCTATAGCAAAGTGTCGTTCTTAGAAAACTTTTAGATTTCGCCGCTAGAGGCGCGCGGATAATCTTTGCATCGCCAATATAAGAATTATCTTTCTCTTAAAAGGTCCAAAGTTTGTATTTTATTTAACTAAACCTATATCACATTGTCTTTTCTTACGCTTTATAACTCTATGACAAAATATTTCAAATTTACAAGGAACCAATCACAAAAAGAGTTGGCCTATAAACCAAAATCAAGCCAATCAGAGATAGGCTCATAGTATATTCAAAGTTACTAAAGCAACTAGTGTTTTCGCAAAAACCCTATCCCTTTTTCAGTAACATTGAGAAATATCATAGACATTGTCTAATTATCCGTATTTTCGCGATATCCCTAGGGTTTTTGCAAAAACTCTGTTTATCAAATTATCCTACGACATATATACCGAATTTAAAATCCAGTTACACGTACAAAATCAAGCTTAATACCAATATCACCTCTATTCGATTCCACCCGTACGCACGCACGCACACACACACACACACACACACACCATACATACATACATACATACATACATACATACATACATACATACATACATACATACATACATACATACATACATACATACATACATACATACATACATACATACATACATACATACATACATACATACATACATACATACATACATACATAAGCCGTTTCTGGCAAAAGATCTAAAAATTAAAGATCATTGTTTTGGGTGCTATGTGCGTTGATAAAGATCCCAATACGAAAGTATTCTCGTATATCTTTCATTTACAGACAGCGAACGGTTACGTTGTTACCATATTTAATATGTAATATACTGCAATAAAAATATCCTAAGTCACGACCTGAGTAATAAGTTATCACTAAACAAAATTTGGTTAAAATTTGTGCAGTACTTTTTGAGTTACACGATAACATACAAACAGACAAATGGACATACAGACAAACAGCCAAAAAAAATTATAACTATTGTTTTGGGGTCTGTACTCTATATTCAATACAAAATACGTTACAGTCATGGTTTTTGAAAATATTTAGTAATACAGATTTTTTAAGCTACGGTTTTTTTTATTTTATATTATATTTATTTCATATGTTTCATATAAATAAATATGTATGAATATAATTATAATTTTATATAGATCATTATTATTATCGAGCTTAGTAAAGTTTTACTCAATGCTACTGAACAGAGAAAGAATAGAAGTTGTAAGTAGTTTAACAAATATTCGACGTTATTCATTAAATTACCATAACTTTTTTATTTATGAACCGATTGACATGAAACAAACGCTAAATGTTAAGTGAAGCTTACCACAATATATATGTGAAAACCACATCTCGATCAAATAAGCCGTTTCAGAGATTAGCGTGCACAAACGCACAGACAAACAGACAAACAGACAAACAGACAAAAATTCTAACAATCATTGTTTTGGGTTCTATTTGCGTTAATAAAGGTCCCTATAATATTTTTTCTTATATATCTTTCATGTACAGACAGCGATCCGTTACATTTTTATTATATGTATAGATTTGTTTAAATTCCATATTGAACGTAATAAAGCTTGAAATCGAGTATTAAACTAAATAGAGAAATAAAAATGTTTCATTTCACTTCAGAAATTTTATGTTTTACAGTGCAAATGAAATGGTATTTCGAATCAGTTCATTCTAAAAGAGATCGTCACCCGACGTTTATTTCCGTCCAAACGACCAGAGAACTCAAAATAGAAAAGTCCTCATTCTCTCCTCAGTAGTGTAGCACGCACGCGGAACCGCACAAACTAAAATACAAAAATTATTTTATCTTCTTACAAAACCGTGTGATAATTTTAAATTCAGTCTTATAAAAGTGAACGTGTTCGTCCACATCCGACCACCATGAAGTTTCGACCGCTAATGGCGGCCATATTGTTTTTTATTTGTTATTATGTCAGCCTTTGTTCGGGATGTGACGTAGACATGGCTGTTTATAAAGTGACGATGAAATTTTTGTGGAGTATAGAGACGTTTCCCAAGGATTATCCTCTGAATCGCCCGAAAGCGCAATGGTCGTCTATGTTTGGTTTGTATATTGATTGTGCAAAGGAAATCTTAATAGTAATAACATAAATAGCGCAATAATTATTTTCTAGATATCATCGTGTTAATGTAAAAGTTTGCATGTGTGTAGGTTCCTCCTTTACAATGAAATGGCAGAACGGATTTGGATAAAATTTTGTACACTAATAGACTTTGGAGTAGGCTCTGGAGTAGCACATGTTTACCTACCTGTGTTAAGTGAAGTAAGGATAAGTCCTAAGTATGATTATGAATAATATGAACAGTTTATTAAAATAATGAGGAATAAAATCATAACTTCTCTTGGATAAATCATTTATTTCTCCATTTTTCTTATAAGACCGGACAACATTTTCACGATTGCTCGGTGAAATATCTTCTGCTTAATTCCTTTTAGATAATTTTATTGAATTGAATCGTTCTCTGTTGATCGAAAAAACTAATGTTATGTTAAAGTAAAGTACGAGTAATATATTAGTTATTTATAGTAATATATTAAATGAAAGAAAAAATAATAAAAATGAAATCTATCAGCTAGACTTATGATATTGCAGTTTTTTCGTAATTATAATTTAAATAACTTTAAATTCTCATTTCTGACAAGTACTATGGCTTAGAAGCTTCGAAATTAGAATACTTAGCCGTCGAAATACGTAAAACATTCAATAATAAGATGAAAATATCTTTGAACTACTAAGGATTCATTTATACTAGTGATCGTCTAGTGGTCGAATTTCAATCAGAATCATTGTTGAAAATTTTAGAAAAACATAATATCTATTTGATCTATTTAATTTTTTATAAAATATTTTTTGTTTTATAAAAATTAATCCATGTAAAAATGCGGATGCAAACTGATGAGAAGAAGGTAGTAACTAGTAAAGGTATTAAATCAAGGTACATACAATAATATATATATTGATTCAATTATGTTCGAACGAAATCAAAATATTTTTTATTCAAATATACTTTTACAAGCACTTTTAAATCGTCACTTTCACATTATAATATAGAAAATTTTTAAGCCATTAAACAAGAGAATTGAATAGAATTTAAATTGAAAATGTCAGTCTGTAAGCAAGTTCAAGGTAGTGTTCTAACGAACTAAAACTAAGCAAATTATTTTACTAACCCAAACGATAGTAATCTTCCTTTACACAATTAACTAATCTAGTCGTGACCAGAAAACAAAGTTTTGTTGTATTATCAAATTATTCGATAGGAATAAAACTCTTTGAATGAGACGCTTTGTGAGGAATTTGTCCTTTTTTCCTAATGCTTTGTCTGATTTCAATAAAACAATTGTTATTATATGGTTCGTTTTTTACAAAATTTTTATTAAGAATATGGACTCTTTGTCTTTTTTTTTTGTATTAAAACGTTCCATGAACCTTCAGGAATATATAAAAAAAATAATTTGGTCCAGCCATTCTTGGGTTATGCGCTTACAAACATTCATTTTTATTTATATGAACATAGAAGACTATTAATCGTATTTTTAGTTTCAGATTCATTTTTAGATAGTCCCAAATATTCCATAGTTTTATTTTACATTTAACTAGGTATCCTATTTATTATTAAAATTATAAAGACCAGTGCTTTTTATTATTATTACCTTGATATTTCCGAGTTATGGCGCATAGCCTATGCACAATAGGATTAAAAGATTAAAGTGTATTTTTAGCCTAGATAAGTAACATTCACTGTAAAATTACGTATGACTTGTTCCCTGACTTGTTCTGTCATTAATATTTGACATTTCGGTTTTAATTTTTAGCAGATTTAATTTTTTGCTAGCGATATTTCGATTTAAAATAAACTATAGATTCGGCTCGATTCGACTCAGTTAGAATTTTATTATATGTATCGATTTACTTTAAGCAAGTATGTATCTATTTGTGGAGCACAAGCAATCGAAAACGGATCCGCAGATTACTTTGATGTCTTCAAACTCCAACCAACCTATTATAACAATATATTTGATGCTAGAATTCTAAAAATATATGAGTCATTCACCTTTAGCCTACTATAATGCCAAGTCTCGAATTTTTCACACTCGTTACTTTATTTTATTTATGTCATATAATTAGACAAAAAAGTCTAAGCCCAATATCACGGTTTTGTCTATTTTGTAGTAAGAACTTTGAGTGTAAATAAATTAAAACTTAAGTAATTATTGCAAAATTCATTTAAGCATATATTTTATAGTTAGTATAAAAAACTTAGGACTACCCAAAAAACCGGTTAGAATATCGAAAAGTGATTATTTTTTGTATGAAAATCACTAACCGTCTAATGTATCCAGGGACGAATCAGAGCGAAGCGAGAGTGATTCTCTTATGGTACTATAATTTTTAGGCATTAATAAATTAAATGTACAATTAATTCAATTATAGGTCAATCCCACAACAGCTCATACCAGTTGTACCGCGTTGGAGAAGTAGCAAGGCAGTCAGTTCGGAACTTTGCGGAGTTCGGTAAATTCGATAAAATAGTCGAAGAAGGAGAAGAAGATATGAGGATCTATGATCAGTTCTCAGCGTCATCTGTCGGTGATGGCACTGGTGAAACTGGAAACATGGTGTTTGTTGATGGAGATCATAGTTTGGTAAGCTTATCACACATTAAATTAAAAAATTATAACATTATTCTATTAATCGATGTACAAACAATGTATCAAAAAGTATATGACTTAAATTTGAATTGTGCGTATTGGGAAATCAAAAACTAAACACGAATTTTAAATGTATACACGAAATAACACATATAAAAATTACTCTATAGCATAAAACCAATATCATTTTGATCATCAAAGTATTAAAAGAACCTAAGCACATTATTTTTGGTATCAAAATATTCTAATTTATTATTTGAATATAAAATAAATATAAAATTTCCATGAACCAAAGTTACCAAAACAATTTTTATCAGAAAAATTTTATGTTGTTTGCAGATTTCAGTCATTAGTCGTATCATACCATCACCTGATTGGTTTGTTGGCGTGGATAGTTTGGATCTCTGCATTGATTCTTCATGGGTGGAACAAATTACTCTTGAGGTAAATAAGTATTGATTTTACTATTGTATAGGTTTTTTGTACAATATAGGTGTGTGTGTGTGTGTATTATTAGTACTACTATGGACGAAGAACACAAAACCCCAGGTGTGTGTGTTACGTCGTCCTCTTTCTGAACATGTAAAATTAAAAAAAGCATAAAGTGTATTTGATTCCGCCCGCTGATAAAGTTTTAAAAAACAATCCGTCTTCAACAAACGATCGAGCTAGAAAATTGTGATTTAACATATCTATAGCATATGCAAAATTTTTATTCATAATATTAATTAATTATTATTCATAATATTAATATTAATTTTTATTCAATACCCACTTTTTTTTTAATTTTTTCTAAAAGCTTTTTTTTTAAAAAGTCATTTTTTTAATTTTCTACAATTTACAGCTAGAACCTTTAGACGCGGGGGCGGCTAGCGGTCTTACCTTCACAGCTCCTCGTTGGGAGACTGTACCTCCAGCTCCTGTGACTAAGCACGGCCCTCGAAACCCTAATCACCCTGCCGCAGGTTTTTACTATCCCGATTTAAGAGAACTACCACCGATCGCAAGAATCGAATTTTCTAAGGTAAATCCTGCATACACAATTTAATTAAAATTTTCTTGAAATTCAACTGAATAACTAATTTATTAATTATTTAGGTCAGAGAATATTCAACGAAAGAAGTAAATGACCTAGCAAGAAAAGAACTGCTACTTTCTCTTAAAGAAAAAGATAAGCGTAAAGGCTCACCAAGAAGGAGAGTCAATCTTATTGACGAATATCCATTAGCCCAACAAGATGTGACTACGAAAAATTATATGGACCAGTTAAAGGATTTAGAAGAAGACGCAGTTGGAACTCCAAGATATAATATGCCTGACAATAATGTAATTGTAGTAACAAAATCGCCTATTACGTATGTATTTTAATAATTTATTTTATATTTTACATTACATATTATGTGTATTATTATTATTTTGTGTAAAAATTTGCCACAATTTCAAATTATTCCCGTAATTTTGCTGTTTATTTCTTATATAATATTATTTTGTCGACGATCATACAATTTACAAAGCTTTTTTAAGTATAGTATTTTTATTTAGTTTTTTATAGTGTCACTGTTAAGAAAAAATAAAAATTATATACCTACCAACTGATGTCAATAATGTATTACTGATTTTTTTCCTTTACAGTACAACAACTGAACAAGAATTCGATAGCAATCTTAGAAATATGGACGATGTAGTATTGGCGGTAGCTAAAGGCAAAAAGCTTGGTCTGGGCAAGCATCTGCCTAGACACTTCAGATCCAGACTCCATCATGCAGTTAATAGAATCCAACGTAAGTTAAGAAATAAATCTACCTATATTTTTTTCTCATATAATTTATGTTCATTTACCATTTACAATACTGTTAAAGAAATAAAATATTATTTTCGAAGAAAAATACTCTTATTATAAGTACTAATTTCCCGACCTGGCTTTACTCTAATGTTAAGCTGCTTGTATACCTGATAATAATACTTAATAGTTTCAAATTCAATTTCATCTACATCTATATTTATTGCGTTAGAACGTACAACGAAAAAAAAAATACATCACTGTTTAAAAATGCAATAAAACAGCGAATGTATGAATATATTTTTTTTAATATATTATATATATATTTTTAATATTTTTTGTTTATAGCTGAAGACTGTCTCGTCTCAGAGTGGAGTGAATGGACGCCTTGTTCTGTGACCTGCGGTTTCGGAAACAAGTTTAGAACTCGTACAGTTGTTAGACAGAAACAAAGGAAAGGCCGCGATTGTCCCGCACTCTCGGACAGACGACATTGCGGTAATATCAACTCTTGCACACATATTGACTACTTTGAATGGTGAATTGTCTTATTTAATTAAATTATTTAAGCTTATATGTTTGTTTAGATAAATATAATAGTAAGAAATTATGAATAAAAACTATAAGTATTATATTTTTTCATTTATTTTACAAACAAAAATTTGTGATGAGTCATTATACACCTAATTATATGCTTAAAAATATATATACCTAAATATTGACGAACGGTTTAATTTAGACATATATAACTTATAAGCACATTGCTTATACTGAAATTAAAAAGTTTAAACCGATGAAATCACTATATAAAAGTAAAGTGTGAACTCTATATAACGACACTCAAGGGACCGTGCATATTTTGACGTTATAGAGAGTTGTCGTTAAAAAGAAAGAAGAAAAATCTGTATAAAAATGAAAATCTGAAAAAGAAAATGCTTATTTCAGACTAGTGTTAGATTACATACATAAAAACAAATCTTATTAAAACGCTATTGCATATAGTTTGTTATTTTCGTCTGACGTCTTTTGCTGGACCAGTAATTTTGATGTGCTTTTTTACTTTTTTTATTCATATCTTGCGATATTGAGGCATCTTGGTGATAAAGAAAGTACTTAGACCATAATTTTCCTGCTTCCAGAGCTTCTTTAATGCACGGTGTAATTTTTACTAATTTTGACAAGTTTAAAAGTACTATTTGTTATTTTATTGTTATCGTTATTGAGAGTGGATGTAATGCAAAATAGAGTATATCATTGTATGGGAAACAAGCAAAACCAACCAAAGCAAAGTGATTTTAACGCTTTAGGGAGTTTGTCGTTAAATCGAGTTATGTTACACTTGATCAACGTATCTATCGTACAAACAAGAAAGAATTAAGTATTGTTGGGAGTAATTGGTCAAACAGTAAACGGTTTTCATTAGTTCCGAAAACACTACGAGTACAATGATGACCTAAGGACCTATACACACCAAGTTGTATATAAACGCGCCTATAACGCCGTATTATAACAGTAAATAGTATCTGCGCTTATTCTGCTCTGATATATAATACAAATTGTTTGCGTTCGACTCGAATCAAATGCGTAAAAACCTCTACATCGTATTAAAATGTCATCGTATGCAAAAACCCTTATATCTCTATAAATTACTAAGATTCTAATTTTCAAAGAATATATTTTGAAAATATTTTAATTCTTCACATCTAAATTTATCTAAATTTAATAAATAATTTTAAACTGATTTAAGAAAAAAATGAAAAACAAAAAGCTTATTTGCATGCATGGAGCTCATATTTAAAAGAAAATTAAAAAGTGGATGAAACGTTACGTGTTTTTGTTATTTACTCCAACTGTAATTTAGCGAGTCTTGTTTATGTATGGTCGTACAACCAAAGGGGCAGCTTTATAGCGGTCAGCCCAATAAAAGGACACTGGTTACGAATTAAAATTTAAATATTTCATGTGATGAAGAGCACTGTAGTCTGTAACGTTGTTCTGCGTAGACAATTAATAAAATATTGAAATTATTCATGTTTTTAAAGTCTTTTTTAGTGTTGGACAGGTGATAATTAAAAAACGTTGATGTTGCTGGAATCACAGAGGCTTTTGATGAACTATATAAATTCACTGGCAAATATGTAGTAAAATTACTTTTTGGTAAAAGTGAAAAGTATACAAAAGATAAGCTATAACCTAAAAATTTTAAATAGGATCTTAAGCTATATTTGAAATTAAAATAAATTGCGACTCACGTTTTAATACGTAGGTAGGTACGCTTAAATATAATTTAGCTGTAAAAGAAAAAATTAATAAATATTAATATATATATATATATATATATATATATATATATATATATATATATATATATATATATATATATATATATATAACTATATATATATATAACTCTTTGTGCTTATACCATCTGATACGATTTATTACGTACACGAAGGCTGCAGAGGAATTTGCATAAAAAACTAAGTTGTATTTACAATATCAAAGCTGTTTACTTAATGAAACAAAAAATTGAAATTAAAATAAAATATATATATATATATATATATATATATATATATATATATATATATATATATATATATATATATATATATATATATATATATATATATATATATATATATATATATATATATATATATATATATATATATATATATATATATATATATATATATATATATATATATATTTTATTTTAATTTCAATTTTTTGTTTCATTAAGTAAACAGCTTTGATATTGTAAATACAACTTAGTTTTTTATGCAAATTCCTCTGCAGCCTTCGTGTACGTAATAAATCGTATCAGATGGTATAAGCACAAAGAGTTAATAAATTTTAAAAGTAAATCATAAATCCATATAAAATGCCGACTTACGAATATTTTAATATTCAATAAGAGTATCAATAAATCAAAAATCTGCATTCAGCTAACCAGCAAGATGAGAAGAACAACTGGTCTCGTGCGTACATTTTTTACATCCCACACAATATGAAGATCTCATATCCATTCCATAAATCAAATAGGCGAAAACTTGTTTTATTAGATCATGTTTCAGCTATCTTTCATTCAGGAGATCACAAAAACGCTTACTCCTTTAGTTCTCGTAGTAAAAGCGTTGGTAACGTATTTTTTCGATTACCTTCACTGTAAGGCCCTATATCTACAGATCACTGCTGACGTGATACAAAATATTTATTATCTTTTACACATATAATTAAATACTATTCAGTCGAATTCGTACCTTAAATATTTTTATCGATACAAAAGCAGATTCCATATTTTTTCCTGTTTTTCTGTGATTGCATTACAAAAACACCACTGGACAGATTTTAATGAAATTTAGTATAATGATACCTAACATTTTAGTTATCCTGGTCAATGTATACTATAAATGCTACTATTTACTGCGAGAAAATATGTAATTTCTGAAAATTCTTTACTAAACATTAAAGCGTATGCGAAAGGTGCGAGGGTAAGTCACTAGATTTTAGATTAGATTTAAAAAAAAAACAAAAAGAACTAGTTAATGTATATAAATAAACAATTCTTAATTAAACTGACAGGATAATTAGACAACCAAATCCATACTTAGTATGTTGGGACATTAAATAAATATGTTGGGACGTTATTACAACAGAGCCATCTAGTTCCGCAGTAAGCTACGTAACGTGCTTGTGGTGCGGATACCAGATAGTCGATATACTACATATATAAATTTTAAATACATACATATTATAAATATAAACACCCATGACTGGAGTACAAACATTCGTGATTAGCAAATAATGCCCCCAGCGGGACTGGAACTCGCGACCGCTGGCGCAGAAAGTAGGGTCACTACCAACTGAGCCAAACGTGTCGTCAAAAAGTATAAATTCAAAGGTGCGTAAACACAGCGTGTTAGACCGTACTAAGGATTTGCGTTAATTTTACGATTTGGATTAATCATGATTCACGGCTGCTTCTATCAAGCTATATAATTATATAGGGTACCAATTATTTTACAAAAAGCCTATTTTAAACTCATTTAATTACACATTTTTATATTTATTATACCTTACTCATATATCATCAGTTTATTTAAAAATACTATTAATCGATATAACCGATATAACCATCGTAGAAAAATATCGTGACAGTGCACTATTCCATATAGTGTAGTAGCCTAAGGGTGAAACGTTCAATACACGGCGGGACTTGCTCATTTGTATTCCGCACGTGATCTTCGCAAAATCAAGGAGTATGTGATTCGATTTCTATACCCTTATATAATCTTGTAGAGAAGATATTTTAATTAAAAAATATATATCTTCCTTTTATTTTCATGTTAAATGGCAGTAAAGAGTAGTCTTGAACATGATTTTTAAAATTCGTTGAAGAATTAGAGTTAAAGTTGATGCTAAATAAATATATTGGAATATCAACATTCAGCACCATCTAATTCTATATTAAGCTACGAGGCTACAAGCTACACTACACATATATAACTTAAATAACTTAAATACTTACGTAATTTAAATATAAACACCTATGACTGGAGTACACACGTTCGTGCTTACCATACGAACGAATCGGTACTCGAACCCGCGACCGCTAGCACAAGCGCAAGTAGGGTAACTACAAAAGGTTCGTCAAACATATAGTAATAGTAAAAATAACCTTAAACAGTAACGTTATAGATCAAAACAAGAGTTTCTAAATAAGAAAAGCATAAGTAACTGGTAATAACTACTTGTAAAGTAACGATTCTAAAATTAAACCAAAAGGTTATATTCTAAAAATAAAAACACAAATAGGTAGTAATAACAGCTCATAGGATATATTCAGGTCACTCATTCGGAAACATCAATAGAGTGTATTGTCGAGAGCTACATACTAAACAAACGATCTCGCTGTTAGCTGTCCTGCCAAAACTTACCATACCATCATTATACAATGTAAGTTGATACTGATAGCTTATCTATACACATGAAATAAATTTATGTGTCAATAAAATGCATATTATGTAATTATATACGATACATTTAAGAAAAACAATTGTTAACAAATATAGTATACTACCTATTTACTAAATATTATATTAATCGCAATTACATAGTAATAACGGTTAAAAACCATAAAAATAGATTAGAATATTGATATAATTTTACAAAAATTATTCATATAGATAAAAAATATAAATAATTAACCAGTAGGTACACAGTGATTTGGAAGGGAATGATTGAGATGGCAGCGGTAGGGCACTTGGTTGAAAAACCAAGTGAAGCGAATTCAAATCCCGAGTAAAAATATCAGAGGCTTCATTGGAATCATTTTTAACATATTGAAAAAATCTGTGACCAGCTGTGATTCACCTCATGGCTAAATAAAAGATATTTTGTTTAAAAAACTGTCTAGCGAAATACATAAAAATATGTACTAAGTGTAGAAAACTAACAATAAACCTGTTAGGAGTGGGAACCATGTTGGTATTATAGTTGCTGCACTCTCTACAATCCCCTTGCATCTTATTGTTTTCCGATTTAAATTGTATATCGAGTTGGTGTTGCGATAGAAAAATTCTAGCAGGAAAAATTAAATTTACTTTACTGTAGCAAAGCAATTCACATACTACAAATTTAAATGTAAAATCTAATATATAAAATCTCGTGTCACGGTGTTTGTTATCGAACTCCTCCGAAACAGCTTGACCGATTTTTATGAAATTTTTGTGAATATTTGGTGGGTCTGAGAATAGGATGTAGGCTAATTTTTATTCCCTTAAGTAAAAAGGATGGCCCACTCCAGACATTTCATTTTTTATTTTTAGACCAAAATTATATTTTTAACTTCTATAAAAAATTGTTTATGGTAAAAATTATTATGATGATAAGGGGGATAAGTCCATAGTCAAGCACAAGCCAACTAAGAACCTATTAGGTTCTCTTAGACATGCACGTTTCCACACGATGTTTTCCTTCACCATTAAACAAGTGATAATGTTATAAATGATTCGCACATAAAAATATCAGAGATGCGAGACTCTGATTTGAACCCGTATCACTCGGTTATCCGAGCGAGTATAATATTTAAAGCATCAAGAAAATTTAGTTTAAAGCAAGTCTTAAAATAGAGTAAGTGTTTACAGCGTAATATTCCTGGAATAAATTTTCACATGCCGTGTCTCGGATAAGTGGGCCAAAATATTATTATTTAAAACAAAATCCGTTGACACAACAGGTATTCAAGTAAATGCGACTCAAATATTCTATTCGGATCCGCGAAATCCTTAAGCTTTGCTCGGAATAGGCAAACTACAGCGTTACCGCACATCATCGCATAGCAAATTTTCAATTTTCCAATACATTAGAGAGCGCTACGCGTCTAGGGGAACTATCTTGAGGCAAGTTCATACTTACAACAACAATGTTAGATACTTTTTTAGATTTAAGCGAATAATTTTTAAAATTAAGTTAGGAAGAGGTTCTGCCGTGACCATGATTGTTGTAAAGAATTCGAAACGTCGGAAATTATCCATAACGATAAAAATGTACAAAACTTTAAAAAGTGGAACTGTTTGGTATTAAGTTTAGATTTAATTAGGATTTTACACTTTAGAACCTAAAATCACTTGGAATATAAGTGAAATCACGAGATATTTATTCAAATAGAATCGTCATTTTCACAGATTATATTAATTGACAAAATTGTAAGTTCGCGAACAAAATAAAAATGTATATTGCTTATATTAAAGAAAAGAGCATTATGAATACGGCTGTATGTGATTGATTCCCTTGCCGTAGCGCAGATCCAACACTGATTGATTGTTTAACGGAAAACACAAAAATTCGCGATAATACGTGTATTTAAATTCCACCCCATGATAAATTGTCAGCCTTTGATAAATGTGTGTGTATTTTAAAACGATTGCATTTTACGAAGTAAAAATATTTATTTATAATATTATATACTTAACACAATATTATTTATATTATTATTTATTATAAATTACAAGGAAATCTCTCTATAATGTAAAAAAAAGTTGTTTACCGCCGGTTTGTACACTCAGATCTTTTAAACTTCGCAACAGCTTCTAATGCAGTTTTCAAGAGGAAGGTTTATACGTATAATACATGCATATTATAGTAGAAAAAGCTGAGAAAATATCTAATTTCAGATAAATCTATACTAATTGTTAAAACGTATCCGACCGGAACGAGGGTGACTCACTAGTTTATTTACTAAGAATAATCGAAGTCAGGCAGTCTGTATACTTAAACAAAAAAAATACAGACGAATTGAGAACCTCCTCCTTTTTGGAAGTCGGTTGATAACATGTCTAAATAATAAAAACACACACACATACACACAACTAGAAAAAAACTAATGCCGAAATAAATATTTTATAAAAAAAAATATTTTATAAAAAAAATTTGGACTATCATTATAATTAACAAAGTATACAAACGTAGAGGTTGTACGCGAAAGTCAATACCAAATTTGATCATATTTCAAATTTTGTATCACGTAGTAGAAAACTATACACATAATATTGAAATATGAAAAATGAAATTCAATTAAAAAAAACACATAATATGAAGGGTACAGGGACAAAACAAGGAATGTCACAAAATTATTTTTTTTAATTATTATCATTGCATTCTATAGTACATGGCAAGATCTAAAATCTAAATGTTCACATACTTTTGAACTATTTATTTTTTTGTGACATACCTTGTTTTACCCCTGTACCCTTCATATGAAAAAGGATATTCGTAAAATTAACATATTTTTTTCAGATAAGTATGTATTATTTCTAATTATTTAGTTTTTAAAGTAATTAAAATGTGCATACATTAAAATCAATTTTCAACTCTCATTACAACATTCCAACGGTTCATATAAAGCACAATTTTCTACCGCATTACACTCTGCATTCCAGAGCCCAAATACTAAGCGTGCAATAGACAAATAATTTTAGGTATATTACATTCCAAAATAAATTAAATAATAAGTAAATAAATACATACTCGTACTTATTTCAAAGCCTATAAAAAATACAGTCGGCAAACGGACGTGACAGCCAGCCCAAGCTGCCATACACTCGCTTGGGACATTAGTGTATGGCAGCTTGGGCTGTCACGTCCGTTGGTTGACTATATGTTTCATAGGCTTTGCTTATATTATGTATTATGTAATGTCATCTAGTTTTATAGACTTCCGCTGTACACGTTAGTTGCCAGGTCAAGTGCTAAACTTCTACACTTCATTTTTATTTTCCGGCGCTTCGACACTGAATACGTCGCTTAGTACCACGTAGTGCTTCTTTTTTGTTCTCTTGTTATAAGTTATGATTACTTCATAATATTAAGTACTTCAAAAGGGAAAATGAAATCATTAAAGGATCACAAGGACAACTCATCGTTATTCGGCTGTCAGCTTGTTTATATGTACGAATGCCTCTCTGTCTGCCTACCAAGACCTTCCTTCTCAGAAAGGTGTGAATGGAGGCATAGGCTTAGGCAGTTGAAATTAATATCAAATATTCAGGTCCCCGTTCAAATAAAAATTGTAAGTCAATGTAATCACAACATACGGTCCTTTATGTGAAATGTTTTAATACTTGCAGAGAGTTAAAGTCTATAGATTCTCGTCGTAGAATGATGAAATTTTTCAAGAAACAATGTCTTATGACACAAGAAAAGGAAGCAATCTGAAAGACGTGAATTTGTACTCGAATAACAAAATAAAATTGCGATTATAAGCTTACTAGTGACTTAACCTCGTTTCGCTCGGTTGCTTCCCTAGGACGTATAGAGCGTTGCTATAGATTAATAGGGTGATCTTTTTAAATGAAATTCTTTAATACATTGTTTTGCTATAATTTTATTAGCCTATCTAATGTCCTCTTGACTGATGTCGACCACGGTAAAACGAAATTATAGTACTCGAGTATGTGCGATTACAAAACAGAACTTTATATTCCATGTACCTACTCCAATCGCCTGATGGGACATCTCGGGGATGTAACAACGTCAACTGCCTAACTAAAATCGCATATCCGGATATTTACTGAGTTATTTTATCTCTCAAAACCGGAAACACTTTTAACTAATAAAATAAACTAATTAACTCGTCTACGGCATAGAGAGTGCTATAAAAGTAAAGTTTCGAATATGCACAAGTTTAATACAACAATTTCGCTACTTATTTACAAACACGTTATTTATAGAAAAAAAACTACAAGCTTAATATTTTTTTTTAAATAATGTACACAGAATTTTCAGAACATAGAGATTTACAAAGGCTGGGAACGAAGCCAAGGAAACCTTATGCATTTGATGGTAGAGTTAATTAATTTTCGCTACAGGAAATAGGACCCACATTTGTAATTACTTGAATTTCATATTATATAAAAATATATTTGTAAGAAAAAAATATGCAAAACAATATTTTTTCAAAAGAAATGTTAATAATACATTTCAAAATGTTATTTACGTTGTGCACTGAGTGTTATAAGAAGTTCCTTTTTATTGAATATAGTTGTTACTTAGAAAATTCGTATAGTATTTTTTGTATCCACATAAAGGCCTAAATGAAAATCAGCAAATGAAAAGATTAAAACTTAAAAACTTAATACACAATACTAAATAAAAAGTAAAAAATACAATAACATGTACAGTAGATGAAAAAGTTCACATAGAACCTCAAAAAGCAAATCTTCAAGCCAATGAACAATAAATTTAAAAATAAAGAAAACTATTACCAACACTATTCAATTACCGCCCTAAACTTGTTATCTCAACACAAAAACTAGATCAGGGGTCATAAATCAATCGTGAAAAAATGCTCCTTGACGTGACGGGGCGAAATACCGAAGTTGAGGCACGCTATCTTCAGGATTTTTTGTTTCCTTTACTTTGAAATACAGAGGAAATACAAATGAGGTCAAGCTTTTATTCGTTTAGAATTTTCTCACGTCGGCAAAGTGGCATATTTTAATTTGAAGAAAAATGAATATATAAATGGTATATTATATTATATTTATACACACAAAAAAAGAGTCAAATCGGTACATTTTTTTTTACAAAATCTTATTGAAATAGTAATTACTATCTATACAAAGGTCGAATAAATTTTTTGTAAATTTTTGTCTGTCCGTCTTTATGCCTGTGATCGCATCACAAGAAAACGACTGGATAAATTTTCATGATGATTATCCGGATCAGGAATTAAATTAACTTTATACTGCACGAAAATATCTAATTTCTGAGAAAGCTAATTGATAAGGTGTACTACTAATGGGAATGGTATTTAATTTTCTATTGTAAATATTTATAGAGTAAATATTCGTAAATATTTATTGGATGATTTTTTACATAAAAAATATAAAATTTCCAAGCAGCTTGTAACAGTATAAATCTAAATATTGTATTCAATCTCTTTATACGAATCAAATGTTTTGGGGAAATATATTTTACTATTGACAGTAAAAAGCGAAATCACGTTCCAATCGCACCTACAGAAGAACATCAAAATATACCGTATCTGACGAACGTACAGTACACCGTACAAGTACAAGATGCATTGAAGAAAAAATCTTAAAGCATGCAAATAGAGAGTATTTTTCTCTAAAATCTACTTTGCTTTGGGAGTCTGTACATTTTCTTGCAATTCGCACAAAGTTGGCTGATAAAGAAACAATTTGTATTCAATAAGCCTCGTGAGGGTGTAAGTATCGTAGCCTTTGGAGTTTTTACTTCACTATTCCTTTCCTTTCGCACTGAAATTGTAAGGAAACGGGTAGAATAACCCTGTGTGCTATATAGGGGTAGGTATAAAATTTTATGACAAAAAAGTTTCACATTCATTCTAGTTGTATTGTCAGTTTATATACTTATTTTGTTCAAAAAAAGATTTTCGTAATTCTAGTTTTCCTTATAAATGATATAGCAAAAAAAAGTATAATGTTATGTTAAATGTTACAAAAATTTTGGAGAATCTTAAAAAAAACGAAAGAATTATATTAATATTTTAACTTAAAAAAATAATAATGCATTATTCTATTTTATGATCTGTTGTAATTTTGTATAATTTTGCAAGTCGACATTTTTACCACATAGTGAAAAAGAATATATTTAAACCCTTGCATATATGGAAAAGATGACAAGACTAAAAAATGTCAGAGAGTAAGAAAAAAACTATCTTCCCTAGTATATACATTCATACTCGTACGTTAATCAAGTTGCGAAAACAAACATACAAGCTACAATGATATTACTATAAAAATTATTCCTTTTAATTTATATTCGTGGAATAACGCAAAGATAATGCGGATCCACGTAAAAGCTTTAAACTGGAAGCTCTAACGCGCCGTGCTTAGCATTCGAAGCTCGATCACGCTCATATGCAGCTGCACGCAAAGTTTAACCATTTGCTATCCTAAGTTCCCTATACTTGGTGACTATAATGGGACTCATATCTTACTTTATGGATAATTTAACGAAACTTAGTTGCCTATTTTCCTATATAAATACGAATTCCCTAGCGATATATACATTATACATATGTGCATAGAAAAGCTATTGATTCCTTGTTCTTCTAGTATATTTATGTACATACGTGGAAATCAAATTATCTGTTTGTCGAACTGCTTTTTATAGTATAGTAGATTGCAAAAACAAATGTCTGTTAAATTTAAACGAATTTCACAAAACCAGTCTAAAAAAAGTACCTACATCTCAGGGATAATTCAATAAAATAATAGAATTTTTTGTTTTTTCTTAAAAATTAAGTTTGGAGGCGCCGGATATCGATCCCGGTACCTCTCGCATGCTAAGCGAGCGCTCTACCATCTGAGCTACGCCCCCTGTTAATTTAGGTTGTTAAAATTGAATAACGTTGCTTTATTTCATAACAATAGGGTTATGGTATAAATAATAAAAAACATAACTTGAAATATAAAAACCAAATACTTTAAAATGTTCTTATAGCTTGCAAAACTTTTAAATTGGCAAACCATGAAAATTTTTAAATTCTTTTCTTGTGACAATAATCTCTATTTAATCCCTAATTATAAGTAGTTTTCTTTACTAGAAATTAAGTGACATAATCTTCAAACAAATTATGTCATATTTGTATCTCCAGTAAGAAGAATCAGAAATATTTAGGTTATTGGGAGCCGGTAATCGTCTGACTGATGAATAAAATTGCATGACTGACTGACTGACGAAGTATAGTATGCAACATACTCATTCGAAGGGTGCAGGGGCAAAACAAGGAATGTCACATTTTTTTTTAAATTAACATTGCATTCTATATAATACGTGGCAAAATCTTAATGTTCACTTTTCAAATTTTTAAATTTTATGTGACATTCCTTGTACCCTTCATTTATACAATAGCTTCTTTTCAAAGTGACCTAAAAGTAGGTACTTGCGACAAATAAAATTGAATAAAGTTCGCATAATTTTTACCATTCCGTCTAGACGACAATTTAGATGACTAAGAACCTTTGTTTCTACACAAACTAGGTTACGAATCACCCAAATTGCTACACGACCACAATTCACTTAGCGAAAATTCTAGAACATAAATTCTCGCCTAACCGGCATTCTAAAAATTCATAATGTCACAAAGAAACTTTGGTCATTCATCGAGGGTGTTCGGCGCGACTCTTGCAAAATACTGCAACTAATGTGTACTTCAAAAGAATTATAGCGGCATATATCACAAAGTAAACGAGTTCACATTATACTTTCACTTTGATAAATAGTGCAAGAGAAAATAAATGAGCTTATATGCACGTATTTATTACTACAGAAATTTACACTCGCAATAAAACACTTATATGATCAAAAATCATGACTAAATTATGAAAAATGCCCTAAACGTAAGTGAAATCTTTTAGGAACTGCGGCAGTTGGGGTGGAAGATATTCTAAAGCATCCCAAACGTGGGGTGTGTTATCTTTTGTATAAATGTCTTTAATTGGTTTCTCTATTAATTCAGAATCTTTGAATCTAATATGAATTTCTGATTCGTGCGCCTTATTTTCATATTGATAGTCGTGATATGGACCAACTGCTCCATTAACATGATAGCACTCATCATACTCATGTTCTAATTTTGTTTCAAAACTATAACTCTTTCCGTCGTCATGTTCTAAGTTCCTTTCATTACGATCTCTGAATAAACATTGACTCTCTATAGAATCGCATATATTGAAACAACCAAAAATATTATCTAATTTTTTATCTATTCCACATTTAGTTGTGATAGAAGACTTCGCAGCTGTATCCTCATAATACCATTTCTTTGATTTGTAGCAAATGTTCTTACAAACACATTTACTTTTATCACAAGTTCCATCTTGACATTGAGCGTTACATGTAGTCGATATTGCTTTACTACAACAAGGATTAATTTTGTCCAAAACCGTTTCTTTTGATAGCTCTTTGACTGAATTGTCATCCAAAGTAACAAATATGTTGCCAGAAGGCCTAATTTTTAAGGAACCGTAATGTTTTTTACTATTCCTTACAGTGTTTACATCAACAATTATAACACCAGAGGCTGTAACTTTTATCGGTACTTGTCCCTTGGAAGAACTATTCAAATAATGTTTCACATTATTTATGAAAGCTTCCTTCGACTCTTTGTTTAGTATTAGAGTATATTCACCGGAACACGTCTTTCTGAGAACAACTGAAGGATCTATTACTAAATTGTGGCGATTGTGAATATTAAAATTAACATTTCTATATAAATTTGGATCACTTTTAGATTTTATACTTATCATTTGAGATCTGTTTGAACTTTTGTTTCTGTACATTCTTGGAAGTAACTTTGTCAAAAGACGTTTTATTGCATGAACTGGTAGTACAGACTTAGATTTGACTAAGTCTTTATTAAGTGAAACGTCTATTTTAGATTTATCAGTTAGTATTTCTAGGCTACCAGATTCTGACTTTACAATAAGTGCATTTTTGTCTGCGTCTTCTTTCTTTCCATTTAATTCAAGTGTGAAATGTCCTGATGTAGTTTTCTTAAGATTAGCAAATTCCGTACAACTGTTTGCTTCACAACTTTTTATCATCCCCCTTTGATACTTTTCATACTCTTTATCAAATAAAACTTTGTAATGTCCTGAATTCTTTTCCTTTAATGCAAACAATGGTTCCCTAATGTTATTAACGCCCAACACTTTGACCTTGTAAATTTTTCCGTTTCGTTCACGTGTGTTCTCCTCACAAACATTTGACTTCTTGTTCTTCATATTCACTTCACTTTTTATTTGTTTGGAAGATCCTACTAGAAATTTTGTTAAGGTGCCACATGATATTTTTTTATTTTTACTGCAATGTCGATTACATGAGCTATCCTCTTTTTTCTTTTGAATATTCATAGCTATCTCATCTGGCGATGATTTCATCACTTTTAACAGTTTTGGCAACGCTTTCGTCTCTTCCACTGTTTCTTTTGTTGAAATAATTTTATCTTTAAATATTTTAACTGGATGTTTATCATCTGAATTAGGATTTATCTTATTTGATGTTATTTTATGTTCTTCATCATGATTTTTAAGAGACTGGTCTATTATCTTATTAAAATTTTTTGCCTCTTTTATCGCAGTACTATGTTTTTTAGCATTAGATCTTCCTTTTTCTTTTATAAGATCCATGGAAGATGTTAGTTTTAACACAGAAGTGCAAATGCTTTTATCACAAGTGTTATTTAATGCTGCTTTCACATGTTTTAGGTCTGTAATTATTTATTTTTATATTAAGAAACATAATAATATAGAATTCTATTAAAAATCTAACATAAAAAATATAAATATGGGAGTACAAAACAAGTGAAAGCAGAATTAGAATAAATTAAAAAAAATAAAAATTAAAAGTAAAGTATTATTAAATTAAGTAAATTAATTAATAAATAATACAAACAACAAAAATAAAACCACTAAACTATTCCCAAATTTATTGACAGGATACAAAAAATACTGAGTTGCGAAATCAAAAGAAAAATCATCACACTGTTTATTTTTAACACTGTCATAGTTTATTTAATATTGCTTTATTCACATTGGTTTCAAGTTAATAGAGTCGCTGCTGAGGATCGTAAAGCTCACTTTCTCTATGGCTGCTACATCCGTATACCTACCCATGACTTCTTCTATAATTATATCACGAGGTTGTTTTCTAATATCTAAAATAATTAGGAAAATATCTTAAAACTTTCTATTGTTGTAGTTAATAAAATATATATAGTTTTGACCGTTATAAGTGTTATTGTGAATATCACATGGAGACTGTACATTTTTAGGATAAAAGTAGTAGGATAAAAGTATCCTATACTATTTTTTAATCTCTAAACTATAATTTTTGTTTGCGTCTTCTTTCTTTCCATTTAATTCAAGTGTAAAATGTCCTGATGTAGTTTTCTTAAGATTAGCAAATTCCGTACAATTGTTTGCTTCACAACTTTTCAATTCAACAGAATCAATTTCTGTGCCAAACATCCAAATCCATTCAGTTGTTCTGGCGTGATTGAGTAACAAACATACATTCATCCAAACTTTCCCATTTATAATATTTATTGGATATCAAATATCCGCCTAAATTTAAGAAGGTTTCATGAATATCAATATTTCTTAAATTGCTTGTACTCCCATATTATAAACATGTAGAATATACAAGAAAAATCTTACCTTTTGGACATGCCTGTGTTTCTGTTGCATAGGAACCGCATTTATATATATTCTAGAAAGAAATGTATGGTTTGCTTAATATGAAGAAAACTTACATTCATTCGATATATTATATTTCTATGAATAACTTAGATTCTAAAGATGTAATTCTATGAGTATATAAAAGATTATGTACTCTACCTGATCTCCAAATATTTTAGACCCTAGTACAGGAGAAATAGCTTCAGGGCCGAGAACACATTGCACTGCTCGCATGTTCTTAAACTGGCACGTTGGATCTATAATAATGTTATATTTATAATATGAAGTACACTTAATTCGCAAAACGTCTCGAATCCATCTCATTATTTTTTTCAGATGAAGTTAACCGACTTACGAATAAAGATATCGATATTTACATACATAGTTAAAGAAATCATGGATGAAATAGAGTAGTGAAAGTAATGTATACACTATACAGCCCTTCGTCACGTCCCACTGCTGGGCACTACGCTGGCCAAGTGCGGGTTGACGGAAGTCGGTCTTTCGAAAACTCGGTAAGAAAACCTACATGACTGGGAGAGTCATGTTAGTTTTCTCACAATATTTTCCTTCAAGGTAATACAAATGGTAATAATGTCAGAAATGATTCGCACATTACTATATCAATGGTATTGATTTTGCACTCGCTTGAGTGCATAATCACTAGGTTACACAAAGACTTTCGTGCCTTCGCGAGATGTAATGTATATAAGTATACACTAACTATGTGCAATAAGTAAAGACAAATTACAATAGTACATGAAAATAAGTGATATCTAACCCCGGCAAGGATCCGGCCGCAATTGCGCGACTTCGAACCCGACCATGCTGGGCTCTCTCATGGCGCAGTCGACGCCGCACGCCGCGGACTCTTTATGCGGGTGCGATGCCACTTCACCCTGAAGTACGAATGTGTTTTATATGTTATTTAGAAGTAATACTTTCTTTTAGTGTGTGTGTGTATGTGTGTGTGTTCATGTGTGTTGATTAAAACAGATGTTTAAAAAAAACAATTAATACTCTTTTTGTACACCCAACCAAAAGTAAAAAAATTTAAACAAAGTAAAATAGATTAAATTGAACTGGCTGGATGGATTCCGATGAAATAAAGTACACTGATAGAATAACCTGCAGTAATATAAAACACCTAGAGATATAAGATATTATATCCAAGCAAATCAAGGATAAATATTTAGCTCATAGATTAAATACACAAAAGGTATAAGTATATAAAATCTTACCGGATCTACTTTATCTTTCTCTGGTAAACTTGTAGGTTCTTTCATTAGCGGTACAGCTTTGGTACAGGGACATTGATTTGGTCCACTTGGACAGTTACACTCGCTCGTGCCGCCCCAACGCTGACATGGTTCCTTTAAAATAAACTTTTATATAACTATACGACGACACGTTTGGCTCAGTTGGTAGTGATCCTACTTTCTGCGCCAGCGGTCGCGGCTTCGAGTCCCGCTGAGGGCATTCATTTGTTGAGCACGAATGTTTATACTCCAGTCATGGGTGGTAATATTTATAATATGTATGTTTTCAAAATGTATATATGTGTAGTATATCAACTATCTGGTATCCGTAACACAAGCACGTAACGTAGCTTCCACGGAACTAGATGGCGCTGTTGTAATAATGTCTCAACATATTAATAAACTATACGTTTACAACATAAAGTTGGAAAAAACCCTTATCTTTGGATCAAAAGAATGAATAAGTAGATAATAATATCTTACATCAACAAATTAACTATTTTTTTAAAGTAATAAATATATAAATAATTTTAATAATGTAACACCTTTTTAGTATCAGTTCCTTGGTCCGCCTTCTCCGGTTTGGTCACTTCAACTTGTTTCAAACAAAGCATCAATTGTTCGTATGTTTCTTTGTCCATCTAAATATTAAAATTAACCAAATAATTATTATTATTACTGAAATAATAATACCTAATGTTTGTTATTATAATGGCATTTAATATAAATACCTAGATATAAAAATACATAACATTATATTGAAAATAGACTGTAGCGTATTATAATGTATGTTAATATACTAATAATGATCCTAAAAAAAGTTATCTTAAGCAATCATCATTACACTAACACAGGCATATGCACTCTTACACATACAAACACGCACACACACATACAAACACGCACACACACATACAGTCACGCATTTGCTTTTATAAAATTACCTACTCTGAAACATTTTAGATATCACCTACCTCACATCTAGTTTTAATAGCACCACCAATGATCGCAAATTTTGAATTCTTCTTAATAGTCGTCAATATGAAGTCTTGCAAAGTCTTCTTAGTCTCACAATTGATTTTACCGTTGCTACTTTTCTTTAGGCAATTTAAAATGGCTTCAGCGACAGCTTTGCCTGACCCCGTTTTGATTTGCCTTTCCAATATCGAGTACATATTATCAAACACATTATCCAGAAACTTCTGTTTGACAGACGTACATACACAATCTAAGGAATGATCGGTACTGTGTTGTTCATTTTCATATAAACTTTCTCTCTCAGAAATGCACCTTGGACAGTCTGTACAAAACTTTCTGATATCCACAGTATCAGTACATTCGTGACATTGTGTGCATTTTATTTTGTATTCAGCTATTTCTTTATCTAGTAATTCTACTTCATCTTTTATATTGTCTTCTTTGTGTTTACATTTGTTTTTGCATTGTTCGGCTGAATCTTTTAACAAACCAATTTCCAAGAGTACAGCTTCTCTCTATAAAATGTTAAACAACATTCAAATTAGTGATACTGTAAGGTATGTTGGTACTATCAATATTAATACAAAATTTGCATTACATATATTATATAAGTACTAAATTGAATTACAAAACAAGCCACGATAACAAACAAATAAAAATTCAAAATTGTACAAGCAATTAAAAATTGTTTGTACAATTCTATGTGACAACATTATTATATTATCATGGAAAAATAAAATATTTCTGTCTATAAATATCTAGACTTAAGCATCTCACTCTGCATTATTACTATCTTTATACAATATTTTTGGCATTCTTTGCAAAAACAGAGTATCGTTTACAGAAAAGTTCAGTCAGTTTGATGAGTTCCATATTATATTTAATCTAAAGGATCTTAATATACGAGTATATCACAAAAGCTCTAAATATATACCTTTAATAACGATATTGATAGTAGAATAACAAATGAAATAGTTAACTACAAAACGATCTATCAATTTATTCAATAAACACTAGCCTCAGCCGCCATGTCTTCATTCTCGATTTTCATTTGCAATAATACTTTACAAAGTTTTTGTAAATCTTCTCGAGCTTCTTTAACATATTTATTACCTGCTTGATCTTTAGTATTTTTATGTTCATTCTCTTGTTTCAACGTTTTCTCCAAATTAGTAGCTTCTGTTGTTAGTTTGGCGACTTTGGCCTAAAATCGAGCTTGCGTTAATTATTTTAAGTGTTTATGTGTACGGATGTTTGTTACTACTTGATATTGAAATGGGCCTAAATAGATTTAGATGAAATTTATTACACAGGCAGACTGTGACCTGACGCAAACAGACACCCATGGAAGCTAGCGATGATTATCTAATATTTTATTATGTTTTTAAACGCCAGTAGAGTCTGTGCGGTAGGATGACCGTCGTAAGATTGGAGGGCGCTGCATTGTTTATTGTTTTGTTGTTATTGTGTTTTGTTACTTTTTATTTTTGGCAGAACCGTATAATATATAAATATTATTTTTTTTGTTGAATGGTGTAAAGATTTTACCCTTTTCGACATGATTTTACAATAAAAATCACAATTAAACAACACGACTAATTTGATAGATGTCTAGGTTGGATAGTCATATAAAAATTATAATGTAAGTTCCATTTTATGCCACGACCGTCCTACCGCACAAACTCTAACCCTTACGAAGACATTGCAACATACAATTATAAATTTTGATATTATATTTAGTTGACTCAGCAAGCAAAGTGCCTCTTAAATCGCCGTATACATCGTCGTATTTTACAACCGATCAGAATGAAACTTAGTACTTATACAAGTTTCACATTTTTTGTCGTCGGAGACTGTAATTGGAGGGAACCTCCAAAAAGGGGGCTACTGGATATATCCGCCTGATAAGATTTCATTGGTCTTTTTTATTTGAAAGACAGTACAGATAGTACTCGTAGTTTGTTTGTCTCATAAAAATTGGAATTTTTGATCTCCACATCTGATGAGGTTATAAATACCCTTTATAAAAGTAGATAAATTAGCTTTTCAATGTACTAATATTTCTTATAATTTGCATTAATTAATAAAAGAAAAAGTAGTATCAAAATTAACTAAAATAAACTTACATCTGAAGCTTGTTTTTTAGTATTGAGTGATTTTCTAGAAACTTCAATATCTTTCTTATAATTTTCGATGCGAGTTTTCAAGTTACTGATCTCTATATCAATACATTTCATATCACTCTGTTTTTCGTTTATTTTTTGTATTATTTCTTGATGACATTTGGTTATATGATCCTTTTGGAAATCTAAATCTTTTTTGTTCTTTTTCCATTTTATATTACTAACTTCTGCTTCTTTAAGCTAAAATTTCTTTTTCATTTAATTTCGTTGCTTAATAAAAATATTGATAATAAAGTTCTTCTATTTATTAATAGAATACTTAAAACTAAATATATTTTTTATTAAGACAATATTTTTTTCGATTTTTCCGATTTTTCATTCCCGACGTTTTAAAAAGTTTTACAGCAGTTGGAGGAATTAAACGTATTTTATTTTTTATATTTATTAATACTTTGTTAAGACTACTTTGTATTGCCTTTCTAGTAAAAAATAAAAATTCTCTTTGAATATAGCTGTTGTTGCTACTTACCTGTTTGAACAACTTTTTCTGCCTTTCCATAGATTCTGCTATTTTCTTTTTATAACTCTCTTCCATACACGACCACATACAGTCCGCTTCTTTGAGCTTTTGCACGCCAATTCGCTCATTTTCTTCCAATACTTGAATTTGTTCCAGCAACTGCTTTTGTCTTTCTAATAAATCATTCAATTTCGCTTGGCATTTCTTATCGAATGATGCAACCTTTGAAAACAAATATGTATGATAGTATATAGTCTATTTAATATATTATGCTTTTTTCCTTAAAATAAATTCAATATATTAGGAATACGTAAAATTTAGTTTGTAGGAGGAAGTGAAGTGGGTTCAAATCCCGATTTTCTGATATTTTCATGTGTGAACTTTTCCAACATCATCATTTACAACATGAATATTGTCTTACGGTGAAGTAAAACATCTTGAGCAAATCTGCATGTCTGAATTATGAGAGATCTGAAGTTTTGATAGACATGTGAATTGCGTTAACCCGCCCTTTCCAGTGGGGTGGAATATGACCTGATCCGCCTCGTATTGAAAGGAGGCTTGTGCCTAGCAGTAGGAAATTAAACAGATTTAAATACAATGAAGTATCTACTAAAATATATTAACCTCTTTTAAATTGCAAAGCACGTTATTAAGTGGTAATGATTCATTTGCTTGCTGCGACGACGTTTTAGATTTGACACTATCCGTATTTTGTCTACCGCACGTACTGTAATAAAAAATATGTAAAATTACATACATTATTATGTACGATAGCAAATTAAAAAAAAATTAAAACGCATAATATTCTCGCTATGTATGCACCTAGTTATATAGCATCTAGTAATTTAGCGATTGATTAATTATTCACGTACTTAAGATAACAGTAAACATCAAAGTTTACCTTCCTTATATAATATCTCCCTGTCAGTCTCTGTGTTTGTGGCTAATATATACATATAAAATATAAAATTGAAGTGTCTGTTTTTAATTTCAAGTTTTAACAGCTTTTCATTAAATGCATTTGAAAGTACTTAGGTATATACGATACTAACAACAAAAAAACATTTTTTTAAATTTTTGTTTGTCTGTCTGTTTGTTCCGGGTAATCTCTGAAATAGCTGGACCGGTTTTGACGGAACTTTCACTGGCAGATAGCTAATGATGTAAGGAATAATTAAGCTACTTTTTAACCGATTTCAAAAATGGAGGAGGTTATATTTTAGACATTTTATTTAGTTTAATTAGCGGAACCCGTGGCTTCGCTGACGTTAAACCTAGGGACGAACCCGAGCGAAGCGAGGTTGAGTCGCTTGTATATCATATACCTAGATTCTTTATAGTTACTTTATAGTACATATTAACACAACACTATAAAAACTAACTGTTTTGACTTAAATTCCTGTTCCTTGTCTTCAGTTTTATTACAACATCTTGCCATGTAACAGCCTACTTCCTGACGTGCAAACCTACCATTACTGTGTGTGTTCATCCCCATACGTTGTTGAACGGCCTGCTAGGATAAGGGGAAATACTCTAAAATATAATACTAATATTTAAGTAGCCTTATGATATTATCAAATATAATTTTTTTCCTAAAATTTGATTTTTGCGTTTTTGTACCTATTTGTAAAAATATGTAGAAGTTTTGTACTAAAAATCTTGCTGATTATTATCTATTGCCAGCATAATCCTATCATATATTGTCTTTTTAATTTTCATAATGAAATTGGTGGCGTAAGAATATTATGATCCTACTTCCATTTTCAAAGCAACTTTTTCGTAAAGGTTAATCACTAAATAATTCATTGTTTTCACAATACAAAAATGATTTCATCAAAATATACATTCCTTTTTATATGTAATTAAAATTTAAATAGTTTTGAAATGCAACGCGAAACTAATGACGAGAATGCAAATTGAATGATTGGACGTCGGTTTAAAAGTGCATTGTTTTCTGATTTGACTGTTTAATGGAACCAACATTGAATTGGTAACGAAATAAGCTTCATAGCCATTGAAACGACTTTAAAGAATTCCATAATGGAGGCAAATTCGGTGTTAACTTTAATTAAATATTTATAACTAAATATAATATATAAAATATAAAAAATATAAAACAATTTAAATATTTATAACTAAAGTGGGATATACCTACAATGGCAAATCAAATCATCTAATAACATAACTGTAGGTTTTTGAATAATCGATTTTCATCGAAAAACGTATTAATTGTCATGCCGTTGGTACTTAATCGATTATACAATGTACATTTTATATAACGTCTATGCGGTAATTGAACCCGCGACCTTAGACGTATCAAGTAGTATAATATGATTCTTAGTAAAACCAAGTAAGTACTTATGCTTCAAGTGCATGTGCATTGTGCAGTGTGTAGTAAAAAACGTAACATGTAGTAACGACAATCAGAAAATATTTGTTAACGATAAAATATTTAATTAACTATTTAACCCGCAGTTCCCCTGACTAGTCATGCATGATATCGGGTAACATATCGTTGCAATGAATTATCTATTGTATTGTACCCTATATTTGTACATTTTCCTATTCTCTTTAACGTTATTGAAAGACCAAAACCTTTATGATTACACAAATAATTAATCATATTTACGGTCTTAAGAATAGAAATTAAGACAACAAGTACCTAAGCGAAAGGTGCAATTGAGAATATGACTCTCACAGTGAAGTTCGAGTAAAACGGTTATCGGTTCATATACGGGCATACGATTTAACGCCTGGCTTTTGGCTTCAACGTTTATGAAAGGAATGTTGTTATGTTACTGGTTGGATAAATTTATCAGCTTGACTGACAGTACAAAAGTTAATTGAAGTTACTGATGCCACAGATTATTCAAAAGTTGCCAATACATCAAACTTGATAAAAAACTAGTGCTTGCTTAAAATATCATTCGAATCCAGATTACGTAGGCTAAACTCAGATAGGTACGTATTTAGTGCAACTTATAAAACGGCGATCTTAACTCAACCTATTAAAATATTATGTTATTAGGTAATATCAATGATATTTTAACTATAGATATGTTATGAGCGCGCAATCGTGAAAACTCAAAAACGTCCTAATTAGGACGTATTGCCTTTAGTCTGTGTAACCGCATGGCGACGAGTGGTACGCTGCTACAAAATTAATAAAAATGCCATCCTGTGTATTTAGGAAATGCACCAATTATGATACCAAAGTTAATAAAACACAAGGGATCTCATACCACATGTAAGAACGCAGTATACTTCGATTTATTAATATATTTCAATTATTTGCCTAATATTCTGATATGTCATCGGTCGCTAGACTAATGTTTGTTTACATTGACGCGCAATTGACAACACTAGCTGTCTCTTTTTTTCTTATTGATTTTATCGACTATCCCCTTTTTATCATTTTGACATGTACCTTGAATGAAAAGTGTGTATGTGTGCAGCGCGGAACACTTTTTTCGGTTGTTTAGTGAGCGTATAATACCGCATTTACATTCAGCCGTAGTGAGCAGGGAAGTGGGCAGGACGAGTGTGTAAACGCGATACTTCTCATGCCACTGCCATTGCCACTCGCGCTGCCCGGCGCTCCCCAAAATGGCGGTTTTTTGTGCGGAAGTCAAAGGACCGGCAGCGCGAGCGGCAGTGCGTGTTTACATTCTGCTCCGACGCTCAGTACTCGCCGAGCGCCTGGATCTTTTTAAATATCGAACATAATTATGTATCGCAAAAAGAGACAGCGCGGCCGCTGTAATTATTTCGACATCTGCCAGTGCCGAAACTTGAAAGCTAAGTGAGTGGTAGGGCAGTATGTGAACACACACTCCTCTCGCAGCAGTATTTAGGGAATTATCGCCGGCAGCGCGAGAGGCAGCGGCAGGGGCTGAATGTAAATGAGGTATTACATATCTGAATTTAAAATATCATTGGGTAATATTTTAAAATCTAACTATATACAATAATACAGACTTACCGTCAAATCAACATCTGGATCCTCTTTAAGTATATGCCAAAAATCACACATAAGTTTGATGCCAGGATCATCACTTGAGCAGCTGTTGGAACATTTTTGTGTACTTATTTCTTTGATTAATTCGTCGAGAGCTTTGTAACGACGATTTAGACATTCTGGTACGTCTTGCATTTTTTTTCTATTAAATACATAGTATTATATACTTTATTTAGTAAAATATTGTGCAATGGAACTAATTTAGACGACAATACCACACACATTCCTATTCTCAAAAGCCTAATTAAATTAAAAGAATATGAAAATAAAACCCAACTTAATTAGCATTGTCGTCTTAGAACAATAAATATAAAGCAATTGTCGATATGTATTTAAGTAAGGTATGCAGGCATTGATATACTAGGAAAAAACTTATAATATCGTTGTATGCAGGTATATAGGATGACATATAGGTAATTTAAGAAGAGATATTTAACAATGTACGTTTTAAAGCGAAACAATTTTCATAATCTACCTACTTAGTAAGTAATAAATCTAAGGATTTGTAATTGTGGAAGACAGCCGTACGACAAATAATTCTGAACAAAAGAGACAGACACCTAAAAGGAAAACTGAAACAAATAATTTTTACCTAACTGGTTTAGCGTTAAGAGTACTTACTTTACTTTTAAAATTATAATAATTAATTACTAATAATAGGTGTTTGTATTCATAAATTTTATCATGGTCAATGATCACATTGGTTTATTTTGATATGGTACTTTCTACGACAGCAATTTTGGCATGCTAATTTGAAGAAAGATTTTTGACAAAATGCCACCAAATATAGAATTATATCGACCAGTAACATTTTTATTATTCATAAAAATTAATGAGTTGTAACAATGATATTTTAACTTATCATTGAGTTATAAAGGCAAAAATATCATCATCATCAGCCCTTTTTAACGTCCCACTGCTGGGCACGGGCCTCCCTCAGTAGGAGGGGGATCAGGCCATAGTCCGCCGCGCTGGCCCAGTGCGTGTTGGCGGACTTCACATGTCTTACGAATACTTGCTAGGTTTTCTCAGACATGCAGGTTTCCTCACGATGTTTTCCTTCACCGTAAGACAAGTGGTAATCATGATAGAAAAAATTCGCACATGAAAATATCAGAGGTGCGAGACCCGGATTTGAATACCGATCACAATATTTTAAAATAAGTTTTGACTTTTGATGTTAAAAAATTTCCAAAGGACATTATATCCTTCAAGCCAAAGAATTTTTGATATGTCAATATCGATTCTAATTGTTAGAGTTGGTGAATAGTAAACTAGTGTATTTCACCAAGACTAAATACGCAAATTACCTTAAAGTAAGCAAATGATATCTTGAAACGCAATTATGATATTATTTAGGTAAAACGTATTTTCTTTTTTACTGAAGAATAATTATGATGAGGAATATTCTTTATAATATTTAAATCGATATTAAAGCGATACCGAGTGGTTTTATTGGTTTAATGTCACTTTTTTGACATTTCTGTCATCTGTGTTATGACTTCTGTCGTCTATCAGAAATGTCACAAAGCTGTGTTTGTATTGTGTTGATTTTTGTATTTATGTTAAATAAGAAAATAGATAACCATCATCGCTTCTATTTATAACTGAGAGATAACAGTATTTGTTGTAAGAATCGTTTGTAGTTAGACCTCAGTAAATTTTCTACAATGACGGAATTTGGCCCTGTAAGTTAAAAATGAAGAATTACTTACTTTATTATTTTTACTTTACTTTTTTCCTATATAATAAAATATGTGTGTATTTTAAGACCCTATTGTATTTTCTTCCAAGCATTTTAGCGTTCTAATCTGCATTATTGCAATAGAAATATTTTTATGAGATTATCAAGAAGTGCTTTTTTCTCAGTAAATAACTATATAATATAAATACTATAATATATATAAATAATTTTATAGCATACAATATGATTAAATTCCAAATTTCTATATAATATAAATACTATAATATATATAAATAATTTTATAGCATACAATATGATTAAATTCCAAATTTCTTATTATGTAATTGTAGCATGTTCTTTTTATTTACTTATTGTATATTTTTAAATTAAAATTAAAATAATAAATATATAATTTAATGATAAATATATAGCAATTGTTTTCCCTAAATATTGCAAGACCTTAACTTGACCTGCATAAAAAAACTGTTGAATGTAAAGTTGTCCTATACAGATATTACAAATAAAATTATAAAAACCAAAAGTTTTCAAATTCAAATTCAAAATATTTTATTCAGCATGAAATTATTACAATTTTTTACTGAACGTCATGAGTCTACTACCAGTTGGGAAGGAAGAAAACACTAACCTGAGAAGAACTGGCAAAAGAAACTCAGCGGGACTAATGTATTCTTTTTTGTCTTTGTGTTTTTTTTATGTGATAAAATTGCATATTGGCTGAGAGGATCTATGAAATATAAAATTCATTTACTTAATAATGTTTAAGAAATGCCAAAATGAAGTAACTATGATTTTTTATTATATTTCATAACTATTTAATATAACTAATATGTCTTTATATTTTGTGGGTAAACCAATTAACCTATCAACGGGCGTGCGGTCAATATAGATGTATAACAATTGAAAATCTATTGTGTCTTGTTTGTTTGCGTTGACGGGTTAATAAGGTTTATAATATAATCTTTTACACAGGAACATCCAAGGAACTTAATACCTGAACTGTGCAAGCAATTCTATCACTTAGGATGGGTTACGGGTACAGGTGGAGGAATATCTATCAAGGAAGGGTAAGTTTGAATAAATATATATAATCTGTCTCTGTATTTTTTCCATTATATTTAAAAAAAAATTGATACTGGCATGCTTGAAGTCATTAACAAGAGAATTGAATTGAATTGAAAAATTGATGGTTATCAACAAAATGGTATTATTATACTAATAATTATAACCTCATCAACAATCAAATACTTTGATTATAAAGTTCTAAAACAACCCTAATTTATTGAAAATGGCCACTTTTTTTATTAAATTTTGTTTTTCACTTTCATTATTTGAATTATATTTTCTATTATAAATAGTAAAAAACTATGATTTTCTTATTTCAGAGACAAAATATATATAGCACCATCTGGTGTACAGAAGGAGAGAATGAAACCAGATGATCTGTTTGTACAAAATATAAATGATGAGGACTTAGAACTGCCTCCTCCAGAAAAAAAGTAATTACTTATTTTATAAATGTACCTTGTCTTGCACAAGTCTATTTTGCTTAACAAATTTTTTTATATATATTTTGAATATGTAATATTAGTGTGGTACATCTTTAATACTTCCTTAGATTTATTTGAATATTTGAAATTGTTAAAACTCTGTTTCGGATTTATTTTGATTTTCGCTTCCCGACGTTGCTGTAGCAGTTATGGTTGGGAGAGAGATTAAGATTTCAAAGGTTTCAAAGGCATTATAAAGTTGTGTCAGACAGTCTACCCACAAAATTTAATTTAAAACTAGCAATTCAACCTCGCTTCACGCGTGAGCGAAGCTGTGGGTTTCTCTAGTTTAAATAAATATATTTTTTTTAAATAAAAGTAGCCTAAGTTACTCATCACATTAGCTATCTGCGGGTGAAAGTCCCTTTAAAATCGGCCAGCCAGAGATTACTCGGAACAAGCAGTCAGACAGACAGACAAAAATAAAAAAAAAATTTTTTGATGTAAGTACTGTATAAACTTATGCATTTAGTGAAAAGCTAATTTAAAATTAAAAACAGACATTTGAATTTTATTAATATGTTGATATAGGTGTGGATTCCATTTTAATATATTTCCAGGTTAAAAAAAAGCCAGTGTACACCACTGTTCATGCTAGCCTACAGAGAACGCGGCGCAGGCGCAGTCATCCACACGCACTCCCCACACGCGGTGCGCGTCACGCTACTGTATGATGACGTGTTCGAGATCACACACCAGGAGATGATTAAGGTAGGTTAGGGTTACTTGACTATGCAGAAGAGGTTGTTTTGTGTGTTACAAAAACAATTTTTTTTTATTTATTTTTTTGAAAACGTTTTGTACTTTTGTGTGTTACAAAAACTAAAAACTGTTTTTATTTCTTTAATCATTTTGTAGTTTTGTGCGTAGGTGTTTAAAACATTAGTTAATTGCTCTATAGCATTAGAAACAGATATCAAAAATCAAAAATGTAAAGAAACAAAAAAGAAACATTTTATTTTTATTTACAGTCAATTATTCGTATTAATCTAAAAAAGTACTAATACGATAGAAATATTAATATTTAACACTCTTTCACACTCGCTCAATTTTTTTTAATACCATTACTTCAACAATCCAGGGTATAAAAGACGCGTCACAAAACCGCTATCTCCGTTACGACGAGAAGTTAATAGTTCCCATAATAGAGAACACGCCCTTCGAGAAGGATCTAGCGGGGAGTCTCGCGCTCGCGCTGCAGAAGTACCAGGGCGCCAGCGCCGTGCTCGTGCGCCGGCACGGCGTGTACGTGTGGGGGGACAGCTGGCAGCAGGCCAAGACTATGTAAGTGCCCACTGCTGGGCGTGGGCTTCCCGTTAATATGTCCCACTGCTGGGCGTGGGCTACCCTATAGTGGGAAAGCTCTGGGACTCAGTTTGTAGGGACCCTAGTTGCTGTGCCAGAGGTCGAAAGTTTGAGTCCCGTTAGCATTCATTTGTTGAGCACAAATGTTGGTATAGATACACCATTCTAAAAATGCTCGCCCCTCCACTGCGGTTACACACACATGCTCAAAAGGTGTATACACACAAAACACACAAATTAGTCTTTGTCTTAGGTTATTATGCAAACGGTACCACTAAGAAACAACGGCTGGATCTGTCGGCCAACAGTGCATAAATGAGCTGAACGCGCAGCAGAGTACTCTCTCCCATACAATGCCTATAATGCCGAACTCCCGCCATACAATGCCTACACCTGGATTGATCGCGCAACTAGTTGGCCATTCAGTGCGCATACGAGTCCATATTTCCAGTAAAGTTGCAGCACGCACACAAGTATAGTGATGCAATAAGTATATCTTCTCACACTTTGAAATTATCACGTTTTGTGGAGGGGCGAGCATTTTTAGAATGGTTTATCTATACTCGAGTCATGAGTAATTATATTTATATGTATGTGTTTAAACACATATGTGTAGTGTATCTGTAACACAAGCCTCGCAGCGTACCACGGAACTGGATGGTGCTGTGTAATATTGTACCAATAAAAAAAAGGAGTCCTTTCACCTTGACTCCTACTTTCCGAAATGTGCCTCTGGAATACACTGACCGTCTGCAGTTACTGGGGACGGACATTACCCCCAACATGAACTACGGGCGGTTCATCGAGTCTAAGGCTAATGTAGCAGCGAGGAAAGTTGGCATCCTCGCAAAGGTCCGACAGTATTTCACGCCGGGACAGCTTCTTGTTTTATATAGAGCTCAAGTCCGGTCGTGCGTGGAATACTGTAGTCACATATGGGCTGGTGCTGCGAAATGCCATTTTGTCAGCCTTGGACTCGATTGAGAGGCGTGCGCAGAGACTTATTGGTGACCCTACGCTATTAAAAGCCAACTTACAAAGCCTCGATCACCGACGTAGGGTTGCCAGCCTTTGTGTATTCTATAGGTTACATTTCGGAGAGTGTGCGCAGGAATTACATGACTTAATTCCCTCAACCCCTTTCCATCATCGGACGACCCGACGAACGGCTGGCCTTCACCCTTATGTCGTGGACATTCCACCCGTCCGGACGAAGCGTTTCGCTTAGTCATTTATTAGACGTGCGGCTAAGGATTGGAACAGCCTGCCTGCGTCAGTGTTTCCGTCCGATTACAATATGGGAGACTTCAAGGCAAGAGTGAATAGGTGGCTACTGAATTAGTGCGACTTATCATCTACGACTGCATTACCACTCACCATCAGGTGGAACGTAGTCAAGCACTAATTCTGAATTGAATAAAAAAAATATATAATGTCTGTAACGGGAAGCTTATTCTTAAGCATTATATTGCAGTTTTTTTTTAGCTAAGAATTTTTCTACCTAGATGAACTTGAAACATAGTATATCGCATTAGAACATTTAAAATGTCTTCTCATATTTTACGTTATAACTTAAAAAAAATGTTATCTCCACAGGACCGAATGCTATGACTACCTCTTTGAAATGGCGGTGGAGATGAAGAAACTCGGTCTAGATCCTGCGTTTAATCCTGAAACTAAAGAAAATGGGAATAAATAGTTCAAAAAACCTACACATGTAACAAAATTCTGTTTTGAATCTGTACCATGAAGGTTAAATACTTTTTGGAAAATCTCATTGAAATCAATGATATTTTAACTATATATATATGTTATGAGCGCGCAATCGTGAAAACTCGAAAACATCCTAATTAGGACGTATTGCCTTTAGTCTGTGTCACCACATGGCGACGAGTGGTACGCTGCTACAAAATTTAAAAAAATGCCATCCTGTGTACTTAGGAAATGCACCAATTATGATACCAAAGTTAATAAAACACAAGGGATCTCATACCACATGTAAGAACGCAGAATACTTCGATTTATTAATATATTTCAATTATTTGCCTAATATTCTGATGTCATCGGTCGCTAGACTAATGTTTGTTTACATTGACGCGCAATTGACAACATTAGCTGTCTCTTTTTTTCTTATTGATTTTATCGACTATCCCCTTTCTATCATTTTGACATGTACCTTGAATGAAAAGTGTGTATGTGTGCAGCGCGGAACACTTTTTTCGGTTGTTTAGTGAGCGTATAACATATCTATAGTTAAAATATCATTGATTGAAATAATAATTTTTATCAATAAAATAATAGTTTAGAAGCCGAATCTATAGTTTTTCTAATTGATACTTTTGAATGCAGGAATTTTTTTTCATCTCTGAACATTTATACTAACCATTAAATCGTTGCAATAAGTTATATAATTAGCTTGACTTGTATATATTTTAAAAAGACTAATATTTTTTTTTATTTATTATTATTATGAGGCAGTGGTAGCCCAGCGGTAACGCGTTGCTTGTATAACCGAGTGATGCGGGTTCAAATCCGGGTCTCGCACCTCTGATATTTTCATGTGCGAATCATTTTTGTCATGATTACCACTTGTCTTACGATGAAGGAAAACATCGTGAGGAAACCTGCATGTCTGAGAGAACCTAGCAAGTTTTCGAAAGACATGTGAAGTCCGCCAACACGCACTAGGCCAGCGCGGTGGACTATGGCCTGATCCCCCTCGTACTGAGGGAGGCCCACCCCCAGCGTAGGACGTCAAAAAAGACAATGAAAAGTTTTATTTATAAATTACGAACTAATATTATTCTTATAATACTGTGTATCGATAATAATTACTATTTCAATAAGATTTTCCAAAAAAAAATATTGAATTTACAGAGTGAGATAGAATTTTATTATATGTAAATATAAAACTTAATTCTTTTCATGTACATAATATACACGTCGTATAAACTCGAATAAGATAATATATTTTTATATACTGTTAATGTTAAATAAAAAAATCCTGAATATCACTAGCTTTTAATTTTTATTTTTTAAATTATCAAAACCAATCAATTCCGCTATAACACTTTGAGAAGCAATGTCATTACTCTTTAAATTCGACATTTGGTTTCTTAAAGTGAGTCTACTTAAACCATCGATACTTTTGACACTCATCTTAATCTTTTCAGTTAAAATATCAGTTGAAAAATCTTTATCTAGTACGAAAGCATCTGTTTTAGTCTTTTTGTACAATGTAATAAGGTTCAAATTACATTTTCTCTTTTTAACTTGTTTTTACTAATTTAAAAAAAATAGTTTGTATTAATTTTCAACTATCAAATGCAATCCAATCCGCTATAACACTTTGAGAAGCAATGTCATTAGTCTTTAAATCTGACATTTGGTTCCGTATAGTGCGTCTACTTATACCGTGAATACTTTTAAAACTCTTCTTAATAATCAATTCTTTTATTTCATTCAATTCCTTTTCAGTTAAAATATCAGTTGAAAAATCTTTATCTAATACTAAAGCATCTGTTTTAGCCTTTTTGTACAATGTCATAAGGTCTAAATTACTTTTTCTCTTTTTAACTTTCTTTCGTTTGAGAACTTGCTTGAGATCGTCTAAATATGGCTTATTTTCTGCTATTTTAGTATCCATCATTTCTATTTCTTTATCATTTAGCCTTTTTAAGTCTTCTTCTTGAATGTCAAATTTGGTTTTTATTGTGGACGGTATAGCATTTGGTACTGGAATTAAAATAATTAGGTTAGGATGTTGCACATTCGCTTCTTATGTTCTCTTAGAAATAGAACTATGTTTTCTAAATTAGTTTTTTTTTGTATATTATGAAATTGCTACATTTAAATGAATGAGCTTGGAAGACCCGATTGTCATATATATTTTTCTAAGACACTCAAAAAACCGTTAAAAGTTGATTGATAATTCACCGTGCGATGGAACAGCGGTCTAGACTTTGAAACCGTTCACGATAAAAATTTGTTATTTTTGAAAATCTTTGCTTTATGCAGCACGCATACTTGGATTTTTAAACTGTTATTATAAAAGACGTTGCCCAGTGGTGATGCTCTCGCTCGGATAACCGAATGATGCGGGTTCGACTCCGGGGCTCGCACCTCTGATATTTTCATATGCGAATCATCGCGAGGAAACCTTCATATCTGAGAAAACCTAGCAAGTTACCGAAAGACATGTGAAGTCCGCCAACCTGCACTTCTCCAGCGTGGTGAACTATGGCCTGATTCCTCGTATTGAAGGGAGCCATACCCAGCAGTGGGACGTTAAAAAGGACTGAATACATATTATAAAATGTACCGCTATCATTTGTGGGCTTCAACGAAAAATAAGCTCTCATTTTTTGTATAGGTTTTTCTTGTTCCACGTCGCTCACTGATTCTTCAAAAACGTCATATTCTACGCAGACAATTTTTTCTTCTAATTTTCTAACTTCAACGTTGTTTTTCTTGAATTTTGTAAATTTCTCAGCAATCACTTTAATATGAGGTGTTTCGCATATTCGTATATTTGCAATGGGTACATGAGATGTGATATTGTCTGGAAAAATAATTACATAATAAAGGTTATTATAATTTATAAGGTTTTACGACCAATTGGACTAGATTTACAATCGAATTGTGTCTGGTGACTAGTTGCTTTCTTATAACAACCACTGTTTTATCCATAGTCTTCTACTTCTTTTTTTTAGATTTTTTTTAAATCAAATAATTAAATTAAATTCATTAAAATTTATTTTCTATTTTTTAGTTTGGTTTTCTATAAAAAGCGTGTTTTTAGTTTTTTGCCTTTTAGTTTCTAAAAAGCGCCATCTATGGAACACAATATGTTATCTATATACAATACTAGAGGGAGCTGTTTGTAAATTAGTTTTAAACTGTTATTTATTTTCTACTTTTTAGTTTGGTTTATATATCAAATTAGTGTATTGTTATCGGTCCTCGATAAATCTACAAAGTTTGAACGAAATCTGGCCGTTTGAAGTGGGTAAAAAAACGCGCCCAAAGAAGTCGGTTACAAACATACAAACATACAGGTGAAGCTAATAAAAAGCGTGTAAAAAAATGCGGCCTCTGTATCAACAAATTTTTGACTTGACTTTCAATAAATTTTTAAAAATAATTTAATGGACGATTCTACTCAATTTCAATTGTACCATATTTTTGTTATTATACACAATCCGAGGATGAAAGCCAGTAGTAGTATAATTACGATTATCAAAATCCATCATCTAAAAATAAGTAGATTCAGAAAATCCAATTATAAACAATGAAAAAAACAAACGATATTATTTGCTCGTAGTTATCTATAAAAACTTTTAATGGGAAGCGACAATTTAACTCGGCATTTATAACATCGGAGCAAAACAGATTACCTACTTTTAAACTCCAATTAGTCGCTAATTGGAAGCGAAAATCGTTATTGTTGCTGGAAAATGCTTATCGAAAGGTCAAATATTAAAAGCAAATTCTGAATCTCAAATTTTCATTGGAGGCTACGCAATTATTTAGATAGGATGAGATTTAAAATGGAACGCGCGTATTAAATGTTTAAGGTTTTGTGATCAGAAATCGTATTTTACGTAATATTTTATCAGACATTGTAATTAAAACTATTTTTTCGGAGTTTTTCCAGGATTTATTTTGATTTTTGGTTTACGACGCTTCGAAAGCGGTACAGCAATCATGGTCACACCGTAGACCTCTCTTTCGTGACTGTGATTGCTATTTAAAATGTATCACAGTCATCGGCCCTAGTTCCAACTCGTTTGATTGAAAATTGATGTAAAATATTTGGGTTTCTTAATAATTGCTTTTATTTTTGACCGACTTCAAGAAGAAGGTGATACTTATAGGTACTCAATCTGTCTCTTTGTCTCTTCCTAAACTTCCTCTCTTTCTTCGTATTCGACAAAAGGATAACGTATAAGAAAATTTAATTAATACTTTATTGTAGCATTATACTGAACAGTCATTTTATTTTTATTTGTTGCCAAATGACTGAAACGGAAACCGTTTGATTTAATTTCTTCTATACGTTTCGTTATTTACGAAACACAATAGAAATAAAATTATGAAATTGGAACAAAAATTAGCACACTAACCAAGGTAGATAAGAAACATGCAAACTTTAAATACATACCCTTACCAGGAGTACAAACATTCGTACTCTTCACACGATTAAATGTCCCCTATCAGGAGCGAGTTAGAATAATGGGCAACTTAGCTACACGTATCATAATGTACGATTTTTGAGACTACTGGGGTGTATTACTAGATATAGATCAATTACAATTACCTTTATCTGAAATGAGATATTGTTCTACATTATTAGTATCATCAATACTTTGCCACTTTGAACCATCTGAAGCTTTTATATTGGATTCTCTCTCATTGCCGTATTGAGAGCAATTATCAACTTTGGATGCACCACAAAGTACTTTCCTCAATTCCTTTAAATGTTTTATAGTATCCGGAATGGCGGGGTCAAAATCATATTGCTGTCTTATGAGAGTGTTGAACTAAAAAAAAGTTAATTTCAGTATAAATTTACATTACTTTCCGAAGCTTGATTTTATTTTAAACATTTTTTTATTATTATTACTTATTCTACGCGACATTGGCGAAGTCAACTGTGCCCAACTGGCACAGTTGACTTCGCCAATGAAATATAGGAAATATAGGAAATAATTGAATTGAATTATTACTTAAAAAAGGAATTTTATAAATCTGTATGTATGGGACTGTTCTATAAATATCACTTTTTTGTGGAGCCCTTGGATTATATTGTTTGAGAAAGTAAATAATTTGAAAGACATGAGAATATGATCATCCATACATGATCATCCACATATGCACTCGAATCTTCCGTCGTAAGTTCTACATCCTTGCATTCCGGAGTAACAAAGCAACACTTGTTCGTCATTGGCTTATTTGTTTTAAAGAGATTTCTTCTTGATTTTGGAGGAAATACTTCTTCAAATTCATCATTAAAGTTAATGTCTTTTTCTTTTAGTGGCAACTCATTTTGTTTGATATTTGGGATATATCTACGTTGGGTTCTGTTCATAATGCTCAAAACTCATAATAAATGAACAGTAAATCAGTTTTTTTCTTTCGTAATGGCTTAGAATTATATTAAATCCAGAAATTTAGCTCACATGGTTAGGAAAATATTCAATGACAGTTGTTATACAATATGACATTACATTTTTAAAACTATAGTCCTCAGCAAATAACTATCTGTGTCTTGCAATTAAAAAAGACATAAAAATAGCTCTGGAATAGGTAATATACTACTCGTAATGACTTTGATTAAATTATCCTCTAAAGCGAAGGTAAGCAAAAGAAGATTTTCGAAAATTCAACCCCCTAATGTAGTAGAAATTGGAAATTGGAAGCTGATGTCTTGATGTCATGTTGTGCAAATAATATTTGAAATATGGTGATTGGTGGCAGTAGATTTATTAAGTAGACATTACCCGCACTAGATACAGCGTAAAACATATTTTTCTGCATAGTTATAATCTTCGCATGCAACATCAATATTAACAATAATTACAAAGTCTCGTAGAATTCGAAAAATGAAACAACTTATACGAAAGTATACTTTTATTTTCTGGTATATTCATTACCATTTTTATAAAATACAAGCAATATAAAATTGACCACAAGATAAATTAGTAGGTACAGGTACACTTTTCTATACGTTCTTAATGTATGTTATTTACTGATTAAGTTTATTATTGTTGAAACTGAAATATCGTATATACTTTAAACGTTACTTTATTACAATAAAGGTAGTTTTCCAATTACAGAGCATAGTGCGACTCAGTGGCGCACAATGCCGAATTATGCTGAAGCTTAATTGGAACGTGAATAATTGTTTACAAAAGTATAATCCTGTAAAATAAACTTGTTAACAGATCCGAATTTTAAAATAAAATTGTATTCATATTTTAAGGTGGAATATAAAAAAAAGTAATTATTTATACCTTCGTCCATATTTATATTTATTTTTTTAGCAGTTTGATGCGAGTATCACCCGAGAACAGTACTTTTGAGAGTGCTCGATTGTGCGAAGCGTTGCTGTAGTTGGAACATTCAACGTTGAGCATTATGCAGCATAATGCGCTCTAGTGCTGTAATTGGAAAACTACCAAAAATAGGCTAAAGTTACATCAAAATTATTTAACTTTCGGACGATATACGATAGAAGAAGCTGGACAATGATCGGATAATATGTCAGAGGCGGTTAGAGTTCGAATGGTCAGAAGTATCTTGTCACAGCGTGGGAGACACGTAAGTATTGCCATACATCTCGTTGGACTAAATATCTTTTTTACTGAATGACCGTCTACTTGAAGCTGAAAGATAGTAAATTTATTTAGTTGAACATATTAAAAATTAAATTAAAATAAGTACTTACATATTTTGCAGACGTATTTTATCTTGGAAAAAGAAATATACCTAATATAAATTTGTAGTGACCTAACTTGCTGTGCCAACGTTCGCGGGTTCAAGTCCCGCTGGGGGCATTTATTTGTTGAGCACGAATGTTGGTACTAAAATCTTGGGTGTTATTATTTATAATATGTATGTATTTAAAATTATATACCTATGTGTAATGTATCAACTATCTGGTATCCTAACACAAGCTTACCATAGAACTAGATGTTATTGTTGTTTGTTAATCTCCTAACTAATAAGAAATAATATTACCTCATAACCTTGTACATCTGCTATATTTTGGGAGGCACCTTCCATCTCACAAGCAGGGTGTGATTAGAAACCTTCCTTACTCCAGTAAACATCGCTTTAAGACCGTCGCAACTGCTTTTCACAGACTGAGACATATACATATATTACATACGCAAAATTTAATAAAATTCTCTTCATATTCATATAAATAATAATAAACACAAGATTAAAACAAGAATAAGATTTTGATTTAGGAATTCAATCTGTTGGTACCTACTAAGTGGAACTCAACCACAAGAAAAATAACTCGTAAAAGTAATCAAAGCATTGAATATACATACATATGGACCTATTTATAATCATAATTGTTGAATAAAAAATATATTTTTTAAACAATTACATCAATTTTAGGTAAATCATCCGATAGACCTTCAACAGGAATAAGCTTAGGTGTCATTACATCTGATTCATTTACAGCTCGTGCTAATATCATGTGTAATAAATTTTTCATAATACTCTGAAGATATTCCTGCAACATTTTTGTTTTGTTAATTTTAATGGATTTAACATTTAAGTTATGGAGTTATTTATGAAAACATGGATTATTATTATTGGAAGAAATAATTCTAACCATTGATTTCCAAACGTTACAGTTGGTCTCTTTATCGATTCGTATATTAAGAGCAATAGTTTGTGTTGTAGAATCAATATATTTATTTTGAATTTGCAAAATTGAATTCTGAAAATAACATATTGTGACAAGTGTTGAAAGAACGAGAAGTAGGACTTAAGATCTAAGGATTTTATTGCTGAAGAAGTCATAGCTAAAAAAACATTGATTATAATTTGAATCCGAAAGTCAGCAGGAAAAATCAATTATTTACTTCTACCAGTAAACGGTTCTGATAGAATATCCTAAGCATTTATTGCAATCTTAATAATATATTTTACTAACTACTTTTAAATAACTGGCCTTTATTAGATACCAATGCTTTTTTTGCTTCAGTGTTGTCACTTGTTGTGCTCGCTGATTTAACAGAACATTTAATGCCCATTTCCAAATCAGGAATAGTACAAACACCCATACTTCTTTTTACCGCTGTACAATTTAAGAAAATATTTTTTCGTAATAGTGACCATGGCATATTAAACACGCTTTTATCTATATTCTGTAAGCGAATTTTATAAATGAAATTATGTATTTTAGGCTATATATTATATTAGTGATTAAAAAATGAAGAATGTTTTAACAGCATTTACGTACCTCAACTTCCGTTTTTATTTTATTTAATATATTAAGTTCAGGTGAAAAGTACGTATTAATAGAATTTCTAATATCAATTTTTCTCAAATACAAACAATTTTCAGACTTCTTTTCTAAATGATCTTCCAATCGTTCTTTTGCTTTGTGTTCATTGTTCAAGCTACTTATTATTAGTCTTTTCAAATTTCGTGTTTTCTTCTTTTTACTTACTTGAATGCGTTTTAATAATCGTCTGTACATTTTACTGTACATTGGAATATGTTTTGTAAACCGCTTATTATTGTGTTTGCTGTTTAGTATGTCTCTATGTATAGGTTCATTGATTTCATTATTTTCTATGGTTTTAACCACTGCTATGCTCTTAAAAAATTTGTTATCTGCAATTATATTACTTTTATCATATACATCTTCTGCGCAGCGGTCGCCTTCATATGTTCGTAAATAAATATTATTCCTATTTTCGGAATTAATTATACCACCTCCCTTGCTATTTTTTTCTAACATATTATCACATATAGTACTTTTGGAAGGTGATTTATTAATGGCTAATATACTCGTTTTACGTGTTATGTCATCTTTTTCTTGTAAATTGATTTGTTTGTTACTTTTGGTCATATGCAATTTTGGTTCATCAATATTATAAACAACATTGTTGTTTAAGCCAATAGTATTATCATCATTATCAGAATTTCTGTCAGCTCCCAAATAATTTTCTAACGTTTTTCTCATATTTAAATTCAATGAGCTGTGTAAATTATTATTAAATATATTATTTGCTCCTGATTTACCATTATGAATGTTACTATACGAAGAAACCATATCAGTTTTATTATGATCAAATACTTGGTTTGTAAAGTTAACATTTCCTAGAAAAGTTTTAATAGGATTTCTATCAAACATTTGTTGTGAATTTTTGCTTTCCAAAAAAATCTCTTTTGAGCCAGTACAACATACTGGAAATTTCTGACGATTTGACAATTCAGTATGAAACGATTCCTTTGAATACACTTGTAAGGATACCCTTTTTTCTATTGGTTTTTTCACTTCTTTATTATAAAAGCATGATTCAACATTTAATTTGGAAGTTGAAATCATTTTAGCTTCAAACGTTGAAGGAGTTAAAAGCTTTCCTTTTTTTTAAGGGGAAAGTATTTTCATATGAAATATCCTTTGTAGCTGGTTCGAACATGAAATGCGCGGTATGCGGCGGCTCTTTAGTAGTATTGCTGTATGTTTTTTGATATCTGCATAAAACACAGTCACAAAATTTACAGGCACAACCGTTGTAAGTTTTGGTATTTGAAGCATTACTTCGTTCAGTTTTATTTTGAGTGCGTGTGCACATTTCACATTCGCATGGTACACATTTGCAAGTATTATTTACGGGAGTAGTGACACCAAGATCTTGAGATAAGTATTTAGAAGATTCATTATTCGTATAATCTTTATCACTTTTGTAACACATAAGACATTTACACTCTAAGCATTTACAATTTTCTTTAGAATAGAACACTGAATTTGAATAATTATTTGATAATGCAATCATGGCAATTGTATCGAAATTATTGTAATATTTTCTAACATTTTGATCACTTAGACTGTGGATATCGTAATTGCGACTGTCACTTTGAACGGGCTTTTTTATAATTTTATTTTCATCACACCTATCTAATTGCCAGATATCATTTAAGCAAGTATCATATTGACTACGTCTATACGAGATGTCTGATGATACATGACGTCTTGCCATTGTGGAATTACTATGCGTACAATCCGCACATCCACACGGCTCGCATTGGCACGTATTTGGGCTAAAATTTTCTTGTACATGAGCTACAATAATTGATGTCTTCTTGCCTAGCGTATTCTTTGCACATTCAGCACATTGGCAAGGCTCACAATTGCATAATTTTTTTGACCTATCCATACATTCCAGGCATTCACAAGGTTTACAATTACACGATTCCTCAGTCTTATTAGCTATACCTCGACAGTCTTTTCTTACACATTTGTCACACAAAGAATCAGTATTTAAGTTCGGATTGGTACACTCAGCACAATCACAAGGTTTGCATGTGCATATTTCTTTAGGAGGTATAGATATTTTGGGAATACATTCACATATTTTACAACTGCACACTTTATATACTTCCTTCAATCTTTTTAAAATATCTGGTATTATTGATTCATTTGCGTTACATGGTCGTTTTTCGTTAGTATCAGTACATGTATCTTTATTATTTGTAGTGTAAGTTAAAACAATACTTTCAATTTGAGTCAATGATTTTTCGTAATATTTTGTAATCTTTTTTTCATCTGTTTTATCTTTTGATTTGAATTTGGTATGACAATGTTTATTAGTTTCTGACTTTTTATCCTTAATTGGTTCGCGTACATTTTGTTTTTTATCATTACTCGACTCGCAAAGAATTTGTTTTTTAGCATTAGTTGATTTATGGACATTTTGTTTTTGATTGTTTATTGATTCGCTGATACATTGTTTTTCTATTTGTTTTTTATCTGTTTTTGAATTAGGCTTATCTTTTATTGTATCTGTAGAAATATTTAGACAACATTTGGCTGCACAAGGTATGGAAGGTTTGCAAGTGCTGCACGAGCAAGATAACTCAGAATTTTTCTTTCTCAGTTCAAAACAAGAAATTGAATCGCATGTTGAACAAGAACAGTTAGATGCAGTGTCCATCGAATCTTTCTTGGATCTGCAATTTAGCGGTGTTTTTGAAAGAAACTCGCACCCATTCTGTGACATTTTTTCTTTACGGTGTTAGATGTTGCTATCTGCAAGGAGTCATGCTTTTTAATAATATTATTCCGTGTTAAATACCATAACTAAACAAATTACTACATTAATTTGTAGAAAAGATTACTTTGCAAAGCACTAAGTAATTACATATACATAATATAAGTACTTACTTTAAACTACAAATACTAACTTTACTAATAATTATGTATTTGTACAAAAATATTAGGCTCTTTTTAAATGGTCTACATAATATCTATAATTATTGTTTGAAAATTTTTATAATTTACTAATTTAACACGTCATTTTGTAGTGTGATTACTCTGTCAGTTTAAAATTTGACATTTCGCGGCTAATATTTTAAGACGAAAGAAATAATGATAAAAATAAAACTCAAGAATATAATTAAATATTCATTTATTCCAATGAAATTCATATTTTATTAATTAATAACATCCTTTCAATACATGAGATATGTAAAATACAAACTTCGTGTAAGTCGGAATTAATTAAAAAGTTATTTACAACACAATTGGCACGGAAACGATAAATAAAGTAAATAAAATGAAACTAAAAAAAGTAAAACATTTATTTCGTTAATCTTATTCGATTGAAGGTACGCTTTGTTCGATATGTTCACTTATAGCTTAGGTATAGTACCTAGACTCTAGGTCCTAGTATACACAGTATATATACAGTCGCTAATTACACTAATGAAGGCACCAGATTGAGGTCGGTGGAGGTTAACTGCAAAAAAAATTATATATAAATTAATCTAATTTGCTTAAAACTTAAGGGTTTACAATTTAAACAAAACTAAGTAAACGCTATAATCAAATCGTTTGATTGCCTAGTAACCTATCCTATTTAGCTGGGAGGTGTCCTAGGAACTTCACGTCAAACAGTACTGAATGCTATTAATACATTCATCTTTATGTTAGTCCAAGTCATAATCTATTAATATACTAACATTTGATCCAAATCTGTTCTGCCGTTTAAGCGGGAAGGCATGACAAACATAATATATACACTGATTTATAATAGTGTGGTAATTAAGTACAGTAGTTATTTTGTTATCGATCAAAAATCAAAATTTCATTACTATTTAATATAAATATAAATAAATTATAACACTCACATAATTCGCACGTTAGTAAGTGCACTATACATCCGTGCTCCAAACTATCGCATTTGTACCTAACGCACAAGATGGACAATTCTGAAATAAATAGTTTTCATTATTAATATCATTAAATAACTTTTCATGAAACAAATAAATGAAAAATATAAACTTACAACAATACTTTCGATCGCACTCGCTAATTGTTCCTCCATAATTTTCACATCACCATGCTCCAAAACTTCCTATATAAAACATAATATTTAATTATGAATGTTCATAAAAATTATATAAATACTAAAATATAATAGGCTAAAATAAATACACTTTTAGGAATCTTGATTTATATAATTATTTCCATTCAAACATTAAAACGGGTAACATTAAAGGTTTAGTTATTAAGTTTGTGTATATTTACTCTAGTTTGTAAGACTTGATAAGTAAATAAAAGCCCACCTCCTGGCAGTCGCGCACGGCGGCGCGCGCGCGCGGCGCGGCGGCGCACAGGCGCGCGGCGGCGCAGGCGCAGGCCACGGAGGCCAGGCGCGCCGCGCCGCGCACCACGCCCGCGTTGCCGAGCGCGCGCGCCGCCGCGCACTGCGGCGCCAGCGCCGCGCGCCGCCACTCCTGCGCACGCGTATAGTTAGTTCCGATGTCGGCCACCACGGCCAATCTCACTGAGACTAGTCAACTGCACGGTATATTATAGAGCAGACACAACGTGCCCTTTCCATTCCCTTCACTCTCGTTCTCCGGTAGAACGACTATTTAACAAGACCGGCTAGCTATAAGGCCTAGAATCGCGGCGCGACAAATTCTCTCTGAGGCATAAGAAACGCCGCAAACTTCCCAAATCCAGGCTGTTATAAAGATTTTCTTAATAGGGATAGTAACCATATTTAGCCCGACCCAGGACGTGAACTTAGGACCAACAGTAAATGGTAGCCATTAGGCCACAGAGGAAGTTACGTAATATATCTCGGTGTTGAATTCAAGTTCCGGGTTGGGATTAGCTTAGTTATTTCAGTTCTGTTAACATTTCTCGGTTGCCGTCGAAATTACACCTAAATAGTCATATCGATGTATTGTCTCATCGAAATTCGTGAGTGAAAGAAATAGTAAGGGCAAGTTGTGCACTTACATGCACAGACACACTCGCTGCACTATAATATTATCTTCTACGCTAGACAAACTGACTAGTCTCGATAGTTCGGCCGCTGTAGTCGAAATCGGTCAGACGGTTTTATTTTTAAATGCAAATAAAGAAATAAGTAATATATTTTACGTGAAATGTTGTATTAAGATGTCTGTAACATCAGATAAAAATTATTTTTAATTTCAAGAACTTAGCAATTTCAATATCTTACAATAACTAATTCTACAAAAATAATAAAAAAAAATTGAAATATGAAATAAATATCTTAAAATGAATTTTATTCTTCAAGACAAAAAAAATGAAAGTCAATATGTTAATTTAGTTGTTCCTCAACCATTAGTTGATTAAACACAAAACTAACGCAATTATTCTATTATTTTAGTCACAAATTAAAGGAGCACTCACCTCACTGTCGGTCTTCGCATCCGCATCCCCGATTGACCTTATGAGCTCCTTAGATATCGCCATTAGAAGATAATTTGTTATTTTAGCCTTATTCTCATCCGTCACTTTACCGTTAACCGGCATTATCTCTTTACAAAGCTTTGTTAAATCTTCGTCCACAGTATTATGTATTCTGTCAAACAAATCCTCTATTAACTGACTAACTAACTGATTCCTCAACGCTGGACATGAGCAATGCGACTCAGTGATATAGCTCATGCTGTGATGCATTCTGTTGTAGTCAGTCTTTTTTGGTATAGCTGTATATATTGAATATCCCTCATCTACGTATTCAGTTTTTTCGGGTTTTAAATCTATTCTGGAAGCGTTGAAACTTTGTCGCATTTCACTCCTTAACTCTTCTAATTCCTCAGTCTTAATTGATAGTTCGTGGCTCATAGTTTTTACTTTATCGTCGCACTTTCTTTTACATTGATTGAGAGCTTTTTGAGTTAACGCTAGCTGCTTTTCTAATGATTCAACCTAAAACACATTTCTTCTTAATTTCGTCTTGTTTTCTATGCATTTTAACTTTTAATTCCCATGCAATATTTACACGGCACTATTCACATTTGGTGGAACATGCACTCGTCCTCGTGAAACGATCGATCTCTTATGAAACATCGTTTTCGTATCATTATAAAGCGGTAAAAATAAACCATTGAGAAAAATCTAGTCTAGTTGCTGTTAAATTGTTTAGATACTTATTGTATCTAAATATAATTTTATATCAAAAGTGTAAATTTCAATATTCTCTTAATCCCAAAGAATATCTAACTACTACACAGATACAAGGCCACCATAATCTACAAGCTCTAAGCCCAAATCTAAAAGCACTAACTAAACTAAAACACCAAATATAACAAATATCGTTCAATATTAGAAAAAAAAAGCATAAAAATGAAAATACGCAAATTATTTAAAAATATAACATGTATTTGATACAAAAAACTTCAATATTGGACAATACAAATAAAAAATCATTTTCCCACAATATCAAGTTGCCCGAAAGAAATAATAATAAGTAATAAAAATTAATATTAGACCTCTTTTAATCATCAGATACAAAGAATATTAATAGTTACAAACAAAATATCGTACATAAATCTTTTGCGAAAATATGAAAAAATCAAGTAAAATGACAAAATATTTTAGTCAGATTGTTTTTCAATTGACAGATGATTTATACCTATCTGATAATTAAAAAACCGTCGTTAAAATTTCGCAATCCCATAAAGCTTCACCCTAGACCCCATTAAAACCCATGGCATCCATCAAATAGACTTACCTCTTCTTTCAACTCGCTGTTAGTAACTTCAAGTTCTTGATTGTTTTTGCACGCTCTAGAAAGTTCCTTCCTAACACATTCTAAGTCTCCCATGAAACTAGCTTCAGTCTTCTTGGACAGTTCGCGATGGCTCTTCAGATCTTCGTCTAGCTGCTTGTTCGTTTTGCGTAGTTGATCAATTTCCTTCTGAAAACGAAAAGAAATGTATGAAAATTAAGTTGGGCTACTTTTTACCCGATTTTTAACGCTGTGGTCGCTACATTTTTCGCAAAATAGCCCATACAAGTAAGCCTATAAAATTTAGTTTAGTTTCAGTGTATAAAATTAAATTTAGTTTCAAATTACCCTAAACACTGTTTATATGTAATATTTCAAATATCAGTGTTATAGAACATTTACCATTTTAAGCACAGATTTTTTCTGTCGAATGTTTTTTTTTGCGATTTAAATTCGAATAATTGTTTTCATTTTAAAAATGAAAATATTATTTTATATTTTTTTATATAAAATATTATTTTTAATTGTTACCTTAAATTTACTTTCGAGAGCTTTAACCGCGGCGTCAGCCTTCTTTGCTTCAGCATCGGCTTTTCCAAACAACGTGGTCAAATTATTGTTCTGTATTTTAAGAGTTTTGGCGTCTCTTTCAGCTTTCTCGAGCGCTATTCTCATTCCGGACTCGGATTCTTCAATTTCTCGCAACTTCTTCTTCAACGGCTCAAAACAGTTCTTCCATTGATCTCTCTCTTCTTCTAGTTTCTTTACCTGAAAAGTAGGTAATGCTGTTTATTTACTGCACACAATAGTTACATTTGAAGAAGTCCAGGAGTTGAATTTATCACTAAAAGTCTCTCTAGTTGACCTATAGATATATGAACGTAGCAGAAGAAAGAATAAATAATAATTAATAATCATAAACGATACACCGATCGATCTATTTCAGTTAATTTCGCGCACTTTGCACTGACTCTAAGCTCGAACCCAGGAACTCCACCTCTATAATTGAACTGCTAAATGAGACAATTTTTAATTAACTTTTAAAGACTTCTTTATTTTGAATATAATAAACCAGAAAAAATATTTTCTCAAGTGATTATGTCTGAAGTCGAAGTCTGCCCTAATAGAGGCGGAAGGCATCCACAGTATTTCTCAATTCGCAATTTGTTCAGTGGTGAGCTACGAGGCTCGTATTGAGCCAAACGTACGACACGTTTAAAAATAAATTATATATAACAGCAAACAATTATGTACAATAATCCTACCTTCCCTCGGAGATTAGTTTCAGTGTGCAGAGCCTCCTCAATGCGCTTCTTGTACCCGCCCTCCATGTCCGCCCACATGTCGTCCGCTTGCGTCAGCATCTCCAGGTACGCGGCCTCGCGCCGCTCCAGCTCGGAAATACGGGAATTCAGCTCTTGTTCAGTTGCTAGTAACATTTGTATCTTGGCTTGTGTTAGTGGATCTACTGGGAGCTGTGGAATGTTGGTAAAATTTGGTTATAATTATAATTAAAAAATAATAAAAAACCCCGACACTAACTAATAAAAAATGTAATTCGCTATTTTGTAGTGGCGGCCATCTTGGTTTTGAAATTTAACATTGTGTATATTATTGTCCTCGTCAAACCCTTTCATTTGATACCTACATTGAGGGTGTTGTTAAAAATATAAGATCCGCCATTTTGTTGCGGCGGCCGCATCTTGGACCGATGTACATCAAATGCAACTAAAGACACTCCCGACTAATTCACCTTTCAAACAAAAAAACTATATCAAAATCGGTGCATCTGTTCTAAAGCTACCATGCCACAGAAAGACATACAAACACATACCCAGAGACACTTCATACTTGTAACACCCAGATTTTTAGACATTCTTAAGAAATTAGATATCTTCTCAGCTTTTTGTACTATAATAGAATTTATTATACATATACACCTTTATTTTAAATTAGTCTGTCTATTGATGAAAACCGCATTAAAACCCGTTGCGTAGTTGCAAGATCTTAACGTACAGACGACGCGCGACTTTGTTTTATACTATGTAGAGATTGAGCCATGCAACTGACAATAATTTCTTAATGAAATGACGGAAAGCAATAAATAACGTATAATTTGTATCAATTTATGATTTTAGTGTAGTTTTAGAAAACCTAGGTAAAGATTTATTATAGAAATTCGTCACGCACTGCGGAGATAACAAGTGTACGCTCTGTTTACTTTGCTTTTATATTGTTTGTTTATATTTATGCCAAAGGAAGCTGTAATGCTGGGTGATCTCATAAGATGAGTAATTAGTACTTAAGGATTTACATCTCGTTTTTATTTTAACGTTGTTATTTTTAGGTAATTATCGATCGAGCATGATTATTTTATACTTGTTTCGGTTAACAATTTTGGCACTTCCTTCTATAATTTCGTTCTATTATTTAGTTTTATTGGTGCCATTTTTAGTCTAACCCATTCTATATTTTGTTTTGTCACACAATAATTGTTATTACACAAAGGAGAATTTTTATACGCTTCTTGTAAATTGGTACATTAAAAATATTTAATTTTTTCAAATAATTTTTAACACTTATTCGCTCTATTAGCTACCACTATCATAATATATACTCTTAATAATCCAGCTTCATGAGAATAAGATAAGGCATTTCGGGGTACATATGTATGTGTATTGGAGATTTTTTTAATTAATTTTAAATTAATTTCAAGTACCTACAATTCAATTTTATCGTCAATCAATAATTTCTTACACTTAAAATTTTTAAACTTACCTGCTCATTTTGCTTTTCTTTATTTATTTTATCTTCTAACTCTTCTATCTTTTCTTCGATTTTGTCTTTTTTCATTTCAGCTCCACACATGACGGCGGTTACTTGTCTCTTAGCTATATCTAATTCTTCTTCTAAGCTCTTAACTTTATCTTCTAGAACTTTCTTCACCTGTGATGTTTGTTTCTCTATATCTTTCTTTTCTGATATTAATCTGAAAAATCACATTTTATTTACGCAAATTAAAGAAAGAAATTAATAGTATCGAATTATTTCACATATTATATTATAACAATTAAATAAGTCGTTTGTGAGCCCCCAACGGGATTCGAGCCCGCGACCGCTGGCATTACAAGTAGACACACTACAAACTGAGCCAAACGTGTCGTCAATAGATAATAATAGAGCTAATATTTTCAGCAAATTTCTTAATTTGTTTAAGGTTTTATGTAATGATTAAATTAAATTTACTGTTTGTCTGTTGTTTTAAGCCGCTGAACAGTTATCGATGAAATTATAAAATATATCAAAAGCATCATGAAGACGAACGATGATAGATAAAATGATAGCAGAGACGCGATGGAAAACTAGTTAAAAATAATTTCATATTTATGTATATCAGTTAGCAATTTCTTACTCTTAGTACACAGACTCATTCAGACAACGATAAAAATAATATTCTTCTAAATTAATATTATTCTATTATACATTACCACTAACGCTAGAATCCTGATAGTCATACGAATGTCAATATTATTCTAATATACATAATAATATGTAGTCGTGTCCTTCAAAGTTTCTTGAGACATGTAAATGAATGACTTCATTCATATGTTAAACATTGTAATTAATTTAGTCATGAATGTTGTAAATTCAAAGAAAAATGTAATCAAAAACATATATTTTAAAAATTCTAATTTTATAAATCTATCAACTATCTGGTATACGTAACACAAGCCTCGTAGCCTTACCACGGAACTAGATGGCGCTGTGTGTAATAATGTCCCAACGTGCTATAATATCTCTTCCATAGACCTCAATGATATTGGCTGCCGAAATTGATCGAGAAGACATATAAGCATTTATTTATCTACATAACACCAAGATTATTCGACGACAAGTTTGGCTCAGTTTGTAGTGACCCTACTTTCTGCGCCAGCGGTCGCGGGTTCAAGTCCCGCTGGGGGCATTCATTTTGTTAAACTTGTTGGAATGGAATCAATGTTCGTACCCGAGTCATGGGTGTTTATATTTATAATATGTATGTATTTAAAAGTTATATATGTATAGTGTATCAACTATCTGGTATCCGTAACACAAGCCTCGTAGCTTACCATTATGTGAATAACTTCCTAACATACTTATTTATTACCTATTACTTACTTGTTTATTTGCATTTGTAGCTCTATGACCGTCGACACGTCAGAAGTCTCGTAGGCGACCACAGCACTGCCCTTTTCCTGCTCTTGTTTGATTTGCTTGATGGCCGTCTTAGTGTCCGGCGCGAGCGGCGACATGCGGTGCATTAACGCCTTCTGTTATACGTGGTAATGTTTGTTTTAGCAAAGCAAAAGTAATGTCCCAAGCGAGTGTATGGCAGCTTGGGCTGGCTGTCACGTCCGTTGGCCGACTATTTAGTAAGATGGAGATTTTATATGAAATTTGATGTCGAAATTGAGTAAGGGTAATTAATATATGTATGTATATTGTTAATATTATTATTTTTTTTACCTAAGTTACTCCTTATAACATCAGTTATCTACCGGTGAAAGTCCCATTAAAATCTGTGTAGACCTTTTTAGAACTCACCCCTCAGACAAACCAAGAGAACATACAATTAAATACAAAATAACAATAAATATAGAATATTTTATATAGTGTATCTGACCCGTGTGCCGCAGGACACAGTGTACCCGACGGCGCGCAGCACGTTCCACGCTATGAGCGCCGGCACCGCGCGCTCCAGGCTCTGCAGCCGCGAGACAAGCTCGCTCTGATGACAACATAAAACTAATTATTATTTATTGATCAGGAAAATGTATATTGATAACAGACATTAATAGTTTAAACTAGGGTTGCCACCTTTTCGAATATAGGAGTATGTAGGATCCTTAATGAAAAATAAAGTAGATGAGGGAAATTCCAAAGAAATAATAGTAGTTTTCGTTACACAAATATTTAGTTACATTTAAATTTATATTTTTTATTGTTTCGCAAAATATAGTAGTTTTGCCTATTTTATATTATGTATAGTTTGATATAGTATAGTGTAGTGCACGCACCTCGCGCGCCCGCAACGCGCAGTCGCGCGCGGCGAGGTCGGCGGCGAGGCGCTCGGCGTGCGCGCGCGAGCACTCGCGCTGCTCCGTCATGTCGCGCAGCTGCGCCGAGCACAGCTCGTAGTCCATTTCTAACCTGCACACCGATATTAGTAGTTAGCAGTTACTTTAACTTTACTTTGGTGCGTTCTTCACTACGTAAATATAGCATAACTGCACAGATATAAATGTAACTATATCTGTGCATAACTGCCTCAGTGGTGTAGTGGCTAGCATGTACGGTCGGCGGTCGCACACCGGGAGATCCTGGGTTCGAGTCCCGGGTCGGGCCAAGTTTAGTTATTGAATCTTTCTGTTTCATAAGCCTCAGTAACAGCCCGGAGTTGGGAAGTTGGCGGTATTTCACCCCTGTGCCTCGGAGAGAACGTAAAGCCGTCGGTCCTGCAACTTAACTCTCTCTGGTCGTGTTGAGCTGTCGTCCCACCGGAATATGAGAGTGATAAGTAACAGAGACTGCACTTGTGTTTGCACGTACACTTGTGCACTATAATATCTCCCGGTCGGGAGGACTTTAGATATAGCATTGTTTACATATAACTTTATTTATTTAGTGACATGCCACTAAAACCAGTCAAAGTTGTCATATTTCATCTAAAACTTCTTCATTCATTAGTGAAAATGAAAATCAGCCCAAACAAATTTTCCTCCTCATAATATGCAGACGTAGTCTTACTGTTGGAGAAGTACTATATACTTCATGTTACTAGTTAGAATGTAGCAATTAAGTTATATAATATTTAAATCTTATCCACCAAATACTATACAATTAGTGGGTTTATTTTTTTATTTAATTAGTGCCAAATTGTAAAACTTCATATTTATTTTATATATAAAAAAATAATAATATTCACTGTTGCCAATGTAAGCGAGTATCGTTCTCTATCTCCTCCAGCTCGCAACACTCCTCTTCGAGCCTCTCGTACTTATCTTGAAGTTCTAGCAGCTGCGTTTCAAGCTCCTATAAAAATATTTAATTATAAAAATGCATACTTAAATAATGTAAGACTTATATATAATTTTATTATTACGCTTAATACAAAAGTTTGGATAGAAATAAATAAGAAAATATATTAACGTATGCAAAAATGCTTAAAACTTACTTGTATTCGATTTTCAAGTAGAAACTCCTTTTGCAACCTTTGAGCTAGCTTCGCCTCCTTAACGTCTTGTGCAGCTTCATATATCGAAATCTTGCCTTCTAAAAACTTGAGTCTCCTTTCGTAATACTGTTTGTGTTTCTTCCCCAATTTAACACATTTACATTCTAAACTATCGCCATCGTTGAGATTTCTATTCCTAACACCTTGTTTTTCTAATTTTTCTCTAATACTATTCAGTCGTTGTATTTCAGTGTTCAATTCGCCGCTGTATTCAAAACTTTCTTCAGTTTGAGTCCCTTGTGATTCTGTTTCAACGCCCTCGAATATACCGCTTTCTTGTAATATGTTACTTGGTTTTCGTTCTTCGCAAAGACTTTCTAAGGAGTCAGACTTGTATCCTTTTTGTTGGTAAGGTGTGACTGTTGCGATCGCTTTGTGGGTTTTGTGCGATAGAATATCAATGTCCGATTTTAGTCTCAAATCACATATTCTTTTTGGTTTTGCCTGGAAATGGAAATTTAATGTTTATTTATCTATTTCTAACATTACATGATTGAAGTTTGAAGTTTGTTTGAAGCTTGTGTATGATAGCTATGACATGAAAGTGACAATATATAACTATAAATCACTATTCTTTCAATTATTTTTTATTCCCTATGAATTCGAATGCCCGAATATGAAACCTTACACGGAATAGAATATTTTAATAATCAGGGGCGTATTTACCCTAGGGCCAAGGGGGCCATGGCCCGGGGCGGCAGGCTCCGAAGGGCGGCAAAGCCAACATTATTTTTTTTAATGACATTGAAACATTTAAGTAAAAAAAAACGAAAGCTTCAAAGCCAACATATTGTTTACAATAGGTCCACTACCATCTATACTATCAATCATGAATCAGCCTATCGCCGTCCACTGCTGAACAAAAGCCTTTTTTATTCATTTTTGAGATTTTAGCATTGACGTATACACAAGTGGTTATGTGAGACTCATTAACCAGAAAAGGCAGTACTACCCACTTAAGCCCAACAGACCTCAACCGTCATAATAGGGCGGCGCAGGATTGCTTACGCATTTAACCACGACGCCCCGACGGCCCAGCAGGTCTGCCGAAGCAGACCACCCAGCCAAAGGTCTCTCACAGCCTGCTCTCAGAAAAGTACCAGAGGACTACTGAACAAAGGGCTCCGACCCCAATGAGTGCCAACCAGTCTTTGCAGTCCGCATCCATCCACTGCCCCGTGCCCGCCACCTTTCTTAAGTCATCGGTCCATCGTGTTACAGGGCGTCCTACACTACGCTTGCCAACTCTTTAACATGTTTCGGCTCCATCTATCATCAGTGCGCAAACATGACCAGAACACTTCCACTACAGAGAGCTAATTTTGCATGCGATATCGCTTACTTTAGTTCTATGGCGAATAACTTCATTTCGAATTTCCTCTGCCAGAAAAACACCAAGCATTGCGCGTTCTATGCTCGTTGAACCTTGAATTTGTGGACCAGCCCTATGTCATTACTGGTAGCATGCACTAGTTAAATACCCTGGTCTTATGGTATTGTGGGATCGATGACTCTAGAAAATGATGTAGCTTCCCAAAAGCTGCCCAGCCCAAGCGTATTCTTTGGTTGGTCTCTTTCTCAAAGTTATACCGGCCGAGTTGTATAGTTTGGCCAAGTATATTTATTCCTGCACAACTTCAAGAAAAGCGCCATTTACGATCACTGGTTTCGGAGATACACGACAATTCAACATGATTTTGGTTGTCCACTCGTCTTAAAGAATCACTTAAGCTGTTTAGCATTTTTTCCAAATTCAGCAGAGTATCTGCCATGGTGACTATGAAATCGGCAAATCCCAGGTATGTTATACTCTCCATTAATGATGATACCGCGTCCGTTCCAATCGAGCGATTTAAAGGCTTCCTCCAATGCTTAGGTAAACAATTTCGGGTAGATACATGCCCTTTCTACCCCGCTGTGTAATCGGATTGGCCTTGTGCTCTTTGACTCTGTATTTGGATGGTCATCGTTGCAGATTGGTATAAGCACCGTAGTACTTGGATATATCTCTGCATGGATTGTAATTTGTAGAAATTTAGTTTTACAATATTTATTTTTTTGTTTTTTACATTTGTTATCATTTAAGTGGGACGGATGTATGTAACTAACTTTAAAATATTTTTTTTTTAAGTTTTAGTTGCTATTTTTGTGTTTATTTACTCTAGTTAGTAAGCATTATTTAATAAATAAAAGAAAATACTTCTCGTAGTCCATAAACGCAAGGCATAGATGCTGATTATGAAACTCATCGAATTTTTGGGCGAGACGATTCGTCATAGCTCTTGAGATCAACTTATAAACACGGTTCAGAAAAGTCACAGGTCAGTAGTTCTTCAATAGGGTTTTATCCTCCTTCTTTAAGACTGCCTCTACTCCATGCCTCCGGTGTAGTGTCATTGTAAAGAACAGAGTTAAAGAACTTTGAGAGCTCTGATAGAATCTTTGTTCCTGCCGTTCTGAGGAACTCTGCAGTAATTCCGTCCTCACCCGGAGCTTTGTTGTTTCCTTGTTGTTGGTGTCCAAGAGCTATCTTAATCTTGCTTACGTCGATGTCGGGAAGCTCAACTAGTTCAGTCTGGATCCTCCACGTGATTAGACTCAAGTGGAAATATATGTAAGGAGTAAAGATCTCCATTATTTCCTCAATAATTTGGGTATTCGCTTGTCTTAGATTACCTTATTAGGTTTCTCACATCCCTGTCAAGTACCTGACGGACTTATTAGACTGTGTGGTATTTACAATCGCGCGTCCCTTCGCTACTTTCGTTCAGAGTCTTACTTGAGAGCTTCAACTTTTGTCCATCTCTCGATCGTGTTTGTGATTTGTGTAGCCCTAACTGAAAGCTTTCGCAGCCAGCTAGCTTCTACATCACTATGTTAGTCTAAGAGTAGAGTAGAGTAGTAGTTTGATGTTCATATTCAGAGCTCCCCTTACAAGTCGGTGATCACTGCCAATTTTAACCCTGTTAATCACTGAGACATCCCTGAATATGTGGCGATTGTTCGATATAATGATGTCGATTTCGTTGTTTGTAATATTATCGGGGCGTTTATTAGGTCAAATTCATATAAGGCCTTTTCTGGAAAAATTAGTTCTTCGTAAAAAGCCAGGTCCGATTCATATGAGGCTTTTTCTGGAAAAATTACTTCATCGTAAAAACCAGGAGCTTTTTCCAGATGTCTCGAGGAAGTTTACTAACATAACATAACATCCATACCTCAGACCAAATTACTTTTTTATTTGGTCTGAGATCCATACTAACAAGGACCTAAATAACATTTGCGTTGAAGACATCATATTTTTTTTAAATAAGTACTTTATCGGCACTTCATGGGGCGGCAGAGCTAATTGGCCCGGGGCGCCAAATTTGTAAATACGCCTCTGTTAATAATCATTAACTAAACTAACTTGCGATAACTTACGTCAAACTTACATCAATTTACACTTACGTTGACTAAGTATAATAAATTTATTTCTAGATATAAGTATGGAGTTTAACCAAATATCTTACCTGATAGCATTCATCTTCACTAACAGAACTGCTCAACGCTTGGAAATTGTAGAGCATCATCAAAACCTGTTCCAAGCAGCTCCTGTCTTCCGCCGAAGCCGCATTTAGAATCATTTGCTCTAAATGATCCTTCACCGGATTACTTTTCAACGAGTCACTGGTTTCCGAATTTCTTTCTAGAACATCTGCTAATACTTGGGCTTTGGCGAAGTCATCCTTGAAGTCATCGTGTGAGAGATGCCTTCGAGGGTTGCAGGGGCTGCTCGGTGTGTGGGGGGATTTATATCCGGAATCCATTCGTTTGAGTTCGGGCGACGCGGAGTCTTTTATCCGGGAGCCGGGTGAGACGCAGCCCGAATCTGAGTCTGTTAGGTTATCCCTAGCACTCTAGAAAACAGAAAACATATTTTAAATTTCTTTAAATTAGTTATATTATTAATTAGGTAGTTAATATACAAAAAGTGTTATATAAAGGCAAAAACACTGTTTTTATCATTCTTCCACACATGAATATTCAATAGAGTAATGTAAACATAAATGCGAATATATTTTGCATGTTCTCAAATAGTACTAACGTAACGTTTAAAGGAAAGGTGATTTACAATGTTAATTAAACGCCATTTATAAACGCTTTGCTCTATTGTTATAATAACCTAACAAGGCTACGTATTATTAGGTTAAATTTTAAACAATAACTGATGAGATAATTTGTTTGCGGCACACGAGTTGCGTGGGCGCACCTAAGTTTGGTAGTGTGGCAGTGGCTATCCAACCTACATCTACCTAAAGCCTATAAAAGGTTTTGTTATGAATGGTATTAGCATTAAGATAATTTGTTTATGAATACGTACGTTACATAAGACCGCTCAGTCGTTTGATATAGATCTAAAATTTCCTTAGGCGGTAGAAGCTGGACAATAAAAAGGTATCCGCAAGGCGCAAGCGCGGGCGTTAACCGTGAAATCGTTTGTTTTAACGCAGCGATCTAATTAGCTACGTGATGAAATGATATTTATTGCAACGATTGTAAAGTTATTTAAAGACCTATTATTACAGACGACTGCCTCGTTGGTGTAGTGGCTAGTATGTACGGTCACACACCGGGAGGTCCTGGGTTCGAGTCCCGGGTCGGGCCAAGTTTGGTTATTGAGTCATTCTGTTTCGTAAGCCTCAGTAACAGCCCGGAGTTGGGAAGTTGGCGGTGTTTCACCCCCATGCCTCAGAGAGCACGTAAAGCCGTCGGTCCTGCGCCTTAACTCTCACTGGTCGTGTCGAGCATTCGTCCCACCGGAATATGAGAGTGATAAGGAACAGAGAGTGCACTTGTGTCTGCGCATACACTTGTGCACTATAATATATCCCGCGCCGTTGGCTAGTCTCAATGAGATTGGCCGCCGTGGCCGTAATCGGCCGGGAGGACATTATTATTATTACAGACAGAGTTTTAATCGAAATATTACATACGGGGATGTTCAGTTTAAAAATGCATAGTTCCCAAAACTGTCAAATCCAAATGACATTGACTGTCTGTCCGTCTCTCTGTCTGTACTCTGTAACCACATCAGGAGAATAGTACAGAGTTAGGTCAGCATATAGGATACTTTTTACGTCGGAAAAATGTTTCATCTCTGAAAAATGTATACCATCTAACGTACGTAAAGACAAAGACATGAGAGTCTCTAGTATTAGATAAGTATTGAGTATACTGACATCATATTTTATATGACATTATCATACTTACAGGATTTATGAATATTCGCAGTAAATACGCAACGAAAACACTATTAAGGTATCCAATTACGAACAGTCGATTACACTTCAGTAGGTATTTGTAACACTATACAGCCATAGAAATGCGTAATCTTTTTTACTAGCTATTGTGAGTTCAAAACTCAAATTATCTACGAATTAATATCATTATTTAAAAAAATAAGTAAATTAACGGATACGAGCTCTCTAACAGTCTAAAAAATCTGTCGAAAAATTTTGGTGGTACGTTCCCAGACCGATAGACAGACAAAAGTTCAAAAAATTATCGATTCGGCTTTTGTAGTTTAATCATTCATTTTTAGATATAAGTCTTAAACTTAGGTTACAGGCATTAGATACATATTACGGTACATTCAGTACATAAATAGACTTTAATTGCATACAAACGGAACGGAAAGAGGAAACGGTAGCGTCCAAAACCATATACACTGCGCTATGACGTCATATCTAAGTAAATCACTATGGCTATAAGACGTTTGATAATTAAAAATAATGATTTACGCATTTAAAAAAAAACACCTAATCTTATTTTATAAATACCTTCGCCTTAGCATTTTCAAGGTATACTGGTATGTATAATACGTTAATGTGAGAAAAACAAAGATAATATTTTTTTATCGGCATTATACATTAGTATCTAGTACTAAACAAGATTTTCCTATGGCCTTGCAAAAGATCCTTTCGTTTCTATTAGATATGCTAAGATTCTCAAAGGTGACCTCTGATCGATAAGCAAACAAATGAAGAGGTCTTGTACACCGAGGTATTATGATAGGCATTGCAAATTTTACGTGTTAGTAGAGATTAAGTTAAAGGAAATAAATCTTTCCACATAAAAAATATGAGTTTTAAATAAAACATTAAATATTTCTTGAAAAATGTTATTAAAAGTTATTGTTACGAATATCAATACAAATGACTAATTAAAAGTTTTCAGAATACTTGTCTGTCTGAGAACGCATCACGAGAAAACTACTGTGATTTTTATGAAGTTTTGTATGATAATAGTCTCATCTTACGTCATAAAATGGAATTATACCTATAATATAGCCAATTTTAGTGGTTCCATAGAATAATTAACCCTACAAACAGATACCTACAAATTTTTCCTTTTATTTTTAGTAGATAAAGAACGCTAGTGACATTAAACAAATACGGAAATGAATGCACAAGATAGATATTACATACTTACGTAAACATTACTTTAAAACATTACCAATAATAATTATACGCAATATGACCAACATAAAAAAGAACATTAAATAAAATCACGTGCAAATTCGCACAATATTGACGTGTTATAGCGTCAGTAAAAATAACAATATTTTAGACTTAGAATAGGTGTGTCACATGTCTGTTTACATCACTACAAGGCTTAATAATAAATAATTGCTAGAAGGTTGGATACTTGCATAAAATTATTTCATACATTACTTAACAAGCGGAGTTGCGAATGTACGAGTGATTAAGAAACATCTCATAATACGAAAATAACTGAAATTTGGTGTAAGTACTCATACGTTAAAGCTAAAAGAATTTATTTTCTCACTTTAGATCTTTATAAGAATCAACTTTTGTCTCATAATTGATTTGATTTACTCTAACTTCACTCGGGCGTATGCCTTGGTGATTTTTTAATTGACAAATCTTTTTTTGTTTAACCGTTCTTAACAAAACAAACACTAAATGTTAATTGAAGCACATTCGCGTAAACCTAAGAAAGTATTATAACCACACCTAAATTAGCTAAGGCGTTTCTGAAATTATCGTGCATAAGCGCACAGTTACACAGTGAGAGACAAATATTTTAAAAATCCTTCTTTAAGGGAACATTGCATTAATAAAGACCTAATAACAGCTTTCCTCAAACTTTGATGTCATCAAACTTTGTTGAACAGCAATAAGTTACATTATACTTATTATGATGACCAAATGTATAGTAAAGACAAAACCTCTCTTTACGCGCATGAGTTGTCAAGTCAATAGGAAAAGCACTCCCATATACGGTTTAAGGAGTCAGAAATTAGATATGCACGTCTTAAAGGAAGTGTGTATGACGAATGCCTCATATATTTGGTTTGTTTCGTATTGCTTGCACCTGCAGTTAGTACCTGTACCGTACTGCGTAACACGTTATAATTGCATATAATTACGTAGTGCATCAAACGGGAGCGTTCGGTTCTTGGGAGGTAATATTTCAATGTATTTAAATACTAGTGCCTTGCCTAGCTTTGCTCGGGTGGACTTTAGGTGCTATTGTACTGTAATATACCTATGTATATACACATCATAAAGGTAGCGTCACCTTTTAGCAAATATTACTAATAACCCTATGTGTCACTTCAAGTTAAAGAGCACTACATTTCTTTTAAATATACACTTAAAACGTTTCAGCGTGAATAAAAAACACACACAAAACTTCTGTATTTATAATAAATAAAAAAACATGTTGGGACACACAGCACCACCTAGTTCCACTGTAACGCATGAGTATCTTGTTAATGATATCAAATAATTGATACACTAAACTACTAAGGACTAACTAAGGACTCGAACCCGCAACCGCTGGCACTGCCAGTAGGGTCATTACAAAGTACAAACTGAGCTATACGTGCCTACAACTGTGACTCCAAGTAAAATTTTACTATGTTAATCGATTGGATATTTTGCATTTAATAGGCAATTATCTTAGCGCCAACATAATTGATTAATATTCAGATAAGTAACAGCTTAATTCACAAATCACTTCCCAACCAGTTACCGCTCCGCTGACTAAAGCCTTCAAACAAGAGGCTGATCGAACAAAACATTGTCATTTAAAAGCAGAAGTATCAATACGACGTAAAGTAAAAAAACTATGTATTATTCATTTAATTGACTTTGCAATAATTTATTTCCTATAATATATGAAATACGGAATAAATAATAATGTAAATTCAAAAACTCACCTCTTTCAATAAATCCATACTAAAACTCGAGCACATTATTATAAATCAATCACTTATATTATCAAAGTAGAGCACAGTCACGTTAAGAACAAAAAACTCCATCACATACACTTAAAATTCAAACTCAAGCACTCACCTTATCCGGGCTTGCGTCTTCTAGCTCGAGTATCCTGAACTCCATGAGCTCGAGTTGGTCGCGCGCGTCTCGCAACGCGTCCGATAGTCGCGTGCACTCGCGCGCCGCTAACGCCGCCCGCTCTGCCGCGCTCCGGCATTGCCCGCACGACTGTCACCATGAGTTTGGTTAGTTAGAGACTGTCAAGGTTGGGAACTTTCTAATACTACATTTTAAAACTTAATTACTATAATTCACTTCACTACATATTGTAATACATAGTCCTCCACCGCGTATGTCTGTCTGTTCGCGATATGCTCAAAAACTACTGCACAGATTTTCATGCTCACCAATGGATAGAGTAGTTCTCGAGGAAGGTTTAAATTTATAATTGTTAAGTTTTTGTATGCATTTACTAGCGGAACCTGCGGCTTCACTCGCGCTAAATCTAGAGACGAATCCGAGCGAAGCTAGGGTGAGTCGCTAGTACTATATTTAATATTTTGTTGATATAATTGTAATTTTTATAGTTAAGAGTTGTACAGAATTCTTTTAGCACATTATTTACTGCAATGTCTGATATTGTATACAAATAATTAAATGATTTTAATATTACTTAATTTAATCTCTTACTAGTGAATGATTTTATAAAGATAGAAAATTAATTTAATATATCTACTAAATTAGAATATAAATATATATAACGCCTATTTAAAAAAATAATTACAATCATTTTCAGTTATACTTAAGATACACGAGAGGGATTTAAGTTATAATATAAAATTATTATAATTATACTTATAAAGTTATATCTCACTCAGTTTATAAATCACCATCCATCAATTACCTACAACAATAACAACGCTAATGTTTTAAGTAATTAATTAACTGTCAATTAACTAATTAAGTACGATTAAGATAATTAAAAAGTCTTAGATCTTTAAAGTTGGTTACCCTACAAAACAATGGAGTGACGCAAGAAACAAGCGCCAATAGTTTAGTGGGTGACATGTTCGTATCGCAATAATGATATTTACGCCGTGAGCGATGCTCTCGTGATGCTTCAAGGCCAATTCCGAATACCTCAACAAATGAAGTATGTCATTGGACAGATTCCTTAGTATTAACTTAGAAGTTAAACGATATTGTACGCTTTTAGCAAGATTTTGCTAATTTTAATACAAACATGTAGAGTGGCGTAAAACTGACCTAAACAGAAAACTTCTTAATATCTATAGTGTAAAAAATATAGTTTATAGTATATAACATATTACAATATATATATAATATAACATGTCAGTGATAGCACAGTGGTAACGCGTTCTCTTGGGTAATAGAGTAAAGTGGGTTTAAATCCAGCAGAATCTTTTCTATCATAATTACCACTCGTCTTACGGTGAAGGAAAATATCGTGAGGAAACCTACATAACTGTGGGAACGTAGCAAGTTTTCGCACTTGGCTAGTGTGATAGACTATGGCCTCATCCCCCTCGTATTGATTGCCCGTACCCAAAAGTGGTACGTTAAATAGGGCTGAATACAGAAATTCAAGGTAGTAGAAACGTGAGGAACTTTTATGTACAATATTTTTTATATTTATATCCTTCAGATTCAGAAGGAATTAATTTAATAATAAAACGATGTTTGTCATAAAACGATCATCGTCGGAAAAGCAAATTATATATCTAAGCATAATTACTCTCCCGCTCGACGACTTGCTTCATTTTAATTTCAATAATTTTAACGGGAACCGACAAACGTCTGCCACGATAATGAAAACCTTTCAAAGCGATACTGTATGCAGTATGTACGAGAAAGTTAAACTTCTATAACATTGATTTTAAACAGACGATTCTAATTATATAGTCACTTTTGAATAACTGTGACACATTATTTCTCACAGTCACTTAATTTCGCTTGGCTCGAGGTTCTCATGTACTAACAGTAGCCTGTACTAATTTAGATCACAGTCTAAGTACAAAATTTTATTCAATATTTTTTTTTAGTTTTATACTATTACATATTATATTAGTGTATTGCTTTTTACTACTCTACATAGTAGAAAAATGAAGCGATTTTCCGCCGGTTTTGCTTCTTAGATCCTGTAAATTACGCAACGGATTTAAGTGCAGTTTTAATTAATAGACAAAGTGATTCAAGAGGAAAAAGGCGAGGAAATGTCTTAATTCTGTGAAATCTATGCTAAATAAACGTACCTGGATTCGGACGCACCCGAAAAAAAGTTACCCGAAAAAAAGGGTGTGTCGCTAGTAAAAATCAAAGTATAAGTTCAATTCACGCGCTTATGTAGATTTGTATTATATCTAATAGCTTACGAAATGCGTTTGTACGAGGATGAATTGTGCTTTCAACTTAATAATTTACATTTTTCTGTTGTTTATTGTATTTACCAATGTAGAAAATAAGATACGATTTAAAGTCTCACAATATAAATTATTAACTTCATAAAATTTACTATTAAAATAAATAAAAAATTGAAGTTATTTATAGATTGAATATAATTATTTAGTGTACCTATGTAGCGCGTCTTTCTGCGTACGCAAATCGCTTTCTCTATAATTGATGCCTTTGATTAGCTAAACGAATGCTGTAAGTTCATGTTCAGTTATTTAGAAGATATGATGAACCATGTTATTATGTAAATTATTGTTTATGTTTATTACGATGAATAGGAGGATCAGGCCACTGTCCACGACGCTGCCCTAGTAGGGGTTGGCGGGTAGCATCTTTTCAAAACTTGCTAGGTTCTCTCAGACATGCAGATTTCCTTACCATGATTTTCTTCACCGTAAGACAAGTAGTAACCATATTTAAAATAATTCGCACATGAAATTATCAGAGGTACCCACTTCGCTCGGTTAACCAAGCGAGCGCATTCAAACTGGGCTACCTATAACAACTGATACTTACCCACATTTCGTTGAGCGGTTGAGGAGAGAGTGAGGCGGGCGCAGAAGACACCGCCGAGTCTTCGTCCGACGGAGCTTCCTGATACAAAATTAAAAAAAAACATAAAAACATTTTATTATTGAAGTCTAAAAATTATATTCTCAAAATTTTTAACTTACTCTATAAAAGCTCTCTTTTCGATGTTGTATGTCTGTTTTCAAATCTTCTCTGTTGTTCTTTTCTTTTACCTGGAACAAAGAAGAAAAAAATTATGAGTATTTAAATATGTTATTATATTATAAATATAAACAATCCTAATTTTTTATTCATAAAAATGTTGAAGGTTAGGAACAATGGTTAAACATCATCAGAAGGTTAAGCACATATCATTATTACGGAAAAAAAATATGAAGGCAGAGCTCAGGAAACATATTTCTTTAATTTATACTTGAAAGAAAATATTAAATCAATCATTTCTCTTCATCTTCAGCTCTTTTTACGTCCCACTGCTGGGCACGAGCCTCCCTCAGTACGAGGGGCCATAGTCCACCTCGTCAGGCCATAGTCCACCTCGCTGACCTAGTGCGTGTTGGCGAATTTCACATGGCTATCGAAAAACTTGCTAGGTTTTTCTAAGACAAATATTACATAATAAGTTTTATTTAACACTGATGTACATATTAGGGACCAAATATAGAATATTAGAAAGAAAATAAATTACTAAAGCAAAGTCTATAAAATCCTTGTTAATATACTCGTAACTTCGTAATAGCGCCTGTTAAAATATATTAGCAAAATTGCTCAACTACACTTCTACTCACTAGATAATCATCTATGACGAATGAATTCAATTAAGGTTTATAAATCAAAAGGCTTCATAACAGATAGGAAACTAGAATTAGTATGCAGAATTATAATAACACATAATGACAATGTAAAAGAAAAATTTTGATTAGGTCCTTATAAAATAATACATAAAAACACGACTTTAAAAGGGATCTATCTCTATCTCTATAGGAAAAACATTAAGTTGACGAGGGAACGTTACGTAAAGTAATTCTTAATTTATGTAGTCGGATGCAGTAAAAATCAAAAAACAGAATGAACGAAGTATCTGATCTAAATACTCGTAAACATGTTATTGATAAAGCTTTATTGACACTTTACCTTCTTAAGCAATATACAGACGTTACTACGTCGTTGTTGCTCACTTTAGGTATATCTTAACTGACCTATCACGCCGACACTAAAATACTAGAATGTTTAAAACGCTAGAAATTTGAATACTAAAGCAAAATTAATCAAATGAACTATATTTGCTGTCGCCCATAATTTTAGATGATTACGATAAAATGACGAATGAATGAATTTTCGTAATTAATTATGCAAAACATAAAATGACTCACCAATTAATATTGAGAATATTTTCAAGTTATACATTTTGTTACGTTATAATAGTATATGGGCCTTTTAACATAATTCTCTATTAATATTTTACGTTAAAGATGATTTCATTTAGGAGAGTGGTATAGGTTATAGGCTAAAATAATCATGTGAGGTAATAAAGTTTGGGTCACTTCACGTAGATAAAAGTTCGCTTAATCTTAAGTTCTTCACTTAAGAAAAGCTATGTGTGAGAATGCACCCTTATTCAGAGACTTAACATCTTAGGGATTTTGCTACATGTATTTTCACATTTTAATCTAAACAAATTAAAGATACAATTATTAAAAAACCATCTAACTGGTCCAAAATCTAATTTTTAATATAATTTTAAGATACTTCATACAAAGCAACTAGAAATATAACATTTTAATTAAGTAAAATCTTGTCAAGAAACGCTTATGATTATCTGAAACCACACTTTGGGAATCTCTGGCATAAAGCTAACCGGTGAAAGGGATTAACGGTTAGTCAAAGATGGTAGTTTAAACACAACTTGTTGTCTATGATGTAGACACTAACCGCTGCGTGAACTTTCTACACTTGTATATTACATTGTAAATAATATTTTTATCAATGCTTAGCTGCTAGTATTGATATATTGCAAATATCCAGCTGTCCGTCTGCGTGTGATGAATTCAAAGTAATTATGAACATTTGGCATATCAGTTTTGTGTACTGAAGTAGATGTATCTTAATATTTCATTAGGTAAAGCTCTAATTTTTATCATTAAGCTGTGGTATAAGCTTTCCTAATACTTATTTCATTTTCAATTCTTAAGTTTAAACGTTTACTCGCATAAAACTTCAGTGTCTCATGGTGCTTGAAACATTGTGAATATATGGGATACTAACAAATCAAACACAATAATAAAAACTAAAAAAATATTGACTAGACTTGGGTACTATTGCATACTAGCGACTCATCCTCGCGTCGCTCGGTTTCGTCTCCTAATTATATTTTAATAGTTATAATGGAGTTGATATACTACATATTATTATAAATAGTATTTTTATACGCCATATCTGACACGTATTCAACATAAAAATAATTATAAATGAAACTACCTTTTCGGATTTTGTCGCGGATTTATTTTGATTTTTAGTTCCCGACGTTTCGAATGCTTTACAGCAATCATGGTGAATATCCCGTGACGAAAAGGTAGTTTCATTTATAACGTCGAATATTCACGTAAATCTAAGAAAGTATTATATAAAAATAATTATTCAATACGTCCAGCATTTTTTACTTTTGGCTTTTAGACTAACCAACAGCCATCGATTATTTTTATCAAGAAAGAGATCGAACAACCCCTAAATAAATTTATTCAGTGCCTACACATAACTTGAACAATCAATAAAATATTGTTTCTTATTGTAAAATCAATTTAGATAAATGTCAGCTTTTTAGTAGGGCAGATTTGTCTGTCGGTTTGCAATATCACGATGACCCTCCGCCTTTCTATTGACTTTCGCTAATCAAGTATTGATCGGTATCAAGAGTCCGAACATTCAAAGCTATTGAAATAGTAATTTAATGAGGTACTCGTACTTCTTCTATACATTACAAAATAATGAATAAAACGTTACATTGACCTTAATAAAATTTTAAGATTTTAAATTAAAAAACAACGCCAAGTGGCTAAGTGCGTGTTTTAGTCACATGTGTTTCGAAAACTTTCTGTGTTATCCTCGCGATGTTTTTCTTCACGTTAACCCTTAATTTGATCACGTTCACTGTGATAAACATTCATAAAAAATAAATATGGAGTGACTATTATTTGGTATTTTTCGGTTTTTATTTTAGTTATAGCAAGTTTAAAGTATATTAATTGCTATAAAAATAATTCTATTAATTACAAAATTGTTCATTTATAATAATCGAGACAAGATGTCAGCGAGACGTGGGCATTCGATTCTTCACAAGGTAAATGTTTTTATTTACATGTTTTACATAGGTGAACTAACTTTTTTGTGGTGTTTATTTGCTAAATAATGTTGTAGCTTTTGCTTGAAATGGGTTTTAGGTAATGTTTTATGTTTATAGTAACTTTTTTTTGGAGGCAAACTTGATTGTTCATCACAATGAACACTGCCAAATACTCGAACAAGTGTTGTCAAATAGATACGTTCATTGTGATGAACATTGCCAAATGAGGTATAACTTTTATTAACAAATAATATGCTTTGAATGGCGGGTTTATTTGTTATTTTTGCTTGTTATTAAAATAAAATACAAAACCGAAGGCATATAATATTAACACTTGTTCATATCGAGCTTGCATCATCCAAAACTAGCGATAAATCAGAAAACAGTAGAGACAACGAATTTCCGCCACCTTTTTCAAGTCCTGGTTCATCTTCTGCGCCTTCCCTTGATCAATCTTTAGAACGTTTAGACATCAGTAATAATCCCGAACCTGAACATACTCAAAATAACGATGAACAGCCGTTAGAATCATCCGAATTGTGTCATTCCGAAGCTCTCCAATTAACTCTGGTTTTGCAGAAAATTTGCCCTATCATACTATCCAGCAAACCAAAATATGATAATGTTCCATCATTATCTTCAATAATATCGCTTCCATATGAGATACAATGGTCAACACCTGGTACGTCTTATATTGGAAAAACTAGAGCAAACAGCAGAAAGCTCCAGCTATTAAGAAATCGAAAATAACACCAAAGTTTTACCAACGGTTTACGAAGAAAATATCTTTCTTCGATTGTAAGAAAGAGAACCGTGCCTTATTGGAAGAAAGATCCAAAACCTATATCGCTTTTCCAGATTATGATCCCCTTGCAGATTATTTGTATTTATTTACTTATTTTTGATGATATGTTTACCGATGTAGTAGACCAGACTAATCTTTACTTTGTTCAACCAACCGGAAGATCTACACCTGAATATGAGAAGAGGGATTTTATAAGCATTCATATTCTGATGGGAACTGTCTAAATGCCATGCTATATGGACTATTGGAGCAATTTCGATTTTATTTGGTTTCGATATGGCTAGATAGAAAAACATCAAAATTCAAAGTCTTTAAAAGTTTTTCGATATGAATTTTACTTAAGTTTAGCAAAGAAAAACAGATCTAATAGCTCATGAAAAATGCAGGAATGTAAAATTATAATCCCGAGATCAGTCAGGCTTACAAGCCCCATCAGATTTGACAATCTAGGACATTATCCAAGCACAAAAGATATGGGGCGATGCAAGTTTTGCTAAAAAAAATACAACAATATATTGTACAAAATGTAACATGAGACTTTGCCTTGTTACGAGTAAAAATCCTTACAATTGTATTTTACATTTACATAATAAATAATTTGATTTATTTATAAATAAAGTGTTTTTATTTTCCCTGTAAAAATTGATGATGTTTACCACAGTGAACATTACAAGTTACTTGTTGTTCTCAACATATTTCGCAGTGTTAACTGTGATGAACATTGATTTCCTGAAAACCTGTAAATAAGATAATTTTTTTTCTATTTTTCTCAAGGTCTATATACCCCTACGACTTCAGAAATATATCTTATCTCATAAAATAAAACAAATCGGATCTCTGCCAAATTAAGGGTTAAACTCTTTTCAATCCGTTATCCAAGCTTACTGGGCTACCACTGTCAGTAATTATGTATAATGTACATAAGTAATGCATATTATGTATACCTAATTGAACATTCTTAGATTCTTGAGAAATGACACATGGTCGCTTAAAATGCAAGGCTTGTTGCTAGTAATTTATCTAGACGTAATCGATAAACGCCGATTGCCAGAATTACAACAGTGAAATATTGTAATTAGGTCAAATCCTGTAATGGGACAATAATTGCTCATTGAACTAATTCATAGTCAAGTCTCGGAGTCGATCTATATTCTCATCTTGGCAACGAAAGTAATTGTTAGAGATGGCACACATTGGATATTTTTTATGTATGTTCGTATATTTATTTTGATATATTTTGCCAAACTCCGAAAGCACAAGTATACTTTTTGTTCAGATAAGCGATATTTGCCAGTTTTTACCATTTTTTTTAATAATTAAACTGCATTTTTTGGGTGGTCTGTAATATTTTATTTAAAAACAAAATATTCGCTCTTAAATGTTGGCATGTAAAATTTGAAGTAAATTAAAATTACGGTTAAACTTACATAATTTTACCCAACAAAGCCTAAATAGAGTTGCACTTAACCTATATATCATAATAATAATACGCATACAAGTTATACCTACATTATATTTTTTTTTAATAAAGCGTTCCCTATTATGATGGCTATGCGACATAAAATTCTCCTATATGCAACAACTTTTTACGCACCTGATCTGAATGTAATCGAATTTCTTCAATGATTCCATTCCAACACGATCCTAACAAACTTTCACTATTTATTGTTCTTTATAGTATCGCTACAGCTGATTCATTGCGAAACAATACGACAAAGTATTCTATTATACGAAATAGTAAAAAATATAAAACATAACCTATATATTAAGTGATAATGGTCTATCTCCAAAATATAGCAATTTTATAAAAGTTAATTTTAAAATTAAACAAATTAAAAGATACTTTAAAATACTTGTCATATACTTAAAAAAACCTTGAACTTCAATTCAATTCTCTAGTTAAGGGCTTCAAACAATCTCGGGTAATGTTACACTATATTAGCATATTATACGAATGAAAAAGCTCAAGTGTGTGCTTCTAAAGCACTTAACATCTACACCATATAAACTTCATTATGGTCTATGTTTCGAAATACCTGGTCTAAAAACTTTTAGATTAATTAAGCAGAGTTGTTCCATACCTACAAAGTTGCGAGTACACCTAATCCACTCCTATCTTAATAAAATAATTAGACACATGAAAATTATTGAAAACAATTGAATACTCAACTTATGGATAAACAAGCTTGTAACCGGTGGACCAAATCAGTAATAGTTGCATTGATCTCAGTCAGTGTCCTAGTTCCCAGGCCGTTGTTAATAGGGAGCCGTGACTTACCGAGTACGGTACGCAAGCCGCCAGAATTATATCTGCCATCAATCTTAAATGGCTGTGAATGCACTGTTATTGACTTTAATTAGCTTATTATGTTAACTGGTGGTCATTTATTAGAATTCCACATAATCATTATTGAAAATTTGAGGAAAATATTGTTTTTAAATATAGTATTCAGCCCTTTTCAGCCCATCCCACTGCTGGGCACAGGCCTCCTTTTACTACGAAGGGAATCAGGCCATAGTCCACCACGCTGGTCTAGTGCTTGCAAGACTGACTTTACTTTACCTATATAGAAGATATAAAAATATCATTTTTTATTGTTAGCACTAAAGCTCGCCAAAAGCTGGAACGTTAGCTATAATATCTATAACTTCTCACATAAAAATATTTTATTACCCTAAAAAAACAGTTTTAATATATTTAAATATCATTGATCAAAGTGCCAATTGGTATTATTAGTAATACGTAGGTACATAATATTACTAATACGTATACAAAGTATGTATGTAATTGCATTCACTGCCCCAATTCCCCGTAGTTTGCTTTTGCAGGAAGCCATGACTTATTCAGTACACTCGCATGTTGTTAGTTAATCTTATAAGAGATCATAAATTATTGATTGGTTAATGTTGGTATAAAATATTTTATGATCATTCTTAGTTCATGCGAGTCTTTAACACATCTCAAAAGCAAAATACTACTGATTTCAAATATATATTTGTAACTATAGGTATACATACTACTTACTATAAAGCTCGAAATTTAAAGCAGGTTCCAAAAAATATATGAAAGAAGCTATTCACTAAAAAAGATTTTTAGAAATTCAACATCTAAGAATAGTTTTAGTCTTAGAAAATTGTGTGAAATTTAAGCCCATCTTTTAAAATTGCACAAGCTAAGTCACGTCTAAATGCTAGTATTGCACTATTATCGAATAAACTGAAATCCATAATAATTAATTTCAAATACGACATCTATTACATTTTACAAATGCTTACGATTACTAACCAATAAAATAAGAGACTGGTCTTAAATAAATAAGCAGTTATCCATCGCAATCGCTAATCGTATAACATAAATCAATGAGACACGGTAAATATCGATATTTCACTTGAGTAATAATGTTACAAATGATATCGTAACGATTTCGTAACATTTATAATATTATTATTTATATCGATAATAATTAATCAATTCGAATATATAATCAAATGGCGCCACACTAGAGTTGAGTTGTTAATGTAAAAATATATTATTGTACGAGTACCTATTACTTTTTTATCTTGACGATAGCAAACACGTTTGACATAGACTATACAAAAACTCGTCAAAGGTATCAATAGCAATAATTAAGCGACATTAAAATTTATTTTATCTTAAAAATAATTAAATATTTACAAGTAATTCGCAATATATACAGGCGATTCGCATGTTCGGATTTCTTCCCTAGGTACATTATAGAGGTTAGTATAAGTTTTTCAGAGATGTGATATTTTTCCTATATATTTTGATCCATAATCAGCTATTATGATGCCAAATTTCATCAAAATCTATAAAGTATTTTTTAAAACTGTAGATTCGGCCTCTGTAATAATGACTATTTCAATAGGAATTTCCAAAAAAAAATTATGTAGATTCAACGATTCAACATGTCCATGTAAAAGCCCCTTACGATACTCGTACGTGATTATAAAATTAAAATATCAAATCAATATTAACCTTTCGCAGAGAATAGAACTGAAACCCAATGATGAAACATATGAATTGAACTTTAAGCCAACAAAAGTATGGGAAAGTGCGACCCGCGCTGAACTGACCTACGATGAATAAGTGCGTCAGTTATTTGTAGGGTAACCATTATTAAGTATTATTTCTACTATAAATTGACAACTTTTATAGTGCAAATTAAATAAATATTGACTTATAATAATACACAGTAAGGTATATCCAGGATTTAAATACATTTTATGAATGTAATTATATTATAGTTTTTGGAGGTATATGTAACTACATACAAATTTTTTTCTTTAATGATTGGTGGAGATTGATACAATTTTTTTACTCCTGTAATTATTATCGATTATATCTGTTTTTGCTATAGCTATATATAATTATGTAAATAATAAATCAGTTTGATTTAATTTAAAGTTTATTGTTTTAGTTATTTATTTGTCTTCTTAAAGACACTTATTTTATCAAATGTTAAGAAAAACATAGTCCGCTATCTTTGGGAGTCCACCACATTGAATTTGGAATGACGTTTTTTAAAAACCATGCAGTGTCATCCAAACTCAAATGCAAAATTAAAGCTCAATTGGTTCAAGAAGTTTTCTTTGAAAATTCATACAACTATGAATTGCAATGTAAATAAAGCCTTATGGCAATAAAAAAAATTAAAGTCACTCTTTCATGGTCATACTACAATCTACGTTTCAAGTGGAAGCGATGATCAATCCGATTGAGAATATTCAATTACGACGCGAGGCGGAAACTTAATAAATCATATAATCAAATATGAGTAGACTACGAGATGGTGTGAAAGTGCGAGCTGTAATAATTTGCATAATTTGCCTACACTAATATACCTACTGTCTATATATAGATTATAAACATTATATTACATGCGGATAATATTAATAACTTACATTCAATTATAATAATATTTCATACATTTAGTAGTAATGTATTACTTTGTACCATATCTAAATCTTTCGTCATTTAGTGAATAACCTTCTTAGTAGCACTCAGAATAATCGTCTGTCACATTAGAACAACATTACAAATATTGAATGAAAGGTATAATAAATAATAGTTATAAAGGTTTTAAAGTTATAACGCCATTTAAGCCTTTAAGGTGACATAGCCTAAGGTCAAAAATGATAAAGTTATATTTTCCTTATATTAGTCTGTACATATGTCACACACGCTTTTACTTAGAGATTCCAGAAACAATAAGTTATAAATTGCCAAAATTAGAATCTAAGTTAATCGAATACAAATAGTACTCTATATATTAAACTTTTCTACTTTATAATTATGCTAATCAATTTTAAAATATTACTTTAATATAGCTTGAAAATTGGCTCAAATCCTTTAAAGGTTAAAGTTTTGTAGTCATTCATTAGACATTCTATTCCTTAAACTGTAGACAATTCAAGGATCTCTAACCTCTTTTCAACTTCGGCCGTTCACCGACATTTTATACCAACAATAGGACAGATGTCAGTTAGATATGGTCGAAATACCTATCTCTTAGGTATTTCGACCATATTTATCGTTAGTCAACGATTTATAATTAGTACACGAAGGGTGCTATACTATGTATTAGATTAATAGGCCACCGTTGTCCGTCCGTCCGTCTGTCAGAAAACTCTATCTAAGGACCCGTAATAGATAGTTGAAACTTTTACACAGTCTGTATTTTGTAGTGCCGATACAACAAAAATAAAGAAACAACATGGCAAATTTAAATTAGCCTGGCCTACGTGTAATAGAAAAATTATGTGAACCCGTTGTGTGCGATTCCGCTTCGCACTTGACCGTTTTTTATATTTATTTAGAGATACTTTTTTGAAATATTAATTTTTATAAATATTAAAATGGCAGAGTTATTATATGCGTATTCATTAACGTGTCCTCATTTACATAATATCAGAATAACAAAACAAAGCTACTATTTCTAGTCTAACATAATAAGTGTATAAGCAAATATTGCAAAAAACATTGAGACTGGTATATCAATATTTATAAGAACTTAAAAATATTATTTTCAAACAAGGCAAGCAAAAATAGTCACAGTACGAGTACGTTCGTATTATAAAACGATTTCCTCCGCCACGTCTGTCTATCTGTCCGTTCGCGATAAACTCAAAAACTACTGCACCTATTATCATGCTGTTTTCATCAATGGATAGAGTGGTTCTCGAGGAAGGTTGTAGTATATAATTTATCAAGTTTTTAGTATACATTTACGAGCGCTTCGCTAAATCTAGGGATGTGCTCAAGCGGAGCGAAGGTGAGTCGCTAGTTAAAAAAAAATTGCATAGGTATAGCCTTCAATAATGATAAATAAACATATAAAACCTTAAATGCACTTAGTCTAGATTTTAAAAACTATATCAGGAAAATGTCGTAACCTTTTTACCGCAATTACCGAAATCGAGGTGAAGAAGGAAATAGTTTTGGGTCGCATCTGACTTTCACGACTCAAACGCACTGGGCGATCGCTAAGTGCATTGCGTAACTAAGATTCAACTCATTTATTATATTGCCAATAATATTTGTCAGTTCCTAATGTGAAGACTTAATTAGCAATTTATTATATTTCATATAAAAGGCTGATGTTTTGATTTAGCTAATCGATATTTAATGCGAAATACTGAACTATAAATAATCGATCCTTTACTAATTTAAGCATAAAATTATAATTGACTGCCGCTTTCATCACATATCATCTAATCATGTCAATCCGCATGAAATATAATAATCTAAAGGTTTAAATATAAAATTTAAAGTTACACAACAAACAAAAACGACAAAATAAAAATATCCAGAATACTCTTACAGCCGACTCACACTTGACCAATGTTTACCGTAATTTTAATTCTACCGAAGCAGATTATATAGCAATTACCTCAACTTAGTATAGAGTTCGAGTGATACATTGTATTATATTTAATGAAACGATAAAAATTCTTACATCGTTTTATTGGGATCCTAGTAGGTAAGTTACGGAACAAGGCGTGCCTACTAATTTCATAGTGCTTTAGCTCGTTGCTGAATTTAAAAATGATTTATATAATTATCAATTTATTTTACTTGTCACCATGATTTTTCATTTGTTTGTGCTCAAACCTAAATATGTACCCATGTATAGATAGACCAGTCGGCTTATCGAAATAAAGAGCCTAACCAAACCCAAAGGCCCAAATTTTATATCACCAGATAATAAATGCGATAATTCAAATCTACATTTTTCTCTACTTTCGCCTTTAACTCGGAAAGTATCGATCGCATGAAAAAATTAAAGATCGAAAAATTATAGACCTAGACTGTAGATAATTAATATACAGCACGACTTTAGTCTTAATTGTTTTATTTGCAAAGTTGTAAATGAAAATTAAGATGGCGACGATTTTTCACGGATTTGAATTTAAACTTTTCTTCCGGTGAAATAAAATTTTGGCCTAGAATTTTTTAGGGGCTCAACCCTAGCCCGACTGGGTTATACCGATATGGTGTAGTTTGGTGTACCGTGTAGGATGTAGTAAAACTCTTTTACCACTTCACTATATATCTAAATAAAAGATTTATTACTGTAAATGTCTGATAACATGTCTTGAAAGCTTTCAAAAGTTTCAACTTTAGTCGTAAAACTTTGACAAGTGAAGTTTTGATTTTTAACTACTAACTTTATGTCAGCTGTAACAATTCCCACAAGAACAGTTACTTTCAAAATGTAGGTGCATTTGTCGTTTTGCACATCAGATGTAAGTTCAAAGGTTATTATAATCTATCTACTTTTATTATTTGCATATATTATTCATTATTTCTTAGATTCGATATTCTGACATTGTTTGTTGGTATAAAATATGTTTTTATTTTTTTTTTATTTTAATTAAACCAGTTTTATTTAATTCTACTAGTTTTTACTGATGCTCTTAATTGATGTGTTATTACTGCTCTCAATAGCATACACTTATACAAGAGTCTCTTACAATAACGTGCTCGCTTAGGGGACAGAGTGAAGCGGGTTCAAATCCCGGGTCTCAACTCTTGTATTTTATGCGTAAATAATTTCCAACATGATTACTACTTGTCTTACAGTGAAAGGAAATATCGTGAGGAGACCTGCATGTTTGAGAAAACTTAGAAATTTTGCGAATGACATCTGAAGTCCACCAACTTGTACTTGATCAGCGCAGAGTTTGGCCTGATCCCCCTAGTATTAGTGGGAGGTCCATGCCCAGCAGTAGGACATTAAAAAGGGCTGAATACAATACAACATTTAAAAACAACAAAAAGCAATTTCTTTAGCTTTATAATATTACAATCGATGAATTAATTTAATTATTAGTAATGAATGGACCATGCTTAACAAACTTCTGTTTTATTTATATAATAGGGACTTAAATAAAAATGAATGTTGCTAAGCGCAAAAAAATGGCTCGACCAATTCGGCATTTTTTATATTTTCCTTTAAGGAACATGGAAAATTTTAATAATAAAAAAAAATACTATTAATTTTTGACATAACGAAGTCTGTCCGGTCAGCTAGTTGCCAATAAAAATATCACCACTCACACATTAAATATTTCAATGAGTCACAAATGAATTAGGTAATTAACATCATGTTAAAGATTCTAATTCACACGCTATAAACTATGCTTCTCAATTGTTTTGGGATATTTTAAGTAATTAAATCCGATTTTACAACTATTTTAAAGATTTTATCACATAGCTAGCGTCTTAACCTCATTTTGCTTGAGTTTGTCCCGAAGTACGTTTTATTATGAACAGAACCCTAATTCCTTTTCTAAAATAAAAGCCTAAGATACTCCTTATAACATCAGCAACTGAAAGTCCCGTCAAATCGTCCGGGCGTTTTATAGATTATAGGAATCAAACAGACAGACAGACAGACCACATATTAAAAAAAGTGGTTTTTTTTTTATTTATTTATAATTGTCCCTTTTCCCTTATAAGCACCGTAGGTATGTATGCATTTGAATGAAAAGCTGTTACGTTAATGTTTGAATCAGACGCTTTAACTTTATTAATCTGTAGATCAATAAAAAAAGTAAAGTTATCTTGTCATTTTACAAGAAAAAACTTGCATATCCCTGAAATAGAACCGACGACCTTTCCAATAAAGGTGACAAAGTTAAATACAAAATTGTAATGCAAGCAATTTTGCAAATCGTCATGTAAATCTGTGAAAAATAAGATAAGGTTCTCAAGAAATCTGAGAGAAATCTCAACGAATCCTTACAAGGCATATATGGGAAAAATAACACGTGAGAATGTAACAACTTCCGGTGGCATAATTTGTTATGTTTATGACTCATCGAGTGTAAAAACTTGAACTACGATAGTAATTTACGAGTTTTGTGAGCTTCACTTCACCATTAAATATTAAATTATAGGATAGTTAATAAGCTGTTGATTTTAATTCCTGTTCTCATAGAAATCGACAGATTTTATCTAATGTGTTGTATACACATATTAAAAAAACCGTTCCATTTTGATCAAGATTTTGTTTTTATTAAAGCTTTTCTTCCTTACTTACATACAATTATTTTAAATTTTGTTTGTTTGTTGTTTTCGATACGATTGTCTTTCTTTCGCGCAAGAACAGACGGCATTTTTATATGTTTACATTAACAGGATAAAAGTAGTAAATTCAGATGTATTTTTGTCCATAATATTTTGTATAATCGTGAATCATGTATAATCTCTAGTTAATTATTCTTATTTATAAACAAGAGAAGTTATATATTAAAAGCCGATGAATAAATTCCAAAAATAAATGAGTTTGAAGTAATATCAACATCTTTGTACCTCCTTTTTTAAATAAAACAAACTTAAAAACTTGCAACATTTTATAGATTTTGACTAAAAAACCAAAAACATTGATTGTTATATAACTTTACACTCTTCTCCATAATTTACTCGATACTTACTGGATGTAAGTCGTCTAAGTCATATTTTTACTCACTATTTTATTAGGTGGCATTGTTTTAAATGCTCTAGTATACCCGTCTTTAGATGTATCACTACCACTAGATTCACTACATATTATAAAACAAAGTCCTCCGCCGCGTCTGTCTGTCTGTTCGCGCAAAACTCAAAAACTACTGCACCGATTTTCATGCTGTTTTCACCAATGAATAGAGTGGTTCTCAACGAAGGTTTAAGTATATAATTGATCAAGTTTTTGTACTTCGTGTCTAGTCCTAATATAATTTTATATTTCAATTCAAATCGTCACGCCATTTTTGCGTTAGCCCGCGTTAAGTAGTAACAAACGAAAACTCACTCTCTCACATATAAACTTTCGCATTTACAACTTGATACTAATATGATAAATCTTATCATGCCGATTTAACAAGTCGTTAATTAAACTTTGCATCTTAAACGTGTGTAGATCAACATTTAACTACTTTATGGACGTACGAGAGTCATAAAGAGTTATTATGCAGAATTTAAAAGCTTTCCTTTGTTGCATCATTCATTTATCAGTACGTTTACAATCTTCATGTCATCTCTGCTAAGTACGTATATTATCGTCAATTATTCCGATTTAAAAACGAATTGATGCTTCGTAACGGGACGATGAATCGTAACTTTATAGCTTATACTTTATAGTCATTATATCTCATGTCGTAGGTAGAAAGTTTGCATTTGAGTTAATGGCCTAAAATGAACTGGCTACTTTTATTGTCTTAACAATCATCTTTAGCCTACATTTTACAAATTAAAAAAAAACTAGTTACATTAGTTATTTTTGTTTACTTTTTAGTTTTTATTGTTATTTATTTTTACAAGAGAAATCTATGTATATACTATATACTATATATGTACATACATGATATAGTGTATACTTAATTTTTTTACATATATATTATTGAGTAAAATGGCCTAATAACAAACTATAATGAACTTCAGAAGGTTAATTTTTGAGGGCTTATTAGAAAAACAAAACCGTCTAATAACGATATTTACGTTACGTTACGACCGCGATGTTACGTTTCTAGCGCTCTTTAAGCCATATGATGAGAAATGCATAGTAAAACATTTTTCGCTTATAAATATGTAAATTGTTATAAATTCATAATTTATGTCTTTAGTTTTTACCTCATTTTCGATGTTCCACTAAAAAGGTATTTGCAATATGTTCAGAACAGAAGTCGAATCTGTAGAAAACTGTGTTAAGGACTAGCTCTTACATTTGCTAACAATTAAAATATAATATTATTTTTACCATATACCTATTAATATCTTTTAAGACTTTTCTTTATATTTTCTCTAAAGTCCAAACAGTGTAGAAAAAACCAAATAATTATCTATATTATCTAACCTCCTTGCTGGAACTTTATTTATTTTTTATTTTAATGTGTGTTCATATACATTCTTCACTTATCATTATTATTTCTTACAAGTTATCACTTTTCTTCAATCCTTTTAAGAAGCACTTCAACCAGTCATCAATAAATTCGTTGTGATAGATGACTCTGTAACGTCAACTTACCACTCAAAGAAACTGGTTCGAAAGTGGGCTAATGAATTTTGATCTTGTACTTTGGAGTGAAGGAAGTTCAAGTGCCTTTACCTGAACCCCACCTTTTTATGCATACATTTTTAACATACCGCTGTTCCATTTTGTTTTTCTCCATAATAATAGCTATAAACATACATGAAATAAAATTCTAATTGACTCAAATGTGTACGAAAAATATTTTTTGGACAATCTTACTAAATTCGTCCTAATTATCGATACAGAGGCTGAATCTAGTTTTTAGAATTTTTGTCTGTCTGTGACCTCATCACCAAAATACCGACTGATATACTGATATACTGATAGATTTTATTTATTGTTATTATTGTTTGATATCATTATATATCATAGATTTTATTGTTTGGTATCATTATAGCTGATTATCATTTGGGATCAGCCACCTTGAGGGAAGCCAGTTGCCCAGCTGGTTTAAATTGTGCACCCATTCAGATGAATCTTAGATGAAAATCTAAGTTTAAACTATGTCAAAACTTGATATCCAAAATTTAGCGTACTAACATTTCGCTGCGGGAAGATATCTCATCTCTGAGAAATATATACTAACAATAAAAATGTAAGTGATGAACCCGAGCGAAGCGTGGATGAGTCGCTAGTATGTACCTATATCATACAAATATATAAATAAATGGACTAAGTTCCCAATTTTGGGCATTGGGTATAGGTCTTCTCCTTAACTAGTAGGTACCGTTGTAACCGGTTGTCGATCCCGGTCCGGTCTGATCGATGGCTGTGTGACGTCAAATTACCGCTTAATGGGACAGGTTCTTAAGGAGGGCAACAAATTTTCTTTAATTTTTCAAAATTTCAACTTCATTTTCTTCACTTTTTTCTAAATTCTCTATTGTAAAAATCTTTGAGTACTAACTGAATATCAAAAACATTTATTTCTGTTGATTCCAACCTACATCATTCCGTTTTTTTCTTTTAAAATAGAAATTCTACATATACACTCTATCATAACTGAAAAAAAATTGAATAAATGGAGTGTTTGCATAATCTTTACGAATTCATTTTGACATTTACCTATATAGTAAGGTTCAAAGTACTTAATACTATAATTAATTACAACATAGGTAAGTAAGCAGTAGTTCTATCTCAACAATAATATAAGATATGTTTAATGTAAAATGAAAATTAGTAATATTATTCTAACAATTGCAAAGACAGCTAAAGTAATGCATTGAGCTGCCACAAGCAAAGCTTATGGCTGACAGCTTGTAAAATACGATATAATTTTGTGAAGACTATCGTCTATTGTTTATTATTATAGTGAGAATCGTGCTGAAAACTTAACCAGTGGTTTAACACAACACCGTCTGAGTTTATTTTATGACTATACTTGTCCCAAATAATATCTATGTATACATATATGGGTAAATCGGAATAGTTTCAATAGAATGAAATATGTTATAAGTATAAGTAAAATGTAGATCGTAAAGTCCTTATTTACTAATAAAAAGTGACGTGCAATTGCTTTAAGTGTGTTTGTCCGTAGGTCAGTTGTTGCAAAAACTTATATAAAACCAGCCGATGTAGAGCTAGGACATACTTTATTACACCTAAATCTCTCAGGGGATCTACGTAATATTAAAAAAAGAAGTAAACGAACAAAAACTGATGTAAAAAATCATTTATAGAGTAATTATACTTTTATAATATTAGGAGTTACCATTTAAAAAATGCAAGCTCCGCAAATAAAAATCAAACCCAACAGTCGTAATTTTAATTGAAACGAAATAACTTTATCCTATAGTTACAAGTATTATGAATAAAATAAATAAGAAAATTCCGTGTGTGTACCAATCCTTAGGTATAAACGGAACACGTTTCATGGGACGTCGTGAGTATAGAGCCTTCAACACCATAATCAGATTTCTCTTGTGTTAACCAATTTTCTATATAGAATATGAGTACTGTATACTACAGATTCTAGATTAGTCAAAAACTAACTAGCATTTAATATATTTATGTTTGGTACAGAATCTAATTTCAACGTAACAATTCTAGGATAAAAGTGAAATCATACGAAATAGTATTGTACTGAAATATTGAATAAACAAACACTGCAAAGGTGGACACTGCAACTATGTGGTAATACTGTTAGTTAACGTTTGCAACAACGAAAAACGTTAAGTGTAAATTATTTAAGAGGTGCTATATTTATGATATTGCTTATATGTGGCCAAATAAAAACCATACTAACGATATTATAGAACGATATTGTATGAATTAGAATATACTATCTAAGAAGAATTTGTTTGTAACTAAAGCGACTATTTTCTCAAGATAATATATTGAAGTCGTGCGTAGAGCGGAACCGTTACACAAACCATCGATTACTACAATCGAATAGAATCGATTCGGCTGTCCGATATTTCAAACATAAATTATTACAAAGTGGATGTAATAACTGTGATGTTTATTTTTCACAATTTTAAAAATAGTGAATTGAAAGATGTTTGAAAAGAAAAGTAAGTCATCCATAATTATTTTAAAAACACTTGTTCCAGTTAAAATAAAAACAATACATCTGCTCGCTCTGTACGATACACCTTTATTATAGCAGGTGTCCACCATCAATTATTCGGTTGCATAATTTGGCAGCTGTCTAAAGCCGGGGAAAGTGAAAGAGTATTGTCATCGAAATGTCAAAAGGCTTTGACATTTCAACTGGAGCTTAACTGCCTTCTCGACTTAAATATATAACAGTATGTTTGGAATTTAAAAAACATAGTCTCCTGATGGTAATCAATTATTGTGAAAATTATAAACAAAAACTGAGATCAAAACGCTAAAAGTCGTTAAAATATAAAAATATTCCACGCATAAAAGGTGGACGTAAATGGTTGCAAGGTGAAACTTATTTCTATTAATAAAGTCCCATTTCGTTAAGATATACAAATACTAATGGTCGCTGAACAATAATTACTTGTTATCTTAACCTTCTATGCATATTATATAAAATAATCTATACAATCATATAAGTGAGTAGTTTAGTGAGTTCTCCACGTTAAACCGAGTCAATACTTTTGAGTGAAATGAAAGAAATTGATATTAAGATGTCATTCCTCGTAGTAGGTACCTACTTACGAGTAATCCTTAAATTTTTATGGCACACGCATGCTTTAGAATTACTATAATAAGCGGTCTACAGTACGTTAAATTCCATGAAAAGTTTTTATTTGTTAAAAAGAAAGTATTTACTCATAAGTTCATGTAAAGGTTACATTTTTTAAGCTTTTTATGTAACTTTCGAAGAATGCAATGCAAGATACAAAAATATTTCTTGATTACTTTACGTCTTTTGATAAAAGTCGTTATGTAATTGTGTTTTCGCATATTTTATTTAATCTATTTAAAAAAAATGTTATATCCTCTTTCTTACTACCTTAGGTAATCGATTTACAATAAACAAAAATGAAAACTAGACGTACCAATAACACTGCTGTATATGGGCCTGCCTTTAAATATGATGCCAGACACTCACACTTTCTTTTTGGCCTAGGTTCTGAACCAGCTTCACTGAACTTTTTGCAAATGCTAATTCTATTACGTATTATTGGATTACTTAAAACAAGCCAAATAAATATGAGTAACCGCCTGGGAAAAAAACATGATCTTACAAATTAACATACTACCTGCTAACAATACGTAAACCAAATGTTACGAGAGAAAACTATCAACATATCATTAGGTGACAGTACTTTATGTAACTATCCATTACATAGAACGCTATATCTCTTATATATACAGATGGCTAATGATTTGCATTTGTATAAATTCTTATCTACTAATAGGTCCAGTCCGGTTTGAAATATTATTGTGCATTTTTTAGCTCACATGTTAATGAATCTTTAAGACTTAAAAACATGCAAAAAACGTATACATAAATTAACTTGGCATAAATTAAAATGTTAAGAATAATCTACTTCAAGGTGAATATTTTTGAAGTGATTCACAGTCGATGTACACTTTTTATGTGATATGCTATCAAGTACACGAAAAAGCTCCATTGCTGTTTGAAAAACGATCAAAGACACATTTAAACTTTAACACTAGTAAAAATTTGTAAGTTATCAAGTGTTATTAACCTTTTTATATAAATAGCAGGTTATTTTGTTTAAAAATAGGAGTATATACTCGTATTTTTAAACAAAATAATAAAATCTATGAAATCGTATAAAGCTCACCTGGTCACCACGCTTTCTTCCAAAGTCTGTGGTTCCGCACTCCATTCTTTGCGCCTGAAACAAAATCAGTAGAAAATTAATACGATTATATTTTTTCGAAAATCAAGTTAATTAAAGGTGTTCTGGAATATTATAAATACGCGCGACACTTGCCCCATAGGCGTACATAAAAATATATGATAATATTCTATGATACATTTTTCACAGACTCGTTTCTAGATTTTTTTGTCGGCATTAATTTTGTTTCTTGTGAGCTTTAGCAGGCAACTTTTAATGGCTACACTCAAATAGTTTCTGTAAATATGTTTTATAAGTATATAGGATATATTTATTTGTACATAATACGTATATCATATTCGTAATCTAGATCAATAGTTAAAGATGGTTCGTATTTGTAACGGAAATCTTTTTATTAATATCCATATAAGGATCTAATCCGAGTGTTCATAAACCATTCTAACGTTAGTAAATCCAGTATAGTTGGAACAAAAAACATCGGGCGCTTCAAAGACAGGAAAGCGTGGCAGACTGTACAGCATCCGCTATACTTCCAGATGCGCTGCAAAATGAAGGAAATTGAACCTTCTTCCAGCACAATAGGAACTACTTAAATGTTTTTTTATAGATGTTCGCATATTAATGCTGCATTTTCTAGCTTTAGATCTTAAAGTGTATGGTATAAAGTTGATTTTAGCAATTCTAAGAGGGTAGAAAGGCGAATGAATAATGATTCATAATATCAGGATGCAAATAATCGCATACAAGTGGAGATTTTTGCGATAAGCCTAATGACAACTTTCAATTGCATATGAGACCACAGATGAGTGTAAGGTTTTCTACTCTATCACATAATATGTGTGATGTGTATATAATAGTACATTAATTTACTTTAACCAAAGTGATTTTATTATATGATCAAGCGTCTTACCCTCGCTTTGCTCGGGTTCGTCGAAGGACTTTCATACAAACTTACGAGAGCCCTTAGACCTCCTTAATGCGGCCCTATCGCAAAACCTGTTCTTAGCAGACGTCTCCTAACTATAAGCTACCTCTCTGCCAAATTTCATCTTTATAATATGTTAAGCGGTATATAATATAAGCGGCACATATAAGACTTTTAAGACATCGATGCTCACAGAATTAATAAATATTTAATATTTACAATCTAACAGATCAGCACGAAGTTGTAAGCCTTGGGATTCCATCATATCAAGTTCATTTTTGTTCTTATATTACTATGGGAGCCTTGAATCCCTTTCAATGAAGTCATGTCTATTTTAGTCGACATTTTGACACCCTTCAAATTTGAAACAGCACATTTAACTGCCTCGTTCGTCTACTGTGTGTGTATCCAAAAGTTCTGGGTTCAAGCCCCGTGTAGGGCCAAGCTAATTTTTCGGATTTTCCTGTAAAGTAAGACTGAAGAAAATCAAGAGTCCGAAATCGCGGGAGCCGAAAGCGATTAAAAGACTCTACTTCAGACTAGACTTAAGTTAGAGTCATTATTTATCAAAGTCATAGCTCTCAAAACATTTATCTATCTATTTGTTTACATTTTCTTCATCAAGCTGGATTTGTTTCTATAAAAATGAATGTATAATGAAACAAATTTTAATTATAACATCAGTGAAACAAGTAATAAAAAAGTTTTAGCCTGGGCACTATTTTGTCTTCATAGAGTACCTTAGTATATATTTTTTTTATATTTCTCCATAGCATTATATACAAATATGCACTGCACTTTGTATATGTGTAAAGTTTCGAAAATGACCATTAACCTTCTGAATCCTCTTTAGACGAAACGACGACCCACAACGTGAATAGCATTTTAATTGCAAACCTCAATGTATATGAAGCCCTTGTTGCAGGGCAATAGGTTTTATGCAGTGTAAGATTAATGTTAATTGCAATAATAGCTATGATTTCATCAGTTTTAAATGTAAAGACAGCATCCTCTAGTTGATGATGTGTGTAGATAATATTGTTTATTTTTTTAGGTAGAAAATCCAATACTTTAACTATTACCATACAATAATTGTATTAGGTGATTTTGTAGAAAGGATAAAGCTTAAATACGTATTTTAATGTTCTTAGTTTATAAATGACTTAACTTTAACAGTTAAATCTTAATTTTATTAGATTTACACAAATTTACATTTAAATAATTAATACTGTATTAGTTATCAATCTTATGTCTTTCTGAATATTATAATAATTGCAGATGAAAGGTATTGAAGTTAAACCATAATTTGATAGGTAATTCAAAATATGTATGAATTCATCAAGAAGGAATCTTTTCAGTGGTTAAATTATATATTTTTTAATCAAATACGGGTTGATTGCAATATGTCATAATATAGTGTAATTTGTACGTACTAAACGTTTGTTTGTAGTACACTGTGTATTATCAATATATTTTTGAAAGAAATTACGAAATCGGAAATGAGTTTGTTCAGGTAGGTTCGCGCTTGACCGGTGTTTATGTCAGTTATGCCCTGTTTGCCTCTGAAATGTAATACTTTAGAGAATTGTATAATATAATATGATATTGCTATACAACGTATAAATTAATTGAAATTTGTTATACGACTTCAAGATTCAAGATTCTTCTAACGCGCATTAAACTGGGACACTCGAAGTATTAGGATGGAAAGCAGTTATTAAATTCAGAATGAAACTTATTTTTAGTAAATGTACTAAATACTTTTCGTTTTCTATCTAATTTAATTGCCGTTTTTATGTATGGAACATAAATTTTTGGTTTATCATTTTAGTTACACGTTAATTACTGTCTGCAATACCGGTTTTCCTTAAAATGTTAAGCTAACTGCAATTATTTTTTTAATAACATTCATATATAAATATTAAATACTTATAATTTTACAAATTAAAGTAGCACGCTTCTATTCTAAATTCATTCACTTCATACGTGTTCCACATAAAAATAAATCATATAAGCCCAAGGTTGAACGTTTTACGAGAAGCCCTTGAATAGTTTTACTCTCAACATTCCATCTTCTAGATCCATCAGTAAATCAGCTTGATGTTAAAAGTCACTTTTAACATAGTGTATTGTCATAAGACTACACGTTTGGCTCTGTTTGTAGAGACCCTACTTTCTGCGCCAGCGATCGCGGGTTCGAGTCCCGCTGTGGGCATTCATTTGTTGAGCACGAATGTTTGTACTCCAGTCATGGGTGGTTATATTTATAATATGTATGTACTTCAAGGTTATATATGTGTAGTATATCAACTATCTGGTACCCGTAACACAAGCCTACCACGCTTACCACGGAACTAGATGGCGCTGTTGTAAAAGTGTCCTGACATAAAAATTAAAAATAAGAATCTTACACTACATCCAAAGCTTAAATAGAAAATCGATACTAACTAAGGAGATTGAAATAAACTGCAAAGATTTGATTGAAAACTTGTACAATGTACATTATTAGAGCTTATGACTCTATATCGATTTAGCGAATCAATCGAGTGACATATCCACCTAACTAAAGCATATAGCTTCTTAGATAAGTTTTCTAAGTTCGTAATATGTTACACTAAATTGTTCTCATAACAAGCGTGAACAGAATTAAGGTTATATTGTAACGCGAGTAACAATTAGAAAGTCGCCATACAGAATTTAAAGTATTGCCGGCACGCGACATGTAGGTGGTATTTTTACAACTTTACGTTATTCGGTTGTCTAAAAGTTACTGATTCATCTTTTTGTGCATGTTAAATTGTTCCCGTGACTTCGTAGATTCAAAAAATCTCTAAGACCTATTAGGCTGAAGGTTGACGGTCTTTCACTGTTGTCTTTTTATGAATGGTAAAAATCGATCTTCACTTTTTTCAATATTAAATTCTGAGTAATTGATGATCGATGGGGCTGTTTTTTGATCCAAAAACAAGAATGTCTGCGGAATAAAACGTTATATCCAAAAGAAGTAAAGAATCGGATATAACTTGAATTTATAAGTCGTGAGAATTCAATCAAAATTAACAATTGACAAAGGCTATACTTTATCCTGAGAAAAGAAAAGGACTGTCAAGGTATAGAAAAGCTTTATGAATTTTTGACACGGGATTATAGCGTGTAAAGCAAGGTCGGTTACAATTCGTTAATAATTTAAAAAGTAGAGCACGCCACACCTTGGCTGTACATATAACGAATTATGTACTTACATGTTTAACTAACATTCACATTAAATATTACGTAACAAATTAGATCGATGGCTTTTCACTAACCGATTATAAAATCGATAATGGTCAATGATTATTTCATTTATTTGACAGCACTATCAGATATTAGTGATGTAACACAATTTCAAATCACAAAAGTAGCAAAGATTCCGGTTTTCATATGAGGTAGATGAATAATTATTTTTGTTATCATTATTCACAGTAAGATTTTATAGATTAAAATAACGTTACATAATAACTTCAGATATGTCAATTATATACATTGTATGTATACTACATATCAATGCGAAATTTATATATTTTAACTAATCTCAAATTTTTAGACTTACTTGTTGAAATATCTCAATTCTAAGAATATTTTCGTAAAGCTGGTTTCGAAAATTACTTGTACAAAGTCTATTGTCTTCTTGTTACAGAATAATATCTTCTATATGATATCAACTAAAATAAATAAATGCCTTAGGTTGCGTTATTCTCTAAAACGTACCTACAAAATATAATATTTTCCAACGTGCATAATATATTCATAGTGAAAGAGCCATCGAACTGTTGTAGACATTTAAAATTATAATACTAGTCTGTTATTCATACAAAAGCCCTTTAGAAGTTGAATATCGCATAATATATCGCTGTATTTACGCATTTGCTTCGAATATAATATGTAGGTAGGAAAAATAAATTATGTAACGGAGAAAGCCTGCACCTGCAAATTTAGTGTATTTTGCTATAAATTATTTTCTAATTGAAAAAAGTTATTGGATTATTTTCCAGAGGATTTCAAAATAATAAATATAAGTGTAGGTGATTTGGGTTAACGATTCGTCTTTTATAACTATTCTAAGAAGGCAGTTCTGTTTTGGCGTAAACTTTCTTTGAAAAGTTTTTTTTAGCCAAACAATGGACATATAAAATAAGAGTTAGGTACAATCTACATAAAAATCATGAAAACATGATCATTATCAATACAAAGAATGTAGAGCTTCTCAATGACACACGGCTTTTGCATACTGATAACACTTATGACTCTACATTACGTATAAGGACGGTAGTCTTCAGACAATATAAATGAGATCAGGTGTTCGCTGGAATTGCACTAATTAATATTATCCTGTTGACGTTTAATGTCAGTGCAATGATTACAAATGAAACGGTGTCTATTGTTTATTTCAATCTTATGTATTTAACCCTTTTCGATCGAGGCACGGGCGGAGGCCCCCTTGTATGAGAAGGTGTTCCCATACAAGGGGGAGCAGGCCAAAGTAAACCATGCTGAACCCGTATAGGTTGGCGAACTTCACACGTCTTTCGAAAACTTGGTTCTCTCAGTTATGTATACTCCTTACTATATTTTCCTCCACTGTAAGACAAGTGGTAATCATGTTGACTCCGTTTCCTAAGCAAGCAAGTTATCACTGGGCTTGGACTGGGCTTTGGGCCTTATAATTTCAAATTCAGTAATAAACAAATCAAATACTCTAAATCAATTCTTTCACACAAGTGAAAGTTGATAGTTTTAGGTTTAAAAATTTCATAATAAAACATAAAAGTATGGTATAAGAATTATTATTGCCACTTATTTTAGGATAATCGCTTTTCACCATTATAGGTTACAGCGAGGTAAAAATTAATAATTTAGAAAAGTTGAGGAGACTTACCATATATGGACATAATTCCAAGCCTTAAAACGTTTATGTGAAACGTCGATCACAATAATAATATTGATACAAATAAATATAATATGTATTCGTTTGTATTTGTATTCACACAACAGCTGTACAGTACAAAATTCTTCACCAAAAAATTCGAAACGTTTTCCAATTAACAATGCCACGGCGCGTGCTTTCATACATAAAGACCGACTGATGGACCGACACATTGCGATTTGTAGCATTACGTAATCGGTCAACGATAATCATGTAATCATCGTCAAAATTCGTTTATTTAATGAGACGGTTTCCGTTTGGGCATAGGGCGTTGTTTGAGAAAGTTTTATGGGGAACTTTAAAGAGCTTTTATGGAGCATAATGTATACAATATACATACATTAAAGTATAAAGGAATCTTAATCAATTCACTGTTTTATATTTACATCTTTATTTATTTTTAGTGTTAGTGTTAGTTTAATTTTTTTATAACCTTATGTCAATGATATTCTAACAATAGATATGTTGTGAGCGCGCAATCGTGAAGACTCGAAAACGTCCTAATTGGGACGTATTGCCTTTAGTCTGTGTCACGCTGCTACAAAATTTAAAAAAATGCCATCTTATGTATTTAGGAAATGCACCAATTATGATACCAAAGTTAATAAAACACAAGGGATCTCATACCACATGTAAGAACGCAGTATACTTCGATTTATTAATTTATTTCAATTATTTGCCTAATATTCTGATATGTCATCGGTCGCTAGACTAATGTTTGTTTACATTGACGCGCAATTGACAACACTAGCTGTCTCTTTTTTTCTTATTGATTTTATCGACTATGCCCTTTCTATCACTTTGACTTGTAGTGAAACGTACCTTGAATGAAAAGTGTGTATGTGTGCTGCGCGGAACACTTTTTTCGGTTGTTTAGTGAGCGTATAACATATCTGTCTATTAGAATATCATTGCCTTATGTACAATGATATTTTAACTATAGATATGTTATGAGCGCGCAATCGTGAAAACTCGAAAACATCCTAATTAGGACGTATTGCCTTTAGTCTGTGTCACCGCATGGCGACGAGTGGTACGCTGCTACAAAATTTAAAAAATGCCATCCTGTGTATTTAGGAAATGCACCAATTATGATACCAAAGTTAATAAAACACAAGGGATCTCATACCACATGTAAGAACGCAGTATACTTCGATTTATTAATATATTTCAATTATTTGCCTAATATTCTGATATTATGTCATCGGTCGCTAGACTAATGTTTGTTTATATTGACGCGCAATTGACAACATTAGCTGTCTCTTTTTTTCTTATTGATTTTATCGACTATCCCCTTTCTATCATTTTGACATGTACCTTGAATGAAAAGTGTGTATGTGTGCAGCGCGGAACACTTTTTTCGGTTGTTTAGTGAGCGTATAACATATCTATAGTTAAAATATCATTGCTTATGTAATACGATTCAGCATGTCTCAACATGTCTCTCACTCATGTGTCACGCATAACGGACAATATCTGTCTAAGTGCGGAAAAGCCAATTAAGGAAGATGTCTCATCTAATAGGTCTTATCTTTTAACCTGAGTCCATAATATAATTAAATAATTTCGTTCGGAATATAAACATTGATTTATATACTTCACTAAATGTAAACATTATAACGTATATTGATACCTACTACTACAGCTACTACCTACAGCTACATTTACAGCTGCCTCTTATTATTATTTTTGTTTTTGCAGGCGTGTGCTTCATATAAATAGAATACAATAAAAAGTAAATAGTTCAAAACCTATTATACAGCTGTTTTCATCAGCACATGCCAACCAGTTATTTCGATACAATCATCTCGCTTTCATAATTGGTCATTTTCAATAATTAATCTATGGACCTAACGGACCATACAGCAGATGTTGTGTAAGGTCAAGTACGTTGTACACTTAAATTTCACGTTTTTGTAAACGCTTTGATATTCAATAAATGGCATGGCAAGATGTTTTGTGTAACGGGAATGCGCTATTGTTCAACTTTTACGTTACTATTCTTAATAAAAGAAAGTCATGTAACGATACACTTGACATTTAATAGTGTTACCAAATAATTGTTAAGTTTTTAGTATTGTTTATAAAAAAATATAGTATTCCTTCTTCTTCTTCTTCGTGACACTCTTGACAGAGCGGTCGTGGTCATCACGTAGTGACTTCTGTAGCGGCAGTTGTGATGCTCTTCACGATTGTTTAGTAGTAGTAGTAGAGTGTTTAGTATTCCTATGATTACAAAAATATATTAATTCACTACATTCTATAATATGATATTAAAATATACTTTTATAATTAATTCTTGATATAGAAAACAACCGATTGCTTATTAAAAATCTTGATTCTTGAACATGTAGACGTATTTATGCCTTGACAATATCTATTAAATTTTCTCTTTAAATGATAAAAATATTAATAACTAAAGTGATATCTACTTTTGTCACTTACAAATAAGTAAATAACTAAATTAAAACTAAAACATGAATAACATGAGTACAAGACTGAGCGCGTCAATTGTATTGTAATATTAAATAAATAGAGGTAGGTGTATTAAAAATAATTAAATAATTTAGACTGAAGTCTAGCAAAGCTTTTGAATTGAAAATTTAGGTCATTGCGCACTAAGCTAACTAGTTTTCATTGTCGTTAGATTTATTTCAAATATTTCTTAAATATTTGTAAGTAATTGTTTCCAAGATTTGAGTTTACTCAAGGTTTATGCAACGTATTGTGCCACTCATTTGTATGCAAGTTGCATTTTGCGAACTATTTTCCTAAAAGACGCAAATGTGCCCCACTTATGACAATATGATATTGTTCATTATTGTGAATATTTTATTTTGAGATTACGTTTAAAACCAGAACATTTTATAAACTTACTGATTAAAAATATTATTTCTTTCACAAAAATTGATAAAATAATGTTTTTTCTGGCATCTTATAGATTTGTTATCAATCAACAAGTGCAATTAGTTTATGGAAAATTCACGCAAATTAATATTTTTAATTTTTGTATGCAAATGATGCACTTGTACAATAAAATGCTGAGCCAGAAATGATTAAATCGCTGTTCGATTTTACTTAATTCCAAATGAAACGGGATTTTCAACGAAAAAACAATATTCCGTCGGTCAGATACAGCAAAAATTTTACTCAATTTTATTAAATTAATCGTATCCAATGTCTTTTAGATTTAATTAAAACAATTCAATATAGGCATATTATCTTTATACTGACTTTTAAACTATATTTTTTATCGATTTTTTACAGTATTTATTGAAATTACTAGAGTACAATATAAATAACTAGAGTAGTACAGACATAATTTTAAATAAATTTTAAATCTAAATTTTACTCGAAAGATTCACTTTATACGAATATGTACAATTATTACCTTACAAAACGAGCCATAACCAGAGAGCACGTCGATACACTTTCTGAACTCTATGATCGCTCTAACTGTCACGTCGTTACCGTTTTTCATTATGTTTCCTCTTTGAAATGTAAAAATAATGCTTTTGAGTTAATTAAAAATATAATTACTTTTTATAACTAATATGGTATACTTAGACTTACTTAGACTTTAATACTTTAAAACTCGAAAAAAAATTATAATATTAATGAACTAAAAGTTAAAAGTTAAATTCAAATTCAAATTCAAAATATTTTAGTCAGCATAAAATTATTACAATTTTTTACTGAATGTCATGAGTCTACTACCAGTTCGGAAGTAAGAAACCACTGACCTGAGAAGAACTGGCGGAAGAAACTCAGCGGGACTAATATATATATATTTCGTGCTTTTTTTGTTTGAAACTCAAACTCAAACAAAAATTTTACCTCTAAAATATAAAAATATATCATAAAAATGGGTTAACAGTTAATGAAGAAATCGTGTAACATACATAATAAATTAATTCGAATTAAGAATTTCATTTTCAAATGAAATTATCTTTTCGGTTTTTCTTGCATAAATCTGAAAAATAATAAAAAAATTATCTACCTAGTAAAAAAAATGTTTTTCTTCTTATTTTTATACTAGTTCAAGATCCCAGTGCCGCCAGACCTACGTCATTTTAGCAAAGCTAAAATTTCCATGATTTATAGTCTAGTATGTAGTTAGGAGAGTATGCGTACTTACTAGCTCGAAAGCGGGGCCCTTTCACAGGTAGCGCGAACTAAAGGTGTTTCAAAACTGTACTCACCTACGTTAAAGTAGAAAGGCTCATATTTAAATATATTTTTGACAATATTATCAAAAATAGATAATCGTTATTGCCAGACCGTTTCTGTGGGCCATTACTTCCGCCAGACGTTATAAAGATTGTTTAAAAATTAGGTAAACTACGTCATTTTAGCAAGCCTAAATTTTACATATATAACTACGTGGTACTATTTCCAGACTTTTTGTAAGCAGCCAGAATAATCCAATGGGCCAATTATTCTCCTAGACACCTCAAAGTTTCCCTGTGAGTGCGAGCGTGAGGGCGTCATTCGTGCGCTTTAATTCGAGTGAGAACACTATGTGTTAAATAAAAATGGATTAAATGGATTCCTTGAAGGGAAACACTTCAACAAGTATAAAAGGCTTCATCCTTTGGTGGCAATTGGACTGGAAGTTTTACATTTCAAGTCATTTTTAGAGATTAAAAATATTGTATTCACGGATCTAATGGTACAGGAAGTTATTCGTCTAGGGACCTGTCCTAAATCATCGTTTAAAATAGAAAATGAAGAAATTGATGAGTTATTAAATGATTATAACATTTATAAACAAGAGACCCTAAACGGCGAGCATGGCAAAACAGCACAGTTTTATGTAATCTATGTCCGCCTTGTACATTATTATTTAACTTTGTCAAGAAGTATCCGCATAGGAGATTACGAACTGTTCAGATTTATACTGCCAAAAATCACTAATTTATTCTTCGTATGTAATCAACAAAACTACGCACGATGGGGAGTGAAATACCACACTAATTTATTGAACGTTGCCACAACTCATCCTGACATATTTGAGGAGTTTAAGAAAGGTTGCTTCGGCATTAAAAGAACTAATAAACCTTTCTCAAGTCAGCCGATTGACTTAGTATTAGAACAAACAATAAATGCAGATGCTGCCAGGAGACTTACAGGTAAGGAGATTGAAGAAAATAAATGTTTAATTAATCCGTAATTACATTAGTTTCTTTTTCAGGATGTATTTAAATATGTAGCTTCAAGTATTTATATATAAAAAATAATTTGAATTTTGAACTGGGAAAAGATATTTTTAATTGTCGTAAATTCATAAAATCATTTAGTATCGAAATTTTATGTATATAAAGATGATTTATATAAATTATACAGTACAACATAAAAAAAAATATATTACAAAATTTCAGGTATAACGCAATTTACTAATTCCATCTCAGCACGTCAGCGATGGGCTCGAAGCCATGACTTGAGATCAACGATAATCAGCTATGTATATGAAAAATTGGATTTACAAAAAGATCAAGATATTACAGCAGATTTGAACGATCATAATATCCAAAATAGTAATATGCAATTACAAATTTTTTGAATATCTTTCAACAATTTATTAATCCATTCGATGTAAGAGTACCTAAAAATGTTTTAATAAATATTTCAACTGGGAAGGCAGCATCAGCAGAGGTGGAAACATTTCTCCTTAATATTGAAGAACACGGAGAAGCTCTACGTAAAACGTTTATTGCAGAATGTGAGGCTGACATTAGTAGGTTGACCATGATGGTGAAGATGAATTGAATATTCAATATGAATGTGAATTTGATGAAGGAAGTAGAAACTCGAGCAACGAAGAGAACGGAGATGAATAACATAATAGATAATATTTTTTTAATTTTAATTTGTCAATTGTAACATTTTCAATCAAAATTTTAATAAAAAATAATACATACCCATTGCTTTAAATTTATTTGATCTAAATATCTGTGAATGATCATAAGTATATTTATTTAAAATTTTAATCAAGCTCAATAAATAATATAACCATCATTTCAATTATCTGTATTATAAAGCCATGTAGTGTTCTCACTTGAATTAAAGCGCACGAATGACGCCCTCACGCTCGCACTCACAGGGAAACTTTGAGGTGTCTAGGAGAATAATTGGCCCATTGGATTATTCTGGCTGCTTACAAAAAGTCTGGAAATAGTACCACGTAGTTATATATGTAAAATTTAGGCTTGCTAAAATGACGTAGTTTACCTAATTTTTAAACAATCTTTATAACGTCTGGCGGAAGTAATGGCCCACAGAAACGGTCTGGCAATAACGATTATCTATTTTTGATAATATTGTCAAAAATATATTTAAATATGAGCCTTTCTACTTTAACGTAGGTGAGTACAGTTTTGAAACACCTTTAGTTCGCGCTACCTGTGAAAGGGCCCCGCTTTCGAGCTAGTAAGTACGCATACTCTCCTAACTACATACTAGACTATAAATCATGGAAATTTTAGCTTTGCTAAAATGACGTAGGTCTGGCGGCACTGGGATCTTACTCTATACCAGTATTTCTTGGAAAATGATTTTAATGCAACTTTCAGTGCAAATTGAAATATATCCCATTTTGACAAAATAAAAATATTCATGGAGGATAAAGCAACGGATAAGACAAATTTAAGAAAACTATCAAGTGTTAGACTATATAGGACGTTACGTCACCATGGTAATTTTTTCTTACTTATAAATGACGATTACAGGAAAAGATGTAATCATGAATATGTAACACAAGCGATATTCCGCTATAACCATTAAATATGTAAAGGAAAAGTAATTTCCTCCTTAAGAGAAGACAGACTTTGTGACAGACGTACCTTATATTTGAAGTCGTATCAGGAAAAAGCTCTTTCTAAGTCCTAAAGATATACTAATATTAATCTTTATAGTAATCTAGGAATGTATATACTCGAAAATTTCCAAAAATGTAGTAGTTTCTGTAGTGTAGCAATGACGTCACCATAAATTACATTAAAACACAATGTCACTAGTTTTCCAAGTTAAAATTTAGAAAATTAATAGTATATAATGGTTTTAAAAAGTTTATTCATAAATACTTTTAATTAAAGTACATTTCTATTCATTCACACCAAAACAACGAATTCTAGCAAACCAGCCATTGATTAAACAATTAATTATAATTTGTACGATAGTCGTCATAACTTCATAACTTATTGATATTTTTATAATTACATGCTATAAATACTTTGATCATAACCAAATAGTTAATATTTTAACTTTCCAATCGTAAAATTAATATTTACGTCTATTTTCTTTATATTACAGATGGAAATTAATATTTCATTTATAATACTTTCTAATGCCCTTTAAAGATATCATTACGAGTTTTCAAAGTTGTCACTAAAACATCGATCTTACATCACTAATTAGCATAATGCAATAAAATGTAGTAATTTAAAAATAAACGGCCGTATCTTAACTATTATAGACTAAAGTACATGTGAACTGGAAATGTTATACAAGATGGTATGAGAATGTTTCAATGTTACATATTAGAATGCTTCTATAATAAGTACGTAACAAAGGGCTATACAATATATTGCTTAGAGATGCATTATTTTTTATCTTCGAGCACATAGCTTTACGGAGTTACTAGCTTACTTATTTTATTTATTCAAATTTTGTAAAACGCCGAATACTAATTAACAAAAATAAATTCATAAAATTAGGACTTACACCACACTAGGACACGGAACATCACATGACATTCATACATATACATAAAACTTTAAACACGTAAAATTTTAAACCGTATCCTAAAGGGCGATTGAACTTCGCACAGCATTTATTTTTTGTACGATCGTGTTTCTACGGAAAAGATAAACTTAAAAGCGAACTCTTATCTAAATACAAAATTTGTCCAAAAAAATCCAAATCGTAAGAGACGTTTCCTAGATATTCGAAATTATATATTTAAAAATTACACATGGATTGTTTATTAATTACTTACGTAAGATAACTACTAAATAACTATAAGTTAAATTTAATACGTGCATATTAAAATATAATATTAGCAGATCAATTTTAAACAGGCAACAAATATTCTACTTCACTTTTACAAGCAGTTTTAAATCGTCAATTTTACATTATAAAATTTAATAGGTGTATAATAACTACTATAAGCACAGTGTCAAGAGTTCAAGACCCTGTTTATACGTAAATGGTAATATGATAATTAACTATTCTCAACGCGCCATGCGAATGTACTGCGTGAGGAAATTCACTTTTTGGTCCTCTCGATACTTATAATTATAAAAGTCACATACTATGTTATTAAAAAATTATACACGTACCTGTATTACGTAAGAATGTACCAAAAATATAATAAGTGAAAATTCGAATTTTGGAAGCACAGAGGCATATTTGTATACGAGTATTTTAATCATTTTTAAAAACTAGTGTTCCAAATTCGATCATAATCATTATTGACAGAAATATTTACTTTTAAACAGAATCTTCCTAACCTTTTTAAAAATAGAGAAAAATGAATTAGACTATTTTGTCTTTCTTCATACTACTTATATCTATCTATACATATTATAAAAACAAAGTCCTCCGCCGCGTCTGTCTGTCTTTTCGCGCAAAATTCAAAAACTACTGCACCGATTTTCATGCTGTTTTCACGAATGGAAAAGGTGGTTCTCGAGGAAGGTTTTAGTATATAATTTGTCAAGTATTTTAATTTATTTTGTTTACATGAGCTAAAATGTCGCAAATAAAAATAAAAGCGAAGATTTTTTTTTAATTCTGAAGAATTTTCAACGTTCTACCACCAATTCCTATTTTTTAATAGTGATTAGAACGAGGGCGAAGCCGCGGGAATGGCTAGTATATTCTAGTATATAAAAATCTCTTGTCACAGTGTTTGTTATCGAACTCCTCCGAAACGGCTTGACCGATTTATATATATTTTTGTGTACATTTGATAGGTCTAAATACTTATAACGCTAAATTTTCATCCCTCGGGCGCGGGCGGAGCCGCGGAAATTGCTAGTATACATATAGATTTCTTTTGTAGACGATATCACAACTACGAGTAAATCAATGTAAACAAAACACCTTATAATTTATAAGACAATACATACAATTACTCTAGGTACAATCGAACCCCTAACCTTCGACTAAGAAATAAATTCATATGTCAAGATATTTAGAGTTTAATTTAAAAATAGTCCATTATTTGCGTGACTTCAGCAATGGTAATAAAATGAACTAAACAATGGCTTAGCGGCCGTGTGACCGCCGCTGCTTCGCACGCTCGCGGTTTTGTCGCGAAAGGATTGGAGAATTATACCTATAAAGTGAATTAAAAGTTCAATTACTACCGTTTTATGGACCTGCTATAATAATTTTAATAATACGTTAGAAAGAAATTAAAGTTTTTTTCTATACGTATAATAAAATTCTAATTAATATGAATCTGTGTAATATATTCTTCTTCTCAGTCGTTCGCTCTTGGCAGAGTGGTCGTGGTTGACGACGATGGATTTTCTCTTGCTAATGTAGCCCCTGCGATGTGCCTCCATTTGTAGCGGTCTTCAGCGTCTCGGGAGCACTGGACTATGGAGTTTTGTGTAGCGGCTTTTATAAGGTCTGTCCAACGCGTTGGTGATCGCCCGCGTGACCGCTTGCCTTCTACGTTCCCCTGGACAACAAGTCGTTCCATGGAGTGCTCATTTCGGACAACGTGTCCGAAGTATTTGAGGATACGCAATTGCACTGTAGACGATAATCTCTGTTTGATGTTTAGTTCCTCCAAGATTGAGATGTTGGTTCGGAACGCTGTCCAAGGGATTCGCAGCAGTCGCCGCCAGCACCACATTTCGAGTGCATCGATTTTGCGTCGGTCCTTCAGGCGAACCGTCCACGTTTCAGCGCCGTAAAGAAATATTGGGAAGACTAAACTTCTCATAAGGCGGACTTTCGTAGCTTTGGTGATATTTCGGTTGCACCAGACTTTCTTTAGCCTTTCAACGGCAGATCTTGTGATGGCACATCTCCTTTGAATTTCGTTCTCACACCCACCATTGTTCGTGATAGTAGAGCCGAGGTACACGTAGCTTTGAACAACCTCGCAGTTGCCAATCGTGTAATATATATTGTTGGGAAAATGTTATTGAAATTGATATAGTCTATCGCTAGAGGCCGAATCTATAGTTTTTTTTTTATTTTCTGTCTGTCTGTTTGTCTGGACCGCATCACGGGAAAACGATGGGGCAGATTTTAATGAAATTTGATATTATGATAGCTGGCAATTAGGGTCAATATAATATTTTTACATCTGGAAATCTATACTAACCGTTATAACGTACCTAACGGAACGGACAGGCGAACCCGAGCGGAGCGAGGTTAGCCACTAGTCGAAGATATAAATTAATTCCTGCGTCTATCATAAGCCATCAACCAAAGGATTACAAGGACTAAAGTCAGTAAGCGTTTAAATAAAATAATAGCTTGGTATATTATCAGCAATTTTTTGTTCACAATTGTCTTTAAAAAACATAAAATAAATTTATTGTAATATTTAACTATATTGAAAAACTATATTGGTCGAGATCGATTATATGAAATAAATAGAAATGATAAAAAATACTAAACAAAATTCTTTTTTTTTTTAATAAATTAAGAATGTCAAGTTATTATGTAACTTAAATAATTCCTAGCTATGAATAAATAATGTAAAATTTAGAAAACACCATCAAATAATGGTTGTTTAAACCATGAGGGAAAGTTATGTGTAGGTGTCAGGATGGAGGCTTATGTGTTATGTAAATAATAAGTTGGGGTCCGTGGGAAGGGCAAATACAAAACTCATGAACTTCGTTTAACAGATATAACAGCGTTATCCTGAGATGAATACATTAGTCGGTTACTTCAATTTCACTAAAAAGATAGCTTAGTTTAGATACTTATAGTAAAAGTGATCTTTAATAAATAATATTAAAATTATTAAGTAGTTGTACATATAAGCAATTTTCTCAAAATAACTAAAATCTCAGTTTATAGTGACTCTACGTAGTGGTCCAGCGGTTGCGGGTACAATAAAGCATGCATGCATTATTGTGTGATAAGCACGAATGTTTGTACTCCAGTCATGGGTATTTAATATTTATATTGATAATGCTTATGCATATTCATAATCAGATATCCGTAACACAAACCTCGTATCCTACCTGGAACCTGGAACTAGATGGTGCTCTGTGTGTGTGTGTGTGTCTGTACTATTGTTATAAACAGTATATGACTTTAATAGTTGGTCACAAGTAAAAGTTAGAAGATTCTATCATACATAATATACGCAATAACTCAATAATCACGTATAATTAATAGAATCCGTTTATAATCTAATAATCGTTAAATAATAACAGAGATTATCTTAGAAAGTGCGTGCACATTCAAGGTAACGCTCAGCAGCAGTAGAAGTAGTTGGTATGCAACTGTAGCTAGTCACGTATTGGAGAATACGATCGGCATTATCGAGTATTTCGTGATAATCATCATTATAATTCATACATACGTAGTAACGTAGTAGTTACGTGTATAGAATTCTGTTGTGTCCAAAATTACTAGAAAGACTGTTAGTTTTATTGTTTCTAGAAATATTACATTAGGTGATATTGGTTAGTTACAACTATGTAGTATCCCACTACTGTAGTAGGATTTTGATATCTTCGACAATTTCTTTGACATATTTTCATTTAATAGACCAAAACTATTTTTTTCGTGGCTCTACATGCGTGCATAGTTTTCTAATAGTTATAGTGATCCTAATATGATACTTGATCAACAAAATTGATAAAAAATCTATTTACCTATGTGTGTCTGCCACCTAATATTTTAAGTACACAACTAAACGACTGAAACCACTTTAAAGGCAATTGTCAGCGATATGTTACGAGTGAGATCTAATAAGTAAAATATTATTTTAAAAACTATCCTAACGCAGTCTACATAATTATGCTTGCTTCTAGAACTAATCAAAATAAATTACGATTAATAATTTTTAGAAAAAGTTTTACTCATGACTTTACTTAAGCACTCGTAGTAGGAAAATCGGCGAGAATTAACAATCAATCTCACTAACTTCAATGAATTAGTAAGTATATTTACACATACGAGTACGTACTTTAGGTAGTGTTAATATTTAAAATTTATATTTCGCTTTAAGTGTTCATGCAAAACTAATAATGACTTTCTAATATCTATATATACATAATAAATGTTACATTAAACCTCATTTAAATTGAAAACTGACACGATTTAACCTAACGCGAAATACTCGTATTCTATACAAAAAGCATACATTAAAGCTGTATCTTGATTTTAAGTAAATGAACAGATTTGAATTAGCCAAAAACTTCAAAATTGTTCAAAGCTACAACGACACAATACATTACCAAATTCTTCTAATAAAGCTTTGACTACGTTATAATTTCTACATCATTGTAGATTGTATATTTTCCATTTATTTTCCATCCAAGTATTGGCTACAAAGATCATTACAAAATTGTTTTATATAATATTAAATCATGTAACGGCTGGATAGTTCGGACAATAGGTGGCAATTATTAGTATTGGGTATAGACGCGTGTTGCGTAAGAGTGCAATGACTGTTCAAACTGGCTGTTGTTTATTCAAACATTGATTGTTATTATAAACATTTGAGAGAAAAAACATTAATAAAAGTTAATTAGAAAGTAAAATCTTTACCTATAGTGTGAAAGTTAGCTTGTTTACTTCGTTGCAATATATTTATCATACTTGATAGAACTTTTACAGTCCTAATTCTGGTCTACGAATTGGAAAAGTCCAATTCGCTAAAGAGCTTACCATAAGATTATACCATGATCCCTGTAGAGTATGAGTCCAGTCATTTGGTGGTATTACTTGGCAAGTCTTCTAGAAATTTTGAATATTGGTGATTTCGTAGATTTCGAAGTTCGGAAACTCCAAGGAATGATTTAGAGTAACCAAGCAAAGAACGCTTCATTTCGCTGTTATTCTTAACTGTTTTCAAATATCAACTCATAAGAAAGCTATTTCACAAGATTTCTTAATTATATTTATACTTTTAGCGTGATAATATAAATTGTAAATTTGTATATAATTATAGTGAAATTTATAGTAATTTGTTAATAGAAAAACAATATGAAATATCTTCTTTATTATTATGTCAATTTTAGAAGTAAAATGTTCTATAAAGGGAGTTGTTTTGACTATTGTTGATTGTCTTTTATTCTTATGAATAAATATTATAAGTAGCCATTATAAATTACATTACTTTACGAAATTATTGATAAATAATATTATAAATACTATTTATTTATTATAACGAATTTAAGAATTATAATCAACAAGTTACAAGTTAGTTACTGAAAGGATGTTTTAGACTGTCATTGACTGTCAATGATATAAAAGGAGGTGTATGAATTGTGAAACGGTTGGTCGTATCCCGACTACAGTCCGGAGCACTTCACTGAGCAACTTAAGTACTCTAACTTTGTATTGTTACTATTTTACATTTGTAATAATCGTGACTTTTAAAAATAAGAAATAAGAAATAACATTTCTATATTTCTATAATTATTCAGATACTATTAAATGATACAAAACCTATATGATTTAATGGTCAAAATAATATGTTGTTTTTATTTGAATTCCAATTATTTTGTTAGTGTTTTGCTGATATATTTCTATGTCATATACGTTTCTTTGTTATACATTATATTGAAGTTGATCAAGTTATATTAAAACTATTGTTGTGGCTGTATTTATTGTTATATAATATGATATTAAAAAAGTAGTCCCGCTGAGTTTCTTTCGCCAGTTCTTCTCAGGACAGAGGTTTAATCTTTCCGAACTGGTGGTAAATAAAAAGAATTATTGCGAATTCCTTTGTCTTATTTACCTTTTCCTAAATTTCTTAATTATCTTAATAATATATAAAGTACTTAGCAGTTATAATTGTAGTTCCTTTAATAATGAAATAAAAGAGAGTAGTTCGAAGCTTTTGCTATCTCTATAAATTCCATAATTCTATCAAGCGCCTCACCCTTGCTTCGTTAAGATTCATTCCTAGGTAAGTTTTAACGGTTAGCATGGCAAATTAGTTAGTATGTTAAAAGAACAAACTACATATTTTTTTTATACGTGAACCACCCCTGAAACATCCCCAGACAATAAAATAAAATTATTCGATAGTTCAGAATCATCATAAAAATTAGTTCAATCAGAATTATTTTATCACATACCATGTTATAACGTAAATCTCGTTTACTTGCTATAATTATAGAAGGTTATAATATTTAACGAGTATAATTTCTTTATGATGGCCGCGTGTTGTCATGATTCACGACACGACGTCCTATGTGAGCAGCGAGACCACATATTACAGTGGCGGCTTCTTTTGTGCAATTATATCACATACATATAATACTTTACATATTTTCATTCTATATCTGCAATTACACGAAGGGCTTTCACAGATTTCTTCTTTAGTATATTATACTAATTTACGGTATATATTTCTTATGGTTCAGTAATAAACGCGCAGGCAGTCCAGCTGACCAGACCACCAGAAAGTGGTCACTGTCGCTCAAAACAATCGATAAGATAATATTCAAATAAACGATGACGAATAGAATAGGCCTCTAGAATAGTGTGGATTTTAATATTTGAGCCTCCATTCCCCATGTAGACTCTTCTTGGGTTAATTAATTCAATAAAATTAGCCGAAAAATAAATTGTATTGTCCAAAAATTGTCATCGTTTAGCTAATATACCTTATAGTACGTAATACGTATAGTAGAGTCGTTTTATTAAGCATATTACATATTTTACATTGTTAGAAATTTTGTTAGAATATAAGGGAAAGAATTGTATATTGATTTATACAAAGCAAGTGCAGAGATTACTTTTTGCATACTTGTACAAACGAAGTATGTGCTTAAAACTGGAGTTTTATTTCTTAATATTCCCTAGCAAAGGGCATTCACAGCAAAATTGCATAGCACAATGTAATCGATATCTGCAAGCCCAAGCACCGAAGCGCACTGAATCTGATACCCCTGGTCACTGGTGGTCACTGTCGCTCAAAACAATCGATAAGATAATATTCAAATAAACGATGACGAATAGAATAGGCCTCTAGAATAGTGTGGATTTTAATATTTGAGCCTCCATTCCCCATGTAGACTCTTCTTGGGTTAATTAATTCAATAAAATTAGCCGAAAAATAAATTGTATTGTCCAAAAATTGTCATCGTTTAGCTAATATACCTTATAGTACGTAATACGTATAGTAGAGTCGTTTTATTAAGCATATTACATATTTTACATTGTTAGAAATTTTGTTAGAATATAAGGGAAAGAATTGTATATTGATTTATACAAAGCAAGTGCAGAGATTACTTTTTGCATACTTGTACAAACGAAGTATGTGCTTAAAACTGGAGTTTTATTTCTTAATATTCCCTAGCAAAGGGCATTCACAGCAAAATTGCATAGCACAATGTAATCGATATCTGCAAGCCCAAGCACCGAAGCGCACTGAATCTGATACCCCTGTGAGTAAGTTATGAAGAAATTCATTTTTACTTCAAACTAAACTTTAAATGTAAGGTATAAGGGTTATTTCCTCACCGTAGTGTATATGTTGAAGGAAGTCAGGTTACACTGTGCTATAATATCCCTGAGTGTTATGAAATTTCATGTTAGCACCTGAGAAAAGCACCTCCTATAATGCAAGAGAATATTTGCCTACTTTTGTTGGTACTTTTATATTAATTTATCAGGTTTCTTACTTAATTAAAATCAAGTAAAACAACACTTAGTGCATGTTTTAATAGGATATTCTAAAATTTAGGTCATTTAATCATATCACTTACGAGTATGTTCTATTTACTCTAAAAATAACATAAAAATAAGTATGTATATGGTGAAAGTAAGTTTTTTGTATTCATATTACGAATATACCTATACAAAAATAAATTAAAATTATGTTTTGATATAAAGTGACACGATACAAGATAGTGCATAATACGAACAAATAAATACAAACGGTTATACAAGTGGATCCATAAATAACTTTCGTTGCGATAATTACAATAAGACGCCTTCTGAATCGTATCAAGGTTTAATGGGATCTTAGCCGCAGGCTGAACTGGCCAGATAAAAATCTGTAACACAATAATAGCCATACACTCAGATATACAGTAAGCAAAAAAAGGAGATCGCTAAAATGATTTAATTTAGAATAAAATGGATCTATATAAATAAAATGAATGTTCGTATGTCTGTTCTCAATATGTTATTTAGCCATTGATTTAGTTTTGATGGAGTTTCAGATAGTAACTCCGAATACGCCTGCGATAGTTCCTACCGTAAAGAAAAGAAATTTTCTTTGAACATTCATCTTCTATGCGTTTTTAACTCAATGTTACTTACTACTGTAGTTTTGTACCTTTTCTTTTGGTGTAATAAAGTATTAAATAATGTTAGGACTTAGGAACGCATTCGAGAGAAGTCGTTGTAATTCTATAATAAATAATAATATTATTTGTATTCTAGCTGTTATTAGTATCATGTATGATTACTATATTTAATACATGGTATTTCATCTATAAGGATATTTTTAAAAAATATGCTCACTACATATAAATATCATTTATTTTATTTTTTGCTGACGGTACAGCAACAAAACTATCGCATGATCTACATACGTCGCCCACAGCAAAATCGACACCAGGAGAATGGCGTAAACAAATCACGTTATATTGATTTGTTAGGAAAATAAATAATATTTCTAATATTTTATCTTCAATAGAGTAAGTAATTAAAGTTCCTATAAATCCTAATTACTGGAATATACCACTTCAGTGCGTTGGATTACTTATTTGACTACCATAAATGGCTAGACATTTTATTTTAAGCAAAGAATGTTTCATTAGTGAACGATGCATATTTGAGTTATGACAAGTTATTAACTTCGCTTGATTATATTTATTATATTTCGACATACTCTAGTAATATGTTTTTATACTTAAATACAGTATTTTTAATGCCAATTAAAGATCTAGTTGGTCTTAATTACATATGATATATATAAAACTCACCTATAAATAAAATAAGTACATTATAAATAAATATTGCCAATATTTAGATAACAATGATGTAACAGATCAAGAGAACTTTATACTTGATTTTAATGAGTACGGCGTGTAACCGGAAAAAATACGAAAAAAAGACGTGCCAAAAATATTTCTCAATCAAAATTGCATCTATAGACCGTCATTACACAAATTACAGTGAAACGATATATGCAAATAGTCATAATCCATTTGAAACTTGTTTTTGATCTTTGAGAATGGTTTTATGTAAGATAATTCATGACATCATAAAAGCAATTAAGGGTTCTCACAATAATACTACTAGTTCTTCCGTATTAGCCAACAGTTTTTGCGAAAACTATATCAATTGTAGTCAACCACTTTCATGGTAATAGTTAGGTAAAATGTAAAAAGAAAGTACATAATTAACTATGTGAATAAGATAAATTGCAGTAAACAGGATCAACAATCCATTTTTAATTCAATGTGGATAAAACAATTGCAGAACTTTAGCTTGGGGTTCCAATTATAGAGAATCGTTTATAAATTACAATTTCCCGCAGTGATAAATTCAATAGGAATAAAAAGTACCATACCATCAAAATACATTCAATAAAAGCCATATTTGAGGGTTACACGATGTTTTAAATCATTAAACATGTAATGAACATTAGAACAAAAATTTTGCAAAACAAAAATATATAACGCTTAAACGGTTCTCAAAAATGTTATTTAGCGCTGCATAATGTATACATTAGTATGATATAAATGTATATACTTTTTGTATATATGGAAGTGGATATAAGCTATCATCATACCGAATTTTATCAAAATTTATCCAGTGGTTTTTTGATTTTTCGTGATGCGGTCACAGACAGACAAAAAATTCTGAAAACAATATCAAATAATGACTATTTCATTCAAATCTAAAAAAAATATTGTAAAGATATCGTCACTGAATTTTATTATATTTATAGATCATAAAAGTATAAAAATGATGTGGCGTCGTGGGACACCAGGTAGGAACGAAGTTCCTTCGGCTAATGTAGAATCGACACAAATTGCAAAAAGACAGTGCTCAATTTTATGTAGGTTTTCTTGATTTTTCTCTTAAATTTTGCTGATTAGTTTTTATTTAAGTACAAGAAAGTACTTAGGAAATTCAGTATTTTCGGAAATAATAAATTACTTAAAATAAAAAAACATCGTTATTCAAATTATCAACTAAAATAACAAAATATGTCTCTTTATTTTTGTTTGACAACATTCGCGCCTGCGCACGTCTCATTTAACGGTTTTATTCCACGGATTTTTTCTTACTGTTTTACTATCACATTTTTTTCAGTTCGGTCGCGCAGCAAAATCCCTATCCCCTCCAAGCCTGCCGTAAGGAACTTCGTTCCAATAAAAAGAACTGATATAATATACAATTGTTACTACAATTCACTAATGACACTATCTTTTAAGCATATATGTGTTTGTATTGTACACATAATTTCTCCTTACTTCCGGCACGTACATTATTATTCATGGTACAACATTGGCTGGGTTCGACTTTCTTAGAACTATAAGCCTCTGGGGTTTAAATGTGAAATGGCATACCAACATCTATATTAAAAGTTAATAGACATTACGAAATGTACTCGTTTTTATGATACATTCATCCGCTGAATTTATACAGAATAAAAATATGACTAAATTCGTCTTAGAAAATAAATCCATAGTAATACTACAAATAAAACTCTAAATGTGTTTAAACTATAAGTGGCTTCACTCTTAGTGAGATTTTGCAAACACCATTTAAGTATATTCTAAACGACGAAAAGTAGTACTTAGTAATCTCAAAATTCCCTAGCGCAATTGCGTCGTTGCTACGCAATAGAAGAGCAAATAAATCGACACATATTGAAAATTACAATATTAATTTTAAAAAAATCTTCTTTCAGTTGTACATAATTCAAAAAATTCTACTTAAAAACCGCTAAAAATACGAAAACTTCTAATTAAACCTAATGAAGGGCTATTAATTCACAATAACGGAATAGCCCCTGATAAATCACACTTGTACGAAACTATTAATGGAATTTACATACAACTGGCACGACCTGTTTTAATTTCAATACTTAAGCTGTGTAAACGACAAGTACTGCACGTTTATAGTAATCTTTACAGTCCCGCTTTGCATTTAAGACCAGACGCTAGGTGATTTCATAGATTTCTTAATATATTTAAATTGTATGTATTATTCGAAGGTACTCATGTGAATACATTCAAAAATAAAATATAGTTTATTGAAACTTTAAAAAATATAGAACAAAGCTTTTTAAAACCTTTTTTCTTCTTATATATACGAATCTACTGTATAATTTGTAAATTTAGTTAAAACTCGCTTCCATTTATTACTAGTTATAAGCAAATCAAGTTAATTGAATCTGTTATAAAAATATTTCCAATCCTATTCGTGTTTCGTTCTTCGTAGCATTCTAATAATAAAAAGGAAAGTATAATAACTTATCTCAATACGTATACCGTACATGACAAGTAGAATGTTTTACAAAGAATGATCGCTCGACTATCAAGGGCACACCGGCCACAAGTTTCATTTGATTAATGAACTACCTATCTAAAATGTTAACAAATATCGAATGTTAAAAATGATTAATAACCTGGTGATATTATTGCTAAATAATGAAAAAACACGGTGCATAATATATTTTAAAGATAAGTATTTCCATCCTCAGAAGTGTTTTTTTTCATTTACATTTTTGAGGTATTTCTACATATTTGTTAAATTGAACCCTAAAAAACTAAAGGTAAATTGGTTATCCCAGAATATGTTCATAATATTCTTGCACTCTCTACTCCTGCGAGATGTCGGAAACCAACAACCTAAATCTATCCACCAATATGTTTTTTTTTTATCTCACTTACGACTATACTCGTACATTATACATATAATACTTTCAAAGTACATAAATTGGCCATATGATATATTTTTTGTGATTTAGGTACAACATTCTGTAGAAAGCCTTAACAAAATATACTCTTCGCTTACTTAATTTGCACTTTAGTAATGCGCAAAGGCAACTCTAGACATATTCTTAACTAGCGGTGCCCGCGGCTTCGCTCGCGCTAAGAGTGAATAAAATAAACATTTTTGCTTATATACTGTTACTTATAATGTACCAAGGACTGATTCCCCATTTAAAGTTCTGCCCCTCTTTTCTGGGAACTACTCTATAGCATTTTCTATTTCATCTACAGCACCAGTTATTTTGTAATCCTGTGAGATGTTTCTTAAGTTTTAGCAAGAGTTATCTATATAAATTTGTAAGTACTCTATAGAAGTAAGTTAAGTCATTGTGTTTTCACTTAGGAATGAAAGATTAATGTTCAATAAAAGGTATTTAAATGTTTTCTCGTATATTAACGTATCACTATACAAAACTTAATTCAAATCAGTTATGTACTTTTTGTGTGAAACACACGCTTCGATTTACGAAGTTACTGCTTTTTACGTACTGATAAAAATAGGTATTGCGAGTGTAGCTTAGGAGACAGATATTTGATATTGTAAACTATTCTGTAGCCCTTTTTAAGACCTACAATATTGTTTTGATGTATCTCTCAAGACTTACCCGCAGCTAGGTTTCTAAGGACGACTCTATGAAATAAATTATTTTGTTTTCCTGTGGCAATGTTTTTTTCTACAATAAAGAGTACCATAGTAATGACCCGAGTAATAAGTAATCATTACACATTTTTTTAAATCGGTCCGGTACTTTTTATGTTAAGCGATAACATACAAATAGACGAAAATTTTAAAAACGTGTTTATTCAATACATATTTCATTACGGTCATTGTTTTTAAAAAATATTTCATGCACAGACTTTTTATAAGTTTCTGCTTTATTATATTTATACATATATATGTATACATATAGATACTTTTTAGACCTAGAATTTCCTACTACATTATTTTGACATATCTCTTAAGATTTCGCCACTGGTAGCTTTCTTGGGCCAACTCAATAAAACAAAGTATCCTAAATGTTGACCCGAGTAATAAATTATTATCACTACACAAAATTTAGTAGTCAAACGCTCAAAAATTTTAACAACTATTATTTTGAGGTCTATATTTAATAAAATATACGTCACAGCCTTTGTTTTAAAAAAATATTTCAAAGAAATGTGACTTTGCTCTGTTACTGTATGTTGAGTAGGTATCATCGCTCCGCGGTTTCACCCGCGTTGTTCAAGGTCCCGTGAGAATACCGGAATAAATAATATAGGTTATGTTATTGGCTGATAATGTAGCTTTTCATTAGTTATTTTTTTTTTAAATGATCGAAACGTCTAATTTATCATTTTGTATAAATAAACATATACATTTTGGCTGAATTGTAATAGGTACATACCATAGCGGACTTTTTGTGAGCATTATATACATACATAAATACATACACACATACATACATACATACATATTAAATACATATATACATACATACATACTTACATACATACATACATACATACATATAAGCCGTTTCTGGCAAAATATCTAAAAATTAAAGATCATTGTTTTGGGTGCTATGTGCGTTGATAAAGGCCCCAATACAAATTTTTTCTCATATATCTTTCATTTACAGAGAGCGAACGGTTACGTTGTTACAATAATATTATGTAATATACTGCAATAAAAATATCCTAAGCCACGACCTGAGTAATAAGTTATCACTAAACAAAATTTGGTTAAAATTTGTGAAGTACTTTTTGAATTACACGATAACATACAAACAGACAAATGGACATACAGACAAACAGCCAAAAAAAAATATAACTATTGTTTTGGGGTCTCTACTCTATATTCAATACAAAATACGTTACAGTCATGGTTTTTGAAAATATTTAATGTACAGATTTTTTAAGCTACGGTTTTTTTTTATTTTATATTGTATTTATTTCATACGTTTCATATAAATAAATATGTATGAATATAATCATAATTTTATATAGATCATTATTATTATCGAGCTTAGTAAAGTTTTAGTCAATGCTACTGAACAGAGAAAGAATAGAAGTTGTAACTTGTAAGTAGTTTAACAAATATTCGACGTTATTCATTAAATCACCATAACTTTTTTATTTATGAACCGATTGACATGAAACAAACGCTAAATGTTAAGTGAAGCTTACCACAATATATATGTGAAAACCGCATCTCGGTCAAATAAGCCGCTTCTGAGATTATCGTGCACAAACGCACAGACAAACAGACAAACAGACAAACAGACAAACAGACAAACAGACAAAAATTCTAATAATCATTGTTTTGGGTTCTATTTGCGTTAATAAAGGTCCCTATAATATTTTTTCTTATATATCTTTCATGTACAGACAGCGATCCGTTACATTTTTATTATATGTATAGATGTAATAGTTGGATCTAGCGCTCTTTCTCAGTACGGTAATGATTTGAAAGTCAATACAAATGTAATTAATGAACATTTGAATTGCAACTGTATACTATCGAGCATTCCTTTTGATCGCGTGAGAAAGGTTTAGGAAGACATTGATCGAGCTTATTAGCCGATGTTGTATAAGTTTAACCTGTTAAAATATTTCTAATAGTTAAACACCTAACTTACAGTTATATAAATAGATACAACTGTTAAATGATTTTTAAATTCTTTAAATTTAATAATATTACAACGACGTTAGTATACTTACTCTTCTCAAAGACCCGGTTAACCATACCAAATTTTATCAAAATGTGTGAAGCGGTTTACTCGTGACGCGGTCACAGACAAACGAAAAGTCTAACTATAAATTTGGCCTATGTATTTTTCAAAAAATATTTGAAGTACAGATTCATCTTAATTAGATTTTTTTTGTATATAATAATAATATGATAGTGGATCAACAAACAATCACAGTTAACAAAAAAAGTTATTTTAAAATGCTTCAAGGCACAATTGAAAGCTCTTAGGCGTTATATTATTTTAAATATATATTATACTAAAATAACAGCCATTTAGAACATGTGATCAACTAATAAAAATAATTACTTATATGTAAGATGTTTGCATATATGTACGTAGGATTGTTGATTTATATTAAAATATTATTTCATCAACGCTCAGAAATCTGGGCCTAGCCTTATTTACCTAGACAACAACTACGCTTGTGAGGTCCACACTACTCAGGAAAATAAAGTGATGTCTCATTTGCCTAGAAAACATCGTCTTAAGGCGTGTTTATCATATTCAATCCTATTGTATTAAAACTATTGTAATTGATGACCCATTAAATTTATTGCTCTATTATGTGTAAATAAAATAAAGGACAGCTATGACACATTCGCACCTACCAAATACCCATGAGTAATTGATTGATGATTGTTGATTTTATTATGTTAGAATAATATTCAAATTCAAAATATTTTATTCAGCATGAAATTATTACAATTTTTTACTGAATTTCATGAGTCTACTACCAATTCGGAAGAAAGAAACAACTGACCTAAGAAGAACTGGCGAAAAAAACTCAGCGGGACTAATATATATATATTTTTTTTGTCTTTATATTTTTTTTGTCTTAGTGTTTTTAAAATTTAAATAAAAGTATTTAAATTAAAAATAAAAGTAGCCTAAGTTACTCCTTATAAGTTATAGCATTAGCTGTCTGAGAGGAAAGTCCCGTCTAAATCGGTCCACCCGTTTGAAAAAATATTCGGAACAAACAGACATACAGAAGCAAAGATTTTTAAAAATTGATTTCTTTATGTAAGTACCGTATATACTTTTATATGCATTAAGTGAAAAGCTGTTTATTTGAAATTTAAAGCAGACACTTCAATTTTATTTATGTACTTTTACTTATGTACTGATTAATCAACAGAGACAGGCCACAAGGTCCTAGTCCTTAGAGAGCAGATTATATCTTATACATTAGCTAATATCAGATACAGAAACCAGTCAAAAGTCAAAACACTGATCAATATGCATAACGCATAAAATCTATAAATTATGCTCCAATGAATTTCTCAAAGCACATATTTCGACATGTACCAAAGTCTAGGCAAAGCGATTACACACGTGGTCGAATTGGCAAATCATACCGTATCAAAACCTAAGCCTATTTACATGTATATGCTAATAAAGCTTTTACAGACAATCTGTCGATCTGTAAAGGAATAAAATATTGTTTGTTTATTAAAAATAATTAATTTTAGAAAATTAAAAATAATTAATTTTAGAGACTCTGTTTTCTTAATAACAATATTAATATACGAACTAGAAACTCACCTACGCTTTGTTTTGGTTCGTCTCTAGGTGAATTATAAGGTTTATTATAGAATAGACTACATCATGTACATACTTTGTTCTCATTTATGATTATAGCTCTGCTCCCTTGGGAGATGAAGTGAGCTATCTGATGCAAAACTAATTTTTGCAAATCGGATTTGTCATTCCTGATATTAGTGCATTCAAACAAACAAAAGAACAAAACCTGTCTCCATATAACAGATAACTAGTACAGACAAAAGTCATACCCGTCAGAATGTTAAAAGTAAACCATCTATTTTTTTCTAATAAAGTTTTTAAAAGAAGAATATAAAAAAATGTAAAGAAACTATTATCGTTTTCATTTTATCTATTATTAATAAGTATATACTTCTATCTATTCATTACAAATTTACTAGCAAAATACACAAATACTTCCACTGATTTTCTAAAGTATGATAACAACTACTGACTATTTACAACGTTATTATTTTCGAAAGCGTAAACACATTGAATTGCAGGGCCCGAAAAAGGTGCGTTTGATCGTGATAGACGGATAGGGACGATGAAAGCGACCCGCTGTCCCACATGCATTGTTATTGATTTCGCAACTAATTAATTATTATGTTCATGACCTTTAATAACTGACAAAATAGAGGTTAGATTTTGAAACAGTACATGTAGCGTATATGTGGACACAGGTACGTACGTATAAACAGAATACCAGTCTATTAAAGTGAAGGCCGTACAGATCGCAGTATAAGTCATGTGTTATTAGTGACCCGCATTCACTTAACTGAAATAAAATCTATAGAAAATATAACAATCCCACCATTAGATGTATTTTTGTCGTACTACATACTGACGACTTCAATTTTACATAAGATTGTGTTATTTTAAAAATCTTTAAAGATCAATAATAAAATCACAGTTTTCAGAAATTTAAATATATTAAAAATAACCCTAAAACTTTATTTCAAAAACTAAACATTCTAAAGGTACATCTCTCAATTTTTAAGACACTGACCCCTTATTTTATATTTTGTAATATATCATATTTTTTTGTTTTATTTAAATATGCTATATTCCCACGTTTTTAAGGCTTTATAAGCAAAATAATTACTACAATTAAGAGACAATTAAGTGCCACTCGAGGTCAGATTAGAAGTGTTTGAGAACTTATGGAAAGTGATTTCCCATAACTAGAAAATAGAAATATCGGTCAAGGCGTCAAGGAACTAGCGACTCGTCCTCAGTCGGCTCAATTTCGTCTCTTATGTTTTAACGGTTTATATAGATTTTTCAGAAACGAGATATTTTAACGAAAAAACTAAAAAATATCGTATAACCCGCCATCATCATACCAAATTTCATCAAAATCTGTCCATTACTTTTTTCGCAATGCGGTCCCAGACAGGCAGACAATAGATAATTAATATTGATGATTTCATTTTGAAGCTAAGTAAAACTTTAGTCAATTAATCATTTTATTTTACAATTTTATTTTATTAATTTTATTTTTGTGTGCAATAAAATAAATAAATAATTCGACATAAGTCAAGAACCTTAAAGCCACAGATTACAGATTTGTTATAGGCATAAAATAACACACAGCTTCCTTCAGTCAAGGTTGTTTCACATCCCATTGTGTATCGTGACCGACGAAGCGAAGCGTTAGTAGGGCTTTGTAAGTCAAACATCACCGCATCCGTAATTGGTTGCATTGAAATAAACCAAGAGCATTTTTTATTATGAGTTTTTAAATATGTACCTAATCAAATCAAATGCGGAGTTCAGAAAGTTAAGGTATAATTAATATAGAGACTACTTTTAAAATAAAAATTATTGTGGCCTGTTGCTTAATATTATTTTATTGTATTCAGCCCTTCTTAATGTCTCAATGATGGACACGTCTCCATTTAATATTAAGGGGGGTCAGACCATAGTCCACCACGTTAGCAAAATGCGGGTTGGCGCATTTTGCTAACGTGGTGGACTATGGCGTTATTTTCCTTCAGCGTAAAGCAAGTATTAATCTATATATAATAATAAATTATTGTTGGAAATGATTCGCAAATAGAAATACAAGTGGTGAAAGATCAGGGTTTCGAACTCGATTAACAACGTGGTTTTTGTTTATATTTGAATTGTAACATCTTTCGAGTAATTATTATGAACAATTAAATCCCATAAAAACGTATCACGTCGATATAATTTCGTCATTAAGTAATTAAAAACTATTCATACATTTCATTTTTTAAAGTAAATTTGAGCAATTATTACAATAATTATTATTGTAACGAAACTAACAATTTAAATACATTTTGTAATCCTTTAGAAAAAAATACAAACATTCACCAATCTTTTAAAGAACACCTGTCTATCAACATTCATAAATCAAATTAAATATGTGTATAATTTTGGTTATAAACTCAATTTGTCGGAAACTAGTTATGAGTCATAGAAAATATTCCTCGGTCCCCAAACATTGAGTCCACATATTCGGTGTTGCATAAAATTATGAACAGTAAATATTACTAAATTGAAAAAATCAAATAAACTTTTAATAACATTACCTACACGAAATTGCTGCAAGAAAGAATTATTATCACTACTAACGACTTACCCTTGCTTCGCTCAGGTTCGTCCCTTGAGCACAAAAAATTAAGGACTTTCATACAAACTTGCGATCCCTTAGACCTTCTCAATCCGGCCCTGTCGCATAATTCGTTCTTAGCGGACGTCTACTAACTATAAACTACCTCCCTGTCAAATTTCCTCTTCATACGGTTTTTGTTATTTCGTGGTGAGTGAGTGACCTTTCGCTTTTATATACTTAGATTAAATTACATCAATTATGATAAGATTTAGTATTAACTTTTGAGATAAGACCTACCAAATAGAAATGTTGTAAGAATACTAACAACGTTTATACAAAAATATAGTATCTTTAAATAGGTAGAAGAGAAACTATAGGTATCCTACTTACCAAATATGACTGCCCTAGAACGCAACGAATGGTTGACAAATATTTTTATTACCAGGACTTATATGATTTGTGTTTCATATATGGTATTCCACAATAAAAATAACCCAAAAATATTACCACAGACTATTGGTACTACTTATGCTTAAGTAAATCTTAATATATAAAGTTTTGCATCACGATGTTAATCGAAGATGGACTCTGAAACTACTTATCCGATCTTACTGAGTTTTTTAAATGAACGATGTGTCCTAACTTAAAAAAACAGATTTTTATCCTGGCTATTACTTATAATATTGGAAAAACAACTATTTTCACATTATTCCGAAGAGAGAACCTGAGAAACGGCAACTCTAAGCCAGAAATTCTACGCCGCTAAAGAAAAAAAATTATAAATGTGCTAAATCAAAGCGTGACCGGGTCTTCTAGTATTACTGTACAAAATCCAATAAATAAATAAGTCCAATAAAAAAATATCCAACGTTTCATTTCTATATAATACGTAATTTATTAGCTTTAGCTTTAGTATTTATGTTTTACACCATTTCCAGGCCATCATTTTTGTGCCTTGTATTATACTGTTCCTAATTAATTTAAACAATGGCTTCGTCATATTATTATCATTGAAGTAGCTTGACTATAAAATTTAACATAGTCAAAAATACTAATAAAAGTATAATCTCAAAAGATAGAGTCAGACGAAATACGTATTAAATTAAAAGAAAATTGCCCAACTAAAATTGCCTAATGTGACAAATCATAGGCTTGATTAGTCATGTTACAGAACCATAACTAAAAAAAAAGATAAATTTAGTACCTAGCGCCAGATAAGTATCGCTGGTAGGTGCACAATGAGACCTGCACCTACACAATAGACGCAACCGGGTCACGAACGACGCATTGTTATTTAATACGCGCTGATAAAATCACGTGGCATGTGACGATGGAGACAAGTATCTTAATATCTTAAGTATCTTAATACTTGCAAATAAGTTAAAAACAAATTATTGGATGGTACAAATTATCTATACAGATAAATTCAAGTTTCTGTTATTAATATCAAAATAAAGGTTTTTACTAAATGCATGTGAACTTATAAATTACTTACAAGAAAAACAGTTTTTTTAGTTTTTTTAATATTCGTGTGTTGGTCTGTTCCGGCTAATATCGGACACGGCGGTCAGAGTGAAATAAAAACCCACTATGCAGTATTTTTTAATTTTAAACTGCAAAAGGGTCAAGGGGTCGAATCCAGGTACGCAGACAGACCTTAGTTTTTAGAACTATAAAATCTTTAACGATCGTTGTATTTTTAGACATCGACTTTGTTCAAAATGTCAAAGGTAATGTTATCGATTTATAAAGTAAAATTCGCAACGACAAACATGTATCCTATTAAGTTGTCTAGTATTTAAATGCTTAGTTAAGAAATATACTTAGATAATATAGACTTCTTCAAGGTGAATCTAGTTCAAAAACAAGTCGTATTAATACGAACTATAATTTGCAAGAAATATGTAGTTATTTAAATGTCAAAAATTACGATAAACATTAATGCTGACTGAAGTGTACGATTCTAAAATCCCGACTAAACACAAAATAAGAATAGGTACATGATCCTAAAGTTATGTAGTAACTGTAAGAGGTTTAAAATATGTATTTTTTAATGTAAACACGTATTAGATCAAGCGAAATTATATTCTTAAAAAAACAATAAGATAAGGAAACACTTAGGATTTAAAACAAATGATATTGCTATACTAGCAATTCCCGCGGCTCCGCCCCCGTTCTAATCGAAATTAAAAAATCAATCTAGATTGGTAGTAGAGGGTTCAACATTTTTAGTAGAGGGTTATAAGTATTTTTGATGCCAAATCATAAAATAATTAAAACTAAAACTTTGGTCCCTTATCACGAAAAAAATTGCCAAGACCTATTCTCAGACCAACCAAATATGCACAAAAAATTTCATAAAAATCGGTCAAGCCGTTTCGGAGGAGTTCGATAACAAACTTAGGTCTATAAATTCTAACTTAAGACTAGCAGTTCAGCCAGATATAGCTATCATATTCGAAATCGATTTTCCTCATATTTAACATTATAATTAAATTTTTTTAAAAAGTATCTAAACAAACATAATTTTATAACCTTAGAGTGTAAATAATTTAGAAACAATCTTGGGTGTGAAAAGGCACAATAAAGCACAAGGCTGCCACAAATGAGACAATTGCGTTACGGTCCCTACTTATTGCGTTATGCCACGCCCTAACGTTGAAAACTGATGTAATTTGATATGTTTATAAAACATTAGCTTTTTAAAATTAGACATCTATTATATTATGTAATATATGTAGTCCACCAACTATATTACACATTGATATACTAGGAAAAAAGGTGTAGATAAGTCATACGCGCTCAAAAAGTGGCACACTAAAACTAGGCTATTGGCCTACCAACGCGTTGACGACGCACTGTCGAGAATTATATTTGTCTCTTTTTCACTGGCGATACTTGAATCATGCCATCCTATTTTGACGACTAATCGTAATGTAGTGTGTTATTGCAATATTTTTAGTTATTCTGTATTCATGTGTGCGTTAGTGTGCCGTTTTTGAAGATAGAATGTCGTTTAGGTAACGTATCTACACCTTTTTACTTATAATATCATTGATATTACATAATATTATCGACCAACTGCTATTTATGCTATGACCTGATCCCCCTCATTTTGTAGGAAGGCACTCAGCAGTGGGATATATAAAAAGGGTTGAATACATGTGTATTTATATGGCATTTTGAGAAAACTTGGTCGACTAAATAAATACTGTACACTGTACGGATATTAGGAAATTATAAGAGACTTGATTAAATTACTTTTATTTTTATAAAAACATAAGGTAATAAAGTATTTTAATCCATTTAAGTATTGAAAGTTTATTAGAAATTTTCTAATACGCTTTTGAGTGGTAAATAAGCAATATATAATCGCTTGAACAAAATGGACATCACGTTTCACTTAGCGTGCTTATGAAGTTGTTAATGAGAAATGACGTACGTATTAACGACATTTATTAATATGTAAGATTACGAAATACTTTTAATCAAATGTTTATGTGAAATATTAAAGAAAAAAACTGAGTCAATTTTTATCAAACCTCGAAATACTACTTTCTTAGGTTTACGCGAATATTCAACATTATAAAATATGTTCGTTAGTACCTAAAGTGATAACATTTTTTATAATTTTATCTATTTTCCGACGATACGTTTGACACTGTTTGTACTGACCACAGATATAATAAATAATAATATAACAATTATTATATCCATATATGTGGTACTGACCCTACTCGATGTCCCAGCAGTCGCAGATTCGAGTCCCGCTTGTGGCATACATTTGTGCGAAGAGCACGAATGTTTGTACTCCAGTCACGGGTGTTTATATTTTTAATATTATAAATGTATATTTAAAAGTAATAACGTGTAATGTATTGGCTATCTGGTATCCATTAAATAAGCTTACCATGGAATTAGATGGTGCTCTGTGTCTTAACATATTTCTTTTTCATTTTCTTGTATAAAATAAATTGCACAAATCAAATTTATTTTTCCCAAGTGAATATATTAGAGATAATTAAACGAGTAAACAGTGTATCTAATTCATTAAGGTGCTTATTACCGTATAAATGTGAAGGTTAAAATAAAGTACACACAATAAAATATATCTTCATTAAAACGTATAAAAGCAACGTCAAAACACGCAAGCGGGAGCGCCTTGACACCGTGGATTATGTTAAAGAAATTATTCGATATTACCAATAGCAATGTTAAATCAATTTGCAAAGTACCTTAGCTTCGTACGAATGTCTTATTAGAAAGGATGATAAACGTTTTTTTCAATACTAAATAATAAATATCATACAAATATACTGACTTGTCTAGTCCAGTGGTAACGAGATCGCTTAGAAAACTGAGTAAAGCGGTTTCAAACCCCGGGCCAAAAATATTGTCATGTGCGAATCATTTCTATCATGATTTCGTCCACTTGTTTACGGTAAAGGAAAACGTCGTACAAAAACTCTTTTTTAATTAAATACTGGTAAACTATCAATTTAGAAGATAATACACAATAGTGTTCTATAGTAATTATTATAAAATTAGTTCTACAGCGAAATAAATTTCAAAACAAGTTACATTTCAAATATGAAGAAACATCCATCATTACGTTATTAAATCTTCCAGAGCATATCCTGTCAGTCCTTATTTAGATGAGCCCATGCTAAATGTCAGTAACCCCACGATTAAGAAAATAAGCTAAATATGAAAAGGGCAAAATGTACTTATATTGTTTTATAATAAGCTTTGCGTGCTACTAAAATCTGAAAACTGCGTACTAAAATCTTAATATTTTGAAACAATTATCAAATAAAGGTGCTGGTGTTTTCTAGTATTATGAAAGATACGGGTTCGATTTCCGCTTAGATTTATATAGTCTACTATTAATAGAAAAATAATTCTCGTTAGTTGATATGATTTCAGTGTATTATTGAATTATATGACGAGTCGGAACTTGGAATACATTGCATTTTACATATGTACGTAAGTATAATAAGGCAAATAAGGCATCAATGAATACAATGAATATGTATGAAATAAATAAACTTACCTCAAGTTATTTGCTCCGGATCCAGACAAGACATTTTTAAGAAAATATATTCCTCACCTATAACAAAAAAACATACATTTTAATAATATAGATAACAGTTTAATTACATAATTTGCGTGTAAGTCAAGTTTATATTTTTCCCCGCTGATAGCGTCGTCTTACATAACTTACAATGTCGCATTCTTTTCGAAGTCATTCACCTATCTTATTTGATTTGTATTATATCCACGAACTTTCACTGTTTAACACTTCGGTCATGAGCTGGACTTCATGAGGGTTTTATTTTGGAGCTTACGTCTCAGAATTTATGCACATTATATTAATATTATTACTATTTACCGCCTCTTGTACTTTTTCCTATTTCTTCTTTGCTTCTGTTTATTTTCTTCTGTTTTCGGGTGTACAATATAGAGTTATTATTATTATTATTTACCCGACTGCGACGAAGTCAAAAAAAGGGTTAATATGTTTAGAATTAGATTATCCTATTTAAAATATCTCATATAAAATTATCAAAATCAGTCGAATAGTTTTCGCGTTGTTTCAGACAGACAAATTTTGTAAAAACTATAAATTCGGCTTCAGTATCGTATACAATGAACATTTCAATAAGATGTTCTAAAAAATATTTAATATAAAGATTCGACTCGATATGTAGTACTTTATCTTCTAATATATAAAATTGTCGTGTCACAGTGTTTGTTATCGAACTCCTCCGAAACGGCTTGGCCGATTTTTATGATTTTTTTTTGTATATGTTGTAGGTAATTTTTATACCCCTAGGTGATAAGGGTGGCCCTCTACAGATTTTTATTTTTAGACCAAATTTACTTTTTTTTATGATTTGGCATAAAATAATACCAATAACCCTTAATTTTAATCCTTCTACCAACACGGAGCGGAGCGGAGCCGCGGCAATTGCTAATTAATTGTAATAATGATAATTAAGTATAATAATGTAGATTCAGAAGCAGTACAGTAACTGTGCAAACAATTCTGCAAACATCTGGGCGGTCTGGCACATAATATAAAGTCAAGTCCAACGGCTAGTCGCGCACTAATAAATATATAATTAAAACACACAAAACATTTAGTGGAATTCTAAACAGTTTGCTTACGTTGACCGCATACTCACATCTTGACAAACAGACCGACACGTTATTACTGTAATTATTATAATTACTAACTAATTTTCTTACTTTTAAGGACAACTTTAAGCACGAGTGAAAAAATTACGTAATATGCGCAAGCGCATCTGTAGTAACTGGAGAACTATTAAAAGGGTCTATACGGGCTTGGTTATCTTAAGAAGTACTCGATTACTACATTGAAATTCTATCGTCTTATATCATTCGATATATGTATGAACAAATAAATATTGTTTTTAGAGTCTCTGTTCGATGAAATTCAATAATTTTAACATGCTGTATTGTATAACTAAGTATGTAAACAGTGGGTTTACTTTATTTTATCCTTAACGTGCATCACTTATATATTATTGTAGAGCATGTGGCTACAGGACGTATCTATACGTACCTACAATCTTCACATTATATGTGCAGCCTAATCTCGGGAACTACTGAAAGATTTTCAATCCGATTTTTTTTTGTTATGTTAAATTTACTTAAGATTTTTTTAATTCATCATTTTGATTATAATTACACTTGCACTTTCAGGAGATTAATGGCATGATTAATAAGTGAAGCCAACAAAAAAACGCTGTTTGATTGCTTCGCAGATGTTCAAGACGTAAATAAATGAAAGTAATATATTAATATTATTGCTCTAAATGAGTACCCCTCGTACTGAGGGAGGCCCGTGCCCAGCAGTGGGACGTTAAAAAGGGCTGATGATGATGATGATGAAATGAGTTTTATATCTCTTATTATTATATTTGGTTTTCATAAAACCATGAAAATCTATTTAATAAAAAAAAATAAGGCAAACTATACAAAATTATTTAGACGAGCTAATTACTTTTATAGGTAATAGAAGTATTAGGTGAATTACGTTTATTACAAGTTTTTAAATAACTATCAAGGGTTTATAATTTTTGTAATGTTATCGTAGTTACAATGTGTTAGTGACAGCTTTCGCGCGTACGTGCTTTACCACTTTCTTCTATGCCCTTACATGAGAAATTTTCATATTTTCACTCTTACCTACTTGTTTTCTATTTAAAACATACAAGGACAAATGATGATAATAAAAGAAATAATAGAGGGTATGTGAAACATAAGTAGCTATATTATATTAGTATCATACATTCCCACTTATATCCATTGAAGTTAGAATTTGCTGCAAAATATTATAAACTAGCAAGATACGTTGCAATGATTAGTATATAGTTTACTAAAATAAGGTATTTTATTGACTTTTTCTAATATAATATTATGTATATATACCTTTCTCTTGAATTACTTTGGCTATTAATGAAAACTGCATTAAAATCCGTTTAGTTATTTAAAAGATATAAACATACTAAAGCGGGAAGCAAATTTGATACTATGTAGAGATTCACAACATATGATAATACAACATATGAGACGAGAGTTACATAGAAAAAAATATTTTTGTACACTATTAACAAACCAGCCAACACGTTAATTAAAATCATATTTCACTTTCATTCGTGTCCTTACGTGCTCATACTGAGATTATCATCACCTCATTTATTAAAATAATAATAGAAATACACATAATTCATTAGTATATTTCATAACGTGATAATGTTGTATATTCAAAAGTACGTTACATCAGTAGTTATTATTTAAATAAATAATAGTATTCAATTATTCTATTGCCCTTAAACAATGATTTTGAAATTTTCAACTTCGTTATGTAAATGTTGTCGAAATATAATATTAATTGGTACTTTGGTACTTAAGGTATTTAACGTGTTAGTGTTAAACCCGATAGGTAACAGATACAGGTTGTGTTATAGTAAAATAATTTGTCCTATTCCCTAGATAACTTTTCTGAGTGAAAATATAATACTTTTTTTAAAATAAAAGCCAAGCTAAGTAAAGTTACTTCTTGTATCATCAGCTATCTGCCAATAAAAACACACAGACACAAATAAAAATTATGTTTTTATCTATCGAGAGATTTACACTTCACTTTTATATACAATTATATAATATAGATTAAAGTCGAGGTACTATTATATCCACAACCACTGTACTGATTTGACCAATAGAAAACTCGTTATCTAAAAATACTAAAGGTTATAATGACAAAATATATAACGAATATAGGTACTGGTATAATCAAATTAAGTCGGAAAAATGTCTCGTAAAGATTTATCGCAGTCAGTAACGTTTTAGGACTCAGTACATCACTCGCATATTATTTTCATTTTTATATGTACTATAAAATTTTATTATAGCCTTAGGTAATATGGTTTACGGTACGTTTTTTACTATAGACTTTCTATTCACACCTTATATGAGTAACTATTGCATTTTCTGTTATAGATTTCTTAGACACACACCCTAAAGAAATATGTAACTTGTAGTATTAAAATAATTAATATGAGATGGTGAATGTGTTGTTGTGGTCGTAGCTAGAGTTCAGATTAAAGCTTATAGTTTATATCAAGCCTTAACTGTGAGTGAACAAACATTTATGTACACATATCTCAAATATTCGTTGTTGATTAATTATTGCGAAACATATTTCATTATTTCTTAAACTCTTTCAAAATATATTATTATTATTATGCAATAAAATATGTACTAAAATTGTTGAAGTCTAGTACAATTCAACATACAAAATGAGCCTTTCAAAAGTATCCTTAAACGGAAGCGCGAAATTCGAAATTATGCTTTTGTAAAGTCTTTTGTTCATTGCTTAATGCTTTACGACTAAATTAACTAATACGCGTTATTTTATTTTAAAAAGTACTGTTTGTATCTATTATGTAATGTGGTAAGTTCAAATTGTTTAGACATTTAGAATTTTAGATTTTCGAATTTCATTCTTTAATATCAGTTAACGTCAAATATCGACGCCATTTGTAGAGATATTTGTGAGAAAATGTGTATCTCACTTTTCATAATAATATCAATGATATTATGTTACAATTTTTTATTTCTCGAGCCAGAGATAGAAATCTATGAGCAATGTTTCTCAAACACTAACTTTTTACATTCAATCAAGTCGCGCTTTCTTCATTACGTATGTAAAATCGCACATTGCACGCTCTTTCTATTTCATAACACTGTCTGCTGTTACTTGTTTTTATTACTTATTTTATTGCTCGACACATGGCGATTGGTTATAGAAAAAAGTTGCAATCTAAATTTACATATTGTCAAAGTTATAATACGAATGAAAAATACTTTCCAAAGCTATTATGAGGACGTATAGACAGTAAGCAAAGCTGTATTCTACAAACGAGACGTTTGGCTACCTTTGTAGCGATCCTACGAGCAGTTCAGCGGTCGCGGGTTCGAGTTCCTCTGGGGACATTAATTTTTACTCCAGTTATGGATCTTAATATTTGTAATATGTATGTATTTAAAATTATATATGTGTAATATAACAATATGTATCCTACCATGGAATTAGATGCTATACTTACCTAACCAAGTATTACTGTGTGTTAATATTAATTCGGCTACTTAATAAGCCTGACAGAGACTGATCTAAGAACTAACTCAAGTTTTAATACAAGCATCCGTGAAAGTAAATAGTACTATAATTTGATTCAAATAGAACACACTATCAATTTAAATTATAAAATAACACAAAAACCCTAAGCGATTTCTCTCAAGCAAAAAACTGACTGTGCAACCAATGAGCCATATATTTATACGAACATAAGGCACACCTATACTATCCGATACACATTGACAGGTGGATTAATAATTTATATATAAATAATGAGGCCGAATCAGGTCGAACACTGCAATGTATTGCAAAACTTAAGTACTTATCAAAAGTGTTTACGCTTCATTAACGGTAATTCGTGTATTTGATTGAGTCAGTTTTTTGCAATAACCGCATGTTACATCCTTCGCTTAGAAAATTTTAATCGTTAAAACCACTTGTATTATGATAAGCTATTCTCAAAAAGAATATATAGCACAATAGCACAATCAATCGATTTGGATATAGAGTAAAGCGGGTTTAAATCCCAGCCCATCTTCTTCCTATACGTATCTCACTCGTATATGCAGCTGCTACGCTGTACATAAGCATTTTAACAGTGGTAGTGCCATGCTTGTAACAGTGGTAGTGCCATGCTTGTTACTTTCGGGTAGCAGCCGAATGGGCCGGCACGCCCCGTATAGTACCACTCTCTCACAGGAGACCGGCGTGAAGTGGCAGCTATGCTGTCATGTTTCGTCCGGTAAGTGAGAGTCCGGGAGGCCCACTCTCCATCCCTCCTCCCGTCCTTCTCCCTCCTCCCTCCCTCCCTTTCCTGAAAGGCCGGCAACGCATCTGTAAGCCCTACAGTGATGCAGATGTCCATGGGCGGAGGTAATCACTTCCCATCAGGTGAGCCTCTTGCCCGTTTGCCCCCTTTGTCCCATAAAAAAAAAAAAGCTACGATAGCATCATATGGTCCCTAGGTGGGGCAAAGGATGTCCACAGTACTCCGCCATCGCGTTCGGTTTTGGGCTATGGCTATGCGCTTTGCCTCTGACCATGTGAGCCCTATTGTCTTGAACTCCGCTGCCACTGAACGTCTCCAGGTGTGTTTAGGACGGCCACGTTTTCTCTTCTCTTGCGGAGTCCATTCCAGAGCTTGTCTAAGGATGTGGTTGGGAGCTCTTCTGAAATTGTGACCGATCCATGTCCACTTTCGGCACTTGATCTGGTGACCGATCGGTGTTTCAAGACCACACAATTCTTCATTGGAGATCCTTTCGGGCCAGAAGATATTAAGTATCTTTCGTATGAAGACTTGAAATATGCATGCTATGCAGCTATACTGCTGTGAAAATATGTCTCGCGGAAAATAGCGCACAGAGAACCTAAAAAGTTTTCAAACATTAACACACTGCACCATCTAGATCCGTGGTATAAGCTACGAGGCTTTTGTTATGGATAGTATACTAGATAGTTGATAATCTACTCATATAATATACTTTGAATACACACGTATTATAAATATAAACATTTATGACTGGAGTACAAACATTCATGCTCGCCTCACACGCTCCCAGTGGGACTCGAACCCGCCACCGCTGGTATAGCAAGTAGGGTCACAAACTGATTAAAATGTATCGACACCAGTACAAACATTATATACGGACTTTTAAAGTATTAACGACCAAAATTAATTAGCTACTAAATGAGGAAAACTAATAATCTAATATACGCCTACAATGTACATGTTTACAATGTTTATACAAAAAGCGATAATGGTTTGCCTCAGGCTTATATAAAATAAAATATGTTATTCAAAGGAAATAATAAAAAAACACACTTACATGATAGTTGTAACAGTTTAACCCTCTATTGCATGAATTATTAAATTAAAAAGAAAAAAATATTTGTATGTTTTAATGTGTTTTAATAGGGCTTGTAAGACAAAATATAAAGTGAAAAAAAAAATAAGTATCTTATTTTAGAAAAAAAAAACAGAAGCCAAAATTGGCTTCCCATGCAATAACGTGAGATATGAGACTGCCATTTTTGGCTTCCTATGCACAACAAATACCAAAACTTACACAATGTGAAATTCTCTAAAACAGTTTCTTTTCTCATTCAAGCAAAGAAACACGTCACATTTCTCACATTTTATATGAGAACGCAAAGAACAATCATTCTGACATAATTGACGATTCTTTTGGTGTATCGGGAAATCTTCTGTAAAAAAAAATTGGAAAAATTCGGCAGGTGATTCTAATTCTTGTGTAAACTCTGGCAATTCCAGGCTACCACTAAAATTGAAATTATTTTCATCATACGCTGGCATTTTTCCTTCAGTCCAGATAATTTTTTCCTTAACTGCTCGCTTCTGTTTCATATTTTTAGGTCTAGGATCAACTATTTCGTCATCGGAAGTATCGGAATCGGATGGTAGAATAATTATAGGTTTTTTACGTGTTTGGTTGCGCAAGCGCGAAAGCGGAACATCGTCATCGGAATCAGATAGTCAATCATCGTTACTAAGAGAGCCATCACCAGGAATAGGTTTAATGCAGTTAGCAGTGCCATAAAAGCGTGAAGGAAGCATTCTGGAAAGATAAAAAAAAAAAACTGAATGCATGCGAAGCCATTTTAGGCGCAAACATACTTCATCGTAAATGCATGCGAAGCCAAAATTGGCTTCTGTAGAAAATATTGAAAATGAAGTATAAGGAGCAAATATTTTGAATAAAATGTGATAGGGGTCAAAAACAGAGGTTTTGCAGAACATTATTTACATTTTTTAACATCAATTTTCTTACCTTTTCTATTTAATTTCCACCAACAAAGCTGCAATAAATTTCACTAAGAACGACGTCGCGTACGCACCGGAGAAAAGTGAGGTTATAATGACACATGACGTTGGCCATAGATAATAAAAATTACGTTTCGGTTCAGTTTGAATTCCTTAATATTACTACATTGACATTTTATAATTTTGTTTAAAATTAGGGTAGAAATAAATTACTAAAGTTGAGCAGCCAAAATTGGCTTTGTATGCAATAGAGGGTTAAATTGAAGCTGTACGTAACAAAAGCTAGAAATTATTCCGATCCCGGCGGCAAAATATCAATGGACCACCGCGCCGGTACTGTGTGACGCAATTTAAATGAGTGGTTTCTCATGTAATATTGTCAATGTTGATTGGTATAGATTGTAATATTCGTAGATCATAATATTAAGAGGTACCTATATTGAACTTTTTTTTCTACATCTAATATATATAATATAAAAATCTCGTGTCACAGTGTTTGTTATCCTTATCCGAAACAGCTTAACCGATTTTTATGATTTTTTGTGTACATTTGGTAGATCTGAGAATAGGTCGTAGGCTATATTTTATTCCGCTAGGTGATAAGGGTTTAAAACACGGGCAGAGCCGCAGGAATTGCTTGTAATAGATAAATAATTACTTTTGTACAAACATAACAAACGGGAAACAGCTTTGGGCGAATACAATTTAAAGTTATGTTATTTAACAAATAATATTTGTCAGGATAATTAAATTCATCGAATGAACAAAAGCCATAAACGAAGTTTTATTAAGTTATTAAAAATGTATACGAAGTAATATTTTAATATTGTATACTTTTATTTTATTTAATCATAAAGTGTATAATAGTAATTAAAACTGTGCACAAAAAATCTTGTCTTAATTAAATAAAAAAATGTTTGTTCGTCCATACAGAGTTTATATGAAAGTTCTTTTAATAGAAAAAGTGCCTAAATATCTATATGAGTATCGGTAGGTATAAGTCACTTTTCTTTTCCAATGGAACCGGAACCGAGTGTAAAAACTAGTAGTAGTATTAAATATATACTTTATAGTTACACTACAACAATGTACCAAGGGAATTAGGCAATATTTGCATTTAAATGCATTACCTAACTTAGTATACATAATGCAGTAGACAGATTTAGGGCCGATGTAGAACCTACCGTTATCGTATGTTTGTGTCGCAAACATTTACGTACACTCTGTAGCAACTTCCGCTCTAATTTTAATTTGATAGCAACTAAATTTATTAAAAAGCCCTTATATAGAGTTCTTGAGTTAAAATTTAGTACTTAACTAAGTTTTTATAATATCATGAACAGCGACTAATATAATATAGTGATACGCTCGCAAATGGATACTTAAAGTTAGCATAAAATATATCATAAACGAAATAAATCATAAAAATAATTAACGGTTTTCTAAATTGGAGAATTTTATGGGTTTAATTAATATCCCTCTGACGTGACTAAATAAAATGCAACGGTATGACTTAATGGAAAACCCTGAATATATGTAGGTTTATATTTATTATACCTTCTTTTATTACGCAAAATTACCTACTATACAAGATTATTGATATCAGTGTTTTTCTAGTGGTCCATATTCAACCGTAATTATTATTGAATATCTAGCCTTATATACCTACCTTATATGTGTACATACATTTAAAAAAATTAAAAAATAAAATGCGTGCGTACAAAGTACACATGTCAGAAGTGAAACTTCTTTGGCAAACTAATTTTTATATCTCGTTTATATTTATACTTATCTTATTTCCGAGACTTAGAGGGAGGGAAAATATATCTTCCATATTTTGTTAGGAATTTTATGAATTTAATAGTAATTGAAATAATAAAAGTGTTGATAATTAATACAAATGCCCTTTCTCACTCTTTCTCAATCGGTCTCAATCGCTCTCTCCCCCTTTTTTGGACAAAAACGTTCCACATTTTCGTGTCACTAATATTATTACTATTGCGTTTCATCCATAAAAAAATTACCCTCATGCATGCGCAAAGTTTCACTTCAAAAATAATATTATGTCCGTATAATAATTTCTATTAGAACAACTAAGGCTTGTCAATCAGAAGAGAAAAAGGTTCCGAACTGTTTTGTCTTCTGCCTGTGTTGCCATCTTATAAAAGTCATTAAGATTTCATGTTTGAAAATTGAGAAATCACAATTATCATAATCCTATACATTTATAGTAACAAGTAAACTTAATTTCCTACCATAAACTATTACTTGCAGTCATGACAAGAGTGGGTAATAAAGCCGTGTATCAAACAATGGCGCGTAGGGCGCAGCATCCAGGATACGTAGGTCACGCCTACGACTCACCGCACTTTGATCATTGTGTAACCGTTTAGATATAACCTACTATTTATATATCCGCTCTAAATAGAACTAATTCTTATTGGAGAATAAATAATAATTGAAATGTTCCACAATAGATGTTTAAATAATAAAACTTAAGTGTCTATCTGTTATTTAAAAATATTGTTCTCATATCATAAATGTTAAGTACTTATTAGTTATTCAAAATCTTCTTCTTAGAAATCAAAGTTGCGAACAGCCATTGTATTTTTGGACCTACGTGAATATTATTTATAACACATATATATAATTTCAATATTTCTAAATAAAATTGTATTACTTAAAATAGTTATAGCAAAAGTCGAAGGCAATCACTATTATTCAAAAAATAAACACATTTCAAAAAGAAAGGCATACCAAAACCGCAGATAAACGTTTTAATTAAAGTAAGCCCACGGTCGAATACACTTCTATCGCATGTTAATAAAATCTAAGTAGACTACATTAAACCTACAATCAAATATTTTTTCGATTAGAAAGTCTATTTTTAGAAAATACCTTATTTATAAACCTAAATTATGTACCAATTCCAAAAAACTACTAATAAATATATCAGTAACATTTTATTAAATTATCACATTATATCCACAGCAAACTGGCAACACTAATAAAGAAATTAAACGTGATGATTAACAGTTTGTAACCTGTTAATTACTACCAGAGAGTCGTTAAAAATAATGAATAAAAAACAGAGTCTAACCAATTGTGCCTCAGCTCAAAGAACCCAAAACTATTACGAGTGAGTGACGAAAATACATGCATAACCGTTTTAATTGGACCTCAGTTTAACCGTTAATATCACATTTCGCGATTTTCCCACAAGAACGCTGGTTAACAAGTCGGTCAGTTAAAAAACCGTCGATGCATCATTGTTCTCTTTGCTCTATTTATCTACACCGCTATTCAGAGGAATAGGGATCCTCGGTGTGAAAATAAAATCGGTCGTGACTAATGTGAGTTAGTTTTTTTTTATACTATAATAATTTAAAGGTCTTTGAATCTTTTAAGATTATGCCAGACCTATTGTATCACAATAACATATTAAACTTACTTAACTATACTTAAGCTACATATCATATTTAAGTATTTTAAACATATAATTAATAACTAATTTAGCTTATTCAGTTGTATAATGCTTTGTTAAATATTTATTCTATATCCTTTATTTATTTGAGTAAACAAATCCACAACAACAAACAAGTATTAATTTATTACTATATTTTATCTATCCATTTGTACTCGTAAATGAATACGAGTATAAAGCCTAAACTAATCTAAAAATATTTTATTTTATGAAATTGCTACATTATTACAATGTGTGTCTACTGTCTATGACCTACGCAATAATATACCTAACTACCATAAATAATTTTAAAAATACTTAATATTTTGTTATAAAAATTATGAAATAAACGCATATAAAATACAGAACCCTTATTAATTTAAAGTAGCACTCAACAATTATTCTTCTAAGAACATCAAGGCTAAAGAGCGAACATTATACAAAAATGTGGAGATCTTGGATACCGATTACTTAACTTTTGTCTGAAATCTAAACATGGCTCGCTAAACTAGTAACTATATAAGGAAGCTGTTTTACTCATGGAAAAATATCTATAAATGTCACCAAGCATAGAATAAAAAATCATATAAATGTTTAACAAAATATGTATTATTTTTATAGATAACGTACGTACGTTAGGATCTTTGATTATAGACATGTACCTATATAATCAAGAATAGGATACCAAATTATAACAAAATCTGTCCAGTGCTTTCCTTGTGATGCGGTCACAGACAGACCGACGGAAAATATTTAAAAAAGTATAGATTCAGTCTCTATATTGATAATAATGCATATTTTAATAAGATTTTCCAAATAAAAGGACTTAGTCGACTCAGTTACAAGTATGTTACATGAATCGGTCGATGCCATTTCTAATTCTTTCTCGTAGAATATATCGGCATATTGGTTTGATGTTAATACGGCATTTAGTAATTACAATAAATTACAACGTTTTCTAATCCGATTAAAGTATTAGGCACATTAACGGACACACCGATCAGAATGCAGTCTTAATCTGCTATTGCATTATTTATTGCATTGATTTAATACAACTAGTGATGTACATTTTAAGTTTTTTGAGCGAAACCACAATTCTTTTCACTATAGGTATATTATTTAAAAACAAAGTCTGTCTGTCTGACTGTCTGTTCGCGGTAAACTCAAAAACTACTGCACCGATTTTCATACTGTTTTCACTCATGGATAGTGTTTCTTGAGGAAGGTTTTAGTATATAATTTATCAAGTTTTTGTATACATTTACTAGCGAAACACGCGGCTTTGCTCGCGCTAAATCGCTAGTTCAAAATTACTACTCCGAAGTTAATTCTTATCACATCAACTATATAACTATTACAAACAGACACTTCAATTTTATTTATCAGTAATATAATTGAATTGAATGTGAATTTTTAAGGTGCTCTAGCATAATTTATTCAAACTTTTTGAAATAAAATGCTTAATTAGTATAATATTTCAAAAATGTAAGATTATATTCTTAAGATAAGCATTAACTTATTTTAAACATAATTTTGAAATCACACTTATATTTACAAATACATATGTATAAGTAGGTACCTAATATATTTTAGAACAAAAAATAGATAGATGGATTTTTTTTCGATTTTTTATTGATATAATACAGAATACACAAATACATGTTTCAACGAAATAAACTAAAATATAAAGCATCCCACATATTATAACAGGCGTAATTACTTCCCTAGTAAATCGCCTGCGGCGTATCTTATGGCGCTCTTACACGTGTTGCTAACACCGTTGCGCGGTAGCGGCCATCCGGTCACTACTTGTTCTAGCATGGTTAAAAAACTACATTGAAGTTATAATTATACACAATCAAAACAGTGAGATTCATTTCCTATCAAACAAATTACATTAGGTTACTTAGTAAAAGGTTATATTTTTTTGATGCCAAAAAATAAAAAGGCCCCTAGGGGAATAAAATATACGACCTATTCTCAGACCTACCAAATATACCTACAATAAAAAAATCAAGCCACATCGGGGAGTTCGATAACAAACACTGTGTGACGAGATTTTTATGTATTAGAATATGGGTAATTTTAAAATATACAATAGGTATGTATGTTTTTACTTAGAGATAGTTTCTAAAATCGAAGGGTATTTATATCTATAAAATTCGTAATCTTTTGCAAAGTAATAAATAATATAATACAATACATAATATAAATTGCAACTTGTCCCAAATGATTATTAAAACTAATTGGTGGCATTTTTTACTATTTATTTCCATATTGCAATAAAGGTGTTAAAAGACCCATCCTTTCTGATGTAAGCACTAAGTAAAAAGTGAGACATGTGTAACGGGTTCATGCATTAGTGCGACTCGAAGATATGATTGCATATATTTATTGACGGCGGAACGGTTCTAGCTTCACGAGATTCTTCAGAGAGATAATATAATAGGTACGTAGGTATTATATACCATATACTTAATGTATGTTTGTCTATTTGTAGTGTTGTTATAATGGTTTTTCCGTGATGCGGTCACAGACAGGCAGACAAAAATTCTTAAATTAACCTCTGTTTCGATAATAATTTCTAAATCTATAAGATTTTCAAATTTTTATTATATGTGTTATGTATTGATGACAAATAATTACCATAATTTAACAATCTGCAAGCAATTACACCTAAATTATAAGTTTTAAAGAGCTTTTGAAGAAACATATAAAAACTCTTTAATAAAAGAGCGAATATTATAACTATTAACATCTCTTGGATCATTGATTAAATGAATTAATCTGATCAATATACATTCTTAGGCCGCAGACAAATCATAATTTGTCAAACACCATCGAACCCAATATCTAAAACATACACAACCAAGTAACAATACGATAACAATAGAAAACTAATATTTTACTATGGCAGAGCTAAAGTACATAATAACGCCGGCACGCGCGTAACGGACCAAGCATTAAAGTGACACGTATGATTAGATACACGCATCTGCGGTGGAACCTCTTTAGTCACGCCGGATTCTTCAGAACACTTTTCTTATTACTGATACTGGTAAAGTTCATTAACTTTAGCCATACGCCATAAAGGAAAGTATTATTGAGATTCGATACGATAGTATTTTTCTATACCGGTTAAAATATAAACGCCGTTAGAAATTTAATGAATGTAAAAAGTAAGTTTCGTAATCTAAGTTTTTAAATATTGATGCTTTGTATGATACCTATATATGTTTAATGAATATTCTTTATGGTCAAGTCTGATGATAGACAATTCGCGAATTTAATTATTAGTTATTAGTTTTAGTATTTTTGAGCGGAACCCTTATTCTTTTTTTTAAATTACCTAAGAGACTATGAGTCATGAGTTATAACCTCAGCTTTCTGTCCGTGAAACATTCGTCAAAATAAGACAACTGGACGGAGAACCAGTCAAACACACAGAGAAAAAACTTACCGTTTTTTTAATAATTAAATCTGCATTTAATAAAAAGCTGTAATATGTTGATGATAAAAACATTTATTACGCTTCAATTTTATTTATCTCTATAGAATATTATTACCTACCTACATATATTTTATCTTGCAAAATTAATGTTCAAAGCGATGACATTGTATATTTAAAAATATTCGTTAAAACTTCTAGAGAGTCAGCAGCATTAGCAGTATCTCTAAGGTCCAAAATTAAACAATGCAGTGCTACCTAATACTAGCGCTATTAAAACCCTAATTAAAAAAAACACTTTACTTACAGAACAATTGCAACGGAAGAAATATTCAGAGGTCCGTTTTTGTTATTTCACTTTGGAACCCTATAAATTATAAACCACTACTAAAAAGTAGTTCACGTAAATATTATAACATCAAATGATATTATAACTTTATGACACTTTTAAATCTAATCATAATTTTTAAAATTAAAAGCAACGCGAAACTTTACAGTTAGTAGGTACTGGATATAATGAAAACAATTGAATAATTTTCGCAAGAACCAGTTACCAGTAATTATGGAATAAGTACTAAGTAATTAGCGAGACGAGCACGTGGGAGAACAGAGGTAAATAATATGTCATTAACCTTATGATGGTTATATTGTTATTGTGTACGATGATCGTCATAGCACAGTGGCATTGTAGCTAACTGTATGGCCTAATTCGACGCTTATCGTGGGTTCCATTTCCACATGGAACGATCATTTTTTTGATAAGTGAATTAACTCTTAAATCAGTTATTTTTCTTTTAGATATATCTATCTCTCTTTATAATGAGCTAGACTATAATATGTTTCTTCAGTCTACAATGTTATAAAAAATCTAATAAAATAAAGTTTTAAGTGGTTAATTTTAAAATACACGTTTCGATCTAGGTAATTATTAATATTCAGAATGCTCAAATGTTGACTTTAAAAACCATTAAATTCTTGTTATATTAAAATGCAGGAAAAGGTACAAAAAATATGCTAAAATTATCAGTAAAGAATCGACGACTTCCTGCCAATATACGTTTTTTATTTATTTATTTTCGTTAAATATCTTAAAATAGCAACTCCGACGAGTTGCTTTTCTAGACTGTTATCTATATGTGTGCCAAATTCCATCCCGATACGTTCAGACTTTCTGGCGTGATTAAGTAAAAAAACATCTAACAAAACTTTCGCATTTATACACAATACACACATATATTATAATAGATTTCTTTCTTGGCACGTAGTATAGGTAGCACGCCCAATCCATACTCATTATCATCAATCGATCTCTTACCTCACTCGAATATAGGTTATTTATTAAACAGAGATATCACAGATAAGTACATAGACTTTGCAATCTTTTGACACACATTCAGATACTATTTTACCAAAAGACAATGATGCCAGCGATAAAGCAATCAAACACGTCGAGATATCGTATTATTTCCGATCGTCCGCTCAATACTTTCTCCGAATAGTAGAACAATCCGCGGAATGTAGTCACGATGTCTGGCTAATAAGGTTGAGCTTATTTTCATATACTGTTTCACATGATTTACGATGTTTATGATACAAGCGTAGCCCGCGGCGTTACGTGCGTATTAAAGTTAATTTCCAGGCACCAAGTTATATTGACCTACTCCAATTATATTTTTTGATATTTAAAAAATATTTATATTATAAACAACCACTATCGCCTTTACTTTGTAGCTGAAAAATACTTAATATAGTGTTGCATTTGGTTTACATAGTAGGCAAATATTTGAAGTTTCATATATTTTTGTAATGATAATAATATGTAATATTATGTACAGATAGAAAAAGTTTTTAATTATATGTAAGTTGGACTTGCTTAAAGTTAGTGGGTTATTCCACAAAAACGGTAAAACTTGTAATATCATATCGTCACGATGCTTTGCAGTTCTACTTTTGGAACTGTTAAAACGCTAGCTGAAGCTAGTAAAACTAAATTTTGTCCGACTTCCTCAGAAAATATTTTCGTTTTTGAGTACATTCTAGTCTACGAGGTAGAGGTCTCGATATTCTCTCTTTCTAAATATTAATTGGTAACATCCTGGCCTGAGATGTGGCTAAAGTGAAATATATTTAATACAATATTTACTTTATAAAAAAAGATAAACTGAATTCAAAAAAATTATAAATATAAGCTCACAATTGACAACCCAACCTTTTTGAAGTAGGTTAAAACATAGTAAGAGACTTATACTTCCGAAGAAACGTCAAATTATAAGAAATGTACTAAACCTACGTCGTAATAAGCAACTAATAAAACCATAATATGCATACAATTTGTTATTCTATTGTCATTACAAGCTGATGGAGATACAGGAGTAAAGGAAATGCATCCGTTTATTGTTCACGTTTCCTTTCATAGCACTTAATATTTAACATGCCTCATCTTTAGACAAAATAGCCTTTACAACAAGTTAAATCATGAGCATGCAATTTTTTAGAAAAACAAAAACCACTGTAGAAATTTAAATAAATTTTTGTCAAATTTAATAATTTCCGAAGAATTTTTGATATATAATGCATGTCGTTAGTACAAAAATATTGTACCGATTTTAAATTAATTATCGTAGAAGTAAAGCATGTAAGAACAAGAAATTCATATGACTCTTTTATGTACACAGTAAGAACATACTACTTTTCCAAGTCGGTAAAATACTTGACATGTATAAGTGAATAAAATAGAGTGTTTTTGTGCAAAAATTATGTAACAATTTGAAATTTCATCATGTAATAGCTAACGCTGTAAAAAAGAACAAATTGTTATAATATCAATTCGTTATATAATACACTAAATACTAGACTTATTACAAAATCAAAAAGGAATAAAAGCAAGACACTGTTCAATAGTTTTGAGCACATTTGCATAACATTATAGAGATTCAAGCTACAATGTTGGGAACATAATCGTTGAGCAAAACCAGTTTGCTTTAAAGATACACGGGGACCGATAATCATGAATACATTAAATTGCACCCACTTAGTACCGAATTTAATACTCAATATTTATTCGAAGTTTCGTCTTGTGAGACGCTGTTTTTGCTACAAATTGAAGCAAAAGCTCTATTTAGTAAAAGCTTATGTCAAGAACTTTTTATTTTAAAGCTAGGTAAATAATTTATGTTTTTAATTAAAAAAAATTATAACTTATTTCAATAAGCACATAGAGAACCAAACATCCCAGTTCTGTACTGTCCCGAGTACCTTCTATACCTATACAAATGAATAAAATTGAAGTGACTGTTTACAATATCAAAATTACAGCTTTTTTTTAAATGTTTAAAAACAAATTATATACGGTACTTATTAGAACACATTTTTTGAATATTTTACGTTTGATAATCGAAACAACTGGTCTAATTTTGACTGGATTTTTACTAAAAGGTAGTTGATATTAAGAAATAACTTTGCCTAAGTTAGCAAACCACTCAAAGAAATAAGAATGACCTGAATGAACCTAGGGACACCCTAAAAAACGGAGTTATTCACTAATATTACTGTAGATTTATACGTATCTAATTTAGTATTGTAATTGTTATTTTTATAATATATACATATTTAAAACATTTCTGAATCTACAATAAGCTAGAGACAATCACATGGTGTAATAAAGCCGTTCTAACAAGTCGCGAGCTAACCTGACGTATTCAACGCGTTACACGCATTGTATTCAAATGAGAGCTATTATTTGGGCCACATGTCATGAACTCAGTGATTTCATAACTTATCGTAATCTCAGTTCACAAGTGGTTATATTTGGAAGTAAACCAAAAGCTTAGATAAAATATAATGTTTATTTAAATAATCATTAAAACTTTAGTAATATTTTTTTAAGTAAAACTTGATTTAATGTCCTAATAATTATAATAGTGCCATCTAGTTCCATAATAAGTTACGAGGCTTATGTTATGGATATCAGATATTTGATACACTACACAGTACACATATTAAATGTTTAACTGCATACATCATATAAATATAACTGCGTAATGAGGACAAATGTTTGTACTGTAGTGCAAATAAATGCCCCAGCGGAACTCGAACCCGCGAATGCCGGCACAGCAAGACGTAAGTAGGGTCATCACAAACTAAGCCAAACGAGTCGTTTGAATATAGTTTTATAGTTATAACGAATGAATACGTCTAAAATTTTGCTCTATCGTTTCTTTTATTTGTTGTAAGAGAAATGGTACATTTTGTTTAAATTTTTTTGCAATCATATTGTTCCGTTAAGTTTACACAACAAAGTATTCGAAAACGAAAACATAATTGTTTCCGTGGGATAGTTCATTAATTATCAAGTAATTAAATGGTGAGTGATTTATGAGATAAAGCCAGTAAAAGAAAGTGTTCACGTCTCAGATACATGCAAACACAAGTTTCGTTTAAAAAGCTTGCTTCAAATTATTATTTTTATAAGACTAACAGTTACCGAAAATTACAAAAAAAAAAGTAAGTAGTTAAGAATTTTATTTTTTCTTGCGGTCACACTATTATCTACAATATTTCGAGCGTTTCGTCAAACGCTACTTTGTTTAAATATTATATTTCTTGAGTTGTTAACTTGTTGTTTAATATTTAAAATTATGAAAAAAAAATACATTAGAACAACCAATTAAATTAAAAATTAAAAAAGCCCCAACACTACAACGATGCTAAGTTTCGAATCAATTAATCTGTGTCAGTTGTTCATTTCCGTACCATATAGAAAAAGTCAATAACCTGCTGAAAGGATTTTCTTCTAATATAAACCGAAGAATACTCTTGTGATTAAATAAAATTAACTTTCAAACAAAAAAAACAAAGTTAAATGCCACGGACATACAGAAACATAGACACGTTAAACTTATAACATCCCTCTTTTTGTGTGGGGTGTTAAAAATGCATAATACCGTCGAAATTACAGTTACTAAGTAATACTATAAATATAAAATATAATATATAATAATAAATAAGTAGTGAGCTGAGGCGGCAAAAATTGAAGTTACCTTGGCTTAAATTCATTTTATACGGTCAATTTCATTTTAGTAAGACCTTGACTATGCTAGGCATGCGGTCAGATTTAACACTTTTTTTTTCATAATCCTAGTAAATTAAAACTGGTGTTTTTGGTGGAACAAAATAAACTGAAGCTAATGAAGATTATGCACAATGTACCTATTTAGGTACAAACAACAACTACAAGTATGCCAGTCGTTTAGGAATAAAGTTATTAACTTAGGCAAAGGAAAGTAGAGTATCTACTACCATAATATAATATTATAAAGTCGAAACTTTGGATGGATGGATGTTTGTCACTTAATCACAGAACGGCTGAATGGATCTGGATGAAGTTTGGCACAAAGATAGATTATACTCTAGAATAGCGCACACGTTACTTCAATCCCGGATAATTGTTAATTTTCTTTTTTAAATCTTAATATACAACAAGTATGAATTCCGAATTAAAAAGTATAATTTGTAGCGTTATTATTGTACAAATCAACGTCTTGTAATAATAAAGTAGTAATGATTATACAATATAGATTTTCTTATAATTTTGTCTGCGCACTTGATTCGGTACGCATCTGGTCGTTGGTCAGGTTATGAAATACGCTCGAGTTCGTTGCCCGAGCCGAACTAAATCAGCTGGAGCAAAAACTTGTAATTGTCAACCCTATACAGCCACAGATTACTCATCACAGATAATATATTGGAAGTTTTTAAATTAAGTCAAAAATATGGTGATGTAACTGAACCTATTAATGTATATACCTACACATAAATTCTAAAAACATACGAATAAAAAAAACTAAGTTAATCTAGGTTTTTTTTAAACTGGCGGTACAATTATGAGAAGACTATTGCAAATAGGACGAATACTTTTGATGCAAATTAAGGGCACGGACTGAGGCAAAACCCCAAACAAAGCATGACCGGGTAATAAAAAATATACAACCTCCTATGCAAAACCTCCTTGTAATCTATAGTTAATAATCATTCAACAAATGATTGTTCCTGGAATAATTTGCTGTCTAACTATCTAGTTTATTTTGACCAGAAGTTATAACGCATCTTAATAACCTATCTATATTTTTATAATAATAGTAATCATATCTATACATATTATAAAACAAAGTCCTCCGCCGCATCTGTCTGTCTGTTCGCGATAAACGACTGCACCGATTTTCATGCAGGTTTCACCAATGGATAGAATGGTTCTCCAGGAAGGTTTTAGTATATAATTTGTCAAGTTTTTCCATATACCTATTGGCTAAAATATAATGATATCTGTTGGAGGTGTCGGAAAAAAATAAGCCGTCTGGAGCTTTCAACGAAAACGCTGCCTAAACCCTTTGAGACAATACAAAATGATGTATGGTGGAATTGTGTATCTTATATAGGTCTACAAAAAAGTCCGCGATGGCATATGTTTATCTCTTAAGGATAACATACTATATCGAAAAAAATTAGGCAATTGAAAATCTTCATAAAATTAACGGCGTTTGATGTATGATGTTATGACCGTTGCCATGGTGCGTGCAATGGTAATTCATATAATCAAGTCAAATATATATCGGGCGTTACGAAGTATATATAAACAGCACGTACCTAGGGACGAACCCGAGCGAAGCGAAGGTGAACCACTAGTTTTATATTAAAAAAAATTAAAACCTTCATAAATATTGTGACAGAAAATTTTAAATAAAATATTATTAAAGATGTGCTTATTTAAATAAAAAAAATACACAGCTTCAGGGAAGTTAGTCTCATTTTAAAGTTTCTTTTTATTTCGACATGTTTTTATTCGTGCCAATATAATGAGCGTACTGCCTTGTAAGTGTTTTTGTTTTAATTGTTGATGACTGCAGAAATTGAACGACCTTGTTTCTTGCTTATCGTGCATCTAACTACGTACTACGTTGTAATAGCAAATATTCGCAAAAAAAGATAAAACTATTCCAGTCAAAATAGTAGTCGTATTATTTGTAATGGTAATAACCATTTTTCTGTTTGATCTTAAAGTATCACATTTTTATTATTAATTTATACTTATTAGATGAATATCATACGGTATCAAAAGATTCAACGTTTGAAATATCTCTGTAATCGATTGGCTTGTACTTCACTTTCTTGGAACTATTAATATCGATAACACTTATTGCTTAATGTACGATAAAGATTTTGATCTTAGACATGTCTATTTCATTTTTCTTTTAATTATATTTATTTTACAACCGATACATGGATGTTTTCGATCATGCTTTCTCTCATATGGCTCGGTATGTAAAGGCTATGCTAAATTAAAAATATATATAAACAACATAAAACGTAAACGTAACCTAATATCATTAATATTCCCGTCCCACTTGCTACAAGCCTTATTGCATATAAAAATAATTGCAAAACTTCTTATAAATACATCTTTTTAAAATTCATACAAATTTTGTTAATTACATACAGCACGCGAATTGTTTTACGAAATCTAGTTTTTCGATGTTATCCAAGTAATTGGAATTTGGTGGATCCAAACAAAAAATGTTACATGACAACCCACTTGGCTGGTTTGGTAGCGATTAACGCTGTTCTATAAAATTATGAAATTGCCAGTCATAGTCACTGATCTAGTCCCCTATATTGTTTTTATCTTCACATAAAAAGTTAATGGATCAAGTCTGCTTTTATTTTATTTTCAATATTTAATCAAAATTATATCAAAAAGTAGACACCAACAAAAAAAAACGTCAGTTTAAAGTATATGTAGGTACTGTCCATGGTTAACAAATGTACTGTATACCTATTACCTACAAAGATTTTCTAGTGATGTGGTCACAGACGGATAAACAAGCAGACAATAAATCTTAAAAGTATAGATTCGGCCTCTGTATCAATATTCAATAATAATATCGATTATTTCAATAAGTTTTTCAATAGAATATTTTATTTACAGATTCGACTAAATAACCGTTTTATTGATATTATGTAATGAGAGTAAATGTTAATCTACACATACATAGGTACATAAAGTATGCGTTCAATTTATATTAGAGTTGGAGCTTCAAATCGTAATTCAACTTCTTAGATTACATAATGTCTATTTAAACAATAGTAAATCATAATAAGGACAACCTATCCTCCACATGAAGCAAATGAGTCATACAAAAGAGTTTTCCATTACTCACCTGTCCATTAGTCGCGTCACAACAAGACCATAGAAATCAATATTAGTTCCGCTAAACCTTTCACCCGCCACAGTTACAATGCACTTGTCCTAACCATTGGAACATGTTACGTTACTTCCTATATTCCATATTATCTTCTTCAATTAAAAATAAAACTACAGTTGAGAGGTAAAAGCCTTTGTATGTAACGATAAGACACACTAATGATAAAGTATTATGGTGAAAGTGTCCATAAAGTAAAAAATGAAAAAAAAATACATTCGTAATATTCCTACGTATGTACTTGCGACTCGCTCTCGCTCCGCTCGGGCTCGTCCCTAGGTACATTTTGAGGGTTATATAGATTTCTCAGATATGTATTAGATATTTTCCCGCAGTAATAACTATCTTATATAGTGACCAGGCTAACCAGCTATCATCATACCAAATTTCATCCAAAAAATATCTAATGTACATTTGACACAGAATTTTATAGATGTATAGAAGATGTTAGCAATTTCACAGCTATACTTTTCCAGTTAATTTATACTAAAGTAAATCCATATTAAGATGAAACTTGGTATGCAAAAAGAGACGCTCGGAAGGACATAGATAATTTTTATGCCGAAAATCATCCCTTAAGGGAGTGAAAAACGTTTTAAAAGATTGTATGGGAAATCAATCGTTCCTCAAGTAAGGGATAGTCTGGTTACAAGTAAAGGATTTTTTCCATAATAACTGTTAAAACGGACCAAGGGACTAATCCGAGTGAAGCTAAGGTGAGTCGCTAGTTCGTAATAAAAATGATTCAAAATCTTATATTTAACTACAAATACTCTATTAAAATTGCATTTGCATATTGTATGTGGGACCAATATTTTCTAATCTAATCTTTACTATTAAATAACATTACGACTTACTTGATTTCTCTTTGCTGATTGATATTACATAAATGTCATTTACATTAAAAATAATGGAGACATTCATAAAATTGAAATACAACGATATTTTTAAGTTGCACATGTGTGATTCAATCGGCTTAGATGTTTAGTCGCGTCTAGTAACGGCTATTTTATAAAATAATTCGGTATTTAGGTAAAAATGTACTTTCTACTATATATATTTAAATAATCGTCTTATCTAAGTAGTTTTAATTACATAAATTGAAATACTATATATACATATGTTGAGTGATTAATAATTATATAATTGTATTAAGAAATTACAGTTTTAGAATAAAAAGAAGTAGAGTGCTACTGAATTAGTGCGACTCCATCTACGACTGCGTTACCACTTACCATCAGGTGGAACGTAGTCAAGCGCTAATTCTGAATAGAATTTAAAAAAAAAATGTTCCTGTAAGTACATATAATATTGAATTACAAAGTCGGTTAAAACTTTCAAAATGGTGTAGTTTTATGGTATCATATATATAAACAGATCATAGTAAAAAGTTTCCGTATGAATCAGTGATTAAACTTAGTCGATAAAAATCTAACACCCAGTTATGCAAAATTATGCATTCAAACTGAGGTACACTTGGTATTAAAGTTTGCTGTTCCGCGACCAGTATGTCATTTGCGACAAACAAGTCGACACTTTCTTCGCTACTGATTAGCTACTCGTAATTACTAGAGATGTATGGAAATTCTAATAAGCCGAGATGAAAAATTATAAGCTTCTAATATCTTTTAAATTATGATTAAAATGATGTATTATATTTTTTCAATTCAACATAATATCATTGAAAAGTAGTAGACATTATTTACACTTAAGATTACACTTTATTTAGATGTGTGAAAGAGTATGCAAACTTAACTTTGCAAGTTTTAGTATGAAAAAAACATACTTATTCGATATCTTTTACACTTTAATAGTAATACGATATGAATATAAGGTTTAGATAACGTACGAATTTTCTCATAATTTTATACCTTTCACTAGGAACTGTAAACATTCAACTTGACATAACTGTTGAAATATTTAGTTAGGACAAATTTGCAAAGGATTGCGCAACTAAAATTTACTTAACAAAATAAACGAGTGGATAATCTATGGAAAGCACATTGTGCGTATGAATTGTGAAAGTGTTATATAAAATTTTATTTTAACTTAACACAAACCAAGCCTTCAAAATTTCTTCCCAAAGCGAGGCAAGTCTAATATTTTGCTTCAAGCTCCACATTCAACAAAAAACGACCTAGGCAAATTATGTCAGGCAATTTATAATAGATGTGTTTATCCATACTAATATTATAAATGCGAAAGTAACTCTGTGTGTCTGTCTGCCTGTTACCTTTTCACGCCTAAACCACCCAACCGATTTTGCTGAAATTTGGTATGTAGATAGTTTGCATTCATGAGAAGGAAATAGGCATATTATTTTTTGGAAATTCAACCCCTAAAAGGGTTAAAAGGGGTGGCAAAGTTTGTATGAGAAAAATATTTTTATTGCACATTTTTGCATGAAACTTTGAATTAATGCTTTTTAGTACAAATGATGAAACACGTATTTCAGGGTTTTTCGAAATTCACCCCCATTGGGAGTTAAAGGGGGTGGCTAAGTTTGTATGGGAAATTTAATTCTATTGAAATATTTTGCGTGACACTGAAATAATGCTCTGCAATACAAATTATGAGATACATATCTAAGCGTTTTTTGAAAATCAACCCCTATGGGGGTTAACGGGGGTGGCACAATTTGCGTAGGAAAAATATTTAACAGTAATTTTTACCATAAGTCCATAACAATGAACCACGTACATCAGTTTATCATTAACGAAAAACACACAAAGAAATTATGATACACATAGTAGCAAAATTGGTTAAAAATAGGAAATAAGTTTTAGAAAGCGCAGCAGTGGCGGCATGGCAGGATGCTACACAGTAATTTTCAGAAAAGAGGGCCAGAACTTTAAATGGAGAATCAGTCCTTGGTACATTATAAGTAACAGTATATAAGCAAAAATGTTTATTTTATTCACTCTTAGCGCGAGCGAAGCCGCGGGCACCGCTAGTTTCTTATATATATGATACGTAGTTCAAGTTTTTATTACATTTCTTTCATCTAAAAACTTTTTAACTAGAACTTTTTTCTTGTAAAATATTTTTTATTAACCCATTATTTTTACATCAATAAAAATTATTTTACAAGCAATTTTAAAAGTACTTAAATATAATAACGGACATTATTACACATCCTAATATAATAACCAAATAGGCACAAAAACTAGCTAGAGCTGAGCTAACCGGAAGTCTTTCATAGATCTATAATCTATATCCATTAATATTTTTTGTAACGAGATTCATTCAAATGTATTGAATTTTCCCACCATTAAAACGACTAATAAATAATTTATTAATTTATATCGAATATATATTAGACTAATATAATATAGAGCAAAAGAAAAAAAATAATACTTTTTTAAAAGTGTACACTAGTGAGAATCTTTCTACAGGGCGTACAAGATAGGTATTAGCTTAGTGATAATGAACTAAATCATTGAAAGTGTATTGAAACCGAGTAATTAACACTTCTGAATTTTTTATCTGGCAATCATTTTCAGTATTAGATTTTCACTTGCTAATACGACGAAAGAAATATTGTGAGGAATAACTTATCTTTTTCTCAAACGACTCAAAAGACCATTAATAATTATTATTAATATATTTACTATTTAGGTATATTAGTGTAATTCAACATGTAACTGAAACTGCCGTAATTTTTGATAATTCCTTATCGCATTCAAATCCAGTATGATCTACTAAACGAGATTCAAAATTAAGTGGAGCACGAAGTCAGAATAATTAATATAGAGGAAATAGCCTGCATTGCGTATATGCGATTTCTAAAGCAAAAACCCGAAGTTGAATACGACACGCGAATCAAATTGGGCTATAAAATACATAGAGCCAGTGCAATGATCTGTTTGGTAGAGATATAAGACGGTGTTTTTGTAGCTTGTCACGATGTTGAATCTTTAATGGTGACTAAGTAGTCTCGGTGGAATAGAGTTGTTCCACCATTTGAAATGGCTATTTTAAACCATTTATTTTGCCATTTACAGTTATAAATTATATATTACATCTTATTTTGAGTTCGTGATAATTTACGTTTGAGTCTCAATTACATGTTTTTTAAATTATTATTCTATTAAACTTAGGTGTGAAAATAACATTCATATAGGTACATCTTCTTCAAAACAGTGTTTTTTTTTTCAATCATGGCTAAGCATCGGAAACATTTTTATATACAAGTTAACTGTGTGTGAACATATTATGTTAAACTGAGAAATAAAAATTTTATTTTTTATATATTTTCATCATACGTATTACAGATTTCTTCTATCTGCCCATTGAAAGAGACACGGAAGCAGCATATACCAAACAAATAAAGCCAATATATCATTAGCTTTCCCCTATTTCCATACATCATCTCATATTTACAAAGTAAATATTACAGCTTATCCTCCATACATAGAGACGAATGCCAGTCAACGACTAAGCAAACAAGCTCGGTAACGGCACTCAATGCTTCAATGGCAATAGAACGCATCCAGTTTTACTGTTACGCTATAGATTTGTCTTATAGATTCTCACTGTCATAAATGACATTGGGTTAGTGATGTATGGGACATTGTGATTTGTGATAACATTCCCCCATTGTGTTAAAATTAATAATTCTAGCCCATTGAGTAAAACTTAAAGCCATTTTAATGATATCTTTATATCATATAATCAAAATAAAAACTAAATAACGAAGCTTTTACAACTACACTTATAATAAGCAACATCGATTGATTAATTCATGATTTTTCAGCAGCGGACTCAAAATTCTACCCAACAGCTCGCGACTAATATAGTTCATTTAAATCTTAAATCAAATTTTATTTTGCTCAATTACAATAATGAAATGTAAATGTTTACAAATAACTGCCTGATACAATATTAATTGTTATTATCTCAACACGACCGCGTACGTGGAAAACCGTTTACCAAAGCAGCGTCCAAACAATCAGTCGGAACCCATTCATAGGCTATTGAATGCAAATAGTAGACAATGGAATTATAAAAAACAATCCAATGTTTCCTTTCGATGATTATAACGAGGTATTTAGATGAACGGATTCGACCTCAATGTCTTACTCCCACGTTTGTCGAGACGGGACTAAAAAAGTGTAATTGTACAAAATGACAGATAGGGTTCCGTACAATGGACTTGTTCGAATGTCGGATGAAAAACAGATTATAAAAAGTGTATTACAATTATTTCAATACAATATTTTTTTCTTATATTCTTATATTGTTAAGTAAGAGAACGACGCTTCACTCGGGTTCATCCCTAGATTTGGCGAAGCTGCGAGTTCCTCTAGTATACACATAAACCTTCCTCTTGAATCACTCTAGCTATTAAAAAACCGCATCAAAATTAGTTTCGTAGTTTTAAAGATCTAAGCAACGACGACTTGCTTACGACGAGTCAGTAATTCTTTTTATGGACAATGTATACGCTTATACAACAGGATCCCAGAAAACGTTCAACAAGCTTCTATTGCCAAATTTAAAAAAATTGTGAAAGAACGTTTGTGTACTAAAGGATATTATACGATTAACGATTTTTTAGAAGATAGTACGCCTTGGGAATGATGTGATTGCCACCAGGCTGTTTCAACCTATAGAATTATTGTAAATTTCAATTTAATTAAAAAAAACAAAAAACACTAAGACAAAAAAAAAAACAAAAAAAAATATACATTAGTCCCGCTGAGTTTCTTTCGCCAGTTCTTCTCAGGTCAGTGGCTTCTTCTTTCCGAACTGGTAGTAGACTCATGACGATTAGTAAAAAATTGTAATAATTTCATGCTGAATAAAATATTTAGAATTTGAATTTGAACATACATAGGGACAGACAGACAGCGGGAGGCGACATTGATTTATACTATGTAGTGATATCTAATAGGGAGTTGAAATAATTGTCCTAACTAGCGCAATTTATACAATAAAGAAATAAATGTATAGCTGTTTAGCTTTTATATGACATAAGTTGTGTAATTTATTGAATGGGCTGATTTTACTTAATGTTTATTTTTAGTTATGTGTTCGTCTACTTCTCGGCAAACTCTTTAATAATAATTTGATATCGGCTATCGGGGTGCATTGAAAACATAGTCTGCTATGTTTTTAGAATGACGTTACTTAGTTAGCCATGTATTGTCATTCAAACTGCACAGTTTAATCAGTTAAGGATAATAGCCTAAAAATTCAACTGCAACATTTGATCCAAACGAACATTCTGGTAGAGTATCTATACCAACATTGCAGTTTAAAAAACTGCCTTTTACATAAAACTTTTGACTATATAATATAATATGGACTACATAATTAAAAAATTATTGTTACATTAAAATTTTAAGTTAAAAATAGTAAAAAATATAACTATATTTAAACAGAGATCAACTTAGTGCAACCTTCAACACTGCGCCTGCAGTATACAGCATTATACAGTATACGTCTTATAGGTAAACAAAGTTATCAATCATTTCACTGCCTATCACTCTTATCTGCATCCTTATCACAACCTCTTTTAGATAAAAAAAATTTGCCACGCTGTAACATTGCCGTTAACTGCATTATGTAAATTAAAACCATTAAAAAACTGCTTTGCATGATTTAACAAAAAAGGTTCATTTCGTAAAGTGTCTGACGTCTTCCCCGTCGTTAATCATTGGCAAATTTAAAACTTTAGCCTTTAATTTTACGCATTATTATAACAATAAACTTTGAATAATTATATATCGAACCTATTAGAGGTTTTATTGCAAAGTATTTTTTTATATTATATTGTTTTTCTTATGTATTATTTTTGTTTAAAAAAACTTTTAACTTTCTTTCATAGTGACCTAAGATAGAAATAGAACTTAATAAACTTAATTTAAATCATTCTTAAATAGCTCGATCTGTAGTTTTTGTTGCAGTTTAGTACTTAAATAATTGAAAGTTTAAGTTAAGCTTTTACAATTGTAAGATTTTACCTACTTTACAAAATTGTAAAACAATGATTTCATTAATTACATTTTACAATCTGCCTTTTCATAACTTAGGTTACAGAGTGTAGCGAGCCTAACAATTATTCATCTCTACTTGCTACTCACATACCACTAACATTACAAGTGTAAGCTTCAAATACGTAGAAAGTTCTTTACGATCCAACAGACAAAATGAATGACAGTTATTTATTATAGTGGACGCCTGTATGGTCAATGACTATAATATCGTTTTTATGATGCGAGCTCTAAGAATAAAACTCCGTATACAATACTGAATGATTGTCGAAATTATAAATTTATTTCACGGTGGTTTCTGGGGAAAATTCTTATAATGGATGAGATACAGATACAAAATTAACCTATTATATTTATTTCATAACATTTACGAAAACTTTTGGAATGTATGTTATTTCGTATGTTATTTAACTGTGTTATTGCCGAAGAGTAAAGGCTTATTATTCTCAATTCGATCAAAGAAACACTACAATGTTTAAAAAACAAAAATATTTTAATCAGAATATAGGTAGGTTAATGATGTTGAAGATAATATCAGGAAAAGCACTCTATTTCCCAACATGTGTAAACCTATAAGAATTCTATTTTTTCATAAAATATGTGGAACCTTGAAAATTTATTGTTATTATTTAATAATAATTAGACACAGTAGAAGTAATTCACACACGTTTTATTTTATTACTTTGTAGGTAATACCTGAAAAACGTCGTATGTTAAAAGTTTACATTTAAGGTAGGTACTATACAAATGTCCAAATAAAAAGTTTAATCCTTTTTACTTACATTCTATTAATTTCACTTAAATTTCCTGTAATGCAATGTGGTATAATACGCTAACATCTTGAGGGATAGTGCTAATGGTTCCTCGAAGAAAGGCTGTACTTAATGAGCCATTATTTACAAACTCATTTCCTTTTCAAGTAAAGCATTATTTAGATTACTTTCACATTTTATACATTAAAGGTACATTTCAGAATATGTTTAAAGTATTATAGATTATCTATATATTTTTTTATAGTTGTAATTAATTTTTCAAAGCTTCATATCATGTCTTTGAGAAAACAAACTAGGTAGGTATAATATTTAAAAAAAAATGTATTTTTCGAATCGAAATAGATGATAATTTAAAAATATAAAATTTTCTTTTTTTACGAGAGTTATAATCTTAAATGCAGAGTGTGCTTGTAAAATCGGAGCACGTTCCGAATGACACTTAACCGGTTTTAACCGTTTTTTTTAAATCAGCAATTCATTGACTGTTCAACAACATCTCTACATTTACTCTTACACTATAAAATATATAACAATAATACAATTAAAACATATATGCATTTAATATATCATATTAGGTACACTTAAATTTAAATGTCATAAAAGATTTCCATACATAATATAATATGCATGATGTGTTTGCTATTTTTATTCAAAAGTTTGAAAAGATTTTTGTATGTCAATGACATACAAATAAAACCTTAATGTATTCGTAAGGCTTACAATTATTATAATCTTTTGGTTTAATTCAACATTTGAAAATAAATTATACCTAATTATAATTTAATTGAAAAGGTTTTTTATTTATAAAAAATAAAAAAAATACTTTTTCATTTTAAATCGTTGGGATCTTTTAATGTTGCTCTTCGTTAAGTTAAAGCTTAGGCAGACACTTCAAACAAAAAATAATATTTACACATCAGCTTCGTGACTGTTAACTTAAGCGACTATAGTATTTACTATTTAACTAGCAGTAAGTTGGGATGGGACCGACGAAACTAACGACATTCGTTTAAACATTGACCTGCAACTCGTTTGACTGGTGGATCCGAAGTGTGCCAATGGGATCACCAAATTGGTGAACAAATTCCACTTTCTCTACTAATGAAAGACAAACATAAACAATAAAAGAAGTACTTACAATAATAGAAAGTAAATCCGAAAAAGTCACAAATAATGAGCGTTAGATCACGACTCAACGGTCACCACACCACAGTCAATAAAACTAATTAAACCACTAAATTAAAAATTTATGAAATAAAAAAATCACTTAGTCACAGATAATACACGTAGTTTCAATAATATTAAATCTGGCACATTTAATTTTACGCGGGAACGAATATGTCAATTTTAATCAAAGATGGCTCCGCGCGTGCGCTCAGTACGGCAACCGGGGTCGCTATGATGAACGCCTCAGACCTCAGTCCTCACCGCTAACGTCTGTAGTCTGTACTCTGTATGGTACTGTGACACCATACACATAAGTTACTAGGAATTGCCGGTGACATTACTTGGATTCCCTTACAAATATCGAAATTAAAATCTGTCGGATAATAAATTCAGCTGTAAATGCAACGGTAAAAGCTTTTTGTAACCCAAAAAATGTTAGAGCTTTACATCATTCATTTAATTTTTATACCTCCTTAATTATTCAAAGTAGAATTAGTAAAAGAATAAATAAAACGTTTAAAAATAAAAATCATTACATAGGTCATAGAAAGTACGTTTACAGCCACTTTAGTATATAATATCAATCGTAAAAGTAGAGTCACAGACCCTATCCTTCAAATAAGCATTACATAAATTATATATATTTCATTTATCTAAAACATTATTAAAATAAAAAAAAACTTTAAATATACGACGTATATACCTAAATAACATAATATGTATAACGTCTTGTCTTGTGTGTAATTATGTAGTTGTGCACAATAATGCGGTTAGGGAATATATATATATATATATATATATATATATATATATATATATATTAAATGAATCCTAGCTAGATTGATTTATCGCCCCCGACATGTATACTAAATTTTATGAAAATCATTGGAGCCGTTTCCGAGATTCAGATTATATATATACAAGAATTGCTCGTTTAAATATATAAGGTAGTACCTGGCGAGCTCGGCTCGGTATTTTTAATAAAAATGTTATTATTATTCGCCAATAGATGTCGGGAAGAGTCATATTTTTCTGTTTAAGTTGATTATCGATAAAGTTGATTATTGAAAACACGAATAAAACAACATTTTCTGAAAATGAATCCTAGCTAGATCGATTTATCGCCCCCCCAAAATCCCCTGTATACAGAATTTTATGAAAATCGTTGGAGCCGTTTCCGAGATTCAGATTATATATATACAAGAATTGCTCGTTTAAATATATAAGATATTATTATTTAACATTTATTTACATCATTTTCTGTATTTTTGTTTTTTATTAACTTTTTGTGCAATAAAGAATATAATTATTTTTTATAGTTTGCTACTTAGAAGTTTTACAGTTTAAAATATTTCGTCTGACTCTATGATCAACTTTTATTAGGTAGACAATGTAAAATATTATTTTGGTCATTTTTAAATAAGCTTAGTTTTATTACTTTATAAACTTACAAGTAGATATACTTATAAAATTATGTACTTAGTTTTTACTACTTACTAATATTATAAATGCGAAAGTAACTTTGTCTGTCTGCTACCAATTTAAATGAAATTTCTTACACGGATAGTCTAGAACCTGAGAAAGGACTTCGACTTTTCAAGACTAAAAAAGGTCTGTTAGGGGGTTGAAATAAGAGATTAAAGTTTGTATGGAAATTAAGTCATTTTTAAAGCTAGAAACTTGAAACTTATTTTTAGCTTTTGATTAGATACATAAATAAATAAGACATTCAAAGTTTATAAAAAAATTATCCTAAAAGGGGTACCTAGGGACGAACCCCAGCGAAGCGAGGGTGAGTCACTAGTTGTTAAATAAAATAAGTTAAGGTTAACAGATTCAATTTGAAGATATTTCCATATTATATGTATTAGTATAATTTCTAAGACATTTTTATGTTTGAACAACATTGTTAGTTTTATATGTACATAAATCCTCCCGAGGCTAGCCGCGACCAAAAACGGGAAGAATAACTGAAACTTTACTGCCACTTACATTTTAAACAGATTATAAAGATATTTTTAAATACATAAAGAAGTTGTATCATAAAAATATAATGTATGACACTGACTTCAAGACCCACATGACGTTTTTTTTATTTGTATTTTATAGAATACCTATTATTGAGCAATATAATATAGCGACGAACAAGAAATACTCGTATATAACCACTACCTTCTTTTGTTTACTTCAATCAAAAAACAAGATTCGACATGGAAGAAAAATCTTCTATCTAGGTACGATTAGAAACACATAACCCCCTTAAGAGATGTCGGTTATATTCTTCTATTCAGAAATTTCTTTTTAAAGGTTAGTATGGAATAGAAACTATAGACTATGTGTTTTAGTGACCTACCAGTACTTATACCTTCATTGAGAAATAATTGTTTCCCATTCCCATTCCCATATAAGATTTCATCCCCCCTTTTAAACGGCGTAAGGGATGATTCCCTTGTTTAAGGATGGGTCTCCAACTAATTTTATAACCAATTTCATCTAAAAGTTTATCGGTTCGGTTCGTTATCGGTTCTATTGCAAGCAAAAATACATGCTACATTTTACCTTTGACGGTAAATTTTAGTTTATCTCCTTAGAATTTTTGTCCTGGTGGAGATAAAGTTATTATTTTTCTTCTCGCCTCAACCTCGTCTTACTTAAATTTTTCTGGGCTGTAAATTAGTATTTTTTGACGCGACCAATTCATTACCAAACGCAAGTGACTCATATCATATAGGTACATACCTACCAAGCTACGCTGACGTTAAGGCGTGAAAAATTTATTAGACAACAATAGCCAATAAAAAAGGCAGGTTTCCTTACATAAAAATACATAAGAGTATAACAGCGGTTGCCAAATGGTAGTCCGCAGAACGCTAGGGTTTGTTGGGACAGGGGCCACCGGGGTTCCGATGTCCGTCCATGAGTTAAATGATGCGTTATCATTAACTAGTTATATAATACTTTCTTAGATTTACGCGAATATTTGACATTATAAATGAAACTACCTTTTCGGATTTTGTCGCGGATTTATTTTGATTTTTAATTCCCGACGTTTCGAATGCTTTACAGCAATCATGGTCACGGGAGAGATTGCTGCATGGTCTCTCCCGTCAAAATCAAAATAAACCCGCGACAAAATCCGAAAAGGTAGTTTCATTTATAAGTAGTTATATATTTAGTACAATGATATATTTCATTTTGTTCTTTCCAAAAAAACAGAGTATTTTTCTAACGACAATACCTACAATCAGTTTAATTATTATTATCGCAATGGGAATACGTTAAAAAAAATTGATATTTAGGGTTCCGTGGCCAAAACAATTGGGAACCGCTGCTCTATAATATGACTACGTCAAGTGATTAGATATTTGTAAGTAGTTTAATGATAATAACAACAGTAAATACGAATAAGATTTAATTATACATGCTTCATACAAATACGTAGCCTGAAGCATTCTAAATAATTGTTTTAAGTGCTGGGAACATCTCTGAATGCCTATCAAATTGATATCCCGAGGCCGTTTCACACGACTTACAAATTCCTGCATCCTTACATTATCCTGCCTAACTTCGAACATCACAAGTTACGAATTATTATTAAAATGCCATTATTTATCTGTACCTTTGAGTCTATACTAAGTACGAATTGTGTAATATTGCTATAAATATTTTTTAATTATAACATCTCAATTTGAAATTAAGTATTATTAAATATGAAAGAAAATTTTCTAAAATATTTACTATCGTAATCTTAATACTTTGTTAGATTTACGCGAATATTCAACATTATAAATGAAACTACATTTTCGGATTTTGTCGCGGATTTATTTAGATTTTTAGTTCCCGACGTTTCGAATGCTTTACAGTAATCATGGTCACGGGAGAGACTAAGGTATTTGATCGTAATCTTTTCGAGATTACGATTTCTTTATTTTAAACTATAATTTACAAAGCTCTAGTTCAAAGCTCAAAAAGTTCAGAAAAAAGCTACATTTACTGACTTCAAAAAGGATTAGTTATTCAATTTGGATGTCTGATTTACGCTAACTATAAACTAATTAATTATTATTACTGATCGGGGATTGAGTAGTCGTCACATACCGATTTGCAAAAAATAATGAGCTTTTAAAAAATAATTAATTTTAGAAAGCTTTAAAAGTCGTTTTAACATTTTATTTAAAAAATAAAAAGCATTTATAATAAATTTATTTAATTTAACAATTAAAATATACTCGTCAGCTGACATTTAGTATAAATATATAAAATACTAAAAAATATAGCCACAAATCGTTATGAAAACTTATAATCATATTTAAGGCTTTGAAGAAATATCCCTGACGTGAGTGTGGGAAGCCGTGGGAGTTTGGTTACGGTGTACCGTTTCATATTAAGCCGGTACGATGTAGAATGTAAGCTCTTCTCGATTTAAAACAAACTACTTAATGCTTTCTTTTCAAAGTCTTATTATTAATATCTTAATCTGAAGAATCTTTAATATAAAAATGTGAAATAAACGACTGAAAGTTCCGTCAAAATCGGTCCAACCGTTTCAGAGATTAGCATGCACTAACAGACAGACACACAGACAGACGGACAGACGGACAGACGGACAGATGGACAGACGGGTAGACGGACAGACGGACAGACGGACAGACGGACAGAGCCTATATTTCTATGTTAGTAGATAGTACCGTATATACTTTCATATACATTTAGCGAAAAGCTTTTAATTTGAAGTTAAAAAGAGACACTTCACTTTAAATTAAAGATATTAGTTCCTTTTTTCCAATTTGCCGAACGAAATCTATCTACTAATATTTGTGCTAATATATTTAATTGCAAAAGTTTGAATGTAGTTATTTATTATTTATTGGGTTATTCCTTCAGGTTCACTGGACTACCACTGCCTTTTATTAAGTGGTAATCATGTTCAAAATGATTGAATGATATCAAAGGTGCGAGACCCGAGATTCGAATCTACTTCCAAACTTTTCTGAAGCAGACGTGTTTCCACTGGGCTAACTGGGCCATATTGAAATACAAGTTCATATTAACGTTTACCTAAGCACAACATTAGTTTTCTCAGAACTTGCAGCAGGTTCGGCTCGTTTGTGGAAATATGGCGTTGAATGGAATAACAATTACCTTAGCCAGTACGTGAACTCCTATCGTTTGGAAGAAGCTCTACGTTTAAAAACATGTACGTCATAAATATTAAGATAATTTCAAAATGTACTAAAAAGACATTATATAATACTTTTAACATAATATTATTTAAATTTTTTAGGTCCAAATACAGACAAGATTTTTTTACCGGACTTGAAACAGAAACAAAAACTTGAAACTAGCTCTGTCAAATATTAGAACAAACCCAAAAACGCAGTAAATATTTCATAGATTCATATTTATATTTCAACTTCGTAATACTTCTTACCATCTGTACGACGTAAGGAAGGTGGCGGGCAGCGGATGGATGCGGACTGCCCAGGACCGGGATAGTTGGCGCTTATTAGGGGGGGCCCACTTCGGTGGGCGGTGCAGGGAGGACCCACTTCGGTGGTCGATGTCTTGCGGGTTGCTCCTGGTACTTCTCTGGATAGCAGAGTGGACTGTGGAGTAACCCCCTTGGTTGTATTGTCTGCTTCGGCAGACCTGTCGGTCCGTCGGGGAGTCATAGTAGTATGCGCAAGCGATCCTGCGACGCCCCATTACGACGTGATGGATGCTTGGGTTGTAGTGGGTAGTACTGGCTTGCCAGTGTGTCCCACATAACCAACTGTTTCCTACAGGTGGTATGCGTTAATGCATTTCCCAAGGATAAAAAAGGCCTTCGTTCAGCAGTGGACGGCAATAGGCTGATGCATATATATGAATGTGAGCCATAAAATATAACTAACCTGTTCACTGGACGCTGTGCGCGCCGCCTCCCTCTTGAGCTGAACAATCACCCGCTCCTTCGATTTTATTTCCTCCAGCTGCAGGAAAATAAACATGAAAAATTAATAAATGCATATTTTTTATATTTTTATATTATTATATATAATTTAAGTAATGATATACTTAAATTATTGAACGTAGGTATGCAAATTGTTTTGAATGGTAAGGAACGCCCTTGCCCAGCAGTAGGACGGTATAAAAAAAGGGCTAATACTACATACAAATAGTGAGGAAAATTACAAGTAATTTATTAATCAATCTGTTCGTTTGGTGCTTCTTCAGCTGGTGTCTAATGATTTAAGCAAATTGTAAATATGTATGCAAACCATGGGTTATCGAATATTCATTATCCGCAAAACATAAGGAAAAAACTCACTTCTCCATACAACATGACGTAAAGTAATTAGACCATTATAATATGAAATTATTTTATTAAGAAATTTTTATGTGAACCAGTAGGGATTGAAAATCGCAAACACCGGTTAATTCTAAGGACAAAGCGCGCTAGTCTCTCCGATGACCGTAATTGATATAAATTATAAAGCATTCTAAAGGTTGGGAACCAAAAATCTAATTTAATCCATAAAGAGAAATTAAAAAAATCGTTTAAATATAACATTTATGACTTGGGTTCTCTGCTCTGCAGTAGTATAAAATAAAATGATATAGTATTTAATATGTTTGTGTAAACTCGAATTGCGGTAACAAACAAGGAAAACTACAGTTATTTTTACACAACAATCAACAAAACGTACATTACCAAAGATAACACATTTTATAAAACATCTAATTAACAGTACTAATTTTTAACAATATAAGATAGTTATATTATGCAGTATAGAATAATTTTTTCTACTTTTATTATCATTTAAAATAGAAATACATATTAATTATAATGTGTATTTTAATCACATACGTCATACGTGTTTATTCGTAACATATTTTTTTAATCGCCTACAATAATATTATGGCAATTTTTATAAGAACATATTAAGTTACACCTTTCCATAAAGTGAATATTGTTGAGATCTAACTATACAAACCTACAAAACTAAAAGTGGCCATAACATTGTGTAATATATACCACTGTTTATGTCTTTATGATATAATAATGACTAAATACAATTTTACTATCACGTGATTTTGCAGTATAATTCTTTTAGGCGCTACAAAGTCGCTACTTTGTAAATTTAACAATTTCGCTTTATTATTATTACTATAGTATACACACAAGGTTTTTAATTTACTTAAATATGTTAGTTTTTAACGTTACAACTTTACGTATTAGTACAATTTTATTTAGTAAAGTTCATACTATATCCAATGAAAAATATAAACCACTAGACAGTAATAGAACTCCTCAATAGTATCTATAAGAATTTTCAAAAATGAATCAGATTTCAGAGTTATAGAGATTAGGTACCTCATACTCCACTACTAGGTACATCCAAACTTACAAACTCTACCTACTTGCTATAAAAATTCACATCAGAAATGTAGTGAGAACTTCTTAGTGAGATTTCTAGATATCTGGCATATTATAATATGCTCTAGCATATTATAATGATTTGAGTCGTAATAATATAATATAACAAGTACCAATTTGTGACACTGCGCTCGCGCATCCCTCCGCGCGGCGTTCTCTAGCGCGTTGTGTTTGGCGACTTGCGCTCGGAGCTCGGCCGCGCGGGCGCACTCCGCCGCCTGCGCTACCTGCAATACCAATATTAAAACAATATTTATTTAACATAGAAAATAAACAATTTAGTCCAACGTGAGTGAGCGAGGACTGGATAAGCAAGAAAACTCTGCAAGACTTATTGCCAGGTTCCGTCATTTTATTCCATTATTTATAATATATACATATAGGTATATTTATAGTTAAATTACCGTAACTTCTATCGACTATCGATAGAAGTTACGGTATATAGTATCGATGACACAAGCCTCGTGCAGAGACACCTCTATAACAGAGAAACCAGAACCTTTAAAAGAGAAATTATTTTATCGTCCATGAACCTCTTCATAAACGACAGTCTAAATCTAAAACTAACATTGGTTTTTGTTTCCCAAAGCTTAAAAAAAATTAAAACAAGTGCGTTCCGTAGCAGCAAGTAACAAAATATAAAAGTTCTTGTAGTTCGTTGTAGATTGAATGAAAGGTAAGTTGAGGTTTACGATTTATGACGTATTAAAAAAAACTGATAACTAGATTTCGTTCAAACCAATTTTCGGTGGAAGTTTACATGGTAATGTACATCATATATTTTTTTTAGTTTTATCATTCTCTTATTTTAGAAGTTACAGAGGGGGGACACATTTTATCACTTTGGAAGTGTCCCTCGCGCAAACTATTCAGTTTAGAAAAAATGATATTAGGAACCTCTATATCATTTTTGAAGACCTATCCATAGATACCCCACACGTATGGGTTAAAAAAAACAATTTTGAGTTTCAGTTTTAAGTATGGGGAACCCCAAAATTTATTGTTTTTTTTTTCTATTTTTGTGTGAAAATCTTAATGCGGTTCACAGAATATATCTACTTACCAAGTTTCAACAGTATAGTTCTTATAGTTTCGGAAAAAAGTGACTGTGACATACAGACTGACAGACGGACATGAATCTTTAAGGGTTCCGTTTTTTGCCATTCGGCTACGGAACCCGAAAAAGCGCTTATAACTTTTATGTTTAGTAATAATTTTTATTTTTTAGTAGGTACTTAAATACATATATTTCCTATTCTATTAGATCTATATTACTATAAAAAACCTAACAAAAAACTACTAAGTTAAATACTAAATGTTAGATAACAATTTACAAAATTTCTACATAACTGTTTTTTTAACCATGTTCCATACCAATTTATAATTTTATTATGGTTATTATATTATGTATATTGCTCAAATCGAGTGTCACTCAGTTTAGTTAGAAAATGAGAAAAAGCTATCGACGCAATTAAGCAATGCTAATATTTTCCGTGCACGATAATTGACGGGCTGTTACCACTACATAATACTGGTGATACACTAATGATGCCGTTAAAACTCAAGTGACCTTTAACTCTGCAGTATACCTTGAGTTCTGATAACTGACTACACGCGATTCGGGATGCTAAAATTAATTTTAGCCATATCTCTTGTAAACCTATCCTTATGTTTGAACGAATCCAATCCTCTCTACAAAGAAGTTTTTGCCTATCACAGCGAAACGTACTTAAAATCTGAGTTTGCTTTTCAAGTAGTCAATAAAATATTTAACGCGTTCGAACAGTGGTTTTTCACGATAACCTTCTGTGACTTCACTTATTTTGAAAACAGGATCTTAAAATACACAGAAAACTACGGCTATGGATATCCCGTCATGCTCTTGAATGGTTGCCAACATCGAAACGCCACTAAGGTCAAACCTAAGTTAGATACACACGGAAACACTGCTTATTTAGTAACTTCTAAAGATTTGACGATAGAAGGCAGTGAATATGCAATAGAAGCTTTAATTAGAACTAGAGTATTCAAACCTAGATCGGCAATAATCTTTGTTATTAATACACCGGTTGAAATGAACAGCTATTTTAACTATGATATGAAAAGCCATTTCCAGTTATTATGGAGTAGAAGTATCACTAATTCAATAATTGTTATATGGACAGATAAATTAAGAATGTACAGTTACAACCCATTTTATAATCAAATAAAAGATGTAACAGATGTAAAGGATATTACTAAGCTTTTGGCGAAGCAACACGAAGATTTGAATGGTCATGAACTACGGTTAAGTGTTTTTAGAAAAATCTATATTTCTGATCAAACAGGACCAGTATACTGTAATTCAAAATTAGCAACAACAGTTATAAATATATTAAATGCAACATGCAAACCACTGCCACCAAGAGATGGAAATACAGTAGGTGATTTATTGCCGAATGGTACAGCAACCGGAGTGACAGGAGATTTACTAGATGGATATACTGATATGGAATTAAATTCTCGAATATTAAAGAACTCCTACTACGGTTACATTGACACAACTTATCCTCTTGTTCAAGATGAACTATGCTTCCTTATAAAAAAGGCAACGACCCAATCCACATTTATGACAACTTTAAAACTAATTTCAATCGATATGTTACTATCATTTATAGTTACCGTCGTGGTTTTTATAAGTATAAGCGTAATAATTCGTAAAATAGAAACTAAAATTTGGGATCTAGAAGACAGAAGATCGACGTCTGAAACAATAATTGATTTAGTGAAGTGTTTTATAAGACAGACTGTTGATATAAAATTTAATGGGCCATTTTTTAGAGCTGTTGCACTATTGATAATGGTATATTCTTTGATAGTGGATTGTGCTATTGACGTAAGTATACTATTTTGCTTGTTAATTAGAAATTTAAATTACCACTTAAAAGAATTGTAACGATATTTTTTTAATTTTAAAATCGTGTCAATATTTCAGGGGATTATAACATCAGCCATATCATATCCCAGATATAAAAACGATATAAATACTCTGGAAGAGTTATTAAAGACTAATTTGACTTTTGGAATTCATAATCGTCATTTAAGGATATACAAGAGAAGCATCAACGAAGAACTTGTTGAAGAAATTATGAAAAGAACTGAAGTTTTTAATGATCAAAAGATAAAAGATGTGTTAGAGAAACGACAGTATCAATACGCAGTATTGCTTAGAAAATCAGACGCCCAATATATTAGTCGGAAACCAGCTAATATGAAGGATGGAAGACCTCTTTACCATACTGTTGAAGAGTGTCCTATACCTTGTTCTATCGTTTATGGTCTTCGCTATGGAAGCCCATATCTACCAAGACTCAACTATTTGTTAAACCATTTAAATCAAGCAGGAATACTCCATCACTGGACACAATCTGATAAGTATACGCTCTTCCAAACTCATAGTACAATGACATATGTAGAAAATGATAAAGTAAAGAAACCTTTGAACATAAGGAATGTCAAAGAAGTTATAATAGTTTGGAGTATTGGGCTTTTATTAAGTACTTCAGCATTTTTTATTGAATTATTATTAATGCACTTACTTAATAAAATACCAATCATTTAACGGTAGGTTATTATAGTATCCTCGTTGATATGTATGATGTTGATAATTATAAGTAATTTTGTTATTTACAACACTTTGAAGGAAAAAATAGAAGCAATATTTTACACACCTTTAGTTTCTCTTGAAGACCCTTATTCGCAGCTTTTAAAGACTGAATTTCTGTTGTCAACTTTTTCAAGTCCACCATTTTGTTATAACCTGGCAGTTCCTCAACTTTCTCTGATTTTGTGACAGTTCTTAATTGTTTCTCTAATAGATCCTCTTTCTTTTTACATTCAGTCTTTAGATTTCTAATGGTGCTCTCGTGTCGGGCTTTGAGCGCTCTGACTTCGCCCCGCTCGATGTCGAGCGACTTCTTCAAGTTCACATTTTCAAGCCTCAATCGCTCGACGAGCCCTTTCAATTTGTTCAGGAAAGCTTCGTCGACCGTTCGCTTGTGCTCTTCCATAGCGGCGGCGGATATTTGGCTGGAGGTCGATGTGTCAGTGGACGTCATGACGTCACCGACTCGTATAATTCGGGCTGTCTCGAACGCCCGCGGTCTTTCGCCTTTGTTGTTATCGATTTCTCGTTGCGGATTCTGAAATTTAATATATTTTTTTTAATGATTAACATTTTTAATTTATATTAAAATTTAAAAGTTAAGAAAATTAAGTACTTTTAATTTACCGTTATTAACGAAATACCAATACCTTTATACAATTTTATTTTAAATGTTTAAATTAAGTACAAAAGTGTTATAATAAGATAATAGAAATAAAACTGTTTCCGACAGTAAAAATTCATTGAAACTTACAATTGAAGTAGCTTATGATAATCCTGACGTAACATTAGTAATTATTTATACAAATACCTACAAATGGAATTGCGGCCGAAAATTAGTTTACTAAAAATGCATTAGTATAAATTTAAAAACACGACGACACGTTTAGCTTAGTTCAAGTCCCGCTGGAGGCATTTATTTATGTGATGACTGATGAGCATAAATGTTTGTACTCCAGACATGGGTGTTTATATTAATAATATTATGTGAGTATCTTAAGTTATTGCACTACCTTTATTTGCAATGTATCTATAACATAAAGCGTACCTTAGTATCGAACTAGATGGTGCTGTGTGTTAATATTCCAACATATAATTTATTTATTTTGCACTTAGTGGAGCAGGCAAAATGTAGATTTTTGTTTACAGTCCTATTTCTAACACGTTTGGGTTTTTATTTATCTTATATATTATAACATAAATAAATTTCCTACTATATACTCTAAGTATAACGTTCAACTGCTTATAAATAACGCACCCTCTCTTGGGGCTTTCCGCGCCCGTCCATTTCATGTACTTCCCACACTACTCCCTAATGGACTATCGACTGCCGTGTAATGAAAGGTGAATATGAAATTAGGTTACATAAATTTTTACCTCTTAATAATTTAAAATAGCCATATATTAATTTATTACCGGAAAAATTAACATATGAAATATAAGTTAACATTATTATTACGTAATACTCGTATTATCAAGTATATGTAATATATAAAACCTTCGTGAAACACGATAGGCAAAAGGTATCAAGGCAACCACACTACACTCCACTTTAAAATTAAACCATATCTAGTAATAATTGGTTCAAAATGAAAATTGGCTTGGTCTAAAGCATTTGTACTGAATAACATAGCCTACACAAAATCACAATTTAAATGATATTACACGGCCTAGATTGCGAGCAAAGTTAGACGAATGAATTAGTCTCGCTTTCATACAGGGGCAAAGGACGCGCGCAATTGTGCCAATTAAAGCGGAATTGAATCCGACCTGAATCATACCGGTACAATAGCGACTTGCATTCAAAGTACCGTGAACAAGATAATACAGGCTTAGCATGTCGTTGCTCATATAACATTTGTCATATAATCTCTAAGCGATTCTTGATATTTCTTTGTAATTATATTAATTTCTTGCTTCAAACTACCCCACGAATCAATGAAGCCACTTAACACTTGTGAATTATCACTTTGCAAATACTTACCGTGTTGGTTGGTAAAAGAAGATTAAACTAACAGCAGTGAGCATTCTCGCAACCTCAGAAGAATATTTCACTTTAAAAGACGACAAAACAACTCATTTAAGTAACATTGGTAAAACCCTACTTTTATTGATCTGAATGTCTTTCACGTACTTATTATACAGTAGTTGGAGAAAAGAGGTTTTAACTGTTAGTAAAGATTTCTCAGATTAGATATTTTATACTTATGTTGTTTCTCGTTATGCGGTCACAGATATTTAAAAATTCTAAAATCTATAGACTAGAAGTCTATCATCATTAATAATGACTATTTCAGTTTGATTTTTCAAAAAAATATTCAATATACAGATTCGACAAACTCTGAATTTTATATTCGTGAGTAACAACCTCAATCAAGCGTTGCAGTGTTCATTTGTCAGATATATTTCTAAAGTAATTAACAGCAATAATTTCGAGTATAATGGCTACCGATTTGTTCACGAACAGATTGGAATCAAAAGAAATTCCTTGATGTAATGTATGTTAAAATATATACTAATTAATGTATCTCTATTTATCAAACGAACAAAATGTTGAAAATGATTCGTTTTGAATTGCATACTCAGATTTAATTTCAACAGTTCTATATTGGATGGGATTTATAAAAATTATAGTAATAATACAGGAAATAAACATAAGCGAACATGAATTATCAATTAACATCACTTTAAGTAATCTTAAATTGATTTAAATATTATTATCACAGCTTTTAGAATAATTTTACAGTTTAAATAGTAATACAGCCAACACGCATTTCCTATACTTGATTCTTAAGCTAATTAAAAGAGTAAAGAGATGGGTATCAAAAGTGAGAGCTAGTAAAGAAGAGCAGTCTAGGCGTAGAAAACAAACGCTATATTCTTATAGTACATACATACATATATGAAAAATTCATTTAAATACAAATGAAACAAAGTTATTCTTAGATACTTATGTTATATTCCCGAAATATCCGTGACTCTATCATGTGAATCATATTTGATATACGAAGCTGCTTTACAGAAGAATTTGGCGATGATTACTATTTCAGACAATTTCTGTAAGATAAACTATTAACAGCAAACTGTTAGCTTCGTTTTAGGAATGTCGTGCATCGAATAATACAACATCTTACATCATAGTTACTATTTGTAAGTGTATTTTAATGCCTGACATTTCCCTTTGCTTGCAAAAATAGATAGAGTTCATAGTGTTCATAGTTCATCTTACTTTTATATTATATTCGCCTTACGATCCTTGTAAAATATTTGTTGCCGTCAATGAAATAAATTATAAAAACATTTATCAGATATATCACAGCTACTTGTTTAAAAATTACAAAGAAATATGGACTAACTTATCGTAAACTTATCGTTAACCCCAAAATGTACTTATTTTAACCTTTTTGTATGTTGTAGGTACTCAAAAATAGCGTAATCTGTTTCACTGTTCTCGAAAGTCCAAACACGTGCTTACAACAGACAGCTTATTAAAAGTTCTTGGTTCTATATTTAGCTACTTATCAAAATGACACATTGTTAATAACTTATGCTAATGTCTTACGATGTGTAATATTTCAAAGCTTTTCATTTGGGATGTGTCAGTCTATAAACTTGAAAGCATAACCCAGAAGCGATTAAACAAATTTGAATGGAACTTTTTTTTATTCTCTACCAAAACACTTAATTTTATTCAACGACACGTTTGACTAATTTTTGTAGTACCATCCTACTTGCTGCATCGACGGTTGCGGGTTCGAGTCCCGCTGGGGGCATTTATTTGTTGAGCACCAATGTTTGTATTACAGTGATAGGAGTTTATATTTATAATTTATATGTATTTAAAGTTATATATGTGTAGAGTATCAACTACCTGGTATTCGTAGCACAAATATACATAATTGTCTGTAATAAGTAATAATGTCCAAAAAAATATTATTATTACAGTTAAATCAATTGGTTGAACCCATTCAAAAGTATTGACTGAACTCCAAAAAACGCAAAGCGTATGTAATTGTGAACTAAATAGAAATTTACTGTAAGTCCAAGTCGTAGACAGAATCTAGTAAATATTAAGAAAGTTATTTAAATATGTTTCGTATAGTCTCCCTATAGTTCCACAACATAGACATATCGACAGACGAACACTTTTATATATATTGTTTACGTATTGATTAATCCAATCCTTAAACTTGTGCGAGTGTTAACTCTCTAGGCAACCGACGAAACGCAAACGTAAACAAATAAGAATATTTTAGGTCATTGAACTTGTTGCTTTATTTAGGGTTAGGTCAATACTTTTCTGTAATGGGAAATATTTAAAATGATTAACGAAATTAAATGAATATTATAAAGATGACGTGTACTTTTCAGTATATAAACACCCATTACGGTTTATTATACTTATGTCCGAATCTCACATAAGATGTGTTAATCAAAATACAATTAATGTACTTTGTGTTTGGTTCAGGAAAAGCGCAATATTAGATTCATATAATATGTTAAAAGGATAATAATGATGCCTCGTAAGTAATAGTGGAAAAATTTAACAAAATAATTTATGGAACCTTAATAATATTAGACATTGTCTTCAGTCCTTTTTAACGTCCCACATATTATCACAGAAAAAAAAATATAATCAAATATAGCGCAGTGCATTTAGTATATATATATGTATAAAAAAAAGGCAATTTTTCATGTAGAACAAAGTAGTCATAAATTCTTTCAAGTGATAAATATATCGTGTGTTATACTGGGTTATTAGAAATCATTAATTGATTCAAGTATGTTTTATAAATATTCATAAATGTTCATGTTATTTTAAAATCAATAACAACTTACACATTTTAAATCTATGAAATATATTAAATAGTACATTTCATTTGAATTATGCGATTTATAGGGACGGAACCCCTCAAAAATAAAAACGGAACCCTTATAGGATCACTTTGTTGTCCGTCAAGATCCTTTTTCTCAGGGACGCGCGTATGAAGCTGAAATTCTGTGAAAAAATCCAACTTCTAAGCCAACGCAATCAAAAGATACAGCCGTTTATGCTGAAAATTTTTGACACTCGCAAGGGAATCAAAACCTACGGGGTACTTCCCATGAACTCAGAATTTTGATATATGGTACAAAGCAACGTCTTATACTCGTAACACAGGTAAAGGAAAATTTGATTTTTTCGGGAAACCATATGCGAACTCACTGTTTATTAATGGGTGTTACATGTCATAAAACGCGTCTAGTTAGTAGACTGAAAATACATATTATACTAGAGAATATATTTAATCTCTAATACTTATTCAGTTAGTATTTTTTTAATGTGACTAAACATAAACAAAACTAAAGCGTCATCTTGTATCGGATATATCAAATCTAAAATACTTGACCTTCATAATGGTCTCAATTCTGATGGCAGCTCGCCAAGTCGAGGCGATCAACTTTCAAGAAAACGAGCTTTTCTCATCGCCTAAAGTAATCGTAGAAAAAATAGTTTTAAAACTACTAAAAAATTAAATTTTCGTACATCATATTAAAATAACAAAGTAAAATCTGTACATTATTTTTTTAACTCTTTTTTCGTGTCTAATTATGATAATGATCCAGTTATTTGAATTCGCCTATTTTCCCACGCATTACACTCGGATCATAATTTACATCCTAGATTATTTTAGTAAAATAAAATCATTCCTTGTCTAAGTAAAACGCAATATTAAATTTATTTAAAGTAGAGTTTTAATAGATATAACGTGGATTTCCCTAAAAACTTTAAATAATGGCATTGTAATAAAAATAGTTATGCATGTAAAGTTTATGGCTAGAAGGCAGTAGTTAAGTACTTTATAAAAATGTTTTGAAACATTAATTTTGCTTACAAGATACAAACCGCAAATGAAATGAGTTACCATTTTCTGTGTTCGTATAAACCGAATTGAAACAGTAAAGTAGAGTCAATTTAGCTTATAAACTATAGCGTACCCATAAAACAAAATTACGGAAAAACTCTATTTTTTATAACTGCACAGCTGAATCCGCAATACTCCAATTATATTATAGTTGTATGTTTATAATCTAGAACTAGTGGTAGTGCCATGCTTGTTACCTTCGGGTAGCAGCCGAATGGGCCGGCACGCCCCGTAAAGTACCACTCTCTCACAGAAGACCGGCGTGAAGTGGCAGCTATGCTGTCGTGTTTCGTCCGGTAAGTGAGAGTCCGGGAGGCCCACTCCCCATCCCTCCTCCCGTCCTTCTCCCTCCTCCCTCCCTCCCTTTCCTGTAAGGCCGGCAACGCATCTGCAAGCCCTGTGGTGTTGCAGATGTCCATGGGCGGAGGTGATCACTTACCATCAGGTGAGCTTCCTGCCCGTTTGCCCCCTTTGTCCCATTAAAAAAAACTCAACTTGCACGAAAATTGTTCCAATGCAGCGCGAAGATGTTATAGATATTGTTAAATATATTTGTAAAAGTAGAAACGTCTATAATTTTGCATTTTAGACGTTTTAAGTTTTTATTTAATACGCTTGTTATGAGTAGACTTAATTGTAGAGATTAAAATAATATGACGTGAATATTAAATATAGAGCTATCACTTTATTTTCTATTTAATACACAATCTAAAATATAATTTTACCCAATTGTTGTAAATGTTTTTTGTGCCTATAAAAATTTCGATCCATATTAATGTGAAAAATTTTAAATATACTTAATTGTAAAATCGGGTTTATCTTTAGTCATAGTAAAGCATAGAAGTAACATAGACAAAGTAGATATTTAGAGTAATATAGCAGTAGCGGTCATTATCAAATCCAACGCATTGTCTTAACCAATAGTTTAATTTTTTAATTAATACATTTCTTTTAAAGAATTATATAAAAAATCTAATATATATTTCGAATCGAAAAATCTAATTTTAGACCACATTTTTTTGTGATTAGAACGCGGGTGGAGCCACGGGAATTGCTAATATTTTTATAATATTTTATGTAACTATAAATGCATGAACAAAAGTATATTATACTTTCATAAGAAAACTAACAAACTCATTACCGGATTAGACCTATGGAAATTAAAACATTTGAAAATATGACTGTGATAATGCGTAGTTTGCATGATCTAAGAACATAAATCAGTTTGTTTTGCACAAATATTATGTTTTAGTTATTTTATAAATTTAATAATTAAATATTTGTCTCTGACAGAAAAATCGAACTAGAAATATTTCTAAGTATAAACGACAAAATTAGGTAACTTGATGATATCATATCGAAATCACAGATAACATAATACTATACTAGATCGAAATCTAATTATAGCTTTTTATATAAGTAGGTACCTACAAAAATTATTAGGCACAGATATTTTTTGTTTCCTTTTTCGTTTTGTTCATTGGGTAGTCTTAAAAAAGGAATAAAAATACGTCATTTAATAGATATTAATAAAAATAAGAAAAAATCTCGCAAAAACCAGCCAAAGTGAAAATATTATCATACCTGCCATTAAGATTTCCCAAACGCACATTTTATTTATTTCACACATTCTTTTAATCAGTAACAAACTGAATGCACTTTTGTTATTGTCTTAAAAATTTTGAAATGGCCTCGCAGTGCAGTCTCGAACTCAAGTATGGGGGCGTATGGGCTCGATTTAATATCCGTCACGCAAACTAACTCTCCTTCGGTAGACAATAGAGTTATAAATCTTACATTTTATTGGTTTCTGCTTTAATACTTTGTATAATATAAAAATTGATCAATATTTTGTAATTTGGAAACTCGTAAAGATAACATAAATATCTATCTAGTAAGTATTGTCAAATTAGATGCCTCTGTAGTGTAGTGGTTAGCGTACGTGCTAACTGCACATCCGAAGGTCCTGGGTTCGAGTCCGAAGTTTAGGTATAGTCTTTCTGTTTAGTAAGCCTCAGTAACAGCCCGGAGTTTGGAGTTTAGCGGTGTTTAACCCCGTGCCTCGGAGGACGTAATGCTGTCGGTCCTGCGCCTCAATTACTCTCACTGGTCATGACCAGTGTCGTTCCACCGGAGTATAAGAGTGACAGGATTCCATTTTTTTAATTTGGACACAAAAAGTAGAGAACCGATTTTAATGACACTTGTTGGGACACAGAAAATTATGATAATATTGTTATTTTATATATTTGTATATAATATAATGTTATATTATTACGATAACTTTGATCAAAAATATTGCAATAAAGTCAATTTATTCGTCCAAATAAAGCACTTTTTGATCGAATTTAAAAAGGAAAAAGCTCTACACAGATAAATAAAAATCTTCTTCTAAGCGTGAAACATTTTTTTAAGATTTTTCAATTAAAGGCGTGAACACATCAAAGAAAATGATGCACTTTATGATGATAAAGTATGTACTTAGTATGTATGTTGCAAAGCCACAGCGACAGATCGACATTACATCAGATTACATTACGTGTGTACGATATCTGTCGCAGCTTGTCCTGCAGGGATAGTTATAGAGAATAGACATAGGCTATTTTTATCCCTGGATGTCTAGTGGTTAAAGTAAAGTAGAGACGCGAACATGTCAAATAAATATGTATGTGCTACTATATAGTTATCATAATGATAGTAATGTAGTTATATATGTATCTATAAGTCATTTCTAGAGATGGTAACAATGCAATATTGCAGAAAGTACGGTATGCCGGACGACTGCAGTTTGAGGCCGCCAATTAATTACTCGACAAATGATAAAGAAGTTGAAAAAAAATTAAAGTTCTACATCTATTGTCGATGTCAATAGTTTTTCAGTTAAAATATTAGTACATAGACATAGTTTCACATTTCAGTTACTGATAAAATAGATAAACAATTACTCGAATATTTCTACATCATAATATAACAATTATTACTAAATATAATTCCTTCATAGAAATTCTCAAAACAATTATAAAATACCGATACGATGTAGAAATAAGAAATATTATTTGTTTTATAATTAAGAAAACTAAGAATGTTTGTTACATTTATAATAAGTGTTCTAAATTCCAATTTTTTCCGTGCCACTTGGATAAACAAACTTAGCTTAGCAAGGTTGGCAGCAGCTAAAAATGGCCGAAAAAAAAGTTTTAATCTCAATGGTTTATACTTTATATGCATAGAGAAATACTTTAATATGGAATTTATATGTCTCTTTAATAGTAATATTCTATGGTATATATCTCTCTATCTTTCTATAAAGACTAGCTACTCACCCTGGATTCACTCAGGTTCATCCCTAGTAAAGAAGAAAAACAAATCCTACGAAATTTATGCATCCTGTACATTTTTGCGGGACATAAGGTCCTCTCTATTTCAAATTTCATCCAAATCCGATTATTCTGGCGAGATTAAATTAGGTAAATTATATTTTGCACAGGTTGCCTAGTAGTGGGCTGTAAAAAAGGGTTGAATAGATACTAGATAGATTTTTAACTCATAAATATTTATGAATTATTAAAAAAAATAAAAAAAATGTCTTCTTAGATTGATGCTGAAATTTTATTATACTTAAACCTAAATACATTATTTTCTTATAAAGTTTTTGTCCAAATAATTTTTCAATATACTGTTTTATCCATTTAATACAATACATATAAGAGCGAAAATATCTTATCAGATATCTTTATATCAGCATTCAATAGTACTAAGATAAATAACAACCTTACTAAGAAGAATCCTTTGTAAATCCGCTGTAATCGTGTAACAACTTCACTAAATAATTTGAAACTCACAATTTCAATATCGTTTAACTGTTTCCCGTATATAAAAAGACGTTTTGTAAACAAATCACACGCGTTAAAACTATAAATAATATATAAATAAATATAAAATTGTTTGGCGGGAAACAGGCGGACCGCGCGGAGTGGACGTCGAGACTGAGTTTCAGTGGGCGGATCACCGCCCAGTCCCCAACTAAATATATACGCGCGTCATTCAGTAATGAAATATTTAATATGGCCTAATTTTTCCATTACATATAATTATCAAACATTATTTTTGGCCAGTAACTACACTGAGAATCTCACTAATAAGTTGTTAACTTAGTTTCTAGGTCCCGCCATTTATAAGACGAAATCAGCGATAAAGAAGCTAACAGCCAAAGTAAGAAAAGCTTAAAATTATCATGTCGTTATTAAGACGTATTGTTCGGAATCGTGACTAAAAATAATAAAGAAAGCCATCATTTAATTCTTTATAAAATATGTACAAATACTTATATAAAACGCCATTTTTTCGCATTTAAATAAAACTGCATATTTAACTAAATATTGCATGTGAACAAAAGTAAAGAAAATAGTAATGGTGCATATTGCACACGATATCTTAATTTCTTAGTACGGCTAAGCGTTGAGCGAATCTAAAACTATTGACCTAAAAATAGCGCGTACGGACGCTAGAAAGAATTGTTTACTATACGAAAATCTTTCACGCCGGTGTAGCTCTGCTTCAGTATCAGAAATATATTTAGTGATGCATCGTTAATTCTATGATGTATCGATACGCGATATAGTTAATGAGCCAATGATATTTTAACTATAGATATGTTATACGCTCACTAAACAACCAAAAAAAGTGTTCCGCGCTGCACACATACACACTTTTCATTCAAGGTACATGTCAAAATGATAGAAAGGGGATAGTCGATAAAATCAATAAGAAAAAAAGAGACAGCTAATGTTGTCAATTGCGCGTCAATGTAAACAAACATTAGTCTAGCGACCGATGACATATCAGAATATTAGGCAAATAATTGAAATATATTAATAAATCGAAGTATTCAGCGTTCTTACATGTGGTATGAAATCCCTTGTGTTTTATTAACTTTGGTATCATAATTGGTGCATTTCCTAAATACACAGGATGGCATTTTTTTAAATTTTGTAGCAGCGTACCACTCGTCGCCATGCGGTGACACTGACTAAAGGCAATACGTCCTAATTAGGATGTTTTCGAGTTTTCACGATTGCGCGCTCATAACATATCTATAGTTAAAATATCATTGTAATGAGCACTGTAATGTTATATTTATTTCCGAGCTATTTTCAAATTTAAACTTACAACAACAGATTACAAAGCAATGATATATAAAACTAACGTCATTGTTACAAAGTCACTTAATCGGAAGAACTACCACCTCCTTAGAATGCAATTTTCCTGAGACGAGACGTTAAAAATTAATGTAGGCTTAAAGTGTCACATAAGTTTATTTATTTTAGGTAATTAGCATTACTAGACAATAGACATACAATTTTAATAAAAAATTACTAAGTTATCCGTCAGTTATACGCTATACAAAAATAAATATCAATGGAATAAAGTAGAATAGAAGACTATTTTTCAGTATGAACTTTATAACAATAGTTACCTATTTTTTTTTATCTGTAGGTATTATAGGCACTATTCTTTAATAGTGCCTATAATACCTACAGATAAATTGTGGAGAGTGAATGGAGTAATTTCCAAAATGTTAAATAGTACTATCGCTAAGATCATGAACGAGCAGATCATAATTTGTAAAAGATCCACTTTGTCTTTTAAGGAACAAAAGATAGATCTTTGAAATTCATAAAACTTTACATGGCAACATAACGTCTAACGATATGTCTTCAGCCCTTTTTAACGTCCCACTGCTGGGAACGGGCCTCCCTCAGTACGAGGGGGATCAGGCCATAGTCCACCAATCCGCCAACTCGGAGCGGATTTGAACCTACATAACTCGGTAATCAAAGCGAGCGCATTACCGCTGGGCTACCACTGCCAGAAACATGTTGATATAATAATAATAATAATAACCCCCCCAAGGGAATTGACCTTGTCGTGGTGGGGGGGCTTACAGAAAGAAAGAACCACATCCTTAGACCACAACATCTGGTCTTTACTTGCTTTTTAAGCAGATACCCAAAATGCCAATAACACCTAGGCTTACTCTTTCTAAACTAATAATTCCCAACCCTTACATGAAGATACTATGGACAAAAGAGTTTATAATTTGCGGCCGCTGCCCGGGGGTCGCCGGGGCGCACCTGGAGCCGGTGCTGGGTGTCTCAGCATGCGAACCATTGGCGACGAGGAGTTGAACAGGCGGACTCCTGTCGAAGAATATGTTACAGCCGGACAATCATCACACTCATCACCATCATCATCACTTTTTCAATCTTCGTCATCTTCCATTTTTCAACTGTCACCTTCATCATCATTATCACCTAGCAGATCATCTCATCCTACCGAAAACGTTGTGCAGATAGCTACTGTGGCTGATGTACCTGCACCCGCTAAGGTAGTACCTCGTACGCGAAAGAAATGGTCAGTAGAAATGAACATATTCATCGTACGCACATACTTCATCCTCACAAAATTAGAAACAGAATTAAATACATATCTTACACCACTCTATGAAAAGTTTACTGAACAGTTTCCTCACATGCAGGCCTCCAAACAAAGAGTAGGTGACCAGCGTAGAGCAATTATGAGAAACAATCTACTAAGTACAACAAAAATACAGGAAATTAGAGAAGAAGTCCAAAAACTTCTTCATGACCAAAATCATTTAGATATACCGATTCAGAAATATTCTTCTCAAAGTCAAAATCTACGAAGGAAATGGACAGATAATATCAACGAAACAATAATGAAATGCTACTATAGGATAACTAAACTTGAAAAATATATGACCGGATACAGAACACAACTTTACCAGGAAGTTATAGACAAATTTCCAGATTTAGCCGATGTTTCAGTACAGAGAATAGCTGACCAGCGAAACGTTATAGTAAAAAATAAATTGATTAGTTTAGAAAGATTAGAAGAAATCAAAAATGAGATAGCGCTTATAATTAATAACAATAACAAAGCAATAATAGAAACTCAAACTACTGAATCGGTAATGCATCCTGCAGCTAAAGAAATAACCATAACAATCAATACTACTGAACAGACACAATCCTTAACAATTAATGACACAAGTAACACAATCGATGATATAATATCCAACGACACTAGCCCAAACAATGTAAAATATAAACTTTCGGAAGAAGATCACACACTATTACATTCTATTTTTTCTAACGCTTACACAGAATTTATAAATACACCGCCCACTGACAGACCCTATATCCCAATTCAAAAATGTACCAAAAAATTTTCAGCAGTAGTTCAATACATCAATTCTGTTATATTACCCAAACATCTTATTCATAACCATGATTTTCAAACTTTACACACACTTATATATTGCGCAGCACTGACAGCTTCTTTATATAATGGATCTAAAATTTCATTTTCCAACGAAAGAAAAACTCCAATACAAAATATTCCAAAATGGCAACAGCGCTTAGAAAAAAGAATAAACGATTTAAGAGTAAAAATAGGTCGGCTCACTAATTATATTCAAGGTAATCGTACAGAAATACTTAAAAAACATATTAGTAAAATAAAATCTAACTATAAAATACACACACACTATGAAACAGAAAACTCGACACTCACAGAATTTTTAGATACTCTTAAACAAAAGCTTAGTGCTTTAGCTAGCCGTTTACGTAGGTATAAGCAAACCACCTTAAGAAAATCACAAAATAAGCAATTTAAAACCAATGAAAAATCGTTTTACAGACATTTATCACAGAAAAGTTCCAACAATAGAACTCCAGATAACGCAGCTGATTCGCCTACAGCGGAAGATTTACATAAGTTTTGGTCGTCTTTATGGTCCAATCCCGTTGAACATGCGAAAAGTCAATGGGTTGATAAGCAAACACAATATTTACATGAACATGTGACTGAAATGAAATTTGAAGAAATAAGTTTAGATCTCTTAAAATATGTTATTACAAAAACTCATAACTGGAAAGCTACTGGAACGGATCGTATACACAACTATTGGTATAAAAAACTCACTTGCATGCATACATTTCTACTATTTCACATAAATAACTTTCTAAAATCACCAAACACGCTGCCTTTGTTCGTCACACAAGGTATTACATACATGCTTCCTAAAGATCCCACCGATAAACGTAGCCCTAGTAAATATAGACCAATCACTTGCCTACAGACCATATACAAAATAATAACTTCTTGTATCACAGAACAAATTTACAAGCATATTGATAGCAATAATATACTAGCTGAACAACAAAAAGGATGTCGCCGCAAAAGTCAGGGCTGTAAAGAACAACTTATTATAGATTCCGTAGTATCAAAACAGGCAATCAAGAAGAAAAGAAATATATATACCATGTATATTGATTATCAAAAGGCTTTCGATTCAGTCCCACACACATGGCTTCTCTAAACCTTAAAAATGCATAAAATACACCCAACTATTATAGATTTTTTAAAAAATAATATGCAAAACTGGACTACAAAATTAAAAATAACTAATTTACCTAATGCAATCGAAACAGATCCCATACATATACGCAGAGGGATATTTCAGGGAGATTCACTTAGCCCCCTCTGGTTTTGCCTTTCCTTAAATCCATTATCACTTATGTTAAATAATAGCACCAAAGGATATAAAATAACGCATAAAGATACCCAATATACACTATCACATCTCATGTATATGGATGACATAAAACTTTACGCACCCAGTCATATAAACTTAAAAATACTAATAGACATTACAGAAATGTTTTCCACTGACATTCAAATGAGATTTGGTATAGATAAATGTAGGATTCAATCAGTGAAAGGCGGACTTATAGAACACAATAATTACCAGTTACAGACAGGAGAACTCATTGACCCAGTAGATGATGAAAACGGTTATAAATATCTTGGATATCAACAAACTCAACAAATACATCAAAAACAAGCCAAGCTACAGATATCGGAAAAATTTAAATTAAGATTACGTAAAATTCTAAACACTCATTTAAACTCTCTCAACATCATAAAAGCCATTAATACATATGCAGTTCCTATATTAACCTACTCCTTTGGAATTATTAAGTGGTCGAAAACAGACTTACACAAACATCAACGGACAATAAACACACTCATGACCAAGTACAGGAAACACCATCCACGATCCTGCATACAGAGACTCACTCTACCTAAATGTGAAGGAGGAAGAGGAATTATAGATATTAAAAACCTCCATAATAAGCAGATACATTCACTTAGATCATTTTTCCAGGCTCGCTCACAACATTCAGCACTAAATAAAATAATTACACAATCAGATAGTAAATTAACACCATTAAATCTTAATAAAAAAAAATCGCTTCACGGAAGACATCGTCGGGATCTGATTAATCCAATTGTCGACAAAATAGCGTCCAATGCCTGGTTGACAAAAGGTGAATTATTTCCTGAAACGGAAGGATTTATGCTAGCCATACAAGACCAAGTTATAGAGACTCGAAATTATAGGAAACATATTATTCACGATACCCAATCGGATATTTGTCGTCATTGCTACAGTACCAGTGAAACTATACAGCACATAACTGGAGCTTGCAAATCAATAACACAAACCGATTATAAGCATCGACATGACCAGGTTGCATACATTATTCACCAATATTTGGCTAGAAATTGTAAACTTGTTAAAGAAAGTGTGCCATATTATAAATATAAACCGCTAGCAGTAATAGATTCAGCTGACTACAAACTATACTGGGACAGGACAATCATCACAGATAGAACAGTTCATCATAATCGCCCCGACATAACATTATTTGATAAGAAAAATAAAATAGTATACCTTATTGATATTGGAATACCTAATACACACAACCTGCAAACAACATTCACCGATAAATTAACAAAATATAGAGATCTATCGATAGAGCTAAAATCACAATGGCATGTAAACACAGTTAAAACAATTCCAATCATACTATCAACTACCGGAGTCATACCAGTTACGCTACACACCAGTCTCAAAGAACTCAATCTCCACCCACTCATTTACATTCAGTTACAAAAAGCTGTTATCCTCAACACTTGTCGCATTGTTAGAAAGTTTTTAGCAATGGAATCATAGACAAAATCATCATCTCTCTAACGTTTGACTAATGTCCGCGTTAGTGAAGAATAAACCCCAGCAATGGGAGATTTGGGTAAAATATATATAAATAATAATAATAATAAGTATATTATATGAAATCTATCGAATTGTGTAACTGTGTGAGGTGTGAGGAACTAGACTGTGATGTTTAATGTATCCCAAAAGAAAAACCAAATAAACAAGACACCAGTCACTAATAGATTACAGAATCGCCTTGTCGTAGGAACATTAACTCTTTGCTAATGGAATACGTTCACATTTAAAAGTTAACCTATTTATTCCTATTGTTATACAAAGTCGCTTCCGAGTTCCGTCGTAGTCATAAAAATATTCAACCCCTTTTTAGCCTACTGCAGCGAAGCTTGGAGGAGGGTTATGTGTTTGACCTATATGTATATCTGTATGTATTTAAAAATATGAATATAAACAATATAAGTATAATCATAAACTTTTTGTTCTATAACTTTTGCAATTTTTTATGTGCGGATTTGAAATTCTTGCACATTTTTCTGTACATAATATATTCTGACGTATTTTAATTCGCGATCTTTCACGTAGGTATTTTAATTCACAGTAACATGAATTAATACACGTTTTTCAAGTTATTGACTAGATTACGTCATTTATTTATTTTTTTTTTCATCATTTACATCTCTGGAGTAAAAGACTATTCTAGGTATATATAGTGTAGAAAAGATTTACGCGCTGTACGTTAGTGTGTATCACTATCAATCAACTACGGGTTGTGTCCGAGAAATGAACAGTAAACACTAAAATATTAGTGGTTTAACAATTAACAATTATCCTTGTATGTAACTGTACTCCCTAACGTATTAGTTATCAGTAGTAGCCTGGTAAGACGTGATAGCTACTGATGTGTAGTATAGGTAGTAGATACGCCTGGAATAAAATATGTAGCAATTTACAATGAACATATTTTAGTTTTATTTGTTTACATTTACATTTCTCAGAGATGGTAACAATTCCCGAAGTACGTTATACAATCATTATACCACATTTTCTAAAAATCAATTTAGGGGCTTGGTCACGATTACAGACAGACAGATAAACATGTAAAATTTCTAAGAACTATACATACGGCCTCCGTATGTAATAATAAATCTAAATATCTATGGATTTTTCAAAAAATATTACTAAACTATTAATACAGGTTTGACTCAGAATTTTATTGACGATTTTATTACGATAAACATTTTCCAGATTCTCGAAAAACAGGTAAATCTAAGCATTTTAGGGTCATGAAATATTGAATCTAACGTTCTTAAGAAACATCTGTAAATATAAATAAAACTAATCTTATTCACAGGCTATCATAGAGTGACTTTTAATTAAAACCGGAGTTCTTTGCTTTTAAGAATGAATCATCCGAAAAATACTTTACAGTGGCTATTTTATCAGTGGCTCAGTTATGCCAACATAAAAATTAAACAACGTTCCATTCTTGCAATGAACATTAATGGAAACAGATTCATTACACAATAGCATTGAAATATAAATTTAAACCCTTTATTTTTATTACCTATATGTTCATGTTTACAATTTGTAATATTTTTTTTTACAAAATAGTGCACTTTATGGTTTATACTACATTTGTTTATTATATTGTATTACATTCTAAATTTTGAGTACTGCGTAGAATGAGTATCAGTTTCTTTTTGTTCTGTGTATTGCCAAATATTTGACAGATGATAAACTATATCTGATGTGATGTCTTCAGTTTTGTCCGTCCGTGATTAGCCACTCCTATCTCGGTAATACTTAATTAGTTTTAATCTACCAAAAACTGACGCGAGAAATGTAGTGTTGTGATCTCAGAAACAGTTTTGTTAAAGTTTTATGGCTTAATTACATAAAGAAAAAGAACTAAGCCACAATGACGGGACGCTCAAGCCGTGGTGTGTTTGGGAAGCTGTTCTCAAAGAAGCAATATCCGAAAGATGAAAGAGTAACGGAGATTGGCATGCCTACGAATGTTAAGCAACATATACATGTCAGTATGAACTCTGAAACAGGCATGCTAGAAGGATTGCCTTCATCATGGCTGCGACAGCTGAACGCACAAATATCGCCTTCAGAACAGAAAGAAAATCCGAATGCAGCTATTCAAGCTGTTGCTTTTCACAATTTTCATGTTTTGAAAAAGGAACAGGCAGAAAACGAGCCATGCAAGCCCATCGTGACCGAAGAAGCAATTACAAAAGAAGGATTGGAGATGAAAAAGTTTTTAGCAAAGAAAAATGCTCACCAAAGTCAAGACTCTGATATTTCAATGGGTCAGAGTAGTGAAGAAGATGTTGCTCCTATAGACTCACACTCATTTACACAGAGACAAACTATGCCAGCATCACCAATAAAAAATAGTCTAAAGAAAAAAGATGCAATGATGGACTTGACAGCAATAGTTGAAGACTTTACATGTCTTGGAACTGAACCTGAGGAGAGCCCAATTTTGAGAAAAAAAGAACTGATGAATGCCACACTAACTGATGAAGAAATATATGAAGAATTGAAGAGGATTTGTAATAAAGATGATCCATATGTTCGATTTGAGAGAATCAAACAACTTGGTGCAGGAGCTTCAGGTAATATTTTATTTTATATTTGTACTATGCATATAAACACAAAAAAAATATTACAAGGTCAAACATAATTAACTTACAAGTTAAATCTATTTTGCTAAACATATTACCTATAATTATAGGTTCCTTCTAACATCCGACAATATTATGTCGAGCCTAACAGGCTTGACAAATTACTATACAGGACAAACAAGTAAATTATGTATTTTCGAGGTTATGTGAAGACAGCAGACAATGAAACTTTATCTCAATCTTTAGCCTTGACTGTGTGATTAAACGATATCTGAATCTCTGAGTCAATTTTAATATAAAAACTTTGTATGCCATACAATTGTATGTAAATGACTATTATTATACTTGAGTTATTACTATTGACAAATATGTAATAATAAACTAAACAACTTTATTTTTGTGTCTTTTTCAATCAACTGCATATAGTATAGTTATATACAAAATGAGTGAGTCTTTTTAAAATAAATAACAAACAAAACAAAACAAGGTATTCTGTGGAAACACAAATTAGATTTTATATTATTTTCATACACATATACTGTATTTATTTATCAGATTCTAAAATATAGGATAATGTAAATTTATTATTCTATTAGGTCTAGGTCTAGGGGCTCTCGCAAGTTTGTATGAAAGTTCTTCATTTTTGTGCTACAAACTTTAAACATTGGTAGAGAGCACCTAAGAACAAACCTGAGCGAAGTGAGTGACCTGACATGAGAGAGACCATAATAGACTCATTATTAATATACCCTAGTTATTTTTTGTACAAAAGTTATTAATATAAAAATTGAAAAAAAATCTTATATTGTATGAATGACAGAAACTGAAAATTAAATACAATTGTGCAGATTAAAATCAATTGCTATAATCAGATTAAACCAGTCTCACTCCTAATCTTTTCTAGCTCACATTGTTTATTGCTTAATTATTCAGTACAGGAGTCAGGAATGTTTTTTTGATCTTTGTACCCAAATAAGGTTTTTTTATCAGGGCAACCTTGACATTGAAAAAAAATAAGTTTATAATAATTATAAACTTATTTTTATAATTTTTCAAGTAGTAAAATACATACTCTTTTAGCTCCTACTAGTTATTAATTTATGTTATTAATTATTTAACTATTACATTTATAACTATTTATCCTAAGCAATAACATAAGGTTTAGTTAACAAATTATAAATATTTAGTAACTCTTTAGTTCAGGCAAGTGTCTATAATCTGCATCTTTCTTAACATTCATTCTTTCTTCAAACATTTTTATTTGATTACTTAGGGCAGTGTTTCACAAACATTGTTCTGCCATGGCCCGGTAATTTTCACACTGCCTCTTCGTGACCAACTTAATTATTTTAAACGAAAGCTGGTTCCATTAGGTAAAATAATACACATTTAATAATATTAGTATTAATGGTTCATAAATACATAAGGAGGGATCTTTGCAACTCAGTATTTAATTTCGATGGCCTGGTACTGGGTCGTGCCCTTGCAAATGGGAAACACTGACTTAGGGAATAATTCTTAATGTTGAGTTGTTGACATAAATAATATGTTAGTAGTCTTCATTCATGAAAGCCAAGTGCTAAAAAATAGATTTTCTAAATACATATAAAAAATCAATCACTGTTTATTAGTTATTCTTTTATTGTTTTGTTGGGGATTTGTCAGGAGTTAGTAAAGTATAAAAAACATTAGTCCATGTATTTAATAGTAATCGTAAAATATATTATAATCTTGACTTGACTTGACTAGTTTAATGGCTTTCAGTTGTGCCAGTGAGGCACGATTGATTCCGCCAATGTCGCGTAGGGTGGAGAATACACAGAGGAGATTGATCGGTGCGGTTGAGAATAACGAAACTTGACTTGACTAGTATAATGTCTTTCCGTTGTGCCAGTGAGGCACGATTGATGCCGCCAATGTCGCGTAGGGTGGTATATTATAATCATCGCAATCTAAAAGGTCCGATTTGACAGCTATCAAAAAACTTTGTGTAGTGAGGTGAAAAAAAAATCGGATGCTTTAGAAGCCGATTCTTGAGACGTATCGATTTAAAATAATTAGAGTTTGTAATCGACAGTTTTATTACACGCACGAGATTGTTAATTGGCGAAATAATTTGTGCTCAATTGGCACGCATTGAAGCCAACTAACCAAAGAATAGAATAGAATAGTAATATTTAACAGTTATTACATAAATTATATAATTAATTAATTTAAATTTTTAATCTCATCAATAAATATCACTTTGTCCCAGATGCTTATTTTATTAATTTTTCTCAAAAATGATAATCTTTCTAGTATTATATCATATCTTTCTATCATAATTTTCCGTTTGTCGGTTTTTTGTATCTAAACCCAATATTCTTTAAAATTGTCCTTAAAGATGTTGCACTGCCATCGTATAAGTTTGCAGATTTAAGGGACACAAGTACTTAATTTACTTACGGTGGGGTACTCTTTTCTTGTGTAGTAAACATAGTTTTTAATAGCATCAGGTTTTTCTTTTTGGGTGTGTGAAGCAAATTGTCTTCTAACAATAACACAGGAACTTCAATAATAGCATTGACGAATCAATGATGTTTGTGACAGAAAATGGAGGATAAATTAATATTTTTCAATATCCACCCCATGATATGTTGTGTTTTTTAAACCAAATAATTTATATGAATACTCATTAATCATAAATATCAAAATTAAGCTAAAATATATGAGATCAGATTTGTTTTTATATGTTTAAATATTAAATAATACAGTAATTAAACATATTTTCCTTGTTTTAAATGTCATCAATCAATTTTCTGAAAAATCGTTTACAAACATATTGTAAACGATTTTTCAGAAAATTGATCTTATTCGGTTAAAAAAAACTGCTTTTACCGGTCACAACATTATGGTAGTGTTGCAGAACCATCGATAGTTTTACTATCGATAGTTGACCTCGAAAACTATTCAGGATATCGATAGTACTAACGATAATATCACCATGTGACAATATTATCGATACTATCGATTATATCGATTACTCACCATGAACAATACTATTGATAACAGCGATACTATCGATACTATCGACAGTAATGCATTCGAAAGTATCGATAATATCGATAGTATTGCAAAAACCATTAGTTTTTACCAAAAACTGTCGATAGTATCGATAGTATCGCTGTTATCAATAGTATTGTTCATGGTGAGTAATCGATATAATCGATAGTATCGATAATATTGTCACATGGTGATATTATCGTTAGTACTATCGATATCCTGAATAGTTTTCGAGGTCAACTATCGATAGTAAAACTATCGATGGTTCTGCAACACTACCATAATGTTGTGACCGGTAAAAGCAGTTTTTTAACCGAATAAGATCAATTTTCTGAAAAAATCGTTTACAATATGTTTGTAAACGATTTTTCAGAAAATTGATTGATGACATTTAAAACAAGGAAAATATGTTTAATTACTGTATTATTTAATATTTAAACATATAAAAACAAATCTGATCTCATATATTTTAGCTTAATTTTGATATTTATGATTAATGAGTATTCATATAAATTATTTGGTTTAAAAACACAACATATCATGGGGTGGATATTGAAAAATATTAATTTATCCTCCATTTTCTGTCACAAACATCATTGATTCGTCAATGCTATTATTGAAGTTCCTGTGTTATTGTTAGAAGACAATTTGCTTCACACACCCAAAAAGAGAAAAAAGAAAAACCTGATGCTATTAAAAACTATGTTTACTACACAAGAAAAGAGTACCCCACCGTAAGTAAATTAAGTACTTGTGTCCCTTAAATCTGCAAACTTATACGATGGCAGTGCAACATCTTTAAGAACAATTTTAAAGAATATTGGGTTTAGATACAAAAAACCGACAAACGGAAAATTATGATAGAAAGATATGATATAATACTAGAAAGATTATCATTTTTGAGAAAAATTAATAAAATAAGCATCTGGGACAAAGTGATATTTATTGATGAGATTAAAAATTTAAATTAATTAATTATATAATTTATGTAATAACTGTTAAATATTACTATTCTATTCTATTCTTTGGTTAGTTGGCTTCAATGCGTGCCAATTGAGCACAAATTATTTCGCCAATTAACAATCTCGTGCGTGTAATAAAACTGTCGATTACAAACTCTAATTATTTTAAATCGATACGTCTCAAGAATCGGCTTCTAAAGCATCCGATTTTTTTTTTTCACCTCACTACACAAAGTTTTTTGATAGCTGTCAAATCGGACCTTTTAGATTGCGATGATTATAATATATTTTACGATTACTATTAAATACATGGACTAATGTTTTTTATACTTTACTAACTCCTGACAAATCCCCAACAAAACAATAAAAGAATAACTAATAAACAGTGATTGATTTTTTATATGTATTTAGAAAATCTATTTTTTAGCACTTGGCTTTCATGAATGAAGACTACTAACATATTATTTATGTCAACAACTCAAGATTAAGAATTATTCCCTAAGTCAGTGTTTCCCATTTGCAAGGGCACGACCCAGTACCAGGCCATCGAAATTAAATACTGAGTTGCAAAGATCCCTCCTTATGTATTTATGAACCATTAATACTAATATTATTAAATGTGTATTATTTTACCTAATGGAACCAGCTTTCGTTTAAAATAATTAAGTTGGTCACGAAGAGGCAGTGTGAAAATTACCGGGCCATGGCAGAACAATGTTTGTGAAACACTGCCCTAAGTAATCAAATAAAAATGTTTGAAGAAAGAATGAATGTTAAGAAAGATGCAGATTATAGACACTTGCCTGAACTAAAGAGTTACTAAATATTTATAATTTGTTAACTAAACCTTATGTTATTGCTTAGGATAAATAGTTATAAATGTAATAGTTAAATAATTAATAACATAAATTAATAACTAGTAGGAGCTAAAAGAGTATGTATTTTACTACTTGAAAAATTATAAAAATAAGTTTATAATTATTATAAACTTATTTTTTTTCAATGTCAAGGTTGCCCTGATAAAAAAACCTTATTTGGGTACAAAGATCAAAAAAAAAAACATTCCTGACTCCTGTACTGAATAATTAAGCAATAAACAATGTGAGCTAGAAAAGATTAGGAGTGAGACTGGTTTAATCTGATTATAGCAATTGATTTTAATCTGCACAATTGTATTTAATTTTCAGTTTCTGTCATTTATACAATATAAGATTTTTTTTCAATTTTTATATTAATAACTTTTGTACAAAAAATAACTAGGGTATATTAATAATGAGTCTATTATGGTCTCTCTCATGTCAGGTCACTCACTTCGCTCAGGTTTGTTCTTAGGTGCTCTCTACCAATGTTTAAAGTTTGTAGCACAAAAATGAAGAACTTTCATACAAACTTGCGAGAGCCCCTAGGTCGGTTGCCATAATGATTATGGCAACCGACCCAAAGACATGACATTGTAGTAAAGTCATGTCGGAATATTAAATAAATTAATAAATATGTTAAATAAATTAATAAATATGTTTTTGAGTGCATTTTTCAATATAAAGTTATACTTGATGCTTACGAATGATATGCGTTGTGATAGTTTATGGTTACCATAGTAATTTAACTAGGATTATGAATTTGATTTTTCAATATATTTATAGATGTTCATACAAAGTTATCGCGGCATGTGAAATGAGAAACGTCAAATCGGACCTCTTAGATTGCGACGATTATAATAGCAGAAACTTCATATATTAAAAATTATACTACATGGTATACTTTTATATATGTCGCAGGGAAATGAGGATATTAGGGATTTTTAGTGTCAATTATCTCTTCTTACTAAAAATGTTTAGAGATATGACAAAATACTAATAAAACGCCAGTGATATGTCGTTTCACTAGACTGAATCTAGGAAAATGAGAACAGTGTAGATGGGTAAAACAATAAAACATAATTTCAAATTAACTGATGTGTTCTAATGATTGTTAAAAATTCGATCAACTAGGTAAATTTGAAATATTAATTTATATAAAAAAAAGGCATTGTAATTGAGGAAAAAAAATTTATAATAAGTTCGGTCTTCTGCTGGTATATTAAGGTTACCCTGTAACTCAGTTCCTAAAGAAGATACAACATTTACAGAACCGGTGCCAGAAATCCCTGCGTTCGTTAGCTGGAAGAGTTTCTACATTTTGGTGGCCAAGGCTTTTAAAAATATTTAATTGTGAAAAATAAAAAGTCTAGTGAAAAAAAAGAAAAAAATATTTTTTCAAAAAATAAACATTTTATGCAATTCAAAGTGACTAAACGCTGCCTTGTTTATACAAATAACAAGGTTTTCCGTTCTGACGAATTAACAAAAAGGAGTTCATCGTCGCCTTAAGTGTTTAGTTAAAATATTTTTAAGCTGACTTTAAATACTTTTACCCGATCGCCAAGGAAGGGTTGTTTTTTTTATATTATTTATCCTAAATTGTTATTTTTGTGATAAACGAATTCACACAATAGAAGAAGGCTTATCTAGATGATTAAAATTAAATGATAAATTAATTAAAATTCATCATCAGTTAATTTGAAATTATGTTTTATTGTTTTATCCAGCTACACCTTTCTCATTTTACTAGATTCAGTCTAGTGAAACGACATATCACGGGCATTTTATTAGTATTTTGCCATATCCCTAAACATTTTCAGTAAGAAGACGCAATTGACAAAAAAATTCGTCATCTTCCGTAAATTCGTGGTATCCCTAGAGATTTCGTCAAATCTTTAATATCCTTATTTCCCTGCGACATATACATTTTAAATGTTTATTCTAATATACTTATATTAATATACTTATATTTCATCTCCAGGTGTCGTGTTCATCGCAATAGACAACACAGATAACTCTAGAGTCGCTATTAAAGATATAGACCTAACTAAACAAACCAAAAAGGATCTCATACTCAATGAAATAAATGTTTTGAAAGGGTTCAATCATAAGAACCTTGTCAATTTCCTTGACGCTTTCCTATGTTTTGATCACCTTTGGGTTGCAATGGAGTTATTAGATGGAGGCTCATTAACAGATGTAGTGACAGAAGTAGTCATGAAAGAAGGCCAAATTGCTGCAGTGTGCCGTGAAACTTTACAAGCAATAGCCTTTTTACACTCTAAAGGCACTATTCATAGAGATATCAAGTCTGATAACGTTCTCCTTGGAATGGACGGTACGGTAAAAGTAACTGATTTCGGATTTTGCGCGAACATTGTAGGAGATGAGAAACGACAAACGATGGTCGGTACACCGTATTGGATGGCACCCGAAGTTGTAACAAGGAAGCAATATGGAAAAAAAGTAGATGTGTGGTCATTGGGAATTATGGCTATTGAGATGATTGAAGGCGAGCCGCCATATATGAAAGAAACTCCTCTTAAAGCGTTATATCTTATCGCAGCTGTAGGCCGGCCTAAAGTGCCTAGATGGGAAAAATTATCACCAGATTTTCAAGATTTCCTCGACAAATGCTTACAAGTCGACGCAGATCAACGAGCTACGGCGGATGAATTACTGGAACATCCATTTTTAAACTGCGCCATGGAATTGAGAACATTGACACCTCTTATCAAAGCAGCGCACCGGATTCTGCACAAAAACTTCGATTGAATCGAAAATAACTAAGCAGTTAAACTGAAATAAATAGCTGAACTGTTAAATGTTATTTACAGAATTGCTAAATACGTAGACATATTTAAGCAAAAGCGTGCCAACTGCCAAATAATTTGTTTATGAAATTTAAAACCCAGATATAATACAATTTCTCTTCCTGAAATTAATTGAACGTGCCAACTTTATAATAATTACGCATTTAAGGAATTTCGAAACTATTTTAATAAACCAGTAAATCGAATTTACTATGCGCTTGCGTCATATTAAATAAGGACAAAAACGTCAATTTACGTTAACAATGTAACATTGACTTTAACCTGTATATAATTTGTTCACCTTTGCGATTTCAATGCAAAAAGAAAACGGTGGACTCCAAACGTCATTAATATACCATCTCAAAAGATTATTTCGTCATGAATTATTTAAATATCTGCAATGATCGAACATAAGTTGGAGTCATGTTTATTATCGACGATTTACGATTCAGAATTTCTTATTAAAGACATTTTTTTTATAATTTTTTTAAGTATTTGGCAGAACGCATACCGCGTTTGTTCTTATCGTCGCTCTTGTGTAGATAATAGATATTATATTATCTGCCACTGATATAGATATACCATCGCATACATCACGCATATTATTCTCACGTAATAGGCATGTGTGTACGTACAATTTAACGCCATACTATGTAAAAATAAAATGTTAAGCTTTGTTATATAAACTTTAAATTTACTTAAGGGTTATAATTAATCTGTCCAAACGATACATTGTATTCCATTTACAAGATGTGTGCCGTCGTATCTTTAATATAATATTTAATTGAAAATAACTTACTGGTATATAAAGGTTTTAAAATGACAGGTTTTTTTAACTTACAATTAGTCCAATATCCATTTTGAATGAAATAGTATCAAATAAGTTAAAAGATTCCATATTAAGCAAAGCTAAAGTGTCATTTTAAAAGGATAAAAGTTTTCAAAATGATATAAATAGTTTAAAAAATGGACTAAAGGTTTGTTAAGACAGATTTTTTAAAATTAGTCCTCTTCACGAGGTAATTGCTTTTATATCTAAAGGAACGCGTAGGATGTCGACAAACATCTTTGCAATAAAAAATTTAGACGAAATTATTCCTTAAAATCAGGCATTAAGGTATAATACCGTAAAACAGAATGTTAATGTATAGGAGTCTGTCAATTTATTTGCAGTGATAAGGACGTATTATGTATAGATACGACGGCAGTCACTTTTGCTTTCGAATGATGAATATTTTATAGAAAGTAAGTGCAGTTTCTATGAATTTACCAAAAAAGCTGTACATAGACATTATTTTTAGGTAGTTTTATAATAATCATATGTGGCATTTTTTATTTATAAGGAAAAGATATTTTTTTAAAAACAAATCTTCCAAATTTTTACATTTTTCTATAAATAGAACAAAGTACTTTACTGGTTTTCTACTCATAATCTTTGATCCTTTTACATTCCTTTTTCGATGACTGTCTTCAAATGACCAAATATAATTACTCTATTGCTTCTAGCTTTTAAGATATAATTAAGACTGTAATGACATTATGCTCATATTCTTTGACTTTGACTATTTTTCATGGATTGATGTATTGGAAGAAACTTGCTAAACTATTAGAATTAATAGTGTTTAGATTACAAAAGTGAATATTTTCGTAATTAATATGCATATTATGGTGTGTCTACACGCTTGGCAAGCCTCGAAAAGCGTTCACAAACCACAAGCGTGTAGACGGGTGTTTGGCATCGCTTGCAAGAGCTTGCCGCCAATCCGGCTGGTGGCGGTCTTTGAACACAGTTCAAAGGATCAGTAATGCACTCGCAAGCATGTAAATAGCAACTAAGCGTTTGTAAAGGCTTGGAGCTTGTGGGCGCTTGTCGAGGCTTGCCAAGCGTGGAAACGTACCATTAAATACTATCCATAGCAGAAACAAAAAAAATGTTATTATCGTTCGTATTACAATTACTTCTGCTATAAACTCTAAAGAAATTACTCACTACCAATACTTTCTGCTTTGTAATCTATATCTGCAAATAAAAAATGTAGGCCCTAAATCTTAATTGCTTTTGTATATTGTAAATCTGTGCAATATGTGATTAAAAATCGTTCCACATTTAAATTTAAATGTGAATTTATATCAAAGAGAAAAGTAGCGGCCATCTTGTTTAGTTTTTATTTAATTTAGATTGATTTCAACATAATATGTATTATAAAAATGAAATACTTTTAATTTAGTATTATTTTGTATTATTTTATTTTAAGCAGTAGCCATATTTGGGAAAAGATCAAGTTGGTGTTAAAGATAACAATTTGTTGAATTGGATTTAGAGGTGGGAATATGAATGACAATCTAATGATATATTTAGTTACAAAATTGTTAATTAATAAACTAGCATTAACGAGTAATTCTAGTGATTAGTTTATATGGAAAGTGCATGTAGCAATAAGTTAATCGGAACGGCCTATCTATTCTAAAAATTTTAATGTTATGCATATTGGCCGAAATTATTATTTTTTTCAGTGCATTTAAGTTTGTCAGTATTTTACAGGGTCCAAAAGAATATGCTCTCGTCAATCACATTTAATTTCCCAATGTTATTGGGATATTGCTATTTTCAATTATGTGGAATGTAAATGTGCCTCACTACACCGAACTAAAAACAAGAAGAGCCCTGACCTTGAAAAACGTGGCAAAACTGCGATTACACAACCGTACCGACAAATACATGTTGACTCTTTTACTCCCGAGTAAAACTAAACGTTCGTTCTCTTTCACTCAAATTGACAGAATATTGTTTCAATGGAGAATGGTGTGCGCTCACACCTTTCAATATGAATACAATTTAGAGCGATCGGAGTACTGTAAGGCCCTTCTTGCTTTTAGTTCGGTGACCTCACTCATATTTTTGATAACTTTTAGCCTTTACTACGTTCATTATGAATAAATATAGCAATGCCTACTGGTATAACATTGCAATTTTCCATACATGTCTTATGCTAATCCAAAATAGTTTTTAGGTACTCGCTAACGATTAAAATACATATTATAGGGGCCCTCGTCGTAAACTTGGTTTTCCAAAATTTGTTGATTATTACATTGTTTAATATCGTGAACAGAGTTACAGACAATAAAATAAGTCTGATTTTTAATGTATTCTATTAGTGTCAGACATAAAAGCCAACCTCTGGAGTTTTTGGAGTTGTAAAAAGTGCCCTCCACCAAGAGTGCCTGCTTTGATTAGTTGTAATTGTATTATTGCTAGATGTAACGCATATTTGCCGCACAACGAAAATTGTGTTAATGTATTGAAGCTAGATCGCATAGTCATAAGTTTATATACACCAATGACACTTTTTGAACATTTTATTACTAGAGATTTGCCTATTAAATTATTTTTGTAAATCATGTGTACGTTTCATTATATTATCCCATGAAAAAAAACATTTTAATAAATAGATATAAATATTTTATTTACAATTTACTAAATGTATGTACATGTACTTTTTTAATTCCATATATCAATTAAATATCTTTTTTCTTTTTGCATATTAATTAAACAATTTTCTGCTTCTTCTTTAGTTTTTTCACCATATTTTTCTATACATTGCACAATAACTTCTTTCACCTGTGTTGCCATTATTTTGACATCCCCACAAACAAATATAAATGCACCTCGCATTATTAAATTTGTAAGTTCTTTGCCTTTGTTCATTATGGCATCCTAAAAAATGTTATACAATGTTATTGTAAATATTTGGTTTATTTTAAGTAAATATAAAAGTATAAAAAAAATTGCATTACCTGTACATGACAAATATCAGTATTTTCAAGCCTAGAAAAAGCTGTCTCTAAATTAGTAATAACTCCTTGTGATTCAAAATGTCGTAATTCATTCTCATATATAAAATCCAATTTAGGATTTCGACAGCCAAAAAACAACCACACTTCACCAAAGTTCATATTTGGTTGGGTTTTATGTAAATATTCCCTTTCTTCTAAAAATCCGATATATGGAGAAACACCAGTCCCCGGACCGATTAAAATAAGTGACTTTTCAGTGTTATTGGGTAAGTAAAATTCATTCACATTTTTCCTAATATATATCGGAATTAAACTACTCTTTTCATCCATACTCAAATTATTCATCATTTCTTCAAGGTTTTTACCTAAAATTATACTCTCTAACCAACCTGTAGTAAGACCTTTTCTGTTATTACCAATATCAATGACAGAAAAGCATATTTTTAATTTGTTGTTATCACTTTTTCTATGAACAATCGAGTATGGTCTCGGTAAAAGTCTTGGGAGATGTTCTAACAGAACTTCAACAGGTGGTTTACATGATTTGAATAATATAAATAAGTCCAGTATGCAAATTTGCTTATTTAAAATGTGTGATGTGTATGCAGCGGAGCCCTCCTTGCTGCACAAGTATTCTAAAATCTTTTTCTCATTCTCATCTTTTGTATACTTTGAAAGGGCTAGTAGAAATAGCTGAAATAATATTTTTATACCTCATTTATTCAAAATTTAACTCACAAGTCACTATTGTGACAACATGAAATTAGGCATTGAGACAACATAGCAATCGCAGCGCCTCCTTAATTTGACAATATTTCTGAGACACTATTCTAGGGCGATGGTCCTCCTGGTCTCTAACCTCCATGGTCCAAATTTTGATGACAATGCATTGCCAAAAATGGTTTATAAATGAATGATTCATGAATGTTCAAAAATGAATATTTATTATAAATAAATATTCATGGAAAAATAATAAATAAATATACATGTAAAAGAAAGGTTTATTTTAAACTAAAATCAAGACAATCTCAGACCATTTGCGCACTACACCATCTTAAATTATTATTGTGTATGTATTATTTCAATTACTGAATGATGGTTTGTCTCAGAAAAGATATTTCATAGTATGTTATTCTATTAATTAGGTTTTACTATTCAAAACAAAATTACCTTTTTGACTACACCTCTTAGATCAACACAATTATTTAAAACATATCTCAGAGTCGATTTAACAGGTATATGCAATGGAATCTTCGCTCCTTTTTGGCAAGTATTTAATTTGAGTGCATAAGTCACATCTAGATTCTTTTGTATTTCTAAGTGATCAATTAGTAGCTGCACCTCATCTTTACTGTTGTGAGGTATAATGCCAATGGTGTCCCCTGGTTTATAATTAAAATTGCTCCCCTGGAAATGAGATAAAATAAATAAATAGGTATGGAAAAGAAATTTTATGGAATTGCCAACATTCTAATTTTTTTTTCTTAAGGTACACTATGAAAAGAGTATTTATACATAGAGGTCAATTATATAATTAAACTTTAATATCAATTATATTAATATTAAAGTTTCAATGTTAAAATGCCTTAAAATTTCATATTTCCAAGAGTTACCTACTAGAAATTGCTTATAAAAAAAAACTATCTAATCTTTAATTATAATACTGTGTATGTTTTTATTTTTTAATTAAAAAAAAATTAAATTAGTTCCAAATCACTACTGTATTCACTTGATCTTTTATTTTTACTTACATTGATGTCAAATGTTACTTCATAAACTGTTTTGCAATTTTCATCTACAGCTGTCAACCTTCTCCATTCAGTGATAGGTGCACAGAAAACTTCACTTGCAGCAAATGGTAGCAGTGGTCCTTGGCCATTATATACTGATACTGACTTAGGGGAAGTTATGTCCTACACAAAAATATTTATAAATATGTATAAGTACCATTATAAAAGCATATAGCAGAAGTAAACCAAATTTATTCTTATGTAAAACTAACAATATATACATATGTATTTTTATAAATTAAATCAATATGTAGTACAATAATTATGTCACAATATATTAATAATCAAAGTAATGCTACTTACTTGAAAACTAGAAAATTCTATATTTAATGCATTTTCTTTACTAGTTGGTAAATTAACTGCCGTAGTTGTATCAAAAGATTTAAATAAATCTTGAAAATATTGAATTAAAACCATGTTTACTTATAAGAAAATTAAAATATAACTTTTATTTAAATATTATGAGGATAAGCATTCGCCGATTCGGCATGGTTTTGACATTATGACATTTAACATTATGAAATATGACGTAAACAATAAACATTGACAGTTGTTGTATTAGTTGCCATACATGACTGATGATGATGATGAATACGGTTTCCATGGTACCGCAATAGAGAATAGTCTCTGCCTTCAGAAAGTGTTTTAAATTAATCTTCATGGATACTTCCATAAAAATTAAATAATATTTATGTATTTCCTTTTAGGTACTCAAAATCATTCAATTCAATTGTCTTGTTAATGGCTTCAAAGCGTCATTTAAAAATGCCCTAAAACGCCACGTTATGTCATATGAAGCTGCACAATTTTAGCACCCCATCGAAGGATTTTTGAAATCAAAATGACCTTAATCGATAGGTCTACGTTCGCTCTGTATAGGTCCGCTATCATTTTCGTTAGGTCACCTGTTGTTTTTTAATAAATATTTTTTTTAATTTTGCAAAAAAAAATTGCAACTTAGCACATCTCATTTAAACGGAAACTGATTAATCTTTATATTTGTTTATCGTTAGGTCAGTATTGGTCTCTATAGTTTTTGCTTTTATGACACTGTTGTTGTTGTTCTGGTAAACGGTAAAAGTTATGCAAAAATCGTGTATCACAGTGTTTTCTCCTTTGAAAGTTCTAAAAGAGTCCGCAATAGCTTATATTTAATATCTTTTAAGGTTGAACCTTTTTTATGGTAAGTAAATTTCTTTTAAGATAATGCATTATTGCGAAGGTGTTTAATAAATATGATATTAATCCTCATCCAAATAAATAAGTTATTCATCACAAGTATTTAATTTTGAACAAAATTGCTTTTGGCATCATATGATTTCAATGAGTAGCTTACGAGATATCATAGTCTTAACATAACTTAGTATAAAAAATAATGATCACCACGTGCAAGACGGGCGCGGAATGAATTTCGTTTCCAGCCTTTAGAATGCAAGCGAAGCCGCATAGCTGGAAACAGGAAAAGCTAGTCAAATATTATATACTTTAGAGATGAAAGTGATAGTGGTTTGGCCGTATACCGGATATTCCGAACCGAAGATTTTATTTGAAAACAAATTTTATCATATTCACCGATGATACGAAACACCTCCATTTTTAAGGTTTTTTTCTCCTACTATCATTTTTGCAGTCCGAAGTGGAACAATACTGCATATTTATGGAAAATAAATTTCATCGCGAGACGACAAACTTGACGCTGCGTTGTCAGAACACAACTGAACAACGCTTATGTCAACTGTGCCCAACTGGGACTCCTGGAAGCCATTAAAGGAAATAATTGAATTGAACAACGCTTATGTGTGCCACGCCTTCTTTGCACTTTCACCGTTTTTTCTCTTCCTTGGATTAATCTACAATGGGTCGAGTTTAGTAATTATTCATCTATCACATCAACTAACACAACTATAAAAATAAATTTTAGTTAAACAAACGCAAGATTAATAGTTTGTATTATGTAAAATTAAAAACACATTTTTGAAAATATTGTTTTCATTATTTTGATTTTGTTACATATTCGTAAATAAATTAAATTTTACAAGAAAAATTGTCACGTGTCATTTATTTTTCAACGACCTTAGAATATAGAAAGGGGCTAAATTTATTTATTTTTGAAATCGGGGAAAAGTATAAAAAAATTTCTGCCCACAGCATTCGTAAGTCTCTCTACTTCTCTTCCACTGAAAAAAGACCACAATGTTGATTAACACTAAATATTGATATAGACTATTATATTACAAATACCTGATATAGTTAATTGTCTTTTATCGACTTACAATCGATCGGAACTCCTTGATCACCAGTAAACCCTTCCATACATTCTGGACATATTGTTGTCTCACAGGGATTAGATGTCGTGGTTGGGAAAGCAGGAGCGAGTTCAACAGGTGGTGGCTGATATTTAAAGTATACAAAATTATGATAAGTTGTTCACTTTTAATTGGTAAATTTAGTATATTACGTATATTGAGATTACCTCTAATCTATACAAATACGATAATTTACACGGATCCCAAGTAGTGCATAATGTAGCATTATGTAACAAGTCCTTCCTAGGTTCATCACCAAAGTAATCGAATGATATAACCACATTATTATCGATGGCACATTTTTCTAAAAATTCGTCCACCGAAATCTAAAAATAATTTAAGGTTTATTTTTTTTATTGTACTTTAATAATACTTAGTGTATATGTAAATTATATGGGCACCTTTGTTTTGTTCCCACAATCTAAAGTTCCATTTTGGAAATAATTGTTTTCCCGTTCACCGTTTCCTAAGCAAAACATCCATCCTTCGTGAAAAGAGTATTCAATGGGCGCTACTTCCGCTTCGATGCAAGGATCTATTGGTACTGGGATAGAAGACCTTCCGAAAGTACATTTCCTTTCATGCATATTTGCCTGCACTCTGTATGCATCAAGATCAGGTTCAGAACCTTCTGGACATGTGTAGTAATTTCCTACGATATGAAAAATATTTCATAAAGATTGACCATCATGACCATTTAACAATAAAAGTAGTTCACTTTTTTTTATGTGTATATTAGTCATGTACCGTTTTGTATAATGTATGTTGTTTTATGTTGAGCGCTGATAACCGTTCTAACTGTAAGACCATTTCCGCCGCTTTTGATATTTTCCATAAGGACTTCTTGTGCTGCACGTTGCTCTCTTGACCACTTTGCGGCCTCTTCGGCTAGTATTTGTCGACTTACTTTACCTTCTGATTGAGTTGACTTTATAAATAAATTTGAGGATTAAAATAATTTTATTAATTGATTGTAGATTTTCGTATAATTCAACAATACGAATATATTATTGTCAAGAAATACCTGAGGAGGATTTTCCATGATCACGTGTGGTCTTCCAAGTGTATGTTGCCAGATTAGTTGCGCAGCGACTTTATGTTTAGTGCTGTGGTGTAAGGGTTGAATTTGCAATATCCCATACCAAGCTAGTTCTCTATAGACGCTATCTGGTAGATATCCAGTCTATAACATTTTATACAAAATAAATAAATATAAAAGGAGTTAGTTTACTTTATTTCTTCAAGCCTTAAAGTCATGTAAAAAACAAATTTAGTGTAAATATAAACTTACCGGCATAAAATCCATATGCCACTATGGACAACAATAAAATAATCATTATTAATATTTGAATTTAATAAAGTTTAACGTAATACTTTCTTAGAATTACGCGATTACGATATTCGACATTATAAATGAAACTACCTTTTCGGATTTTGTCGCAGATTTATATATCATCATAAATCCGCGACAAAATCCGAAAAGGTAGTTTCATTTATAAAGTCTAACGTATTAGTAAGTATAAAAATAATAATACCTCTTCCTCACTTGGTTCTGTAGTCCCAAAATCTACAATACATTTATTAAAAATATAAACATTATTGATAGATACAAAAATATTATACCTACGTAATTTCTCTTTAATTCAACATACCATCATCTTCATCGGAATTTATTGCATTTAGCTGAAATTGATGAAATTATTTTTAAATTGTAAGTTTTGACTTGAATTTTTTGGGTAATGTAAAATATAAAAAACTAACCTGCACTAATAATGTTGATAAATATAAAAGTATTTTTGTATGTTTTGCCATAGTTAGTGTACTTTGCCTTTTAACTTGCGAATAACAGCGAGCAACTACGTAATTGGTATTAGTTTTTATTGTTCAATTAAAAACTTGTAAAAACTGCAATGATCGTGATTCTAAATTAAAACCCATTCGATGTTTTACAACTGGAGTATTGTACTTTTTTTGCAAATTACGATGATGTAACTCCACATTGGTAAAAAGCGATGAGCAAAACAAATAAGTAGACATAATATGTCTGAGTTCTAGCTTACTTAAACCTTCATCTAATTTGAACTAAACTAATAATTTAATCATTATATTCAGTCATTCATTTTCATTTTACTTTCATATTTTAAAAATTAAAAATCATTTTCAAAATGATTACCACATGTCCGTCCGGTGAACAAAAACATCGTGAAGAAACATGAGTGAATTTAGTCAGTTTTCAAAAACAATATTATATACAAGAATTGCAGGTTTAATGTTATACGATAATCGCTAAATCCCGCATTTAATTCTCATTACAATAGGCTAAAATGTAAGAATTCAGATAATTCATTTATTGATGTTTAAGAAAGTCAGTGTCACTCATCATTTGTCAGATTTTATCTGTGTTTACAAGGCGATAGCGGATAGGCAATTTTTGCGAAGGGAGTGCCGAATTTTCGTGTATTTATGAATAAAATGAATAAATAATTGGTTATTAGACATCATAAATTCATAACAATGAATACTCTTGATAAACAATTAGCGGATTTGCGAATCTACGCAAATGAATTAGATGCTAAATTACAAGATGATATAAATGCAGCAAAATTGAAACCCTCGATTCCTCCCAAAAAAAACAAAGCGCCATTACCTCAGATACCACAGAGTTTTACCGTGAAATCTGCTTGTGAGCCGTCCTATTCTTCAAGATTAGAGTATGGCAGCCGAACGAGCTCGACATACTCGAATTTAGTACCCGTGAAGAGTTGTATCGTGAGGAATTCGGCTAGAGTACGTAGTGGCGATGTCCTTTTATACAGTAACTTGTTGCCCCCAGGAGGCACTAACCATGTTTATTCGAACATCCCTATGCAACGTAATATTGAAGGTTTCTACGACCGAGATACTCGATCGGAAGTATCGAGAATAAGCGATATGGGAGTGCAATCGACTTATAGTGAGTTACGGCGACCTGGGTCTGCTTATCCGCCGTCATCTGCTTCAGTAAATGCTCAAGATTTTTCCACATACGGTGGTTCCCAGACGTCGTCAACCTATGAGTCCTTGTATGAACCGATTAATCCTAGACCATGTAGTCAGCTGTCTGGAACATCTCTGTACGGTGGTTATGTTGGAGCAGCTATAGAACCTATACCTGAACCAGATGAAGCATTATATTGTGGTAATTGCTATCGATGTGGTGAAAAAATCATGGGAGAGACAACTGGTTGTACTGCTATGGAAAGAATATATCACATTAAATGTTTTTGTTGTCATCAGTGTGGAATTAATCTTCAGGTAAGATAAGTATAGTTATTATCATATTTACTCTACCTTTTTTACTGCTGAGTTTCTTTTTTACTCCTTTAATATGAGGAGATCTGACCATAATCTACTACTAAAAATTTTGCCTTAAGGAGAACAATATTATTTATAAAATGTATGATGACTATCTTTTACATCATTCATCACAAATATAATTTCTTTAATAAAAACTGTAGATAGGGCTCAATAAAAAGTGAACATGTTATAGAATTTTTTGGAAAAACAATTAAAGTTTCAAAATCAACATACCTAATGTAAAAAGCCAATATATTAAATATGCCAGTTAATTTTAGTGTATGGTAAATGCAAGCAGGTTACAAAAAAGGTTGTTCTAAATAATTTGTACTAATCACAATTCACAACTCTTACTATTTACTTTTAAAATGGCACTTGAGTCTTTACAGCACTTTAGAGATTAGGAAACATTCACACTTCAAAGGATAAACCTACTCATTATGTTAAACTAGCGGTGCCCGCGGCTTCGCTCGCGCTAAGAATGAATAAAATAAAAATTTTTGCTTTTATACTGTTACTTATAATGTACCAAGGACTGATTCCCCATTTAAAGTTCTGGCCCTCTTTTCTGAAAACTACTGTGTAGCATCCTGCCGTGCCGCCACTGCTGCGCTTTCTAAAACTTATTTCCTATTTTTAACCAATTTTGCTACTATGTATATCATAATTTCTTTGTGTGTTTTTCGTTAATGATAAACTGATGTACGTGGTTCATTATTATGGACTTAAAAATTACTGTTAAATATTTCTCCTACGTAAATTGTGCCACCCCCGTTAACCCCCATAGGGGTTGATTTTCAAAAAACGCTTAGATATGTATCTCATAATTTGTATTGCAGAGCATTATTTCAGTTTCACGCAAAATATTTCAATAGAATTAAATTTCCCATACAAACTTAGCCACCCCCTTTAACCCCCAATGGGGGTGAATTTCGAAAAACCCTGAAATACGTGTTACATCATTTGTACTAAAAAGCATTAATTCAAAGTTTCATGCAAAAATGTGCAATAAAAATATTTTTCTCATACAAACTTTGCCACCCCTTTTAACCCTTTTAGGGGTTGAATTTCCAAAAAATAATATGCCTATTTCCTTCTCATGAATGCAAACTATCTACATACCAAATTTCAGCGATATCGGTTGGGTGGTTTAGGCGTGAAAAGGTAACAGACAGACAGACAGACAGACAGAGTTACTTTCGCATTTATAATATTAGTATGGATTGTTGTAATGTAATGTTAAATTTTTGGAAGTTTTTTTCAAAGTTTGCAAATGGGAATACTCATGTTACCATAATTTAAATATACACAAGTTACTATGTAATTTCGGGAATACTTTCATTAGCTACCTGATTTACCTACCGACCGCTGATTATCTCCTGCTCGTCCCACCCTTAAGCTCTTCTAAGAGAGCACCATTAATATAAATTCAAAACCTAACAATGTATTTCTTATTAATTTTATTTTTCTAATTTCCAGGGCAGACCCTTCTATGCTGTTCAAGGCAAAGCTCTATGCGAAAGAGATTATTTAGAAACACTTGAAAAATGTTGTGTGTGTGGTGACCCTATACTCGATCGCATTTTGAGAGCTACGGGGAAGCCCTACCACCCTCGCTGCTTTACTTGTGTAGTATGTCAGAAGAGTCTTGATGGTATACCATTTACTGTAGATGCTGTTAATCGCATTCATTGTATAGAAGATTTTCATAAAAGGTAAGAGGATTTATAAATGATCATTACGATGTAAAAGTAGACATTTACATACTCACTATATTATTAAGAGAGTACTACGGTGGAATCTTGAGGATCTAAGCTTAGTAATTTTAGTTTAAAACAAGCTATATATGACTGTATAAAAAATGTATTTATCATATTAATTTACGTAAGTATTTGTAACTGACAGACTTAACAAATTAAAGAAGTAAATTCATACCTAAAGGTTTTAAATGGAAGTGTTGGCGCATTGGAACTTGCACAATTGGGAAACTTAGTGCAGCTAGTTCAAATCCCAGTCCTTAAATTGTCCCATATGCAAATCATTTCAAACATGATTGTTACTTGTGTTAAGGTGAAAACATTGTAAAAACCTGCATCTCTGAGAGAACCTTTCAAGTTTTGAAAGATAAGTGTATTTGAACCACACTTGGCCAGCGTACTGGCCTGATCACCATTGTTTGGAAGGGAGGGCCGCCCTGCAGTTGGATGATATAGACGTTGGACAATAAAGATAAACTACTGGGTTACACTACTTGATTTTATCATGACATAATAATATTTTATGTAAATAAGGCTAGGAAAAAATTAAAGTTAATGGTTAAAAATTACTTCACAAGTTTTAATTATATTATATTACACAAGTAACAAATAAACTAATAAAAAAAGTGTAATATTTTGAATATTTCAGATATGCCCCACGATGCGCTCGCTGTAGAGAACCTATTATACCTGAAGGTGGTAATGAAGAAACAGTGAGAATAGTAGCTTTAGACAAAAGCTTCCATATTGCATGCTATTCATGTGAAGATTGCGGTGCTTCACTCTGTTCTAAAGAAGAAGGCAGAGGTTGCTACCCGTTGGATGGACATTTATATTGCAGAGAATGTAATGCAAGACGCATTCAGGACTTGTCCCGAAATATCAATTAGAAAACCGAATTGCATATGTAAGTAACACTGCCATTGATACAATATAAGGCTAATATTATATCTAACGTCACATCCGCACTACTTATTACTCTGCACTACTTAGACTGATTTTTTTAACAATTTTTCTTTGAAATTAAGCAATATATGTATTCCGTTCAGCCCTTTTTAATATCCCACTGCTGGGAATGTCCACCACGCTGGCCTAGTATGGGTTAGATTAAGCAAAGTATTTTCATATTATTGATAAACTTCTGCTTAGTGCAAGGAAGTTTATTTAAACAGTAAAAGTTGTTGTAAGAGTTTCTAATTCAATAGATTCAGCTTTGTCAATGTTGCCATTTTTAGAATTTAGAAATATTAGTATTAAACTTTACAAACCCTTATTTGGTCTAGAAAATAGTGTCGCCTTTTATTATAAAACAATCTTTTCGGTTTTTTCTAGATTTATTTTGATTTTTAGCTCTTAACATTTCAAATCAAATGCTTTACAGTTTAAACGTCGGGAACCAAAAATCAAAATAAATCCTCTAGAAACCAAAAGAATTGCCTAAATCTGTAAAAGAAAGGAAATTTTTCTTGGATGTCAAAGTTTAGTAGAAATGTGGTGTTCTATATTATTGACTGTATACAGTCTATATGTAGCATGTATGTGCTAATTCACTTTTAGTTTTTGATTTATATTAAGTTCTCTGGTCAACAATTACCATTATGTATTCAATTTATAATAATTTACTTCTATACCGCTTAACTAACAACATTGTGATAAATAATTAAACGATTCAAATTTGATTTATAAAATGATCACATTATTTTGTCTGATTCAGACAAAGAAAATTTAGTTCAAATAAATACCAATACATGACGTTACATGTTTCGTTTTTTTATTAAAATTGTATTAAATTAACAAAAGATATTACTTTGACCAAAATCCGAAATTTTTTTTAAAAGTATAAAGTGAAATGATGTAACACTCAATATTTAGAAATAAAATCTGTTTAGTTAATTATTTGATTTTAAATTAAATTGATGAAAATAAACTTTAAAAACATGACATATTAAACAATGTTGTTAGATAAGTGGCATTTGCAGTCCAGATAGCATTCCTCATTGCATTTATTTATATAACAGTACTCATATGTAACGGCTGTGTGATGTAACCATTTCATATAGTAAGGCTACAGTATTAATATATTCAAAGGACTTGGATGTGATTTTTTTACAATTAATTAATTATTATTATTATTATTAAATAGTTTACCAAATTATTTGTAATTCCTTCTATTTTTAGGAAAGGTGCCATTTTATGTATATAATGGAGTTAGGTTGTGTTTTTTGTACGAATTTACATATAATTGTACTTAATTGGCTATTGATTATTGTGTACAGATTTTTTTTTGTATTTTTAGATTTAAGTTTACAAGATGTGTCAGTTGAAAACAGATGTTTAAATTTTTTTGTGACAAATGCTTTGTTTCTCTTTAAATGATATTCATATTGCCATTTAAAAAATTAAATGGGAAGAACTTAACTTACAGAATGAAGTTATAATTATTGCAATTTTTTTAATTTACTATTGAACAATAAGTAATAAAAAATTAAATGAGAAAGACAGGTGCACCATTTTTTTGTAGATTATTACAAAATTTACAGTTGGTAGGGAGTGCTAAAGTGAGTGTTTAATGATCTGTAGAAATTTTGATTTTAGAACGTTTATTTTTATTAGGCACGTAGATCACAAGTGATGAGATTATGACACTGAATGTTGTGAGTAAATGTACTTTGTAGATAATAAATAAAAATATATACAATTCAATCATTGTTTTATTTCCATATAAGGATTAGCTTTAGTTTTACAAAAGTGCCTTTAAAAGTATATAGGATTTATTCTTTGTTACGAGAAATTAAACATAGTACCTACTTACTGATTAGAATGAATAATATTTATATAAAATCGTACGAGTTTTATGATGATAGCTGGTTCTCCGGGACGACAGAAATCCTACCTACAACTACAAAATGCCTTATTTCTTAGTTAGATGAACCCGAGCGGAGCGATGATGAGTCTTTAGTTTTTTAAAAATTGACTAGCAATCTCCGTGGCTCCGCCCACGCCGGTAGGATGAAAATGTAGGGTTAGAATTATTATTTGATGTTAAATCATAAAAAATTAAAATGACATTTTGGTCTAAAAATAAAAAAAATGAAAATCTGGACCTTATCTCCCAAAGGAATAAAAAATTGCCTAAAACCTTTTCTCAGACCTACCAAGTATACACAAAAAAAAATCATAAAAATCGGTCAAGCCTTTTTGGAAGAGTTCGATAACAAACACTGTGACAGGAAATTTTTATATATTAAACAATAGATTGATAGCGTTTATTCACAGACTAAAGGTATTTTAAATTAATTTGTTACATTAAAGACATGTTCGTCTTCTTTATTCGACTGTATGAACTGTGATTATCATAATATTAAAAAACCGTAGGAATATATAAAACTAAAATGAAACAAGATATAGCTCATGAACTTTTTATTTTTATTCTGCATACTAACAATATAGCAAGCGCTCGACTCGCGGCCGCCCTTAAACAACTTACACTTACAAAAGAAGACTTTGGCTTCTTGAATAAAAACATTCATTAGTACTTCATCCCACGTGGCACGCACTTTACAATATATAAAAACTAAAATGCTGTATTGTACGACTTTTAGAGAAATTCAAAACTATAAAAAATCTTAAGTAAATAAAACAGAAACGTAATTTAAGAATAGCTAATTTTGTCAAGTATACACTTTTGCCTAAAAAAATGTACATTTTTCAAACACACTGATTTTTGTGAAGTATTCATATGACATACATTTTACATAGTGTTAATGTTTCCTATTCTCTTATTATTTAAAAAAATGCAGTAAGAATAAATCTAAATAATTTCTTATAATTGATGATGAAGAAAAATTAAATGGCAATAAAATTTTGTAAAACAATGAAAAAAAAATCTATAGAGCTATCGCAACTAAAAACAAAACTATAACTTACAAACTCCACTGGCTCATTATGTTACTAAAAACTAAGATAATTTTCAAATTTCTCTAACAAGTCATATATCAAATCATAAAATTAAACTAATACATATTTTCATTTTACCATGCACTCTAGTCCAGTTACCCTATAAAGAGTTCTGACAAAAACCATTGAAAAAAGTCTGTTATATTACAAATGTTTTATTCTGGCAACATTTAGAAGAAAAAAAATCAAGAAATAAATGGCAACACTGAACAGTCATAACTCTTCATACAATAACCAAACTGTACCAAATAATTCCCTAAGCAAGAATTAATAGATTAAAAAAAATGATAATGTACAAGAATTTGTTGAAAAAAAATTGTTAATTCAAACAAATTGTACAATCCGAGTGAAAGTGAAAGTGAATATGGTACTCTTATAGAGATTCAAATTATTTATAGCCAGTCTATGAGTTTCTATCCACTGCCCGTTACTATGTACAGTCCGCTTGGCGTTTTCGGGCCAGTTGAAACTAGAAATTACTAAATTATACAAAAACTTTACACACAGTTTACAGAGCAATGGCTTTCTTTAAAACAATTATAATATTACAAACAAAAGAGAGTAGATATTATAAAATCACTATTATTTGGTCACAATTTAAAATAAACCAATACAAAAATGGGTATTGTATTGTAAATTTTCTTGCCAATAACTAAATTAAAGAATGCTCAGACTGTAAACTGATAATATATCTAATACTACTCCCAAACAAAGCTTAAGCTTATAATGTCAATCAATCAATTCATTTATTGAAACAGAGCTTCCTTGAGAACAAAAAACGTATATAATATATCTATAAATTGATAGGTGAAGTGGAATAAAACCTGTATACAAAAAAAAAATATTCATGCAGTTTCATTATTACACGCTCAGACAATATAAACCTGTCATATTGCTGATATCAATAATAATCATGGAGATTAGAGACCAGGAGGACCATCGCTTCATACTAAAGCATTACCCGCCTGTCTCTGAAAATGTGTAGAATTTACAACGCGCTGCCGTCAGTAAGTAGTATCTGTGAAGTTAGCTATTTATGAGTACTGTCACTATTGTGACAACGTGAAGTTAGGCATTGAGACAACATAGCGATCGCAGCGCCTCCTTGGTTTGACAATATTTCTGAGACACGACATTCTAGGGCCTAGGTTCTCCTGGTCTCTAATCTCCATGAATAATAATATTATATTATAATGACGAAAAAAAAAAAGATTTTAGAGCTCAAAAAAATTAAGGGTGGTAACACTGATATATTAAAACAGATACACATTTCAAACAAATATCTTCAATTAATGGGGTCCACATAAAATATCGTTAGAATAAAATTAAAAAATAGAAAATTCTAACTGTCTAAACAAAATTTGAACACACAAAGTAATTCACTAAAAGTTTTAAACTAAACCACAATTTTACATTTATTCACATGAATACACTTGTTTTTAAAGATTTTTTTGACGTGTATACTGTGTTTCTAGTTTTATATCAACGGTAGCGTACACAGTTTAGTTACATTTAATATTCCACTTATATTTAAGCTGCAAGGAATGTTGGGTTCACCTACATATGTACATACACTGGGCGACATCTGTACACGCTAAATCTTAACTTCATTTATTTTACAAGTTAACAAATATTTCTATACAGACACCTTATATTAATAATAATAAAGCTTGTGGACTTCCATCATACAAGTCGAGATATTTTTTAAATATAATTAAAACACATGAATGCGAAATCATAGCTCGTTTAATATGGTTTTACATTTACGAATGTAAGCATATGTAGTGCTATTCTACAACAGGTTGAGCACTCGTAACATATGTAATTTAAAAAAAACTTTGATCTACCCCTGTATTTATTCTTTATTATATCTTCCTTTCGTAAATATAACACCAGTTTGATTTTTAATGAATTTCAAATGTTGCCAATTTACTACATTCATCATTTTCCACTTTGGATGGATCAAATATAAAATTCTCATGTCTATAAAACTCCAGATAAAAAAACATTTACATTTGTAAGGAACTGGCAACTCCTAATTCAGGCAACAAAGAAGAACCGACCAACCAAAACAATATATTATATACATTTGAGATCTGAAATTTTAAATCGAGTGCACTTAGTCTAGTTACTAATTATTTTACAATTATAAAATTTACATTCATTAGGTTGTACTGACAAACATTACGACGATAATATAATATTTATATCCACTGTTAACCAACAAAAACCAAAATACATGCTTAATTAATTGATTTTTTTCTTTTTATTATTAGAACAGTTTAAAACTTTACTCTCCTTATTTATCACATTATGTAAAACAAAAACTATTTAAATGATAATGAATAATATTTAAAGTGTACATGTTTTTGTATCTCGACTCTAAGCATAGAATATATTGTGATATTTTTGAGGTTAACCGTCAATATAGTAAGTCAAACAGGTTTTTCTCTCAAAGCAGTTTTTATAACTGATCTATAACTTCGACTGACAAAATAATGATTCAATTTCACAAATAAAAATATTCTGTTATAGTTGTTATAGCTTTGTTAGTTCTGAATATCGCCACTAGGAATAATATAAACAATACAAATAGTTTTAGCGAGTGTAGATACACTAATTGTTCAACATTCAACTGGCAGTAAATAAATTGGGTTAATTTGTATCAAGTAATGAATTATGATAGCAAATGAGATAACATAAATACAAAGTATGTTATATAATTATTTTAAAACTTAAGGAAATTCGAGGTAATTGTCTAGAAATGTTTTTATTCAATTTTAAAATTTATTTTTTAGAGATATTGCTTAAATTTTAGGATCTCAAATTGATTAATGAAATGAAGACATATTAATGTGGATGTGGCATATTAAATATTTATTTCTAAAGAATGTTATGACTCTGTCTTATAAAATCAAAGAGGTCACAATATAAACAGAAAATCACACAAATATAAACAGAATTATTATTTTGGATTGAAAACAAAATTATAAAGAATAAAAAATTCTAATTTAAAAAAGCCTTGGAGCATTGATATTATGTAAATATTTATTTTATACTAGCGAACACTCATGGTGTTGCCCGCGTATACTATTTTATTATCCAATGAAAACCACTGATTTTCCAGGACAAAAAGTAAGTTATATCTTATTCCAGATAATATTCCTCAGTGCCTTGCATTTATAACCATTAAGCCATTCTGGCGTGATTGAGTAACAACATCTATCCAAAATCTAAAGTTTCACATTTATTATATAATAAAGATAAGATGCAAGATAATGGGCCATAATGAACACTTCCATAGTTACTCATCATAATACCAACAACACAGTAATAGATATGAAGATTAATATTTAAAAAAAATTTTGCAAACCCTTTTTTGTATGAAAATTTTCAGAGTAAAAATTAATATTTTCAGTATTTAGCAGAAGCCCATACAAACAGTTACACCATATTGTTGACTATGTAAACCACAAGTTACACATAAATTTGTTTAATTTCCCATGAAACATCTTTCCTTAACCATAACTTACCATAACAGGTCATCTAATCCAAAATATAGATTATACAACACAAAATCACACACTATTAAAGTCCAATATTCACTGTGAGAACAATCTTCTTCACCAGTTTAACACAACTTATCTCAACGTACTTTTTCTTCGTTCTGATTTCTCCAAACTTGGTTCCCATTCAGTATCATCTGGGTCATCTCCTTCGAAGACCAGAGGCGACATTGGTGATAGGGAACTGAAATCTTCATCGATCTGTGGAGTCTCTGGACTACTTGGGCGGTAGCCTTCTGGCATGTTGGAAAGCATTTCTACATACTGATCTTCTTGTAGGGGAAACTGTCGCGGCGAATATGGTCTCACTGTCTGAAATATTAGAATGTTAATGTTGTTTATTTGCATGTTAGTAAGACATATGTGAATTAAAGAGGAAAATTAGTGTTAGAGATAAAGATGATACTATGTATTTTATAACAGTTTTTTTCCCCATTTCCATATCTGCAATCAGTTTTATTATGACTATAAGCAAATTTGTTACACAAAGATGTCATATTAGAAGCGATCACTCATATGTTTATAACAGTTCATACAAAAACTGTTTAAATTAAAAGTGTACATTCACCATACCACAACACTAAAACAGCATCACAGAAGCAAAGAAGAAACCATTAGAAAGCCCCAAAACAGAGATTAGTAAGGAAACCTTGGATGCTTGTTTGAGAGAATCTCAAAGCTCTATGTCGTATAACCCACATTTAGCCTTGTGTAAGTTTTTCTTTTGTATACAATAGCTTATTTATATTATTATAAAAAACAGCGCCAAAAAAACTAAAATCTGGGGTATTCTTTTTAAAAATATTGATACGGATATTTTAAACACGCCATTTCACGCGCTAAGCTTCGCGCTAGCATCACCGTCTATAATAACAGACTTAGCGATTATGTCGCTTAAAAGTAAGTCTTTTGTTTACACTTTTCATCTGATCAATATTTACACTTTTTAATCATTACGTCCTTGATCAAAAACAAAATACATAAAAAAATTAAAATTAAAAAATCAATAAGGATTATTAAAAAAAAATATATAGTATCCCCTATTGCAACAAGCCCTACAATAAAATCTTCTAACAATATTCTGTATAACTTGCCTCATGTGCAGCAGGCGACGGTTGTCTCTGCGCTTCCGGTTGCGCAGGTTGCGGTACCGGCTCTGGTTGCGGCGGCGGCGGGGGTGGTGGTACTTCCGGTTGCGGATCTGGTTGCTCGTGGTTCTCCTCCGTGTGGTTGCGCCGGGTACGCCGCTTGCGCATGTACCTGTTAGGGATTATAAGGATAACTCACAATGAAAACCAAAATCTTTATTCTTCTCAAAATACAAAACAATCATGGCGTGTTATTACATGTCGTATCGACCAAAACGAGAAGAGGAATAAAATTACCATAGATAAGAAATAATAACTTAAAAACCTCTCAGTGTTGCCTATTAATAAAAAATACCTTAATCATAAATATTAAATATAAATCATTGTCATTACAACAGTACCTGCTTCGTTCTCGGGTTTCCGCGCGAGTGTGTCTCGCTTGCACCGCTGCATCAGAAATGTCTTCGTCCTGTAAATTTGGGAATATATCATTAAAAAAGCAAATATTCTGATATTAAGTCCACTTGTCTTTACAGTTATAAAAAGAAAAACTTTTTATGTTTGTTTATAATGGATGAACTAAAAATCCGTTAAACTGATTTAGATTCAATTTGGTATGATGATAATTTAAGACCCTAAGGATATAGGATAGTTTTTATCCCAGAAAACATTCCGTGTGATAAGGACGTCAAAAATAATGAGTGGTGAGTCATTTTTCAAGGGATAATAACACCTATAGACCCGGTCCAGTGACTATCTTAAATACATAATATGGGGGAATTAGCACAAATATATAAAGTACAATGTACAATATAATTTTGTACTTCTACTTTTCATTACAAATTGAACTTTTGTAGGCAATTTTTTAATTTAATATATATATCTGTATGAATTGTATAATAAGTAATCGAGAAATGAATTAATTATATCAATCTTTTCCCAAATGTTTGTTTATTGTACAAAAAAATATTATTCAAATATTATTTATTATAAGTATCTATAGGTTTTTAACAAAAATGACTTACGTCACTCTCTATCGACATGCGATTAGATTTCATTACGCCATTATTGAGAGGCGTTTCTGGGATTTCCATAACTCGCCATCTGTAAATAATTATTATGTAATCATTATATCATTATGTTGCAATTCAATGTAATCAAAATCAATATTATTGAATATACTCTAATCCCTACTACTATAATTGCGTAATATATATTGATATTATATTTTTTGTTAGTAGTATCTTTAAGATATTTTTTTTTAAAGATAGATACATAATTTAGACTATATACTGGAAAAAAAACGGAAATTGTAGAATAGTTAAGTCAGTAACCTTAAAAAAACAAAAATACTAATCTTATCTTCTATACAAATAATAAAATTCACGGAATGTACAGAACATTGGATATTTTTTGTAAAATCTAATTCAAATAGTCATTATTAACGAAGACCGAATTGAATTATTGTCTGTCTGTCCGTCTGTGACCAACCAAAGACACCAGGGAAACCAGAGACACCAGTGAGAACATATCGCATACCAACAGTGAGAAAATATCGCTAGGCTCACTATCACTTTCTTAGGTTTACGCGAAAATACGACATCATAAAAGAAACTACCTTTTCGAATTTTGTCACGTATTTATTTTACGACTTCTCGCCTCGCCCGTGACCATGATTGCTGTAAAGCATTCGAAACTTCAGGAGTTAAAGATCAAAATAAATCCGCGACAAAATCAGAAAACGTAGTTTCCTTTAATATATCGCTAGTTTAAAATATAATATTACTTACTTGGGAGTAATAATCTGCTTATAGTTGAGTATCTCCGGGCGAGTACAGGCGGCCACGCTCTGCGGTATCACGATATTGTCGATATCGTACGATTGCCTTCGCAATGCCCTGTAGTCCGTACTGCTGCGGCTCTTTCTGGAAAATGAAAAACTATTATTAATTATACTGTTTCCTTATATATTATTATATAAAAAATGTAAATATGTAATAAATATGTTGGGAATATTACACACAGCGCCATCTAGTTCCGTGGTATGCTACGAGGCTTGTGTTGTGGATACCAAAAACTTTATACACTACAACTACTTTATACACTATAACTTTATAAACGTGCAAATAATTGCCCCCCGCGGGATTCGTACCCGCGACCACTAGTAAAGCAAGTAGGGTTGACAAAACTGAGACAAATTGAATGCAGGATAACGATGGATGAAGATACTGGCCAAATGATAGACTGATGGGTTTTCTCACATCTTTTATGAGATTTAAAATTTCAAAATTGAAATTTTCACATGAAAATAAATAAATATATAAATAAATAGGTGAAAGATCCAATAATATGAAATTGTTATCACTGTTTTGAAAGTCAGCATCTTCTCAAATGTATTTTAATATTACATAATGTACTATGTAAATATTTTGTTTTGTAACAGACCTGTCTTGTCCTGGTGTCGAAGAGTCACCATCACGATCTCGCTCCTTAATTTTCCTTGATAATGGCGGACGACCTCTTTTCAATTCTAAATTCGAAAAGATTAAATTAATTATTAAGATCACAAAATAAATTATTAACAAGAGAAGTATAATTATTATTCAGCCATAAACATCAATCATGAATTTATCTTGTAATGTTCTTGAACCATATTTATATATTTTTGAACTCTAATAAATAGTATCAATGGAATAATTACAACAACAACTGATATCTAGCATGTTGAATGCCACGCATGTTTTACTTTTTAATAAAAAATGCGTCGGGCGTCCTCTGCCTCTCTTGCACTCGTCTATTTCCATTTCTCGTCTTGTCATGTGTAATTTATCTCTGCGCATTACATAACCATACCAGCGTAATCGACCTGCACTTCAATAAAACTGCATAAAATAAAAAAAGTGCGTGCGTATAAAGTACGCATGTCAGAAGTGAAACTTGTTTATTTATAAATTTAACTCACTGTTTACACACTGTATACTAATGTCGTGGCGCTAACTCTTCCCCGTCTCTGAGCGCCTGGTACTAGATTTACGTGTTTGTGTCTCTATGGACTTACTTTTTCGTTTCATCGAGTTTGAAATCACAACGATTCTATAATGCCCGGGCCACACTAACGGGAAATGCCGTTAATTATCGCGATGCTGGACGTTTACTGTAGGTGTAGCCACGACTTAACGCGTTAATTTGACAACGGCATTCACATTGCCGTTTGACGTTTGGCGATAGCTCGAGTGGCGGTACCAAAGAGATTAACGCGAGAATTAACACGTTGGAGCGGCCACACTACGGTCTACTATTAACGCAATAATTATCGCGATGACAATCATTGGCGTTTCCCGTTAGTGTGGCCCGGGCATAAAGACGTTTCACTTCAATAAAAACGGTGTTACTTACTGGTGGGATGCTTGCGCGCGGCGGGGCGCGGGGAGGGCGCATGCGCAGGCGGGGGCGGCGCGCGCGGCGGCGGCGCGTGGTGCGCGCCGCGCCACGACCGTCCCACGCGCGACCGGAACCACGAGCGGGACGCCAGCGCGGACAGGTGCAGCTGCGGCCGGATGTCTGCGGATATGTACATTGTACATATCATCATCAACCCTTTTTAACGTCCCACAGCTGGGGGTGGGCCTCCCTCAGTACGAGGGGGATCGGGCCATAGTCCACCGCGCTGGCCCAGTGCGTGTTGGCGGACTTCACATGTCTTACGAAAACTTGCTAGGTTCTCTCAGACTCATGCAAGTTTCCTCACGATGTTTTCCTTCACCGAAAGACAAGTGGTAATCATGATAGGAATGATTCGCACATGTAAATATAAGAGGTGCGAGACCCGGATTTGAACCTGCATCACTCGGTTATACAAGCGAGCGCGTTACCGCTGGGCTACCACTGCCTTGTAATAATATCCCAACATGTGCATATGTTGGGACATTCTTACAACAGCGCCATCTTGTTTCGTGGTAAGCTACGTTACGTGCTTGTGTTACGGATACCAGAAAGTTGATATACTACACATATAAATCTTAAATACATGCATATTATAAATAGTATAAGCACCCATGACTGGAGTACAAACATTCGTGTTCAACAAATGAATGCCACCAGCGGGACTCGAACCCGCGACCGCTGGCGCAGAAAGTAGGGTCACTACCAACTGAACCAACTTACTTGGTTATTTAGGGTGTAAGGTTCTTTTACTTTTTTTCTCTTGTCAGATCGATTGCTCTGTAAAATATTATTAGTGTATTAGTGGTAACTTTACTTGTTCCTAAACGAAATAACTTCATACAGATATATTTGCTTACAATTAGTTAACAGTATACAATTGCTATGATGTTACACGTCCACACAAATACTACTTCGCAAATATGGAAATATGTAAATAAATATTATATGGAATCACCCACCAGGGTTGAATAAAGATGGAACTAAGAATGTTATTTTAGTGAGGATCGCCTTACAAGACATCAACCCCTGACATTACTCAGTTTAGTACATATAATGATGTATATATGTGCGCATGTATGTTTATGTAGTATAGAACAAAAAGCAACAGTGGAGGCCTACTCCCGATCCTTCCTCCCGTCCTTCTCCTTCCTCCCTCCCTCCCTTTCCTGAAAGGCCGGCAACGCATCTGCAAGCCCTGTGGTGTTGCAGATGTCCATGGGCGGAGGTGATCACCTCCCATCAGGTGAGCCTCCTGCCCGTTAAAAGCACTAGCAACTGACCTCTGACGTCGCTGAGCACGGGGTGGAAGGCGGGGTCGACGAGCGCGAGGCGCTGCGCGGGCGCCAGCGTGGAGGCGGGCGGCGCCGGCTGCGCGGGCTCTGCGCGCCCGGTGCACACCGCGCAGCTCTCCACTCCGTACTGGCACGTGCATCTGGAATTTATATAACATGTTGATGATGCCATCTAGCCACTGACCTCTATAATACCACTCGACTGGCTGTTCCAAGCGTTTGACAGCAATTTTTTTGTGTCCATTTGAAGCGCCACTAGCGAGAGTCCCGAGAACTAATTTTGAAAGTAATTTTGCATTTTCGTTGTTAATATTACGTAAGTAGTAATTATGATGATACGGTTATTGATCAATAAAAATAAAAAATAAAAATCTTTATTTGAAACAGTTTTATTGATTGTAAAAACTTATTATTAAAAGTTATCGATATTTGCTCGCTGATATTGACATCATTAGTTTTAGTACTACGAACTCTCGCTACGTCTCGCTATGTCCGACAGCGCCAAAATGGCGAATATCAAGCAGCCACAAAAGTACGTTGACAACAGCCAGTCCAGTGGTATTATAGAGGTCAGTGCATCTAGCCGATTTCGACAGCGACTGCATTCGATAACTTTCTAGGGTGGTTGTAGTGAGCTTTGGTGTGTTGCTCTTTCATGTGCTCTTATGTGACTTACATATCCAACTTTGGCTGAAAAACTCCGATCAAAAAGCGGATATGTCAAAACACCGTTAATGACATTGTAGGTTATGGCTGGTGGTCTAGCTTTAAGGTCATTACGTTTTGCATCTAATTGCGACCTTCTTTTCTCTTCAAAGGACTTCGAACTGACGATATACATAACGTCTCCACTCGAGCCGATTCTGTGCCTGCTTTAAGTGTAAATTTTATATGCATTTATTAACATGTTATTAAATGCATAAAATTTACTCGATTTTCCTAAAACCTTATCATCGGATCCTGACTTGGCGACAATGGAACTACCTTGGAAGTATATCCTAACAAACCAAAGACTTTTTTAAATCGACCAACAGTTGGTCTCGGCCGTTGTTGAACATACATAAAAAATATAAACTTTTTAAAGTCTGTTAAAAAATCGGTAAATATCTGGTATATGTAATATAATATTAATATACCCGGACCGAACGAAGTGTCTTTCGCCACGCCATTAGCGACTCATACTATCGGAAGAACAAAATTCAACTAACGTTGAAGCTCATTGAAACCTGCACAAAATGCACTCGAATGAACAGGTCTTGACTGTTTAAAAATCACAAACACAAAAATATTACTAGCCTAAGATATCGCAAGAGGTCTGATCATACAATGATGGCATTTCAACTACCAATTACCCGCCAAACCCACCCATTTTGCACTTGCTAATAATTATTTTCTTAATGAAAAAGAAATTGCATTGGATATTATAAATATATGCCGCAGTTGACAAGACAATGCATTTTTGTCTGACTGATTTGCTAAATCTGGATCTGAATCTGGTGAATGTGCACAGGTATAACAGCTTCCTATATACCATATGTAGTGTTTGGGTAAATTTAATAATTATAGTAATATTTACACCGTCTTGTAGTCACGGTTTAGCGGGTTGTAGGTAACGCACGCGCAGGCTTAGGCCATCAACGAGAGCGAACGTGTCGCTTACATATACCGGGGGTCGGCGGGCCAGTAAGTGTGGTATACAGTAAATACTACACGACAGGATGCACAATCTAACATTATTTACCTAATATCAGAAGGCTTAGCAGCTTTAGGAGTCGCAATATGTAAATTGTGCATTTGCAAAAGTTTTCTTTTCTTGAACGTATCCCTTCTTAGAGGACGCACTCTGGCACACGTGCACGAGTCTTCATCCCCTGGGAGGCTGCCCTCGTAACCCACTGGCTCTCCTTCGAATTCCACGGGACCTTTGGCTTCACGGACCTGAAAATAAATAAATATATTGGATTGAATTAAATCGGATGGGCCTAACGCACGAAGTGTCGCTATCGCCCGCACTCATAGTCCATTAATGAACCTTTAAGTCGTTCTTTAGTATGGAGATTCTCGACTAAATGCTTCATTAGGTGACTAAACTATATGTAACGTTACATTGTTTTCTGGGACCTTTAAAGCGTCTGGTATAAGTTACCGTAGACGGAAAGTGTCTGGAAGTAATAATTTTAATATTTTAACGATATTCTCTAATACATGCGTAAAAATCAGAAGCTTTATGAATAGTGAACACTATTTTGACTAAACTTTAGCACCGGATACCTCCTAATTGGCTGTTGGAGGAAACTAGCGGGTATGCACACAGTCAAAGCCATACATAAACTATTTAATGATATACATTTGGTTAATGAGAAAATAAGAAAAGTCTGGCGGGTCTGGGATCTCGGACGATAAGGTAAATAAGGTGTAACTTGTAAGCTCGAGGGCGAGCTAATTTATTTCTAAATTATAATACGATAGATAAACGTAGATGACCACGTTTATATTATTATTGTTATAATTACTAACACTATTATTCTAATTAGTTAATGAATAAACTAAAGTATAAAATTACTAAAAATAGTTTTCTTCGAAGTCGATCGTTATCTATTTTGCATGTAAAATGTATTCGATGTCGCCATGTATATCAAGGGCGGAGGAAATCAATACAGCAAGTTAACACTAAAAATGATATCAGTGAACTATTTTGTATTTTTACCTGACTTCAAATAATGCGAGGTTATATGCAAAAAAAAACAATTTAAATGGTAGTTCTCTTTGGGAAGCGAAAAGAGAAAAGAAAAATGTTTTTTTTTTGTAACTTTAAAAATTTTTGTAGACGTAACTAAAAAAGTGTATAAGATTGTACATTGTTGAGTACTTTAGTTATTTCGTTTTAAACCTTATGCAATCTTTAACAAAAATCTAACTTAATTATCACTAACAACTAAAATCGTTTATTTTAACCGCCTAGAGACAAGCACATTAATATGCCTTACAGTAGACATTCGCCCCCATAGTGAAAATAATTAAAGCGTTTTCTATGAGAGTTATTGACCTGTAATAAATGGCGGCACGTGAAACTCAATATTGTATATTATCATGCAAGCAATAGTTCAACGTTGACTTACGTTACGAGCTTACAATAATTATGAAGAAATATCTTAAAAATTGACGAAATACTATTTAAGATTTATTTAAGATTCAATTGAATCCAATAATGTTTTTACTAGCGACATCGTAAATTTTTGCAAAATAAACAGTAAGCAGCCTTTGTGTTTATTTTGCATAAATGTTCCATTTCATCCAGATTTATACAGCCGTTCTGACATAATTGATTAATAAAACATCCATCCATTTATCTACCTTAATTTTTCATAACATTTTTATAAAATATGTTTTAAAATTATATTCTTTTACCAGTTTTTACTATGTATTTAAATTAATTTAACGTTTATTCCAGAACAATTATTAATTAAAAATAACCTTTATGTACCATGGGTTGTAAGATTATTTTAGGATTATGTTAAGTTATCCTGCGACCCTGTAACTTTTACAAATTACATTTAATTATCATCCTAGAAATATTCAATGCCATAGTATAATTGGAATAGAAACATATCAATCGATATTTAAAGGTTGGTTACTAGTTTAAATAAGTTATTTTCAATTTTATTAATGTAACATTATACTACATATATTATATTGTTCTCCGGTCGATTCCAGCCATGGCGGCCAATCTTATTATTCATCTTATTTGCGCAGACACAAGTGCACTCTGTTCCTGTCACTCTCATCATCATCAGCCCTTTTTTTTTTAACGTCCCACTGCTGGGCACGGGCCTCCCTCAGTGCAAGGGGGATCAGGCCATAGTCCACCGCGCTGATTATCAAAATCTATCAAGGGATGTTCTTGTATAGCGTTTCCAGACAATCAGATTCTAAAACTCCATCCTCTGTATCGATAAAAAATATTTAATGTGTTGATTGGATTGGCAATTGTAAGAACGTTTGGAAAGTTTTCAAAAACACTAATAATACCAAATATGAAATAACCATCAAACGAAATTCAAAAATTCAACCATCTGTACATTTAAATACATAAATTCAAAATGTCAAAATAATGATCTTTATCATAAGATTCATGAAACAATTGAATTAGCTGAACTGATAAATTTCAAGTCTTTTACATTTAACATTTTTTACACTCAACACTTAATTTAATACACTCTTTACGAAGAGATTGATTTGCAAACGGCATCAGAAAAACACAATTTTTGACGTTTGGTCTGTCTTTTTGTTCCAGCTAATCTCAGAAACGTCTAAACTGACTTTGGCGGGACTTTTATTAAATATAAGGATGTTAGAAAAGAATTAGGGTTCTGCTCAAAAATATTAAAACCCAAGCTAAGCGAGTGTAAGGTGAGCTACTTTCAAATAATTTCCATAATCCTTTGTGTACGAACGTGTACTGAGAGGATGAAAGGTTATTACCCGACCCAAATACAAGAAGATAAGATTAAAGTTATGAATTCTCTATCGCGTACTCTTTATGCAACTAAAATCGAATATTCCAACTAAAAATTATGTGCCGAATTTTGCGAGGAGATGTTGATGCTCCGGATCTTCATGTTCAACTATGTAATATTAAAGTCCCAATAATTGCTGTCCCGTAGTTGTGTTGTTATTGTAGTAGAGTTTTTTGCTGTCCCGTATTATCGAACTGTTGCCCGAACCATGGCACCTATACCGCGTTCATTGGCATCATTCAACGCGCTCTTGGACAACAATCCTCAATGGGACCCATTCAATACCAAATGGTCAACTTTGGTTATTGAATTACTAAGATATGCTGAAAATATTGAATAACTCATTCATTTATATTCTTGAACTCAAGTAGTATTTACTTTTGTTTTTATGTATTTTGTCATTTCTTTCCTTATACGTTTGTAAATAATTTGTAATATATAATAATCTAGTTAGTGTAAGTGACCTCGCCGTTCTAATTAGATGTAAAATAAATAAATAAATTCTCAAAAAAATATTAATTTAAAATAAGAACAAAAAATAAACTTTTTTAAAACATTTATTTATTTGCAAAGACAAAAATTAAAAAAGTAAATAATATTTGTATTATAACACTTTAAGAACTAAGGGTGACCACCCCCACAAAAGAAGCCATTAAACGTGAGGTCGATATTCTATTAACGTTCATGCTTAACTATTTTAATTTTTTGACGCCTACACAGTACACACATTGATTATGTGAGTTTATTCAAGTTTTATTTAATCTATATTCTATACTAATATTATTGATAGCTGAAGAAATTGCTGTTTTTTTTTTTGTTTATTTCAACCCTTTAGAATATGGAAGGATGTTGGTAAACATTTTTTTTTTGCATTTTATAGAATCAGCAATGGCACTATCCACGGTTATACTAACCAACCGGCGGTCGCTCAGCCTATTAAAGAACATATTACATTTTTTGTATCGAAATTTTAAAATATTAACAATCAATTAAAGTCGTAAAAAATATATTATTAAAAATTTTACATTTCTCGGGAAAGAAAACAAAAAAAAAACAAACGTATTTTCACAGTAAATGACCCCTAAGGTCCTAATATAAAAGCCAAATAGTGCGATTAAACAAATTACATATTTAACAAACACAACATTGACCCGCGTGCGATAAGTTGCTATTATCTGAGAGGAAATCGAATAACCTATGACTAGAATGTAGTTATTATGTACGTAATGTTTTTATAATTAAATACTGTTGATATACCGATTTAGCTATTTTTGTTCTTTAGTAAACCCGGCTCACTTCGCTGGGCGTAAAACAAATTAAACGGTTTTTACAATTTTCAAAAAGAATAAAAGTAGTCAAGTTACTCCTTATAACATTAGCTATCTGCGAGTGAAAGTCCCGTTAAAATGGGTCCAGCCGTTTCCAAGATTAGTCGGGACAAACAGACAAAAAATATAAAAATTGTTTTTGTAATTCCCTAGGCGTTGCGGTAGGCGATTCGTAAGTCGGCGGTCGCGTCCGTAATTTTTTTACGATTCCTCTTAAGATATTCGTTTAAATTACTTAATGTTAAAGAGTAATATAATGCCTCTAACTTATTTATAAACCTTCCTCTTGAATCACTCTATCTATTAAAAAAACCGCATCAAAATCCGTTGCGTAGTTTTAAAGATTTAAGCATACATAGGGACAGAGAAAGCGACTTTGTTTTATACTATGTAGTGATACTATTAGATACTGGTAGTCCGGTGGTAACGCGCTCGCTTGGATAACAGAGTGAAGCTGATTCGAATCCGAGCCTCGATTATTTACATGTGCGAATAACTTTTAAAATTGAAAATTACACACATACTATAACTGATTAAGAAAAGATAAATTTGTTTACAAAAACATTTTGAATTAAGGAAAATTTCGTAGACTCGCAATGAGAAGTTAGCAAGAGTGATCTGAATACCAGCCGACTGACCTGCAAAACTGGTTTGTATTTATGTAAATTTACACTAATTGGAGCGAATGGACGATGAAAAAACGAAATAAAAAAAAGTTTCGTTTTTCAAATTGCGTTCATTATTTCATATAAGATTAATTCAATAACTTCATGATGGTTATTTTTATATAATTATAATTATATAATACTAGCGACTCACCCTCGCCTCGCTCGGGTTCTTCTCTACCCCTTTAGCATAATTTTTTTACAAATTTTGAATGTTTTACTAATTATAATCAAAAGCCTAAAAAATAAGTTTCAAGCTTCTAGCTTTAAAATGACGCAATTTCCATACAAACGCTCATCCCCTATTTTAACCCTTAACAGCCTTAGTTTTCGCCCTACAAAGTACCCTATGTTCTTTCTCAGGCTCTACTACATGTGTACCAAATTTCATTAAGATCGGTCTAGTACTTTTTGAGTTTATTCGTTACATACAAAAATACAAATCTTTCCTCTTTATAATATTATATATAGTATAGACAAGCGACTCACCCTCGCTTTGCTCAGGTTCGTTCTTGTGTATATTTTAAAGTTTTTTTCTCTCACTCTAGTAGCACTATACTCTATACCAATATATATCAAAGAATGGTAACAAAATGTTAATTAAATCCCAAAGGTAATACATAATTTAACAGTTTTTATGTGGCACATTCATGTTAGACACGAGCCTTCCCTCAAAGCATGGGAGTAGGTCACATGCGGGTCAATCGTACAGGTGTCCTCCTGTTTATTTGTGTATTTGGAAGAGCTAATGATATTTAAAGTAAGATTGCCATACCAATATACCTGAATTTGCAAGTTAAGTAACGTTAAGTGCACTTTTTAGGGAGACACTAAAATGTTATCTATATCTATATACTATTTACATAGCATTGTTTGTTTGCTTGCTTGTTTGTTTGTTTTTTTGTTTGTTTGTTTGTTTGAACGCGCTAATCTCAGGAACTACTGGTCCGAATTGAAAATTTATTTTTGTGTTGGATAGTCCGTTTAGCTACGACCAATAGGAGCGGAGCATCAATGAAAAATGTTGCTAAAATGGGAAAAAATATTCCTTTTGAGAGCTTCCGTTGCGTGCGCTGCGTAAACGGTCAGTGATGCAAAAATCATGTATGACGCAATTGTTCCCCTTTAAAAGTACTAAAAAAAATCGCGATGGGATATTATGTCCATATTGGTTGACTCGCTATAACCTTTTTTATGGTAATCAAGTTTGTTTTAAGATAATGCCTTATTTGCGAAGGTGTTTTATAAATATGATATTGATCCTTATCCAAATAAATAAGTTATTCATCACAAGTATTTAATTTTAAACAAAATTGCATTAGGCACCGTTTAATTTCAATGAATATCTTTAGATATCTTACGAGATATCATAGTTTTAACATAGCTCCGCAACAAAATAATGATCACCGCGTACAAGACGCGCGGTGGGGCGGGGCGGAAGGGCGGTGGTGAGGGGGGAGGGACGCCGGTAGCTCTGCGTGGTACCATACCGGGCGTTTCGGAAAGAATTTGGTTTCCAGCCTTTAGAACGCAGACGAAGCCGCGGGAAAGGCTAGTTATTTATAATTTTATAAATATGTCTATTTATACTTCTATACTAATATTATAAAGAGGAAAGATTTGTATTTTTGTAAGTAATGAATAAACTCAAAAACAACTGAACCGATTTTAATGAAATTTAAATGGTATTTAGGTACACATGTAGTCTAGAGCCTGAGAAAGGACATAGGCTACTTTTTTAGGCGAAAAAAGGGGTGTAAAAAGTTGAAATAGGGGATGAAAGTTTGTATGGAAATGAAGTCTTTTTTAAAGTTAGAAGCTTGAAACTTATTTTTAGGCCGTTGATTAGGTATATATAAATTAGAAAGGCATTCAAAGATTGTAAAAATTTTATACTAAAGGGGGTACCTAGAGACGAACTTAAGCGAAGCGAGGGTGAGTCGCTAATATTAAAAATAAAATAAAAGGTTTAATATAATATTATCTAATTGCTCATAATTTTAGTAGCTTTTGAAAATTTTGGTTGAGGACTGGAGAATTTAAACAAGTTTCATCCAATTTTAAAAGGGAGCACAATCCTAAGCAAACTTTTTTCATTACACTATAAATAACTTTATCAAAATATGTTTCAAGCACTCAAAACATCATGTTTACCCCAAGCCCCAGAAATAACATTGAGACCTCCATCCATATAGTAGCCTTTGCATATTATAAAGTTTCTTTGAAAGCTAATAAATATAAGTAAGGTGATGTAAATAACAATATTAAATCATAATAATTATTTTGATTTTTAGTTCCCAACAGACATGAAGTAAACTTAAAAAAGCACTTATCCTATCACCAAATCACAAAAATTAAAAAAAAAAACAAACAAGCAAAAAAAGGAGGCTTCGAGATATATTAAAAAACCACAGATTATCACCACAAGAAAAAAAATTGAGAAATAAAAAACGGCTTCAAATTGAAATCCATACCTGTTTATGCAAATCGTCGTGTTGTCGTATTTTGTACTCTAGTTCTTGCACTTGCACCTGAAGCCAACACCACCGAGACGCGATTGACGCTCGAGTCTTCTGCCACGACCATAACGCACGTTTCTCACTGAAAAATTATAATAAATAAATAAAATATAAATAATTATGATAGGACATTAACACAGCACCATCTAGTTTTATGATAAGCTATGATTTTTGGTATGGATACCAAATAGTTGATACACTAGATGTACATGAGTGGAGTACAAACATACACTTCACACAAATGGGTGTCTCTAACAGGACTTGAACCTGCAACCGCTGGCACAGAAAGACCTAAACAAGTCATCAATAAATAATAACGAGATTAATAAAATGAGCCTATCATCTACTTCCTGGCTTCATGATCAGATTAGCTTGATGATATAAACAAGCAACTACTAAAATTTGATGACATAGTTTATTAGTTTATTATTTTTAAAAATTACTTTATAAAACTTCATAAATTACACATTACACACATTATCACATAAATAAAAATCATAATCCATAACATTAGAAGATCAGGATAAGTCATTTTAAGCAAGAAAATGGAATAAAAATATGAATGCTACTATTTTGTTATATAATTCATTTATTGTTTATGTTAGATAACTCCTGAAGAATTTGCTGTGCTCAAGTCTCAGTGAACTTTCAAGGTTTTACATTATGAAACCTGTAGTAAGCAAAAAATTCAAGGTCATACATATCAAGATATGTATGACGTTTGTGTACAAGTTCTAACATGTTTGGATACAAAAGTCTAGTATTATCAATTTAAAAGCTACTAAAAATTATATACTAATATTATGGATGTGCTATTCCACACTTTACCAGTTGTGTTTTGGAGGGAGACATGTTCATTTAAAAAGACCCAAATAAAAAGAGCTAAATACAGAATTAAAAATATATAAGACTTTGTGTACTCTTTATATATGAAATGTGGATGAAATAGTTTATATTCCGACACAGAATTTCATTTTTTATATAATTCACAAACAGACAAATGCAAAAAATTACAAAATTTGTATAATCTACTTATGTTATAAGTTATAACTATCAAAGAAATAAGGCAATAATTATATATAAATGTGTACTGCTTATTACAAATTACCTAATATTAAATAAGATTGATTGAAGAGATTAAAATTGTAAGGAATATTGTATGTACATTGTACATGCTTAATGCATTAATTAGTTTTATTAATCTACTCAACTTCTTTTAAATAATGAGTTAAATACATATTTTCAATACAAAAAAATTTTGATATATTAAGATAGTTCAATAGCAAAAGTTGTTTAAAGAAGTTTCAAGATAAACAAGATATCCTAATATGGTGAAAAATATTATACTATATATTATAAAAAACAATTATAAATATAGTCTATGAAAATTTGCATTCAATAATGGCTCTTAATATAATTTAATATTTAAAAGATATAATTTAAATTTAAATGCAAAACAGAAGTGAATTAGGATATATTGATAAAGCTTTCAGGGTTTCTTATGTCAGTCTAAGAAAAAAGTGAAGTAATTCCTCATTGATATCACAAATACAGTGTAAATGCCATGTAACATAACTCGATTTAACGACAAACTCCCTAAAGCGTTAAAATCACTTTGCTTTGGTTGGTTTAGCTTGTTTTCCATACAATGATACACTCTATTTAGCATTACGCCCACTCTCAATAACGACAAAATGACAACAAAAAAAATTAATAAATACTATTTTTTAAGTTGTCAAAATTAGTAAAAATGCCGCCGTGCATTAAAGAAGCTCTGGAAACAAAAAATTATTGGCAAGGTACTTTCTTTACCACCACGATACCTCAATATTGTGAAATATGAATAAAATAACTAAAAAATACATCAAAATTACTGGTGCAGCAAAAGACGTCAGACGAAAATAACAAACTACCTATACACAATAGTGTTTTAATAAGATTTGTTTTTATGTATGTAATTACTAACACTAGTCTGAAATAAGCTTTTTCTTTTTCAGATTTTCATTTTTATACAGATTTTTCTTCTCTCTATTTAACAACAACTCTCTATAACATCAAAATATGCAAGGTCCCTTGAGTGTGGTTATATAGTTTACACTGTAGGTTTATTTCAGATAATTTAATTGATTTTTAAGTATGATCAAAAAAAGAAATAAAATTAAAAAAGAACACATACATACATACATACATACAAATGTAAAAGAACTATATGAAAATAGGAAAAAACAGAAAATAGAGAAAGATATATTCATTTTTTAAAATGAAATGACAAAAAAAAGTTAATAAATGATTATTTACTATTTTTAAATTTAAATTCCTTTAAAGTTGGATTTATAGGTACATAAAAATATATAGGTATTAGGTAATGTATCTATAAATTCGAAAATATTACAATATATATTTTAAGTTATTTTTTTATTTTTGTGTTAAGTTCTTCTAGGGTCTTTTATTATAACATATTAATATTATTTACTGATATTATATAATTAAAATTGTTAGGTGATTTCAAACTGAATTTCATAAATGTACACCAAACCCATATCTCATAGCATGTTTAAATGTATATAAGAAACCTTCTACTATGAAAATGAAAAAGGTAATAATAACTTACATGGGCATATGTTGCTGGAGGGTATTATTGTATGTCACAGCTTCATCATTGCTTTCAGCTCCTGATGAGGATGCAGTTGCATCAGAGTCTAGTTGATTTTTCACTATAGACAAGTGTGACCTTAGGGCTCCTGCGGTATCTTCCAAGCCATTTAGAGTCCCAGAGGCTATACCTATTGATGCCGATCGAGATGCATCACCTTTTGATGTTCCTGCTCTATAATATTTCGGACCTGATACTGTTCGAGAAGCTGCACTTGCTTGTAAAGCAGCTGTGGTTTCAATTTTCTTCAGTAAAGCTTTTATTCCCATAGGCCGTCCACAACCATCTTTGCGAGCTCCACGAGTACATTTTTCAAATGTTTGTGCAGCCTCTTCTGATACTCTTTTACCAATTGCCCTGGCTTGCAATATTCGTAAGCGTCTCAACAAAAATGCGCAACGACGTTCTAACCGTGCTTGCATCAATCTAATCTTGTCTTCTGATGCATCTCCCTCAGAATCTACTGTATCAGGCAATTCAAAGCCGCCTAGGGGAAAAATTGCGTCAGCATCCCCTGTGGATAGAGTGTCGCCGCCGCTTTCTAGGGTCTTAATGGCTTGAAGTAAATCAGCAGGAACTATATCACTGTTGCCTAGATCAACAAGAATCTGTTCCATTTCTTGCGAGTCTTTGGCAAGGCTAGGTTGGTTTTGGAGTCCCATGTCATCTTCCTCCATGGGTGTTAGGTTATTGACGGACGCGAGGGCCCGTCTTCGGTGGGTTATTTTCTCGGTATCGTTGACCGCGTCGAAATGGGTAAATTGTGTCAGAGGGAGCGCCGGGGCCATGACACGAGCGTCGCCCGCCGCGGACGCCGGCGCAAGACGCGTCAGGGCGGGCTTCCTACTTCACTCATCCCGACCTTATGTAACGTATCACTTATGCACTATTTCACAACACCAACACTGTTCTATAACGCACTAGGCCACTATTTACAGTCATTCTCTGTATCAATCGCCAGCCGGGTCCGGAGAAATAGAAGGCAATGACTGAATGCGAACGGCGCGCTTCTGAAAAACAACGGTTAAGACTGATTATGAGCCGGTCTTTGTTTACACGGAAGAAACATTGTTATCATTGTCCTATAATAATCATAAACACTTAAAATTCGTTTTCAAAACCCACATTTTTCGAAATTTAACCCACGTGATAACTAAAAGAGTTCGCAAGCGGCAGCAGTAGCTTGTTTCTGTACGATATGGAACAGGAAATGATACACTTCTCAAGCACTCATCGGGAAACCAATGTAACAATGTTTTCACACTTCACTCACATTTAGCTCAATATATATGATACAAATAATCACAATGAAAAAATGTTAATTGTAATGGCGGAGTAAGGTCTAAAAACACTGTTCAAATAAGTAGCAATTCAATTCTAGTGACGAAACGTAGCGCAGACTGCACCAAACGCTACAAGCACCGAGCGACTTCTGAATGTTAAAAAGAGATAGCTAATACATCTCTGAATAGTACTTGCGCGGTAAGGTCAAATCCGAACTATAATATAATCTTTGAAAATATATATCGTAATTAATTCAAATAAAAAAACCATGGAAAAAAATCTTTTGATTTAAAAAAGCCTATATAATAAAGAAAATCAGTTTCATTGCAGATTATAAATTAAAAGTATGGTATTTGATACTTGATGTTCTGCCTTACCGCCACGCTATAATCTAACAATAGAGGCACTGTATTTGAAATTATGACGAAATAGTTAAAATTGTGCAATATATTATTTTAACTATTGCTAAAATATTGCATTCATAAATAATTATTTGTTAAATAATCGAAGTAAAAATGTGCTCTAAATAATTAAAATATGTACTTGTGATGTCGACTCAAAAGCATTTACGAGTATCGCAAATATAATTGTGTCGAATATTTTATGGCTTAATTTTATTTAATATATAATTTAAAAAAGGATTTGAGATAATTTTTTTTATATAAATCTACACAAACGTTATATAACTCAATCTGAATCTTCATAATCTGTAACGTTACTCGTAAATACCATATGCGTTCCAATTAACGCAGTATGATAATATGATATAAAACTTGGAACTGATATCCTTTACGTCATTTTTTATAAAAATTCGCAATTTAAAATTGAACCATATTTGCTGGCAATTAATAAAATTTTCATCATATTACAAAATTATACCATTTAGACATTTAAAAATAATTATTTTCCAACAGATATTTAATACTAAAATATATTAACTTTATGTGGAAATGAGTATTGAAAGAAAAATAACATAATATGATATACATTAATTAAATTTCTGCCTAAATGAAATATCTCATTACATAGCTGAAATTTAAATTCAATCTGTAACAACTAACAGGCAGTGATAATTAATATAATCCTCTTCCCAATTATAAAGAATGTAACGCTTATCTAATTTACATTATAAAACCACCAGCCACTTTTAAGAATATTGAACAATGAAATGTTTATTTTACTGTTTAGTTCAATTATATTTATATGTAAGGCGAATAAAAATAACAGATATCAATCATGTAGAGCTTCACATGGAGTATATAAATAGACTTAATAGTTTGCTAGTCAAAGTATTTAATAGTAGTTTGCTAGCTACAGTCACACTGATTTGACTAATGAAAGTGAAAAAATTTAAAATATAAGTTCATAATCTCACCTTTTTAACATAATAAAGATAAGTTGTTTGTTGAGCTGGTTTCATCATCTTGTCTAAAGGTGTATCACTTTCCTTCATTTTGCACTGCGTTGTTGGCCTAAAATTGATAGATATACAAGCAAAATATGAATAGTTCTCTATTTAAGACATTAGTTTTTCAAAAGTCTTATAACTTGGATTGTATGACAAGCAAGTGACAGAAAATACTGTACAAGTTGTCATTATTGTCATAATGCAAGAAAAATATATATATTTATAAGTTATAAAAATCCAATATCTTTTATATAGTTCACTATACCATATGCATTCGAAGCTAGCTAAATCATTACTTACATATACCATATAATATGTATACATATAATGTATAGAAGATATATGTAATAAACATAGCAGAGAACTCTACGAATGCTATAAAAATATTAATAATTAAAATAACTGACACAATAATTATAAAATATGTGAACTAGTAAAACACTTGAATTATATCTATTGCTGACATATCAAAAACTTTTTCCATCCTTTATATAATATCATTTTAGGCTGTAGAAAAATTGATTTGTTGTACGAGAATTATTTAAATATATTATATAAATGAAATATATTGTATATTAATATAAGGACATAAAATATTAATTTTTTTCTGTTGTAGGTACATACACTTATTATTTACCTGAATTACATTTTTTTATGTAATAGAATGTAGACGATCAACTTATTTAATAACAACAATAATTATTTAATTAAAAATAGGCGAATACATATAAGATTATATTTAGTGGTTTCATTCAGCTCACGAGATTGCAAAGTAGTATAAATAAATGTTTCAATTAAAATTGGCAAATTAAAATATTAAATAGTTTTATAACAAATAATTTCAATGTGTATTGACTGTGTTCATAATTATTTCATTCTCATAATGGGTCTAAGTAAAAGAAACATAATTTATGCCTGGATTGACAACATTTAAATTGGAGACTTTTTAGTTGTTTGTGTTAATCATGAAGATGTCTTAATTTCCTTGGTATTTATAATATTAATGCTCCTAAGATGTTACAAGATTAAATTAATATTAAACTTCTTATTACTGACATAGATATACTGACTTCATTCATTTACTATCAATCAGGGCTACTCTTCAACTAACATTCTTGGATTTTGAATTACCAAGAATGTTGTTGAAGAGTATACTTTTTGTACTTCTTGGTTCTTACTTGGTTAGTCATTTAGGTCTAAGTTAAAATAAAAAAAAAGCAAAAGCAACTTTGCTCTTTTATGCACAAGAAATAAAAAAATAAGAATTTAAATAAGGGGACGTTGTAAAATATTTTTTTTTCTACTTATATAGTTAATTAAAAAGGAAACTTGGAAAACAATATTCAAATGCATATTAAATCTTAAGAGCCTTACCTGTAGATTTATAAAGATGATTTATAATAAATTTAAGGATTGATAAGAGCAAAAGAACAAAAAGAGTGAATTTTAATCTAAATTTGGCTGACGTTCAAATATAAAATAATTCAATTTGAACGAAATATTTTTATTTTTTTTAATCGTTAATAACAAAATAAATTAAGCTAAAAATAATAGAATATTAAAAGTAAGTTCTACTATAATTAAAATTAATAAGATTAGTCTTACATTAGTAAAGTTAAATATATCTCAAAAGAAAAACCCGCTCGAGAAGTATCGCTTTGAAAAGTAAAGTAGTCTAAGGCTTGTACACAATTAAGTTATTTTTAAATGTTTTCTAAAGAACTTTTCGGTGTCATACAATGTTATCGTAATAAAGATTATTGTAAACTTTATTCGTTAATGTACTCAAAGATATACTATATATTATATTTTAAACAAATAACACAGGTTTATTCTTGATTGTATAATTTTAAACAGACATATTTTTGCCTTTGATTTGGTATATATAGTCTATTTCAGATCAACTGTCAAAAAAGTCGCGCGGAATGCGTTATTCTTATTTATACAGTTCTGAGTTCTGACTTCTGAGTTTACTTCATAGTTATTTAATTTGTGTAATTTGAACGTTTACGGTGCAAACTGCAAAATGAGTTTTGATAGCAGCCTTCAGTTACACTCTACACAGAGAACTCCACTTAATAGCAAAAAAGTTAGACATTTATTGGGAAGAGAAGACACATTAAATCTTACGCCGATTCTTAACGAAACATCTATATTCAAAAATCTTAACGACACCAGTTTAAGACAAGTGTTGGACGAATCGTCAATATTAGTAAATAATGGCAATGCGGGAGATGGATTAAACGAAGCATTTTTTGAAATAATACAATCCAGTCGACCTAGTGCAGTTTTAAACACACTAGAGAGGTTAGCTCAAGTTTGTTGTGATTCACTAGAGCTTGTTGAACCGTGGAATAGGTATAATACTCAAAATTATTGGCTAGCAGAAGAAGCTAACACTTGGAAACTGTTACATTGTTTGTATGCTGATTCAATACTTGAGCATCCAAATTCCTTAGAAAATGTTCTAGTTGAACCGACATTGTCACAACAAACTTTAGTAGGAGCTTATTTTCAAAGCGAATCTGAAGTTCGATTATTGCAATTGCTTGCTGATTGGCTAGAAGCTACAGCAGCTTACCAAGAAGAGGCAACAAATACTGCTGCTCCAATCATTGCAAATAACATTCAGTGGGGTAATACTCTACATCAGTTACTAATAGGCTCAAGTTTATTTAACAAAGATACTAACAAAGCTATGATTACATGTATGGACCCAGATGCACCAAGAAGGCAAAATAAAATTATTCATTCTGATGATAAGAAAGATGATAATGACCTATGTAAGAAAATGTTTACAGAAGTTAGATGTGGGAAGTTTACTGAAGCTGTTTCCTTGTGCATAAATTCTGGACAGGCTTGGAGGGGTGCTGTATTGCAAGGCTGGAAGCTACTACACTATAAACCAGGAGAAGTTGAAGGTACATTAGAGGTTTCTGGAAACTCATCTAGAGACCTGTGGAAATGGTGTGCCTTAGCCATTGCAAATAATGTCTCAGAAAATATACATTATCGAGCTACTATTGGTATCTTATGTGGCCATTTACAAAGTGCCTTGGCAGCTTGTCAAGGAAATTGGGAAGATCTATTATGGGCTCACTTGAGGGTGCAAATTGAAGCAAGGGTTGATAAATTTTTGCATGAACATTATGCAACAGCTGAAGCTAACACTACAACACCTGATGTTTTGGAACTGCTTCAGAGTGAGCTACAGATTGATGAACTGTCTATACAAGAAATATTTAGTTCTGTAAAAACTTTGATGAACGGTAAAAGAGAGTCAAATTATCAAACTTGTCAACGCTATCTTATGCTAGGTCATATCAGAACAATAATGCAAGATGCATTAGAGTGGCTTGATAGTTCTGAAGAAAGGTTCATAAGATTTTTAGCACACTTAGTACTTGTTCTGAGACAAATGGGTAAAGATCCTCAACATGATATTGGAGATAAGGTTTTGGAGAAATATGTGACTCAACTTATTCATAACATAGTTGAAGGTTCTTGTGAATGTCCTGAACTTATTGCATACTATACTTCTACAGTCCCTGTTGATAAGCAAATTGTTTTGTATGCAGATTTTATGGATCATATTGAAAAAAGTGAACATAGAGATGATGTTGTCAAAGCTGGCATAAGAGCTGGTGTTGATGTAGCTGCATCCGCTAGAGTTGCCATAAAAAAAGCTATAGCGGACATACAGCAAGGCTATGGAAATGTAGATTTAACATTCACTCAAACATCAGCAATAGAAAAAGACAAGACTCTGATTACAAAAGTTATATCTTCACTAGAATGGCTCTCTTTATTACCAAATCAACTGGAAGAAGCATTATGGCTAAGCAATGCTATGATACGCACATTCATATTTATTGGGAATACAGATGCTGCCTTAAAATGTGCTAACAGTATCAATAAGATGTTTAAGGATTTTGTGAAAAGCATCCCGACTGATTCATCAGAATTGAGGGAACATTTATGTTTAAAATCTTATTTAGAGGCATTAGAAGGATTTGCAACTTGGTACCGACATTATATTAGCGGTCAACCGAAAGACATAGAGCCTTTACAGCCAGATGCTTCATTCTCTGATAAAGTACATCATGAGCAAAGATGTGCTCAAGTGGAACAGCAAAAGGCTAGGTGGAAAAATGCTATTCTTCATCAATCTCGACACACCAAAAATCTTCTTTACAATGTTTTACTGTTTCCTGGTGGTTGGCTACAAGATGAGACTGATAGTGTCAAGTCTCGTAGCTTCACTCAAGAAGAACATGATGAAAGAACCAAACAATTAAATACTTTAAGACGCCTGTGTATTCCAGAAATAACAATTTTAATACTGAAAATCTTGCAAAGTAATGATGATGTTGAAAATCACAAAGAAGCAGTCAAAATAAGTGATTTGATTGCTGGTGAAAATCGTGGATTATACAAGATGTTCACGAAAAATAAACTTTTGGAAGTATTAGAAAGGATCAAAGAATCATCATTGCTATTGTTAGAAAAAGGAAGAGATATTCTTGGTTATGAACTAGATGATTAATATAACGTTTTTATTGTAATACATTTTTTCTATTTTTAGTGAAGTCTTTTAATTTAAATGAAAGTCATCTCAGTTTAGACTAAATTTACATTAAATTTGATTACATATTAAAATGTCTTTAGATTATTTTTGGCTTGAAAGTAAGGAGTAAAGTGAAGTAATAAAAAATAAACATTAAATATTAACAAAATATTTATTATACATTTAAGTAAACAAATTACATTTGCTTAAATTATATTTGTGAGTACTTAACAAGTAATATAATTCATGTTACAGTAACAGGGTTTAAATTGATCAAGTCATTGCTACTTTCAGCCAAGTCTGTTATTGACACTCGACCTCTTTGTTTTATGAATTTTGCCACATCTTCTAATTCTTTTTGCGATATGTAAATAAATTTTCCTCTATCATCAATTACACCAGTTAAAATACCAGATGACTGAAGGTCAGTTATTCTGTCGATAGTTGCTTGAGTCTTCATTTTGAAGTGTGCTGCAAGGTCTTCTAGTAACACTACTTTCTGTGCCTATAAAGATTTTTAATATAATTTTATATTTGAATGTGCTGGGTTTGAGATTGCATTAATGACAACTTTATTTAATATTAACCAATTGCACTGTCATCAGCATAGGAAATAGTAGAGAAGTATCTGCACAAGTACAAATCTCATTTCCCATTCTGGTTGTACAGATTGACATTCTTGGAAGATCAGGTGTAGGACTGATGTGACAGCTGCTTTTGTAGCATGGAACTATCACGCCCCAAAAATGTTTCCAAGTCTTTCCAACTTAACAATTATGAACTTTAAAAGTATAACTGAATTTAAGTCCACTCAATCTACACTACCACTTTTTTAAGATGATAATGCATATAAAATATAATGAGAGTATACTTACTTTAATATAGTTAACAAATTCTTGCAATAAGTTCTCCTTATTCTCTTCGGGATTTTCATCAAAACCTTCACCTTCCACTGAGAAAGCAGCTTTCATAGCTTCATATTCTTCTTGTTCCTTCCTCTTCCGTTCCTCTTCAACCTTGCGTGCTGCTTCTTCTGCTTTACGCTCTTCTTCCTGTTGGAAATAGTAATATTTAAAATTTATCATATATACTTAAATATGACAGAGACAATTCTCAAACTTCTGACTTTTGTTGTTGTATCTCAATCTTTCACATTTCACAAATTATGTGTCATATGATTGGTTTCATCATGGAGCTTAGAGACCAGGAGGATCAAGGCCCTAGAATGTAGTGTCTCAGAAATATTGTCAACCCAAGGAGGCGCTGCGATCGCTGTTGTCTCAATGCCTAACTTCACGTTGTCACAATAGTGACAGTACTCATAAATAGCTAACTTCACAGATACTACTTACCGACGGCAGCGCGTTGTAAATTCTACACATTTTCAGAGACAGGCGGGTAATGCTTTAGTATGAAGCGATGGTCCTCCTGGTCTCTAATCTCCATGGGTTTCATCGACACTGACAGACACTGAATGTGTTTAGCACATAAGGAGGCTAAATATATATTCTGTCCTAATCCTTAAGCTTCAAATTAACACAAATTGCTGATAACATTTTATTATTATTTAACTAATTATTCTCAATGCCTACTATTGCATCAATAAAAGCTGTATTATTATTAAAATAAACACACACCTCTCTTTTCTCCTCAATTTTTCTCTTTTCCTCTTCCATTTCTTCATCTTTCTTCTTCTTCATTTCCCGCATTTGCTCCTCAGCTTCCCGTGCCTTCTTTTTTTCCATCTTGGCTTCTAATTTAGCCCTTTTCTAAATTAGGGAAAAAAAAATGTTTGTAAAAAATATTATTCAAGAAACGATATCAAAATTTTCAAATTGAAGAACAAATTGTTAGGATGGTTTAATAACTAAATTTTGGATTGTTCATATCACTCACATTATATATGGTGCACTGCAGTATAAGTGAAAATGTCCTTTTTTTATGTAGATAAAAATATAAGCATGAAAGGAAGATAAATATATAAGAATAATTTGAAGAAATAGTCTATAAATAATCATAATTCATAAAGAAGTACCTCAAAAGACACATTTTTTTATTTTTCACGAGTTTGACTCAAATTTTAATAATTGTCATAAAGACAATTTAAATAATCATACCTTGGCTCCCATTTTATCATCTAACTCTTTTGGAGCTTCTGGAATAGTACCTTCCTCTTCTTCTTCAGCTATTGCTGGTTCTTCTTCAATCAGTGCTGCTTGATGCCTCGCAGCTATCAGAATGTATGTCAGATAAATGTAAAGTGCTCATATTTTTTAGTGATATAAAACTCTCTAACGTTAGATTCCTTACTAAATAGCAAAATATTAAATAACAAATATTTATTTATTGTTTTTTAAGAATCTTAAAGAAAGAGTAAAAGAATTTGAATATACCATTTGCTCTCATCCTTGCTCTTTGGTTTCTAACAGCTTGAACTCTTCCAGGGCCTCCATCTCTCTGTGCTACAGCTCTTGGCCTTGCTCCTGCTGTAAAAATATTATAAAAATAAAATGGTGGAGTGATTGTGATTATTCTCTACAAGCGACTCGCCCTAAAATCCCTGTCCCTCGTCTACAAATTTAGCGCGAGCGCCACTATTAAATTTATACCAAAACTTTACAAATGATATACTATGTTCATTGGTGAGAACAGCATAAACATCGATGGGGTAGTCTTTGAGTTTTTCGCGAACAGACAGACAGACGCGGCGGAGGACTTTGTTTAAAATATGTAGTGGTAAATGATATTAATATAGAATATAGAAACTAGTCAACACTTACTTTGTCTAACTTGAGTCACTCGTAGAAATGCAATTGTTAATACGATAATGACGATGGCACTTATAATTGCTGCAATAATAAACGGGTCCATGGTTGTTGGTTATATTTTTAAATGACGAGATTATTTTAACTCTTTAATAATATTAGGTATTGAAAAGAGACTACAAAGATATAAATGAAAAATATAAGAATTTATGCTTATTTAATTCTATAGTAAGAAATAAATAAAGAAAGCTGCATGTTTCTCATTTAAAAATAAGCTTAAAGCTAATAAGTAACATTTTTGATAATGTACACAAATTCACAAAATGAAACGTCATTCATTACTGTCATCTGACATCAACATCTTTCTCTTTTAATGATGTGATCAAAATACTGACAAATTTTATAGTAGAAACGGTTATAAGAAATAAAATATATGAGATTAATTTAATAAACGTAATAAATATAATTTTAAATAGGTATCAATGCTAAATTCAAAAACTACATTCTTCTATCATCTATATTCTATTGTAACTGGAATGCACCAATAAAGTTGGTTTATAAAAATATTTTTAGATGACGTGTGTCATGTCACTTGATAATTCATGATTTGCTTAGAATTTCGGCGATTACAGTATTTAATAAAACACGATGTTATTTAATATAGCTTCACTAGTGTCTCTTTTATTATTTTTAGATGTTACTTCTGCTTTATATTTCCACATAGCAGAAGGAGAGAGAAAATGTTTTATAGAGGAGATACCAGACGACACAACTGTAATAGGTAATGCAGTGGACTAATTTTATATTATACTCTTATTATAATAGAAAAATATGGCCCATCTCAAATATATTACCATTATATAACAATTATTACATAAAATTTGCAGTAAATTACAAAGTCGAGCTCTATGATCCAAGATCAGGAGGTTTTATGCCTTCGTCTCCTGGTATCGGAATGCACGTGGAAGTGCGAGACCCTAATGAACGAGTAGTGCTCTCTCGAGTATACTCTTCTGAGGGAATGATCTCTTTCACTTCAACAACTCCTGGAGAACATGTTATTTGTATGTACTCGAATAGTACATCTTGGTTCAGTGGATCTCAACTAAGAGTAAGTAAGAATCATATTATTAGAAAAATGATAGTTTTATTATGTATATTAATTATTAATCATAAAATTATTACATTAATTGAGGGTTTGAAAATTATTTATTTTCTTTTAGTTCTCAGTGCCACACTTGTGTAAATATTACTTATTTTATAATTTAAAAGTTTTATTAAAGATTTCTAGATTTAACTCGATGCAAGTTTATTAACTAAACATCAATTTCATTATTGTGAAACAAAAATATTTATTTTAAAGGTTCACTTGGACATCCAAGTTGGTGAACATGCAGTGGATTATGCTAACGTAGCACAAAAGGATAAACTTACAGAGTTACAACTAAGAATTAGGCAATTATTAGATCAAGTACACCAAATAACAAAAGAACAAAGCTACCAGAGGGTAAATATGTCTTACTTTTCTTTTAGTTGTAGTAGTAAATGAGTAGATTTGGACCATTGAGTACAAATTTAAATAAAATACATTTTTCTCTTTTAATTATCTACTTGTTCCGAGATGCACACTTTATTTTTTAAGTTTTATCCCTATGTTACTACTTTTATCTCATTGTGCAATAAAGAATAATATGTTTCTTTGTTGGGCAGCCTGTATTGTTAAATTGCATGAATATTTTGTTTGCTTTCATTTCTGCCCATGCAAATATCTAATACAAGGTCATTGTATGTAAATTAATTTCTTAGAAACATACTAAAATTCATAGAAACATACATTAATTGTACAAAGATGTATAAATACAGTGTTATTAAGATTTTATTTTAAAAACTTATCTATATAATATATTTCAAGAAAAACGTGACTGACATTATTCTTCTGTATTTTATTAGCATCGTGAGGAAAGATTCAGACAGACTTCGGAAAGCACAAATCAAAGAGTGCTGTGGTGGAGTTTACTTCAGACTGGAGTTCTTGTAGGAATTGGATATTGGCAAATGAGACATCTGAAGAGTTTCTTTGAAGCTAAGAAATTAGTGTAAAAAATATAAATTAACTGTTGAGTCAAATTTTCTATTTAAGTATATTTAACATGTGAATTTCTATAAACAAACTACAGATTTTTAAACAGAATCATCTTTGTTGTGATCTGCAGTTTTTTTTCAATAAAATATTTCCTTAATTTTATTGGTTTTTATTTTCCATAAAAATTACCATAATAACAATTTCATTACAAAGCATGTCTAAGTATTAGGTAAAATTTTTCTCCACAATGTATAAACCACAATAAACTAGATAACTAATAACATAAGATATGGATCCAATGGTAGATATTGTATTTTACTACAATATTTGTAAATTTATACATTGTATAAAGATTATAGTATAAAAAATAAAATTACTAGTATGATAAACAAATATATCATACTTTGTACAAACTTTTTTTAAATATATTATAATATTGTTTAATTAAATATAAATACTTGATACTTAATATTATTCTTATTCAGAATAGTTCATTTAATATATACATACCAAATATAAAGTATTTTATCACAATGTTATTTTATATTTTCTACAAAAATATCATTGTGTATGCTCTTTAATAACAAAAACACTATCTAAAAAGTTGACAAAGGCTTGAGGTGTTGGCTTTTTCATTGGTGATAACCAGCTAAAATCTACAGTTTCTAGAGTGTTGATTAATGTATCACAAGTACAGTAATATAAATTTCCATCTACTTGCAACTGGTCTGCTAGTTCCAATTGATGATTATCCATGAGGTCTTCATTAATGACCACTAAAAGAGGTTTATGGGCGTCTAATGCTTCCAAACAACTACCAGCCCCTGCATGACTTATAATCAAATCTGCATTACATATATCTTTTTTTATTGAATCTTTGAATCTATATAAGTGTATTTCTATACCTTCTTTTTCATAATCACCCGGATCAACATCACTATTTCCTATTTGAAATGTTATCTCTTTACAACCTATTTTTTTTAAAGCGTGGAGTACCGGTGGTGATAAGACGTAATTACATAGTAGGTCAAAGCGTGTTGTTCCAACAGTTATAAATATTTTCTCATATTTAGAAGGCATGTTTTATTGTAAAATGAAATTAAATCGAAGAACTAAGAACAAACACGAAGTGCTTGACGTGTTATTTACAAACACAGTGCTGTCAATGTCAATTGTCAAATATGAATAAAAATACTTTTTAAATTAATTCTCCTTCGTGTCTTCTCCATTCTACGTGACATTGGCGAAGTAATCTGTGCTCACGCTTGAAGCCATTTACAAGAGAATTGAGTTGAATTGAATTTAAAATTAATTTCATTTTATTTTTAAAACTAGCAAAAAACTGAGGTTTATGATGATGATAAGATGTTTGTGGTCACTCTTATCTCTTTCACTCTTAGTTATGTTCCATTTTACTAACCAAACCATTTTTACTTATAAAAAACGTTCCGTTATGCGCATACAAAAACATGAAATAAAAAAATTCATTAAAAAAAACTACTGGTTTCCTCACCGCGGGAGTGGTACCATCGGGTAGCCCCCACAACCCCCTCCCTTCCCCCCACCCCCGCAAAACACCAAAATCGTGTGACCGTTTCCTAAAGCAACACCTTAAATAGTTATAGGCATGATTGTTTTACCGTAAAGTGTAACTCAAAATGCTCAGTTGTGGAATAGTTTTAACTTTTAGGGCTCGCTTCACTCGCCCTAATGATTTTTATATACAGTTCATAAATTTTTGCTCTTTTTCAACTATTTTTTACGAAAGCAGTAGGTAATTGCTTAAAATAATTAAAGGTCAAGATCAGGAACATCTTACGAAAACTAATGTAACAGATAAAAGTGATTACAACCAACCGTCATCATCATCATCATCAGCCCTTTTTAACGTCCCACTGCTGGGCACGGGCCTCCCTCAGTACGAGGGGGATCAGGCCATAGTCCACCGCGCTGGCCCAGTGCGTGTTGGCGGACTTCGCATGTCTTACGAAAACTTGCTAGATTTTCTCAGACATGCAGGTTTCCTCACGATGTTTTCCTTCACCGTACGACAAGTGGTAATCATGATAGAAATGATTCGCACATGAAAATATCAGAGGTGCGAGACCCGGATTGAACCCGCATCACTCGGTTATGCAAGCGACGCGTTACCGCTGGGCTACCACTGCCAACCGTAGTTCTCATCAATAGTGCTTTTTTGTTGGCTGTTGGTCTGAAGAAGATGTTTTCAATTATATTCAAAAACTGATTCTGATAATTTATATTGATATCAGTTCGTTGGATATCAGCAAGCTTTAGAATCAAAGATATCGATGCTAGAGAAAAGTTTTAGTAAGTAAAAAGTCGAAATAAACCTATCGCGTGAAAGGCCTTTTAAATACTAATGAATAAATATTACTGAGTATTATAATATTAATAAGTACTGTATTAAATAGTATCGTTAAACTGTCAATGAAAATTATCTTTTTCCGTTGATGAGAAAATTGAGCTGTGCCACATAGTATACGTAGTGTACGACGTACGGGTGTTGTGTTTCGTAATCCTGAATTTTTTATATAAATAACCTTTCACGAATTTCTTGTCGGGTACTTATAGGATGTTTAATTTGTTTTAAATTTAAATTTTATTTTTATGTAATATATTAGTTATAATCAAAATGTATGGAACGTATTTAAGTACGAGAAGCTCATATTTGAAGTCAGCAAAAGTGAATACATTATATCATAAGGAGAATGTTACTTACGATTTTTTAAATATTTATTTTAAGAATTACCTGTGCCACTTGCAAGTCTTGGAACAATTTTCCTTTTGAGGTTTCCATTGCATGCTAAAATCAGGTTTTTTGAGAGCTCATTTACAATTAAGTACTACTATTTAGTACTTTTCTAGATTTACGCGACATTTTAAATCTTTTTCGATTTATGCGGATATGTATCTAGCGACTCACCGGATTTTTCAGAAATGAGATAAGTATTTTCTCGCAGAAAAAATAATCATTTATATTGAAACGCATGACCAACTATCATCATACAAAATTTTATCAAAATCTATCGAGTGGATTTTTCATGATGCGGTCACATAGAGAGAGACAAAATATAGCGGAGAGAGACAGACATAACTATAGTTTCGGCTTCCGTATCGATAATAATGACTATTTCAATAAGATTTTCATTTTTAGTAACAGTAGATAACCACGAAAACCAGAGTATGATACCAGTACAAAAGTTCGTAGATATTGTTTAAGCTTATAGGATTATGTGGACCTTATAAAGTAACGTGGCATAAGCGAATATAAAAAACCTAGACTTACTTTGTTATAACACCCTGTACATTTACTTTCTCTAACAAAGCACTTTACAAAACCTCACCAGCCATTCCAAGTTCACTGCGTCTACATGAAATGTTAACATGACCCACATATCCTCCCCATGGTTGTAATTAAACGTTGAATAAAATAAGGCATTTTGATTGGAAAACTTAATTTTTACGCGAATTATGACTGGGATTTCATATAAAAACGGTGCAAGAGTGCTAGTGTGTCGTAAAAATGAAGTTATGGATTGCTATATGTGTTTTAGTTCGATGTGGTTTGGCAGAGGATTTTCCATCGTTAATAACAGCAAATGCTTCTATAGGTAATGAATAACGCATGCTAATTAAATATATGAGTATATCTAATATTTAATATTTATTAAATATATAATATGAGCAGTGGTAGCCCAGTGGTAACGCGCTCGCTTGGATAACCGAGTGATGCGGGTTCAAATCCGGGTCTCGTACCTCTGATATTTTCATGTGCGAATCATTTCTATCATGATTACCACTTGTCTTACGGTGAAGGAAAACATCGTGAGGAAACCTGCATGTCTGAGAGAACCTAGCAAGATTTCAAAAGACATGTGAAGTCCGCCAACACGCACTAGGCCAGCGCGGTGGACTATGGCCTGATCCCCCTCGTACTGAGGGAGGCCCGTGCCCAGCAGTGGGACGTTAAAAAGGGCTGATGATGATGATGATATAATATGATATTTCACGTCTATACGCTGATTATATGTATACTGTGTGTTTGTCGCAAACATAAATAATTATTATGTTATATAATATTGCTAAATATTATTTTATGTCTTGTCGATCTGTTGGTGATGAGTTTGGCAACTATGAGTCATCACAAGAAATTGCTGGATCTATTCTAATAGAACCTTTCTATTAGGTGTAAAGTCTGCATTAAAACATTAAGTTATAGCTAAGTTTTTAAGTAAATCCGATGAAGAGCTGGCTGGTTGTACATTGGATATAAAATAAGTACTTAAAGTGGATTAAGTATACTTACACTACAAATTTTTCATTTTCTTAATTCAATAAAAGATCACTTATACTCTACAGCCGTAGTGTTAGACCGGCAATTTTTAGGAGAAGAATATCAAACTATACTGGACGAACTAAAAGACTATATCAAAGAACTAGCGCGAGTTGAGCTTAAGCATGGCGGAGTCAACGTACACTACTTTTCTTGGACAGCCATCAGTCTTAAAAGAGGTATCGCTTTAGAAGTTATTAATTGTATTATTTTCACTTTTATCACGATATCAAAGTGTGTTTCATCGGTTTTTTTTATATTTCGATGTTTCAGGCTTGAAAATCTAGTGACGTTGTCCTTATTTTCATTATAATCAATCACGAACCAAATGGAGCAATTTGTAATACCTCTTTCTTACCTATACTAGCTCTATTATTCTACTCATACTAGCTCTCTCTTGCAATTGCCAAAAAAAAAGCAAACTTACCCTCAATTCTCTACCCGACGGTAAAATGCTAAAAAAAAATCCTTTGAATCCTGTAATATAAAAAAGGTTACAAGTCAATAAAGCTCGACTGATCTTGTGAAATACAAGTAAAAGTTTGGCTAAAATTGTTAAGCAGTTTCCATTTGTAGTAAAGGAAATAGTGTAAAGCGCTGAAAATACCTAAACAATTTTGTAACTGTCGATAAGAGCTTTGTTTTGTTTCCTACGGATTTTACAGTTTTTAACGTAATTTTATGAAATTTAGACCTCATAATTTTAAATGTTCAACAAATGAAGTAGTTTATAGCGAACGTGTTTAACCAAGTTGATCATATACTACATTATTTGTAGCTTTTGGTTATTTCATTCAATTTCTCTTCAGTTTGAATCGAAATTTACTACACATTATTGACGTTTATTCTGATTTTTTGTGGGTTATTAAACAGAAAGTTTGCGACAATGTTATTTGATATGTGTAGTTATAGGTATTTATTTGAAATCATTAAATTATTATAAAATAGATTTTTATTTAAAATGTAAACAAATTACAATATTTAAAAAAACATGTTTAACTAGCGACTTACGCTCACTCCGCTCGAGTGTGCTTGTAGGCTTAACAGTATCCTATGTGTTAACCCAGGTCTTTCTAGTGTTCTAATTTAGGAACCTTATACACTTCTTTAATTTCACAGGCTATCTAGCAGTTTTCAGCGTGGCATCGTGTGAAGACACATGGTCACTCTTTTCACGAACTGAGGAAGAACAACTGTTGCTATTTGCTTTAACTGAAGTCGACTGTCCTCGTCTACCAACAGATTCGGCTATAACTGTGACGTTTGCTGACTCAGGCCAGGAGTTACCTCAGATGTTCTTGGATTTGAGAACACAAAAAGCCATTCGTTGGAAATCAGCGGTTATATTGCACGATGATACATTAAGTATGTATGGTTATTTTTGGCATACTCAAATGTGTACCAGTCAGACTCTCTCTAAATCAGCTTCTTATTGATCTTTTGAGAAAGGTTGATGGGGCATTAAATAACTATTTAGTTTATTATAGATAATCCATTCTTTTATTTTTGTAAAACTCAAATGTGTCAAGTCAGTCTCACTCTAAATCAGCTTATATCATATATGGAGGCTCTGTTGAGAAAGGTGGTTGGGAGTTAGGATACTAAAGAACTATTAATTTATTATAGAAAAGTAATTTCTAAAACTTTGTGTACTCATTGTAGTTAAAGTTATTTTGTGAAAATCCTACACATTTTTATTTCCAGAGTATAAGAATGTCCCTATGTATTCTATTTTTTAAATTAAGTATTTTTTATAATAGTAAGATGTGTTTCAGACAGGGACATGATATCACGAGTAGTCGAGTCACTGACATCTCAAATAGATGACGAAGGCGCACCGTCTATATCTGTGACAGTATTCAAAATGAAATACGAATTCAATGAATACTTGAGACGTAAGGAGATTTACAGAGTGCTGTCAAAGCTTCCAGTAAAATATATTGGTATAGTATTTTCTAAGTGCAACTTAAGATTTAAAATAATTAATTAATCTTTTATGGCTATTTAGGATTTAAAGTGTATTAAAGTGTGTATTAAACTTATACAAAACTTTTTTTACAAACAGTCTTTTAGTACCTAATCGAAAATAAAAGACTTTCGGTCCCATTCATTAATGAATCCTCAGATTTTAATCAAGATATAATTAGGGTCGAATATTTTAGGGGAAAATTTCATAGCAATAGTGACCGCAGCAGTAATGACAACAATAGCAGAGACGGCTCGAGATCTCGTAATGTCGCATACACATGCACAGTGGCTATATGTCATATCAGATACTAGTGGAGTTGAAAACTTTTCAAATTTGATCAACGATTTGTATGAGGGAGAGAATATAGCTTATATTTTCAACGTTACGAACAATGATAAGGAATGCAAGGTACGAAATCTTATTTTATAAAATGTTCGTATCACGATGTTGGTCCGCTATGAACTTCGAAACTATTTCTATTTTAGCTAAGGTATTTTTTTGAATCTATGGTTTGTTCAAAGTTAGAGATAGCATAGCTTTTACCTAGGTTATAAGATTAGTGATTTTATATCCGGATAGGGATTTTGGAGAGGAAACCTTAGAATGGCTACCCTAAGCTGCAAATTATTATCGATACAGGGGCCGAATCTATAGTTTTCTTCAATTGCTGCTCAAGTGAGCGAGAGAGAGAGAGAGAGAGAGAGAGAGAGAGAGAAAGAGAGGAAAAGATCGAGAGAGAAAGAGAGAGAGAAGAGTAATGAAATTAGATGTGATGATGACTGGTTATCCGGATCAACGTATAGTATATTTTTACCTGACTATTCATATCTCTCTCTCAGTTTCTCAAGTTTTTCTCTTTCAAGTTGATGTAAAAGTGAATTATTAGTTTGATTTATATTGAAATAATAACAGAACGGCCTGCTCTGCTACGCAAAAGAAATGATGAGCGCTTTCATATCCGCACTGGACTCCGCCGTGCAGGAGGAGTTCGACGTCGCGGCGCAAGTGTCGGACGAGGAGTGGGAAGCGATACGACCCAGCAAAGTACAGAGGCGGGATACTTTATTGAAACATATGCAGGTTGATAACTAAAACTTAATGAATTTTTAACCTGTAGGAAACAGGTTGTTATGTGAAGCTCACCGTACCAAGCCAATACTACCCACTAAAACCCAAGCACCCATCTTCCTTCTTAATGGGGTGTCGCTTGCGCATTCAACCAAGACGCCCCGACGGCCCGACAGGTCTTTCGAAGCAGACCATACATCCAAGGGGTTGCTCCGCAGTGCACTCTGCTCTAAGAGAAAAATCAGGCGCAAAACCATGAAATACAATGGGAGTGGGTCTACTGCGGTGAGTGATGTAACAAGCGGGTTGCTCCTGGTGCTTCTCTGATAACAAAGTGGATAGCTGGGCTTTTGGAGCAACTTCGTTGGGTTTAGTAGGTATGGCTTTGCAGGGAAGTCCCACATAATGACCTGCTTGTATATACTCGTAGGTACTATGCCTAAAAGCATTTCAGTTTAAAACGTTAGAAAAGGATTTCTGTTCTGTAGACTCGCTTTTCTATTTAGCACTTAAGAAAGTTCAATATAAGAATAAAGTTTAATGTTACACAAGAAAGGCAAAAGTTCGACATTTAAAGGAAGTCGCCTTGGGGTAATGGCATTTCATGCTAGTGTTAGGTTTCTCTCGGGCTGTTTACACTGTCTTTCTTTTAATTAAATTGATTTAAAAGTGCTTTGGCTAAAGTCATTTTTATTCATTTATTCGGTTATTCAAAGCTCTGTCTAGTCTATCTCAATATTTGCCAAGTATTTATAAAATGTGCGAGATAAAACGTTGTCTCACTTAGCTACCTATTAATCTATAGTATATCTATATAATACTTATTAATAAATATAGGTATATAGATTATTTTTACATAGTGCAAATGTGGAAAAAATGTCATGATTCTAGCAATACATAATGACAAGAAGCATATGTGGGAACTGTAGTGCGTGGCGAGCGCTGGCCGCGGACACCTGGGGGACCACTTACGGGGAAAAGGCCGTAGTAACTAAAAGTAACATGAGCTCCAGTGTTATTGAAAATGTTGAGTTATTACATGTGAGTATTAACGTACAGGTGAATATCTGTGAAGAATATGTAGGATTAGTAAGTCTTACCGATATAGGGTTGAACTATTATTTATATAATTATTAGCAATTCAACCCGCGTTTTAATCACTATTAAAAACAAATAAAAAATAAAAATTTGGTCTAAAAATTAAAAAATCTGGAGATGGATATCCTTATCACCTAGGGGAATAAAAAATAGCCTACTACTTATTCTCAGACCTACGAAAGATACACAAAAAACAGCATAATAATCGGTCAAGCCGTTTCGGAGGAGTTCGATAACGAACACTGTGATACGAGATTTTTTATATAAGAAGATTATGGCAACTTACTTTTCCTTCGCTCATTTTTGTCTCTAGGTACGTTTTAGTTGGGATAGACAATTTTTTGTTGAAATTTATGATTACTGGCCCGCTCTCTTGGGTAAAGTGTCATTTAGTAGGCGGGATATCAAATGCAAAAAGAATTTTTCTAATCGGATTAGCAGTTCCCGAGACTAGCATATTCCAATAAACAAACTCTACCTCTTTATAATATTAGCATACATTTATTTCTTTGCAAGATAATATATGCTTGAATTGAAGTTGTATTGATTATACAAAAATTAGTTCTGTTGCTAGCTTCATTTACTAAAGACAAACACAGGTTAAGAATACAAGTGTTGCTTAACTCCATATGTTTAGGTTGGCGCATGGCGTCCAATCGATGGTATCAAATTCGACGATGTTTTATTCCCACATATCGAACACGGATTCAGAGGGAAAGAGCTACCTATTATTACATATCATGTAAGTTTGCGAATAAATTTTAAGTAAAAGGGAACATACATTATTAATGTAAATTTGATTAATTTGAAGTTATATATTTGTTTATTGTATTATAAACCTTCTTACCTTCATAAAGTTCTTTTGATATTTTATTTTCAGAACCCTCCATGGACAATTTTACGATCGAACGCATCGGGATCTATCATTAGTTACAGTGGTTTATTATTTGATATAGTGGAACAGCTCGCAAAAAATAAGAATTTTACGTAAGATTCACATAAAAATAACTTTTTTCACCTTTTTTTTAACCTCGTAGCTTACCATCGTACTAGAAGATGTTGTATGTTAATGACGCAACGGTCAACATATTTATTAATATTTATTTATTTATTTCATGTCCGACAGACAGACGTACAAAATTAACTAAATTATAAGTAGCGTGTCATCACAATTTGTACATACAAGCACTCTATGTTCCTCAAAATTATGTAACTTTCGTTGATTGTGGTCGATGTTCAAACATAATATTTTCGCTTCAATCAATCTATTGGAATGAATATTGAATACTAAAACAGACAGTATCTCATAAAGGAACATAAATTCTTTTATCCGCAGAAAAAGTCTCCAACAGACCAGTCTTAGTCAACAAATTTTATTTATATGTAAATAGTAAAAGTTTTTACTTACACATTCTGATTTCAGTATTCGGATAGTATTGCCGGGGAATATAAAACAAAATAATACTAATGATACAGCGACAGATGTAAGTATTACAAGTGTAGTTAATTTGATGATGACTAATTGTCTCTGGACTGATGTTGGTTGTCCCACTGCTGGGCACGGGCCTCCTTTCAAAACGAGGTGGATCAGGGCATATTCCACCGCGCTGGCCTAGTGCGGGTTGGCGGACTTCACTTCACATGTCTTTCGAAAACTTACTAGGTTCTCTCAGACACGCAGGTTACCTCACGATGTTTCCTTCAGCGTAAGACAAGTGGTAATCTTGTTAGATATGATGTTAGATATGCACATCATTTCTAACATGATTACCATCAACCATGTCAGAGGTGCGGTACCCGGATTTGGACCCGCATCACTCGGTTATCCAAGCAAGCGCGATACCACTGTCTTATATTGGTTACTGTGGCTATTCTGTTGATGTCATTACTGTGGATTTCCTCAATAGAACAACGACTCTAGTTCTAGTGATACGATGCGCCTGACTGAATATAGATTTTAGTTAATCATTGTAGAAGTAAGAGAAGTTATGAAAAGTAGGAAACATAATCGGTATTGCACCCTTTTCCGCGTTGTTTTTATACTGGTCGGTTCAGTAAATGTGGGATAGAGTTGTGTATATGTGTATCGGTTAAACTTCTGAGGGACTTTATATGTCTTTCTGAAGCATGTAGTTTCCTTACGATGTCTTCTTTTACCGTAAGACTAGTGGTAATCATGTTTGGGAGTAATGAAAATATCAGAGGTGTGAGACCGGAATTGAACCCGCTTCGCTCAGTTTCTTAAGCGATCGCGTAATCACTCAGCTATTACTGGGTATGATATGATATGGATTAGGATATGTAAAATTAATATTTTATTACTCAGATGTCACATAGTGCGAGTTCTATGTTGACTCTATCAGCTATCGCTAAGGGCCGCGCGGCGCTCGCAGCCGCCGCTTTTACGGTCCTCACTGATCGTAATCCAGGTGATAATTTAACTATAATATAGGAAAGTTGTTCACAAGTTATAAATAACTTTTAAAACAAACTAAATATTAAAAAAAACACATGCACTTTGTGCAGGTTTTTTTTAAATAAACTATTTTATTAGAGACGAATATTAAGGCAAGATAATAGAATAATGTAAAAAGAATATGTAAAAAAATAGTTTTTAAACATGACCCATTTTCTTCTGTAAATGTACCTATTTACTAATCAAGTAAAACTTTTTCTTAATCTATTCAGGTATAAACTACACCACAGCGGTCAGTACCCAGACTTACGCGTTCATGATCGCCCGTCCGAGGGAGTTGAGTAGAGCGTTATTATTTCTACTTCCTTTCACTACTGATGTAAGTTTCACATATTAAGCCTCTAAAATATAATAAATGTGTATGTGGATACAATGTATATAAGTATGTGTCATGTAAGATTTACGTACACGCCAAAATGGGCCAGCACTTGCTTTTGTTATAGATTATGTTCAATTTTTTACATAGCCAATCAGTTTTCTCTCTTTAAAATTTAGTTTTAAAATGAACGTTACCTAAGCTGTTTTGAGAAAAATATAAAATAATTTCACAGGATCTAATCCATACAGTAAACGATCGCCCATAGATTTTAACGAACACGCTGAGCGAAACAAACACAATACTAATTTTCTTTTGTTGAACGAAACCGTTTCGAAATTAAAGCACTGCACTGTAGACTGTATTCACGGGACAAGTTTCTGTTATATTTGTGAACGTGTTTAATAAAACTTATATCTTAAATACAATAGATAGCATTTATCCCGTATATCATCCCGTATCATAAAAGCACGTACGACAGTGGGTAGCATCACCCGATTCCCTCGCATGTACTGCACGATCGCCATGTCTTGACTTCGTTAAATATTTATTTCCGAGATTCCGAGAGCTTAATATATTGACCCGGGTAACCAGCTAACAACATCATACCTTTCATCCAAATCCGTCCAAGTTTTCTCGTGATGCGGTCACAGACAGACAGACAAACATTCTAAAAATAATAGATTTGGTTGGCCTCTATATCGATAATAATGTCTATTTCAATTAGATTTTCCAGAAAATATTCTATGTACAGATTCGATTCACTTAGAATTTTATTATATGTATAGATTATAAATACAAATTATATACATAAATAATTATATTTTAAACCCATTTTGTCTTTTAGACGTGGTTATGTCTAGGATTTGCAGTCATTTTAATGGGTCCCACACTGTACATCATTCACCGACTGAGCCCGTACTACGACGCTATGGAGATCACCCGCGAGGGAGGTCTGTCCACTATACATAACTGTCTGTGGTATATTTATGGCGCTTTGTTACAACAAGGTAATATTATTAATAATATGTATTCAATACTGTTGCAAATACGATGTAATAGTTTAGTTAAGTTGCATCATCTGCATGAGATTTTTAAGTAGCTCGTTTATATACTTGAATTTATTATATACAATATACATACATAGAGGCTTATATATTATGTAGTTGTTAATATTCATACATAAATGCTGTACATAAACTCAGTTAAATAGGATAAAAGTATTGAATACCAGCGGATTTATCGATAATAGAAATCTCTTCCAGTTCGTCTGTTTTAAATTTAAATTGTGAAATATTATGAACTGTTTTATTAACGTTACCAGATAAACATCTGGTGCGTTTTATGTACTCTACAGAAAATGAATAAGTATGCCAGCTTCTTGATTTTATTAAATATAAACGAAAAATAAATTGGAATAATATTAAAAAAAAAAGTTATAGTATATAATAATATTTTGGAACGAATACCTATAAATTGTAATAATCCTTAAAAAAATATTATAGCTATTAACAATAATAGAACTAACAAGAAACACACGTATATAAAAACAAGCCTTTATTTATTGCAGTAATTAAGGTTATCACTTAGGAAAATTACATAATGTACACACAGACATTTAATATTATAACAAAAATGCAATAAACATTTATTTAAACATAATTTTTCTAAATCCTAAGGTGGAATGTACCTACCACGTGCTGACAGCGGACGTCTTGTAGTCGGCACGTGGTGGATAGTCGTGTTGATAGTTGTTACGACTTATTCCGGGAACTTGGTAGCTTTTCTAACATTTCCCAAACTCGAGATCCCCGTGACCACTATATCCGAATTATTGGAAAGTAAGTCCTATACTTGGTCTCTCATTAAGGGATCGTTTTTGGAGACACAATTGAAGGTAAGTTAATACGTATAATGTATTTTTATATTAAAAACTAGCATTGTAAGCGAGGTAGGGATAAAAGTGTTCGTCCATATGATATTCATTTCTTGCTAAAAGTTTATCTGTTCAGTGCTTTACACATGAACAGGTAACAGACCTAGTTATTCTTAGATTTGGATTAATAATATGAATTTATTCTAAAATATTTAACGCTTGTAAAGTTTTTATAATGAGAGTGCGAATTATAGTTCTTAATGTGCCCTTGCCACAAATAGTTTTTAAAGCCATATTGCACGAAACATATCGGTTAGCGAATATAGCTTAAGACACTCATTAATTAACTCCGGTAAAGGATAATTATTTAGGTATCCACATAGTTATGATAGTTAAGTAACTGTAGTTACTTAGTTTTTTGTAAATTGTGGGTAGGCACTGTCTGTAACAAGTATATAAACCTATGAGACGTCAAATACCTTAGTCTCTCCCGTGACCATGATTGCTATAAAGCATTCGAAACGTCGGGAATTAAAAATCAAAATAAATCCGCGACAAAATCCGAAAAGGTAGTTTCATTTAAAATGTAGTTAAGTATTGAAAATTCTTAAATTATAAGATTCAAAAGTTTTAAAGTAGAGATTTTGTTTATAATTTAGTATAATATTATTTATTTTATATAATTAGGCAAAACTTTTTATTTTATTTTATAAATCATTAATAACTTCATAGCACTCTGACGAGCCAAAGTATGCGGCTCTACTGAAAAGGGCAGAAGTGACTAGCGGCATTAACCTTGTTGAAGGCAGCCTTGTTTCCGGTAAAAAATTTATTTCACATACAACTTTAACTGGAAAACTTGTTGCGTTCGACAGATTTACATTTTGAAATAGGAGATTTGTAATATTTGAAAATATTGTATTACATTTTTTAAAGTCTCATTTAAAAACACTTTAAATTAACTATTATTGAATATGGTAAAAAGTATTTCGAAATAATCATTTTGACGAACTAAATTGTCATATCCAATAATAATTGAAAATGTACTATTTTTTTACTTTGATAAAGTTTTAAAGAAGGGACCTACAGGAAGGGAAGGAAGGGGTTTAATTCTTGATTGTAGCGAGTACATATTGGAACTTTACATCACGATTACACAATCAAAAGTTAAGAAAAAAAAATAGAAATTATATCGTAATCGCCTTATTTTTTAATATATTAATGTAATATTTAACTTTTTTCAAAGGCACAGAAATATTAAATCGGGTTCGCAATCATCACCACGCGCTGATAGACTGGAAACTGCGGCTCACTTATCTTATGAGGGCGGAAACACTCAGAACTGACAGATGCGACTTCTCCTTAAGTAAGTTTTATAAACCTTGTATTATTATGGTAAACTAAGTTATCATTGGCGGTTATTTCGGCAGCTTACTGAATATAGCAGCATAAGACTCGTAAGTAAAGTTCTATATTTAATTTATATGGCTATCGCATTGAACAATTTGGAACTACGGTCGACCATCTAAGAAAGCTGGTCCGGAGTGGTAGATGGTGATGAATCTTCTTTCGTGCATAGATTACAGTAGAAGGCTAAAGGATTTTATTCACAGGATATAGAGAAGCATAGAACGCTAGAAAACTAGTATTGTATATTTAAGCGGCCATTCTTTGTTTCAAGAAATTGTTTCCTTTGTCAGCTAGGATACTGGGAAAGTAAAAATTGAAAGTATTTTAAATAGTAGTAATAATGACTTTTAAAACTAAATACGTTAAAGTTTTAATAAGGATTTTATAAATCAAACAGCTTATTATTTTTTTATATTAATATACTAAAATATTTAAATTTCTTTAGGCGCAGAAGAATTTATGGATGAACAGGTAGCGATGATAGTGCCTGCAGGGAGTCCGTACCTACCTGTTATAAATAAAGAGTAAGTATGAAAGTCTTAACAGCCGTTTTTATGATCTCAGAAAAGTGAATTTCACTGAATCTAGAAATCTGCCCGGAGTAGTATGAAATTACGCTTTGCGGACTCTCTGAAAAAGCATGTAACCATTTCCGATTCCGGACTGTTACTAAGAAAAAATAATAATAATAATATTTGTCTAGACCGTGAGTTTATAGAGTATGTAAAAAAAGAATAAGCAGAATGTAATGTACGAGAATCCATTTTCCAAGGAAAGCAGCAAATACCATGCTTAATAGTAAATTATTTTCAATTTATATAATATTTAAAATTGAATTTCTAGAATAAACCGTATGCACAAAGCGGGGCTCATCTTGAAGTGGCTGAGCGCTTACCTTCCCAAGCGTGACCGCTGTTGGAAGAGCTCCGCCGTGGAGGAAGTCAACAACCACACCGTAAATCTTAGCGATATGCAGGGATCTTTTTTTGTGTTATTTCTTGGTAATTAAGTTTATTAATTATATTAACTGTCTAAATGCATAGACCACTAGTTTTTCCCGCGGCTCCGCCCGTGTTTTAAAGACCGGAAACAAAATTCTTAAATTTCACATACCGTGTGATGTTAACTGTCGATTTTTAATGGTTACTTCAGATTTCTTAGAAATGAGATAATTTCCAGCAGTAAAAAGTATCCTATATAACCTCTAAGCTATCATCATACCTTTCATCAAAATCTTTCCAGTAATTTTCTCGTCATGCGGTCACAAAGAGATAGACAGACATACAAAAATTCTACAAATTATAGATTCGGTAGCGATAATAATGACTATTTCACTACTCAACTCAAAAACGTAAGTTTGTTAAGATTAAGGTTCTTGTATAGGTTTTTTTTAAAATAAACATAAACGCATATATTGATATTAACGAATATTTACAGGTGTTTTCTCCGCAACAACAGTTTTGTTGATGGAATGGATTTATAATCGCCGCAAGAGGAGAGTTGAAGAAGTTATCATTAAGCCTTACACAGATTAAGAGATTTTATTAAACTTACACAGTATTTTAATTTTTAACTGACTTCAAATATAAAAAAATGTTTAATGTAAGCTGCCTAATGAGATTATAAAAGTTATAAAAAATAGAAAAAGGTTTGAGAGAGAGATGTAGAGAGGAGTTAAAAATAAGTTTATAAAATAGCCGACCTAGCGTAGAGCGTATATTCTTAACTGTAGTAGGTAGAGGTTAGAACATAGAAGTAGTTTAGATTTACTAAAACCTCATGAAACTCATGAACGAACTTGAGGTTTCATTAGTACTATTTAAACCGAATAGCCACACAGTTTTTGAGTACAAAACATATGGCAAAATATTCAAGTAAGTTAAAAATAAGCCATTATTTTACTCTTTTGACAATATCCAATTTAGAAAAAAACATTAATTATAAAAGCTTTAACTTTTTTATTTATAACAAGTTCGGATCCTGATTCGAATCTGATTTAGTTATATTATGGTTGACCCATGACTCCTTTGAAGGTTTTTCGCTATTTCTGATACATTTTTATGTGCCCTCTATTTTTTTAATTATTGATGACTTTTGTTGTCCTCGTCCATATTGGTAATCTCGTATAAACTTAATGGCTACATAACTATGGCTTCAATTTGGCGGTACTCCAGAAGATTATATCCCGTAGTTAATTGCGACACGTGCATTTAATGGCTTCTTGAGTCATCTTAGCTTTAATTTAAACCACTTTGTCTAAGAAACGAGCTAGCTCTACGATACTCGGTGTTGTAGAGTTAACTGAAATTAGTTCAAGTTTATTTTATAAAACATGTATTTTGAGTAAAAGGAATCACTATAAATTATAATAAGTAATACATTTTAGTGTAGGTACTCAAAGATTCCAGCAACCAGCCAACCAGTTATTCTATAAAACATAATATCATTTAATACATTAAAAGTATTAAACGACGACACATTTGGCTCAGTTAGTAGAGCCCTACTGGCTGTGCCAGCGGACGTGGGATCGAGTCGAGTCTCGCTGGGGGCATTCATTTGTTCAACATGAATTATGTTTGTACTTCACTTATGGATGTTTATATTTTAGTATTTTAAGGTACTTAATAATTAATATATGTAGCGTATCAACTATCAGGTATCCGTAACACAAGCCTCGTAGCTTACTATGGAACTAGACGGCGTTGTGTGTCATAATGCCCCAACATAATATTTATTTTTATTTATTTATTATCAAAGGAAATAAGAATATTTCCACTATATATTCTAGTATGTTCCACTTTTAACGTTACCTCATTTCCATCCTTTCATCTCGCCCAGTCAGGATTTTTACGTGAAAATTCAATAGCTTTGAAAATCCACTGGGAATTGAACTGTCAATTAAGTTTTTCATTCTACAGATAACATTTATGTAATCATTTTGGAATTATAATTCACTCTTCTATTTAAAAATAAATTAAACGAAAACTCCACTTACTTATCTTTTAATTAAAACTCGTTGATTATGATTGTTTAAGCATTTAACTATTTTGTACATTAAATAAATTGAGCAATGATAAAGAATCAGTCCTTGTAAGAATTAAATGTGTTATCGTATAAACATCTGTCATTATGATCTTATCAGAAAGAGGATTTGGCTTTTATTTGCCTAAATAAAGTTAAGCAGGAGAGGTAGCTTTATAACGGGTTAACGTATCTCTATGACTACCACCCCAACGTGCGTTCACCTTGTCGTGGTGGGGGGCTCAGTAGCATCCGGCTGGACGCGAAGCCAAGAAACGCGCAGAGAGGGCCCACTTCGTGGGGGCTTTGGTAGGCGATGTGTCATGCGGGTTGCTCCTTGTACTTCTCTGAGAGCAGAGTGGACTGTGGAACGACCCCTTGGCTGTGTTGTCTGCTTCGACAAACATGCCGGGCCGTCGCGTCGCGCGTGGCGTCGTAGTTGAATGCGCAATCCCGGGACGCCCCATTATGACGAGTGAGGTCTATAGGGTTTTAGTGGGTAGTACTGGCTTTACTGGTTAGTGACTCCTACATAACCATTTGGGGTATGCGTCGATGAATTCCCCATCATAAAAAAACCACTACGACTACGTCTCTTTCTGTACTAATAATATCCGACTGAGTTATCCAGATTAGTTATGTACGTAGGAAATATTATAGTGATTAGTGCAGAATGTGAGGCGTGCGTTCTTTTCAAGAGTAATTTCTTGGCACAAGAACCTAATAACTTGCTTGTTAGTCATAGAATTCAGGACCTAATGATCTACAAACTAATGCTAACATTAACGACATTTAAAATAGAGATCCGGTCATTGAACTAGTCTATCTATATGCAAAAAATACGTTACCATGTTCTTCCATTACTGCGTATTAGAAGAAAACATTAAAACACTTTCGATTTTATAATGTTATGATTAAGGATAAAAGTTCAGTAAAATATCATAGGATAGTAGTTTTGCAAGTGTCCATCACGTAGCGACGTGATCAACAGCACGTTTAATATAAACAACTTTATGTAGAATAGGTTTTTACATTTTGTTTTATTATTCAAAAATTTTAAATACCAACTGCCGTCTATGGCATGTCTACCACCATAACCATTTGAAATGAATTTGGCATACAAACTAAACGGAACCTTCCCCGTCTTAACCACGACACCCCATCAGGTCAGTCGAAGCAGACAAACATTCATGGGGTTGCACCAATAGTCCGCTCTGCTATCAGAGAACTGAAAAGTACTTGTCCAGCAACTCGTATTCTGTATATGGTATAAATTGGTACTATGGTACGCTCACCGAAGAGTACGTGTCTTGGCTTCGACTTTGATGGCCAGACACTTCTGGACCCCATCATGACAACGTGAATGCACACTGGAGGGAAACCATAACAATACGACAAAGTACAAACCAACTATGATTTAGTTGCAGATTTTTTCTTATATTTACCATCCAAAATATTGTCCTTTTTAATAAAAATGGTTTAATTGGGATAGATTTTTGTTGTAATGATTTTTGTTCAATTGATGAGGTTAAACTATTAATAAATAAAACAATTAGATCATACAGATACACAAGTACAATTATAACGCTCATTTAATTTTTTAAATCCGTCTTAAAGTACAAAATTATCTATAATACAATTTTTTTTATATAAACATACAACAAATATAATATTTGCTTAATGAATGCTTCAAAATGATTTCTAATAATATATAAAAAGTCTGCTTTTCATAAAAAAAATCTTATTCCTTAACGGTCAAACAATCCGTTGGTAATATGGTACAGTCTTCGATCATATACATTATGATCGAAGGGTACAGTTGTGGTTCAAAGACTAAATAGAGCGAATTGTCGAATATCTTCTTAATCTTTAAAACAAAGTCAGGTTTGTTCGACCACTAATTCGAGATTGTCTGGATCAATTTTCATAGTTTTTGATTTGTTGTATTTGTCTCCATCTCGAATAGCAGAGTAACTATTAAAAACATTGACAAAAAATAAATAAATAAAAGAATAAAACATTTTTATTTCCCATAAAAATTTTTTGGTTTCAATAAAGGTTGAATAAACAAGATATATATCCACAATTTTCGCATTTGTGTTATTGCGTATTTCTTTATTTATTGGTTGTCAAATATTTGTTGTGTGCGTGTGTTGAAAACAAAGAAAAATTTATGTGTTTATATATGTTCCAATGGACTCCGAAACGGCTGGATCAATTTCGATGAAATTTTCAGGTAATCATCAGATTGGCCTATCGAGTGATCGTGTGAAGTTTAGTAGCGATTGAATATGAACGCAGGCGAAGCCGCGGGTACTGCTAGTTATAATATAACGTTATAAAGTAAATATTTATTTAATCTTCCCAAATAAAAAAAATATCTTAGCTCTGGAATGTTCAATTAATGCTTAGGAATAATACATATATTATAAACTGAATATGTATAATATGATATGATGGATTTATTACATACCTATAACACATAGTCATCACAAAATTCTATTCGTGCCTCTTCTAGTAACTCTCCTACCCGCAATAATTTATAAAATGATATTATAACAATTAACAAGTCGTTCATATTAGGTGTTTGTGTAGCATATTATATTTGTCTCAAGTTTTGTATAAAGTTTTGTATTAGTTGTAACTTACAAAACACGATGTAAGTATTTGACTACCTATTTGTAAAGTTTCTCATGAAGTGAATGTAATTCCGTGAGTATTAGGTGTTCTGTGATGTAATTCTTTTGAGAAATAAAGCATCTTTAAACCGAATAATTCATCTAAAATAAATAATTTCCCTACTAATAATGTTTAGAATCGTCAACACACACAACCAGAATGAAAACGAGTTCAACTACATAAATGCAGGCTTTAAGCAACCGGTCACAGTTCGAAATTGGTTCCCGGTTCATTCGGACGCTAAATTGTTTATACGTTATTTGATTATTTTATACGGAAATTTATGTGTCAATGACAAAATCGAAGAGCAAATTCGCGATCACCGACAAATTTTTACCAAGGTTAGTAGCATACATAATATACTCTTAGTAGGATTTATTTAATAAACTGATTTTGTATAGTTTTTATTTATGGGATGCGCCTGCGCAATCGCGCTAAGCTTACTTTATAATAATTAATTAATCAATCACGGATAAATAACCGATCTTTATTAGGTATAAATAAATTATAAATATTATCAAAAAGTTCCATAATTAAAAAAATGTATTTTTACTATATATGAATGTACAACATACCTACATATTTTTAGAACTTAATTTTAAAATTTTCTTTTGATTTTAATTCTTACAAATTATTTTGTACGTAGGCTTCCTCTAAGGCTTCAAAATATTAACAAACCTGTTTCTGATTAAAATGAGTAGGATGTTGACATATTTACTGCAAACACGCATATATGTAAGAACACCTACATAGATATATTCTGGCTTAAAGAGTTAAACTCTTTTCCACTACAATTTTTAAAATGACTTAAGTATTTTTTATGCACTTTCACATAGATTACAAGTTGCCTTACTTCGATATATTCCTAGGTCATATAAAAACATCGATTTATTATTTTATTAGCAACACGTAATGCTAATAAAACGTGTTCCAATTTAAGTAGGTACATTATATAATATATTATAATACTTTAAAGTGAGTCAGTTGTATGAATTTCCTGACACCTGACACCTGATGAATTTTCCGATGGTTATGTTTGGGGAAATTGAATTATATGTATGTAATAAAATTCTAATTGAATTCGAATCTGTAAATTGAATAGTTTTTAGGAAATATTAATGAAATAATAATTATAGTCATTATTATCGATAGAGGGCTAATCTACAATTAGATTTTTTTCTGTCTCTCTGTCTGTCTGTCTGCGATCGCATTACGAGAAAACCACTAGACAGATTTTGATGAAATTAGTAATGATGAAAGCTATTTATAGGGGTCAAAATATAAAATACTTTTACTACGGGAAAATATTTCTTATCTGAAAAAAGTACCATCAGAACGAGGGTGATTTGCTAGTGAAATTCTAAATAGTGTAAATAGGTCATCAAAAAATAGTTTCCTATTAAATATTTCTTTATATTTTAAATATTAATATTTAATATAACAATTAAAAAAATACACCTAGAATTATGATTATTAGATTTTTTAATTTGTACTTTTTCTTTTAATACAGCAGTAGTAACTAATTTTCGAGTGGTTTTACTGCACAGATTTTAGAGTTATGAAATTATTTAGTCTATCATTAAAAGTTACACATTTTCTTATAAAAAAGAAAGAGAATTTCAGCAATTACTATAGTAATTAAGCTTTAAATTTCAATGCAAAAAATTCGTAACTGTCTTCTGATTTCTCGTTAGAGATGATGATTATTATAAATTGAGCAATGATAAAGAATCAGTCCTTGTAAGAATTAAATGTGTTATCGTATAAACATCTGTCATTATGATCTTATCAGAAAGAGGATTTGGCTTTTATTTGCCTAAATAAAGTTAAGCAGGAGAGGTAGCTTTATAACGGGTTAACGTATCTCTATGACTACCACCCCAACGTGCGTTCACCTTGTCGTGGTGGGGGGCTCAGTAGCATCCGGCTGGACGCGAAGCCAAGAAACGCGCAGAGAGGGCCCACTTCGTGGGGGCTTTGGTAGGCGATGTGTCATGCGGGTTGCTCCTTGTACTTCTCTGAGAGCAGAGTGGACTGTGGAACGACCCCTTGGCTGTGTTGTCTGCTTCGACAAACATGCCGGGCCGTCGCGTCGCGCGTGGCGTCGTAGTTGAATGCGCAATCCCGGGACGCCCCATTATGACGAGTGAGGTCTATAGGGTTTTAGTGGGTAGTACTGGCTTTACTGGTTAGTGACTCCTACATAACCATTTGGGGTATGCGTCGATGAATTCCCCATCATAAAAAAACCACTACGACTACGTCTCTTTCTGTACTAATAATATCCGACTTAGTTATCCAGATTAGTTATGTACGTAGGAAATATTATAGTGATTAGTGCAGAAAGTGAGGCGTGCGTTCTTTTCAAGAGTAATTTCTTGGCACAAGAACCTAATAACTTGCTTGTTAGTCATAGAATTCAGGACCTAATGATCTACAAACTAATGCTAACATTAACGACATTTAAAATAGAGATCCGGTCATTGAACTAGTCTATCTATATGCAAAAAATACGTTACCATGTTCTTCCATTACTGCGTATTAGAAGAAAACATTAAAACACTTTCGATTTTATAATGTTATGATTAAGGATAAAAGTTCAGTAAAATATCATAGGATAGTAGTTTTGCAAGTGTCCATCACGTAGCGACGTGATCAACAGCACGTTTAATATAAACAACTTTATGTAGAATAGGTTTTTACATTTTGTTTTATTATTCAAAAATTTTAAATACCAACTGCCGTCTATGGCATGTCTACCACCATAACCATTTGAAATGAATTTGGCATACAAACTAAACGGAACCTTCCCCGTCTTAACCACGACACCCCATCAGGTCAGTCGAAGCAGACAAACATTCATGGGGTTGCACCAATAGTCCGCTCTGCTATCAGAGAACTGAAAAGTACTTGTCCAGCAACTCGTATTCTGTATATGGTATAAATTGGTACTATGGTACGCTCACCGAAGAGTACGTGTCTTGGCTTCGACTTTGATGGCCAGACACTTCTGGACCCCATCATGACAACGTGAATGCACACTGGAGGGAAACCATAACAATACGACAAAGTACAAACCAACTATGATTTAGTTGCAGATTTTTTCTTATATTTACCATCCAAAATATTGTCCTTTTTAATAAAAATGGTTTAATTGGGATAGATTTTTGTTGTAATGATTTTTGTTCAATTGATGAGGTTAAACTATTAATAAATAAAACAATTAGATCATACAGATACACAAGTACAATTATAACGCTCATTTAATTTTTTAAATCCGTCTTAAAGTACAAAATTATCTATAATACAATTTTTTTTATATAAACATACAACAAATATAATATTTGCTTAATGAATGCTTCAAAATGATTTCTAATAATATATAAAAAGTCTGCTTTTCATAAAAAAAATCTTATTCCTTAACGGTCAAACAATCCGTTGGTAATATGGTACAGTCTTCGATCATATACATTATGATCGAAGGGTACAGTTGTGGTTCAAAGACTAAATAGAGCGAATTGTCGAATATCTTCTTAATCTTTAAAACAAAGTCAGGTTTGTTCGACCACTAATTCGAGATTGTCTGGATCAATTTTCATAGTTTTTGATTTGTTGTATTTGTCTCCATCTCGAATAGCAGAGTAACTATTAAAAACATTGACAAAAAATAAATAAATAAAAGAATAAAACATTTTTATTTCCCATAAAAATTTTTTGGTTTCAATAAAGGTTGAATAAACAAGATATATATCCACAATTTTCGCATTTGTGTTATTGCGTATTTCTTTATTTATTGGTTGTCAAATATTTGTTGTGTGCGTGTGTTGAAAACAAAGAAAAATTTATGTGTTTATATATGTTCCAATGGACTCCGAAACGGCTGGATCAATTTCGATGAAATTTTCAGGTAATCATCAGATTGGCCTATCGAGTGATCGTGTGAAGTTTAGTAGCGATTGAATATGAACGCAGGCGAAGCCGCGGGTACTGCTAGTTATAATATAACGTTATAAAGTAAATATTTATTTAATCTTCCCAAATAAAAAAAATATCTTAGCTCTGGAATGTTCAATTAATGCTTAGGAATAATACATATATTATAAACTGAATATGTATAATATGATATGATGGATTTATTACATACCTATAACACATAGTCATCACAAAATTCTATTCGTGCCTCTTCTAGTAACTCTCCTACCCGCAATAATTTATAAAATGATATTATAACAATTAACAAGTCGTTCATATTAGGTGTTTGTGTAGCATATTATATTTGTCTCAAGTTTTGTATAAAGTTTTGTATTAGTTGTAACTTACAAAACACGATGTAAGTATTTGACTACCTATTTGTAAAGTTTCTCATGAAGTGAATGTAATTCCGTGAGTATTAGGTGTTCTGTGATGTAATTCTTTTGAGAAATAAAGCATCTTTAAACCGAATAATTCATCTAAAATAAATAATTTCCCTACTAATAATGTTTAGAATCGTCAACACACACAACCAGAATGAAAACGAGTTCAACTACATAAATGCAGGCTTTAAGCAACCGGTCACAGTTCGAAATTGGTTCCCGGTTCATTCGGACGCTAAATTGTTTATACGTTATTTGATTATTTTATACGGAAATTTATGTGTCAATGACAAAATCGAAGAGCAAATTCGCGATCACCGACAAATTTTTACCAAGGTTAGTAGCATACATAATATACTCTTAGTAGGATTTATTTAATAAACTGATTTTGTATAGTTTTTATTTATGGGATGCGCCTGCGCAATCGCGCTAAGCTTACTTTATAATAATTAATTAATCAATCACGGATAAATAACCGATCTTTATTAGGTATAAATAAATTATAAATATTATCAAAAAGTTCCATAATTAAAAAAATGTATTTTTACTATATATGAATGTACAACATACCTACATATTTTTAGAACTTAATTTTAAAATTTTCTTTTGATTTTAATTCTTACAAATTATTTTGTACGTAGGCTTCCTCTAAGGCTTCAAAATATTAACAAACCTGTTTCTGATTAAAATGAGTAGGATGTTGACATATTTACTGCAAACACGCATATATGTAAGAACACCTACATAGATATATTCTGGCTTAAAGAGTTAAACTCTTTTCCACTACAATTTTTAAAATGACTTAAGTATTTTTTATGCACTTTCACATAGATTACAAGTTGCCTTACTTCGATATATTCCTAGGTCATATAAAAACATCGATTTATTATTTTATTAGCAACACGTAATGCTAATAAAACGTGTTCCAATTTAAGTAGGTACATTATATAATATATTATAATACTTTAAAGTGAGTCAGTTGTATGAATTTCCTGACACCTGACACCTGATGAATTTTCCGATGGTTATGTTTGGGGAAATTGAATTATATGTATGTAATAAAATTCTAATTGAATTCGAATCTGTAAATTGAATAGTTTTTAGGAAATATTAATGAAATAATAATTATAGTCATTATTATCGATAGAGGGCTAATCTACAATTAGATTTTTTTCTGTCTCTCTGTCTGTCTGTCTGCGATCGCATTACGAGAAAACCACTAGACAGATTTTGATGAAATTAGTAATGATGAAAGCTATTTATAGGGGTCAAAATATAAAATACTTTTACTACGGGAAAATATTTCTTATCTGAAAAAAGTACCATCAGAACGAGGGTGATTTGCTAGTGAAATTCTAAATACTGTAAATAGGTCATCAAAAAATAGTTTCCTATTAAATATTTCTTTATATTTTAAATATTAATATTTAATATAACAATTAAAAAAATACACCTAGAATTATGATTATTAGATTTTTTAATTTGTACTTTTTCTTTTAATACAGCAGTAGTAACTAATTTTCGAGTGGTTTTACTGCACAGATTTTAGAGTTATGAAATTATTTAGTCTATCATTAAAAGTTACACATTTTCTTATAAAAAAGAAAGAGAATTTCAGCAATTACTATAGTAATTAAGCTTTAAATTTCAATGCAAAAAATTCGTAACTGTCTTCTGATTTCTCGTTAGAGCAGTGAGTGATATATATATTTTTATTTATTTAGTCTCGTAATGATGATAATCATATTAAATTTATTTTATAGCGTACTCGGCACAATGGGATGAATAAGTTTTACTCGCACGTGTTAAATTAAAGCAGTAATAATACTTTCCATACTTTTCAGTCTTTTAGTCTCAGAATTTTACAAATCAATCTTCAGTCATCTTCTCTTTCTAATTTTTATACATTTTATCTATTTATATTTTTATTCTTGGTGTTTACATAGAAACATATAAAATTAAGGTAAATATTTCTTCATATCTAATATAATATAATTAGTAATACTCGCATTTGATGTTTTTTTTTAATCTGAAAAACGTCTCTACCACTTTTGGATCAAATTTTGTATTTAAATAAGGCTTTGTTTTTTAAGTTCATTTTCAGGATTTTAGGCAATTTTTATATCTTTTCTGAAAGAAGCTCGATCGCTATATACGATATTTGCAAAGTATATATTACTTTAAGAAACCGTCATATCCGCTGCTCTTAATAGGTAATGATGCTGATATTGAATTTATATTTAGAATTCTTTCAAAAGTAAAGTGTTGAGACACTCGATACATCGCTCGAGATACCTTACAAAATATTTTATAGAATTTGGCATACTTTAGCATGTATCTCAATTAACATTTCTGTATATTCTAGTTCATCTCCTAGACTATAAAATAATAATGATAGGGCAAATTTGATTTTATTAGTTAGCAAGTTAGTTAATTAAACAAGAATAAGTTAAAAACACTTTATTTAAAAAAAAAGAATATATTATAATTCATGTATTCTTGCTTTCTTAAATATAAAAATTTGTTGTTCTTATAACCATAATAAATTAATTTAATATATATCGATGTTTCTCATTAACAATTAGTCAGCACATACGTGTGGATATTATAACCAGACTGGGTTTTCTTCTGACTTTATTCACTAACACTATTATGTAACTCAATTTTTTTCGAAGAAAGATTTATATGGACAGGGATCATTACAAATGCTAATGCCATATGCGAATATAAGTGCTGAGCGAATGTAAGTTAGCTTGCTTAGCCTAATTCAATTCAATTATTTCCGTTAATGGCTTCCAGGCGTGCCGGTTGGGCATAGTTGACTTCGCCAATGTCGCGTAGAATTGCTTAGTCTTCATACATTCTTTGCTTCTGACTACTCTGACGTATAGGAAATCTTATGTTTCCTTTACAAAATCCGATGTATCTTTTGTTCAATGTAAAACAAAAATAATTTATAACTAATAAAATATGTAAAGAATACACATTTATTCCAAAAACCGGTTAATGTTTACAACGGACATGTAAAATAGTGGTTTTCTAGCACGAACACGAGGGCGCCGCGTGCAGTCATCAGGCCATTGCGTGACATAACATAGTCATTGAACTTTAAAACCTGATACAAGAAAATGCTTCTGAGATTATTTTTGTATCTGATTAATAATCATACAACTTTCTAAATAAAGCACATGGAGTTAAGTACTATTAATAACGCTCAACGTTGACAAGAATCTATCGTTGACAGATGCAAATAGATTTAAGTCGGTTTAATAAAATAAGAAAACATTACTAATTTTAATCTGACTTTATTTTTCATGTACTTCATTTATTTTTAAGCGACTTCATTAATATCATTTCATTCTCACTATCCTGAAGTTTACATGTTTGTTACTCAACCACACCAGAGCGACCAAATTTTGGCATAAAGATTGATAATAGACTGAAATAGCAATAGAAAAAAGATCTGCCTATTCGTCTGTTTTTCTTAGGTGCTGATCGTCCGTCATAAAACGGAAAAACACTGGATTGAAACCATTTCTATTTTTTCTATTTAAAAAGCACTCCTACCACACTCCTAGTGGTATCTAAATTATTTTTAACAAAAAAACAAAAACCGACTTCCAAACTTAATACATCTAAACTAAAAAGTAGAAAATAATACTTTTAAGGACTTTGTTAATTTTGGAGTCGGTGCCAGCCAGGTATTTTGATTATGTTTAGAAATTGATAGATTAATCAAATATGTATCTATTTAGGGTTATTTTGCTTTGGCTGGCACCGACTTCAAAATTAACAAAGTCCTTAAAAGTATTATTTTCTACTTTTTAGTTTAGATGTATTAAGTTTGGAAGTCGGTTTTTGTTTTTTTGTTAAAAATAATTTATTTTAAAATTTTTAGCGGAAAGTAGATACGTATTGTGTTAATGACTATAAAAATTTACCTTCTATTATGAGATAAACCTAATAGCCTGAAAGTATACAACTATCGGTCCATAATTGCGTATTATATTAAAAAAAATTTCTTTAAACTGCTAACCGTTGAAGAGTTGTACCTTCCATCGTCAGTTACGGTACGTGACTCAAATATACATATAGCCTATAAAAGATTCGGCCGAGCATCGTGAATTTGCTCCTAAGAATTGAAGAGTTCCGATACTTTGTCATGGATCCCATCATCAGAACCTTACCAAACTCTCATCAAACTACCCTTGAAGTATATGCTTTCCATTAAAAAAAGAATCATCGAAATCGGTTGGCGTGATATTGAGTTATTCGTCCATTTGTCGCGCAAATACTTAATGCAAATTTAAGACTTTTATGGTTTTCTCATGGATGCCATTATCAGAACTGGAAAATATTAAAATGGAACCACATGGGAAGCACTACCTTTCAAATAAAAAAAGAATTATCAAAATCGGTTCACCCAGTTCAAAGTTATGAGCTAACAAACATAAAAAAAAAAAAAATACAGACGAATTGATAACCTCCTCCTTTTGGAAGTCGGTTGATAAAAAGAAATAAATTTTCGTCAATCTAAGAAAGAAATATATATTTTTTTCTTATTTATATAATTGTGTAACTTTTTTTTTCTAATTTATTCAAAATATAACTTTAAACTACTGTACATTTCTAGAATTTCAGAAATCATTTAGATTTTTACAAAACAAATACACATTGCAATTGCAAAAAGATTCAATACATTACAACGTTGTGACCTAAATATACCCTACATTTCTAAGTCAGCATAGTCTATTTGAAACCGTTGAAAGCGGTTGAACAAACCTACTTCTTTATATTTTAAGATAAATTATATGTTTTTATCGAAAATCTTTTAAACGTTGACAGTTAGGCCTTGAAACGATAACTTTTTAATTTTTTTTCAATTCCTTGACGTAAAAAATCGAATAAATACAATCGTTTAATTTATAATTTTATTTTGAAAACAAAATATCTGAAATTCGTTTTTTATTTATTTTATTAAAGATAACATGTATTTGTAAGTAGGTATGTACTCGTAATACTCAACAACAAAATTTAGATAAAAAGGTTTAGATTTATCAATGGTAAATTCTGAAAAATGCAATATTTTGAACATCTATGTTACTGAAAGAGGATAGAATGAATTTACTTTATTTTTAGTAAAACAATTAGTTACAGGTTACATTGCGAGAGTTAAAATCTAATTAATTATTTACAACTTAATTACTGCAGCTTAAAATATGCTACAGATAACACTTTACATACCTTTGTATGCCCACCGTAACATACACACGGGGATAACCTAATAAATAAAAAATATACTGTTAAGTAAATGTACTTAATAATTATGGACATAATCTCTCACGTACTAAATGAAAAGGAGACTTCTACAGTACTACGAGTATTTCTACAGGAGCAAAAACTTAATATATACTTACTAAAGTAATGAAGAGCTTTTTAAACTTTCCAAAGCTTATTAGCCACTTTTCTACGTATGATGAATATGCAAAATAGTGGAATCAACAAACAGTATTGTAATGAGTGTGATGGCATATCTGCTTAGTATTGCATCAGGTAGTCAGACCAGTTGTGCGACCTAAAGGACCTTATTGTTTTCTGCATAAATATACCTGTTTATGCACATGTAAATATTAATAAATAAAATTATAGTGTCTGTCCGAGTGTTAACGAGAATATTGTGAAGTTTAGTTATAATTGAACAGTATTAAATTACGAGGTCCAGGGTTAGAGTCCCGCTCAGGACAAGTAAAGTCATTGAGATTTTTTCAACGTATTTAAAGTCATCGATTCTGATCTCTACCTGGCTGGATCAGGATGACTTTCCTTGAACTAACATTGTAGATATTATATACTCGGTAAATAAACTCTACAAAAATAGAATTCCCACAGAGTAGGCGAAACAAAGGCTTTTTTTATTCCCCTGCCATAGAAGCCACGTGTTGCTAGTGTTTAATATGTTTCTATAAATATAGCTCAAATATACGGTCAAATTCTAGTGCTGTGCATAATATTTTGCAATAATCGTAAATATTAGTGACAAAGTCAGTTCAAACTAGTTTTTACAAAATGACGTGCTCATTAATATGCAATTATTACGCGGTGTTGCTATGTTTAGTTATTCTCTTGATTTAAATTAATTTTATTTATTTAGTTTTTTAATTACGTATGTATATTTTTTATATTTTTAAATTTAAGCATTCCTATAGTTTAATATATTATATAGTATAATATATACCTACTATACGCCCATATATGTATACTCGTATATGAACATATATATGCATTTTGTAATCTAGCATAATGTATAAGATATCCCTGTCGGTATTTACTTAAATGAACTAATGTTTGAAACTAAAAATTAGATGTGAAAAGTACTTTTTTCCAATTTTATAGTCTACCAGTTTTTCCGCAGCTCTGCATGTATGTCTTTCCGGTATTTATAAATACGAGTATATAACGTAGAAAGCGAGAGTTTTTAACGTGTCTTTTTATTTTTATATAAACCTTTAATGTTTTAAGTATTTTTGTTCCTTAATAAAATATATATAAACAAATGTTTAATTTCAGGCTCGCTAAAAACTTGTGCACCCGTAAGGGCAGTCGTCGGGCTAACACCGGGAACCGTCTGGAACACGCAGTGCTTACCCACATCCAGCACGTGCCGTAGATATCCGATTTTGGAACTCCCCCACACATCATCCATCCCATCATCAATAGCCATGGCCCGCGGCGACGAATGCAAAACTGCCTCTAAGGCTACCACCGCATGCAACCAATTCGACGTTTCTGCTCCTATCAAGTAAGTTTTTTGTGATATAAGCCTAAGGCCTAATAACACGGTACATATTTCGTTTTATTTCATTTAGGATTACGAATATGATACACAGTAATTTGAGATACATAGTGAAAATACCAAGCTAAATCTAACTGTAATCAAAGCAAAATCTAAATGTAAAAAAACATATAAGGGCAACCACGACATCTGTTGCACTGAGCTTCAAAAATAAATATAGAAAACTTTGAACTTTAATTATTATAAACAACTGTATGTATAGAAACATATGAGTGCCTCGATACTCGAGTAACACAGAATGCAAGCAATCTGTTTTTTTTTAAGTTTATGAGGGTAGTTCACGAATAAACCACGCGCGTCGTCTGTGGATTTTTACATATAATTAATAAATAAATATAATTAATAAAGTAGTGTAATGTATATTATTCAACTAATCATTTACATGTAAAATGTTGCCAGGACGATACTATGTGGCTCGCATTGTTAAAAAGTTATCAGGTCTCATGTTGAGCCAAGCTTCTAACTCTACAGGTCCTAACTCTACTAGCCCTAATTTCACAAACTCTACACCAATAAGAATAGTCAAAATATAGATAAAATGCCATAAATATTATATAATACGTTTAAGATGACCACATTATAATTATGAAAATTAAACACGTACAAGACAATCGTGAAACGTATAACATCGTTATACAAATTATAAGTTATGTCAGAACGCTCTGGGATCTTGGTATAAATTATTGATTATGACATGTACAACTCTACAGTTCATAGCACCTGTCTCATTATCATCTGATGCCGCCCACTTACATCTAAATCTATACAGAGACAATGACGCCTAAGATGAATTATAGTTGCATATGAATAATTAGTTAAACTTAATGTTATTATGTGATCTGTGGTTATACTGATCGACAACGTTTAACGTTTTCTCACATTCACTTCTGAAAGTAAATATATGAGTACATTACATTGCAATCTTGTAGTCTAAGATGCAAGTGTGAATAGGAAATTTGTTAAATTTTATATAAAAGCGTATATGATATTTTGATTAAGCAACATGAACTATTTTTCTTTTTCTGTTAGACTAAATGAGACTCATATATTACCGTTCAAACAAAAGTAAAGTCTGTTTCATACTACTAGTGCAGTTGATATGGTATTAAAAAGTATTTTTTTAAATAGATCTTCTTAGTATTATTCTTCAGCCCTTTTAACGTCCCACTGCTGAGTATGGGCCTCCCTCAGTACGAGGGGGATCAGGCCATAGTCCACCGTATTGGCCTCGTGCTTGTTGGCGGACTTCACATGTCTTTCGAAAACTTGCTAGGTCTTCTCAGACATGCAGGTTTCTTTACGATGTTTTCCTTCACCGTAAGACAAGTGGTAATCATGAAAGAAATGATTCGCTCATGAAAATATCAGAGGTGCGAGACCCGGATTTGAACCTGCATCACTCGGTTATCCTAGCAAGGGCGTCTGCCGCGCTGGGCTACCACTGCCTTTTTTCAAATGGATACACTAAAGTTATTTTTTTTGTTTCAGAAAACCTATTGCCTCCCAATCTAAAATCCAAGATACCAAGAAACCGGAGCAAAATAACTACGGCGCCTGGGGCCCCACATTCAAAGACAAAAAAACATTTCTTGAAATGCATTTGTGCTGATCCGCCATAAACCCCCAAAAATTTTATCATCGCTTAATAAAACGTCACCGAAGTCTAAAAATGACCGCAATACCCTATTAAGATATTCCTTTTTTGATACAACTTAGATAAAAAAATAGATTTAGCTTTTCAAAATTCTTGACGTTGTTTCGTCAAAGTCAATTTACGTCATTTTTTTTTTATTTTAACTACTTTGTATTTGTTAAATAACTAATAATGTTAGTGACGTTTTAGCTTGTTTTCTTTTCTTCTTCGGTTTAGGGTCTCGCGTACTAACAGCCTTGTGTAACATGTTAACAATTAAAGCATCATCATTTGCATCAGATTTTTTGTTACAACCTGATGATTCGACTGAAATATTATATAAGTTATCAAATCAATAAAGTTATTTAGTATTTTAATATTTATTTACTCCTGTAAAATAAATATTTTATTTCAAAATGTTCCTTATATTGCATTGGAATTATAAGTGAGTTGTAAGTATTGTTTATAATTAATTCAAAATTCTCAAATCCTCGTAATTTTATACTCGTATACAAATAGTGTACACGACACCATATTAATGAGATTATTGCTAAGATATACCATTTTGGTCTTAGGAAAAGAATTTTTTTCTTAAATAAAATGAGATTTCATATGTGTTAAAATTAAATAACTTAGCAGCTTAATGATGTAAAATATAAAAAGAATAATAAGAAAAAATATAAAATATCTTATTTTTTAAGCTCATTACAATTATTTTCAATACGAGAATTTACTCTATTTCCTACACTATTATATTATTCACATAAATTGCTGACTGAAATTGTAGAAACAGCGCTTTATATTCAATATTCAAATAAAATTTGCGATTCTGTCTAACCAAGCTCTATTTATTGGGAATTCTGTGCACAGATACAATGAAACCAGTAAACAAGGTTCAAGAGTTGAAGGGAATACCGCTGTCATTCAAAGTTAAGCCTCAAATTGCAGGCAGTTATGCAACTGGTTATGTAATTTTGCATTTGCTTTAAATCAAATGGAATATCTTCGCTTTGTTTCGTATAAAGAAAGAACTTGGAATCAAATGGATAAATGCAGTAAAGTAATACAATTATTGCGATTCTTAGAACTTCTAATCTACTTCATATACTGAAATTCTGAGTGGAATATGTACATTAAAATTTAAATATTTGTTGTAAAATCTTGTTGAAGTAATCATTACTATGGTTATAGAGGCCGAAACTATAATTTTTAGAATTTTTGTCTCTGTCTGACTAGATCTGTTTATCTGTCTAAATGTGACCGAATCACAAGAAAACCACTGAAAAGATTTTAATTAAATTTAGAATGATTAGGCCGGAAATATCTAATCCCTGAGAATTCTATAAAAGAAAAATGAGAAATCTAAAAGTGAATACAACTAATAGTGATGCCAAATAAAAAAAAAAGCAAATGTGCTAACGTAAATAATATGAGAGGCAGAGGCTCAATTTACTAATATTTTTACAGAACGTAAAAAAGTTAAAACAGGTGACGGTTAATTAAAATCCCTCGGGACATGAACACACCTTTGTACAGTGCACGTAAAACATACAGTCGATTTTAATTGCATCTGAAAACCGATACACAGTTCGCAATAAATAAGTCACATACCTGCAGTGATATTTACAAAATGATTTATTAAATTGAGATTTTTGTATGAGTATTTTCTATTTTTTATGAAAATAAACATGTTTATATTTATGAACGCAGATACTTATAGCATCCAACTATCTTTATAATTAGGGCGAGCGCAGCAGGATCTAACACTATCCTACAACCTGATTATTTTGTGATACACTTTACTAAAAACTATCACGCCTATAAATTTGTACTTTACCATAGTAATTTAACTTCATATGTAGATATGTCATTTGTAAAAAAATATACTTTTATACTACTAAACTGCCTCGGTGGTGTAGTGGCTGGCATGTACGGTCGCACACCGGGAGATCCTGGGTTCGAGTCCCGGGTCGGGCCAAGTTTAGTTATTGAGTCTTTCTGTTTCATACGCCTCAGTATCAGCCCGGAGTTGGGAAGTTGGTGGTGTTTCACCCCCGTGCCTCGAAGAGCATGCAAAGCCGTCGGTCCTGCGCCTTAACTCTCACTGGTCGTGTCGAGCATTCGTCCCATTGGAATATGAGAGTGATAAGGAACAGAGAGTGCACTCGTGATTGCGCCTACACTCGTACATTATAATATCTCCCGCGCCATTGGCTAGTCTCAATGAGATTGGCCGCCGTGGCTGTAATCGGACGGGAGGACATTATTGTACTACTAACACCATCTGTTAGACAACCAAGGGGTTAACATCGCTGTGAGTGTAATACCCTTTAGAAAAACTACGCGAGCCCTCACAAAGCTCAGTTTTTTGCTGGTATATATCTAGGTTAAATAATTATTTAATATTTACTACATTTCATACCAGGATAAACTTACACATACAAAATATTTTCTTTCTGTACGATATTGAAAACTAAACCTGGAAAGACTGGGTAAGCAAATATCGATCTTTATCCTCAAGTAATACAGACGATAATCATTTGTGTATCAAATTTAATAACATTATTTTGCACATTGAGCCATTTTAACAGAAAGGTCTCTTATTAGACTAAATTGTTTGAATTTTGTCATATAATAAAGGAAACGTTTAACATCTGTATTAATCTTTTTAAAAAAAGATAAAGTTTTATTTTATTTAATGGTTCTTGTTTTTATTTTGGTTGGCGGAATATACAGAATATATAGAATATTGTTCACTACTAGAGGCTCGCCTTCGCTTCGCTTCGGTTTAACTATTTTAGCAGAACCCTAATTCTTTTTCTACAGTATAATTAGTCTAAGTCACTCCTTATAACATTGACTACCTGAAAGTCTCGCAAAAAACTGCTCAGCTGTTTCGGAGATAAGTCGGAACAAACAGACAGACTGGCACACAGACATGTTATAAATTATTCAGATTTCTTAACAATAAGCTGTTGTTTTGACGTTACAAGCACACACTTCAAATTTATTTTTAATCAGTATTCAATACGTCAAAATAATCAAGCACCTGAATCTGGTATACGTAGAGTGTTTACTTGAAATCTTCAACCATTATAAACCATTATTCCTTAACAACCACGTACCAAATAGCGAAATGAGAGTAAAGAATGGAATAATAGAAGCTACCAAACAATAAGTAGGAAAAACACCTTTAATTATTATTTATTATTAATTGCTAAAGGAACTACTCTTGTTTACATACTAATATTAAACTTTATTAGTTAGATATACCACATTAAGCAGTTGGTGCTTTTCGATGGCTATAAACAAGCTCTATACAAATACATTTAATGTGTGATCCCAGTGATGCGTAACTTTAACATAAAACCGCAATACACTCTAGCTTTTATCACATCAGTAACTTCTTCACTCAGACCCAGCGACTCGTCCTTCTTCACTCAGGCTTAACGACTGCATTAGATACAACATCGACTTTATTTTCTAGTAGCAAATCCGGTCCGCTTTACTGGACGTAAGTCAAAAAAAATAAACACTTTTTCTAATTTTCTAATAAAATATAAGTAGCCTAAGTTACTCTTTATAACATTAGCTATCTGTGAGTGAAAATTCCGTCAAAATCGTTCCAGCTGTTTCAGAGATTAGCCGGAACAAACAGACAGACAGACAAAAATTAAAAAAAATATGTTTTTTTTATGTAAGCACCGTATATTCTTTCATATGCATTTAGTGAAAAGTTGTTAATTTTAAATTAAAAACAGACACTTCAATTTTATTTATATGTAACGATTCCACTTCGCACAAAATCTTTCAGTAATGGTGTCGTACTCAAGAATTTCTCCGAATTCTATTAAAATTCGTATCAAACTACGTACTTTAAAGAACTAAGCGCATAAATAGAGACATGGATAGTGACTTGGTTTTATATTAATATCTATAATCCTAAACAATATTATTTTACATAAGTAGGTATATGTATGTATATATGTATATGTACAGGTATTTGTAATTAGAACTACAACATTCTGTAATCGTCTTTGTTCAGTAAAATTAATTAACTGCTACACTTTTTTGTTTGTTTTCTTTGTTATTTAACTAGCCTTTGCCTTTGCGGTTTTGCTTGGGTGCATTATTCAGGTACAAATTATAATTGTTTTTGTCTCTTCATAATTATAGCGTTAATTTTAAACGTTATTCTCAAAAATAGATTTTTTGACAAACAAAAAGGATTTTTATCATCAAACTGGTATTTTTATAGATTATTTTAGATTTTTTACAGTTTACTATTGTACAGAAATGATAAAGTGAATTGTGAATGCTTTTATGTTTTAGTAGAGTATGCTGAGTAGAAACTTACTGAGAGCTGGATGATTCAATTTTGTGAGCGACATTCTTTGATGAGATGTTACTTAAATCACGATTTTAAGTTTTTCTATAACAATCTGTTTTTGGTCTTATTTTCGCTTTAGTTCATAAATTTTTCTTCAGTTTGAACAAATGTAGGTAACATTTCTGAATAGTATTTTTGGGCTTATTATTATTTAAAATTTAAATATTTGTTATAGTTTGATTAATTTTGCTGTGGCAGCCAGTATTAAAAAATTATTTTAGACAAAAGTTGTTTATAGAATATAGCTACACCTTTGCACTTTATTATTGCAATCCAAAATGAAAATATATTCACTTGAAAAAATAATAGCAGTACATTATGTTAATGCCTCTAATATATCGGTACCTTTAAATATTTAAAACACACTACGCTATAGACTGTGAATATTTTATTTATTGGCTCATGAAAAATCATTGAAGTAGGTCGATACTAACGACAGCTGCTACGCGTTACGTCACGCATTACGCAGTATGAATACATTGGTTCTAGTTTTTTTATAAATTCAGTGCATTGCTGCACTTTTTGTAATAATTAATAAGTAATTATCGTCTAAAACATCCTTTCAAGTAACGATGATATATTATAGTTATATGTTGTTATGTGATGGCTGACTGATAATTGTTTGCTTACCGGATATTACAGGTCAGGATGGTGAAATGTAGGTAGGTATGTGTATGAATCAGGGTGAGATCAGAGTTTTTAAATTCTTACGTTTCGTAATGTTAAAATAACACTGACGGGACTATTATAAGCATGGACTATTATAAGATTAATAAAATAGTGCAATTAGTGGTTTTACATATCTTTGGAAAACTAGTTAGGTTCCCGTAGACATGCAGGGTCTCTCACGTTGCTATTTCTATTGTAAGGCAAGTGGTATGATAATCATGATTTCCAGGTGAGGGACCTGGGGTTCAAACTCGTGTCACAAATATCTAGTAAGTGTTCTTGAAGAGAACTAATTAATCTCTCGACCAGTCACATTATATTATCTTATTTAGGTAAAATCCAGCGCCAATCTCGAAACGCGTCTTGAGGAGCCTAAGAGTAACATCAACGTGATTAATTATTTTTAACAAAAAAACAAAAACCGACTTCCAAACTTAATAAATCTAAACTAAAAAGTATGAAATAATACTTTTAAGGACATGTTAATTTTGGAGTCGGTGCCAGCCAGGTATTTTGATTATGTTTACAAATTGATAGATTAATCGAATATTATGTATTTATTAGGGTTATTTTGCTTTGGCTGGCACCGACTTCAAAATTAACAAAGTCCTTAAAAGTATTATTTTCTACTTTTTAGTTTAGATTTATTAAGTTTGGAAGTCGGTTTTTGTTTTTTTGTTAAAAATAATTTATTTTAAAATTTTTAGCGGAAAGTAGATACGTATTGTGTTATTTACTATAAAAATTTACCTTCTATTATGAGGTAAACCTAATAGCCTGAAAGTATACAACCATCGGTCCATAATTGCGTATTATAAAGAAAATTTTTTCTTTAAACTGCTAACCGTTGAGGAGTTGTACCTTCCATCATCAGTTACGGTACGTGATTCAAATATCCATATAGCCTATAAAAGATTCGGCCGAGCATCGTTAATTTGCTCCTTAAAATTGAAGAGTTCCGATACTTTGTCATGGATCCCATCATCAGAACCTTACCAAACTCTCATCAAACTACCCTTGAAGTATATCCTTTCCATTAAAAAAAGAATCATCGAAATCAGTTGGCGTGATATTGAGTTATTCGTCCATTTGTCGCGCAAATACTTAATGCAAATTTAAGACTTTTATGGTTTTCTCATGGATGCCATTGTCAGAACTGGAAAATATTAAAATGGGACCACATGGGAAGCACTACCTTTCAGACGAATTGATAACCTCCTCCTTTTGGAAGTCGGTTGAAAAAAAAGCTTTTCATATTATCAGTCAAAACCAAACGGAATATTCATCGACAAACTACTAAAATAATAAACAAACTTTTATTAAAAGATAAAAGTTTGTTATATAATTCGTATATAAGAAAAATAAATCACAAAACGCACGGACGGACGGAAAAAACATGTATTTTATACATTCACAAGAAATAAAACCCACTACACTTGTTTTCCCAATCCTTACCACTGCGCTATCACAGACTACTAATATTTAATAACTCTATCAATTCAATTAAAATTTCTACTTTATATCCGTGAAACTAATACGAAAAGATACAAGAACCTAACCGTTTATTTGCTAATTACAGTATTCAGGCTTTCTTAAGTAATGTCAATGACTGTCATGTCGTAACAATATTTTAACAGCAATATTTAATTTTTCGTTAACTTTAACTTATTGTGTCATGTATCATACATATATATGACATTAAAATAAAAATTGAGCAACGGCAGAAATGACCCCCAAAATGTATAAAGCTAAATACTAAAATATTTATTCGAATAATCATCATTACTCACTTACATTTTATCCATGAAAATACACTTTATGGACAGACCTATTATGAAGAATAAAAACATTTATAACATGACTGCGAACTCTACCGCTGCGCGCGCTCATTGGTTAAATCGAATAGCGCTCGCTTCCAGTTACACACTTCCGTCCCTTTTCATGAAATCACTCCCACAGATTGCAAAAAAGCATACACCAAAAAGGTTTCACTTCATATCAGACACATTATAAAGCTTGGTAATTATATAGCGACTTACCCTCGCTAAGCCCGGACGCATTCACTTGACAATTGTATTCAGAATATTATATACAGGCAGTGTCACCTGGCAAATTTTATTACTAAAACTAACCTATTACCTACTCTTAAGTCTATCTATATTATAAACTAAATTGTGTACTTAGCCATATAGCTGTTTCATGGAAAATGTGTCACAAACTTCGTGTACCTATGTTTATATCGTATACGTGTATAATGTATATACATTTATAAAAGTATATAATAATAGGTCTAAGCCGATTTCTATTCTCCTATTATGCCCTAATCGGTATTGTTTGTTTTTTTTACGATTTAATAACTAAACTTATTCTGCATGATCTACTTTTAGGTATCCAGTGATTTATAACACGATATTTCACAACACGCAAAATGTCTTCATACTGAAGTTTGTATAGCATTGTTTAAATTGTTCCAAGTTAAATGCTTAGTTGTAAATTAAATTAATTAATGTTATAAATTTACTTAAATTTTTGACTGTATACACGCACTTGATATAAGGGTATAATTACCAAATTTGGTAACATTTTTAACAGAAAATTTAATAATTTTTTCTTATGACTGAGTAGTTTTAAATTTATAAATACTAATAATCTACTTTTTTATATGTAGTATATTTGTATTTAAAAATGACATCATACAGAAATATTGTATTTTATCTACGTATTACTGTCGTACTACGGATTCTAATCAGCTCTACGGTGTATAGGCCGTTTTCATTATTAAAAAACTTGTTACTTAGGTTAGCCAACGGCCAACGCACATGAGTGATGTCACACATTCACAATAAACCATCATACCTCTTTTCATTATCATAACTAAAAAAAACCACAATAAATACATCATTAAATATAAATAAAATCACACACACATACACACACCAAACACACACAACCACACACACGCACACACACACGCGCGCTCGCAAGCACGCACACACACGAGCACACGCATAAACACACACACACACACACACACACAAACACACATACAAACACACTAACACATACACTCTTTATCTTTTTTTCTTTTAAGCATGAAAAATATAGTTCTCTATTTGTAAACTAATTCTCATGTCATTTTCTTACGTTGTAAGTTTGCTTACCTGATCAAATTGTTTCATCTCAACTAATAAAATTGTATTGCAATTTATGGAAGAGCGAAATTTCTCTAACACAAGTACTTAACTTAAAAGAGAATTTCAACCTTGTTACTAACTTGTACTTTTGTTGAATGAAATAAACTATTATTATTATTATTAAAAACTGACCCTAGATAAAAGATGAATATATGTAAGTACATAGAAAAAATTAATACCATAGTTATGTCCAAACAACTACCCAAAATTTATGCTTAATTTTTTTTAAACAAAAACAGTAAGTACTGCCATTAAAAACAACTCTTTAATTAGAAAAATGCCTCCATAAACAACTTACAATACTTTGTTAGGTTTACGCGAATTTAACATTAACTAAAAAAATGCTTCCACAAACAACATGCAATAATTCTTAGGTTTACGCGAATATTCGATATTATTAATAATTTTTTGAGAGACTCTCTTCCCTGAACATGATTGCTGTAAAGCATTCGAAACGTCGGGAACCAAAAACCAAAATAAAACCGCGACAAAATCAGAAATATAGTTTCATTTAAAACTTAACATACAAACATTTTTCCATAAAAAACTTGAAGTAAATAAAAATATAATAACAAAGAGTTACAAATTAGGGCTATAATTTATAATGAAGCAAATGCAGCTGTAAGAAATTCGCAAGGATGCTCTAATGACTGTGACGTATGATTGCAATATGCCCTAAACATGCGATATTATATGAAAACTGAAGGAAATCGGTGCGTATAAATATGCGATTATTGGTAATGATCGACACACTTCATGTAAAGTATTCAACCAAAATGAACACCTACATTACTGTGAGTATTTTAAATTGTTTTAGTAACTTGCCCTTTAATCTTAATTGATTGCATTAAATGACTTTTAATTTGTCGATTCCTTTAATTATAAAAAATAAACTAGTATCTAGGACAACTTTACTATAAACATTAATTATTATAATATTTATAATGTGGATTGTAATAAAGATGATATAATATAAGTACATTAATATTAATACGTTCTTAGGTTTACGCGAATATACGACATTATAAATGAAACTACCTTTTCGGACTTTGTCGCGGATTTATTTTGATTTTTAGTTCCCGACGTATCGATTGCTTTACAGCAATCATGGTCACGGGAGAGACGGGAGTCTCTCTGAAAAGGTAGTTTCATTTATAAATTAATATTAGTTAAAAAAAAAAAGTATGTCTCCGATAGCATAGTACTTTTTTTCTTTGTTAACCTTTAGTTCGCTTTTTAAATATTTCAGTTTTTTATTGTAATTTTTCTATATTTTCAGTTCGCTTGCCTTTTGGCCGTTGCCGCTAGCGCCTACGGCTCACCTTACGGCCTCGGTTATGGTGGCCTCGGCTACAGTGGACTTGGCGGATACGGTAACGTTTTTACTCATTGATATATTGTCACTAAAATAATATTTTTTTTTCTTCATATCCTGTCAGTTTTGGAAATTCCTATAGTAAATTCTAGAATCTTGATTATTCTGACTACTATTATGAATCGTATTGTGTCGTGTCTATTGATTTTCTCAACTAAGGCACGCTGAAATGGTAGAACGGATTTAGTACACAAATTGACATTTATTTATTTTATATTTTTTTAAAGTAAATAATAGTACTTTCTTATCTACAGGTGCGACAATTATAAAAGAACCCATCATCATCAAATCAGCACCCATCATTAAAACTGTCCCGATCATTAAGTCAGTCCCCATCATAAAGAATGTAGAAGTCCCAATTTTAAGTGCCCCAATCATTAAGTCTGTAGGATACGGCGGATACGGACTTGGACTTGGCGGATACGGACTTAGCAAAAGCCTAGACTACGGACTTGGCTATGGAGGATACGGACTTAGCTACGGCGGATATGGCAAGAGTCTTGGATATGGCAAAATTTACTAGTGGAAAATTGATAATGACCGAAATAGACAACTTTGGCAAGCTGGAGTGATATCCATCCCAAAAAATAATTTGAACTTGTAAATCAAAATTTAATCAATAAAACATTCTCATTTTTTACATCTTTGTACTAATTTCTAATTACTTTACTTCATTTCTCTTTTATCTCATCGTTTTATAACATCAAGTGTTATGTTTGTGTTTTTTCAATTAATTTACATGCGACTTACACTTGAGTTGAGTAGTTACTATACTTCAAAGTTAAAATAAAATTCGTTATATTACTTCAAAGTTAGAATAAAATTATATAAAAATTTCCATAATATATATAGTCAGGAAAATGTGACAGTTTTATCCTTTTACACTGTTCATCTAGGTATACAGCTAGCGGCGGTACCTTTCGTTAGGCAGTGTGGTGAGGACCATGCTGCGTGACGAGGGTCCTGGTCGGCGATGGTGTCCTTCAGTGAGACCGTCATCTCACTATAGGAGACGGCGGAGAGGGAACGCAAGGCTAACACTATGCACCCTCTTCGTCGCCGTCGGCTAGGCGACGAAGAGGGTGCAAAGTGTTAGCCTAGCCTTTAGAGGAAGAGGCGCCGCTATGCGCACCTTCTCCCGTCACCCTAGAGACGCTACGGCGGGGGGGTCGCTTACCTGACCCCCCTGCACGTCATCGGGACGGTCGGGATGTCCTGTGAACAGAGGGCATCCTGATTTAGGCGAGGTGGCCTGCGTGGTTCGGGCCGTCCGCAGGGACGTTACGGTAGAATGCGAAAGCGATCACGTAACGTCCCATTGCACTGCGGCGACGCGGTGTTCCGCTGGAGGTATTAGTGAGTAGGAGTCTCACAGTCCCCACCGGTTGATGGACCGGTGGGACCTCATGATGAGTTTCCTCCAGCGATACCAAAAAAAAAAGATATACAGCTAGGAACTCTCTCCAACGTGCATACCTTTTCGTGGTTCTCATTAGCGGCAATCCGGCCGGGCTGAGTGGCCACCAGTGCCATGTGGGTTATTGCAAGTACAACTCTTAAAGCGAAGTGGACTGTGGGCAACTCATTGACTGTGTGATCTACTTTGGCAAATCTGACGTCGGGCATCGTGGTTAAGAGCGTAAGCGATCTTACGACGCCCCATTAAGACGGGGAAGGTTTGGTTGGGTCTTAGTTAGCAGTACTGGCTTTTATAAAGCGGTAACTCACGAAATTATTTAGTAGTATGCGTAAATGCATTTCCTAACTTTAAAAAAGGTCTACAGTTAGGTCCTAGAATGTACAATGTACAATCTTCTGTTTAGGTAAACACAAGTAATGATAGTTTGAATGTTTTAAGAACTCATGATTAGATGTTGATGTTTACTTTGTTCTTAGCATGCGGATGAATGCGGAGTTTGTACTCGTTGACCTAAATATGCACTATGAGACAGAAAGATTCCCACGAGACATGTTGCATGATCGTTAAGACCACTGTTTTTAACATTGATTTGTAAGAAATAATTTAGTTTCTACAAAATACAGAAGTGGCGATTTCTATGTTCAATTAGATGAAAAATTTAAAATATTAACATTTATTTACAATTTATTTGAGGAACGTAATAATGTAAAATATTGGCACCTCGATGTGATTTACTGTTTTTTTTAATTACATTTTCCATTTTACAAGGAGAAAAAAGACAATACGAAGAAGAAGCATATAGGTATATAGGCAAAAAATCGCATTTGAGTACTAATAGTATTAAGACACGGAACTATTAACAAGTTGTGATTAAGAATTCAACTAGCAACTAGCTATTCATGCCCTTATATAATTTAGTGAAACTTTATTCAATCTATCAAGAAAATTTTGTAAAAATTTTATGTAATAGCTTAAGTCAGTTTGTTTTGTCTTCTCCGGTTCAAGAAGTGGTATAACTGATCCACAATATTGACACTAATCCGCTTTGACGGTGTAAGCTTCGAGTTCGCTTGGACACTAGTAACAACTAGAGTCCAAGTTTCGCTTCTGAATTGGGGGTAGATATTCTTTATATATTTTTTGAAGTTTTTCTTGTGTGGTCAGAACCACCGCACGTCTTGCATATGCTAGACATGGTACATGGCTATTTTTTAGGGGAGTTTTTGGAACTTATATAATAAATGAGAACACCGTCAAGTACTAATATAATCGAATATCCAAGCTCAAGTGGAGGGGAGGGGAGGCCTGTGTTCAGCAGTGTAAGTATTTGGGCTGAAACTGAACTGAAATGTTAAAAATTGTTTGTTCATTATGTTCGTTTTATAGTACATTGGGTCTTAGGAGCTTAAATATTTTAACAAACGCCAGTACAATCGTCCCGGATACAGCGCCAGGCGCCAGTAGCCATTACGTAGTATTAATGCTCGCTGTTCAGTAAACGAAGTTACCTTTACATTTACATCCACGATAAAACGGAAAATTTGCTTGAAAATATTGTGAGCTCTGGCTTAAATGTATATGATATACATGTAACAGAAGGTACACATTCTCGTCGGTCTTGGTACTCGTAAGGTCATTGATATGACAAGTATGGCGCATACGCACTTAAATCATATTAGTTTAAGCAGTGATTTCTGCTGTGTTAAGTTGTGGATTTCATATTATTTGCTAACAATGACATCCCCAACAGTTCGTGTTGATTCATTTTAAGCCATTTTTTTGATATTTTAATTCGAAAGTCTAACTCCGTCTAAGTAAATTTTTCGACTCTACGAAAATCGTATTAGTATTCAATAATAATTAATTATTTTAATAACGATATATTTTTAAATAATTTAAAAGTTCATGTTTTCCAATTTGTAATATTGTTGAAATATTTTTTTAATGAGAAGTGCACTTAAACGAAGTTAGCCGACTTATGAATTCAGGTATCGTTATCGAAAGTAAATGAAAGATTGTACTGTTAAAGACAATTTGCTTGACGGATTTTATACTTTTTATCAATTAGAAATAACGCAATTAATAACAGAAAAATATATGAGTAAAGATTATGGCCGCATTACTGCCGTATGGTAAAATGACCGCTAGGTATGTACGAGTAGGTATAGGTCACGAATACCCAAGAGCATTTTTTCGCTTAATCTACATTCACAATGTTTGTATTTTAATAATGAGCCTTTCTCGCTAAGAATTCGTACATTAAATAATGCTTTCTTAGATTTAATTCTACTTATTAATCAAATATATGTGTATTTTCGAATTAAACTTGAAACTTTACTTACCTGTATAATTATAAATTAATGATTAGAAAAGATAAAAAAAATATACTATTGTGTCATCCAGATCATCTTTAACTGCCGCGGCTAATCTCAGTGAGACTAACACTGAGTATATTCTTAGTCATTGCAAAGATGGCCATTTTTCTATAAAAAGTTCAGGCGCAGGACTAAGGCTTTACGTACTCTTCGATACACATAATCGAAACAATACCAACTTCTTAACTCGGGGCTGTTACTAAGAATTTCTTACAGAAAAGTCAAAGAACTTATTTTGTTCGACCACAAGACTCTAATCGAGAACCTCTGGAACTCTAAGCTGTACTTATTCGCTACTACACCAACGAGGAAATAATAAATTACTTAATTATAAATTGTTTTATTTAATTCCCAAAAATTACGCGCTATGAAAGAAAAGGCTCGAAATATATTTTTGGTTGGGTTTAAATATTTATAAAGGTCTTATTCTGACTATGTATATCTAATCATAAAAAAAAACATAAAATATAATTTTTTGATTAAGTTGCAGTAACTAAGCCTGAAATTTTAAAAGAGCCTTGCCAAAGACTGTGCCACTGAATTATTAAATGCTAAATGCCTTGCGCAGTCATTACGCTCAGTTACACATTTAATATTATAGTTATTATAATATGCTACTGCATATTGTAGTATGGCTTATTAACTACGAGTTATATTATAAATAATGAAAATGTATAATGAAAATGTGTTTTGCTTTTCTTCGTTTCTTTGCTACGCGAATCTGCACATATGTATGTAGAATATAATTTCATACATTTGAAAATAATAAATATGTAGAGTATCTCCAAAAGTTTATAATTTTGTTCATTCTTTTTCAAAAGTATCATTCTTGTTCAGATAAAATGCAACGTTCATTTCTTAATAAAATATATTGCTTTTTTCCGCATTGAGGTAGAATATTGGTATCGTTAAATAACATTTTATGCTCAGCAAAATTTTTATATGAATTCTTGCCAACATTCAGTGAGAAGCATGACAGCAAGCCTCTTAAGATAATTTCAAGCTAACCAAAGCTATAAGTATTACTTATATATAATAAGTATATAGTAAAATATTTTTTAAGACATATAGGCATACACTGGCTATATACAAATACTAGCCTTTAATAAAAAGTAGGTTTTAAAATGTAGCCCGCTCCAATTATAGCACTGAAAATAAATGCAGTGAATGCTGAATAGAATGTGAATCGCTGGAGATCACGTTTAAAATAAAAATGATAGAAACCAACGGTCATTGTTAACAAGAAGACAGTATTTTTGAATACATCTAAGTATTAACTTAAATATAATTAATGATATGTTAAAATAAAATTGTGATTTTAACACTCAGATAATGTAAATAAAATGATAACTTTAACAGTCTCATATTAGCATCTCTTGCAAAGTAATAATTCAGGATAATAAATTATGTACCATATTTTTCTAGACAATTTTATAAGACTTTCTTAGATTTGCGCAAATATTTATACAATAACCCGCGGCTTTGCCCACATTCTAAAGAAGGAAACCTAACTCTCTTACATATTGACAAATTACTCGTATCCCAATATTGTAAAAAATGGCAGTACCTAAATTGCTATGCCTCCCTTATCATCTCGGAAAATACCGACCTATTCTCAGACCTACCAAATATACACAAAAAAATTCATAGAAATCGGTCCTGCCGTTTCGTAGGAGTTCGATAACAAACACTGACACGATATTTTTATATATTAGATATTATTAAAATATTAAAATAAAAATCGCGAAGGAAATCGTAAAAAACTTTTATACTGTATAAACATTTATACTCTATTTTATTTTTCCGTACCTATTTCAAAATTGTTATGTAGTTTGTAAGCAATCTAGCTGAAATAATATAATTATTTTCTAAGTACTAGTACAGAATACGAAAATGGCACCTTTTTAGGGGTTTTGGGCTTTAGGGCTCATTTGATGTGTTTTGACGAAATTCGTTTATTACAGTGGGTCAAAAGGGGTCATTTTATTTTTCAAAACTTATTAAAACGTAACTGTCATGGGAAATTATTATTTATGAGAGGCTGCAAATATATAAATTAATAACTGCGTATCCTTAGACTCGTATCTATATACATGTATATATTTGTTGCTTTTCACTTTTTCTCTAATAAAATATTTTATCTTTAAAAATGTTGCCTTCATCAAAAAAGGTACGTAAATTAATGTAATAATGTTTTAATAAAAAAAGTATTTCATGGTTTTGGTAAAATATTTTGGATATATTGTATTAATTTGAATTAGAAATAAAAGTGTAGCTATTACCAAAAATATAGCGTTTCCCATAACATTTAATTATTAGTTCCTATCTGTGTTTCATAAACCTTCATACACTAAATACTAAACAAAGACAAGTAATTTTAAGCCGTTGTCCGCTTGAAATTACTACTTGGCTCCACTGTTTTCAGTGCATGCTCAACTCTCAAAGTAACTTTGCGTAAACTAAATGCCGATGAAATAATTTAAACACATGTTTATTTAAACTATTTATCCTAATTATATGCCAATTAGTATTTTCTATATATAATTTAGGAATTTTGTAAAAATAAAGAAAAAATATATTTTACAGTGATACCTAATGATACAATGATGCCATTCATCATCCATTATGTCCAATCATGTTTTCCCCTGTATGATTTACTGAGAGTTACTACTTTTTTAATAATATATAAATTATTAATTACATTAATTTAAAAAAGTTTGTAAACATGATTAATTTTAATACATAAGCAATAAAACAAGTATAATATAATATACTAATTTTTTACTTATATTTTTGAATGTATATTCAAAAAACTTCAATTAATATTTATACTGTATTGGTTCTTTAAAACATTAAATAAAAGTTTTGTTAAGGATTTCTAAAGTTAGGAACGCATTGCTCCGCATAGTGCAGCTTTCCCGCGTGCTATCGACCGTAGTGCGGGAAGCACGAGAAATGCGCGCGCACTGACACTACTAGTGACGTTCTACGAGTTTGAATACATTTAAAAGTTCAAAATATGGTATCCAGGCGAGCGAATTTCTGTTGGTTTTTTCAAAAAACATATGATATTGCGTATTTAAAAAAAATACTGTTGGCAAACTTTAAAAAAGCTTATACGATTAAAACCAAACGTAGAGAGATATAATTTTAGAGCAATAGTAATAATTTAATTATTGTCTCCTCACTTAAAGACTTATGTTTTTAGTTTACTATAATTTAAAAGTAAAGTACATTTTAGCATAGTATAGCCACAGTAAAAATATCAACGTATAGCGTAATGATTTATGACTAATATTTTTATAAATACAACCCTATTACATTTCATGGAAGTCATTGTTGTGTTAAGTTTAGTCAGTAATTAAAGAAAAAATCCTGCTTCCGTAGTAAATAATTTTGTAAGGTATATTATTCACTTTATATACTACAAAGAACATTGTAATATATATTCGTAGAAATATGTCTCAGACATCTTATTTTGAAATCAGAATAATTTTGAAAGGCGGTCAGCAATGGAATAATTTTTTACTTATTAAAAATAAATGAATTTATCAAGTGGAGCAAATCTCTAGATTATACATTATTAAAGCTCATTGTTCTAGTTTTGCTTAAAATTAATATTTTTTTTGTTAAAAAGTTAAGCGTTAAGTAAACTTTAATTAAATAATCTAATACATTACTATAACCATTACAGCCGCTAAATTAACACAAAAATACACCTGATTTGAGTTAGTTTGTAGTCGGTCAAAATCGAGAAGATAGAAGAGATATATTATTATATCTATAGGTTAATAAAACTTTCATTGTCTCGCATGGAAAATAAGTTAATGTATTTTATAAACTTAATCCGCACTAACGGAGTAATTACAATGCATGTACCTAATTCATATAATACTTATATGCATATAATTCTGTATGAAAAAAATAATATTATCTTAAGCCCTGGAATTACTGTGTAATCAATAAAGTGATTGCTTTGCAAATATTATTGTCTTGTGAATTAGATACTTAATAAATAAATCAATGTAAAGCGATTTTGTTTTCAAACAAGTGGTTTGTTAATGAGGCGCTTATTGGTTAGGTAAGTTAACTGTTAAGTTACGCGCGCTTCATCGATAAGAGATCACGCTAGCTGCGGCAATGGCAGTAATACCTGTATGAAAAGCTTTTCCCTAAGTGTAGGTTTTTTTTAATTTAGTTTGGTTGATAATATTCAATTATATTTAGTGTTTTTAATTACACAAATTATAGTATTTATAAGTTTTATTGTAATATTACAATAATCAAGAATAATAATAAATAAATATCAATTATTATTTATAAATATTTTTAATTAGTTAATTTGGTGTAAAACATTAGTTTTTTTTTTAATTTATTATTTTGAAGTTTACTGTTAATATTTTTCATATCTTTATATTAGAGAAGCATCCGTTACTTATTACCGAAAATTAATATAAAAAAATATTTTGTGTCACCCAACATCTAATGCAAAGGAGAATTTCCCACAAGTTGGCAACACTGTGCACAGTAACAGTCAGACGCCGCATGGCCGAGCGCGGCAAGTATCGCGTCGCGCCCGTGCCGGCGCCGACAAAGAAACAATACGCGTACGTACCTTGTCCAAGATCTGAAGAAGTTGGTACAGAGTTTGCTTTACAGCTTCTTAGGCATCATCAGGAACCGCCCACGCCGGAAAAACAACCCGGTGAGTTTGACAGAAAACTTTATATTGGCGGGAAAACTTTTATTCAAGTAAAAATAAAAGTTGCAGTTAAAGGATGCGATTCATAATGCCAATAATGCGTCTTTTAAGTGTGTAATAAATAAAATATTGAGTGACACTTTTGGTTCACAAAAAAATATATAATTTTTCTATTTCATCGTACTCTTAAGTGGTTATGACAGCGTCTGCGATTTTGAATATAAATTTAAAATGATCCATCTAAGCTGCCAGGATTACTGCGGGCTATTTTCAGTTTTCAAATTTAAATTTATATTTTTTTAATGGACCTAGAAATAAAACGTTAGAAGAGTAGGTCACAGAATGAAAATGAAAACATACATTTTGATGAATTGTTTATTATCATTTGCTGCGATTGGGCATAAACAATTTTACATCCAGATTACATTCTAATAATATATTGATATATTTAAAAAAAAAGTATTGTTGACGGCATGCATTTGCGTGCGTTAAAATTATATTTAATTGTACACAAAAGGTTTTTCCAAAATCTTATTTTTTATTTCGTTAGATTATTAAGTTTGTAAGATACGAATACGCTACCTTTATAATACTTACATATTTTTTTTTTTTTTAACGTAGATGGCTTGGGAATACTTACATAATACATAATAATAATTGAATGTCAGAAACAATTAGTGACAACAATATTAATTTTAATTTATAAAAAGCTCATACATGTAATTATCGACAAATTATGCTTGATTATATTTTAGCTTAGCGACAAAGCTTTTAAAACGAACATTAAGAAATATTTTAGTTATGTTAATCTGACTAAAATACATTGATATTTTTATTTTATCTAAAGAGAAATAATTAGGGAAAGCTGTCTATAGTTTAAATTGCAATCCATTTACCTAAAAAATTACTTCAAATTGGATAGGGTGAAATACGAGACTTTTCAAATATAAAATACATGTACTACACTAATTGTAAATATTCCAATCTCAAAGCTTCGTTCAAACGCTTTTAAGCTTCAATTACAAATGTAGCAGAAGTTTAAATCAATTTTATCATAATCATTGTCTTACTTATTTTATGTTTGCTGCCTGTTTATGTTGCCGCATAAAGGGAATGCAAGTCCTTAGATTTGAACCCTTTAATCGGTTTTCCAAGCGAGGTTACCACTTGCCACTAGTAAATGAGAAGTAATGACATAAAACCAGGCTATAAATTGAAAACTAGGCAAAGCTTATTCAAAAATATATATTTGTATTATGGATAAAAAAAGTACGTAAAAAACTTTTTTATTTAAAAAAATTAAGTAGTGCAAACCCTCCGTTTATACTCCGTTTGTAATTATTTTATTGCAAATTGACCAAAAAATACTACGACGAGATCTTGTCACTGTAGAAATTTGGTAGAAATATGAATTTCAAGCTCTTTTTGATTGATGTGCATGGCAATTAATGTCAGAGCATACATTTTATAGCTGCATTGTATACTTGTACAATAATAATATTATTTATATTATTATATGTAACTAGAGACCCACCTCGCTTTGGTCCGGGTCACCTCTACGTACATTTTACCGCCTAGTATACAATTCTTAGAGATTAAACATTTTCCTGCAGTAAAAAGTATTTTTATCCAGCTATCGTCATACCAAATTTCGTCAAAATCTGTCCGGTGGCTTTCTCGTGATGCGGTCACAGACTGACAGAGAAACTAAAATTAAAAATAAAGCTACTTATTAGGTTGCGTATAGACATATAAGTTAAACAAAATAATCGATAGACAATTTAATATTTTTATATAAAAGAAATTCTGCTCATGAAGAAGAGCCTAAAATAATATTGATTAAAACAATCATTTTCCAAAAGTCATTAATAATTCTACCATTTTAGATAAAAGACCCAAATTATTATCAATGGCCATTATATGAATTTCGAATAAATTACTTTAATAAGCAATCCTTATTTTAAAATGCTTTGTTTGAAATCAGATTCTTTAAACCGTATGATTTAAAGCCAAAATAGAAAGAATGAATCTAACTAGAACCACTTAAGGGAGCTTAAATCGTTTTTATTTGCTACAGTGGCAGCTCGTCCGCTATTCATTCTTTATGCCTATTAACTTAATTCAAATGAATATTTTATATTCTAAATGTAGGCATTTCTTAATATAATAGGCGGGAAATTACATTATCATGATATCAAAAAAGAAGGAAAAGATATGCCCGTTCGTAAATTATGAAAAGATTCTCTTTTCACATTTTTTTATCACTTACTTCTTGATAGCTTACTTAGTAGCGATCTACCCTCGCATGGGTCGGGTGCAGGTAAGAGGATTACAGTCACATTTTTTTTGTTTTTTTTTTTTAACTAAAAGCAGTCTAAGTTACTGCTTACATCATCTAACTTCTAGTCACCAAAATCGGTTCAGCCGTTTGAAAGATAATTTTAGTCTGGAACAAACATACTAGCAGACATTTTTTTATTTTGTTTTTCTTATTTGTATATACTTTCATATGCATTTAGTAAAATATTGGTAATTTTGACAAACAGACACATCAATTTTATCTACTAATATATATATATATATATATATATATTAGTAGATAAAATATATAATATATATATATATATATATATATATATATATATATATATATATATATATATATATATATATATAATTCTATAGATAAACGGTTTGTTTATTTTTATGTAAATTCCTTTGTAATAAGTACCTTATATATACCATGGGGACGGAATAACATAGGCTTTTATACTCAGCCCACTTTTGATAAAAGCAAAGCTATCGGCGAAAATTAAACCTGGACATTCATTCATATTGATGTTGATAAATCTAAATACCTAAAAAAAAATAGATATTTGAATGTACGAGTATGTTTCCAATGACTCCAAAATGGCTGGAGCAATTTTGATAAAATTTGCAGGCAATCTTGACATTGCCTAGTAGGCGCCTAGCAAGCGACTCTATGAAATTAGGTAGTGAACGAAAGTTTGAGTGTGGGTGAAGCCGCGGCCGCTGCTAGTATAATATAATGTAATATTTTACTCACTCGGTGTATTAAAGTTTTATATTTTGTAATTGATTCAGGTTACGAATTCACATTTGCGAGTACCTTAATTTTTTACTTGGGCTTTATCCTGTGTTTTGTATCAAAGTAAGGAATGTTCTGAAGAGTCTTAACTTTTTATGAAACTTGCTATAATTTAGGGCCTCTTAATAAAATTCATTGTGGAATTACCCAACATTTTTACCAAATCACTGCTTTTTAATGTAGTAAAATGAAGCTGAAACCAATACTATTTAAGTTTATGCTACTAGCGAATATAAAAAGTGGGGTTAAATATAAGAAAATTTTGTGACTCTATTTATAACTGTTTGCACTATATAAATATAAATGAAAGTTTGACCTATTAAAATTTACATTTTATTATTTACCTTAGATTATATCCGTGTTATCAACAAATATTATTCGTTATAATAATATTATTATACGACAAATATATATCCGTAATACAAGCCTCGTAGCTTACCACGTAACTAGATGGCGCTGTGTGAAATAATGTCCCAACATACTTATTTACTAATCATCCGAAACACACTCATTTATAATAGTAGTTCGATGTCAAATTATGCTACTGTGTATCTTAATTTCGACGAAAATTGTTTAAATATGTATGTTATACGAGCATTAGAGAGATAAATGAGATATTTCAACTTCCGCACACGCACGATCTGACGTATAGTTGGCGCGGGCCATTCCCTGTGACAAATATGCCAAGAGTACAAACGTCCATGAATGAGAGTCACGCTATACATGAGTATGCAATTGTTTGTATCACTCAAGATACGTACTTTTGTTATTAAATGTTTATTAAAAATATTATTTATATTCTATAATAAAAAAAAATGTATGTTTGTCTTCTGTGTTCACAAACCATTGGTCTAATTATGATGAAACTTAAGTGAGTTATCCCGTATACGCCTGCGAAGGGATCCTGGTGAAAAAAGTAATTATGTTGAGTCGTATGTTTTTTAAACGTTCCTAGACTTCGCGTTCACGGGTTGTTAGTTATTTTATTTATACGTAAGCGTTGTGTTATAAGTCCATTAAAAATTTAACTTAAAAATTACGTATCTCAATGATGTTTTTACCTTGTTCATCGACGAAGTTAGTGTATTCGATTTGAGAATATCCTTTCGGATTTTATAGAGAGTGGTAGTTATATCAGCTATTAATAGATGCAATTATGTTTACTATTTATAAAAAATGCCAACACCAGCTATGTATAAAAAAAAATATTTTTAACAAAAAACAAAAACCGACTTCAAAACTAAACAAATCTAAACTAAAAAGTAGAAAATAATACTGTCGCGTAATATAGTGTGAACTCGTCATAATAGCACGCCTGTACCATGCCTAAGAATGGCGAATGTCAATTTTTAACTTATGTCAATTACATGACAGGAACAGTTTATTACAAATTCTAATGTGTTAGAGAGAGACAAAACACTTTCGGGAAAGGATTCGAAATTACTAGAAACATTTTGAATTTTCGATACTAGAATGTTCTAATATTTATGTATATAAAAAGGCCGGCAGTGTGTCGAGGGTCAGTTGACATCGAGACGAAGTTGAGTGAAGACTAGAAATACGAAATAGTGGAAAAGTGAAGAGTTAGTTAAAGTACTAGTGAAGAAGTATTGAGAAGGAGTATTGAGAAGAGAAATACAGTGTTCAGAGACTAGTGTTGTGTACAGACTGTGCGTGTATTCAAAGTGAAATAAAACATCCTTAGTGCAAGAACGCTTATAATTTCCGATCCCGAACCCGTAGTACGTAACAATTGGTGTCAGAAGTGGGATCGGAAATGCCGTTAGTACCGAGGCACGAGAAGGAAGGAGTCACTACACGCGCAATGGCAGAACAGCAAAGGGAGGATTCTGGCCCTAGTACATCGACTGGGGAGTCGGCTGCTCAACCAAGCACCACGCCAGACATGAACGCCCTTCTGCAACAAATGGCGTTCATGATGCAAGAACAATCGCGCCGCCAGGAGGAGCAAGCCCGCCGTCAAGAAGAACAGCTGCGCGCACTCCAAGAAGAGCAAGCCCGCCGTCAAGAAGAACAGTTGCGCGCACTCCAAGAAGAGCAAGCCCGCCGCCAAGAAGAACAACTGCGCGCACTCCAAGAGGAGCAGGCTAGGCGCGAGGAAGAAAATGCGCGCCGTCAAGAAGAGCAAGCCCGCCGCCAGGAAGAACAGTTGCGCGCACTCCAAGAAGAGCAAGCCCGCCGCCAAGAAGAACAACTGCGCGCACTCCAAGAGGAGCAAGCTAGGCGCGAGGAAGAAAATGCGCGCCGTCAAGAAGAGCAAGCCCGCCGCCAGGAAGAACAGCTGCGCGCACTCCAAGAGGGCATTCACAAGGATGTCATAGCTGCTCTCCAACAAAATGTGGAAAGGGTGGAAGCCGTTGAGAAGGAAGTTGAGGGCATAAGGACGACACTCGGTGAGGCCTTAGAGGACTATGACTCAAAGCTTTCTAAAATAGAGAAGAGGGTCGACTACTTGGAAACTCACAAATTACCGCGTAGTGTCGACATTAGCTCACCACCAGCAAAGAGCTTCAAAGTCCCTTACTTCGACGGCAAATCTTCTTGGGCCGCATTCAAGATCCAGTTTGAGACAATCAAGGAAACAAGCGGATGGACGGATGACGAGGCCCGATCTGCCCTTACAGTCGCACTTAGAGAGGAGGCTCTGAATGTTTTGGAGGCTCTTTGTGCTAGCAACCCTGGCAGGAGGATCACATATAACGAGCTACTTAGCTCTTTAGAGTCGCGGTATGGTGATAGTCATCTGGAACACGTGTACAGGGCTCAAATTAAAGACCGTACACAACGAGCCAATGAAACCCTGCAGCAGTGGTCCATGGAGATTGAGAGGCTCGTACGGAAGGCATATCAATCCTCGCCATCCACCATAGAAGCTATTCTTCTACAGTCATTTGTGGACGGGATTCGCGACCCGGAGGTACGTGCCACTGTACGTTTAAGACACCATACCAGTCTCAAGGAAGCTGTCGCTCATGCTTTGGAGGTTGAAGCTGTGCGCCATGACACAAGAGCTTGGAAGGTGAGGGAAGTGGTCACTACGGAGGGATTATCCACCCGAAGACGTTTTTTTAACCCAAGATGCTACGTGTGCAGCGAGCGGGGCCATCTCAGAAGTAACTGCCCTAAAATAAAGAACGTTCGGAGGCAGTCAGATGTGGCTGTATCTACTTCTGACCAGCCACAGGAAAACTAATTCCAGCCAGGGCTGCGGGGTGGGCGCTGGCCGGGGAATCTACAACCCCACAAATAGAAGTAAAACAGACAGTGGATGGAAACACCTTAGTAATACATGGCGCAATTAATGGAGTAGAATGTAAACTGACGCTGGATACCGGAGCATCTCGAACTGTTATTAATAACCGAAAACTAAAACACATTGCGGACAATAATTTACAAGATAAAAGGCACATCACTCTTATGACAGCCACCGGCCAGCGCATACCTGTTTGGGGGGAAAGGAAAATTGCAATCAAAATTGGGGACAACATCTATTGGCATAAAGCAATAGTTGCAGATATCGTCGATGATTGCATTATTGGATTGGACTTTCTTCAAAATCACCAGTGTACAATTGACATGAAACATGGAGTTTTACGATGCAGAAATAGAGAAGTGCCGATAAGTGGCGGAATTCACGGAAAAGTTTGCTGCTTGAAAGACACCACTCTTCCACCAAGATCGCAGACTCTAGTACCTGTCTCTTTACCTCAGAACAAGTCAGGCCGTCCATGGTCATGTGCTATTATAGAGAAGTTGGAAGATGAGAGCTCATGGATCCCGGTAAGAGTTGTTGTAGGTAAAGCTTCGACATGTATGGTTCCGGTTCTGAATACCAGTAATTCTACTCAAACCATTCGAAGAGGCGAAGATGTGGGGACTTGTGAAGAGATAGCCTGGTTAAGCAGATGTCAACCGAAAGAAAAGGTGTTGAACAAGGATAAAGAGCAAGCGATGAAACTTTTGGAAGGTTGTAAGGAAGATCTCACAAGTTCACAGAAGGCGAAAGCTGGAAATTTACTGTACCGATATTCAGATTTGTTCTCCAAACATGATGGCGATATAGGAAGAACCGGATTAGTTAAGCATAAAATTAATACTGGGGACGTAGCGCCTATTCGACAACGACCTAGACGAATTCCTTGGGCTAAGGAAAAGGAAGTTGACGACATGATCCAAGATATGAGAAAGAATAACATCATCGAACACTCCACTAGTCCTTGGTGTTCGCCAGTGGTACTAGTAAGGAAGAAGGATGGATCTACGAGGTTTTGCATCGATTACCGTAGGCTCAACGATGTAACCAAAAAGGATAGTTATCCCCTGCCTCGAATCGATGACACCCTAGACACTCTCAGCGGTATGAAATGGTTTTCGACTCTCGATTTGAAGAGTGGCTACTGGCAAGTGGAAATGGACCCCGTGGATAAGGAGAAAACTGCGTTTTCAACTGGAAAAGGGTTGTGGCAGTTTAAGGTTATGCCGTTCGGGTTATGCAATGCACCAGCCACATTCGAGAGATTAATGGAACGTGTTCTTGCTGGATTACTAGGAGAAGCCTGCCTTGTTTATCTGGACGACATAATTATTGTGGGACGTGATTTCGAAGACCATCTTCAGAAACTAGAAAAAGTATTCGATAAACTAAGGGAAGCTAATTTAAAGTTAAGTCCGAAGAAGTGCTCATTTTTCAGAAAGCAAGTGAACTACCTTGGACACGTTGTTTCGGAAAACGGAGTAGAAACGGACCCTAGCAAAATCACCGCTGTTAAAGATTGGCCGACCCCTAAGGACAAGACGCAAGTGAGAGCATTTCTAGGATTGTGCTCTTACTATCGACGGTTTGTGAAAGGCTTTTCTGACATTGCCAAACCCCTTCATAAACTAACCGAAGAGAGGAGACCTTTTGTATGGGACGATAACTGCGAATTGGCCTTCCAAGAATTAAAGAAACATCTTTGCCAAACACCGATCCTTGGGTATCCTGACACAAAGGGAGAGTTTATTGTCGACACTGATGCCAGCAACATTGGAATCGGAGGTGTATTGTCGCAGCGGAAGGGTAATCAAGAAGTGGTTATCGCATATTTTAGTAAGTCACTATCTAAACCGGAGAAGAATTACTGCGTAACTCGAAGAGAGCTACTTGCTGTAGTCAAAACCTTACAGCACTTCAAGAAGTACTTGCTAGGTCGTAAGTTTTTGATAAGAACCGATCACGCTGCCTTGAAATGGTTATTGGAGTTCAAGGATCCTGAAGGACAGGTGGCGCGATGGATTGAACAACTGCAAGAATTTCAGTTTGAAATAGAACATCGTGGGGGTAAAAATCACAACAACGCCGATGCACTATCTAGAAGACCATGTGAAGAAGACTGCAAGCATTGTCAAAGACAAGAGGCGAAGGAATTAGAGTCAATTAAAATTATTAGGACAGATTCGGTAGATGAACGTTGGAGCGATGATGCCATGAAGAAAGCACAAGAAGAAGATCGAGACATACGACCCATTCTGGAATGGTTAAGGAGTGGTAGACCAAAACCTAAGTGGTCTGATATTGCTCAATACAGTACCGCTACAAAGAGTTTGTGGGCTCAGTGGAAGAGTTTGCTGTTACACAATGGAGTGTTGTGCCGCAAATGGGAAACGACAAGAGGAAATGATAGCCATCTTCAATTAGTTGTACCTAAAATAAAAGTATCCGAGGTACTTCGAGCTTATCATGATGGTTCTTCTGGTGGACATTTAGGGGTAAGAAGAACGCTGATCAAGATCAAGGCGCGATTTTACTGGTTGCATTGTCGAGAGGATGTCGAGGACTGGTGTCGGAAATGCGAACAATGTGCTTCCGTCAAGGGCCCGCAAACCAGAAGCCGAGGTGCAATGAAATTATACAACGTTGGGGCACCTTGGGAGAGAATCGCATTAGACGTAGCAGGACCATTTCCGATTACTGACTCTGGGAACCGATACATTTTAGTAGTAATGGACTATTTTACAAAATGGCCCGAAGCATTCGCCATACCAAATCAAGAAGCAGTAACTGTTGCTAACAAATTGGTAAAAGATGTATTTTGCAGATTTGGTATTCCATTAGAAATGCACAGTGATCAAGGAAGAAACTTCGAATCACAGGTGTTTCAAGAAGTGTGTAAAATCATGGGGGTGCATAAAACTAGAACTACGCCTTGTCACCCACAGTCCGATGGAATGGTAGAGAGATTCAATCAGACTTTAGAACGACATCTAGCCAAGGTTGTAGATAGTCATCAAAAAGATTGGGACGAGTATTTATCACTGTTTCTTCTATCTTATCGGACCGCCCTACACGAAAGCATTGCAATGACACCTGCCTTTGCCAATTTCGGAAGAGAACTACGGTTACCAGCGGATTTGTTAAGTGGTTGCCCACCAGATACTCCCAGTTGTATCACCGAATATGCCAGTGATCTAAGAGCGAAGATGATTGATGTTCACGAGCAGATACGAGATGCAGGGCTACAAGCAAGTGAACGCATGAAAACGCGTTACGACCGAAAGGCGACAGGAACGAAATTCGAGGAAGGCTCTTTGGTATGGCTGCATAACCCAGTGAGAAGAAAGGGTAAATCACCAAAGCTACAACCCAGTTGGGAGGGGCCTTATAAGGTTGTAACGAAAATTAACGACGTCACTTTCCGAATTCAACGAACATCTAGAAGTCCAGCTAAGATCGTTCATGTGGACCGGTTGGCTAAGTACCATGGCAACAACGATGCTCGAGACGAGCATAACTAAGGAGGGGGGTAGTGTCGCGTAATATAGTGTGAACTCGTCATAATAGCACGCCTGTACCATGCCTAAGAATGGCGAATGTCAATTTTTAACTTATGTCAATTACATGACAGGAACAGTTTATTACAAATTCTAATGTGTTAGAGAGAGACAAAACACTTTCGGGAAAGGATTCGAAATTACTAGAAACATTTTGAATTTTCGATACTAGAATGTTCTAATATTTATGTATATAAAAAGGCCGGCAGTGTGTCGAGGGTCAGTTGACATCGAGACGAAGTTGAGTGAAGACTAGAAATACGAAATAGTGGAAAAGTGAAGAGTTAGTTAAAGTACTAGTGAAGAAGTATTGAGAAGGAGTATTGAGAAGAGAAATACAGTGTTCAGAGACTAGTGTTGTGTACAGACTGTGCGTGTATTCAAAGTGAAATAAAACATCCTTAGTGCAAGAACGCTTATAATTTCCGATCCCCGAACTTCGTTAATTTTGAAGTCGGTGCCAGCCAGGACGGACAGATTTATCTTGCCTTTGCAATGGACTTTCGAACAGTATTTTGATTATGTTTACAAATTTATAGATTAATCGAATATGTGTCTATTTAAGGTTATTTTGCTTTGGCTTGCAACGACTTCAGAATTAACGAAGTTCTTAAAAGTATTATTTTCTACTTTTTAGTTTAGATTTGTTTAGTTTTGAAGTCGGTTTTTGTTTTTTGTTAAAAATAATTTATTTTCAAATTTTTTGCGGAAAGTAGATACTTATTTTGTTTATGTAAAAAAAAGAATTTTCCAAATCGGTCCAGCCATCTTCGAGTAATGGGGAACATACATAAAAAAAGTCCCCAACGAATTGAGAACCTCCTCCTTTTTTGAAGTCGGTTAATAAGAGCCTGAAAGAATTTACCTATCGGTCTATAATTACGTATAATTTTGAAAGAATTTTCTTTTAACTCCTAACCGTTGAGGAGTTGTACCTTCCATTATTAGCTCAACCACAGGAGATGATGATTATCAGAAGCAAATACTTGAACAGCTTTAGAAAATATATGAAAAACGTAATAAGTGCCTATAAAATTTGAGAGTTGTCTTCGATTTCCCTGGGATCCCATCATCAGGTCGTGACTTGGTGACTATGGGACCAACTAGAAACTATACCCTTTCAAACAAAAAAGGAATTTTCTAAATCGGTCCAGCCATCGTCGAGTAATCGGGGAACATACATATAAAAAAAAGTCCCCGACGAATTGATAACCTCCTCCTTTTTTTGAAGTCGGTTAAAAATGAAGAGAATCGTGACACTTTTAGATAATTATTATTTATTGATATTGTCATGCTTGTGATCTTTATTTCAATGCATGTATCATATTTTTTCATATTATATAGTCTCTTGGATGAACATCGTGGTCATCAAGCCATTATAATTATTGATAATTCTAAAAATAATTCATGTAGCAGCCCGCAGTTGGAATGTTACATCTCCATATATCAGAGGACTTCCTCCTTTACCAACCAGAGCAAGTCTAAGGAGCAGATTCTCCGATGGTCCCCCCTAAATTACATTTTGGTGATCGCAGTCCAATCTCTTATAAGTTAACCAGTGTAACTATTCGAAAGATCAATCAGATACACAAGACGCTGAATTAAAAAACGTTATCTAACTACTCACAGCATAATATGACGCTATAAAAAGCAGTAATTGTATAAATAAATATTGCGAGACCAGCCTACCGATCCCGAAAGTAAAAAATATTTTCATTATGCAGTACAATTTAATATTCGGCACTGCGGTGTTCCATGCCTTAAATAAATCTTTTATTCTAGATCAAATTGTTGTTATACGAATACCGTATGCTTATGAGATTGTTGCTTATGAGCTTTGAAATAGTTCTTAAAATATATGAATTTCGATGAACTGTTTTAATAATTTAAATTGTTATATAGCATCAACAGCGACGTTAGGTCGCTAAATTATTTCTTTTTAAATGACCGTCGAACAAGCTTTTGCTTTTATAATATTGGTAAGGGTGAGGGCCTCATGATACATAAATTGCATCTTTTTACGTACATAGAAAAAAAATCGAAATAGGCTATGTTATGTAAATTGACTATGTTTTTTTCAATATCTAAAGCTTTAAAAGCTTTTAATCTAAGGCTTATTCCTAGACATCCTAAATCTATACTAATATTATGAAGAAGTAAAGTTTGTGTGTTTGTATATTTGTTAAATTGTAAGGGGTAATCTCGGGATCTACTGAACCGATTTTAAAAATTCTTTCACCAATAGAAAGCCACATTATTGCTGAGTGTCATAGGTTATATAAAAAACCGAAAAATAAAAAGGCTTTTACGTGGTAGTCCGTTTTGCAAAGTGAATCGGAGAAAAAACGGTCGAATTAAAGCGTTTCTTACGAACGCTGCCTTAACTATGAAAGATATATTTTTGAGTTCTAGAGAAAAGATGTGGAGCTTAAAAATGCATACAAAAAAGTCAACGACAGCATATGTCTACTACCTTTTACATTTAAGTTACAAAAAGTAGTTTTTTTTTAATATAAGTATAGATAATTTAATTTTTAATATTAATAAAATACCTACGTATAATCCTCCTTTTGGCAGTTAGAAATTAAAACATAACACTCTGTACTAAAAAAGGATTATTAACATTATGCCCAACGAAGTGGGCACGGGTCACCTAGTTTATTATATATTTGAAGCATCAAAAATTTTATAATAAATGTCATACCAATCGGTACATTGGATTTTTTCATATGTACTCGAAATTGTAAATTGGGCTTTATAATAAACTTGATTTCTTGGATTGTGAAACAATAGGCAAAAGCTTTCTTCTGTCATTTCATGTCAGATTTTCTAGCAATAAAAATGATTAAATTTTAATAATATATAAAATATGTTGCAAATATATTTAAATCGTAAAGAATTGGAACTTCTATTATAAGTGCTTAAGTTTTTACATTATGTTTCTATTTGCTTTTGAGCGTTTGTGTTTGCTTTATACCCTAAATGCTGTATGAATTTGGATGAAATTTAGTAGTTATAATATACACATAGAAGATAATATATAGTATAAAGAAATTAGTACATAGACTATGACTAACGTTAGAGTAAAAAAAATCTGTTTGTTGCCAGTAAATAAATAAATGTACACTATATTTTATTCACTGCAGTGTGCAGGCTAATCCCAATTTATATGAACCAAGAAAAATTGGCTATCAGTCCTTGGATAGTTCAGAAACTAAACACATCTATTTCAACGTTTATCAACTGAAAACACGATTTATTTTTAAATCTATATACGTGATTAATATAGAAATGTCTAAAGAGAAAATATTTAGTAATAATATATATTAGAGAATTGAACTGTCTACAGCTTACAAAACATTCTAAAGAATAATTTTGAACTATTATGCTCTTAATATGGTGTGTAATAGAATATTTTCTTTTTGTTAACTGAAGGAATCGTGGTACATTTTTCTATAAAGTTGAAATGGAAAATATTAAACAACTAGTTTTAGCTCATAGAATCTAGGATATATACAGTGTCTGCTTCAAACACTTAAACCTACCTACTTTTGTTACAATAATTAATCAAATTAAGTACTTTTAAAATACGTACATTTTTCAAATTTAAATTAGGTAGTTATATATAATTAATATAAGTGATATGTTCTCTGAAATGGCTGGACCGATTTTGACGGTACTCACTCGCAGATAAATAAATTTTATAAGGAGTAACTTGGGCTATTTATTGGTATGACGTTGCGGGCCGGGCTTTCTAGTTTAAAATATTAGTGAAATAAATAAATGTTTTAAAACCATATATGTTATTAAAATGTTTTACTTTATTATAAACACAACAGTGTATTAAAATTTAAAAGAATGGAAATAAAGCACAGTTACAAATTATGTTTAAATATAAGTAAAGTTTTCTTTTCACTTTAACATAAGCTATGGGAACTTTGGCCCAGTTGAACGACGAAATAAATAAATGTTCTTTGGTGACTTTCGTAACTATTGTAAAGTTTGAGATTATTGCTATCATTTTTGAATAGTTTTGATTTTGCATACAAACCCCAAATACTTAAAAAACGAGGTCTCTTATAAATAAGAATAAGAATTGGCCTTATGGCCTTGGCTGATAATATTAAAAAAAGTTTTATGAAACCTCTGTTCTACTAACTTTTTCACGTCTTTATTTGAGGTCGGTTCTCTGCACAATCAATCTGCTCCACAAAAATCATTCTGCTCCACAAATAACTTCCCTGGGTCGTTGTTTTCCATGTCTTTCACAACTAACAGACATCCACAAAGGTCTGGGTCTTCGGCGCTGTTTTGGCCCTTTTCTGTGATATAACAATTTCCAGGCGATGTGATCTGACAGCCTGTTCACGACAGGGCCGTACCATCATTATCGTTCTATTGCTTACTTATCTTGTATCGGTCGTACCTTAAAAGTTACTCTGATGAAAAAGTTTGGCACTTTGCCCAGAAGGGTGACTCCGGCAGGCACCTGAGCATTTTCATTTCGACGGCGTGTAGCTTCGGATTGTTGTTTCTTGAGCAGGCAGCCTTCCGCTCCATACGTCATTGTAAGTTTTATTGCAGTTTTGAACATTTCAACCGGATATTTTCTTATATTCAGAAAAGCTTAAAAACCGGCAACCTAACAGAAATGTCTTAAAAGTAAAAAAAAAAAAATCTTTTACTTTCGAAATTCAATTAACTTAATAAAAAGTCACTGTACAAAATATTATGGTAAATAGGAATAATAATTTCGTGCAAAAGTCAAGTACGTGTAGTCAAATGAAATGTACGACTTCAAAACAATTACTAAATCTAAATATTAAAATGCAGGTAGAGCAAAGAATGTAGGCAGAAGTATTTATTAGTGAGTGAGTCGCATTGCAGATACGGTCTATCTTAATTCACTTATAATTATTATCGTTAGACAATACAGCTTAGTCGTATATCATTTTGCTGTTACACTTATTGCGTAACAAATTTTAATTACTCCTCTTAGTTGGTATTATTTAGTGATAAATAGTGCCGGTTGATTATTGTCATACATATACCTAGCAGTAATAGGGATGGTAAGATAGACTCTCATGATAGACATCATGTCAATTTTTGAGCTCTCCATAGCTATGTCAATTATAGCCATATTTAAGAACTGGTAGAAGATAAATTATTTTACGGTACGTCTTAACTGCTAGTATAGATTCCTTAGAAATGAGATATTATCCACGAAAAAAAGTATCCTATATCAGGGCCAAACAGGATAACCAGATATCATCATACCCATCAAAATATGTCCAATGGTTTTCTCATGATGCGATCACCGACCAAAAGATAGACAGACAGACAAAAATTTTATAAACTATAGATTTGGAGTCTATATCGTTAATAATGACTATGTTAATTAGATGTCAAAAAATATCCAGTTAATATATTCGACATTATAAATGAAACTACCTTTTCGGATTTTGTCGCGGATTTATTTTGATTTTTAGTTCCCGACGTTTCGAATGCTTTACAGCAATCATGGTCACGGGAGAGACTAAGGTATTTGACGTCTCATAGGTTTATATACTTGTTACAGACAGTGCCTACCCACAATTTACAAAAATTTTGAAAATGGCATCAGAGTACCTTATAAAATTTTAATTCTAAACATTTATATTTAAATTTAAATAATTTAAAAATAATTTATAATTATGGCAATATTATTAACTTATTTTTAGCTAGTATTATTATAATTTTTATTTTAATATTAGTTATTCAAAAGTATTATGTAGTGTTGCTATTCTAATAATATGTATATTTTCTTACCTATAAATTGTTTATGCTAAGTTGCATTTTATTATTTAAAGCATTCGAAACGTCGGGAACTAAAAATCAAAATAAATTCGCGACAAAATCCGAAAAGGTAGTTTCATTTATAATGTCAAATATTCGCGTAAATCTAAGAAAGTATTAATATATTCGACACAGAATTTTATACATATGTATTATGTATAGATGACATTTTATACTAGTTCGTATCGAAAATTCACCAAACATGCAAGTAAGTAGTACGAGCATGTTTGAGAATTTATTTACAAGGTTCTTTAATATTTCAATTTTCTATCTAATAAACTGCTGTAGCAATTGTAGTATTATAAGGCATGACCTTATAATTTATATCTACTTTGTTAAGTTTTTGTCTTAAACTAAATAAACATCTTTATGACTTAGACACAGAATTGCTCTACATTGCCTTTTATTTTAACTCTATCCTTACAATAACAAAATAAACATTCCTTTGTTCAATACTTGAATGTTTTGAATTAATCACAACTGTTTCTCTACTTTAATTAATGTTGGCAAAATTTTAATTGAGAACTTTGTACGCTATAGTCAGAAGTGTAGAAATAAGTTGTATATTTGACAAATTTTTATTGCAAGTTTAGATATTGCATTTGTATTTATTTTTTGAATATTTCATTGTATCTCACTAAAACGTGGTTGTTAAGCCTGGGACAAAATGTAAGTATTGATATCCCAGATGGTTTAAAAGTTTTTACTAAAGTTTTCAGAACAATCCCTGTGCTACTACTGCGAAATATAGGAAGTTTCGAAAGCACGTAAACATGCCTCCTCTAGAGTTAATTGTATTGACAAAACAATATAATTCACTACTTAGGTACATATTCACAAGCCCAATGTGTAGAAATATAAAATGTTTTTTAAAGCTACTTACAAAAATCTTTTAAAGACCAAAAATATAGATCTTGTCTAAATAAACCCACACTAAGCGAAAGTCCTTTTTATATGGGATTAACGATAAAATAGATCGTTTCACATTTGTAATACGACGGTAAAAATACAAGCACTTTGTTCGTGCCTATATAATAATGTCTGAACAATTATATTTTCCTATTTCCTTTGTTTATATAAATGGTAAAAAAATATTAAATATTGAGCAAACTTTCATATTGAGTTCTTAAAAAATCTAGGTCATTAGATGTATGCGTAGAAAATTATTAAGCAAACTACGAGTAAATAGAAAACTCACTATTAAGGAAAATACTCATTATAGAAATCGCGGTAATGAAGTACCAGTAGATGTGCTTTGATTTTTGTTTTAAGTAGTACAAATACAAATCATTAATCATTTACTTTAGTTAAAATACTTTACATTTACTATGGTAAATTTATTAATTAATGACGTACTTATTAATATATATATTTCCATTTAATGCCTGTTTTGACTTCACATATTTTTTTTGCTTATCCCAATCCCAATCTTAGTTTAAGCGGCAATGAGCAAGCGTAAATAAATAGAATACTGCATCTGCAATTCCTACGAAAAGTTTTTTACCCTGCTTTATTTATAAAACATCAATGTATATTTCTAAGAGGATTAGTTTTCTTCTTTATTGACGATCACCTGGATCACCTGGATGAAATAATTCCTTGTGATAATATCGAAGTATAAGGCGTTATCCTTATTTTTTTACAAAAGAGTCCCAATATTTCCCAGATTAAACATCGCCCAGAACTCACTAGCACTTGAAGTACCGCAGAGCTGTAACAGAAATAATTAAAGCGGTCAAGTGTGGTCGCAAGTCGCGGCTTGTTAGTGAACCTTGCACTCTCCTCTGTTTCATACATTCTATTTTTATACTCAGCTAAGAAGAAAATACTTGAAACAACCGTGTTATAAAGATGTCTTAGGAAGCCTTTGATTTGACAGACATCTGACGTAGTGGTAGAGTAGCTCTCCGCTAGAGCTTACGGGCCCAAATCTTAAATTAAAATAAATTTTAAGCATTAATAACAAAAGTTGAAATAACAAAAGGAGGTTCAACAATATCTGAAATGAAACAATTAATTTATATGTACCGGTTCTTGCTAACCTTATACACTTTTAGACTGATAAGTGATAAATGCAAAAATTACCACTTGATAGATAATAGTGATCGCGCGAGGCTTAATTGCGAGCGATACGTGAACTGATTTGATTTTATAAATTAATTAAAATAATAGTGAAAGCGCTTGTCGTGAGAAATGATATGTTGCAGTAGGTACGGTAGCACCGTACATTATAGAAACTCCAAAAAGTTTACTCTTATTGTTCGTATAAATGAAATTGTATAATATATCATATAACCTAATCTGATATAACGCAGTTATATCTGCAACAGGTTTATGGACATTTTAGTTTTAACGTCAATAAAGCCTCCCGTACATTATACGGATGGTAAATATTTACTCTGCTACCAACACTACGCTATGCAGATACTCGTTACGTAGAGTGATAAGCGGTATATTTCAACAAAAATGTTGTGAATATTCTAGTTTATTCAACATGTTTTCTGTGTGCACTGTAGTAGTAATTGTAGAGTCCAAATAATATCTACTTGCTTGATTTCAAGAAGAGACCAAGTAAACATTTTAATATATAGAATTATAGTTTACTAGCAACTTACTTCATATAGGAATGATAGGGTACGTTCTAACGTAACTTTAGAGTTTTATACTTTTTTTATTATTAATTCCTACTTCAACTTTTACCCTCATTTTGACTTTCTTGAGAGACCCATTATCCCGGCCATCAACTGACAGGTAACCGTGACACTATTTCCTAAAACCCATAATAGAACCCTACCACTGTAGTGTAATGGATTGTTAATTAATATCCCATTGGATACTGAAAAAAATCCAGTTTTATGATTATACATTTAAATAGGCCTAAATAAAAAGTAAATTTCATACAGGAAGTTTTCATTCGGCTCGTGAAATGCTGTAATAAAAACCGTAATCTTTCCTGTGGAGCATCTCTGTGGCACAAATGTCGTGATTAAACATTCAAGTGTAATCGTGACCTCTGATTCAGGCCACATATTTAAGGTCATTATTCAACTGAAGCTAAGCTATGCTTTATTACGCTATATGAAATTGATGACATATGTATAAAGTTACATTTCCTAACTATTATCCTACAATAAATTAATTTTTGGCTAATACTTGTACTGGTGTCAAAATTAAATTAAATTGAGTTATTTACAAATAAATCGATTCTTTAAAGAAATTGAGATAAGCAATCGATTGAAGAAATATAACATCTATAATATGCTGTGCTTTTTCATAACAAAACATAGAAGTTAAAATAATCGCATCGCTCATCATACGACATTAGCTTTAAACTGCATCGTAGATCGAGACTGCTTCATTAAGCTCTAGGGAAGTCTGGATGACTCTCTGCAAGTGTAAAAGTATCCAAGCAAAATAAGTTGAAAAGCTTAACATCGTTGGCACAATTTTTAACGGCAAGCATTAAAATAAGTTAACTAATCTGACCTTAAGTGCTTTTCTTAAGAAGTTTGTAGTTATTTCTAGTTTCAAAATCCTAACGAAGTTCTGCTCAACCATATATCCATATTTCATAACTATAGTAATTTATACTTATTACTTTTTAATAATTTATAATATAAAATTATCACTACTTTTATGTCTTCTATGAGTTTGGAATAAAATTAAATAATTAAGACACATAATATTAAAATAAATGTGACTATGAACGAAATCATTGACATGTCCATGTGCTTCATATGTATACCGCAATTATATAATTATATAATTGTTTATATAATGGATGATAAAAAGCCTAATTATAAGTTTTTAGTCTCAAAAAATAAAATCAAATTAAATCTTTATTTTAACATACATGTAAAACACCCTTTAAAATAAATATCCTCTTAATTAATGAACCAAGTTAAGCTTGGGTGGGTGGGTGTTAAAATTGTAGCAAAAATGCTCATTTCTTAATTCCATACAGTAAGTGAAAATGAGAAACGGTAATATATCAAAATGCACGCGATGAAGGCGAACAATAGATCTAATATCTCCATGAAAGGGTATAGAAAATAATTTTCATTTCTTTACAATACATAATGATTTTAATATTTTATTCCTAGATTAACTTTAAAAATATAGTTAATTTTTTCATTGAATTTTAATGCTAACAATGTATTTATTTTTTATATGAGTACTACAATGGTAATGTGCCAGTTTCTACGAACTGCGTCAGTATTAATTATCCGCAAGAAAGATGCTTGCCACTTATTTCATGTGTATGACTTTAAAAGAGTCCCTTTTTTGAAGTACTTGATTCGAGTACATAAAAGTTTTTGTGATATTTGAATATATAAAGTTTTTGTTTAAGCTGAAAAGTTTGTAACAAGTTCTGCTTACAATTAATAAGCGCAAACTCTTATAACACTATTTATTTGCAGTTAAACCTCGCTTCTAATTAGGAACGTTATTTTTAATGATATAAAAAGTAAAGAGGAAGCAAATGGCAATTAAGAATGAAAATTTTACTAAAGTGTAGCTGAATGATATAACTGCGTTGAATATGGCGTGCGTAATTAGATTAACCCCTTTTAATTTTTTACGGTTAACTTTAAAATGTTTCGTTTTAAAAGTAAATAACCTTTTCTTTATTTACTGTTAAATACGTATGTACGTTTTACATATAGGAGGTATTTTTTTATTTATATTGGACCTACGAATGTAGTTTTGTTCTAATTGTAAAATCACTAATCTTGGTAGAATCACTTTCAATTTCCCTCAAATCTCAATTTTTTTATAAATCTTTCCATTTTTCCCCAAAAAACCTTTTTCGAACTATCATAATATACATTATAACGACAAAATTAGCCACCTTATTGTAGGCTTATTAAATGATGTGATGAACTATTTTAATATATTTTTAAAAATAATTATCACTCTGCTCTACATATTTTATTATGCATACTCTATTTTATTACTATAAGTTCATGTATTTAACGAGAAGCCACGCTTCCCACATGATTCCTCATTGTAGGTTTTTAAAGCCAACCCTTATCATAATTTTCATCTGACATGAATTCCATTGTTATTTTTAACACCCTAATTTATCTGTCATATTCAAACATGTAAATTAAAACCTGGCCAAATAGCGATTTTCATTTAAAAAGATGATCAAAATTCTAAAAAATTATACCAGTCGCTCTTGAGTAATATAGCACAGATGGATAGACAGACAGTGACGCAAACCGGTTACAATATTAATAATTTATTATTTAAAACTAAAAGCGTATTTCTTTTAATTTTGGTAATTTAAAAACATGTAAGTTGCAAAGTTAATAATGCAATTCTCGTAAATCAGTAAGTGAATGTAATGTATAACGTAATATAACACAAACTCTGTATGTAACAAAGTGCGATCCATGTTATAAGTCTTATCGAGATTTTGATAGGGTTCTAATAATAATGCTGCTAGCTAGAAAACAAGAATTTATAAAGTTAACAAGACTACTACATATCTAAGATTTGTACGTGATCCTTTTCACTCAGGGAACATTGACTGAAAATTGCTGTAGTGGAAACGATTGGGTGTTTCAAACATTTTATACGTGTGAGGTTCAAATTTTGACGCGATGAACGTACTTGAAAAGTCATGAAATAGATTGTTGTTGAGAGTGTTTTTCCAACCCTGTTTTTTTTTTATTTTTTTACGATTTTAGATATGTTCAGCGTTGATTAGAGATTTATTTATTTATATAAAACATTTAGTTCATATCTATGCTAACGTAACAATAATAACTGCATTAGTAAAAAAATGTGTGAAAGCCTCTGAAGAAAATTGTGCAACTATCACACAAACTATGTCTATACTGTAAAATTTTGTCATTGCTAATGCAAGATATAATAAATTCATGTAAATGCTAGTACAACTTTGATTGATTTTGCGTCATGTGACCGCGATCAGCTTTGTGTGTATAGAACAAACTAACGAGTGGTTTTACAAGAGCAGCCCCCCTCCACCCCCTCAATGTAGATATTAGGAGGTAACAATGTTTGTTAAGAATGAATTAAGAATTTAAAAATATATATTGTAAAAACTTAATGTGTAATAAACACCATACGAGAAAGCCAAGATCTGACGAGCTTTTTTCCTTCAGATATGTACAGATATAATTACGTGTTCAAATATTATTAGCTTTTTCAGGATATTTATGTGTTCTTGGAATGAGTTCTGTTTTCTTTATACTAAGTACTGTGCTTAGACGGCTGGATAAAATTCAGTATGAAGTGGGTAGCCATTTTCCCCTCGATTCGAATAGGGTTCGTACCTAAGTACATTTAAGTTTTTTTAATGGAAACAAAATTAATTTTCTAAAATATATTAGCCTAAATTACACCTTATCTGATCACAGCTACTATACAGTCTACCAATGAAAATCCTGTCAAAATATATCTAAAATGAATATTGTAGATTAGTGACATTTTATCTCAGGTTTATTATAACAAATTACATAATGTGTTAAAACAAAATGTTTAATTCTACGGAACCCTCGGATCCCGAATATAACTCGCATTTATCCGATATTTCTAACTTATTCTTAATCATTTCACTAAACGCTTGATGTGCTCGTATGTTTTATTCAAGGCAACATTTACTCCGAGGCGCCGATGCGGAACTCAACGACTGCATTTTTAAAAGCATGCATTTCAGCGAATTCTCCAGCCTCTTTGTTTGCTTACTAAATATTCACCAGGTAAGAGATAACTTACGACCTTCTAACTTGCATTTTTTCTACTAAAAATACACACTTTATTACAAACAATATATTTTTTAGTTTATTTTTCTATGTATATAATAGGTTATATTTTAATATAAGTATACTATCAACTCACACTCGCGACGGTAACTGTATGAAACGATTTCCATGACTGTTTTTAAAGTCTAAGAACCTCGAAATATGTCATCATATGAAGATGTAGCCCTTTTTAACGTCCTACTACGGGTCCGTAGTCCGTAGATCAGATCGTCATCCACCACGCTGGCCTAGTGCAGGTTGGCGGCTGTATCAAAAACCTCTTTAGTTTTCTCAGACATGCATGTTTCCTTTTTATGTTTTACGTCTCCTTTAGACAAGTGGTAATCATGTTGGAAATAAATCTCACATGAAAATATCTGAAACCCGGGATAATCTCGCTTCACGTAAGCAGCCTCAATCATAATGACTTTTAAATTCATACCCTTAAAGTGTGTTTTTTTTTGTTATATAAGTTATTCAAGACTGTAACACGAATCACTAGTGATTTAAGTTTTTACATAGCAATGGTTAGATGTAATGAAAAACCTAATCTAGAAATCCTACGAAGCCTGCACAAATCACAGTCGGCGAAGGTGCAATTTGCGCGAAATTGAGTGTTGGGAGGCAAACGGCACTCCTCTACAATTGAGTTAAATTGAAAAATATAATTAAATTGAAGTTCTAAACTACGGCAACTAGTTTTGTTTCTTCTTTACCTATATAGCAATTTAGTATGTGAAATAAATATTCATTATATTACAATAATATAATGAATATTTATTTCTCCACATATTTTAGTCATTTCCTTACTAACTTCCAAGTAATTTTGTACGCTTTTCCGATTAGTTTATATTTCCGGTCAGTTCCATTTTAATATAATATTCGATCAAAGTTGTGAGAATCCCGCAGGAATTTGCCTAATGGAAGTAGTAATATATATCACTTATCACTACGAACTGATGTAGTTAGTTCCAAATAATAAACAAAAAGTAGGTTTTATTTTTAAAATCTTATAATGAACAAAAGACTGGTGATTATTTTACGATTTATAACATACGACAGTAATAAAAATAAACTGTTTCACACAAAGAAACAGACAAAAAATCATATAACCATTGTTTTGGGTTCTATTTGGCTAATAAAGCTCCCAATAATCGATTTGCTCACATATCTTCTTTGTACAGACGATCAGTTACAAATTATTATTGCTTGGTGTTTCACCTGGAATTCGTAATACCCCTTGTCAAAAGTTCAAAGTGAAATTGAAATTAGAAACTTCAGATATCGGAATATATAACAAGAAAATTGCACATTTAAGTTTGTATGTAGTTGAACTGTAATTGAATCGTAGAAGCCGCTCGTCATCACTGACAGTTTTACAATTCTATTTGTTCATGGTTTGGTCACCGCGCCTTGATGTGACGCACAGAACACTAATACTCCTACCGGACGTTTCTTGAGGTTACTTCATTTAAAATTACTTTTTTCTTTTATGTACAAGACTAACTGGCAACTGCTACGTTTCTTATAGTTGTTTAGGTATTGGTGAAATAAAAAATTCCTTTATCTGAGTTTGGTTCTGAAAATTTTAAGATCGACTTTTTTCAATTCAACAGAATATTATCTACTTATTTCAATATATCAAGTATTGAAATAGTTTTCTAAAAAATGCCTTCTGTGCCTCTGACAGCTGCCTTATAGTGTTATAAAATTAAAGTCCTCTTGTATTCAGGCTTTTTTAACTTCCCACATGTACTCTGTGGGCCTCCCTTCAATACGAGGGGAATCAGGCCATGGTTCACCAAATCACCACACAGGCCAAGTGGGTTGGCGGACTTCAAAATGTCTCTCGAAAACTTGCTAGATTCTCTCCGACATGCAGGTTTCCTCGCGATATTTTCCTTCACCGTAAGACAAATGGTGATCATGTTACAAATGATTATAGAGGACTTACACGAAAATATCAGAGTTGCGAGACCTCGATTTGAACTCGTTTCACACGGTTATTTTAGCGAGCGTGTTAATACTGTTTCTCCTTAATTAAATAGCATCATGACACTTCCTTACAACGTTTATTTAAACAATTATAAAAAAATATTACTGAACCTTAGCTTTAAAAGTATGAAAGTAAAAAGTGGAATATCCAGCATACTCACACGCATACAGATCATACAAAAATACAAACAAAGAGAAAATATTTGGTCTTCATATTAATAAAAATATAACTCAAAAAATGTTAAACATTATAAATTTTAAGAGAAGAATACTAAAAACAATTCACATATTATTATTATTTTACATGCGGTAGTAATATAATTGAATGTCATCAGAACATTTACAGCTTTGTTTGATGAAAATGAAAATTTTGAGGTTAAGGCAAAAACCATTAAAACCAAGCTAAGACTAAAATAATATACATTTTAATAAAAATTTAACTCAAAAACATTGTTAAACGCTATAAATGTTAAGTTAGGAAACGCTAAAGACAATTTACATAATTTTACATGCAGTTGAAATGTAATTGAATGGTATCCGAGCATTTGCTTACAGCGGTCGGTGCCAGGCGCTGCTTCCGCTTTACTAACAGTTTGCTTTAAATTATATTGACTGAATCAACATTGGCTTTAAATGCCTCATAAAAATTGTTTTATGGAGTTATACCTGCGAGTCTGTCTACTTTATTTATTTTTCAGCAATAATCTCTCAGTTTATTTACTCGTCATCGGGTATAAAATTAAGTAGATAGGGCCCACATGGTATAAGCTATAATATATTATTTTAATTTAGTCATTATGTGTTTTAATTATGGTAAAATTTAATTGTAAAATAATTAAATAATTAAACCAAATTAGAAATATCAATTCACCTTCATTTAGACACGGGTAGATATTTACTTTTTGTAAATTATCAGGATTCTTTTTTATAAACATGGTTTTGTGATGTTATCAAGAAAGTTAGAGCCTTAAATGGGAGGAATGTTTATGAAACAAACTGTTTGTACAGGAAGCTCGGTTCTCTGCAATGCTGTAAAATATTGATAACTTGCGCAAACTGGCTTCCCGTTAGAAAATAACGCCTCGATGAAATGGCCTTTATTTTTCTCATGAGGACTCCGTCTTTATTTATAGTTTGTACTGTCTATTTAATCTGTTCTATTCCGTGATTTGATAGGCTCGAACTTATTAATCATGAGTATTTAAATTATATATTTAAATTATAATAGTATTAAAAGAATGGTATATAAAAAAACAAATTTAATGAATGATAACGATAACATTAAGTCAAATTTATATAAATATCTTTTCCTCTACTTAAAAGTTAAGTATACCTTATAATAAAGCCATATCTATATAAACTTCCGTGGTTAATCTGAATTTTATAATGAAGAAAAAAACATCGCAAAATGTTATTTCAAGTTAGTTTAAGTTAGTTTTCTATCCTTACTCCAGATGTGCACATCCTTTGCCTATCTATGTACGTAATACCATTCAAATCGGACCAGCCATTTTAGCGAGAAGGAGGAACAACTATTCTACTCGTGCAAACTTTTGCAATTATAATAGTAGTCCGATATGCAGTTTGTGAATATGTTGTGATATACTTTGCTGTACAATAACACAGCGTTAGAGCGCTGCTAATCAAAAGTTACCAACCAGTCTATAAAATTTTACTACTTTCTAAAAACGTATATGTTATAATAGAGTTATCATGTAAATTATATTTGTATATTTTAATGACAAAATTTTGCAATGAAAACCCTAATTAATTATAGCGTCTTAGATTTAATTTCCTTTTCCCTTTTATTTGAAAGTTAAAGTACTAAGTACTTTAAGATTCAAATTTATCTTACTTCAGTTGGTTATACTACATAATATGTATTTAATTTTTGAATTATTATGTTATAGTTATTACTTATTACTTCTAAAAGCCCCATTTTATTTTATGCTCAAAATATGAAGCTAATTTGTAGGAACATATAAAAAAGAACGAAAAGCTTTCTATCTTCACGTCAAGTTCGACTTGCTAGTGAAAGTAGTGTAAAATTGCACTCGTACCTCTTCTGGTTTCTTTTACGTTCTATCGATTTAATTATTTTTAAATAGATAGATGTGCCAGAGGGCAATTTAACTTTTATCCTAGTACATGAAGTAGTTCAGTGGAGTGAATTTTACGCAGAAACTTATTTAAGCAGACAAGCTATTCATTATTATGTGAAACAACAAAAAAAAATGTGTGGAAAAAATATTAGGTACTAAAATTTCTGTTCCTAGAGATGTACGTCTTTCTTAAGAAAAAATAAACAGAGAGAGAGAGAGAAGTTGAAAAATTATGTAAATACAATGAAAGTTACTATTGCTTATCCAATTTAATATTAATATAAAAAGACATTAGGTTCCACCGAGACTTGAACTCGGATCGCTGGATTCAGAGTCCAGAGTGCTAACCATTACACCATGGAACCGGTGCTTTCAATGTTCGAATATTCATAGTCATTGTGAGCATGACCTGTTTTATCTCAAAATTTTAAAATAAGATAGGTTACCTTTAGGTTAGCTTACTTTTGCGTTAGGTCAATTGTAAAAGGATTTTCTTAATTTCACAATTATTTTTACTTAATAGTAACCTTTCCTTTCTTTAATTACACATCATAGTAAATAAATAAATAAAAAGCAGTGAGATAATTTATCAGTTCGTATATCACAAATATTTTATTCGAAAACTACACTATTTGTACTACAATATACATATTATATTAAACAATATTGTAGTCAAATTACGAATTTTGTTGAAATGTATTGTATTTGTAATCTCTAATCAATAAAAATTTTTGGCTTTTAGGGCTGCCTTGGGCATAGATAATGTGGAGGAGGATAAGGCGGAGACTTTACAGACTAGACTCTAAACCTCTTGTGCCCATACTTGATTCGTGCATTAATAACAACTGTCAATGCTCTTGGAGGATCATAGGCCTTCCAATTTGTCTTTAGTTAGTAAAAATTTCCTTATTCGCCTTTTAAATGAGATTTAAGTTAAAATATGGCAATCGAGAAATGAATTAAAGTGAACCACCTACACGTGATTCATATGAATCAATCTAAAAAGACAATTTATTACATTATGAAAAGGCTGCTTGTCTTTAATAAAAAATGTCCCTAAAGCAAATGCTGGTTATATTTTTCTTTAGCAAATAAATAAATGTCGCTTATCTCATGTTTAAGTGTTTTATTATGAGTAGTAGTTTTTGTGACTTTATTTTGGAATTATTTTTATTTTACGAATACATTTTGTTATTATAAATATGTATTAAAATAACCTACCTTTTTATATAATTAGGAGTGGAACTTATCAATCTGTATTTTTTTTAACAATAATTTTATAAGTACTTCTTTTACATGACTTATGTACGAGTACATATTATGTTTTATTACCGAGGAGAGTTTTTTTACAATAAAGGGTACCTTGAATGACATAAAATTGCTATTTACTACCTTCTTGTGTCTATAGATCTACTCTAGAAAACACCTCGTATCTAAGTTTTACTTATTATAATTACTATAAGAAAAGTTCAACAGAAACATAGCCTTAACATAAATAAAATTAAAAGTTGCTGGTAAATGTTAGCGTAGAAGTTTTAATATTGCGTCATAAATCATAAAAAGTTTGTCTTTTAATTTAAAATTATCTGTGCCTTAAACAATACAATATCCAATGTTTATATATTTTAGCTTTTGTCCCCCTTTGTTTTACTCGTTTTCTAATTAATTGTTTAAAAATAGCATTTTAAAAAAAGGGTAAAAAAAAATTTTTTGTAAAAAAATAAATAAATACATAATTTTTCTTGAATTATTACTTATTTTGCATGGTGATTTTTTTTGCTGGTTGCTGCCGGTTATCCGAATTTGTAATATAGGATACTTTTTGCTGTGGGAAAATATCCATCTCTGAGTAATCTATATCTCTCTATCTATACTATTATAAATGTGAATGTAAGTTTGTTTGTTATGCTTTCACGCGAACCGATCATCAAGAAACTTTGTACAAATATTCTTGGAAACATTAGAAGTAACATTCTTTTTGTGTTATTTTTCTCTAGCGGAACCCGCGGCTTCGCTCGTGTCGATCACATGAACGCGGGCAAAGTCGCGGTTACTGCTAGTAATAAAATAAGTTGTATACAAACCGTTAAGTAATCTTACCTTCAATCTACATTAAAATCTGTTAAATCTTCTCAACGTTTATAAATAAACTATTTTACATAAAGTTAGAACGAACTATTTCAAAGATAAATTCTTTTAAACTAATTGTATTGCTATAATTCTGCAAGTACCTTTCAACCGTCTTACATGATCGTATGACAGTATTGTTGCCATGCTATAATCTCTATTTATTACAAAGTAAATAACTTATTTTGTAAAAACTCTGCTGAAACCTAAAAATTAACTTGGATATATAGATTTTCATTTCCTCGTACTTTTAAACCGTTTCGAAAGAGAAGAATTCAAATAAAGTGATATAAACTAGCTTGGACCCTGATATGGGACATACTCGTAGATCGTTTGTAATGTGGAGTCTCTACGCGTGACACGAATGGAGGAAGTAATGCCAATCGGACAACAAACGTCCGGAATGTTTAATTTGTAGCGCAGTTTTCAAACGAATGAATGTTAGTGGGAATAACAACGGTATTTATACTTTATTATTGTTTATACAAGCGACTCAGTCTTTGCTCAGATTCGTCCTGGGTACAGACTTATAACATCAGCTAGCTGTTAGTAAAAATTCCGTCATAATTAGTCTAACAATGGGTATGATTAATCGGAACAAACAAAAGGAAAGACAAAAATGTTTATAATTGTCTTTTTCTTATAAGTTCCGAAACGTAATTCCAAGTGCATTTAGTAAAAGCTTTTAAAAATTAAAAAGCTGTTATTTTGACAACAAAGAGTGACTTCAATTTTATATACTTGTATAGAAGATTGCTCTATTATTTGGTACACTAATGGAAAAGGGTACCATACAAAGTTATCTACAGTCCTTTTTAACATCCCGCCCGTCTACGGGCCCGCTAGGCACGGACCTCCTTTCAATATGAGAGAGTTAGTGGTAACAGTACACCAAACTGGACAAGAGCAGGTTGACCGACTTCACATGTTAGACACAATTTCTGTTCTCTCAGACATACAGGTTTCCTCACGATATTTTCCTTGACCGTAAGCTACAGTTTAGCTTCCCATACTACTCGGTGTCAAAATACAAAATAAACGAAAATTTGGCTAACGCCTGCTACATACGTAACGATATATCGTAGCGATTTCAGACAGTGCAGATAAATCGAACGTTACTCCGATATATATACGAACCATATATTTCCATAATTATTTCCATTTTACTGCCTGTAGAGTGTAAGCATGAGCTAGCTATTTCAGGTTACACGAAAAAGCCAGCTTTTTTCTAATCCGGAGCGGTAGAGACGTAATGGTCTCTTGTGTTTTATTCACTGCAACCTTTGTAGCGGCCTCGATGTCATAATTTTTTAATGCATTTGACTTTGTTTATTTCAGGTTTATTCATACATGCGCATACAATTATTAAAGTACTAAACAAATATATTCACATACTTAAATACTTATTTATTTACTTATACAGTGGTTAATATATTCTATTAAGTAATTTTTGTATATTCAATATGTAAATAAAATTTCGTGTGTTCACTTCCAATGTTTTTCGAAAACTTGCTAGGTTCTCTCAGAATTGCAGGTTTCTTCACGATGTTTCCCTTTACCGTAAGACAAGTTGTAGTCATGTGAGAAAAGATTGGCAAATGAAAATGTCAGAGGTGCAAGACCCGGATTTGAACCCGCTCCACTCGGTTACTCAAGCTAGCGCGTTACCACTGGGCTACCACTGCTTTTATGAATAATATTATATCATCACTTTTTTCGTCAAAAGGTTGTCCAAATGCAACATTAGACGAATATTTATTTAGAATAAATATTATAAAATTTTGGCTTAAGTTTGTTTAAATTAGGTTCCCACTTCGTAATAGGAGGATCGCCCGAGGATCGCCTAAAGTACACAGAAGAGAAGCACTATATTGTCTTTATGTATGTAAAAGTACACGTGTAACTATAGTTTAATTAAATCATTAACCAATAATATAACCATTGTAATGTCATAGAATTTTTAAACACAATAAAAAGTATATCGCATTAAGTATAATAAGGTTTAAAATCTTTTAGTGCCAAATCTAAAATTGTTAGTTGATGGATTTCCAACAAAGTTACTTGATTAGACAAGCCAAGTCTTCACTTGAACTTAAATTTATATTAACTTATTATAAAATATTTTATTAAACCAACAAGATACAATTTATATGTATTTTTCATTATGTTTGTAACCAATATGTAATATGAACTAACGATGAACAAACAGACGAAATTTGAAATCTTATCTCCATCCTTTATCTGAATATTATATGGTTTCACTAGTTGTAAAACGTTTTTGATATAAAATTTTTCAATGATTTTTCAATACTAGTTATAACTTATTAGCTTCAAATATTGTAGTTGCGCAAGATAATTTATAATTTTTTGATATGAACATTGATTTGCTCGCTTGGTCACTAGATAGGTTTAAATAATTAATATAGATGATTAATATAGATAGACTAACTATACAAGGGTCTGAAAAGTTTTACATCCCTTACTTGAGAAATGATCCCCAAGGGATGATTTCCGGGATTAAAACTATGTTATGCCCTTCACAGGTCCCAAACTATCCTGGTACCTTACATCTAAATCGGTTCACCAGTTTTTTAGTTTATCCATTACAAATAAACATAGATTATATAGATAGAACAATAAAAAGATTTTGTTTTCTTCATAATAATTGTATTGATAACCACACTTTTATTATGTAATAAATAATTAGTAAAAAAATATCTTAGAACATTAATACATATAGCGCCAACTAATTCCGTGGTAAGTTATGAGGTTTAATAATAAAAGCTAAAAATTGCGATATGAGTAGGAATTTTACTTTAAATTATTGCGGTATAATTAAATCTTCATTAGCAATTTCTGAGTGATAAAAGAAAAGAAAACACAGTAACGATGACGTGAGTAGGAACACGGCGCCTGGCACCGTGCGGATGTGACGCCGAAGCTTTTCAATTAGTAATGAATGTACCGTAATAGCATTTTGCACAATTTTACATAATTACGAATTTTGGTTCACGGACTGTGCCTCTCTTCATAGGTCGTTTAAATTTGGCACAGCTTAAGCTAGCAGCAGTTTTTAAATGTAAGGATGAACGGTTAATTATTTTAAGGGTTTTGTCAAAATTACTAGAACTAAGTTAATAAAATTTTTATTAAAGGATAGTTTGCATAATAAAATGAATTTTAATACAATTTTATTCGACATTATGAATGACAAGTGCATAAATAGTCCCTAGAAAATATTTAAAGAAAATCGTTGAATTCGTTACTAATGTTTAAGTAAACACAATGATATCGGTTTATTCGTTGTCATGACACAGCCGCTGAAAACCAATCAAGTTGAAAATCGGCACGGTGATTGCTAACCTTACGTCATACGATACCTTATGTGAATTGGATGGGAAAACGTTCGAACGATACGTACCTACTTGTACTTTATGAATATTTTTACTATCCGACATTTATTTTATAACTAGCGACTCGTGCTCGCTTCGCTTGGGTTCGTCCATAGGTTTATAGTTCTCTCTTTAGTATAAATTTTTTATAAAATTTGTTTTTTTTATTATTATTAAAACCTTCGGTGTGCCTTAAAGCACACACAAAAAAATAGCCGAATTGGTCGACCCATTTTCGAGTTTTGCGCTTAGCAACATTCATTTTTATTATTTATATAGCATACCACTTATTATATCTTTCTTTAATTTAGTTTATATAAACTACCTTGCTAACTAACATTTAATTGACGAAAATAAATAAAGCAAGCAAATGTCAAAACTTAATAATTAAATTCTGGTAAATTAACTTGTGGTAATTTAATAAACGAATACGAACACAGTATCTTCTTTTTTACTCGGCTGATTTTTCTATTTAAGCATTAGTGCCCGTTATGCGTTTATTTCTTATAATAGTAATACTATTCTTTTCTCAATACAAGGAAAACTAGGACAGGGCTCCCACTAGGATTAGTTTCTCGAAGACTTCTAGGTTTTCTTATAATTTTATTCTTATACCGTATAAGTAATATGGGGTTGAAAATGAGATTGTCATATAAGATCTTAAAATCTCAGAGGTGAAAGACCAGGCGAGCTCTATATTCATTGAAGTATTCCTTATGATAAATCTACGAAATATTATAAATGTAAAAATGATTTTGTAGGGCTCTCTTTTACGCAGGACTGGAACAATGAATTGACGTGATATTGAACGCAGAAGTAATTTGACGTCAGAGTGACAGGTTACCTTTTACTCAGTACATGAAGTGATTCCCGTGGGGTAAAAGCCAGCTGTAAAAAGTCAACATTCAGACATTCATGTACCATCTGTATTAATAAAAATGATGCTTTTCGTTAGTAAGTACATCTCTTGAGACTGGTTACACCGATATGGTTTTTATAACGTAATTAGAATTTCATGTTAGATCTTAATTAATTTTTAATAACAAAAACATTTTTAGCAATTATTTTGAGAATTAAAGGAGCTTTTTCTGAAGGATTTTTCTATAAAATCAATATCACAAACTTCATTAAAATTAGGTCAGGACAAAATCTATTAGGTCAGCTATATAGCCTGAAATCAAATAAAAATTTAAAAAGTTCAATTCACCAATGAATTCTATTCTATTTTACGCTTACATAAATCAATTCGAGGCATAGTACTTATGTACGTGCACTGAAAATGAATGTAGGTACCACCTTTGCATTGATTAATGTTCTAAATACTGCTTTTTATTAACAGTAATATTTTTGAACATGAGACAAGAGTGGAATTTTGTTGGTGAACATTAGAAATATGGAAAATAGGTTCTAGTGATAGATTATTTGCAAAAATGACTTAGCAGAGCCTAGATAATTTCTTTTTGTAGAGTTTGTAGTCCTTTACCCTCACTTCGTTCGCATCTCTAGGTTTTTTTTATGACAAAGGATTTAGAAATCGCACGCCGATAAAGTATTTTAACGATCAGTTTTTCCGTCTTCAATTAAAGTCATACCTTTTATCAGAATAAAAATTAGCATTCGATTCGGAAATTGAATCGATGCAAAGAATTTTCAGAATCAAATTAATTGTTCCAGAATTTACCATCTACATTGAAACTTATAAATTAAAAAATAAATCCTTTACTTTAAAAGGTTTTACAAAAATATTTACCACTTTATTATTTAAAAAGCGCCAAAAATTATTGAATTTTCATAAGTTTAAGGGTAAAACATGGTTAGCCTCCTATTTTTTATCATAAAATGATTGTAAGTACCCATAAAAGCTAAAAGAACTTCTAACTTCTATAAAAAGCTCCTATCTATATTAATTATATACTGAATAGCACCATTTCTACTACCAGTTCAATAATATTGAGGGACGTTCGTACATAACTTATCCTAACTGAGTTAAGCTATTGCGCTCTGAGCATGTATTTGATGGATGAAAGCTTGGTATAAAGTACTCTGGGAGATTACTTTAAACCGCTTAAGAAGAAATATTTTCGAACTACTAAAATGGCAAAGTTTGTATTAGCGCAGGTTAGTTTGTTGAAAGGCTAGACAAATTTTGATAAAATTTAGTACACAGATAGACTAAGTACTGAAGTACAATAGGTTAGAAAGAAAATTAGCCTAAATATGACTGTATATATGATAAATATAAATTACATCTAAGGACATACCCGGGCGAAGCAAAGACAAATTGTTTTTTCAACCGACTTCCAAAAGGAGGAGGTTATCAATTCGTCTGTATTTTTTTTTTTTTTTTTTTTTTTTTTTTTATGTTTGTTAGCTCATAACTTTGAGCTGGGTGAACCGATTTTGATGATTCTTTTTTTATTTGAAAGGTAGTGCTTCCCATGTGGTCCCATTTTAATATTTTCCAGTTCTGATAATGGCATCCATGAGAAAACCATAAAAGTCTTAAATTTGCATTAAGTATTTGCGAGACAAATGGACGAATAACTCAATATCACGCCAACCGATTTCGATGATTCTTTTTTTAATGGAAAGGATATACTTCAAGGGTAGTTTGATGAGAGTTTGGTAAGGTTCTGATGATGGGATCCATGACAAAGTATCGGAACTCTTCAATTCTTAGGAGCAAATTAACGATGCTCGGCCGAATCTTTTATAGGCTATATGGATATTTGAGTCACGTATCGTAACTGATGATGGAAGGTACAACTCCTCAACGGTTAGCAGTTTTAAGAAAATTCCTTCAATATAATACGCAATTATAAACGGATAGTTGTATACTTTCAGGCTATTAGGTTTACCTCATAATAGAAGGTAAATTTTTATAGTCATTAACACAATACGTATCTACTTTCCGCAAAAAAGTTCAAAATAAATTATTTTTAACAAAAAAACAAAAACCGACTTCCAAACTTAATAAATCTAAACTAAAAAGTAGAAAATAATACTTTTAAGGACTTTGTTAATTTTGAAGTCGGTGCCAGCCAAAGCAAAATAGCCCTAAATAGATACATATTTGATTAATCTATCAATTTGTAAACATAATCTGGCTGGCACCGACTCCAAAATTAACAAAGTCCTTAAAAGTATTATTTTCTACTTTTTAGTTTAGATTTATTAAGTTTGGAAGTCGGTTTTTGTTTTTTTGTTAAAAATAATATATATTGCATTGGTAGTTTAAGAACATATAAAGCAAGAAATTTAAAATACGAGTATACACTTATTATAGAAAGACGTAGCATTTTGTGAAGAGATAATTATAAAAAAGTAAAAAGTTGCTTAAAAAATTATCTAAGACTTAAATATAGTGAAATAATTTCAATAACAACAAATACCTACTTTTTTTTAATGAAATTAACGTTTCATATTAATTTAGTTTTAAAAATTTAATAATATCGTTTAGAATATTATGAACTACGAGTACTTAGATCTAATTTTATAAATGTTTATATTGTTGTTGTATAAAGTCAAGTATGTATATTATACATAAAGTTATATATATATGTTATATATACAAAACACGAAAGAAGACTATGAGTCAGTAGTCACACGTTAAGCTTTGAAAATATTAATTATTTCTTATTAACTATTAAAAAAAGGTAAAATTTTAAAAAAGTGACGTGATTTTTATGTATGGAAATTGCTATAAAATAAATCGATTAGGTTCCACCGAGACTTGAACTCGGATCGCTGGATTCAGAGTCCAGAGTGCTAACCATTACACCATGGAACCGGTACTATTGAGATCTAAATAACAGACTTCAGTGCAGCCGATCTCGTCGATCTGTAGCAAAAGCTTTATTTAAGCTTATGCTAAGCTTTATCTTTTCTGATTTGTGTGTATTATTTTTTAAAAATTATAAAGTTTATTTATAGTAAGTAGTAACATACTCGTACGTTGATAAAAATCAAAATCAAAATCAAAATATTCTTTATTCAAATAGACTTTTACAAGTTCTTTTGAATCGTCATTTTTACATGATAAAACTTTAAATTTAAATTAAATGTCAGTCTGTAAGTCTGGGACTTGGGAGTAAGCTACCACTGACTCGGAATGCTGTTCTGCCGAGAAGAGCCGGCGAGAAACTCAGCAGTTGCTCTTTTCAAAAATATTTGATTACAATATTTATTGCATTACAATGTTTTTCTATTTATCCTACGTGAGACACAACAAGACATTAATTCCACACATTTACATCTTCTAAGTATTCCGCGATAGTATAATAAGCCTTATTCAATAATGTATTTTTAATTTTAGATTTGAATTGTTTCAAAGGCAAGCTCAATATGGACTGTGGAATTTTATTATACATGCGTACACCTTGCCCCATAAAAGTTCTATTTACTTTTTGAAGGCGAAAACTGGGTGTTACAAGTTTATCCTTATTTCTTGTATTTATACCGTGTATGTCGCTGTGTCTTGAGAATTGAGAAATGTTACAAATTATATAATAAAGTTTATTAGTTTAAATATAATCCGCCATAAGCACTATTTATATTAAGCTTTCTTTATTTTTTTATAATTTTTTCGGGCAACAGAAAATGTACCTTAGCATAACAAAGACCGAGTAAAATTAAATTCAAAAACAGTACTGAATTCGTAGATTAATACAAATGTACTTAAGATACCAAAAGTATGAATAGTGCAAGCTTTTAATGCTTGTGTGTACGAGTAGTATGAATAAAAAATATTATAGAGGTTGATATTCGCGTTTTTACTTACATTTTATGTTACTGTTGAATTTAAAAATAAGAGTGTTTTTCAGTTTTTCATATATTCATAGGGTAGATATATTTATTTTATTACGAAAAAAGCACGTAACAATAATATAATTAAATATAATACTTAAATGAAACTACCTTTTCGGATTTTGTCGCGGATTTATTTTAAATTTTGAGGGAGAGAATCATGGTCTCTCCCGTGACCATGATTGCTGTAAAGCATTCGAAACGTCGGGAACTAAAAATCAAAATAAATCTGCGACAAAGTCCGAAAAGGTACTTTCATTTATAATGTCGAATATTCGCGTAAATCTAAGAAAGTATTATATAATACTTAATTTGTACATACTCCATATTATATTACATTAGGTGTTAACTATCGAGCTATTATACTAACTACAAGTGTGTAACAATAGGACAGATTTGTGTTATTTTTGCATAGAAATTGTTTATAGGCAGAGAACTGACGTAGGTATTTGTTTAAGACTTTTTCTAATTGACTTAGTTATCAACATTAAGTTGCTTCTGCTTTATATATAAGGGAATATAAGTTTCATTTAAGTCACTCCAGATATATTTTAAAGAGTTAGTGAATAATCCATGTAACGTACGCGTTTGTTACCCTTATCTAAAACCGATAGTTTTTCAGTCAGTAACCAGTGTATTTGTTAATTCACGTGGTTCAAGAGATGTTTATAAAATTTAAAATGGCGATAGCTATCTCCGAAACTTTCTTTTGAATTTTCTCAAAACAACTTTTTAACAAATAGGTCCACGGGTACAAAATAAAATAAAACAAATTTTTATTATGCTGTTTCTTTTTTAATATATGTATTTGTCATGTATGTATGCCATTGTTCTGTGCTACAAAGGATATTTGATCAGATTTAATAATTATTTTACACATTAGCTATAGCCGGTATAACTTCTTCATAAACAGTAATTCCCTCTAAGAACACAGAGGCGTGTAGGCTTTCGTTGTGCTCATGAAGCCCCGGGCGGGTGTGCCGCATCGGCGACATGCAGAGAGCGCCGATGTTCTGCTTGCGAATGTAGCGCGAGTCCGTGCCGCCGGGGAATGTACGGATTTTCAGGGGGATTTTACTGAAACGAAATATTATTATTTCATATTTGTTGAAGTTCGTATTTGAAGATTGTGCTAATATATTTCTTGATAGATATTGATAGTTAAATAAAATAAATAAATAAATATTATGGGACATTATATCAACAGCGCCATCTAGTTCCGTAGTAAGCTACGTTACATGCTTGTGTTACGGATACCAGATAGTTAATATACAATACATATATTTTTTAAATACATACATATTATAAATATTAACACCCATGACTGGAGTACAAATATTTGTGCTCAACAAATGAATGCGGGTGTCGAACCCGCGACCGCTGACGCAGAAAGTAAAGACTAGGAGCATTCATTTGTGTGATGAGCTTCATGCTCGTTTGTACTTCAGTTAAGGGTGTTTATATTTATAATAATAAGTATTTGATTATAATCATAAGTATTATAATAAGTATTTGAAGTTATATAGGTGTAGTGCCTTAACTATCTGGTATCCATAACACAAGCCTCATACCTTACTATGAAACTATATGATGCAGTATGTTAATGCCCTTACAAATAATATTTGTTTTTTCTATACATAATATTATTACTTTAAATTTCCTTTAAATGAGCATGTATTGTTCGAGCAAAGTTGTAGCTACATTTGTATTCAGGAGACCAGCTTTGTTCCTGTTGTTACATTCGTTACGTCTAAATTACTTCTCTTTGTAGCTAAAGGTTGGATAGTTAGCATTGAATGTTAACTGTTACCTGTTTAGTGTTAGAGAACTATTTCTCCTACAACTTTTCTAATGTCGCTAATCGCTATCGACATTAGAAAAGTGTACTTTAAATAAAAATCTATGAGCTTTTGAAAAAACATTGCTTTATGTCGAAGCTTTTATCATATGCAATCCTTTACTCGAAACAAATTGTGGCTTATGTGTTTTTTGTTAAGTCCTCTGACTGTAAACGTCACCTTAAAATTAGTTCAGCTTCTAATATAAAGCAAAATATAAATGTTTTAACTGAATATTTGCTTATATTTTTAATCTATTTTGATATTAGTTGTTATTTTTGATATAGATAAGCTCTAATCACATCCACATGTATGTGAATGAAATCGTAAATTCGTGAATGAATTAATTATTAATGAAAGATCATTGAAATGTTAAATATAAATAATAAGCTAATAAAATAATTGACTAAAATACTTTATTTACTATTTTACTAGTATAATTAATTTCTTGATTTTTTTTGATTTTTTTTAGGTTGTTATCGAACCTATATACCTAGGTCAGGGCATTATGGAGTTAGAAAAATAGATAGCAAATGCTTATGCATAGCAAATATTATTTTTGACTGATTCTGAGTAAATGATGGAAAATGAATAATAGTGTGAATAGAATGGATTTCTAGGATTATAACTCACAGTTTATCAAAAGCCGATTTGAAAGCTGTCCAGAATTGATTGTTGTCATCAACGCTAGTGGGGGCCACGTAGTCATCCTTTTGCTCGAACTCATAAGTAACTCCTTCACCCGCTTCCCTACACCATTGCTTTATCTATGCGATATATGAAAACAGGCTATTTAAAATAATATAATATATTATTGTTTAAGCTATATATATTAGAATTTTATATTTACAGAATTTTCTTGTTCAAGATAAATAAAAAGTGGCTGTGACATACAGACGGACAGACAGACAGACATGACGAATCTATAAGGGTTCCGTTCCTTGCCATTTGGCTACGGGACCCTAAAAAAGTTTAATACATTATATAAATGGAAATGAGATATTACCATATTTTCGAATTGGTCGAAATCAACTGACAAGGCTAGGCGAATGTCAAAACTGGCGGTTAACTTCTCTGGAACCACATTGCTTTGGATACCGCCCTGAAAATTATTATATAGTATTATACTTAATACGGTAAAACTAATAAAGGTAAATTAGACGTCGCCTTAGTACTTATTTGTCAAAACACCAATCCTTGTTGCGCTTTAGGGATGAGAGCTTTTTAAATACATCGCTTTTCTCCTTAGATTATTATTCAATAAGCCTTATATTATAGATTATATTTTTTGGCTTTATAAAATCAAATGTCAATAGAATTGAATTTTAAACTCCATCGTATTTACAAAAATGGAGACTAGTATAATAACGCAATAAATATTTTGTCAGAGTACCTATAAGATCATATTACTCACGGCATTTTTAATATATGTAAGAAAACTTTATCAACATTTTACTTATATTAGTAGAGGATCCCGATATAAAACGACCTTCACCGAGATGTTTATTTAATAAAACGTATTTTATATTCAATTTAATATGTCAATAAATATATTGCGTATGGGTTGGCTAATTAATTTCAGTCCAGGATATGATTAATTAATAATATTTTTTTTTTTTTTTACATTTCACCGGTTTGATTATTAGACAAATTCTATACCAATCGAAAGTATGAAGTCCATGCTGGATATTATTAATTCACAACATTTTACGAACTATTTTCGTTAATTCCATACCATACCTGGCTATTCGAGAGTTGTGACCGGAATAGAATAGATAACCTAACGTTTGCATAATCTGTGGGCTTCATACTCTCGATTGGTATAGAATTTGTCTAATAATAATGAAACCGATGAAATGATTCAAAAAAATTTTTTTAGTATTAATTAATCATATCTTGGACTGAAATAAGTTAGCCAACCCATATGCATTATGCAATATATTTATTGACATATTAAATTGAATATAAAATACGTTTTATCAAATAAATATCTCGGTGAAGGTCGTTTTATATAGGGATCTTAGACTATATGCTTAGTTTTTCTCTCAAACCTGGAATATACTAACATGTAAAATATGCTACTATTTGATTTCTTCAAAGCAAGGTAATTGGGAGGTTATAAAGTTTAAGTAAAATAAAAATGATTATCCTTAAATTAAAATTACTTACATAGAGCATGGTGAGGTTGATAGATGTCACATCTCCGATGGTCAAGTTCGGGTCACTTTCAAGTTTATTCTTAGATTCTTGACGTAGATCCATGAATTTGTCGATTATGTATCTTATCTATTCATGAAGAGGATGAGAGAAAGCATGTATTAAAAAGAATATGATAAAAAGTTCTAAAATGGTAAAAAATATGTGTAAGACATTTTATATTTCACACACACTGCAGGATATGAGCTTCCCCTCTATGAGACCTTAGGATCACCTTATCATCTATATCCTTTATACTTAGGATCAAGCCACCACTTAGGAGGTGTGGGTTGAATGTGTATTGAAGATTTTAGAAAACTTGTTAGCATTTAGACCCCTTTCAATATGCTGGTTTCCTCACAATATTTGCCTACGTCGTAAGACAAATTGTAATTATGTTGAGGATCATTCGCATATGTATTGTGTACAATAGAAGTATTGTAGCTGTAAAACCCGTGTTTTGTTCAACTTTCCAAGGAAGCGTGTTCCAAATAAGCTTTTAATTTTAAATCCTAGACTGAAGTACATTAAACCGGATCATTTGCAATCGATACAAAGTACATTAAGCTTTTAAATTGCCTATTAATCTTAATGTCTTGTGCTTAATTAGGGCAGCTTAGATACTACACACACGAGAATGTAAAATAAATGGCGATTGCGGTCAAAACTTTTTATATTTTATTTTTTAGATGAAAACGTACGAGTTTGTTTTTGAATTCACGAGTAGGAGTATTGATAGCTAGTACGAAAATGAATGCTTGCGATTTACATAACCTTGAAAATAAATCAGTATTGTGACAAAACGTTATCATTTCGTTAATATTTTTAACAAATTTATAAAAGGAACAAGTCACTTTCACAATGAATCTGCCTATATTTTTATACTTTACGCCATAAATTCATTACTTGAAACTCGATTTTTATGATTTGTTTAAAAGTTCCTAATGGCTTCAAAAACACAAGTTAATTTAAAAGATTCTGATGTCGGTCTGAAAATATTGGTAAAAGATACCTTATAAAAAGGAACTATAGGTTCTATCATCTTTTTTTCAAGTATTCTCATTTAATCATGGAAAAATAATATATTTGCCACCATTAAAATTAAGTAACATAACCTATTAAAATTAAGTAACTAACTGGCATTATTCAATATGTAATTATTTTACACAACATTTGAAATTCGTAAATTACAATAAACGCCATATTACGTATTCAAATAACCGTACAAACATTAAGTAACGCGTACATAAAATTGGTGAACTGATAGTTACGTCTTTTGGAGTTCCGCCAAAGTGTTAATTAAACCGATTTACAATTTGCCACGAATAAAATGAGACAACTTAGTGTTTTTTCAGTGAATCGTGAAATACTCGTATCACTTGGGATTAGTATATAATGTGGTGTGATTTTTAGAGGTGTGTTTAAATTTCCTGCACTTAGAACATTTCCTAAGACTTTGATGTCTAACCGCCGCACTCAGAGTCACTTAATGTACCATTAAGTAGAGAATGAGTGCGGCGGTAAGACAATGTATACCTATTCGAAATGTGACATTGTAGTGGCTTAATATGATTTAAACGTATAGCAAGTCAAAAGCTGTCAAGTAACGTGTTTACAGTTTAAATGAACTATCCCCTGAGAGTAAACAGCGAGCAGCTCGGGCTCGGCTGGAACATTGCCAATCTGTTAATTATCGATCTTTAATTTGCCACCAATATTCACTGATAATTACAAGTAAGCTTTAAATATTGTATCTAATTTGATGTGGTTTTGATTCAATCTGTACTACATGATTTATTGCGCGATTGTATACAGTAATTGCCACAGTGGAATAGTATAACTTGTATGGCTGCACATTCTTGGGTTCGTGTCTCTGGTTAGGTCAATTACTTTATAAAAAAATATATATATGGTAACAAACACACATACAAAACATACCAAATTGAATATCTCCTCTTCGAGGTCAGTCTAATAGCACTTTTTCAATAACTGTATAATATCACAACAATTCGGAAACTCCGTTTCCTAAGGAATCAAATAGCACAACAAAGAGCGAAGTTTTGATTGTGAAACCTCTCAACTGTTTCAAATGAGTCCGTACCTAACAGTGAAACAGTACTGAGTACCGATAAGTCACGTTATTTGCAATGCCGGGGGAACTCAGAATACAAATTATAATGATGAAGAAAAAACTATAAAAATTGCACTTACTCTATCTTCTAAATCCTAAAAGACAAAATATCAAAGATTGGGCAAGTGCAAGTTTAAATTGCACGCCGAGGGTGCTGTAGTATAAAATATTACATTTATTTCATGCTTTAACATACGTTATGTGCTACGTTAGAAGTAAAATATAGTATTACTGATCTACAATTTTCACGTTATTGGCAGTAAAAATGAAATATATTTTATATAACTTTATACTATTGAGTGCTTCCTTCTTTATAATAAGTATACTTTTCACTTGTTTCAATAATAATCTACTGTAGTTTAGTTAGAGTTTTATTAAACTTGATTTAGTTGTTTAGTTTTTAATAGAAAATTATGGTCAAAACATTTGAATTTATATAATTACTAGCGACTCACCCTCACTTCGATTGGGTTAGCTTTATTACACTTACATATCATTTCAATATAGGTATACGAATTTGACTTAACACTTAATGAACCATTCATTCATTTTTTAAGTTAGATTAGGTTCATTAAGTGACTATGAGTGCAGCGGTAAGCCGGTAAAGCTATACAAGGAGTTTACTTTGATTTGTGTTTGTAAATATTGAGATTTAAAACTGAAAACAAATTTATAAGAAAATAAGATATAGCCTATATTCGACAAGGATATCGAAGCATTCCACTAGTGAGAGAATTTTTAAAATCGGTTCAGTAATTTCAGAGATTACTTAATTACTACATACAAATTAAGTTTACATTTTAATTATTATATGAGTATAGTTACATATTATGATAAGTATATGTTTCATGCTATTCTTTTTTTAATTGAGCACACTTAGTGTTGTAATACGAAAAATAATAAGATATCACAAGTGTTGTTAGTATTTAGTACTTACCTTTTCGCCGCAGTTGTCCGGAAGCAGAAGCGAGCCGTGGCCAGATTTGCCCGGGCATATTACGTTTATGTCTAACGAAAAATATGTATTACAAAATTAATCTTATTTATACAAATATTTATTTTTTATCTTCGATGCAAAACTGTATTCATGATTTTCGTATAATCGTCTTAAAAAGCGTTTGAACAACAAAATATTACAAAGGTTTTTTTCAAAGATATACGTTTAGTTTTAGAATACATATGTGTGTATATAATCGCTTATATATTTTAAATCATCAATATATAACAAAAATCTCATTAAAATTTACTGCACGATTCACTATTGTTTTGTACGAACATATAAAATACATAACCTAGCTTGCACTATGTAATAGCAATAGGTATTATGTATTATTTTATATTAAGGAAGTAACAAAAGATACTTACGCCATATACTCCGCTCCCCGTTAAATACAATATATGAATCGTCAGGACTCGCCAGGCCTTCGTCTAAGGCGAATCCCACATTCAAGTTCTTGAAATAATCAGATTTTGCAAAATGAGCCATTCCATTTTTGCCACCTACTTCCTCGTCTGTAATAATATAAAAAAAAATACTTAAAATATTGTGACAAGGCGTTTCTTACTTTGCAGCATTTATTATAGAATGAAGTTTAAATAAGTTTCTATCTAAAATTGAAGCGTTTTCTTATGTAATACGACGATTGATATTTTTTTAGATATAGAATTATATTATATAAGAATTATATTATATTGTAATTTAAGTGGAATTAATGACGTGGTCAATAAGAAAATCGTATTTACTAAAAATCTATTGTGTAATGAATATACTAAATAAAAAAAAATTGGTATCAATACGAAACAAATTATTACTTACTTAGAAAGCCAACATGTATCTAAATAAACGACTTTGAACGTGAACATAAAAGGTTACAGCCGCTTAAGATTCATTTAATTTCAAACAAGTGGTTTTCCATTATTTGTATTCTATTTATTTTAAAAGGCAGAAGCTAAGCAAATTGTTACTCTGAGATTTCACTTTTTAAAAGTAAAGTGGCAGTTAAAGTTGTTTGAGTAACAGCGGCGCTCTTTGCCAGCTAGCTTTGAACCAACATTTCCAATTGCGGTTACTTTATAACTTCGAATTGATAAAAAATACTTTACTATCACTTGTTTATTTTAAAGGTAAAAGAGGAACTAACTCTAGACGTCTTTAAACTCTACAAATACATTATGAACTCAGGGCTTAAAAGCTTAAAGCTTACGCCAAATTCACACAAAGAGTTTTTAAAACAGAATTCTTGATTTTTAAATGTTTTATATTGATATTAAATAAACATACTTTTATTTTGATTAAGATAAAGAAATGTATTTTATCTATATAATAGCATTCCGCGCGGTTCCGCCCTGGTCCTAAAGACCGGAAACCAAATTCCTAATTATTATATATTACTGAAGGATACGTTTTAACTTAGATTTACTTATATTTCTCAGAAATTAGATATTTATTAATGAGATTAATTGCCTCAATAATTAATTATGCAATGCCGATTGTCTTAAGGATAATCCATATTTCTGTGTATCGAACCATGTTTCTAGTATTTGAATATCATATGAACTTGTAATCCGATTATATAGCATCGCATATCCAAGGAAGAACAGAGAATTGAATAGCATTAAATATACACGTCTTCGGGTCTACCGCATCGGGACTGCCGTAAAAGTCCCTTGAATAAAACACACGTACAGACAATTATCTTATTACTTTGCAAGAATAGAAACATTTATAGATCTTAGTGGTGATGGCAAATTGATCTTTTTAATGTACTAAATGTGATAAATGGGAAAGATTTCTTTTGAATAAGTACTTGTAATTTGCGTTGAAAAAGCTGGAGATTTAGGGAGACAGAGAATTTTAAAGAAATTTATAAACAGTTATGAATTATAATTCTATTATCATATGACATAAGAATCCTTTTTTTGCAGCAAAAAGAAGTCTGATTCATTTTCACCTCACACTATGAAAGTTATATTAAAATCAGTATATCTATTTAGGAAACAATCGAATACATATTGGGATTCGTTGTTTTACAAAACGTATGCCAATATATGATAGTTATTTTGAAGCCACAACTGCCACTTCAGTTTAATTTATAGGTAAAGCGCAAATTTTAATATAAAGTGCTCTATTGATACATATTCATTAGCAGTGAATTTGACTATTTTCAACAATACGGGTTATAAAATATACAATTTCAACGACTTAAAGCTTGTTCAGTTTGATAAACATTCAATTTATTTGGGTTGCTACCCTGTTACCCTGCTTGATATGCCAGCGGTTGTCGGTTCGAGTCCTGCTAGTGGCTTCACATGAAGCTGTGTGTTAATGTCCCAAAATGTTTATTCACTATTGAAATTTTGATATATTATTTAAGAATAAGATTTAAGCACACTTAAATCTTTAAGAAGGTGAATTGAATAAAATACGTTAAGAAAATATTTTTATGTTCTGCCTCGTTCATTACAGTAAGTGGTCAATGTTTAGATTCCAACAATTTCTTTGCTAAGAATTTATGTTTAAGAAATGCTTAATATTGCGTAAAAGGTTTTTCTTTACTCTTACTTACTTTCTTGTAATTTACAATTTTACATTCAACTTTTAATTTTTTAGCATTACTGTATAATGTACAATGTACATACTTATATATAATATTGTATACATATTATAAGCCCTTATAGATAAGTCTATTTTTTCAAATTATGAATGAATAAATAATTTGTTCTAAAGAATATATACCTAATATACTTATATTATTTTCAAATACTTAATGTAACGTCCACGTTATTGGTATAATTTACGGCTCAGCAATACCTCAACACGTCTGTCTCGAACGACCACCAGATTGCGACTGACGTGTCGTAGGCGCATGAGACAACCAATACACTACATCCCTTCTTTGTTTTTTTTTTTTAATTATATTTATACACTTTTAAATGTTTCATATCACATCAATAAATTTTAATCTCCTTTCAATACTTTATAAGTTTATTCAGTTTAACCATTAAAGTTTATTTTTACTTATCATACTTTTAATTTCCAAATTCATTTTTATGTTTGTTAGATTCATTTAAATCATGGTTTTCGCAAACTTTCCATTCTCCTTGAATTTTCTTTACATTCCTTTTACGAATGTCATTATTTTAAGCTGTGATAACTCTAACAATTCTTTTTTTTTTTTACTGTATGTGTACCTTGGTCACAATCCAAGTTTAATTTATTTTCTTTCTTCATATTTTAATATATATATTATATCTCCAGGTCTCAGATCACACTGGTACCTTTTTTTTCCTGCCTCCAATTTCCTTTCCTTTTTTTTTCCTTTCTCGATCTTTATCCCTAACATCTGTGTCATTGGTATTACTTCAATGGAATCACTAATTATAACTTATCTATAAATTTGCATTTGAGAAAGAGTACATACTCAAGTAATGTAATAAACTCTCTTACCAATCTTTATATTCACCTAACTTTAGTCGCTATAGTCGGATTCGTATAGTAGTGTCGTCGTTGGTTAGACGTTTAGTCTCGGTTTTGTCTTTTAACTTCTCCATCCTGTTGTGGCCAATATGGGATTTTAATAAAATATTTCTTTCTTGAATGAATTCTTCACTGATTTCTTTATTTTAATTCTTCACTGAAAATTGTACCATTTCTGAAGATGTAATCTTACGACAAATTTTTACTTCTATATATCTGCTATAATAATGTGAATATCTAATAATTAGTAGTCCTCGCTTGGAAGTGGAACCATTAAATCCATCGTAATGTTATGTGATACGGGTTCGGGATCGGAAATTATAAGCGTTCTTGCACTAAAGCTGTTTTATTTTACTATATACACACGCACAGTTTGTACACAGCACTAGTCTCCGAGCACGGTATTTCACTTATAGACACTCCTTTACTAAGCCTTCAATCATCTCTTCTTCACTTTTCCACTATTTCGTATATCTTCATAGTCTTCGCTCAACTTCGAATATCAACTGATCTTCCGACACACTGTTGGCCTTTTTATATGCGTAAATATTAGAACATTCTAGTATCGAAAATTCAAAACGTTTCTAGTAATCCCGAATCCTTTCCCGAAAATGCTTTTTTTTTTCTCTCTCTGACACATTAGAATTCGTAATAAACTATCCCTGTTATCTAATTGACATAAGTTAAAAATTGTCATTCGCCGTTCTAAAGCATGGTACAAACGTGCTATTATGACGGCTATGCTAAATTTGCCTTCATTAACACTATACCTGTATGGTTTTCGTTAGCGACGTCCACCGGCTGACGTAGCTTATTAGTCCTAGGTAACTTTCTAACTCTCCAATAATGGTAGGTGGTGTAGAACCCTGTATTATTGAAATATATATTTCCAGTAATTTGATACCATCTGCTGACAATTCGAAATTAACTTTGAACATCGTAAACAAACATTCGTCTTCCCTTCCCTTTATCAATTTCTTTTAAAACAAACTATACCTTTTGTAATTGTGCATGTTCTTCAAATGCTTACCAAAACGAGGATATCATCAACATATAGAAATATAATGAATATAAAATGCCATCACACCCCAACAATATTTGTTCACATAATAGTTTTTTGACAGAGGAGCACACGATAAGCCAAACATCAGCCCCTTATCTCAAACCTTTGCTGGCGATTAACGTAGTTATGTGCCCAAAACTTGGATATAATTTCAATTTGGTGAAATACGTCTTTTATATCCAAATACGTGAAGGCTTTGGCATTCTTCATTTAAGACAACAGCTTATCCACTGTCGGAAGTGGATGGTTTTCACGTACGCTTTAGCTCGTCGCATTTATCATTATTTTCCAACACTGGAACCACAAGAGACACCCATTTTCAAGAACCTACAACAGGTTCTATTATGTCTCTTTGTTTAAGCTCATCGATCTTCTTTCAGTTTGAGCTCCTAAAGATTTAGAATCCTCCTGTCAGGTTGTGTTACGGGTGGAACGGAATCGTCAATCAATAGACTAATCAAGATTCCTTTTAAATTTAGGAAACTTCCTAGTCTCAATTTAATTACCCTTGTGATCTTATCCAATATTAAGCACTCTTAAATTCATTTCAAAGTTTTACCTATAAAGGTTATTCGTGCCATCAATGATAATGTATAAAGTAGAACTTTCAGATTTCTGTCCTATTTGAGAATATAGATTCAAACATTTTTTTTTTTTGGAGTAAATCTACCATAGGTCATAAATATCACTTTAGGGTCGGATGTCGATTAAATAACTGAACCTTATTGCTTTTCGTAAAATACCAAATAACTTCTGTTATTAGGTTTGGCTTAAAGCCTAGATCTATTAAGATTTTAATTTCAACTCCTTCAATAAGTCAATTTCAACATCATCATCAATGTGAAAAACGTAAGTATTCTATTTCTTCTCTATTTTATATTTTATCATTGACTTCTTTAACTTCTCAATCTGTTTTATGCGGCTTCTCTTTGTCCTTTAGTTATTTTCTCTTTTTATTCTTTTCAGTCTTGTTTTGTTCAACAAAATTGTCTAAAATGTCCATTCAGACCATACTTTAAAAAGTCTTTGACTCTCGCGGAACCTTTAACATGATTTGAAGTATGCCTAGGAGTAATCCTACCACCACCACATCTCGTAGATCCCGATTGATAAATATATTTTATTATTTTCCTTCATTTTCATTTCATTTTCTGTCGTTTTCAATTTCTCTATATTAACGGCTTCTAGCGAATCCATTTCCATAACTTCACTGTCTAATATTATTTCATCTCCAATGTAGAAGATTATTTTATTCAATTCCGCCAGGTAACTTTTTCTGTTACGTGGTCGATAATATTCTCGTCCCGATCTGTAAATTGGCATTTATTGGCTTTTGCCTTAATCTTATAATAAACTTCTTCTTATTGTCAACTTTTCATCGGGTTCTTGTTTGGTAAGTCTGAAATTATTTCGCTCGTGGACTAAATTCTGTCTTGGTGCAAAGTATGTATGTATCGAGCCTAGGTATAGCTACTTGGAATATATCTACTTCATCACAAAGGTTGGTATTAGGTTCCATCCATCCAGGCATATTAATAGATAGCCTAGCGGCAACACGCTCGCTTGGATATCCGAGTGAGCCGAGTTCAAGTCCGGGTCACGCACCTCTGATATTTTCATGTGCAAATCATTCCCAACAGTATCACCACCCGTGTTACGGTGAAGGAAAACATAGTCAGGAAACCTGCATCTCTGAGAGAACCTAGCAGGTTTTATAAAGACATGTTAAGTCCCCCAACCCGCACTTGGCCAGCGTGGCACGTTTGAAAGGCTGAATACATATTATATAAAACTTCCTGCAAACCTAAACCGCCAAAATGAAGAAGGCAATGTCTTTTTTTTTTACATTCTTGTAAATATTGGATGTTTTTAAGAATTTAAGGAATGCCCTTTTCCAGCGCTCCCATCGTGCACCTGGAATAATGAGGCTACCTGAAATGATCAATTGAATGTGTCAGATATTTTTATCTGCTATTTAATATTAACATCCAATTATAATGAGGTATCACATGTCAATTTAATGACCGGATATTTCCGCTAACTTTTGTTGCAATGAAATATTTATGTACCTATATAATATATTATATACATTCTCTAGTATCAATTTAATGATCAGACATAATCTGCTTATGTTGTTACAAAATAAATCATACACAACAATTCATTTCTTATTTCAATTTAATGATCAGATGAATAATTCTATCTGCTTTAATTATTATTTATCAAACACAGCTATGTCAATTTAATGACCGGATATTTCCGCTAAATTTTGTTCCAATTAAATATGTATGCATTACATACATTTTCTAGTATCAATTCAATGATCAGATATAATCTGCTTATGTTGTTACATAATAAATCATATACAACAATTCATTTCTTATATCAATTTAATGATCAGATAAATAATTCTATCTGCTTGAATTATTATTTATCAAACACAGCTATGTCAATTTAATGACCGGATATTTCCGCTAAATTTTGTTCCAATTAAATATGTATGCATTACATACATTTTCTAGTATCAATTCAATGATCAGATATAATCTGCTTATGTTGTTTCATAATTATTTATATACAACAATTCATTTTTTATTTCAATTTAATGATCAGATAAATAATTTTATCTGCTTAAATGTCAATTTAATGACCGGATATTTCCGCAAAATTTTTCCGATTAAATATTATGTATGTACATATATATTATATCTCATACATACTCTAATATCAATTTAATGATCAGACTTTTAATCTGCTTATGTGCCTAATATAGTTGTATAAAATAAATACTAGGTATTAATGAATATCAACTTCTTGTATACAACAATTCATTCCTTGTGTCAATTTAATGATCAGATAAATAATATTTATCTGCTTGAATTACTTATAAAATACAGCTTGTATTCTATATATAATAATAATTGATAATAAATTTTACACACATAGTTGAATAATATTAATTATTTTACGTCGCTAAATTAATAATATTAAATTATTAATATAAAGCGTATATTTCAATATCACTACTAATGTTTATAATGATGTGTTTAGTTATAATTAAATACACTAAATCCAAAGGCACCTTTTTACTAATATGTAGAATTGTTTTATGCTCCGTAGTAATGTAACATAATTCGTGCAATGCATCTTGGCAACTTAAGCGGCAGCGTCGATCACGCCACTACTAAACCAAATAGGTTTAAATAGTTTAGCTGCGCGTAGGCATAATATTTTGAATGCTTTTGAACGTTTAAATACAAAATCTAAATATTCATAATGAAAAGTTATTATAACTGCCTACTGAAGATTAAATTATGCGTGTAAATAGTGGTTACTTAAGAAGTTTCGAAACATATCGAAGTTCCACCATTATTTCCTAACAAATGAAAGTAAATTGGAAGTTTATTATGCGCCTAATATAACACAAAATCTTCGAAAATTGTAGTCTATTTTCATTATTATCAAATCTTCAGTTGATTCAAATATAGCTCATATTATCATACTTATGTTCAATTTGCATTTTACAAATTTGAGCATATCAAATGAAACAGTTTTGATTCAATAATCAATAATATACTAATAACTTATACCGGTTTTAAGGACTTCAAAAGGTGAACAAAGAAATAAGTATGTTTATGCAAGTACCTTCAGCTTATCCCCTTCTTTTTCCATATTTTAGACTGTTATACTACTTTTATTATAATTTTCTTTAATATTCTATAATATAATTGTGAGCACTCACTTTTGTCCTCGTCGCCACATGTAACGTCCACGTTATTGGTATAATTTACGGCTCAGCAATACCTCAACACGTCTGTCTCGAACGACCACCAGATTGCGACTGACGTGTCGTAGGCGCATGAGACAACCAATACACTACACTTAAGAGTAAGATAACTATATAAATTAACTTACTTACCCGGGACGAAACTCAAATGGATAGTTCTTTTGAACCTCAATCCTTTATTCTTAAGTCTTCGAATAGCCTCAATGTATTGTATCCCAACAGATTTCATGTCTTGAACACCTCTCCCGTAAATGACTCCATCAACCAAACGAGCTTCAAATGGAGGGTAGGTCCAACTTTTCTAAAGAAGTATAATTTAAATGATAATATATCTTATTTTAATGATATTTTAATCAAATGACCAAAATATCGAAATTCGAACCCACACTACTTTATTACCAGCTAGGTTTAAATGACGTACACAATGCTTGTAATATAAGCAGCTCTAAGCGTTATATTACAATATGCAAACTGTTAAAGCATCAATCTATCGGGACAAAGGATTACAATGTGCAATATTGGTTTTGAAACCGCGGACTATAGGCGGGGCGTTTAATAGAATTTGCGCACCTTCGTCGAGTTCCGTGATTATTTGAAACTTATTTTGTGAAGTGAAACATTTGATGTTTAATTTCAATAATTGAGGATGAGACAGTGATAGTGCAGTGATAACGCGCTCATTTGAGTAACAGAGTGAAGCGGGTTCAAATCCAGATATCTGATATCGATAACGGGATCAAATCCAGATATATGGATCTGAACTATGATATTTTCAAGTGCTTATCATTTCTGACATGATTTCCAAAAAACAAAAACCTAATGAGGAAAACATTATGAGGAAACGTGCATGTCTGATAGAACTTAGCAAAATCTCGAAAGGCGTATGAAGTCTGCCAACCCGCATTTAGCCAGCGTGGTGGACTATACCCGGATTCTCCTTGTATTTAGGCCCATGCCAAACAGTGGGATGTTGAAAAATAGGCTGAATTTAGTTAAGGACTATTTTGCCATCCAATTGTTTATAGGTGATATCCAATAAGAATATATGACAAATAGGACGGAAAAAATATATAAAAACTTATGGAAAAAAATAGATCAATCCAGAGATTCTTCTATAACAGTTTTAAGCTTTTCATACGAGAATAAAACTAAGAAATTATGAAAAAGTATTTTACTAAGCTCGTCACTATAACTACTTTACTAAGTTATTATTTATTTACGCAAGAGAATTTATAGGCATACCAATTGGAGGTCATACATACCTAATATACTTAGGCTTATATAGTTGACATTCCAAATCACCTTGAATACATATATATGTAGCATATAATTTATTACTGATTGAAGCTAATTGATAATACTAGCCTCTCTGATTTTCGTGGTTGGAATTTGATGTTAGATACATAGCATACCATCCTCAATAAATAAGTTACAAAATATTTTCTTTTCTGTCTTACGACTAGGTTTAATGGTAAGCGTATTCAAACAAACATCATAGAAACTTATTAAAATGCCATAGTTATATTTCTCGATATTTTATTGTTCATTTTTATTGGTTTCGAATTCAAAAAAATACGTTGTTCATTTTGACTTTTTCACCCGACTGCGCCAGATGGAGGGTTATATTTTTCGAGAGTATGTATGTTTGGCACTCTCTGCGGCCTGAACGGCCCGATGGATTTAAGCTTGAGAGGTGTCGTTAGATTCGTAGTTACTGTGAGAGTGACACTTGGTATATCAAAATAAAAAGAAATGCTGATTTTTGGCGCCAAATTAAAATATATGGTACGCTTTGCAGTCTGAATGGCTCGATGGTTTTTTTCTTCAAAGGTGTCGCTACATTCGTATTAATTACGAAAGTGACACCGGGTATAAGATTTTACTTAGAACACAACATATTTTAGGGTTTTTTCATTTCCAAATTACACAGAAACGCAGTCGGGTCTTTTAGTTTTTTAATTACACTGACATACATTACTTTTAGTTTTATAAAATTTGTGTAATTTTTACTGAGATATTTTTATCGGCGATGTTGATATTGAAAAGAAGTAGACGACACAACCCTTATAATTTAGTCGATGTAGCAAGAATTTACATAATTAATGATAGTATGCGAGTATTTACGACCGTAGTGCAATGTGGAAATATTGTTCTTTTGGAATTAACTACTGTGTTAGAGGTAACAAGTTCGATATTCATAACATCAAAATGTAGGAAAGCTGCATAAATATATCTAAAGGCTTATATAAATTATCTTATCGTTTCTAATCATTTTAAAGGAAATGTACCACATAAAATCTGAATGTAAAGCATAATCACTCTAATTTGATAGAAAACAGTAGAGAAGCTAATTAATTTCCCTAAAATGTGAAGTAATAATACAGAATTAGGAAAAGCCACTATAAATGGTAATAAAATTAACCGAAAATTACCAAAACACCACCTGCGTTTCTTTTATATAATATTTTAAACATAAATGCAGCCTTAGGACGCATCTGAACCACGTCAGGAAAAGTAGCTAATAATTTAATAATATACAAATCGAATCAAATCAAAATATTTTTTTTCAAATAGATTTTTATAAGCACTTTTTACATTATGAAAATCTAGAATTTAAGTTAAATGTCAGTATGTAAGTCTGTGAGGAAGCTACCACCACTTTATAATCTATATATGGTGACAGTTTGGGATGTGGTTATCATGCTTTTAGAGGTAATCGTTTTTAGGACCGCCTAACGGCCTTTGACGTGACCTAATTGCTGCTATCAATAATTACTGAGCTCATACGACGTGCTCTCCGAAACCAAGTAAAGCTCAGGTGTTAAGCCACAAATGATCACCATCCTTGCCGTTGAGACTTTGCTTAACCCTTGGATAAGTTAACTCAATAAAAGCCTGCCTTTAGAAAAAAAATAGTTCAAACAAATTTCAACAGATGGCATAGTATATATTAATTTTTATTCATATCAGATAGGTTCTTTTTTATCGTTTTTCATACGAATATAGCCCTAGGCAAACGCTATTTACGAATAAATAAAGATGGTTCAAGTGATAAAGTGAAGATTAAAATAGTATCAGTATTTTTGTTATTTTATCATAAAAATTACTTAAATAAAAATAAATGAAGTAAAAGATTACCTCAAAAACAGGAACGACATCCATATGAGAATTAAGCAAAATGCTGGGCAATGAAGGCTCGAGCCCTTCCCATGTCATTATCAGGATGGGTTTCTTGGGAATCAACTCGTATACCTGGCACGGCAGACCAAGCTCTGTGGCTTGGGTTTTGAGATAGTTGATGCATTCATCTGTTTAAAAAAATAATGATTATCGATTACGCAATACAAACTAAATTATTAAATAATACATCATCATCAGCCCTTTTTAACGTCTCACTGCTGGGCACGGGCCTCCCTCAGTAGGAGGGGGAACAGGCCATAGTCCGCCGCGCTGGCCTAGTGCGTGTTGGCGGACTTCACATGTCTTTCGAAATCTTGCTAGGTTTTCTCAGACATCCAGGTTTCCTCACGATGTTTTCCTTCACCGTAAGACACGCACCGATGATTCGCACATGAAAATATCAGAGGTGCGAGACCCGGATTTGAACCCGCATCACTCGGTTATACAAGCAACACGTTACCGCTGGGCTACCACTGTCTATAATAATACATAATATAATAAAATTCTAACTATAGTCTAATCTGTACAATAAATATATTATGAAAAATCTTACTGAAATAGTCATTTACGTAGTATTAGGTATGTAGTTATTTCAAATAAAAGTGATTGTAATAAAAGCAAATATAACATTTGCCTTTTAATTATGCTTAGAATTGTGAAAAGGACGGCATACATAATTGTATAAAAATAAAACATACATATATATGTATCTAATATAAAAGGCATCAAAATTCAATATATAATTTATAAAGACTAGTCTATGTGTGTCGATAATTTTTGTCTGGTCAGAAAGTCATTTGACATGTTACAATGATAAAGATCACATTGGTTATAAGTTGTAATAGCATTTATAACATATCACTATGCTTAAATTGATAAATTTGAATATTACGTAAAATAAAGTTAGGTGTTTTGGGCTCCTAAGTATAATGTTCAGTAGTAGCACAAATCATCAGATCTAAACAAAAACCGATAAACCTCAGTAATTAGTGACTAAACGGTTTTCTCGCAGCAATATCTAAAGTAAGCGCCACATTATTGTAATTAATATTTGGACTGAGATTGCGTATCTGCTCGAAGATTAGTCCCCAAGGAATCGTTAGGCTTATCGATGTAATTCATTCATTGAATGTACAATTCGTAGTGCCACTTGTACTAAAATTTTAATTTGCAATACCTTAATTATGTTTATGGAAAGCCAGATATTAATTTTGGGGGCTTAGACAAGGTGTCATTCCACACTCCACAGTCGTAAAACAACCCGAATTTTGAATCCAAACTACACATCGGGTGCAAGTAGTTATAAGAAATCTTAAATTCCTCCTTCCTTACCCTCGCTCCACTCTTTTTATACCTAGGTTTGTATAGATTTCTGAGAAATATATTCCCGCTATTAGTAAAAACTATCTAAATATTTAAGCTACTTTTATACCAAAATTCGTCAAAATCAGTTTTGCTTTTACTTTTGTTTTTGGCTTTTGTATATATTAATGACTATTTCAACAAGATTTTTTAAAAAAGTATTTAATTATGTTATTCTTATTCGTATGTATAGATCATGTATGTTTGATAGTTTGTTCATTGATTATATCATCGAAATACGAATTAACGTATTGCAGAGATTTTTGTATAGGAATTTAATTGGCCGGAAAGTGTGGGAAATAGGAATAAAAATGCGAGGAAAGCCGGTATATTTAAAAAGTGGGCAAATCTGTGCCTTGCGGAACAATCCATCATAAGGGAAAGTTTAATTAGAATAAGTTGAATTACTTCGTGAACTCACAGAATATACAAAATATTTAATATTCATGAAGTCAGTTCAAATGTTCGAGCAGTGTCATGTCAACAGATAACTACGTTGATTGGTAACCGCGGGATCGATAACGTTTGTCATACATGATATGAATGAAAGCTTATGTATAATTTACAAATATTATATACATACATGCATGTGGTATTCATCTTAAAAGGTAATGCATTTAGCAATAAGAACTTTGTAACATAGCATAGTTATTACTGTATGATTGTAATTACCACTGGTGAATCTTAATAAATAAAAAAAATTATACATATATAGGTGCAAGTAGTTTATATATAGGTATAAATATATCCTACCTACATAAATACGATTATATTCACCTACTCTCTGTAAAATTAACCATAGACTTAACAACAAATTAACTAATTACTTTTATTTCCATAATCATTAAATGGATGTTTTCGTCTAGCTATTTGAAATAGATTCATGATTTTAAAAATAAATATTATTTATTGAACTTGTGACTGACTTCGCAAGCATTGTCTTATATCATTGACCATTGAACCAAAGAAGTGTAGTTTGTACATATGAAGCTATAAAAGTAACGCTTACTTAACTTAACTAGGTTCACGAAAGAAAACCAAAGAACGTAAGTACTGGTAGATTGACTGAGGTGGTAGAACTATGTTAGGATATAAATAACAAAATCGTACCATAATTGACGTTGGGATGGACAGTCCGTATCCTTATGTAGTTCTGAAGATTTTTCACTGCAGGATGATTTTCGTAGTCTGTCATTTTTCAACAAGCTGTTTCTTAATGTACAAAAATATGTAGTAAATGGTCGTAAGTCATCGGTGCTTATTTATATTATACGTCTAGCCACAACTTAGATAGGGTAGTTCAGGGATAGATGGCACATGTACGTTAGTTTTCCTATTTACGTCAATTAAATATTCCATTTTTTATGTATGTTGTAAGCATATATGTAACAAATTAAAATAATTTAGAAATAAATTGCTTTAACCGTTTTCATAAGAATCGGCACAGATCACTAGAGAGAGTGAATCGATTCTTGCTCTTTTAGCAGTACTAGGTTAATAAAAAAATAATTATTATGAATGGTTAATTAATATTTATATTTCAATGTCGATCTTAAATATAAATGTGATTTTCAATACTTGTGATCAAGTCAGGATGGCCGAGCGGTCTAAGGCGCTGCGTTCAGGTCGCAGTCCACTTCTGTGGGCGTGGGTTCGAATCCCACTTCTGACAAGAAGATTTTGTTTTGAAAGTAATGTCACATGATATATTCATATTTATAATCTTTAATATATACTTTTCGTGAGAATGTTGTTGTTTTTTAAATATACAATGAGATTGTAATTTTGCTTTTGGTCTTACAAAAATATTTTTTACGTGACTTAAGTATAATATAACTAATATAACCAAAATTTATCAATTAAAAAAGTTTCCTGTAAAGCATTCGAAACGTTGGGAACCAAAAATCAAAATAAGCCTGCGACAAAATCTGTAAAGATAGTTTCATTTATAATTAAAAAAGTATCGATATTTAGTGAAAATCGTTGTTTCAAACATTTAAAATATATAAAAAAAATATGATGGCATTTACTATTCAGAAACAAAACTAAAACAATATCCAATACATATATGAAAATAGCAATATACGAGTATGTTATGTACATATATCATAATAAAAAATAAACAATAATAAAAAAATAACTTTGGTTACTTTTGTTTGTTAATAATTTAAGCAGTAAAATTACCACAATTACCTATTAAATTAATGTTTTAATAAAAATAACATATATTTAGAAAATATATAAGAAAAGCAAAAAAAGAACTAACATTGCATCAGTAATTCGGAAATCAAAAATGTTGCGGGAAAGTATTGCGTGTCTGATGCATATGAACGTAAATTATTTAAATAGGTTATTTAAGTTTTTAAGTTTTACAAGGTTACGATAAACTTTGCTTTGTTTAATTACTAAATTTATTGTACTTTATTTTTATTAGTGTTTTAAAATCATTTGTATTTTTTTTTTAATTTATTTATTTTAGGTCGCTTTTTAACATCTAAGGTCATAAGCGACCACATTTAATATAAATTTATATCATACAGTAATTTATATAAGTTTGTACATATTTATCAATTTCAAAAACTTTAGTACTTTATGACAACCATTTTGAAAATCATTTGTTATTTACTGGAAGGGTTTAATTATTGTTTATTGATTTTAAATATGTATTTAGTCTTCGTCTCACTACTGGGCATGAGCCTCTCTTTAATATGAGAGCAATTAGGCCTCTCTTTAATATTGGCCATAGGCCATGCTGGTCAAGTGCAGGTTGGTGTTCATATGTCTTACAAAAAACTTTTTTTATCGGACATGCAGATTTTTTAAATATTTTTCCCGTACCGTAGGATGTTGAAAATTCTAATGGCGATGAAAATGATTCACACGAAAACGCATGAAAATATTTGAAGTGCAAGACCCTGGATTAGAACCAACTTCACTACAGTTTTTAGATATATTTTATTATAATTGTGAATCGATCTAGAAAATCTATAGGTTTCTTTTAGTGAAAAAATTAGTAATAAATGTAAAATAATTATATTTTATACCATATATTATATTGAACCCATTCTCCTCATTTATCTTATCTACAAACCATAGTGATTATTTACCCTCTATTGATAAAAGTCTCACAATGGGAAAAATAAATTTATAGTTATAATTGATGGAAATTTTTATAGAATGTTTCTTCCATGTGCCAAAATATATAATCTGAAAGATCTGAAGATTTTTTTTTGTATGGGAAAAGCTTCCCATATTTCCATTTTTTAACTTAACAGCCTCTAATATGTAATATATTATGTATAGCGACTACAGTGGCTTTAAACGTCTGTGTTTGTATTTATATCATCAAGCACAAAAAAAACTGCATTCTGCGACATATTCTAAAGTAATATTTAAAAGTAAATGGACAGATTAATATTTATAAAAAATTTACGCATCAAAAATTTACGTAAATAAAAAATATACAGTGGATCATAGAACCTCCTTCCTTTTTTGAAGTCAGTCAAAATAGCGTACAGTTGACTAAATCCTTCTTTTTGAAATCAGTCAAGTTAAAAGAAATAATAAATGTACCTACAATTTTTATAAGTAGAGAAATTCAAAGAGAATATTCCTTTGATATGGAGGGTGCTAAGTAATCTTTGGAAATTCAGGTTCTTGAGGGGTTGTTAAAGTTTGTATACAAAAATAACTTCTTTAATTGTGACTGAAGCAGTAATAAAAAACAGGAATTGTTGTAACAAGCTTTTTCGCGCGATTTCGTTCGCGTAGTCTAATAAATTGAGTTGTTTTGTTCGTAAGGATCTATAACGTTAGATAAACTAATGCTGCTTAAAAAATATTAAGTCTCCATTACTATTACGCGATTTACGCGAATATTCCACGTTATAAACATACTGTCTCTCCCACGAACATGATCTAAAACATTCGAAACGTCGGTAACTAAAACTCAAAATAAATCCGCTGTGAAATACGAAAAGATAGTTTCATTTTTAATATAAAACATTACGAATACACTTGCTCTACTTAAATATAAGTATTACAAACCTAAATAAAAAATTAAGTCACGTACATTTAATAACTCAAAATAAACTACATTAATTGCGATTATTGTCTCACGCAAGCCAAATTAAATTATTTAACTTATGTTTAGAAAAATAATTTTAAACATAGTTTAAAACAATGAGTTTCATGTAAATAAATTAATCAATCATCATAAAAGAGATTTATTAACCTAAAAAGTAAATGAATAAAAATATGTGTACGAATCAAAAAATAAAAATAAAACAGTTCGATTAAATCAAATATTAACAGAATTAGAAGTTTCAGAATCCTTGTACTTTGTAATTTCCAACAAAATTCAAGAAGTAGTGAAACTATACATAATTGTATACGTACCTACATTTAATTAAACTTTTACGAGGTCGAAATAGAATAACTAATAGTTTTTAGTCGACATCAAAAATGGAGGTTGTGCTCGATATTTTTTGTGTTATGTGAAATCTCCAGAATACTCTTTTATTTTTTAATAATTATTTAAAGGTGATCCTTTATTAATTTACACAGAATTCACTACATAGAGTTAATAAAGAAAATTTCATTTGGACTCTTTTTAGTGAAACACCTCTACAGATAAAACATAACATTCTTATAAGATATAATAAAATCATGTATATGAAATATGAGCTAACTTTATCTACAGAAAAAAATACGTTAAGAACACATGCTCTATCTTTTTAGGCTATTTTTGCACTTGCAATGTCATGATTTACTCGTAGTTTAGTGGTTACTATTCATAGTTGGAACCGAAATAAATATTACATTCACTTGAATCGGTAGTGGCGGGCGCAGGTGTGTCATCTAAGATATTTGTGTTTTACTATTTCGAGTGCTAGATTTACTTTTGTAGTGTTGACACCATTTCAGTTACATTTTGTACTTCAAAATTTATTCACCGACTCTCTTAAAAGGAGAGTGATGTTTATATATTTAATTGAAATGGAATAAATCACATAGTAATGTTCAAATTTACTAATATTCTTATAATAAATATAAAAAAAAAATAAATAAACTTTTAAGTCAAATTTACATAAAAACTTTTGGTTTACATGAAACAAACACAAACGTAAAAAAATCTTTTTTAAGATAATACCTTTTATAGCAAACGACTTTGTCTTACTTATAAAGATTTGCATGTAAATAACACTATTAGGCTGTCCTTTCAGTACAGAGTAAAAAAAAAATTGGAATCAAAATTTGTTCAAAATAATTTTACTAAACTGAGACCAAATTCGCTTTAATAATGAATTAATAGGTTCTAAGTAGGTGGCTTAAATGATTCCGTATAAAGTTTAAAAAACTTTAAATATGGAATAATACTTTCAAGTCAGTCAGTTACTTTCAACATACGGTTAAAGTGTTACTTTATGTTAAAAATAACAACACAAAAATACAAGCACCATTTAGTTCTGTGGTGAGCTACGAGGCTTGGGTTATGGGTTCTAGATAGTTGTTAAACTATACATATTATATAACTTCAAGTACATACATATTAAAATATAAGTCCCCTTGACTGGAGCATAAACATTCGTGCTCAACACACAAATGTAAAGCCCCTGCGGGACTCGAACCCGCAACCGCTGAAACAGCAAGTAGGATCTCAACTGAGCCGTCACAAAAGGATATAGCGCCAACTAACGTGAAACACAGTCAACCTGAAAACATCCCTTGGATTTTCAGCAAGTCTTGAAATTTAACCATAGATGGCGTTATTATCGTTATAGAGTATAAAGCAATTGTTTTAGTGTCATTTATTTTTTATAGATGGCGCTTAGATGTTTTTAATTAATAGCAAAGTAATTCATATTTAAAGTTAAACCTATACGAGTACATAATTCTAAAATGATGCTGCTATTAGTAAAAATAAATAATATTTAGTCTGATATTTGACTATCAATTACTTGATTTAATTGTTAATTGCAAGAGTGTAATGTAATTCAAAATTAATATTATTCAATTCAGTTCTCTTTAATATGTCGATATATATCTATATTTCTTTTGTTTAATGGCATCAAAGCGTGCCAGTTGAGCACAGATTACTTTGCCAATGTCATGTAGAATGGAGAAGACTCGAAGGAGATTGGTCGGTAACAGATACTATGATATAATTTACGTTTTATTAAACGTATCTGTCAAATTGTGGAAGTTTTTACGCTATTCGTTTGTCTATTTAGTACTTCATTAAAAGTCGATTGTTTCAAAATAATATTACTGTTTAAATTTCATTTTGGATCAATTTAATATCCAGTTTATTACTTAAAATATTTACCATTATTACCAAATTTACTTAAAATATTTTTCATATACTTACAAAACACAAAAACATTGAAAATATATCTCATATATGTAGAGCTTTATCACGCCTAAAATATCTCTCGTTAAACAGGAGCTTTTTGCGGGTAGACATATAGGCTGTAATTTATCCGCTAGACGTATTACGTACGCTTTGCCTCCTTTTTTATTAACTAAAAAAAATACCTTTTAAGTTAAGATAGCCAAAAATCATAAATATTGTTTTACAGTTTGAAATATTTTGTTTGATCTCAAAGCAAACTTAATGCAAAGGTTCTATAAGAAACTAAAATTTTAAACTAAAGTAAAAAAGAACCAACATACCGTAGTAGAATTGAGATTCGAGATCTTCAAGCAATAAAATCTCTACGGCTCTCCATATAAAGATATTTTATGAAATCTCTGAACATGAAAACTACATCTATTTAAATACACTAAAATCAAATTTTACGCGTAGCCATGACATTTCAGTGCCTATATTAAATTTATTTTCTTGGTATTCTTGTATTATATGCGACTTATAGAGATTGTAAATTATGTTATTTATTTAATTAAAAAAAACACAAGAAATTTTTTAAATAAGATGTAAAAAATAATTTTAAACTGAACGTTACCTTAGTTTTCTATTTTAACAATTACACAGACACAAATGTAAATTGCACAGCTAATGTTGACTTTTGTAATTTTTGGTATAGATTCTATTTGTTCTTATTATAACAGATAATATACCTATAAAATATCAGCGAAACCTAGTAGAAAGATTTCAAAAGATATATGAATTTTGCCAACCCACTTGGCCCGCTGGTGGACTATGATCTGATTCGCCTCACTAAAGGGAGTCTGTGCCCGGTACATAGACGTTAAAAAGGGTTATATAGTAGAATGCTTAGAATAATAACGCTTAGAACGATAGTTTCATACATAATTCCGCTCAATATTGAAGCAACATTATAGAATAAATGTGTGCGTCAGTGTCACGTAATTACAACCGAAGGCACGAACACATACAGCTAAGTTGTAACAAGACTTTATCGAAACATAAAACTTATTCGGCCTTTAGACCGAATTGAAAAGGCTTCAATTTGCTTCGCCTACTTACCTTCTATGCGTTATTATTTTAAGGTAAAATGTATACATATAACATTCCTAATATCTCAACTAGAACTAATTTTCTTTTAAATCTTAAATCCTGACCGTTATTACTCGCATCCATTAATTAAGATTGTCTTCGAAACGGACAAAGCACATTTGTCATTCTAAATACGATAGGTATACAACTTCAAAACACAACATTATTATAAATCATAACGATATTTAAATGCACAATTATCCAAGAATATTTTATTTTTAAAAAGGACGAGTATTTACTATTTATTGCACTGACATTTAGAGTGTTTCCCGCCATTTATGAAATGTCAAAAAAGGGCGGGAAATTTAATAAAAGAAAATAATATTATGACTAAATTAGAATCGTGTACATACGTCAGTTTTTAAAAGTGATAAAACATTATGTAATATAGTGTAGTTTATATTATTATAAAACACATCGGTAGGTTTTACTATTTAGTGACGATAATTGGACAAAATATTATAAGCATAGTACAAAATTTACATAAATTAAAAAAAAATCATATAGACTTAAAACTTATTTTTTAAATCCAACATAATTTATACATAAATTTAATTATGTATAAATTATGTATAATTATTAATTTAAATATGTTATTTGTACATAAAGCTCTCTTTATTTTCCGTATTAATTTGCTTTGTATTTTCTATAGCAATATGTTTTTGAAAACATTAGATGAAATTGTATATCTACTCTTAAATCAATATATATTTGTAGTGAATAATGGATCTCTCAGTCTAAATCTAATTACATCTATCTAAGTTAACAAACACTTTACGCATAGTAAGCTAGTGGGATATCGAATGGAATACAAATTAAATTTATATCACTGTTTGTTATGTTCGTAGTCTATTTACAAATATCTATATATGAAAGATTTACAGTGTTCATATATTTTTTGTCTAGTAAGGAATTGCGATAGTAAAGAAAAAATAAAAATAAGTAAGTTAATTTTCCCAAATGGAAGATGAACAAATTATACCACTATTACAAAATACGATTGTAATGTGTTTATGTACGAGAAGTGTTTGTTGCTTCTTCACTTTCAAATTTTGTAGAATAAATAGACTATGCTCTATGGCAGAGTAACACATAAGTACTGTGGCGAAGCAAAAGCTGTTAAATAAACCTACATAATAAATAAACAAATAACAAAATTAAATCTTTGTTCTAAGAAATCATTAAATGAATTATGAATGAAGTAATGAAGAATAAAAAATTAATGAATCATTAAATATCTAGATTGATATTGTTTTCAATCTATTCCAATTGACGTTTCGGCTTAAACGAAACTACTCAAGCAACATTAACCGATTCTAAAATATACATTAAAAAGACTAATAAAAATCATTTTAGTAATTTAGGCCAGTTTTCTAACAATGAATTTAATTTAACGTCTGTACTACGAGTTTTTATGGATCAATAAAAAGCAAAGCCACTGAAATGTGAAACTTACGGGGACATAAAAATGTAATACGCGACTAATTTTAAAGATATTCGTGATTTATTTCAAAGGAAAAGCGGCCAAGAATATTTTGGTGCCGATTAATACGAATATATCCCACAGCAAATGGTCACTGACAAGGTTTTGGCTGCAGCTCTTTCTATTTAGATTTAAAATATCGATGTTAAATTTATCCAAAAATTTTCGTTTTTCGTTAACCATCGCACTTTGATTGACAAAAAATGATTGACATATCTATAATACCCGTGTTATACAGCCTTAAAATTAAATGTTATCTAAAAAACTTTATTTTTAATTCTGTCAGTCCGTCGGTGTTTAATCAGTTTTCGGATATACTCGAATTATAGCAAATTCTATTTACATAATATATTTTGCTTAGTTTACATATTTAAAGTAGCTTTTCAACATTAAACCATACTTCCTCTACGAAGTAGTTTTCTAACTAAATAAGGTTAGCCATTTGATTATTTTTTTGTATCAAGTAAGCATTTTTATTAATAAATAAATATTAAATACAAGAGCAGCTACGGTATTTGATTAGTTCGTTATAAAGGCGTCGAAGCGTGACGTTGGCTTTCTACGCGGGTTCTGTCCCTTGACGCGTCAGGTGTTTACCACATCGTTTCGACAATCTCTGACAGCTAGTTTCACCGACGACATAATTTATATATAAAACGTAATTTATCTTTATTAATTGGGTTTGGTATAATTATAGTATGTAGCTTGAATTATTGGGGCAGTTCTTGTCGTAATAAATTATTATTATTAGTTGACTAACCATAATATATTTTAGTCCACTTGTTTACTGTTATGTGGAAATAGGAAATAGAAAATAGAAAATTTACTGGGAATTCATTTAAGTTATTTATAATATAGGTCAATGTCAAGGTATTGCCTTATCTGAAATCTAAAATTCTGAAGAAAATTTCTCTCGGGAAGCTTTTACTAAGGCTTTTTATAATTTCGACCTCGGTTAATTTTAAACATAAATAATTATAACCTACGAAAAATTTGTAGGCACATTTAGCAATTATAATTGTATAAAAACAATTTTCAAAACGACTTGCGGAACACTAAAAAATTTTATTTACGTTTAGTACCACTTTACTTAGGATCATTAGTTTTATGTTTCTTCGGACGTCAACATAATTATGAAGAAGCCGTATGTTATTTGTAGAGCTTTTTGAAAGCTTTTCAGTTTAAAAATATATAGCGCTTACTTTCTTTCATTCTTTGACAAATATACACAAATTAAGATGGCTGTATGTACTTTTACATTTATAATATTGATACTATTTATTACAATTATAGATTACTTATAGATTACTGATACAAAATTAGTTATAGATGTCTCATACGCCGACGATAAATAAAGTTAATAATATCTCGTATGTACAAGCTATACAGCGTCTTTTGATACATTTTTTATTATATTAAAAAACAATGCCTTTCTGAGTTTCATTACCAAATATAGTGGGTTAAAATTTTAATGAACTCAAAATTAAGAAATACCAGATAGGTACATGTAGAGAATTTATTTTCTCTTGAGTTCACCTCAGTTTGGTGCACGGAGAGAAAATTCTAGTTTAGGTAACCAGAATATAGTTAGCATAAGCAGATTGTCGTGTAATATATACGACAGCTAACTATTTTGTCGAGTTTACTAGAAAAATCTGGTAATAGCTTACAAGAATATCAAGCACAGTAAAACATAAAGCTGGTACACTTCATTAAAATTAATGTATAGTGTACAAAAACCTATTTGTATTAATTACATAATTTTTATTATAAATATAACGGAATCGGTATCGTTCGTAACACCATGCTTTATTTTCGAGATAACCAGATTTTTAGTAGAGACTATAGATTATTATAGTGACCATTAACAAATTGAATGCAAATATTACCAAGTTGAGATTTTGTCAAACTACATATTTTTTACACTTTACTATATATTTTGTTCAGTTTACTATATTTTGTGTTCAGTTTACTATATTTTATATTGTTCAGTTTATTATATTTTATATTGTTCAGTTTATTATATTTTAGTAATTACAGCAATGTTTTATTCTTTGTTTCACATTATTTAGTAGGAGATTGATTGAACCTTTTAAAAATGTACATAGTTACCATGTTAATAAAAAGTTAAAATCTGTCAGTTTCGTCAAGAAAGTATTTTTCAACTAAACTGACAGATTTGATCTTTTCTTAACACACCGGTAACTATGTAATTTTTTTTAAAGACCCAATCAATCACCTATAGCCCGGTCAAATTAGACGAAAAAATAGGGGTGAGGGTACAATAACTTACAATAAGCTGCTTACAATCAGCTTATTGTAAGTTATTGTATCCTTGGATGTCTAAATTGACCGGACTACTACTAAATAATGTGAAACAAAGAATAAAACATTGATGCATTTTTTTTAAACAACCAATTGCAGCAGGCTTGTAGTACAAGCCATGGACAACAAGAATTTTAAATAAAACAAAACAATCGTTTGTGACTTTATATTATTAAAACAAAACTGAGCTAGGCTCTTGTCGGTCTTAAATATTATTATATTGGTAACCTTAAAGTTATGTAACTTATATTTTGCATTGGTATGTACTCGGCCAACTGCCACGATTCTAAAAGTTGGTTGATATCCTTGTCCATCACAACACAAACAATAGTAATTAGTAACTATAATAAATAATAATTAAAGTAACTATTAGTAGCACACCCGAACCGCACGCACGTTCCGTCCGAAAGAAAAATGAAATGACAACTTGACAAGACAAGCATAGCAGCCAGTCAGTGCTGCCCACCAAAGTTCAAGCAAACCATACAATATATTTGGCAAATGTAAACAACGTTTCGTTTGATAGACGATACTCATGTTACACAAAACATAATAATCTGGTTAACAATACTATATGATATCTAGCTTATTTTAACAACTAAAGCAGTTAGAGACAACCTAAATATCGTATTGTTCAATTGACAGCTAGCAACAACAAACAAATTATGGATGGTATACTTTACAATTATTGTAATGTTTTCTTTACATTAATAAAATGTACTTATAAATAGCTGTTAGCATTGGTTACTAAAATGTGTTTACTAGAACATTCTGGTATTTATTAAAATACGATTATTTGTTGTTAAAAGTCAATCCGGTAAATTTAACTTAATTCTGTTTCTATAAACTAGAATGATATTTACAATACGTTCTGGTAGTATTGTTAAAATAATTTCTTTCCGAGTGGTATTTTTAATTGTCATACAATTTTTACAAATTATTGAAACTGTTTTAAATCAATAGTTTTAGACGAAATTACAATCATCTTTTTAATAACAAATGCCTATGTAATGCAAACATATGTATATATTTTTTTGTATGTATGTATGTAATACATACATACATACATACATACATACATACATACATTCATACATACACATTTTATCATCAATGGTTTTCGACAAACTGCTACTTAAGCGAAACTCCAAACGTGTACGGATTATTTTGTAAAATAAAGGAATAAAATAAGGCAATCACTTATTAAAAAACCTATTCGTTCCACTATCACTGGAACGATGACTGAGCAGAATTTATTTCAGATTTCATTTATTTCAATTGCTCCAGAAGAAAATAAATAATTTTTCGTATACGCAACTTTCTTTGCGCTATATTTTGTATTGTCCAGGTATGAAACAATAATTCTATGTATAATAATACTGTTCTCTGTTCTCTGAGAGCTCTAATATACTTATATCGAGCTAGATATGAATGTGAATAATATTCACATCTATTAGTACATATAATAAAATTTTAACTTAGTCGAATTTGTACAATAAACCTTATTGACGTTGATATTGAGGTCGATCTACTTTTTAGAAATTTTGTTTGTATGACCGTATCACGAGCAAACTACTGCACAGATATCGATTTAATTTGGTATGATGTCAGCTATTTTCTAGTATTAATATTCACAAGATTTGGATAAAGATAATCAAGGAATGAAAATAAAGATGAATTATATTTCATCAAGCCCAAGTGTTACAGTTACTTGTTACTACTAACTTGTTGAGTTGGAAAATAACTATAGCAAAAGTAGTATTCTTTAAACTATTTACCCGAATGTAAGACAAGAGATTGCAATTTTTCTAATATCGAGAACTAAACTTTCTAATTCTAGAACAAACTACTTGTGAAAAATCAAAGCACTCTAGCAAGACTGATGTTTGACTTAACAGCGATCGACGGACATTAGTTTCAAAGTTTTACTCTTTTCATAGAAATAAATCTTGTAAAGACTTTTCATTTGTCTTTCTAATTTGACATACACTTTAGTTACTTTTTATGGCAGTGGTGGCCCAGTGGTAACACGCTCGCTTCTTTTTAAACGAAGTCCAGGTTCAAATACCGGGTCTTATACCTTTGACATTTCAAGAAAGGTAGCCGTGCCGACCCTGCTAATTATCGTCCGATCTCAATCACCTCCATACTCTGCAAGATTATGGAGCGTGTATTGAACACTCGTCTTATGGCATACCTAGAACAGAACGATCTCCTCAGTGATCGACAATATGGGTTTCGCCGGAATCGGTCGACTGGGGACCTTCTAGTGTATGCCAATCACACCTTTGGCGAGGCTCTTGAGCGAGGGGGGGAGGCGATTGCCGTTTCTCTCGATGTCTCTAAAGCCTTTGACAGGGTCTGGCACGCTAGCCTTATAAGCAAGCTTTCAGCCTATGGCTTATCTCCTGGCCTGATTGGCTGGATTAAAGACTTTCTGAGCGACCGATCACTCAGAGTTGTGGTGGAGGGTTGTTCATCACAACCCTTAAAGACCAACTCTGGAGTACCTCAGGGGTCTGTTCTCTCTGCAACCTTGTTCTTGCTGCATATCAACGATCTGCTTATACCCGGTATCTATGGGTACGCAGACGACAGCACTGTTGTAGAGAGATACCTGCCGAATCCTCGGGCCAGTAGAGATCAAATTCAGTCCGAAAGAGAGGCCATGGTAGAGCGGTTGAATCTCACACTCAGGTCAGTCTCCACTTGGGGCGATGCCAATCTTGTGAGTTTCAACGCCACCAAAACACAGGCGTGCCTGTTCACCACGAAAAGGAGTCCTTTCACCTTGACTCCGACTTTCCGAAATGTACCTCTAGAATACACAGACCGTCTGCAGTTACTGGGGATGGACATTACCCCCAACATGAACTACGGGCGGTTCATCGAGTCTAAGGCTAATGTAGCAGCGAGGAAAGTTGGCATCCTTGCAAAGGTCCGACAGTATTTCACGCCGGGACAGCTTCTTGTTCTATATAAAGCTCAAGTCCGATCGTGCGTGGAATACTGTAGTCACATATGGGCTGGTGCTGCGAAATGCCATCTGTCAGCCTTAGACTCGATTGAGAGGCGTGCGCAGAGGCTTATTGGTGACCCTACGCTATTAAAAGCCAACTTACAAAGCCTCGATCACCGACGTAGGGTTGCCAGCCTTTGTGTGTTCTATAGGTTACATTTCGGAGAGTGTGCGCAGGAATTACACGACTTAATTCCCCCATCCCCTTTCCATCATCGGACAACCCGACGAACGGCTGGCCTCCATCCTTATGTCGTGGACATTCCACCCGTCCGGACGAAGCGTTTCGCTTCGTCATTTATTATACGTGCGGCTAAGGATTGGAATAGCCTGCCTGCGTCGGTGTTTCCGTCCGATTACAATATGGGTGTCTTCAAGGCAAGAGTGAATAGGTGGCTACTGAATTAGTGCGACCCCATCTACGACTGCGTTACCACTTACCATCAGGTGGAGCGTAGTCAAGCACTAATTCTGATTTGAATAAAAAAAAAAAAAAAAAAAAAAATATGTATGTTGAAGGAAAATATCGTCTGAGAGATCGTAGAAAGTTTCCGAAAGACATGTACACTGCAATTAGAATCCGAAGTTGGTCAATGTTGTCCGAAGTTGGATGTTAAAATAAGCGTAATTCATAAGTTACCTTTCATATAAATTTAACAATAAAAAACAATGCAGTAATAAACATTTATATTTTTTTGATAAAAATATCTATGATGTAAAAAAGTATACGATAGATCAATCAATTTACGTCTTTTCGTGTAAACCCATGGCTTGTTGAAACCAAAAAAAGAGTTTTATTATTTTTTGTCATTTCTTTATATCTAATTACCTACTAAATATATTTTTAGGAACCAGAAGTGTTAATTCCTAACAATATAATATAGATCGGCTAGATTATTTTTACTTTTCGCAGTAGAATTCCAAACATAGTCTACTCATGATAATATGATGTTGCTCTTAACTTAGCATAATTTATACGCCCCACCTAGTAATAATATTATTAGTATTCCTTCAAATATTATTGGCAAACATTTTTTTTAATTTAATCAAGAAATTCTAGAAATATACGAAGTTAATATTATTTTTTCTGTAACATTAAATCTAACAGGTAAAGGGCAAAAAAGTTAGTTTATTACATTTTGCTTAAAGCTTGTGTTATAAAATGAATAATAGGATTTTTGAAGTAAGACCAAATCTTTCACGATCATAGCCTTGGGGAGGCATCAGGCAAGGCGTTTATATATCATTAGTGTTAGATTTACGCATGTAATCATGATCATGACTAGACGTCTTTTAAGGTAATTTATACTGTAAAAAAATTGGAATTCGTAATTGTGTTTTGGTTGTATGAAAAAATAATTTAAATGTTAAAAATACAAGAATCTTTGCGATTTCTTAAAATACGTAAACTAAAATCTATACCTACTAATATTATAAAAATTCTGAGTTTGTTTGTTTGAACGCAGTAATCTATTTATCTGAATTGAAAAATTCTTTTGCCATTGAGTGATTTTCATAGAGAATTACGATAAGGTGTGGTGTGTAAGAAAATGAGTTTTATTATTATAATCATAAGACAAATTAGGTAAATAAAAAAATTGTGATAACTTCTTCGGTAACACAATATATGCTATAATTTAAACTAGTACCGCTAATAATTTTATTTATTTAATAACATTTAACGCTAAGTTTATTCGAATTATTACATGTCAAGATTATTGGAAACATTGTCCAGATACAATGTAATTTAAACAGTCTTATTTTCAATTACGTAATAATTATATATTTAGTAAAAATACATGCTATATAATGTTAAATGCAAAGGAAACCAAGCGACTTCGGCCCATTAATTCTGGCCTTGAGCTGGATTTCGGCACTAGACGCAATAGGGACGTGGTTGGTTCAACTACCACAAAGGGCACTCAAATTAGGTCTCGTTTATGTGTTACGAGTTTAGCAAATAGGTAAACTCTTAATTTGAAGGTATTGACAATGAGGTTGTAAAGCTTTAAGTGCTTTGTACTTTACTCATTTATTAACATTTCTTTTTTCATTGATCTTTTAACCATCAGATAAATTCAAAATTTTATTGAATATTGGTGTTACAAAAATTTCAAATAGTAGTTTGATAGGAATATCTATCCCATGATCAAGGTCTTCGAAACATCAAGAATTATGAAAAAAGTCTTTGAATAATTGTAAAACATAACTAGCAATTCCCGTGGCTTTGCCCGCGGTTGATTCACTATTAAAAGTAGGGATTGGTGATAGAAGCTTGAAAATTTACGGTTATAAGTGTTTTTTGTTTTCAAATCATAAAAAAATAAAAAATGAAAGTTTGATTTAAAAATAAAAAATAAAAAATCAGGCCACCCTTATCATCTAGGGGAATAAAAAATAGCCTACGACCTATTCTCAAACCTACCAAATATACATAAAAATCGGTCAAGCCGTTTTGGAGGTTCGATAACAAACACTATGACACGAGATTTTTATATATTAGATATTGTTTTTAATTGTTAACATTTTATAATGAGTTAATTTACAATTTGATTAAAAGATTTCTTAATTGATATTGGAAATTGAGGTCTTAGCACAACCTCGTATAGAAATGCTTAGTAGATATTGGGGTCTTTATAACGTAAGCCCAAAAGCTTTAGGCAAATCGATCAATAAGGATTTATAGATTAAAATAGAGCTTTCAAGGTGAATAATAAACAGTCGGTTAGAGAAAATCATTGAATTGAATTTATGTAAAACCAGGAGTAATAACAAGCCAATGAAGTTTAAAAGTGTTATATTTATTTATCTACAAAAACTTTCTTTTTAGTCGAAATTTGATTGGTTTCACTTATAACTTATATTGATAACGCACTACCGTTCCAGTAAACTGACGGCTGAAGGACGAACTAACGACTAACTACGTATCATAAAAGCACCTCAATTAAGTTTAGACTAAGTTTGTCTACTTATTACAATACAATACACCAGTGAAGCTAAATAGAAAATCATTTGAAATCGTGAATCGCTTATTTTTTAACCCCAAATGCAAAAAGTTGTATATTCTTTACCCCCAAACAGATAAACCGATTTTAATTTAATTGATTTTGTTTGATAGATGACTTAATGCAGAGTGTTCCAAGTTCTTACTTCTTAGGTAAACTCAGGAAATCCATCCAGACGTTAACTGGTATACGTTAGCTGCTCTTTTCTAGACGGTAAAAGGATATAAGCAACATCCACAGATCAATGCAATACGACGATCTGGAGCTTGGTATCCCTTTACTTGAATGACATTACAATGACATAAAACACTTCATTCTTACTAAAATACCCACCACAATGGAAGGACAAGGCTTTCCTCTTGAAAGGAGCTGGTGAAACAGAGTAGTAGACATGTAAATAATAATTTAGATAATATATATGTAATTACTAAATATGTACCAAATATTTAATTAAAACTCGGCTGAATATAAAATATAATATTCATCTACTAAACTCAAGCACAAATTATTATTAGATTTAAATACATGTCTAGACTCTAAGACATTAAGACATGAAAACCACTTCTACTTTTAAAACCATAAAATATAGTCTGGACAAACTAAGCTTAACTGAAGTATTAAGTTATTTTTATGTGCAAAATTTTTAATCTTTAGTGAAATGTCGACTTCAAAAAAATTAGAATATTATTTTTAAATCCCAGATAACATTTTTGACGTTGATCTAATACTATGCAGAGTATTAAATTACTTACCTTACCTTAGTACCTTTTAATTACTTTCGTCTAATCCAAATTATTCGTCTCATCGATTTCGTCCATCAGTCTTTAAACTTATTTCAGACTAGAGACTCATCTTCGCTCCGTTCAAGTTTATTTCTATTTACGGTTAGTAGAGATATCTGTTACCGACCAATCTCCTACGTGTCTTCTCCATTCTACGTGACATTGGCGAAGTAATCTGTGCTTAACTGGCACGCTTTGGGGCCATTAACAAGTGGATTGAATAAAATTATTTTCCCCTAGTAAAAAGTATGAAAATAAAAAAAGCTCTTGACTTGAGTATTTTGTATTGAGGTCACTTTTCAAAGTTGGCTTTATTTGATTCCCATGTATCAGTATAGCACTTACTATTTAATCATGAAAAGTAACAATTTTTCTACTATTAAAATATTTTTTATACATACAATGATTCATTATTCTATGACAAATTCATAATTTCTTTGATATATTTAAAAAAGCCAGCCGTAAAACATGCAATGCTAGCATTAAGCTTATCTTTTGACGCGCGTTGCAAAAGAAAATTTCCTGTTATTTTGTATACCGTATTTCATATCAGTTATTATCACTACTTACGGCATAATTGGCATGAAGTTTCATCGAAAGTTCAAAAAAGCTCAGTTAAATCTAATAAAGTACAGAAGGAATAAGACAAGTTTTGAGAATAAAAGGATAACTCAAATAATTTTCAAAATAATAGTGGTCGTAAAAAAAGCTTATTCGGGTTGGCATGGCAACTTTGGCAGAACAAAATATGACGTAACCACGTAAGTATTAAGCTTGAAAATTGCAAAATAAATAAATAAATAAAAATACTAGTGTATAATAATGTACAAGTGCTGTAAGTTGAAATACTATTTTGACGTAGGTTTTCGTTGGAATTAATAGAAAATATACACGAATTTCTGTATTATTTTTGTACGATCAGTTTGTAACTTTATTAATTTGAAAAAAAAATATAAAAAAATAGGTTTTTATTTGCAAAAATGTATGTTAGAAAATACTGTAGGTAAGGAATTCCAAAGAAATTTTTAAGTAAGCATACATTGAATTAAAAACATTGCTATAACTATTTCAGCGTCCCTTTCAATTCCATTATATAATGTATTTTCACGATATCGACCAAGATCCTTGTTTAGTAACTTGTCATATTTGACAAATCGATGTGACATTTACACTTCGATAATATTCTTGATTTATTTTATACTAGTAACTCCGTGCGGCTTCGCTCTCATATAAATATGATAATTTTAATTTATATCGCATAATCGTTCAAGCCATAATAATTTTAAAAGACTAAACATTTTTTTTAACTATAAATAACACGACTCTACAAAAAAAATTTCGTTCTTTGTCCTAAAGTTTATACTATTATTTTCCAGTCAATTTATTAAAGTTCGAGACGTGAAATATGAACTAAAGACATCTCACGTTCTCTGTGAAGCCTATGAAGCATATTTTGACTGTCCTGTACGGAATCAAGATAATCCTTGGGCTCCACATGTTGCTTGTAGTTATTGTAAAAGGTGTTTGGAAGGTAAGCAATTTTTATTTAATTAAGCGATGAATCCAAAATAATAGACATATTAATTTTTATTTTTATATTTTTAGGTTGGTATCGAGGTGAGAAAAGGTCTATGAAATTTGCAATACCAAGGATTTGGCGAGAACCAGAAGACCATATTACTGACTGCTACTTTTGTATGGTGAATCCGAGTAAAAGACGTAGAGGTAAAAATGCAAAACCTATTGAATATCTTGACCTCGAATCTTCTTCTGCTCTAATTGCTCACGACCTGACACGACCAGTACCTGAGCCACCAAAAAAATTATCGCAGAAAAGTAGCTCATCTTTTAGTTCTTATAAAAGTAATTCCGATAAGGAGTTTTTGCCTACACCTGAACAACCAAAACACTATCTCATTACTTCAGAAGATTTTAACGATCTAATTAGAGATTTAAATTTGCCAAAAAATAAAGCAGAGCTTCTAGGCTCTCGATTAAAACAGTGGAATTTGCTTGATGATGTTAAGATCACGGATCAGCGGACTAGGCATGAAATGTTTGCAACGTTTTTCACGAAGGAAGATGGACTTTGTTTTTGTAATGACATTAAAGGTATGTTTGAAGCAATTGGCATACCCTGTGTCCCTAGCGAATGGCGTTTATTCATTGACAGCTCTACAAAAAGTTTAAAAGCAGTTCTATTGCACAACGGAAATAAATTTCCGTCTCCTCCAATTGCTCACTCAGTACATCTTAAAGAAAATTATGAAAGTTTCAAAATTTTGCTTGAATCTGTAATGTATCGTGAGTATAACTGGGAGCTGATTGGAGATTTTAAAATGGTGGGATTTTTAATGGGGCTACAGGGTGGATATACAAAGTATCCGTGTTATTTGTGCTTGTGGGATAGCAGAGCGGATTCTAAACACTATATTCAACGGTCATGGCCTGTAAGAACAGAATTGTGTGTCGGAAAACAGAACGTCAAATTTGAGCCGATTGTTGAAGCGGAAAAAGTGTTAATGCCGCCTTTGCACATTAAGTTAGGGTTGATGAAACAATTTGTTAAAAAACTGGATGAAACTTCAGAAGCTTTTGGATACTTAAAAAATTTTTTTCCGAAGTTATCGGAAGCAAAGGTTAAGGCTGGGGTTTTTGTTGGTGTACATGGAAAATCTTCCAACGTTGCTGAATCTTACTCAAAAAGCAAGTTGGAACAGTTTTAAAGCAGTAGTTTCTGGATTTTTAGGAAATAATAAAGCTGAAAACTACGAAAAGTTGGTTGAGGATATGCTTACAAATTTTAAGGCCATGGGCTGCAGGATGTCATTAAAAGTACATATGCTGCATGCTCATTTGGATAAATTTAAAAACAATATGGGAGCCTATTCCGAAGAGCAAGGAGAACGTTTCCATCAGGACATCATGAATTTTGAACAACGCTATCAAGGCCAATACAGTGAAAACATGATGGGCGACTATATTTGGGGTTTATTGAGAGAAAGTAGCTATGAACATAAAAGTAAAAGTAAAAGTGTGCACTTTTAAGTTATTTTCCACTTTTCTGTAAGCTAATTTGATAGTAAAACTTAATAAAAATAATAAACATTTTTATTTCAATAGTTTTATTTTCAATCAAAAATTAAAATCCGAGATTTTTAAAAATTTCGTTCAATCAGTCTTCTAAGCACAAAAGCAAAGTTTTTCATGCCATATATTTTTTTTACGTCTTATTACGACCTAAACTACCGAAATTTAATGCTTTGCAATCAAAGTCAAATTTCATGTTGACCCGTGTAATGTATATACTATATTTAAATGGAATCAAATGAACAAAAGATTATTTCAAAGTGTTGTTAACTAGCGACTTCCTGTTGCTTCGCTTCGGGGTCGCCCCTAGTGTAAATTTAAAAACAAATCTATTTCACGCGAATCGTACATATTTCCGGGATAAAAAGTAACCTATACCTATGCTGTTTCAGAATATTCCACGTTTCATCTAGATCCGTTTAGCCATTCTGGCATAAAGGAGTAACAAACATTCATACATTCAGATATTCGCAAATTCCATCGCATTTATAATATTAGTAGGTTTCCATTCGGATTTAAACACCATAATTTATATTTTCAGTTACTACGACGATAAAAGGAAAGTTGAAATTTAAAACTTGATTGAAAAATTACTTTCAATAAATATAATAAAAGCATGTTAAAAGGTATTGGTACAATTGAAGGGTACAGGAGCAAAACAAGACATGTCACAATTTTTTTTTTTAATTAACATTGCAATCTATAATACGTGGCAAAATCTTAATGTTCTCATATTTTTTAACTTTTTCTAATTTTATGTGACATTCCTTGTTTTACCCCTGTACCCTTCAATTAAACACGGCCGTTATTGGTTTATATTCCGGCAGAAAAACAGACTCTTAAGACATGCTGTCTTTTGCACATATCTATTCTAAACGGAAGATCCTCCAATTAGAACATTGGTTACGGATATTTTTACTAAAAAATTTATTCCCTACATTTCAAATGCTTTACAACAAAAATAGACATTCGAGTGACCTAAAGTTTATGACGTCATAATTATATAAAAATAAAAAATATTCTAAAAAAGTTTTTAAAAGTAAAACGGTGTTCTTTTCATAACTTTCCATCTTGTATCGCAGTAAGCGAGAAACTACACGTGACAGGTGAAGGTTACGTAACTCTAACTAAACAGGCTTTTACTACTCACACTTTTTTCATTAATATCAATTTCAGAAAGTTTCCATCATTAAATCTTATTTAAGACTGACTTTTACCTGCGGTTTTGCTCGGTTACTCGACAGTAAAGAATATGTATGTATGTGATATAAAATCGTTGAAATTTATTTAAATCAAATATTTCTATACTGAAACCCTCATTTTTTCTTGGCATAAAAAGAAATTTTAAAATCCTTTAAATTTATCAATGATTAGCGAATGTAAACAAATTATCTTATTTCGGATGGATTTTAAGCTCATTCTCTTAAAAGTCAAATCTATCATTATTTATTCTTGTTAATTAGCTGTTGAATGGACTAATTCAGAATACTGTATTTCTAAAATTTCATATGAAAAACCATAAGGCAGGCAGTGCTAATCATTTTCAACATTATTGACCACATGTCTTACGGCGAAGGAAATCATCGTTTGGAAACTTGCATGTCTGAGAGAATCTAAGAAGTGAAATGAGAGTGAGAAAGTGAGATGAGAAGTCCGCCAACCCGCATTTGGCGGGAAAAGGTAATGTATAAATTAAATATGCAAAGAAAAAAACAGTTCTCTTCTCTTTGTCCGCCGTTTTTTTTTGTTTCGTAGCTATTGACGAGTGTTATTATTGACTAAAACAGTAGAAAAAATTAGGACAGTTTTTAATATATATGTAATAAAAATGAGATCGAATGACGATCACTGGCTGAACTATTAATAATATGCCACGAGATGTTCTCCTTTGTCAAAATACCTTCAATCATGGAGATTAGAAACCAGGAGAACCAAGGCCCTAGAATGTAGTGTCTCAGAAATATTGTCAAACCAAGGAGGCGCTGCGATCGCTATGTTGTCTCAATGCCTAACTTCACGTTGTCACAATAGTGACAGTACTCATAAATAGCTAACTTCACAGATACTACTTACCGCCGGCATGGCAGCGCGTTGTAAATTCTACACATTTTCAGAGACAGGCGGGTAATGCTTTAGTATGAAGCGATGGTCCTCCTGGTCTTTAATCTCCATGCCTTCAATATTAAAGGTGACATTTCATTTTGATCAAAGGCTGTCATATTTTGCTTAAGCTCTTTTTATACTATAATCAATTTTACAAGGATCAAAATATACCTACACCGTAGCTTACGTATTAAAGTTAGTGGAATGTAACTTTAATATGTACGCCATGTAAGTACCAACAATAATATTCTAACAAATCATCTAAAATTCTATCTAAAATTTTATTAGAATATCATTGAGTACCAATGTACTTTTTGGTACTTACGTAGGTACTAACGCCACCGCAGCTGTAAATATGGCGGCAAATTTTTAAGTGCCACCATTCTACGTCTAAAATTAATTTTTGGTGCCATTTTAGTGCTACGAAAACGCGTATTTGGGATTTGCCAAAAACAGAACAAGATGCAATTTTATTCTTTCAGATAAAAAATATAGACTGTTTTAAATCTATGTTAAGCTCTACATCGATCTATTTTCCACCACTGAAATCCGATTGACTACTTGGTTTTAAATAAAGTGTTTGATTTTAATGTTTTATATTATGATAGTTTTCGACTATGGCACTCGCCGGCCGCTGCCGCGGCACGCTCACGCTCGCTCGGCTCGTGCGATGTGGTCATATATCTAACCTAACCTAACCAACCTAGAAAGAAAGATTCTAAAAATTAACCTCATGAACCTATTATATCCAAATCCAAAGAAAATAGTTTTTTAGTATTTACGATATAAGCACATTCACACAAATCTATAGACAAACAAAAGTGCGTGGCGTTGGTATGTAAGTACCTACTTTTTTTTTGCTTTTTACAGAATAAAATATTTTAACATGCCATCATTTACAAATTACAAAGTAAATTATTGCTACCAGTTTGGAAAGAAGAAGCCTCAGACCGAAGAAATTAAGTTAAATTGTAATTTAATTGTATTAGCAATATGTAGTCATTTTCAAAGCGTATAGCCCAATCATAAAATAAATATCAATTTTTTTATTTAAATGTAAAGAGCAAATAAAAAGCCGTATAAAAATGCTTGCTTGTTAAGCTGCGTGCAAACTTAGTATACCCTATATAATTTTATGTGTGACATGCTCCATAAAATGTACCTTAGAAATAAAGCTCCTGAGTAATATTCATAAATTTCTGTAACTAATATCAAATGTACAATCCCCTCGCGCACCGAAAGTAAAAACTACAATTTATCTCCGTCATTAAATAGATAAAATAGGTCAAGAAAAAATAATGTTAAAAATGTACATTGTACAATGTATGTATACACCTACTAGGTACACAATTCCTACTCATATAATAAGCGGAAAAAATATGCTTTCAATTTATCTAAGAGACACAAAAATTCGCGTACTTTTGTAATATTTTGTGTTGTGTCAATTTTGAAGGTCGATCAAAATAGATGGAGAGAATTTGTTACACCTGCGTTAAAGTAGATATTGTTAGTTATTATTTGTATGGGGTTTCGTTTTAATAATATTTAAAGTATTTTTTTAAATACATTCATAAATGAAAATCTATATTTAGAATTTAATAAAAAAAAACTAGGTAAGGTAGCAGCTCAAAAACAAAGGAGTGATATTTCGATTTTATTTCATACAACACAGATTCACAAGAAACCAATATCATAATTGAAGGGTACCCTGTACAAAACAAGGGATGTCACAAAATTATTATTTTTTAATTAACATTGCAATCTATAATGCATGGCAAAATTTTAATGTTCCTATAATTTTCAACTTTTTAAATTTTATGTGACATTCCTTGTTTTGCCCCTGTACCCTTCAATTATATTGGCAAGCTTACTGCCAATATAATAATTAAGATCTAGAATTCATCAACACAGAATTATTTGAAAAGCGAGTATACCACATCCTGTGGTGTTTATTTATAAAGCAAATGCATTTAAACGAGTACATTAAAACCTCTTTCGTCTAGAGAAACTGTCGACACTTATACGTACTTCATATTTCTTTTCCTTTGATAAAATACGGAACTTATAAACATTTTTAAAAAAATACAATTTAATGAGCAGTATTTATTTCCATAACTTAAAATTGTATAGAGAATGCTTAAATAGCACTACTCTTTTAATCTGTTGACACAAGTTCGATTGCCACACGTATATATTTATACTAGCGACTCGCCCTTGCTTTGCTGAGGACCCTAGGTTCGTTTGACGATGTACGATATGAAAAAAAAACACTGTTTTGACCAAACGTAACTAACACTTAGGACCAAAGGTACATCACAAGTACCTAGTACTCAAGATGTTATGTTGATTTTTTTCAAATTTTAACATGATTAACATTTTCAACCTAACATAATAATAAATATGTACCATATTTCTTACTTAATGTCAATTTCAGATAATTCTTTCCTATTTGATTGGTCCAGTCAAAACTCACTGTGTTCTGCTCTATCTTTCGTCCGAACTCAACCAAACTCGTTCAGAAAAACACACTTATTAAAAAAGTAGGCCATACCAATTTCTGATTAATTTTTAGGAAGCATACTAAACTTTTTGCTTTAGCAAAATAAACAAATGATCTTACAAATTTCCTATTCAAATTAACGAAATACAATCTTTGTGACACCACAGACAAAGAAGCTGGGAAGTACGTGACTTGATCTCTTGATAGATAGTACAAGTAACAAGATAATCCAGGTAGCGCTAGCACGCTTTTAAATTGTTCGAAGCCAGCAAATATCCATTTCATCTGATATTTTTTCTACCTTAAAATTTCTTATGGAAAACTTAAAAAACCGGTCAAGTACGAGTCGAATTCGCATACGAATTGTCATCATCGTACAACAATATAACACTATGTACTTATCGATTTTTTTTAACTGGTATGGCGGCAACTTTTTTATCGCTTCGTTTTTTATTATTTTTGTTATAGCGGCAATAGAAACACACTATAAAAATTTCAATTCATTCTATCTATTATCTGTTCTCGCTTTTACCTTCGGCTTATAAGATACAGCTTGCTAACAGCTTAAACTCAGTAATAAGGTCCAGTTTCCACTCTTAGGGTACGGAACACTAAAAAGGAAGTCTAGTGTTACCAGCAACTTACCCTCCCTTCGTTTGAATTAAAGTGATACATGTAATTATACTTAGGCAGTGGTAGCCCAGCGGTAACGCGCTCGCTTGGGTAATCGAGTGATGCGGGTTCAAATCCAGGCCTCGCACCTCTGATCTTTTCATGAGCGAATCATCTAGCATAATTACCACTTGTCTTACGGTGAAGGAAAACATCGTGAGGAAACCTGCATGTCTGAGAAAACCTAGCAAGTTTTCGTAAGACATGTGAAGACCGCCAACACGCACCAAGCTACCGCGGTGGACTATGGCCTGAACCCCCTCGTAATAAGGGAGGCACGTGCCCAGCAGTGGGACGTTATAAAGGCCTGACAAGACAATGTAACTAAACTTTCGCATTTATATATTAGTAAGATTATAGAATTTCATAAATAAAAATTGTCACTAACAAAACAATTCAGTATCTTTAATATTTTTAAGGCAATTAATTCCGTATGATAAATGTAATATTTCGGTAACAAAGTACTCTTAGAAAATTGAGACAAGTCACTTCATGTGGCTTTATTGAATTCTAGCGACTTACGAGTATACTCACTTTGCTTGGGTGTGCCCTTAGCGGCGTTATGTCATATATTTTATTGTTTTATGTCAAACTATTAAGGCAACTTATGCTAATAAAGCCACTCAACAGTCGTTTTATTCTAATTTCAATTAAATTTTTATATTTTTTTACAGTCAAATAATTTTTGCCAGAGTACATCTTAGTGAATTTTCAGGATCAGATCTGTGATTCAGAAATTACCTATAACATACAAACATACATACTCCATTTCTTTATAATATTAGTATGGACTAGCGGTGCTCCGTGCCAAATTTAAAGTTTATAGCAAAAAAAATTCGTTCCGTAATTAAAATAAATAAGTTAATTCTTATAACATTACCTGTCTGCGAGTGAAAGTCCTGTAAAAATCGATGCAGCCGTTTAAGAGATTAGCCGGAATAAACAGGCAGAGAGACAAAAATTTAAAAATGGGTTTTTAGATGTAAGCACCTCATCTAATTTCGTGTGCATTTAGTGAAAAGCTGTTTATTTGAAATTACAAACAGACACTTCAATTCTATGTATATGTCCAGATGTCTAGATGAGACTTAGTTTTTTTAATTTTTCAATTGAATTGAGCCAGATTGCTGTTAAAAATACAATAGTTTATGCATTGTCATCACTGACGCACGATATACCAAAATATCGCCGAAACAACGAAATTGTTTTAAATCTTACCCTGACCATCTAATTTTATAAAAGCTATATGCATACTTTTTCATTTAAAATGTAATTTAACAAATGATTATAAACATAATATGAATGCCTGTGTTTTCTTGTGTTTTTTTTTACTTGTAGGTCACATAGATGACGTCCAAAGAGTTATATTTTAAAACGGACGTAATAACAAAAAGGCTCTACTTAAAATGAATATTAAAATATCCTGCCTGAAATAAAATTGAAATTAAAATACAAATTAATATAAATATACAAAAAATCTAAACATGGTGAGGCCAACTTTATTAAATGTTTGTAATAGTTTGTTGAAGCTCCATTATAAAGAGAAATAGAAATTACGTATTTTTAATCATGTATGTAAATCTAACAAACATGGTAAACCTTAGTAATAGAATCTATTTTTTTTAGTATTTTAACAATATTCAATTACTTTAGTTCTTAGAACTTGAATAGTTTCTTTAAAAATAAATGTGTTTATCTCCAACAGACGCCTCCAAAAATAGCTCTATCAATATAATCTTTTCTTATTTCAAGCTTGACCAGTTTCACACTTTATATTAGGAAATGCAAACATAAACGAATCGGATTACATTTAAAATAATCATGGGTTATAATTAATTAATAAAATCTGTGTATCAAAAATATCACCGGTGCCTAATTAGAGCTTTTTAAATCTTAAACCCTGACCTCGCAACGGTTAATCAAGATCGACATCGCCGATACACCAGTGACCAGTTCACTGCTCACTCAGTAATAGTGCGATCGTCTGCGGAACGGACGCACGCAACGAGTCTTAGCATAAATACTCGTACGAATGAAAAAAAAATGATTATCGTTGACATTTAGAAAAATCTATCATAGTTTTTAGTGAGCTGTCAAAAAAGGCGGAAAAATAAATGAAAATGACTATACGGATATGTGATAGTGCTATTTTTTGTTTTGTGTTCTTGTGTTATGTGTGATTTATGGTAATGTATATATAACGCAAGATGATTAGAAAATTTGAGCTAATTTTAATTTGCAATAATATTTTTAGTAAATATGTAAGACATACCTACATCTAATGTTTGATATCTTAATTCATGTTAGTTTTTTTTTTTAATTATCAAATTAAAAATCTGAAAAATAAAGAATATTTAATAATCAACTTAATGAGCGTACAGTGTTGAGGCCTCTTACATTTCTAAATTAAAAAAAATCGATCTCAAAAACTATACCGCCTCTTAAAATCTTTCGATTAATATATTATTTCAAAAATATAAAATTGTGTTTGTTGTTAATAAAACGAATAATACATTCTGACAATATGTTTCTGTAATTACCAAAATTTTAATATAAAATGCCATTGTTCATAAAACACTTAAACTTTTCAGAATTCCAATTAAGTTGAAATACATGTATGAGTCGTACAGCGTAAAAAATGTAGAGCAACTTAGTACGTGAAAACTTTGTTCGAGGATGATGCTTATTCACGTATATGTAAAAGTATTACATTATGTCTGTACGTAAAAAATAAATGAACAGTTTCTATTTGTATACAAATCGTTTTAGCATTTATTTTAGTGTAATGCTGATGAAAAACTGAAAAGTCTGAAAGATCGAAGAATATGATTACATATTTGCCTAACATAACCTTGTTGATATTGAACTATAATCGTTATTGAAAATTTTAAGAAAAAATATTATATGAATAGATTTTTTATAATATTAAAAACTGTTCCCATTTTTTTATTAATATCACTAAAAACCTCGTCAATATCTACTAAACAAAGAAAAAAGAAAATCTGTTGACAAACAGAACAGAAAAATGTATTGTCGAGCTCTTTTGTTTTTGCTTGTTTATACATTTTTTAAAATGTCAAAGAAATATTTGGTTGTACTACCTTTATCGGAATGAAAAACTCAATAATATTATACTTTTTAAGCATATTTATTATATACATTTTTAATATTTTTTATGACAATGAACATAATAATAATATTTCTATTGATCATTGATTATTATATTGATTATTGTATTGATAAAATATTGTGGAAGGTGAATAGGAAAGAGGTTGTTAGAGGGTGGGGAGAAATCTATAAAAGTCGATGTATAACCAGCATCGGGGGGTAGTTGTGTCATGACACTTATCGTGGTAGCATTATTAGGTTGTTACTCTGCCGGTTTGTTTCTAAAAATATCATTGTTGGTAGATTAGTTGTCTTTTCAGTTAGTTAAATTGTGTTTTAGCCTTTTCAGATACTTAAAATAAATTGAGGTCGATTTAGTATGCTTGTTTTTTTTAAAAGAAAGCTCACTTCTGGTCTAAATTCACAAGATCAGAAGTGGGATAGGCCCTGTTTCGCCCACTACTTTTTTTAGCGTGTGATATTTGTTCGTCGTTTTTGTTTAAAAGTTTTTATCGGAGGGTACCGCGATTTTGGTTTATTTTCATTGATTTTGGTAATTCGTGTTTTGTGTTGATCGCTGTGTATAGTTTAGTTTGGTTTTGCTTGTCAGGCTTAAATTAGAAAATTAAATGATTTGAATTAATGGTGATTTTTAGATCTTTTTTTCATTTTGTTGTAATATCAGACAACCAGCGAGATCGCAGTGAAAGTCGCCGACGTAGATTGTAGTCCTCGGCATGAGCGTGGCGGTAGTCGTGATCTGTGCTATAGTAGGTGCTGTGCTTTATGCCAGGCCTTTGTAGAAATGTTAACTGTAAAATTTTTATTTTATTTTTTTTACTGTTTATGTAAAAGATACTTATTTTGTCTTTTCGTATTGGGGTTGACACATTCAAGGGAAGATGTATCTTGCGGTTGGGGATAGCATGTCTCGCAGGTCTTTGTACTTGGATATGCTGTCCTGGCCGACAGGTGCACTTCAAGTGGGGTACGGTTTCATATTATTGGATGCTGTCTTGGAGTGCGCTCGGACATGCGATCCTAGTATATGGAACATACCTTGTGTAGCTTAAGATTAATGTGTGTGAGCTCGGACAGTGTCTTGGAGGTTACTCAGACATGTCGTCCTGGAGCAGTGATCATACTATGAGTTGACCGTTGCATATGTTTGTGTAGCAAAACATTAAACGTATATTAGGGGGTAGGTTGGATTGAAACATGCTTTTATAGGTACCGATTTACACACGCAAAGCTATGACATGGTTCTCTGGCGAGTCGTGAGGGTGCACTCCCCCGACGGGTCCTGCCCCGGGTAATTGGTACAGATATCTGTTTGTTTCACATCCATTGTGCTTAGGTTATGCTAGGTAACGTATATTTGTGGTTAGGTTGGGTTGAAACATGCTTTTATAGGTACTGATTTACACACGCAAAGCTATGACATGGTTCTCTGGCGAGTCGTGAGGGCGCACTCCCCCGACGGGTCCTGCCCCGGGTAATTGGTACAGATATCTGTTTGTTTCACATCCATTGTGCTTAGGTTATGCTAGGTGAGCTTAGCCCACGAATGAATCAAATTGAAACCTTTATATAGACACGCAAGTTTTAGAAATGCACTTTGTGTTTTTTTTTGTCTGATGATTTTAATTGCTTATACGGCAGCAGATGATGAGAGTGTAATGTCTATAGCTCCTGGCGTCACTCAGGTTTTCGATGTCGAGGTTCTGAACCCCAAGGTTAGAAGATGAAGGAGCCCGAGGACGGTCTCCTGTCAGGAAAGGCCGTGTGGAAGGTGAATAGGAAAGAGGTTGTTAGAGGGTGGGGAGAAATCTATAAAAGTCGATGTATAACCAGCATCGGGGGGTAGTTGTGTCATGACACTTATCGTGGTAGCATTATTAGGTTGTTACTCTGCCGGTTTGTTTCTAAAAATATCATTGTTGGTAGATTAGTTGTCTTTTCAGTTAGTTAAATTGTGTTTTAGCCTTTTCAGATACTTAAAATAAATTGAGGTCGATTTAGTATGCTTGTGTTTTTTAAAAAAGGCTCACTTCTGGTCTAAATTCACAAGAATATAATAATTTCTTTAAGCATATTTATTATATACATTAAACAACTTATATGCAAACCATACCTTAAACATCTTATATGCGGGTTTTGTAGAATAAAATGAGTGGTTAAAACCGATAAAGCCGTACGAAGCGAGCAAAATTCATAAGTACATTAAAAGTTTTACTATCACCGATCGGAAAATCAGTATAGGAATATCGAATAAAAAATATTATAACTTAAAATGATCCCATTCCTTACTGTTTTGAAAAAATATATTTGTTTCTTTAGATCTGGATAACCAAATTTCAGGAATAAAATAGATAATTTGGGTGCATTCTTGTGTGTCAGTAGTCTATTTAAATTCCAGGACATACTCTACCTTCATATTAAAGTTCATTGAAATCCAATCAGCGTCCAAAAAGTAACAAACACACATCTTCCTCAACTTTAATAGTTGTCAAATGATAGATTGTGTATGGTGAATAAATGAGCATGTATCAGTTTTAGCAACTGACGAGTGGTTGGCTATGTCCTCCTACTCTCATATTGAATGAAGCCCGTGCTCAGCAGACGTTGATAAAGGCTGAATGTAGATTATAGAATCGAAAGTGTATTTTGTTGGTTACATTTCTTTTACTCATAACCGAATAGATGCGTCTGTTTACAATTACTAAAACTTTACATATAGGGACTTAGGCTAGACTTTCTAGCCCCGGTAAATTAAATGATTTCGGTGAGATCTTAACAAAGTTATGGTATAAATAAAAATATTACCTCTAATTTATAAAAATCTCGTGTCACAGTGTTTGTTATCGAACTCCTCCTAAACAGCATAACCGATTTTTATGAATTTTTTTGTGTATATTTGGTAGGTTTGAGTATTCTCAAGTCGTAGGCTATTTTTATTTCCCTAATTTTTATTTTTACTTTTTTATGATTTGGCAACTAAAAATTTAAGTATTTTTACCCCTTAATTTTCATCCTTCTACCACCAATCTCTGTTTTTGAATAGTGATTAGAATGTGGGCGGAGCCGCGTGAATTGCTAGTACGTATATAATTATATAGGAATTATTAATTATTTAATTTGTTTTGGTTATTTAAAAAAAAATGTAAAGAAAATTATATATACAGCACGTCTCGTCCGATTCATCACACCTTTTAATTTTAGAATGTTTGTCTAACTTAATGAGGCTAACTTATTAAAATTAATAAATAATAGATTTTATACATTATAATACAGTGTCATTTTATATAGTCTAATAAACTTCCTCGATAGATGAGATATCTAACATTAAAATAATTTTTCAAGTAGATCCAATAGTTTCTGAGATTACTCAGTTCAACCAAACAAACTCTTCAGCTTTATATTATTAGTATTTGTATCTATAGATATAATCATCTAATGCCTTTATAAAAGTGCTGTTGGTCTGACAAAACTGTATTTCATAAAATATGTAATCAGCCCTCTTTAACGTACCATTGGTGGGCGCGGGCCTCCTTCATACGATACGATACAAAGGGAATAGGCCATAGTCCACCACCGCCGGCCAGTTGGCGAGTTGGCGGACTTTACATGTCTTTCGAAAACTTGCTAGGTTCTCTCAGACACGCTGGTTTCCTCACGATGTTTTCCTCCACCGTAATGCTACTTGTCTTAATCGTGTTAGAAATGATTCGCACACGAAAATAACAGAGGTGCAAAACACGGATTTGAACCCGCATACTCTGTTATCCAAGCGAGGGCGTTACCACTGGGCCACCTCTGCCTCTATTTCATAAAATATATTTTCCTTAAAATATAATCAAAATAAGTTATTCTGGCTATTATACCTATGCCGTATATCACATAAAAACTAATTTTCCTGTCGCCGGCTTTTCTCCTCAAACCGCTGTTATAACGAAAATGCGGACAATCATCGTTTACTATATTATGCTACAAAAATATAATACAATTTGGAATTATAAGACTATTAGAAATTGTTTTGGTAAAAATAAATGATTTTTATTAAGCTCTTTCTGGTTCATTGATACAATAGAGGGTTTTTTCGACCCGGTGATTTTTTCATTAATATTTGAGAATAATTTCTAAAAAATCATCGAGATCGATCATACTGTATAAATTTTTCCTAAGAACAAAAATACTTTGTCTCAGGTAAAGGTCACGAAACAAATACTTGCTAAAAATATTGGCCGTGATACGGCACTTTTATTTTGTAATAGAATTTTTTCTAAACCTCACACAGCTAAGGAGCGAAGCGAAGTGTAGCAATCGTCGTATGCTTTATCTATACGTATTAAATAAAAAACAACAAGCCAATATTACTAATCCTTCTTAAGGTTTATTTTAATATAATATTTTCATAGAATTCCGATAAAAAATAAAAATAGTGTATGAGTAAAAGACGTTAGACGCATTATGCTTAAGCGTAGCGCCAAATGCTACGAGGTAGCTAATGCCAAAGGTTTTGTTGCTACGATTTTTGTGCGTTCTATGAAAGAATATTGTTATTTAGTTTATTGAGCTCCAACTGTATTTATCTCTTCTTCTACGGGAACTGCTTGTTATAACAGAATAGAATACCAAGACTTTCTGCCAGAGGCTATGCTTTCAAAATTGAATAACGTTTATAGCTGTCAAATGATAACAAAAAATATCCTATGATAACAAAAAATATCCTATTTTTATCATTGAAGCCATTAAACAAGAGAATTGAATTAAATTGAATCCTATTTTTACATTTTGCATCTATGAATACGTCCCTACAATCTTATAGAAGCCAACTTACAATCCAGCATTTAAAGTCCATTATAGTAAGTTCAACCCAAAACCCACTATTTATTATCACAAATAAAATTTAGTATACTAAAGTAGCCTAGAAGTAGTTGTTCATAAGTTATATAGCCCTATGTGAACTCATTTACTTACTGAATTATTTGCGACGTATCGACCAATGGTTTCCAGTGAAGCATTAACTTAATAGGCATTTTTAGTATTTACTATGCATTATTAACGTAATTTCTCGTGAATGAAATATACCTTAAACTGTTCCACATGTATAATAAACAGGCGACCAAGTGCTTTAATAATAAATCGCGACGATTTCATTTATTAAACATAATAATGTAATTTAATATTGATTAATTAATAATCGTACCTAAATCTATCTATATCTATATAGGAGGATGAGGCTTCAGTCTATACATATTATGTTTGCATAATGCTTATTATTTATATCCATTACTAGGAAAAAAGGTGTAGATACGTAATACGCGCTCAAAAAGTGGCACACTAAAACTAGGCTAATTTGGCCTACCTGAACTTGTCACACTTGTCACTTGTCAAAAATGCCGTCGTGTGTGATGAGATTTTGCACCAACTATACTAAAAAAACTTCCTAAAGCCAAGGAATCACTTATCATTCGTAAGTATTACAATTCACATGGTTTATTTATTATTTTACAAATAATCAGTAACTATTCTCTAAAATTTTGTCTCTATTCGCGACGATACAAAGAGCTATATAGTTGTTTCTTTTTCGCACGTATGCTTAGACTTGCCGTCCTACTTTATCTGAACTATAAGTGATCATATTTTATTAGTGTGGCATCTATTATACGTGTGTGCGTTTTGTGCCATTTTAAAACACCGTTTGCCTTGTAAGTGACCTATCTACACCTTTTTTCCTAGTATATCAATGTTTATATCCTTAAGGGACATACAAACAAACTCAAATAACAGAATTAACTTCCAACATATAAAAATTTCGTGTCATAGTGTTTGTTATCGATATCGAATCCTCCGAAACGGCTTGACCGATTTTTACGATTTTTTTTTGTGTATATTTGGTAGGTCTGAGAATAGGTTGTAGGCTACTTATTATTCCCCTAGGTAATAAAGGTGGGTAGAACGCAGGCGAAGTCGCGGGAATTTCTAGTAATATATATTATAATATATCATAGAAATGTTCCGGGCATGAAATAAATTAAATAAAAATCACTTAAATTTGAAGACACAAATAATATACACTTGAAAATATCAGAGGTGCGAGACCCGGATTCAAACTCGCTTTACTACGTTTTCCAAGCGAGTGTGCTACCACGGGGTTGGATACTTATAAAAAATATTTACCATACTTTTGCAAACTATATAACTCCGAATATCTTAATTCAGACACCTCAATCATCAAAGCCTTGCTTGTGTGTCAGAAAAAAATAAATGAATTCCACGTCACTCACAATATAATTTAGTAAGTCGACCCTGACCATTAATCTAAGTAAATCTAACAAAGAACCGCCCTTATCATGCAACTCAGTCGAATAGGCGAACGAAATCCTATAAGCTGTTACCGCGTATTTGTTTGTGTTTTATACACAATGCGGATTATTTCTGCGGCACTCCAACTTTCTAGGTAAAATCGGTTAAGCAGGGATTATGAAGAAATAAAAATTATGTTTTGTTAAATTAATAGGATATATTTTGGGTAGAAACTGTCATAATTATGCTCTAAGTTATTATATACCTACTTCTTATGTTGTAGAGCTTCATTCTTAATTTATAATTTTACTAGCGATCCCTAGCGCGAGCGAAGCCGCGGATTCCGTTATTAAATTTATATAAAAACTTGGCAAATTATATACTAAAACCTTCCTCGAGAACCACTCTATCCATTGGTGAAAACAGCATGAAAATCGATGTAGTAGTTTTTGACTTTCTCGCGAACAGACATACAGACGCGGTGGAGGACTTTGTTTTTTAATATATTTAGCCGATTATACGGGTCAACATATTGAATACCTTTTTCTGATGGAGAATATATCATGTCTAAAAATGTATAGAAACTTTTAAGACGTAATTATGAACGAACCCGGGCATAGCGAGGATGAGTCGATACTCCTTTATATTTTTAGGGTTTTTCAGCTGTCAAAACTACTTTTAATACTATTACGAAATAGTTTTACGTATGTTCAAATAACTTACTTCTAGTAATGAAGATGTTCCATTGTTTATCTTCATGTCTGAAATCTGATTTGTACTTTAAAATAATAAAATATTATTATATGTAATGGAATACTCTGTGTGCGAGTCATATTCGTACTCACCCGATTTTCTTAAGTCCGAAGAAAGAAAATAGATAAAACCTAATAACAAAGTGAAATATTGGGTTATAAATATGCGTAAGGAGACCAGCGAGACTATTTATTATTAATATAACAAACATATAACAAATATGTTGGGACATTAACACACACCACCACCATCTAATTCTATGGTAAGCTACGAGGTTTGTGTTATGGATACATATTGCTATAAGTGTAAGCACCCATGACTTGAAATGTCTATTTTGTTACAGAATATTTAAAAGGAAAAGTGTAAATATAATTTTATTAAGATTTGATGTCAAGTTCTATGAATACAAACCGTTAAATATATTTTTCTGTGCTGAGTTTCAGCCAAATCCATTCAACCAATCTGGCGCGATTAACAAATATCCACCCTCACAAACATTTACATTTATAATAATATGTATTAAGTATGGATTTACAATACTACTATCGACTCACTCTCGCAAAAGCGCGAGCGCAGCCGCGGGTCCCGCTAGTTAACTAAAGCCTTCCTCGAGAATCACTCTACCCATTGGTGAAAGCCGCATGAATATCGGTGTAGTGGTTTTTGAGTTTCTCGCAAACAGACAGACAGACAGACGCTGTGGATGACTTTGTTTTATAATATGTAGTGCTATGTAACATAGATAATAAGAACTGGAGGAGATACAAAAGCGAATATTTAATCAAAAATAAATGTGCAATAAAAACGAAATAGCCCATTTTCTAATACATCTTCGTAGTATATTTTAAACAGCAACTAACAAGAGCAAGCGTTTACGGCTTACGAATTTAGTGTACAGACGACACTTGGAAATAGTTTAATCGGAACACGCAAATGCTGAACTAAATCTTTTAAAGCGAATGAAAGAATTGTATAATGTTACTGACAAAAGAGATTGTAGAACGGCCTAGTTGTTAAAAGGGTTGAATATTAATTGTTAAATTGGTTTATTTGATGAAATCATCTATCTAGTTTTCGGACTATTTTGATAAATAGACCCAAGAAATAGTACCGAAGTATTACTTTTGCCAGTTTTTCCCAGTCCCAAGGTATTTCTTTTTCTAATGTTGAATATTATTTTATTTTCTCTTTAACACAACATAACAACAAGATAAAATCATTGAAACGTTCGTACGACAACCTTCATCTACAGTGAAGATAATCCTTACTTATATTATAAATGCTTTCGCATTTATAAGTGTAAGTTTGTAAAAATTTTATCCTAAAAGGGTATGTTACCTACGGACGAGTCCGAGCGAAGCGAGGGAGAGTCGATAGTTTTATTATATATATCTGTCTGTCTGTATAAAATATTTATCTCATCTCATTTCTTATGTATTCTACCTACTACACAATGTCCATATATGAAAAGTGAAGGAATTGTATCAGACGCATTTGAAAAAACCAGTAAAAATAGAGACAGAGAGAGACTACACAAATAAATATTGATGGATGCTATAGGCATAATAAATTATTTTTATTATAGTAAACAAATTTTACTAAGCAAAAATAATATGGTAAAAACTATTACTAAACGCGATGCAGAAAGATGATACTGATCACCTTGTTATAAGCCAAACAATTAAGCCAAAATTTAACATACATACGAGTATGTCGTCCAATGCAAAAATAGGAGCTTTAAATGAAGATCATTCTTGAAGTTAATTATTATACTGTGGTCAGGTTCGTTTCCAGGTACCCCCCATAGTATAAAATTTTTACAAAGTTTGACTGTCTTACTTATTTATATCTAATCAAAAGCCAAAAAATATGTTTCAAGCTTGTAGCTTTAAAAATGATAATTCCATACAAACTTTCGTCCTCTTTTTCTGCAAGGGGCACAGCCCTTTTTTCATTGAAAAGTAGCCTATATCCTTTCTCAGGCTGTAGAGTAGACTATCTGTGTACCAAATTTCATTTAAATCGGTTAAGTAGTTTTGGCGTGAAAGCACGACAGACAGACAGAGTTACTTTCGGATTTATAATATTAGTTATGATTTATATCTAAAATTTATTAAAATAGTTTCCTGTAAGAAACATTTTAGCCTCTATTAAAGTTCCAAAATTAATTCGCCATTTCACTTCGCAAGGTTTAATTGTAACGGACAAGTTACACCAAATTATTCACGAAATACTATATTTAATATAGTCGTAAGTGTAACAAAGTCTTCGTGTGATAAGAATTTTTTTATGATAAACGAAAAATATGTGACTTGGGTGTATTAAAATATTGTACTAATAAAATATAAACTTAAATATACCATATAAAATATGAGATATTTGACTTAGAGCTACATAGTTTGGAAGTAAAATAAGTTAAAATGTTAAATATAAGAAAAATTCAGTTTGTTGTTTAAAGTTTAAATGTAGTAAATTACGCTCAAATGTATTTCAAAGAAGATTTTAATTTTGGCCAAAGATGATACTATAAAGAATTAATAAAACTGCAAGCAATTAATTTTGTTAATTCTATTATGATATCCTGAATATAAAAACTATTCTTTCGCTTGCTTTGTAACAGCACTTTTATAAATGTATCAAATAATAAAGAATTTTAAATTATAGTTGTCGTAAACCTGTTATTTTGTCAGTTCGGACGCAAATTATGCATTAAATATTTCGAGTGCGACGAAGAACGGTCTTGAGTTATTTTTAAATTCTATAATCGCTTGCTTTCTTGCTACGAAAATTGAGATATAATTTATTTTTTGTTTTTTATGAACTGGTTGTATAACCGTATGTATATTGTTCATACGAGTACGTCACTTATATAATTCAGTCATGCGGTTTTCACCAATGGAAAGAGTGATTGATGAAGATGACATGATGTAGGTTATATCATTAAGTTTTTGTGTTAATTGGTTGAATTATTATGACATGAACATTATTGATGTGCGCGGTGTTAAGTAATAAAGTTATACGAAAACAATGATTGCAGAATTTTTCCTCTTAAACCTATCTCACTGTATGAAACTGTAGCAACTCATGCGCACGTAACTAGGAACGCACACGAGCGAAGCGAGGGTAAGTCACTAGTATTACAAAAACATAATTATTCTTCATTCAGCCCAAAACTCGGACATCTAAATTTTAGCAATCTAAATCACAAATGATAAATCAAAATATATGACGTACCAATTCACAGAAATTTTATAAACAAGTAATTAGAGTCATGACCGAATTCTAACGTTTTTAGCCAAGTGTTTCATCTCTTGATCTTATTTTTATTACAAAACTTGGTCCCATACGTTAAGTACTACGCTTGTTTCTGAACAATAAAACGTCTCCCGAGTTACGTCTACGCTTTCAATGTAATAAGCACGAGGGTTTCCATGCTTTAATTGTGAATTTGAGACAATTTAGGAAGAACTTTACGTTGAATATTAATATATTTTTAGAGACTTATACTTTGATTTACTGGATTTTATACCTACTATTTTATTTTATTTAATATTTTCGCTTCCAATATCATCATTATATTTATATACATACACATTAATCGAGGGTTCTTTAGTTTTTGGTCGTAATTTTCTTAAATATGACGGATACTTGGCCTTCAAACGTCATCCAAAATCTTTCTATACTTCGCGTTCGATTCACTTTCAAATTATGTTTCTCAAACTTTTTTTTTATGGGACAAAGGGGGCAAACGGGCAGGAGGCTCACCTGATGGTAAGTGATCACCTCCGCCCATGGACATCGGCAACACCACAGGGCTTGCAGATGCTTTGCCGGCCTTTCAGGAAAGGGAGGGAGGGAGGAGGGAGAAGGACGGGAGTAGGGATGGGGAGTGGGCCTCCCGGATTCTCACTCACCGGACGAAACGCGACAGCATAGCTGCCACTTCACGCCGGTCTCCTGTGAGAGAGTGGTACTATACGGGACGTGCCGGCCCATTCGGCTGCTACCCGAAGGTAACAAGCGTGGCACTACCACTTAAAGTTCAGTTCAAATTACATGTTTTGGCAATATATTCATATAAAATCCATTTGAGTTTTTACATTTCACATTAATGTAGATAATCTATGTGGAAATAATTATTAAGAACTAGAAACTCACCCCGCCGTGCTCGTCAAGCAACTTCAACATAAAGAAGTCATTGTAATATTAATTGTAGCTTAATTCTAGAATAGAATATAAAATTGATTCCTAATAAGACAAAATAATTACTATCCTCAATAAGTCCACGAAATATAGAGACTTGAATCATTTGCAATTTGTGTTTAAAGTTTAAATGCAACGCTCACAAGAAACGCTTCTCAAATCACTACAACAGTTAGATAAGGAAACGCCGAGAAACACTCCACAATATTACCATTTCTAACACAAATATTTCGATTCAATGGAAACTATAAAAGCGATTTAATATAGAGTTCCCAATTGTAAATATCTTTTTGTTATTCTATCTTTGATAAATATTCTTCTAATAGTAAACGAAATGTTTAAGTTGCTTAAAATAGTATTCATTTTCATGAATGCGTTTAAAAAAAAGTATAGCATAGTTTTGAATGAAAATACGTACTGTACTTATTATTACTTGAAAACATAACACCTGAATACATACCGGTTATGTAGGACTCACTGCACTAGCTAGAAAAGCCAGTAAGTACTACCTACGAAAACCTAACCGGTGTTACCAGTACGCTGTCTTAATATAATGCCGCAGGATCGTTGAGAAGCACCGGAAGTGACCCGAATGTCACACCACCAGAGGTGGGTAACCCAATATGGCTTAAAGCTCCGCAGGGTTGCCGGACTCCACCGAAATATCCACTTAAATCTAAGAAAATAAAATTAAAATATTTGGCAGAATATGTGTCCGCATAAAACGTAAATCAAAGTAGGGTAATCCTAAATCATCGATAAAAACACCCTTATTCGGCTTGACTTATCGGGTAAACCCCTGAACGCTCCAAGGATGACAGGCTAACTTGTGTCATCTGTGATAAAATATAAGATAAATTGAAAAGCGTTTATTATTCAATCGGCTAATGCAATAACAGCGTTTTTAAATGTGTATTTTTTACATGAGTAGTAACCGGTTTGGTTTTCGTGCGAGGTAAGGTGTAATAAAATACAGTGGTAATATTTATTATTTCAGTTTTGATGCTTTTCGCGATTATAGTCAACTGCGATAGCTTAAAGCTACTAAAACTATGGTTGAAATTTCGTCACAAGCGTAGTGATAGAAAATAACTGTAGTATCTAGTGAGTGATTTGCACTTCCTACATTCCATTACAATTTTTTTTATATTGATATAAAGAAATCTTTAAAAAAACAATATCCTCTCTACCCCAAAAACAATTTAATACCTACAAGAAATCATGGCTCTCAAAGCGTCTAAGAATAACAAACCAACAAACAAACTTTTGTATTTAAAATATTAGTGAAATATTTTCCTCCAGTAAATAAAAGAATGTGTGTGGAAGTAAATCGGATGAAAACGTTAAACACTGTTAATTCATTGCGTTCTGTGTATGAATATTATTGTAATCTGTTATTTATATAACAATGTGTGATAAGTACGAGTATATTCTATATCTAGGGCTGTTATTAAGAATATGTGTTAATTTGTTATATATTGTCTTTGAAACGGGTGGATTTAAATCAAATACTTAGTACTTGGATAACCAAACGCTGGAGTAACATAACTCTGAGCAGATTTTTAAGCCAAGATCCTCTTCTATATATCCTCCTTTGGCCCACACTTTTTTTTTATTCGAATTTTCCTCTCATTATGTCACATTAGGATAAATAAAAGATAAATAACTGCAATTTTTTATATATTATGCTCTGAAGTTGTCCATAAAAGAAATATTAAGAAAACTTATATAAACTATTTTCTGCAAAGTAAACAGATGACTTTTCCCAAAGAACATAACTCTAACCTCTAGGTTATATCGATCGTTGAAAAACTATCGAGACAATGCAGAGTTGTGTTATACTTGATTATTTAACCTATTTTATAGACCAAAGATATACTTGATTGACAAGAAAATTGAAATCAATTGTATTAAGTATAAAACTTTGTGTTTTGTTTTTATAAAAAAAAAATTAAGTTACTATTTTTAGTGCATATTGATGATGACGGCACAGTCATGTCGTGTGCTGTAAATATTGTTTATTGTTTCATTCATTATTTCACATACAAACATACATACATACATACATACATACATACATACATACATACATACATACATACATATATCCATACATACATACATACATATGTGGTAATATAAAAACAACATTTTGCACCTTTTAAACGAGTTTCCCTATTTTAATCTGTTTTAAGCCAAAAAATATAGACCAATGAATAGTCTACAGAATGTTTCTAAATAGAAACAAAGTTCGATCGAATTAAGTCAACGATACTTGGCAAAGGACCAATCTAACTACAAAGTATGAAGCTTGCGACATTCGTTCTTGAAAGTAATTTGTCAATAGGCTGATTATGTCAATTTAGGCAAATTAGTATATTGACGTAGTTACTTTATGTAAGAAGCAAAAATAGCCTGTACATTTTGATATGCGTTGAATACAAAGTTTTACTGCCATTTATTGTATGTATGGAAGAAGTAATCACTTTTTTGCACCTACAGCTTCACATGCTTATTACCTCAATACTTATCTCTCGAGAGAAATTTAAAAAGTTTGACAAAGTTCAGATTTTATCCCTCTTAGAATCTATAGCTACATAGGATGTTACTTTATATCTAGGCAAATACATGTATGTATATTATATATATATCATATCTTCATTCTTGATTAAAGAAGCTTTAAGATTGAATGAAGATTCTATGCCATATGGACACGGACATGCTTAAAGCATATAAAAATGATGTGTACATTTATTATTGTCATTTTGTTATCATTTTTACGGTGACAGGGACAGCATCATTTAATATCTCATTATAAATAAAGGATACTATAGTTCGAAGCGGAAGTAATTTGCAGTCTGAAGTTTTAGTTCCATTATCGAAAGGATTTTTTCAAAGATGGGAAATTAAAAACAGTTCTCGGCTTGTTACGAGCATTTAATTAAATTCAACAGCTAACCTACTTTTTAATAATTATGGACTTAACTTCATTACAAGTAAAAATGTTTTTAAAATTAGATAATACTTACGTGTTAGCTAATTTTAAATACTTCTAAGCTTTATAGAAAAAATATATCAAAAATATATATTTATAATATCTATACGCTTGCTAGTTTATCATACTCGTACCAAATAATATAATTTAACAATAAGACAGTGGCAATACACATTTATCCAAAGTTGCAAAAGCGAATTTAAGATCTATTTTAATTTAAAGGATAAGGATTGACATCCATATCCCTTTATAAAAAGTAGAATATTATTTTCGTTATAGACATAATAATCAGTCAAAGCACATTGTAAACATTTGTTAGGAATATTATTGAGAAAAGTGTTGTGTCAAATCCGTTGACGTTAAAATTCTTGGCACTCTCCAAAGTAATTGATCATACCTGATGCTGTATGATTCAATTTAAATATTTATAAGTGATAGTGATAATATTCAATGGAATACTCAGTGGTAACGGGCTTACTTGGAAAACCGAGTGATGCGGGTTCAAATCCCGGGTTTCACATCTCTGATATATATGAGATGCGAATCATTTCCTACATTATTACTTGTCTTACGGTAATAGAAAACATCGTGATGCATGCATCTGCATGTCTGAGAGAACTTAGTAATTTTTCGAAAAGTGTGAGAGGTCCGTCAGCCAGCACTTTACCAGCTTAATAATGGTGACAAACTATGGCGTAATTCTAATAAATTACTAAATTAAAAGTCTCAAGCACTTTTATCACATGAACTTGTGACACGTGATACACGACTTTCTCATTTATCTATTATTTTTTTAATTTGTGCAAAATTTAAATTATGGTAGATAAGTAACTTATTAGCTTGACATAACCATTATTTTCTTAAGAAATATTTCACTATACTTTGCAATATTGTAATAATTAATCTAAAACAGATATAAAAATATAATCTAAAAGTAATCTATCAATATACAAGTGGATTGTAAGTGATTAAAAAACATAAAAGAAAGTGATTCTTAAGTGGACATCAAATAATAATAACGACCACCCAAAAATAAGCGGCGAATTTCCGCCACCAACGGCCGTGGCCCACTAGCCTGGTTCACCCTTGGCTTTATGGTGTGTAAGTGCCGTCCTAATGGACATGGAGGAGGGATTTTATTCGTTTTGTGCTTTCAAAGGAAAAAATATTTTATTGTTTACTAATATTAATTAAAAAAAAGGAATAACAAATAACAGCTTGCTCTGCTCGGTATCGTTCCCTGAAGCCTCCTCTACACGTCTACAGATGCGTCCGCGGCTGCTGACAGATACATCTGCAGATGGATCGCCTCGAGCCGTCCACACGTCTGTAGGTCGATCAGTCTATGTTAAGACCTTACTTGTTGTTACCTTTTGATAAGTGTCACAAAACTGACAACAATCGGATTCAAGTCGGATGCATCCGCGCACGTTAAATATTACCAACAACAGACGCGCATTTTACCCCATCTATACGTTGGCGGACGCAAGATAGTCAGATAGTCTGCAGATGCATCTGCAGACGTGTAGAGGAGGCATAAGAACATTGTAACGGTGCGCATAGATTTCTCAAAAACATATTTTTCCGCAGTAGAAAATATCCCATATGTTACCCGAATAACAAGCCATCGTCATACCAAATTTCATCTTATATACGAGTATAATAGTTTTCTCGTGTTGCGATCACAGGGCAGACAGTATAAATTTATGTAAAGTGTGTAGCTTAAGTTCCTGAAGCTCAAGGCGCATTCGTAAGAAGTTTATTATATCGGACTATTGCAAAAATCGAACTATTTACTTATTATTTTAGAAGGTAAAAAACGTTAGCTTATTGATAATTATAATAAATACAGAAATAGGTTCCGTTGTCACCTAAACAACCAGAACCTATATATTTAATATAAAAATATAGGTACCAATATGAGTTAAATAAAATAAAACATGTAACATGAGACTGTTACTGCTAAAATGTATATGTCAATCGCTATCGCGAGCGCAGTGGGTGAGCGTATTTTAATTATGTCTACTAAGAATAGAGGTAATAAAAATAACATAAAAGATGTTTAATAAAAATATATTCAAAGAACAAATGATTTGAGATGTCGTGGTATAGTTCCGTCGCGTCGGCGAGATTAGATTAGTTTAGAGATTATTTCTTGCTTGCTTGCATGTATGTGGCTTAATATTATTACCGTATAGCGAATTCTCTTTTTTTTTTAATTCTATTTGTACCAGGGTACGATTTTCTCAACTCAAGTCGTTAGAAAAACTATTTGGAAATGTGTCATTATACAGTTTAATGATACGAAGTACGTAGATACGTTACGATGTTTCCAACTTATTCTAAATCTTGGTAAAAATTATTAAGAGCTGATTTTTATACAATCAAATAAAACAAGTAGAGTAATACTTTTATCAATTTACGCGAATATTTTGGATCAATATGTTCGTTTTTTCCGTGCATCTAAGACTTCTGGTCGCAAAAAGATAATTTTATCGTAAGCATAGCGTAAGCTTTACAGTAAATAAGTTATAAGATATCTACTTCAGTCAACATTAAAAGGATTAAGAAATAACTAATTGATAAAAAAAAACATTTTTGTTAAAAAAAGGGGTTGCTAGTTATTTTACATGAAATCTTGTCGTGATATAAGATCATATTTTGTTTTTCTATATCCATATCCTCCATATTTTGATACCTCATAAGTAGCACCGTATGATAAAAGCTAACAAGGCCTAACCATAAGTATAATATATATCCAGTGTAATAAAAGTAACTCAGTGGACTCAATAAACTACTGTCTGCAAAGAAAATTCCTGTAGAAAAATGTTCTGAAACTATTTTTATTTATTGAATTTGAAACTTTTATAAGTCAACAGGAAATAATTGTTAGAAAGTTTAAACAACGTTTGTCCATTTACCATTGTGTAGTGGCATATTAGCTTGATAATGGAATGTAGAACTTGTAATAGTCGTAGAGACTGTTTGATCATCATCATCATCAGCCCTTTTTAACGTCCCACTGCTGAGCACGGGCCTCCCTCAGTAGGAGGGGATCAGGCCATAGTCCGCCGCGCTGGCCCAGTGCGTGTTGGCGGACTTGCTAGGTTTTCTCAGACATGCAGGTTTCCTCACGATGTTTTCCTTCACCGTAAGACAAGTGGTAATCATGATAGAAATGATTTGCACATGAAAATATCAGAGGTGCGAGACCCGGATTTGAACACTCGGTTATACAAGCAACGCGTTACCGCTGGGCTACCACTGCCTACAGAGACTGTTTACATTGAGAGAACTATTAAAAAAACTAAAGTAAACATTAAACTTACATTTTATTTTCGGGTCAATACGACATTTTACCCTTATCTTATTTAATTATAAAATTTCTATGGATAACTAGATTTAAAAATACGATAGAGCGTCTAGAACAGTAAAAGTAAAGCAAAAATCTTAATAATTCCGTATTCTATGCATATAAAGAGAGTCTTGTTAACCGTATTCAGTGTTAGATCTTACAGTCGTCATATAATCAAAATTTAAAAAAAATCTTATAATTTATGAATATATTATGTAATAACTAGCGACTCACCCTCGCCTCGTTCGGGTTCGTCCTTAGGTACCCCTTTTTTGAATGTATTTTCTTACTTTTAGCCTTAAAAGCCTAAAAAATTTGATTTCAAGCTTCTAGCTTAAAAAATGATATAATTTCCATACAAAATTTCATCCCTTATTTCAACCAAATTTTTTAGCCTTGAAAAGTAGCCTATGTCCTTTCTCAGGCTCTAGACTGTACTAAAATTTCATTTAAATCGGTTCAGTCGTTTTGGCGTGAAAGCGCGACAGACACACAGACAGACAAACAGAGCTACTTTCGCATTTATATTATTAGTAAGGATTTTTGTTAGCTTTAAGTTTTTATATGATAATAGTATAAATTCACCAATAACAATGATTATAGGACCTGTATTTAATAAGCTTAGATAATATTTTCTGTATGACAGATTTAATGTAATATTTTTAATCTGCGCTTATCTAAATGGCACTGAACGAAATTAACGAACAAAGCGGACTTCCGCCGCACCCGATTACTACTGCACTGCCCGTTAACGTTGCATTGAGCAACACAATGATAACTTTAATACAATGAAAATTAAAAATTACTTTTTAATAACCTTATCTCATTTATATTAAGGTTATTGTTCGAACAGAATTTAAGAACTAATATATTTATGAAATCGTCTAGTTATAATATCTCCATTATGAAACCTGCATTGAATTTCACAGTTTTGTGTACTTGTAATATAATGTAGTTAATTTCTCTTACTAATTTTACTGACTTTCCCAGAAATCATGCTGTTTAAAAATTAAAATTAGAATCTAAATCTATAGAATGGCTTGACACCGAATCATTGCAAATAACAATGCGACGAAAACATTGGAATAAAGTATTTTTGCCTGGCCGTTTGCCAGTACTATAATGTACATTTATTAATTTTACCCAATGGTGTCCTTGAGAAGGATTTCACGAGCACAATATCCGCAAAATACAATGAAATAGTCAATTGCGAGTAGATTAATTATGTACATCATTTTGTTAAATAAAATTAAATGTTCAGAATTTATGAATCTCTCCCATATTTCACGTTATTTTTAAAAAAATCAGATATACGATGGATATAAATCTTTATATTATATACTCGTATATAAATGCGAAAGGTCACTCAGTCATCACGAAATTTGGCAGGGAGGTAGTTTATAGATAAATACCTCGGTGCGCTAACATGTAAGGTCGCACATCCGGAGGTTCTGGGTTCGAGTCCCGGGTCGGGCCGAGTTTATTGAGACTTACTATTTAATAAGCCTCAGTAACAGCCCGGAGTTAGAAAGTTGGCGGTGTATGTCTTCGCATACACTTATGCACTATAATATCTACTGCGCAGATGGTTAGTTTCAATTAGATTGGCCGCCATGGTCGTAATCGGTCAGAAGGACATTATTATTAGTTTATGCATAGTAGACGTCAACAAAGAACATATTTTGAAACAGGGCCGGATTTAAGGAAGTTTTTAAGAAGGGGGGCTCTCGAAAGTTTATATAAAAATCCTTCATTTTTTGTACTACAAACTTTAAATTTGGCAGGGATCGTTATATAAATTATATTTTTTGACAGATAACACATTAAAATATGAAGTTAAATTACTATGTTAAAGCACAAATCTATAGACGTAATAGTTTTTCAGTAAAGTGTACCAAAAATACTCAGGTTGTAGGATAGTACTAGAGCTCACTTCGCACGCCCTAATAACCTTCTTAAAGTAATATATATTATGATATTAAAATTGTAATATTAAAAAGAGAGAGTTAAAAAAATTCCTTTCATGTTATGGTCATCTTGTGAAAGTCCAAAAGTAATAAATATTATTAAAATTCTTTGAAGCATACAATATATTATTTGATCTACTCGTTATTTAAATACATACAATTTCTTAAACAAATAGATACGAAAGACACTGATATGGACTTACTAGAAATTAGAATTGATTTATTTGTCATTGACATTTTCAATGAGGCTCGAAGGGCGACTAATGTTACGTAAAAACGTCGTTGTGAAAGTTGACGTTGTGATAAAAGATATTTGTTCCTGTTACTAAGAGCTTTATAGTCAACTGTAGCAAAATAATAATTGTTTTTATTTAACTTGGGGTAATTAACCAACATTTTGACCCGGGACTTTTATAAATAAAATTTAAGAACGCTAAACCGACGACCTAAGTATACATAGGTCACAACCATAAACACACATCTGATTTTACATTAACTTTATAGACATAGAGCAGTGTTCCGCAAAGTGTGTACCGCGGCACACTGGTGTACCGTGGTCACTAGTTGGTGTGCCTCGGAAAAATAAGGTTATCTTATAAACTTAATTTTTGTAAGTAAGGGTAAAAAAATTATTCCACATAATATAATAATGTAAATAACACGAGCGCACGAGCGAAGCGATTTGTTTCGTTTCGTTTGGTTAGGGGTTTGGTATGGTATGAGCGAGCTGGTTTCCACAACTCGACTACTGTGCGCCTATTTTGCGTGTTTGGTGAGGGCTAATCATCATCATCAGCCCTTTTTAACGTCCCACTGCAGGGCACGGGCCTCCCTCAGTACGAGGGGGATCAGGCCGTAGTCCACCGCGCTGGCCCAATGCGTGTTGGCGGACTTCACATATCTTACGAAAACTTCTAGGTTTTCTCAGACATGCAAGTTTCCTCACGATGTTTTCCTTCACCGTAAGACAAGTGGTAATCATGATAGAAATGATTCGCACATTAAAATATCAGAGGTGTGAGACCCGCATTTGAACCCACATCACTCGGTTATACAAGCGACGCGTTACCGCTGGGCTAATATTCGGCCAATATTCGTTTGGATTAATAATAAATGTTGATTAATATTACTTAAAAACTGAATTTTAAATTGTGGTGTACCTCCAAAAATTTTCGTTTTCCTAAATGTACCTTGAACATAAAAAGTTTGCGGAACACTGACATAGAGTACGATATTACTTTACGTGTTTGTTTATTTTCTTACTAATAACTCTGCAATTCTAGCTTGATTTTAATGCTATTAGCATGAACCTATTCATCATTTTTATTAGAGACCTTATCCCTAAGTAAACAAAAGTATACCTACATATATGAATCTAGCCTTCAAACTATGATAAAGACAATTTCTAATTTATAATATCAATATGAAGCTGATATGCGAATATATAAAAAAATAAAACAAAATCTTAGACGACTACGTTTTATTGTCCTATAAAGTATGTTTTGGATGGCGCCCAATATGGAACACAAAAATCCACAATATATGTGAGGAGAAAGGAAACTATTTTAACCTTAGTATTTATGGTCAAAGATAGTTTAGTTAAACTTAGAAAGCAATGTATTAAATTTTGTTTGTATTATGAGTTTGGTCAAAAGCATCGTTTGTTAGTAATGTAATATTATTTTATGTATAAAAATAGCGGTAACGCGTTGCTTGTATAACCGAGTGATGCGGGTTCAAATCCGGGTCTCGCACCTCTGATATTTTCATGTGCGAATCATTTCTATCATGATTACCACTTGTTACGGTGAAGGAAAACATCATGAGGAAACCTGCATGTCTGAGAAAACCTAGCAAGTTTTCGTAAGACATGTGAAGTCCGCCAACACGCACTGGGCCAGCGCGGTGGACTATGGCCTGATCCCCCTCGTACTGAGGGAGGCCCGTGCCCAGCAGTGGGACGTTAAAAAGGGCTGATGATAATATAAAAAGGAAGTGGGAAGAGGATTCAAATCCTGGGTATTGCACATCTGACAGTTTCGTGTGCGAAACATTTTCAAAACGATTATCGATCGATATCGATAACTTGTCCTACGGACGGTTTTAGGTTTAGTCCGTCAACCCGCACTTAGCGTGCTGGACTACTGCCTGATCTCGAGTAGTAAAAGGAGGTTGGTGCCCAGCAGTGGGACGGTAAAAAGGCTATAAGAAATACTCATAGTATTGGGGGAAAACTTTTTCAAATTAGCCCACATGTCTATCTCATACGGTGCCACAATTTCGATAAGAAACTTTTAGGATTCGAATTTTTAGTAAATACAATGTATAGAAGAAAAATAAATAAGTACAAAATATCTTAACGTTAAATAGTGTGATTCTAAGTTTTATTGACCTCGAAACAGTTTTACATAAGAGCAAAATCTGTTATATCATGAAACCTTATTTATAAAACGTGTTTAGCCGATTTAAAGGGACATTTGCGTGACAGTGCATTTAGTGGCGCCCACTCGATCGATAAATGCAATACAAAATTTTAAAACCCAATAATTATAGAACTTTTCAGCAATTATAATAAATACTGTGATTGCTGGAAACATGACATTAATCCTTTTAACTTAATGTGTTTTCCACGCCAAGTTCATGACTATATAATTCAACAAATACCATTTCAATAATGAAAAGTTATGCCAAACTTTTAATAATTTATATTCGTAGTAGCATATTGTCATTTTTAACTTCTTGATTTTATTTGCTGTACATTTGCACCCTCGCAAATATCAGTACTACAACTAGTTTTATACATTTTTTACACAGTGTAAGTACGAAATTATAACGTTTAATGAAAGAAGGCTATTTTTTTTCCATTATTTTCCTTTGACACGTTTTTGTAACTCATAAAAAATATTTACAATATCGTTTTTTGACTTACGCAGTTAAAACTTAATACTGTTCTAGATTTACACAATATTTGACATTATAAATACAATAACATTTCGGATTTTTGGGGGATTTATTTTCATTTTTGGTCTCCGACATTTCGCTTTACAACAAACATCGTCAATTGAGATATTTAGGGAAGGTTTGAAACGTCTCAAATGTCAATATATATTAGAAATTTATACAAACAAACCCTACATGGAAATGGTGAAAAACTTATATTTCATATTAGACTTAACTATTACTTCACTCCGATGTATCTCTAGGTGCTAAGTTGCTGCTAGTTCTAACCTAACGCCTATAATTTTACCCCAGGTCATAGCTTATCTATATAATTAGTTTCATCCAAATATATGCGTGTCAATGTGAATAAATAACAAACACAAACTTAAACACACAAAATTTTTGTCATTATAATAATAGCCGGAGTAAAGAATTATTCGCCCTATGCTTTTGATTATACACCGTAAGAATATAGGATCTTGACCGAAACTTGTTAAGTAAAACTTCAAGGTTAGTTTTGTGTAATTACCAATTAAATGGTACGCCCCCGAAATAGTTTGGTGGTGCTGTTACTAACATGTTATACCAATATACAGTTCAATTTACATATTATTTTATTGATTCTAGAATCATTATGTTGATATGATCTTAATTCGAGCATTTATGTATGATTTATGTAATTTATGTATGAATTCACGAATAGACTGGTGACCTTATCTGGTTTCACGTAGTATTTTTTTAATTCGGCATTTCCTGAAAAATGCTATTTACATAATTACATATTATTTTCTGAAAAAACTTTGTAGTTATATTTTGAAAAGAACGTTGGAATTCGTGTTTTATTAAACGTGCCGAGCGTTAAGAAGGTGTGTGTAACAGACGTGGATGTGATACTCTGTGAGTACCTAATACTGATTTTTTGCTTATTATTAGGCGATATAATAAATAAAAGTATGCGTATTTATATATCAGTTCATGCCTTAATTACTAATTTGTACTTTATGACTAGTACTAAAACAAAAAAAAATTTTTGGCCAGTATTTTTAAATCACAAAAATGGAACTTTAAACTATAGACTTTCAATGTATAATAATAGGTAGTCCCATACTGTTGTTATCTCAGTTTAAACATCATTATTTTAAATCACAGCATAATTAATGGCAGCTATACAGCTATATTACGATTTCTAATGTTGGGAAAATCTAAAGATATTCTTGCGTTTATGATACGTTTGGAAACTTTCCAACATGATACGATGACAGTTTCAGCCTCTTCATTTACCTTTGAATTGTTTGCGTTAAATTTAGAAATAGCTTTTTAATTAATTTTCTGTATAACCTAAAGGTTAAGTATTAGAGTACACGTGTTTTATTCAGCTTTTTTTTTAATTTTATATAATAATTTATGTAAAAAATATCAATTCATTTCATTTTTTATATTCAATGGCTTCTAGGAGTGTCGGCTGAGCATAATTTACTTTACCAATGTTGCGTAGAAAAAACAATTGTTGATCATCATCATCACCAATGGAAAATGTCATTGACACCGTTCAGAAGTTTCTTAAATGGGCACGATCATAAACAAAAATCGAACGTCCGGGATTTAAAAAGAGTGTCTTGGGGATGGATTCAAAATAAAACGTATAAAATTATTCTATTTTTTTTCGATTCCATTCATTATTCTAATCGTAAACAATATTTTATAGAAATAGCACTTCTTTTGGTACCGAGTCCCGGTTATAAATATGTACTTTTACTGAGTTATAGAATATTTATTTTACTGTTCTAAAATTACTATTTTTAAGCAATTATGGCAAATTTAATTTAAATATATTTTTATCATTATATTCTATGACTGAAAACCAATTTTGAAGTGGTAGTAGTTACAAACATCAGCGTTCTGTACAATGTCTGTATACATGACGTTTCAACACGTGATTCCCAACATAGGAATTAGCTTGTATAGCTGTTGTAAATAAAATTTCAGTAGTGTATTTTCCAGAGATAGTTAAATTATACTCGGAACAGTTTGCTTCCATAGATTTTTACAGATTAAAAGCTTTTAATAAGAGAAACATAAACTGTAATATCTCTGATAAAATCTTAAATTTGGAAACTTTGGAAAATTTTATGGTATAATTATAGTTTCGACGACACATTTGGCTCAGTTGGTAGTGATCCTATTTTCTGCGCCAGCGGTTGCGGGTTCCAGTCCCGCTTGGGACAGTCATTTGTTGAGCCCGAATGTCGGTACTCCAGTCATGGGTGTTTTATCTATACTAATATTAAAAAGAAGTAAAGCTTATGTGTTTGTATATTTGTTAAATTGTAAGGGATAATCTCGCGATCTACTAAACCGATTTTAAAAATTCTTTCACCAATAGAAAGCCACATTATTGCTGAGTGTCATAGATATAAAAAACCGAAAAATAAAACGGTCGAATGAAAGCGTTTCTTACGCGATTATATACGCAAATTACGTCATTTTTAAACTATACTAAAGAGGTTACACCTGGGGACGAACCCGAGCGAAGCGAGGGTGAGTCGCTAGTTTATAATATGTATGTATTTAAAAAAATTATATGTGTATTATATATCCGCTATCTCGTATCCGTAATACAAGTTTCGTAGCTTACCACGGAACTAGATGGCGCTGTTGTAATAATGTCCCAACATATCCCAACATATATTTATTAAAAAAATACATTAATAATATTAGATAATATATTTAATAAAGACCAGTATTATTTAAGTAGTGTTAATGGTACTTTAAACTGTAAAAGAATATTTAATGAGATAACGTATTTAGTAACAACTTTCTTTAGACATCATTTTAAATTTTTAGACGTTTTAATGTATAAAAAATATGAAATAGGTCACAGCCTCATGAAAGAAAGACGTTATAGGAAACGAAACGTTTTGTAAAGGCCGACTACGCATCCCACTGAGGAGATAGTCAAGTGATGACTACTTCATTTGCATTCTTCTCTATATTATATAAAAACCGGCCAAGTACGAGTCGGACTCGCGCATGAAGGTGTTCCGTACCATTATCTACAAAAACGGCGACAAATCATGTCTGTTGTATGTGAGGGCACATATATAGGGCTCCCTTAAATATTTATTTTTATTGTGTTTTTTTTAGTATTTTTTGTTATAGCGGCAACAGATATACATCATCTGTGAAAATTTCTACTGTCCAACGATCACGGTTCATGAGATCCAAAAAAAAGCGGCAAAAACAATGGACGCTGTCTGGTTATTGTGTAACTGTCCACCACCTATAATATATTAAATGACTAGTGACTAACTTGCTCCGCTCGGCTTCGTTCTTAGATACCTTATTGTTAGAATAAATTTCTCCAAAACTAGATATTTTCCTGCAGTAAAAAGTACCCTATATGTTGACAAGGATAACCTATTCTTAACCGGTTAGCTAACATAATATCAAATTTCATTCATGATGGACAGACAGACTAAAAATTCTAAAATCTATACATTCGACTTCAGTATCAATAATAATGATTTTCAATTAGATTTTCCAAAAAAATATTAAATTTACATATTCGAATAAGTTAGAATTTTTAAATACAGATACTTAAATTAATTTTAAAATGAAGAATTAAACATGTAGGATAGTTACAAAATTAAAAAATAACATAGTATAATAAGACTATAGGCAATTATATTAAAGTATCTTCTCATACTAAGTATACATACCATGATATATTTGATTGGTAACCACTTGATGATAAAATAATTAAGTTTTGTCCTTCAAAGGGGAGGTTAGCTGTCAGCTCCAGTTATTGTTGATTGATAGTCCTTAAGCAATAAGACATTTGAGTATAGTGACAAAACCAGACCAACGGTCATTATAAAAACAAGCAGTAGGTACGTCGGAAAATAAAGGCATCATCCGTTTAAAAAAACAAAATCTCAATTGTCTTAACATGTAGCTTAGCGCAGCTTTTTGTTATAACTGGATTTAAGTGAGTCCTAAGTACCAGTTTTTTAATTAATAAAAAAATTATAAAAAAACTTTTTTATTTTCATTTTGAGGCTTAAGATTAATTTATTTCTCAAAAGAATACAAGAAAATAAATATGCTATATGCTACCCGCGGCTTCAAGCATCAATCATCAATCAAGCCCGCTAGAAAAAAAATGTAAAAAAAGTATCCTATGTTACTTCTAATACCTCCTCCAAGAATATGTGCACAAAGTTTCATGATGATCGGTTAAGTAGTTTTCGCGTAAAAGCGTAACAAGCAAACTTACATTTATATTTATAATAGTATAGATACTCGTAGATCTCTGTGTACATTATATCTTGGTCAGCAACCTTGGATGACATACAAAGAATTATTCACCAAAGTTTTATTACAATAGGACGAAAAATAACTAAACAGCGTGCTGTGTGCACGCAAAGTCAGATAAAAATGTACGATGTATCGGATTCCATTAAAATGATATATTTGGAATCAAAACATCTCTTGCTTTGCATAATACAGCTATAGAGGCGGCACTAACAATGAGTTTGTTAGATAACAATAAAAACATAATATAGGAGAGTGCGCTCTACTCTTACGAGTTTGATTGAACATTGAATAGCTTGAGATATTATTGTTACTTGTTGTTTTTATTAAGATATAACTCTTTTTTATGTTTATACTTAATATTATAAATGTAAAAGTGTTTGTTTGTCGTTTCTTCACGTCGAAATAGAGTGACGGATTGGCGTTATTTTTTGCGCTAAGATAGAGGGCTGGAGAGAGCCTGAAGCGTACCAATATGTATATTTACAATCCTTTGGTAAACTTTAATTTTAAAAGGATGTTTGTCCAGCGCGGGCGGTTCAGTATTTCTTTTTATTAACTACACGGAGTAAGGTAGGTAGTTTTTCATCCTTTTTCTTGAAGAAAACGTGAAGCGTTATCCTGCGTCTGACTTTTAATCACCATAACGAAATGTCGAATAAAGGAACTAGCCCGGGACTTGAACCCAGGACAGGACCTCCGGATGTGCAGGCGAACATGCTAGCAACTACACCACCAGATTCGTAAAAGTTTAAATTTTTTTTTTTTTATGGGACAAAGGGGGCAAACGGGCAGGAGGCTCACCTGATGGTAAGTGATCACCTCCGCCCATGGACATCTGCAACACCACAGGGCTTGCAGATGCGTTGCCGGCCTTTCAGGAAAGGGAGGGAGGGAGGAGGGAGAAGGACGGGAGTAGGGATAGGGAGTGGGCCTCCCGGACTCTCACTCACCGGACGAAACGCGACAGCATAGCTGCCACTTCACGCAAGTCTTCTGTGAGAGAGTGGTACTAAGCGGGGCGTGCCCGCCCATTCGGCTGTTACCCGGAGGTAACAAGCATGGCACTACCACTTAAGAAATTTTTAATTAATTAAATAATATTATACAAATTTTACTACAATTTAATATAGAAAATACAACATTTCTACAGGGCTTCGAAAAGATAGTCCGAGCACGAAATTGTCTGTCAGCGTCTTAAATGGAATCTACGACTGCAGGGAATGAAATTTCATTAATTTCAGATTTTAACATTTTAGCGCTTAGTACTTTAATATACTTAGGTACTACTTCTACTATTTATTTATAAGTATTATTACCATCGAGGTAAATTTTCGGTAATACAAAATACTCGTAAAACAGTCAATTACTAACAAGTTATTAGCATATAGCAAAACATCAAGTACTTTCGTTTTTTTTTTTCAGTAAGTGAGCTTTTACGATAAAAAATATAATTCAAAAATACGATTACACCAACTTTCCCTTTTTCATGTGTATCTAATGGCGATACACGACGCTTTTTTCCATCATTGAGAATGAATGATTCGATCATACGCTTATCGTGAATTGACGAAGGGGGAGCGAGGAGTTTAAGGAAATGTCATGTTCAGAATTCATCCTGTTTACGTTTATTACTTTATAATTTGATAATGTTTATTTTTTTGCGATGAAAAAAATATATTTTGCTTTTAGTATTTAAGCTCGCTACAATTAGGTAATATATTTAATAAATTGTGAGGTAACATCTAATGAAGGGATGACTGTACAATTACAAGTGATACATATTGATTTTTTTTAAATATACAGGTTTCCTGCCTATGTTTTCCTTCCCCGTAAGGCAAGTGATAATCATGTTGTAAATGATTAGCACATGAAAATATCAGAGTTGCGAGATCCGAAAATGAACCCGCTCAACTCGGTTACACAAACGAGCGAGTTGCCACTAAGCTAACGCTGCCTTAAATTACTACCTGTAACCAAATTATTTTCAGACAATAAGATATCACCTTCTGATATATTCTCTACTGGATATATTTACTATTAAATGAAGAAATACTTTTTGTTGATTAGATGACGTTTACTTTGGCTTTCTATAAGTAATTCATGACTGACTTAGAATGTATAAAAAATGGTCATAGCTCTTAAAGAAAATACCCTTGTTTCTTTTATTTGTACAATAATTCAAGCATCATAACGTGATGTAACGTAACTGTAAATCAAACCCTAATATTATCACGCTTCCAGTAGACTTAGCAAGCTGCCGCCGAAGAGATTAGAAGATCTGTAATGTGCTTACTTTGGTTATGAACGTAATTTTGTTCACATCAAATATTCGTTTCTCATGTAAATTTTGATAATTTCTACATAAGAACGTGTAATATGAAAATTCCATTGATATATACTTCTTATGTTAGATTTCTGTGTAGATTGATCTAGTTAGACTTATGATAATAGAATTGATTTTGAAGTTAATAATTTTAAATATAAAATTAATTATGCGTATATTTTTGTAATGTGTTCAGGCCTTTTTAATGTCCCATTGCAAGAGCCTCTCTTCAACAAAAGGGGGATCAGGTCATAGTCCACCACGCTGGTGAAAGCGGTTTGGTGGACTACATCATACATGCAGTCTTTCGAAAACATACTAGGTTCTTCCAGACATGTAGGTTTCATCACGATGTTGTCATTCACCATAAGACAAGTAATAGTTATGTTGGAAATGATTCGCACATGATCAGAGGTGCGAGATCCGAATTTGAACCAGCTTAGGTTTTCCAAGCTAGCGCGTTACTACTGGTCTACCATAGCCTTAATGTGCCATTTATACTTGCCATTACGTTACTTGAGTACAATTCTTGGGTATTTAAATTATAAAAATAATTAATTGATAAACTTTTGTACCTACAATTATAATATTAAAATTTACTCGCTAAAAATATTAAACTCGCTTAACCTATTTTAAACAATGTTAACAGTTATTTGTATGAATGTTTATGGTTTACTAAACATTTTTCATAATATTGTACTACTATAAAAAGCCAATAGCGTCAGTGTCACCTTGACATAAGCGTTAATATTTAATGAAAAGCAAATGCAAATGATAATGAAAGCGTGTTTTGTTATCTACATGTCTGGAACCCCTTAATTTTGAATGGCAAATGTGGAATGGGTACAGAACAAATGCCTACATATTTTAACTAAGCTCAGTAATAATGACCACTATACATGCGAGCTTCGAATTAAACTAAACAGTTAAATGATATTATAGTTAAAGTGTATATAAACTTGGTAAATATATTAGACCGACTTTGAAAAAAGAAAATACTCAATTACTCTCACTTTTTCAGTTAGCCATTTGAGAAAAAAAATTACTAGCGACTCACCCTCGCTTCCCTCGGGTTCGTTCCAAAATTTAAAGTCTATAGCACAAAAATTAAGGACTTTCATACAAAATTGTGAGAGCCCTTAGATCCCCTTAATCCAGCCCTGTCGCCTTATACGTTTTCCGCGAACGTCTACTAACTATAAACAACCTCCCTGCCAAATTTCATCTTTATACGTTAAGTGATTTTCGATATTTCGTGATGAGTGAGTGAGTGACCTTTCGCTTTTATGTATTTAAATTTGTTCAATTCCACTCCTAAGAAAATTCTATCCCTAAGGTGGTTTTACAGTAAATCTAGCTTTTGAGTAAGGAAAAACCTCATTTGGTGGAAAACTAAATTTATTACAACTCTAATATTATCTGTATTTATTTTATTTCTGAAAAGTTCCAGAATTTTTAGGTTCTTATATACACAAATAGACAAAATTTAGCTTAAAGCTGCTTAACTAAAAAGTAAAATAACCAAATCACATGAAAATTTACTTAACATCACTATTATTTTCAAATCTGAAATTTAGACAATATATGCCTGAATTTCATATTTCTATAACATACTACTGTGTTTGCTAGGAAGTAGACTATTATCATTCATCTTAAAGGAATACTGCGTCCGTTGCCAACAGTACGGCGTTCCAGTGACATTATTTACAATGTTTATTTTAGGGATTTAAAACATTTATCTAACGTGTAAAATAAATATAAAGTCCTATAAATATATTCACTTAAAGTACCTATACCAAAAAGTGCAAAATAAATTAACTTACAGTAACACTTGATACATTCATTAAAACGTGTATAATGCGTACTGTAACTTTTTTCAGTAAAAAAAATATCGTTGTATTACAAGAAATTATTAATCTTATGACGATGGAAATGTAATTTTTTCTAAGAATACAATACTAATGTTTCCGATTTTTACATTTCTTAATACACAAAATGTTCTTTACCCACAAATTTTATATTCCAAATAAGTCACTTATTGATATACTCGCATCTGCAATGAACTCTTAAGTATCCAAATAAAAAGATATAAATATTTTCTCGTGCAATACAAATACTGAGAAATAAAATTAATTAATTTAATTAAAAAAACATTTTATATTACTCTGTTACAATATTTATTTATTTTATTTAAAATTATATATACGAAGGTAGATATATGGTCATTGGTCAATCAAGAGGAACGCTTTATGATATAATCAAGCAATACTTGTCCACTGATAAGCGTATGCTCAAGCTCTATATATGCATTCGTATTGGCTTATCAGTACGATAATGACCATCATGTAGAGCTCATAGGATAATTGGACCGGTTTCAATCATCACTTGGAACGCACAGTGGTCGGAGTACAGTAGATACATAGGGTAATGAAGTACATCTATTATACATTGTGGACGAGCTTTTTTCTATCTTATTGTTAATATTTTTCAGACAATACATAATATGACTGTCAAGTGCATAAATATATGCAAACCTTATTGGCTTCTTCAGTTTTAAACTCTCGTAATATGATTGTATAGCAACCGATAAGATTAATAGATGATAGATGAAGAGAATTGCTGACAGACAGCCACAATGATTCCTTTGAACTAGAACCAAGATTTTTATAACTTAAGCTTTAAAATCGAACTTGCTGTATACTATTTGTAATATAAGTAACTAAAATATTAAATTATATGCTTATTAATAAATTTATTTATAGGCGATAATAATTCATTGGTCTTATTATTCCTTACTACTTTGGCTCGGGTCGCAAGGTCACTTCTTAAATGTAGCGACGCCTGCATGACTAATATTGGTATATTTAACAATAAAAATAATTTGGTTAAAATATTAGTAACTATCGTATTATATCGCTATTCTAGCATCGGTAAAAATACGTATCATGCCTTCTAACCACATTCTGATAATTGTCGGTAGATAACACAACGTCTTTTTTTCTTTCCAGTCTTCGTCACATCTGAGACTAGGTAATATATTCCTTGTGATGAGATATAGTTTGTAAAAATTAATGCCAAAGTTTTAAAAACATAAAATATACAGCTTCACTCAAAGTGAAGTTAACGAAATTGATGTCACCTTCCACAAATCGGATTTGTATTTCATCATTTTTTATTTCTTATTTCTTTTCTTGCCACATTTTTAATTTTATTTCGTGTAAGAGCTTATAAATAAATATCCAAAAATATATTAAGCAATGTAACGACATATTCTTTGTTAGAAGTTCAGTACTTGAAAGCTAACATCAATATAGTGCACTGGTTAAGTTCTAAATCAAGCTGTTTACGATCCTCGAGCCACAGAACATCTTGTGATTGCTCGACGTTTGTATCCCTTTGATACATTACACATTAACAAACAAAACCTTTTAATATATTAAGTATACATTTTAGAAATCATTTTTTTCTAAAATTACAGCATATTATCTTGCTGTTACAAATCTACTGGTGCATTACTTACTTGAAGTGCTAGTACTTTAAGTAACGATAATTACTTTTTAACTTGAAAAGTTCCGACTTCAAAATTAAGTTAAATGTTTTTCAATAATTGGTCGCTTCTTCCACTCATAAGTGTGGAGTTTTCTTGATATTAGTATACGACCATCCTATAACATAGTTTTAAAAGAAAAAGTATCTTTTCGTATGTTTACGCAAATTTATTACGATATTTAGTTTTTAATGTTTTACAGCAATCATTGCCACATTATCTCTATCTATTACTCTCGTAAAATGATGAATGTTCGCGTAAATCTCAGAAAGTACTATGGAATGATCCGATTTTAACCATTTAATACCATTCGACGAATTTCGACGAAGTGAATAGTGCATTATCGCATATACTTTATTGGTTTAACATTAATAATCTGGCTTTAAATGCCAAAAAGACGAAATATATGCAGTTTTCATTACCGAATGTAAAAAGTCAGAATTTCAACGTATTACTCAATAACGACACATTAAATACGGTTGATTCCACGGTTTTCTTGGGATTGACATTGGATTCAGGTCTGCAATGGAGTCCTCATCTCTCGTCTCTTGCGAGTAGACTGAGCTCCGCTGTTTTCGCTGTCAGAAAAGTGAGGCAACTAACAGACGTCAATACTGCTAGACTTGTTTATTTTAGCTACTTCCATAGCATTTTAGCATATGGTATTTTGTTGTGGGGTAATGCAGCGGACATTAAATCCATATTCATAATTCAAAAAAGGGCCGTTCGTGCTATTTATAATATAAAAACCCGGGATACTCTCCGCGAACTTTTTAAAGAAATAGGTATACTTACAGTTGCTTCGCAATATATATATTGTAACATCATTTTTGTTCGACAAAACATTAATGACTACTCAAGACATAGCGACAAACACGATATAAATACTAGAAATAAGGATAAACTTGTAACACCCAGTTTTCGCCTTCAAAAAATAAATAGATCGTTTATGGGGCAAGGTGTACGCATGTATAATAAAATTCCACAGCCCATATTGAGCTTACCTTTGGAGCAATTTAAGTCTAAAATTAAAAATACATTATTGAATAAAGCTTAATACACCATCAGTGAATACTTAGAAGATGTAAATGTGTGGGATTAATGTCTTGTTGTGTCTCACGTAGGATAAATAAATAAATATTGTAATGCAATAAATATTGTAATCAAATATTTTTTTGAAAAGAGCAACTGCTGAGTTTCTCGCCGGCTCTTCTCGGCAGAACTGCATTCCGAGTCGGTGGTAGCTTACTCCCAAGTCCCAGACTTACAGACTGACACTTGATTTATATTCCTATAATAATGTAAAAGTGACGATTCAAAAGTGCTTGTAAAAGTCTATTTGAATAAAGTATATTTTGATTTGATTTGATTCTATTTACCATACCAATATAGGACTATTACAATCTGTAAATTAAATGTCGATCTCATAATAAAAATAAAAGAAGCTTTAATAAAAGAATCAATTTAATCACACACGCACTGCGACATTTCTCTGACCGAGGTCGACCAAACTTGGGCTGGAAGACCCTAACGGAAAATTTTCAAATAAACAATCAATATTTTTAAATGAATAGAAAACATAGGAACTAAGTTATAAAAAGTACATTAACAGCCCTATTAAAGGCGTATAAGCAATATACTAACTTATACGACCCATAAACTTTGTTGCTACATTGATTCGGGAAACCAAACGATTGTTTTATGTGCCCATCAGATAATAATCATTTTCATTACTCTTCTAAAACTTATATTGAATTTTTGTTAGAACGATTTTAAATGATTATGTAAGGTAAATATTCTTATATTTTCTGTTCAAAAATCTTTTTATTTTCTGAGATATAAGTAGTTATGTCAGTTACTGCCAAGCGGAACTCAAACCTGCGACTGCTGACTCAGCAATAACTACAAACTGAGCCAAATGTGTTATCGTATACGAGTACTTATATAACTTTAAAAAGCAAAAGAACGTATTTTTAATACTATGTATTTTATTTTATCAAAATAAAATAAATAAATAAATATGTTGGGACATGATTACAACAGCGCCATCTAGTTCCGTGGTAAGCTACGTTACGTGCTTGTGTTACGGATACCAGATAGTTGATATACTACACATAAATTTTAAATACATACATATTAGAAATATTAACACCCATGACTGGAGTACAAACATTCGTGCTCAACAAATGAATGCCCCCAGCGTGACTCGAACCCGCGACCGCTGGCGCAGAAAGTAGGGTCACTACCGACTGAGCCAAACGTTATCAAAGTTTCTTCAACTGGCTTGTGTTAAGCAGTTAGATTTCCTTGTAAGTCCATCTTAGTATATTTGAGTAGAATGAATATTCAATCGATCTATTTCCATCGAAACGAAAAGTCATCCTGCTGGCACGATTCGACATTGAACATTTATTTAACCGACTTTAAAAAGGATAGATAATAAGATGGTTTTTTACATTTAGGCATAAACAACATGACTCTACAATTATTGACGAGTGAAAAGAAATAATAAAAAAACACATTAAATCGTTATGTCATAAAATTATGCTATATCATTCACACACTTTTTTGAGATTTTTTTAGATGTCCATTTTTCAACGATTGAAAAATTTCAACGGTTTGTCTCATAATCTGTGTAAATAAAAAATAGCTACATACCTAATGGCAAAAAAAATCGATAGTAAACAATTTAGCAAGCTATAAAGTAATTACCGGTACGGTTAACAAAAATTACAGTGTACACATATAAATACTTAAGGATATGAGAGGCCAGACGTTAAGTTTCCTACGTACGAGTACCAAATGTTCGTGTAACTACTTTTACCCACAAAGGCGATTCGTAAATAAATAAATATGTTGAGACATTAACATTTAACATACAGCACCATCTTGTTGCACCACCAACTATTGATTGGTTGAAAGATTTATTATTATGATCCAACAATATCAATAAAATATACTTTACACTATAAAATCATTAAATTATAATAAAATTAATTAAATTATGTTTCCCTAATGTTCCCCTCTTCAATATCTGAGAAAACTTCAGTAAATAATATAAAAAGAAAAATGCAATCTCATCATGAGGATCCGCTTGAAACTGACAGATTTATTACCATTACAAAGAAGCAGAATTTGTTTCAAGTATGTGGCTCTACAGACTGAACTGACTCTACAAAAGCAATGTTTTCTATAAATTCGCAGACATGTAGCTTAATAGTCAGTTCGGTCTTTACTGTAAAAGGGGCCTCCAGTCTCAAAAAGAGAAAAAGCTCAATTTTAGTCTATAATGTACCGCACTTTATAAATATTTCGTCACACATGTGAAAACCACGCTATTAAGTTCACTTCTTTATGCCATACATTTTTTTAATAATTTTTAGACCTAATTTATTTATCATTCACTTCTTTTAACTTTGTAAAAGACCTCGCAATGCTTAAGAAGGCCATATCATACATGTTACAGTATTACTGTAATTTTGCATAATATGTGTATAATTCCGTGACATTGTGTTTCAAAACATTAGCCTTCTAAGGCTTCTATTAGAATAGAAATCTAACGTTTCTCTTTCCACATCGACGGTAATCGTTAAATCGGCTTCAATTATTCATTGAATTGGACAGTAACGTTGTACGTATAGCTCCTTGTTCTTCGATGCTATTTAATAAACACATTCAATTAGGTTATTCCTTTCAAATAAAGATATCGTACTTTTAAGCGTAGCCATTTTAATTAAATATTACCGACATAAACTACTAACAACAAATAAAAAAAAACATGCTATTTTCAACATGTAAGAAGATTCTGTTTCAACCTTCTGTACAATATTTGAAAAATCTTAATAAAAGCTCCTTTGACTAAAACTTTGTATCTAAAAGTTACGAAACAGGTAGAGTCAACGTATATAAACCAGTACTGTATATGTATGGATGTAAAAGTTTGTGATTATGTCGTTTTAATGACGAATTTGGGTGTTTAGTAGGTACACATACTGTGATCAGGATTATGTAATTGCGAAGCGAAGTAAAATCACATTTTCTTAATAAATATTATTATTTAACATGAGTGATTTACTATCACTTATGTAGATTATGAAACATGACAACGTTGTTCTGAAGCTCTCTATTCTAAACCTTTTTTCCCGACTTATTTTCATAGAAGTTAGAAGAAAATGTTGCCATATCCCCCTTCTTTATTATTTTGTTCTAATAAATATTAATATACTTAACCTCAAAAACACATTTTTATTATACTTTAATTATTTCAATGTCAACCAATGACAGTCATTTGTTTTAATTTTAACTAGTACAAAATATACTCTCTCTATGCCCCCCTAGGTGGGTGCGACCCACTGGTAAGGAACTATTTTTAAACGATCATTCTTAATCCTAATTTAGATGCTAGATATTCTAAATTGTTTTTAACTTTAACTGCAAATTCTACATCAGATTAAATCTTAAGCTTCTTTGAGTAAACTTGTAATACAGATTGAGATCGGGCATTCCAAAATCCAGCAGAAACTTTTATGTGTAATGTTAGGTACGTCTTTGAAACTATTAAGGTAACTTAGGTTTAGAGTTACCGAACTCGAGATTCAATTTCTTGACGAATATCAAATGTTACCTTATTATTAAAATACCACAAAATATGGCTGTTATTTAAAATATCTTAGAATTTAAATGAGTTTGTAATATTTAATAAATAGAAAATATAAAAATGTAATTACATTTTTTAACGTAGTGTCGATAGCAATTTGTTACTCTGAAAGAATATTCATGGGATCATAATATTTTATTTATTGGAACATTTTCAAAGCATTAAGTAAACAATTATCAGAAGAAATGGCTCCATAAAATAAACCTTGATGTTTTTAGATACAAATTGGGATAATTCTGAAATAACAATTATTATAAGAACAAATGTTCATTAGCCGCCTAATTAACATACTCTTCAAAAAGGATAATTTAGTAATGTGAAAATTTAAGCGTACCGACCTAAAATCTGAGCTGTAAGATATTTACAGTCAATAACTTTATACAGTAAAATGATATTTATAGCAGAAACCAAACATGACAGATGTTTAAGAAAGTTAAAATATTTTACAAATTAGTTATAAAAAGCAAAACAAACGCTCAAATTCACTGATCATCTTGCGTACGCTCAACACCAAAACTAAAGATAAACAAAATTAACTAACGTGAATGTGTGAACGGGACGGCTGTGGCAAGCTTCCAAGATGAATTTGATGTTTCGAAAGAACTTCAGCACAGAGAAGACGGTATCGGGCGGAGGGGGTGGGGGGAAAGCCAAAGGAGCGTTGGGAGCAGGCAGGAATGCCAAACGACGTGATCGTGACCGATATTCTTGCATGGAGGAGCATCATTACAGGACCCATCTGTTCTTCTCAGCGCCTAGGGCCAGTACACAGTATAATGACGGCTCAGGTAACTCGGGAAGTAAGGATCGTAGTTTATATAGTGTGCAGTGCCAGTTTGTTTACGAAGCCACGTAGAACGGTTTCTACGGTTTCTTTGTCTACGTTTCTCACAATGTCTAAAATGGAAAGGTTTGCAATTTGCATGCGTCGTCAATAATATATTCTGGTTAATTGTTTTCTTAATTATACTTTTGTAATTATTTCTTCTAATTAACAAGTGTTATGATTTTTATATTATTCTTCAATGTAAAGCGGTAATAAACGCCGTCAAATCTATTTATACTGAAGTGACAATTGACGAGACAAGTGCGTTTTTATACATATAGTATAAGCATAGTATGTACATGGACACGGCAGCCAAAATCAGTTTTTTACTTGCAGTAAATAATTTTAGCTGGTATATTTATAGCACTTGAGTTAAATAAAACATCATGACTATGTTAAGCCAATATATTAATACTTTTTACAGATAAGAAATTGTTACATTCGTAGCTTTGAGGTAAAATGTAAAACAAGAAAGCTATCTCATAGTAAAAGAGTACTTATAAACAATCAAATGCATAGATATGTAACTACTATAATAACTTATACTAATTTTGTATATAAAAACTGACTAAATCTCTTTAATTTATTGTCTTTATAATAATGTCCTCCAGACCGATTACGGCCGCGGCCGTCAATCTCATTGAGACTAGCCTTCTGCGCGGGATATATTATAGTGTACGAGTGTACGCGCAGACACAAGTGCACTCTCTGTTCCTTATCAGTTTCATACTTCGGTAGAACTAATGCTCCATTCGACCAGTGAGAGCTAAGGCGTAACACCGACGGCTTTACGTGCTCTCCGAGGCACGGGGGTGAAACACCAACTCCAGGCTGTTACTGAGGCTTACGAAACAGAAAGACTCAATAACTAAACTTGGCCCGACCCGGGACTCGAACCCAGGTCCTCACGCTGTGGGATCGTATATGCTAGCCACAACACCACCGATCTTTATACTCATTAAACAAAGAACAAAAAATAATATTGTAATTATTATATTATGTACTCATATGTACAGAATGTTAATGAGGGCCAGCAGTCGCACCCAAACATGGCCTACGTGTCGCACGCGACTAGAATACGTCAATCTATTTTCGGGAAAAATGTGGAGACATGAGGTTAAAATTACTGTTGTAAATCCAAGTTAAAGTATGTTATTATATCGTCGCTAATGAATTGAAAATATTTGCTTTATTTTAATAACAGGGTATGTCATCAGTCCACTGTTCGCTTAACAAGGATGGAGTAATTGAAATAGGCACTCCTAAGCTGAATGCTTATAAAGAGCTGAATTAGTTATTAGTAATATTTATTTAAAATATTAAAATATTAAAATTTTAAAAATTCAAAATTCAAAATTCCAAACAATTGTAATTTATAAATTTTTGCTAGTTGTAAAACCAAATTCCAAAAACATAATATTTAGGTACCTATATATTGACATATTGTCCAGAACAGCTCTCTGAAGGTCATTTGTAAGATAGAATAATTTAATTATATATTATATATTTAAGAACCCTTAAACAGAATTATACTTAAATTGATAGCTACGACTTTCCTTCTTATTTTTTATCGATGTCAAGTGCCAGTGCCGCCATTTCCCATAAATAATCTATCTTTTCTCTAAATTCCAGAACGATGTGGACCAGTTATCGGCGGAGGAACGGGGCCGGAGCCCGAGCCCCCTCAACCGTTGGTTACGAGGGATCCTTCGGTGTCCCTCATGAGATGGGACAAACCACCACAAACAACGGAAAGAAGACGGACGGAGCCAGTGTCTTTGGCTACTTTGGAAAGAGATTGCTTCGTGATTCCTGCACACGCGCTAGACCGGTTCCTGCCTGATGGTGTACCGGTAAGTTATAACATATCTTAGCATGTATCCGAAATTTAATTATTTTTAAAGGCCATGTTTCGAAAAAAGAACTGCAATATTTGGCCTATTATTTCCCCAATATATATATAACTTATTTCAGTATTTTAGTTTTGTTTTATACTATATATTTATACTTATAAGGTAAATTATATTTTTATGGTTTCAGCTTCCTGTTCCTCCGCCGACGCCGGAGAAAGGAGTGACGACAAAAACCCAAAATTCACTCAGCATACTAGAAGTTGCCGACCCAAAGCTTTGTATATTGGCGCATTTAATGAGCCCTTTAGAACCTATAGAGCCTATCCTAGAATCTCCTCTTGCCAAACCTTTGACGAAACAGAAAACTGCCGCTGCTGAACTATTAAATGACGTAGCTCACGCAAATACAGCCGTAGGAGGCATGTTGTTAGCTAATATGGAAAAGAACGCGGAATTTCCTTTCATCGCTTATTATGTAATAAATACCACTCAAACAGATCCTCTCTTGTTTTACAATAACATGCGAAGTGCCTCATTAAGCAAGTTTGATCCGAAAAATATGAGATATTCAGCTGCGCACACGTTGGACCTGTACAGTGAGGTGGCCATGATCTGTCGGCCTCCGTTTAACGATCTTGCTGGTGGACCAAAAAAATCCCATACACCTACTACAGGATTCATTATTAGTGTTTATAAGGTAATATTATGAACTCATTTTCAATTTTTAGCTTAGTCAATATCCAATATACATATTATTAACCGAAAGAGTTTAGCATGGATTGTCGTAAAACTATAAAATACTTGTAATATTAATTATACTTTAGTTACTGCGACTGCGGCTAACCCGAAGGAGGGTTACGTATTTGACCTGTATGTATGTACCTACGTATTTTCGATAGATGTCTACGCTGTTAAGTTTTTTTTTTTAATTATTATAAACCATAATATTAGTAATAGACATTAGACAGAGAATCAATCTATTATTTAAAAAAGTAAGCCTATTCGTCTTACATTTACAGGTATTTGAAGGCGACGACGGAGAGCGTTTCGAAAGGAACTGGCTATATTGGACCGGAGCTCGCATGTTATACAGACATCTGCCACATTCAGTGGGGATGAGGAAAATAGCTTTACACAAGTCCGTCGCAGCGCATGGAGATAAAATGTACCTATTAGTGTGTGAATGCGCAAATTTATTGGACGATTTGTCCGGAGCTGCCATGCTAGTGACGGCGTTGAGAGCTAGGTTATGTGGGTATACTGGCTTGTACAGACCGATACAAACTTTCTAGTAGGGATAGGGTTGCCAGAAATTAGGGTTTTAAATCATTTGGACTTTTAGATTTATGAATAAAAGTTTAACGAATCTCGCGTAGCTGTAGAGATATTGAGGGGCAAAACATACTAAACGGTGTGCGTTTGTGCCAATTTACCTAAAAACTAGTGTTGAATTGTGACAATACTGTTAAAACAAACCAAGGTATGATCAATACAAATAATATCGAAACCCGCAAACGATCATTACCAGAAAAAATTAAAAGCTTTATGCTGATAATTATTGCTTATAAAATTTAGTCGTTTTATTCAAAATTACATTTAGAATTATTAGAAAAAATAAATTAGTGGAAAGTACAAAGTAGCCGGAATTTTTCTAAACCCTAAGCGTGGCAACCTTGTTAAATTATATTTAATGTATCGTTGTCTTCATAAGGTTATAAGGGAGCACCATTTTAAGAGAGCTTTCGAAGGTTCCATGGTGGATAATTGGAATTAGAACAGCTCATTAGTTAATTAGATACTTAAACCTAGGTGATATAAAGATTCTCATCGAATTATAAAAATTTTACAATTTTGCTAATATTTATTTTGCAGCATTCTATAAAATTCTTAGTGTAAGACAAACTATCGCCTCCTTCTCTCTCTTTCCCTCCTAACCAAACAAAAAAAATGTATGTACATTACATTACATCAAATGATTACTATTTCGATTCCAAATCCCATATTAATTTAGTAACATTTTCTAGTAATAAAACAAAGCTATCAAAATTTACATCAGATGTTTTAATGATTTTGTTCAGTTCAAAAATAATAAAATTATTACTCGTTACTGCCAATCCACCCGGAGTTTTAAAACGAAACTGACCTCGGTTTTTGACATATCCGGAAACATATCATTAAACAGGAAGGCAGATTATACATGAATGTTAAAGGCAAAAACAGATTAATTAAAAAATAAAATTTTAACATTGTGAATTGGGTCGACACCAGAAATGTATATACAACATTTATTTAAAATGTAAATACAAAGTTTATTTAAAAATAAATCGTAAGTATTAAATATCATGAATTGAATTACATATTTAACTTTATTCTTTAAGCATTCATACACAATAAAATGCTATTAGTATTTTAGTATCTCATAGTTTAATGAAATAAAAATTATAAATAGTTTAATAAAAGCGAATTCTCAAAGCGAATTAGTGAGAATAAAAGTTCAAATTAGTAGTTTGTTAAAATTCGCAGTACAGCTGTGAGCTGACAGCATGGTTTTCAGAGGCCCAAAAATTAATTAAAAATTATTGAAAATGAAAATCTTGCACTGCACAGTTAAATCTATATAGATATAATATTGTTGTAAGGGTGTGTTCACGTCGTATGAATAACTTAATTATTTTGGTACCACTTTATATGAGAAAGGCTTCTTTGAATGACCCAAATTTCTTAATTTCACTACTATAACTCTAAACATGGTACCTATATATAAGTTGAATATCCTTTTTCCTTTAGAATCTAAATTAGAGATGACAATAAAAAAACTTGTTTTATTATGAAATTCATGTCCCGACGTAAACACACCCGTTAGCTATTTTTAAATATATTAAAAAAGGCACTAAAATTTCAACTCATGCAGCGCGATTATTTTGCTATGGTGCTAATCTAGTCAATTTAATAATTAGGTAGAAGGCTTGCTAGGTTTCTGGCATGCTTACTTTATCACATAAGAAGTACAGCGGGAAGTATTTTAGGGAACCAGTATTACGAACAATAATTAAGGGTCTATTTAGATAAGTTTATAGTTAATACCTGTTTAAACTTACACTAACTTCTCCCTTTGCCAACAAAATGCCTTCTTTGTCAAGTAGTTTTTACTTTAAGGTATTGTACAACACAATTTTAATTCACAAATCAGTATTTTATCACTTATATAATGTAGAGCAACTATTTTACCTTAACTAAATGAATCCTTATGCCTAGAATCAAGCTGGATTTAAAATAAATATGACAGAAAAAAGTTATGAACATCGCTCAAAAGCCTAGTCCAAGCATGCATTTAGTCCATTTCAGTCCGCTGCGTTAAAACTTCATACAGAATATTCTACCTTTCAGCTCTTTCCACAAATAATTAATCTATATGACAGAAATTAAAAATGTCTTTGTTCTGTTATTTATGGACTGTTCATTAAAGCATAATATATACTTTTAACTATAACTAATAAAAACATACCTAAAAATAAATTTGGCTTGATTTTAGTTCATAATTTATATAAATGTCAACACACTGCCATTTATATCACGTGTTTTCATAGAGGTATAGTTCGTACCACGAAAGATGAGCTTGTCAAACGTCAGTAGTGGGGGGGTCTGCGCAGGTACAGTTGTGTTAGAAATTGTTATGTATAATTTCAATATCTATTTAGAAGTTTTTCGATAACATTTTTAATAAGTTGTAAAACAATGTTATATTAAAATTATTAACATTATTTATTACGAAATGATAAAGTTTAAGTATTAAAATATGTCGATAAGCCAGCGGGAAGAAAATTATTAAGTAACAATATTTATTACGAAATGAAAAAGTTTAATATAAAAAATGGCATATTATTATTTTAATCACTCTCACTAGTCACTGTCAATAACTGATGTGTTTTAAAACAACTTGTTTTAACATGTAAGTGTTCACGTCGTAAACCATCTTCCTAATTTGTCTTTTTATTGTATTACCTCGAAGCATAATAAAAATTAACAATATTACACTCTTGTAGAATAATTCTACAAGAACAAAAAAACAAAATAGAAAATAAACACTTAAAGTTGCACTCGTCTGTACTGCGGGGTCCAGCGGGGCGTGTACGGGGCGAGGAGAACGACAGGCAACCGGTACCGCGCCTCCCGCGCTCTATCCGAAGGCCCGATGTCACACGAGGCCTTCCCGCCTCTTACCCCTACCGCTAAGGATACCTATAAATCAGCTTCTGCGCAAGTCAAATCACGTGGTTTGTCAAGTCTCATCTTTAGTGGTACGAATTATAACTCATAAATTTAAAAAATTAAATTACTGATGACCTTGTGGAAGAAATTATGAAAGATGTATCCCTTTCTCATTCAGTGTATTATTTAAACTTCAATAGTATTCAAGTTTTAAAACAGCCAAAAACGATTGTAAAAATCTGCTTTTTTAATATACCTAAATTAGATTATTTGTAACACATTAATATAAGTGTGTAACATGAAGTATATGAAGTCTAACTAACTTTGTGGCGCCACAAGAAATAATTTATTCTGACTGTCAACTAGCATCAAATATCAACTATGTTATATTCTAGAAATTATGATCAATCAATATTGTTTTGCTTGGGTTGGTTTGATGTATTATATTAATTTCTCGAGACTGCTTAAAAATTAAAATTATTCAATTCAATTCTCTTTATAATAGATTCAAAGTGTACCAGCTGAGTACAGATTACTTTGCCAATGCCGTGTTTTTTTTTTCGTTAAACTTCTGCTTGTGTAAAGGCTGATTTACACGTATTAAGTGATTAAGTAGTTAACTAAATTTTAACTTAATTTTATGTGACTTATATTTAAGTAGGTGTCCAAACGTATTAAGTAGATAAGTAGATAAGTTCACTCAAGATGGACAATCAACAACGTAATAAAGTCGTAAATTCTGTGCTTAAAATTGCTATTAGTGAGGTCTTGGACGAAATAAAAGATGAAATAATTAGAGAAATAACCAAACTCAAATAATAAAAAAATTAAAGATTCAATATACATTACACATGTCAGAAGTGAAACTTCTTTATTTATATATTTAACTCACTGTTTACACACTGTATAAATACTAATGATATTGTAACTTCCCTTCAAAAACAATTCCTCACGATTACCAGCATGATCAGCCGTCATTGGTGGCGCTAACTATACCCCGTCTCTGAGCGCCTGGTACTTGATTTACGTGTTTGTGTCTCTATGGACTTACTTTTTCGTTCTTCTTCTAAAGAAGTTTCAATAAAAAAATGGCGCGTCAACACTTATGCATTTTACTAAATTGCACCTGTCCGAACGGATCCAGAAATAAGCCCCGCCCACCTACTTATTCGAAAAAATAGAAAACATTCTAATTTAGTATTTAAGTAATTAACTAAATTTTAACTTGCGACTTGCTACTAAATTTTCTGTTTACACGTACGGAACCACTTAAAATTAAGTTAAAATTTAGTTAACTACTTATTCACTTAATACGTGTAAATCAGCCTTAAGTCAACATCATTTACTAGTGGCGCCATCTCTTTGAAATGAATTAATAAGTATGTTATGACCTTAATACCAAACAAATAAGCACATAGTAGGTACTATTCTCCATCTAAAATGTAAAAATTTAAATTAATTCCTTTTCCTTACTTATAAATGATTTTTTCTCTAAACTCACTCTTTGTATTACTCTAATTGTTTAATTTTGCTACAAACCTACTCCCTAGTACCAGGGTTGTACCAATTTAGTTTTTAAGAGCAGTTAAGAATAATATTTAGCTTCAAAAGCTAGTTTTCATTGTGGGCTAGGCTCTGACATATAGAAATGTAAATTTCAACTATTTTTATAATAAAAACATCCAAATGATATTGCGTTATTATTTATCCTAAAAAACTTTAAGAACAAAGATAGATAAAATAAATATATATGTATGTTTAATATTTATATTCTTGTATTTACAGTGCATTTTTAGTACATTTCAAGTTGTCAACTCCTTAATGATAATACAGTCTGTTTATTATAACAATAATTTATTAAAGTTAATAAATTCATTAAAGTAAAATATCTCACTAAGTGACTAAATAGTACAATAATTATTGTACATATTTTCTATTAATATTCAATATCCTTTGTGTCCCCGAAACCTCCTCCTGTTGTCCAGCTGCAATTTTTTTAATAAATGATATTATTATTTAAAATAGATGAAAGAATTTGGAGTAATAAAATTGAACACTTACAGTAACAGGTATACAAAAACAAAATATAAATCTAGTATTGTAAAGAAGCAGAGTTTGTTTCTCTTTTTTGTTTCTTTAAATGTTTAATATGATTAAAAAAAAGATTTGACCAATTCTTTTGACATAAGTAATTAGATAGCCGATTCAGTAAGGCTTTATTTTATCATAATTTTCATAATTACATTCTTATTACAAATAATAGCTTATTATTATTACAAAAATACATATTTCCAAAATAATTTGTATAATTAAATTTATAGTACAAGTGAATCTATTAGACATTGAAATATTTTTTTAAATTATATGGAATTTAAATTTAAACTTACTAATGATCTTTTGCATTCAAAGAAGCTATGGCGTAGTTGTAAGCATTCTGCAGGAACTGAGTTATCCTTCAAACATTCTCGTGGTGTTTTCTTATGCTGTAAAGAGTAATAAGCATAATTTTATTTATTGTTAGATGAAAAGATGCATAATGCCATGAGTGCTTTTTCTACTAAATCAGTAAACTTATTATATGAAAGAAATTAATCCATACATATAATAAATTATTTATACAGAGGCCAAATCTATATATTTTTACAACTTCTATTTGTCTGTCTGTGAACGCATCACAAGTCAGACCACAAAACAGAATTTTTATGACATTTGGTATGATAATAGCTGATACTGCAGAAAAATATCTCATCTTTGAGAAATCTAAACTAACCATTAAAACAAATAGAGACGAACCCGAGCGGAGCACGGGTGTGTCGCTAGTAATTACTAATTCTTAAATCTTTATTATTGTTCTAAGTGGTGACGTTTTTACAATAAATTTAATTTTTAGAGATAAAATAGGTACTAACCGTTTTGCAACAATCGCTCGCTAATAAACACATCTTTAAATCAGCCCGTATACCTGCGCAAGGCGAACTGTCGGCTAAGCCGACTTCGTCTGGGGCAAAAGTAACCATATTTATCGCCTTAAATCTGTTATAATTTAGGAATATTCAATTTATTTAGTATTTACACAATCTTCGTTCAGTACTATGACATTGACAAATAATGTTGACACAGGACACTTGACAGTTGACAGTGAATTTCTGTTCAATGAAGTTCAGAAATTGTCGTAATTTATCTACATTTTCAATATTATTAAATTTCTTAAGGATCTTCTCCATCCTGCGCGACATTGTTGAAGTAAATTGAGCCCAACTGGCACTTCTAAAAAGCTTAAAACAAAATGTTTGTATTGAATTAAAATTTCTCTATTGTGATAAATATTATATGACAAATAAGTAATTCTTTCTTTATAGTCTGTGAATTCAGAATTGTGAATTGTGTCATTCTGGCGGGAACCTTGAAAAAGCGCGGTTGACTTTAGAAAATTAATTTTAAATTTTTCCTATAAAGTGATTTTTTTATAGTTAAAGTGAATTTAAATATTGCTATTAGCGGCTGAAAAGCACAATAGCAATGGAGATAAACGAGGGGGGCGGGTCTAACCCGCCCACCTCAAAAAAAATAAAACGGACACAGCCTAGGGATGAAGGACAATCGGACTCCGGCGGTGAGCGAGATGCGTATCTGCCCTATTACAAACCGAATTATAAAAGACTATATCCGGAAAACTCAACCAACACAGACTTTAAAGTGTATGTAGAATCCATAAACGATGATAGATTGGGTAACAAGAGCCCTATATACATAAATCATCTTTTCTCAATGGACATAAAAGGTGTGACGGGTATTCAGAGGGTGAATGCTAATAAAATAGCAGTTATTTTCAAGCAATATAATACGGCCAATAACTTTATTAATAACACTACTTTCCTCACAAAATATAACATGAAGGCATTCATACCGGCAGCGCAAATTGAAAAAACCGGCATCATTAGATTTGTTCCAACGAATATATCTAACAAAGAACTCTATACAAGACTTTCTTCAATTTATGAAATAGTGGCAATAAGAAGGTTTACAAAAAAATAGGACAAGAGCGCATTCCATTACAGACTGTAAGCGTTACTTTTTTATCTAATGTACTACCTGATAATGTTCAATATGATCTATTCTCGTATAGAGTTTTTGAATACATTCCACCATTATTACAGTGCTATAGGTGTTTTAAATTTAATCATTCAGCAAGGATTTGTAATGGTAAACAAAGATGTAGTATTTGCGGAGGTGAACACATGTATAAGGAATGTGATAAACCAACAGAAATCAGCTGCATAAATTGCAGTGGGCCTCACCTTGCGATATCTAGATTATGTCCTATTAAAGCAAAAAAGATCATTGAAAAGAAAAACAACATATCTTATGCAGGTGTCACCTCTACAAAACAAGTCATCACCAATGAAACAGATTTTCCTCCACTCTCACCACCAAAATCACAACTTGTAAATAGTAATGTTATTGTAAATAAATCTATAAATATTCCTGTAAATAAGTCTGTACAAGATGTAAATAAAGCTAAAATAGTTAATTCTAAAGACCTTAAAAATCAAATAATTTCCAATAACGATGTACTTATGGCCCTAGTGCAGACGTTGGTGGAATTAGGCAATAAAGATGATAGTACACCGACTAATATTAAAACTATTAAAGATACATTATTAAAAAACTTAACATAATGGATTGTGTAGGGCCTAGATCTACACAATCCAAGTTACGTATTGCGCAGTATAACATTCAAAGTGCAAATAGTAAAAAACCTTTATTAATCCAATTTTTAAAACAACAAAATATTGATATTTGCCTTCTTAATGAGACATGGTTCAAAGATAATAATTTTAAAATACCAGGATATAATATATACAATAAAAATTCAAACAATACACATAATGGAGTTGCAATACTAATAAAACCACACCTTAAGTATAATATATTAAATACCAGATTTTATGAAGACATTCAAACAGTTGCTGTATCCGTATCAACAGGACATAGTAGTTTAACAATTCTCTGTGTATACTGTCCACCTTCAAGTGGACGGATACGAATTAATAGACTCCGTTACATTATTAATGATCTACCAAAGCCCATATTTATGAGTGGTGACTTTAATGCTCATCATATTGCATTTGGTTGTTTGTCAACGAAAAGTAGAGGTCAGGATTTATTTAATTTAATTGATGACTTAGATTTGTGTATTTTAAATGATGGTAGACCTACAACTATAAATCGCCCTAGACAAACTGCTTCTGCCATAGATGTAAGCTTTATAAGTGGCAGCCTCGCACCACTATGTGAATGGTCTGTACATGATGATACAATGGGAAGTTACCATTATCCAACAATAACAGAGATTTCATTACATATAGATAAATATCATCTCAATTCCCCTGTAGATAAGTTCATATATAAAAAAGCTGACTGGAAAACATATACAGCTCTTTCAAAAACAATGTTTAATGATTTGATACTTCAACCACATGATCCTATTTCAACCTATAATAATTTCTGTTTTCATTTAGATACTCTTAAAGAAATGTCAATTCCAAAGCTCACTAAAACAAACACTTTCATAAGCAGACCACCAGCTCCCTGGTGGAATAGTATATGTGAACAAAGTGTTATTGCTTCATATAATACACTAAAACTATATAGAAAAGAGTCTACTATTGAAAATTATATTAATTACAAAAGAAAAGATGCCCAGAAAAAGAGAACAATTTCAGAACAGAAAAAAATAGGATGGAATAATTTGTGTAACACTTTTAATAGAAATACTCACATAAGTAAAATTTGGAATTTATTAAAAATGTTCAAAGGCATAAGACCTAAGAATAAATCATATACAAATGAGTTTATATCTCCACTCTTAAATAAATTATCAGATAATAGCAACTTAATTGAAGTAGATCAATTGAACATTCTTTTTGAAACCAACAATGATAACCCAAATTCTAAATTTTTACTGGATCCTTTTTCATGGTCTGAATTTTTAACAAGCTTGCACTCTAGACGAAATACAACTCCTGGCTTAGATGATTATCCTTACATCGTAATTAAAAACTTAGATGTATCTGCCCAAAAGTTGTTTCTTAACATTCTCAATTTGCTTTGGCTTAATAAATGTATTCCACAGTCATGGAAAACACAGTGTGTTGTCCCAATACTTAAGCCCGACAAATCTCCTGAGTTTGCTAGTTCTTATAGACCAATTTCCTTGTCATCATGTCTTGGTAAAATATTCGAAAATATGGTGAAAGTTCGTCTTGACTGGTATGTTGAATCAAAGTGTTTCATTCCACATATACAATATGGCTTCCGTAGAGGGCGTAGTAGTGCAGACAGTTTCACCTCTTTAATCTCTGACCTAAAAAATGCAAAACATAGAAAATTAAACACTGTTTGCGTATTCCTAGATGTCCAAAGTGCTTTTGACAGTGTTGATCCTGGTATACTAGTTCAAATCATGTCTAGGTTAGGTGTGCCCGGGCACTTATGTAAGTGGATTTTTAATTTTTTGAACAATAGAACAATCTATGCTAGACATAACAATATTTTATATGGACCCAAATATGCCTCAAGAGGCACAATGCAGGGTGCCACACTATCTCCATTGCTGTACAATATATACACAAGTGAAATTTGTAAATATGTAAATAATAGGAATGTAAATATCTTACAATTTGCTGATGACATTGTATTATACAGCAGTAATTACAACCTAGAGATTGCAATAGATAACATGAACAAATCCTTATTTCAACTATTACAATATTATAATGATTGTTTACATTTAAAAATTAACCCCTCTAAAAGTAGTGTTATGTTTTTTGGCAATGAAACCCCAAACTCAAATGTTATTTACAATAATGAAATTATAAATAAAGTCACTTCAAAGAAATTTTTAGGAATAATACTAGATCCAAAATTAACTTTTGAAGAACATATTAAATATATATCCAAAAAAGCTCACACAGGACTAAATGTTATCAGATCACTTTGTGGTGTAACATGGGGTGCAGATCCTAAAATATTGTCAATATTGTATAAAAGTATTGTAAGAAGTCACTTAGATTATAGCTCACTCGCTTATATGAATAGTTCTCATGTAAATAAATTAGACATATTGCAGAATAAGGCTTTAAGAATAATATCTGGTGCTATGTGCTCGACTCCCATAAGGGCCATGGAAGTTGAGACAAAAGTGATGCCTTTGATTTTGAGGCGAATTTTACTTGCTGAAAGATTCTGTCTCAAACTAATAGCATCAAATAACATTCAAATAATAAATAAAATTGTACCTTATATAGATAGATCCCCAAGAAGACCATTAACAACAGCACACGGTCTACTATGTGGTAATTCTCCAACACTGTCTAATATATTTCTGGAAATAGACAATAATTTTTCTAAAATCAGAAAACAGTTTCCATGGCCATGTTACTCTTTCTCTTATCAGTGTATTTCACATCCACTTAATGTAGTTCAACAGACAATAAACAATAATTCGGAAATGCTTCAATTTTTGGAGGAAAATACAATGTACTATGTTATCTACACTGATGGGAGCAAAACAAGTGATTATGTACATGCTGCTCTATATGATCCACAAGCAAAATTTTCTTCAAGTTTTATTCTGCATGAACCCTGCTCTATATTTACGGCAGAGGCATATGCAGTGTATCAGGCATTAATGCGTATTCGCGAAATCAATAACAATAAATGTTTTTTAATAATTTCTGATTCCTTAAGTTTGATAACAGCTTTAACTACCCTCACAGTCAAATACAAGTCTAATTATATCCTTTACTTCATTAAGCAAATAATTCACCAATACCATAGTAAAAATATCCAAATTTTCTTTCTATGGGTGCCTTCCCACAAAGGTATATCTGGCAATGAAATGGCTGATAAAACTGCATATGAAGGAGTTAATGCTGTTGACGTTAGAAATACAATGAATGTTCCTATGTCCGATTACTTGCAATGTATTGACCAAAATATTCAAAAGTTGTGGTTAGAAATGTGGAAGAAAGATCAAGATACGAAAGGAAAATGGTATGGAAGCATACAAGAAAGCTTACCTGCAAGACCTTGGTATCATCGTATGCCAGATGCTTCTCGAGACTTTATTACTATCATAAATAGACTGCGTTTCGGTCATAATACTACACCGTCACACCTTGCTCGACTCGGCATTATTGCGAATGGAACCTGTTCTCATTGTAATTCAAGTGATGGAACTGTGGAGCATGTTATCTTTGATTGTCAAAAATTTTTGATTGACAGACTAGTGTTGGCCAGTGAACTCAGTGATGTTGAAAATAAGTGTGATTTATTGTCCCGCCCGCCGCCATTAAAACAATTGTTACAAGACGAACTTACTTATAAGCACATCTACAAATACATAAAGAATACAAAACAATTTAATGGGATGTGCTCATAGACATATTATTACGTATACGAATAAATAAGAGTTGACCTAAAGGTTGTAATTACCAGGTCAAAAAATCCCAAAAAAAAAAAAAATGTGAATTGTGATCTGACAATTATTGTAGAGGTTATTAAAATCAGCTGATAACGTATTGTTATTATTATTGGTAGTTAATTAGCAACAAACGATATTTCTTGATGAATTCAGACATCGCCCCTTTTTATACCCATGTGTAATAAGTGATAAATAATAATGAGTAAATTCTTTCCCGTGTTTACTAGAAAACTAAGCCATATTTGCAATTTAAAACCTTATAAAGATACAAAGTGGTTGATGCCGAATGGGAATCCAATAGGAGCTTATATTTATAATTGTGTGGCTGAAGAACGAGTGCCTATAATATTAAATGATCCTTCAATAGCTACGTGGTATTCATGTGGTCCTACAGTATATGACTCGGCGCATATAGGTCATGCTTGTTGTTACGTTAAACTGGACATCATACAGAGAGTATTAAAGTCCTTCTTTAATATAAAACTTGTGACAGCCATGGGAATTACTGACATTGATGATAAAATTATAAAACGTGGGAATGACATAAAAAGCGACTTCAGAATGGTAGCTAAGAAGTATGAGCATGAATTTTGGATAGATATGTCTAGGTTAAATATCGAAAAACCGATGATCGTAACTCGTGTGTCTGACCACATTGATACAATCAGCAATTTCGTAAAAGGCCTAATTGACTCTGGCATTGCATATATAGCTAAAGATGGCTCTGTATATTTTGACACTTCAAAATATCCTGCTTATGGAAAATTGCAAACTATGCAAGATAATGGTGATCCTAGTGATGAAGCTAAGAGAAATAAAATGGATTTTGCCTTATGGAAAGGGTATAAACCAAATGAACCTTCTTGGTCAACTAGTTGGGGTGAAGGAAGACCAGGTTGGCATATAGAATGTTCAGCAATGGTTAGTAAAGTATTTGGTTCTCAGTTAGATTTTCATGCAGGTGGGATTGACTTACAATTTCCTCACCATGAAAATGAAGAAGCTCAGTCGTGTGCCTTCCATAACACAAGGCAGTGGGCTAACTATTGGATTCATGTTGGTCATTTAAAACTAAAGGAAACAAAAATGTCAAAATCACTCCAAAATACTATATTAATACCAGATGTTATACAAACATATAGTTCAGATATTTTTAGAATGGCATGTCTAATGTCTAACTACCGATATTCAATGGAGTATAGTGATAAAGTTATGATTAATGCAAAAGAAGTTCTCAACAAATTTAGATTCTTTTTAAAAGATGTTGAGGTTTATGTTAATAACAGTAGTACTAGTAGTGGAGATTATAATAATCAGTTACTAAATGAATTACAAAAGGTGGAAGAGAGTAACTTAGAGGCATTAAGAAATGACTTTGACACAGCATCATGTATTAATTCTCTTTTAAATTTAATCAGAATAACTAATAAGTTAATGAAGGCTGACACATCTGATTACTATCCAGTCCCGGTTATATTAATTGCAGAATATTTAGTACAAATTTTATCAAAGTTTGGTTTAAAATTAACAGAATCAACTCACAGTGAAACCTCAAAATCCTTTTTAGATATTTTAGTTGAATTTAGACATGTAGTCCGGGAAAATGCATTAGAAAGGAAAGATAAAGAAATGTTAAGTGCATGTGATGTAGTGAGAGACAAAATGAAGTCTATGAAAATACAATTAAATGATAGTAAAAACAAGTCATCTTGGGTGTATATACAATAAATTAAGTTTGTAAGAAACAGTTGTTAGTAAATATAATATATTTTATATAGTTTAATGTTTTAAAGTAATTTATTAATTAAATGTTTGTTTATACACTTCTGTCTGGTTTTTTATTGAGCTCTCAAAATGGAATTATTATGCATACCTATTGTATTAGGTCCCAAAAAATTCTTAGATAAAAGTAATAATTTTGAACCTTCTCGTACCAAGACATTTGTGTGATTTGAATTTTCTACCATATTTTACCTTATGTGAAGGAAAACATTGTGAAAAAACCTGCAACTCTGATAGAACTTATTACGTTTCTGAAATACATAAGTCTACTATGGCTGACTATGGCCTGATCCCCTCACACTGAATAAATCCGTACTGTGGGGTGCTAAAAATATAAAATGGAATAGAATGAAACTTCATATTTGGCAAGTAAGTTATATATTTGTTCCGTTTACTTTTATATTAAGGAATACATACTCATATATTATTATGACACATTCACAGAATATTTGATTGTAAGTTTCAACTTCAAACTTTTCCAAGTTAATTTCTTGAATTTGCCAAAAGTATTACATAATGTTATTTTTTGAAGACTAAATTCTGCAAACTACATATTTTATTTACCCAAAGATTTAAAGAAAGTATGTAAAATATTATTTTTTTAAGTTCACCTTTAATATCTTTAAACTGCTAAACTCATGGTTTCAAGACAAATTACAATCATTGTTTAAAAGAATTTAGCCCTCATTAACTTTAAGTACATAAGATTAACCAGATCATTAGGCATGTGTCTCACTATCAAGAAAATATTTTTTTTAAATAACACAGATTACATAATCTGTAGACTTAGATCTGACTAGACCCTTAAACAACAATTGTCTCGAAATAATTAAGACATATTTGTGTTAATATTAGTTTAAGTTCAATTTTATATCAATTTCTTGAACACAACGTTTACAGATAAAAAATATGTTAAAAAAATTGTTCTTAACCTTATACTTAAATTGTTAAAAAAAAGCTAAATTAATACAAATATATCAAAATATTTCTAAGTGAAACAAAAGCCGTTTTTATTGAAAATTTTAATTTACTGTACTATAGAATCGCTACTTTAATTAACAGTGTGTTGAACATTTTTGTCTTGAATCATGTCCTCTGCCTTATACACTTTCCAAGCAATGAGATAATCTCGTATCATTTTAAATATAGTGTAGTAGTTAATAAATAATAAAATAACCATGGCTACAAAATTGTGCCACGCGAATGAACTAAACAGTAGGCACAGCTGCATCGCGACTAAAGACAGCTGGAGACTGAGCAGAAGACATAGAAGTTTTGAGGGATTGCTGAATACAGACTGAAAAAAGAAGAAATATACTTAGAATATTTAAAGATTAATGTATATAATTAATAATTTAATTAATTATTACTTGGTGTTGTGTTGGTGTTATGGATACCAGATGGGTGATACACTACACATAATACATAGTATGTTGGGACATTATTACAACAGCGCCATCTAGTTCCGTGGCAAGCGTACGAAGCTTGTATTACGGATACCAGATAGTTGATATAAATTTTTAAATACATACATAATATAAATATAAACACCCATGACTGGAGTTCAATAATTTGTGCTCAACAAATGAATGCCCCCAGCGGGACTCGAACCCGCGACCGCTGGCGCACAAAGTAGGGTCACTACCAACTGAGCCAAACGTGTCGTCAAAATATATAACTTTAAATACATTAATATTATAAACATAAACACCAATGACTGTATTAATTAATTGTTATCAATAAATTAATGCCCCACTGGGACTCGAACCCACAACCACTGTGTCACTACAAACTGAGCCAAAAGTGTTATCAATTATGTATATTTAATATTTATTTATGTTAATAATCAATTTCAGGTACACTAAGATTTTTTTACAAATATAATAAAATGATTCAAAGTTGCCACTATATTATAGTTACTGGTTTTATATTATTAAATATTATATAAAAAATATATTTAAAACTTAAAAGTTTGTGCAAATCCAAAAACTGTCGAAAGTTCTTTATAAATATGGTATAAGTTCTTTTTTTGTTTTTGGCTATTTTCCTTAACTCGTAACCAGTTTGATCGATGGTGTTTAATTTAATTGTTATTGGTACCGAAAAATAAACTTCTAACTTACAATATTATTAAATAAAAAAAAAATATTATAGAAGAATGATTATCCATATCATACTCACATAAAACCGTAAATGATGAAGGTCGTTAGGGGTGGCGGAGACAATTGCCGTATCCGCTACAAATACCGAATCCGCGACTCGAACCCGCGACCCGTAGGTGTACCATCGTGTGGGACACCATTCTGGTACTTCTGCTATGTCTGGTGCAGATGCTATGGGTTGATGAGAGATAGGTTATACATATTAAATTTATTACAAATCCTTTTCGTTGTTTTTAAAACAAAGAAATGATTCTAGCATATACATCAAATACAAAATTAAAATTTACAAAACACTTATACATAGATATATGGAAAAATAAGTAAAATGAAGAGTAATTATTACACACTGAATATTAAAATCAAAAATAAAAATAATATTGAATTATATATACTCAAAATACAATAAATGTAACATTACTTAGTTTAGTTTAACCCATTATTAGTTGAGTTAGGTAGTAACATTCACTTTGAGTACCGAATGAAGCGAATTCAAATACCGGGTACTCCAGGAAACTACCATAAGGAAGCCTCGCAAGTTTTCAAAAGCCCACCCCCCCTATTATCTATTCCCCTCCACTCCCCCCATCCCACTGACCTCTATAATACCACTGGACTGGCTGTTGTCAACGTGCTTTTGTGGCTGCTTGATATTCGCCATTTTGGCGCTGTCCGCCGCTGTCGGACGTAGCGAGAGTTCGTGGTACTAAAACTAATGATGTCGATATAAAGATTTTTATTTTTTTATTTTTATTAATCAATAACCGTATCATCATAATTACTAATGTTATATTAACAACGAAAATGCAAAATTACTTTACAGTAAACAAACACTTCTCGCTGTCTTTTGCAATATACGTCAAAATTAGTTCTCGGGACTCTCGCTAGTGGCGCTTCAAATGGACACAAAATAATTGCTGTCAAACGCTGGGAACAGCCAGTCCAGTGGTATTATAGAGGTCAGTGCTCGCCCCGCACTCACCGGGCGGCGCCCAGCGGCCGAGGTGGCGCGCGGCGCGGTGCGGCGCGTCGGCGAGCGCGGCGGGCAGCAGCTGCGCGGCGAGGCGGCCGCACAGCGCGCCCCACGCCAGCGCCGCCTGCTGCGCCGCGCTCGCGCCGTCGTACTGCAGGTACGACTGACACACACCACACACATCACACAACATACTCAACCATCAACGTTTTATACACTTTCATTTTATATCTTATATATTTAAACGAGCAATTCTTGTATATATAATCTGAACCTCGGAAACGGCTCCAACGATTTTCATAAAATTTAGTATACAGGGGATTTCGGGGGCGATAAATCGATCTAGCTAGGATTCATTTTCAGAAAATGTTGTTTTATTCGTGTTGTATATCAACTTAAACATAAACTTATTATTTTTTTAATGAAAGAAAATAACAAAAAGGTGGCGTTTGGGTAGCCCAATATTGCCATTTAAACAGAAAAATATGACTCTTCCCGACATCAGCTATTGGCGAATAATAACAACATTTTTCTTAAAAATACCGAGCAAAGCTCGGCCATTAAGGTACTTTTATATAACAGGCAGTGGAAGCCCAGCGGTAACGCGCTCGCTTGTATATCCGAGTAATGCGGGTTCAATTCCGGGTCTCGCACTTCTGATATTTTCATGTGCAAATCATTTCTATCATGATTACCACTTGTCTTACGGTGAAGGAAAACACATCGTGAGGAAACCTGCATGTCTGAGAAAAACCTAGCAAGTTTTCGAAAGACATGTGAAGTCCGCCAACACGCACTAAGTTAGCGCTGTGGACAGACTGGACTATGACCTGTTCCCCTCGTACTGAGGGAGGCCCACCCCCAGCAGTGGGACGTTAAAAAGGGCTGATGATGAATTTTATATAATACAAGCGAGCGCGTTACTGCTAGGCTACCACTGCCGTTAAATGCTTAACGTTTCATAATAGTTACTGAGAGACCTACGGTTAATTTGGTTGAGTTTGAGTATAATAACAGGCCTAGTTTCTCTAAAGCAGCGGCTCTCAATCTTTTTTGGTGATGGAACCTTTTTGGAAAGCGATACACTTCATGGAACCCTAAAGTAAAACAATAGTTTTTAAAAGTGTATTCTTTAATAATAAGCATAACAAAAGTACCTACCATTTAACAGTTACTTATTACTTACTTAAATAATAGGTATAATAATAGAATATATTGAAAAAGAAAAAAATGTAACTAACTAATGGGAGGTATGAAACTGTTTTTTATTTTGCATTAATCGGTTGATATTAGGTTTGATAGAGGACAGTTGAAGTCTCATATCAGGTTCGGCGTCCAGTCTATTGCGGTATTTTGTTTTTGTGGCTGCATAGGTTGAGAATCCTGTTTCGCACAAATAGGTTGTTGGGAACGGGAGAAGAATATACAGAGCCATTTTGGCAAGCATTGGATATTCACCACGGATTCTGCACCAAAAATCGTTGAGAGGCGTCGTTTTGAACAGTGACTCCATACTTGTATCTGATGACATCTCTAAAAGAGATTCATATATCTCGTTTGACATACTTTCAGGCTTTTGTAAATTGGGTAAAAAAGGATTATGAATCCATGAATTTAGTTTCATTTTTGTAGTTTGTTCTTCGGGAAAATACTTCTCAAAAGATGCGCGCAATGAAGTGAGATATTGGACCAATTCTTCGAATACATCATCTTGAAACATTTCATCGCTAACAAACTCATTGAGTGACGTAAAGCTGTCTATTTCTCTCTTTCCAACGCAAATAATCCAAAAATCTAATTTTCTTTTGAAGGCAGTTATTTTGTTACAGGCCTGGAACACTGTTATCTGTTTACCTTGCAATGATAAATTTAATTCGTTCAGTTTTTGAAAGATATCTGCCATAAAAGACAGTCGGAACAACCAAGTTTTATCAAAAAAACGGTCTTTCAAATTAAAAGAAGTATCTGAAAGAAACGATTGTAACTCTGTTCTAAGCTCAAATAGCCTTGTTAAAGTTTTACCCCGAGACAGCCATCGCACTTCTGTATGGAGCAGCAGTGTTTTATGTTTGCTGCCATAATCTTCACACAATAATGAGAACAATCTGGATTGTAGTGGACGTGATTTGATAAAATTAATTATTTTTACCGCTTCATCCATAACTAATTTTAGATTCGACGGCATTTGCTTCATCGCCAGTGCTTGTCTATGCAGGATACAGTGGCTGGAAGTACAATTAGGCGCTTTATTTTTTATTCGTGACACTACTCCTGCTGTATTACCCGTCATCGCCTTGGCCCCATCTGTACAAATGTCAATGCAATCGTTCCAACTGAGATTATTTTCCTCAAAAAATATATTTATTGTATTAAAAATTTCTTCTCCGGTAGTGTTTGTGGGTAGAGGTGAACACATAAGCATGTCTTCTTCAAAAGAACTTTCATATGGATATCTCACGATAACCAGCAAGATAGCCAGACCAGCGACATCAGTCGACTCATCTATTTGCAAGACGAATTGTGTTTTTTGTAGCGTGTAACTAGTTCTTGTTTGACGTAGCTTGCCAGATCATGAATTCGCCGTGAAACAGTATCATTTGATAGCGGTACAGTAGAAAGATGTTTTGCAGATTTTTCATCGAGCATACATTGTGTTATGTCTAACACACATGGTTTTATTAAATTCTCAGCGATAGTGTGCGCTTCACCTGCTTGTGCAATGCGATAGCTAACTAAATATGATGCCTCCGTCGCCTTTTCATTAATTGTTTGGGTTATATGCATCATAGTTTTTTGACTTTCCAATAACTGTTCTTTTTTACGTACAAAAAAATCATTATTCTTGTCTTTAGACTCAGGGTGTACAGTTTCTAAATGTCGGTGCAACTTGGCAGGTGCCATGGAACTATTGGGGAGCAGTTTACTACATAACAAGCAGAGAGGCGAGCCGTTGAAATCAACAAATCCGAAACTGATATATGATTCATCATACTTCCTTTTTTTCGCCTTTGAAACCGTGGAACTTGACGTCGTTGCATCATCTTCTGGACCGGTAAATGCTGTACACTCCGCGCGTACTGCTTTTGAACATTCGGCTTCGTTGGATGATGTTGTTACAACACGTTTAACGCCTTTAAGCCAACGTTCCATTCTGTCAGGATGGTGGGGTTAAAATAATGCACGATCGTTACTGCGTAGAAGTGTACCTATCGCTTCGAACGCTAATCTTCGACTGACTAGTGTCAAGGCGCGACCGTCGAAATACTCGAATTGATAAATAAAAAGCCGAAATAAAAATTGAAATTAAAGAAAATTCGTGTAAACAATCTCGACTTTACGTTTTGAAATTAGAGCTCACAATTAAAGCGTCTAATTTCAGAGGCGGCTATAGTCAAAGGGACTGCGCGCTCACAAGTAGGTATCGACGGCGGCGGCATAGTAACAGCGTTGATACGCCGCGTCAGAACGGTTGACCAGAGAGATGTGTTCTGTTTTTTTTTTCTATATTCTTGTGGAACCCTTATAGGGGTATCATGGAACCCTAGGGTTCCGCGGAACACACTTAGAGTATCGCTGCTCTAAAGTAAGTAAGTAGGTATTTTTAGTTGCTAGGATAATTTTTTATTGTATAAAAACTATTTCTTTTTAGTCTTCTAAAAAAAGGTGATATAGAAATTTACATGTTTATAAATTATACTCGTTTTACAAAATATTATACCATGTGATGTGTTATAGCCAGTTTGTAACGGTCAGTTGTGATTTCTCAGAAATTACATATTTTCCAGCAGTAAAAAGTATCCTATAAATTGACTTGGATTATCAGTAATGATAAATTACATTAAAATCGGTCAAGTAGTTTTCTCATGATGCGATCACAGACAGAGACAAAATTTCAAAAAAACTATGGGTTTAGCCTCTCTTGTGATGATAAGGACTATTTGAATCAGATTTTCCAAAATTCCAACTCAGTTAGAATTTCATTATATCCCTCACGAACCGCCACACAACAAAATATTATACAACACACAGTGTGAATCACACGGGAACACATTGAAAAACACATTGTTTCCGACATAAAAATTTACCATGGGCTATTCCAAAGTATAATCTAGCACATTTAATTAAAATTAAAAAAAAAAACATACTTGCGCAAAACAACATGGCACAAAACTGCTGTAATATGCTCCGAGTATTGAATTAAAGAGTATTTTCTTCACTCTAACATTGAAGTCCTGTCTCAGAACCTCTACTTCCGCTCGTAGCTGCTCAGTTTCGTGTGAACAGCTGTGCATGAGCGGCTGGAACTTGTGAAGTTCCAAGAATGGTGTCGAATCCATTCCAAATAGAATAAAGTATATTACTGCCCTGAAAAATAATTAACTAATTAAAATAAAATAAATAAAATAAAAAATTTTATTTTTATTTTATTTATTTTATTTTTATTTTATTTATTTTATTTTTATTTTATTTATTTTATTTTTATTTTATTTATTTTATTTTGATTTTCTGAATTTTTTCTTTCATATGAACCTTCTCCTGACAATAACAAACACAACAAAAAAAGAATAAGAGAAATCGGTCCAGCCGTTCACGCGTGATGTCGTGACCTATGAAAATAGGGATTCATTTTTATATAATATAGATATAGATTAATTAATTAATTATTTGACGACACATTTGACGCACTGTGTAGTGACCCTACTTGCTGCGCGAGCGGTCGCGGGTTCAAATACCGCTGGGGGCATTCATGTGTTGAACATGTTTGTACTCCAGTCATGAGTGTTTATATTTGTAATATGTATGTATTTAAAGTTCTATAAGTGTATTGTATCAACTGTCAGGTATCTGTAACGCAAGCCTCGTAGCTTACTACAGAACTAGATGGTGTTGCATGTAATTATATACAACATATTATTATTTATTAACATACATTATTTATAGTAATGCTTTGACTTCATTTATTAATATATATTATATAATTTTTGTAATAAACCAAAACCACTGTTGTGATCGAGTTCAAATCCTGGTCTCACATCAAATATATTTTTATGTGTGAATCATTTCAAACATGATTACCACTTGTCTTACGGTGATGGAAAACATTGTGAGGAAACCTGCATGTCTGAAAGAACCTAGCAAGTTTTACGAAGACATGTGATGTTTACTAACCTACCTAGCCTGGTGGACTATAGCCTGATGCTCTTTATACTGAAGGCCAATGCCCAGCAGTGGGACATTAAAAAAAAGGTGTCATTATAATTATTATATGGATACTTACGGATAGCAGAGATAAAATATCTTAACGAAAGAATGTTTGAGCATTAAATAGTAAGTGCACCAGGACATTGCACCCAGAACTACTCCTAAGATGAACATTCTGAAAAATGTAATTATATGATACAAATTAAAATTATTATGAAGTAAGATAAAATATTAAATAAACTATAAAAGTCTTAGATTAAACAATATCATTATACATTTCTTAATAAAGACCTACATACATAGTCAAAGTCGTAGTAGGTCAAAACAATAGGTGTGTAAATATTTATTTAATTTTTATATGGAGTATTGCCTTAATTATTAATAAAACTTATTGAAGTATTTCGAGCTTCATTAATAATGTCAATGCCACCAAACAGATAAATAATGTTTTTAATAATTAATTAAATTTATTTATAACCAACTATTTACTTTATATAAATGTTTACTTACCTCGCTGCTATAGTAGCATGCGGCATCCTTTTACGAGAAAGAATGCACCTGAGAAAAACTAAACATAAGCTTAGAAGTAGTCTTCTGCTTATGATTGTCACTATAAATGCTACAAGGTGTGGGTCAATAAGATGAAAATTCTGAAACACAATTTTACATAATACTCAATTATAGTGCATAAAATAAAAGTAATTATAGTGCATTATTTTTTTTTTATTTTTTTTAATATTATATATATGTATTACCATTGCTTCTGTAGTATATGAATGTGGCAACCACCACATTGTCCTATACAAATTCAAGAACTGCAATCCCATAGCCACGAGTAAAAACACAAATGACATAATTTCAAATAACAATTCTCCATCTTGAGGAATATATGGGAATGGTATGTGTTTTGGTGGCAATGGATTGTCAGATAGTTTGACGTCAGGTGGATTCTTTGTTGGAGACAGCCTTAGTCTGGTCCTCTTTCCATTAACATCTTCATCTGTTGAAGGAAATGTTACTCCCTAAAATATAAAAGTATTAAATAATGTATATACTTTCTTTTCAGGCAGGTTTCCATAAAATTTAATAAGATAGGTGATAGGTTTATAACAATCTACAATAATACAACTTTATCATGCTTTGAGTTATTAAATTATTGGGGTACCTTTTTGCTCCCTCCAGATGTCTTCTTTGATCCAGGAGCTACCATTTTGCAAGCAATTGGAGGTAATGTACGTTTAGCAAGCGGGTCTTTAATTATTTTTCTTCGCCTTGAAACGGCAGTGGATGAAGTATTGCTAACTTGAGAGTTAGACCAGCGTCGGGCTAAGAGTATTGTCAGGCAGCCAACGATGGCTGGTAAGAAGAATACAACAAAGGTGCCACTTTCATTTTCGGTACAACTCATCACTCACATGATAAAATATAACAAAGTAATAAGTATATATTTCGAATTTATACACTCGCTGCTACGCGTCCGTCAAAATTAAAATCTGACAATTTTAACAAAAACAACGTTTCAAAACTATGGTCTATGGAGGGTAGAGATAAGGAGGACTAACTCGTACACGAAAAAGTGGCAGTATTTGCGTCCAGTATGAGTGGCGCTGCAGTTGCAGTCGATAAATTTTAAAGAAAGCGCCAAACGTAATGAGAAAAAAATTACGCTTTCTCTCTGCAGTATTTTGTTTATATTTACTAAAACATTTTTTAGACTACGTAAATAGTTGAGGTTTTGTATACTAGCATTTTACTAACTATGTACTTGAGTCATTAAAATTTTTAAATATTTGAACTCAGCTAACTTCACTCCATTTATAACAGCTACGTTCATATTGAAACTATTCGAACGCCAGCGCTATGATTTAATTATTAAAAAAATTCTGTACTCTACTAGTATTACTTTGTGTAGTTTGAAAAAAATTGTGTTATTTTGTACATTTTTTTTTTATATTTTAATAATTTAACAAATATATTTACTATTGAAGATCTTTATTGTCCCAAGCATCGAGGTTATAATCATAGATGAAAAATAAACGTTATAATCTCCATGGTCCCAAGTCAAAACGACAGTAAACGTCAACAATGACTTTAAAATATTCAATCGTAAGTAATGCTTATTTCTATAGAAATAAGGAACATAATACATGCGATCTGTATTGCTCATTTCGTAATAAATCGATTTTATGAATTTGATGCCGGTCTCAATTTTTGATATATATATCTATTGAAATGTGAATAAAATATGATATAATACGTGAATAATAAACAAGAAAATGTCATTCACTATTCTCTGCACGTTTGTGTTGACGTTTTATGTTGTAATTTGGTTTTTTGATTCCTTTTTCAAGGTAAGTTTAACTACAATAATAATCACAATAAGGATGTTTACATGGACATGACACATTATTATTTTAAATTACAGAGTTGCATGCACTATCCCTATTATGCATTCTTAGATGGCACTGGGCTAAAAATTGGAATTTTTAACTTCTCCTGGACAACGAGTGCATTCAATAGATTTATATACAGATGGAGCAAGAATCTAACTAGAATTTTACGCAAGTGGTTCAACTTCGGATATATATTTACTATTGGACTATTCCTACCATTTGCCCTATGGACACTTCTGTCATTTATTTTTGAGCATTTCCATGAATCTATTCAACTGAATAGTGTACCAGAGGTAAAGGCTATATTACCTGGAGTCAATATTCCTGCATCAGACTTTTGGTTTTATTTCATTGCTATTGGACTTAGTTCTATTTTTCATGAACTTGGACATGCAGCTGCTGCTGCTCAAGAGGATGTACAATTGATTGAAGTGGGTGTTTATGTATTTACCATAATACCCATTGCTTTTGTTAAACTTAACACAGAACATTTAAGCAGCCTAGACATATCAAAAAGACTGAAAATATATTGTGCTGGAGTGTGGCATAATGTTGCTCTAGCATTTTTAGCATTGTTACTATTTTTCTCAGCTCCAATTCTCTTTAGTATAGCTTATAAAACTGACATTGGTGTGAGAGTGACAGGTTTTACCAATGATTCTCCACTGAAAGATGCGAGGGGATTAGAAGAAAATGATATTATTATGTCCATTAATGATTGCACAGTAAAAAATAGTAATGATTGGTCATACTGCCTACATGTAGCTCATGATAGATTCGGTATATGCACAAGTGCAGAATATATAGCGCAAAATGATGAAATTATGATGGAGACTATCAAGGAAAATGATGTAGTAGAATGTTGTCGTAAAGACGATTTGTATAGCTTTTGTTTTGAATACATGGAGCCAAAGACTGCAGTTGATTCCGTGTTGCCAGGGCAATATTCTTGCTTAAAGCCTAGAGATATGGTGAAGAGTAAACTAATTAAGTGTACTGAATCAAATGGTTACATCTGTCCAAGAAATATGCACTGTTTAAAACCATCACTAAATAATCAAACATATTTAATAATAGTAGAAAGGAAAGACAATAATGCAGTTCTCTATTTAGGTTTACCATATGATTTTCATAAAACTGTTTTTGTAGACCAATATTTCCCTAGAAGTGCTGTTATTTCATTTTTCTCCCCATCTCAATTTGAAAAGTTATTGCGTTATATATTTATTTTTTCTATGGGCATAGGATTTTTGAATGTTTTACCTTGCTATGGTACTGATGGGCATCATATTTCTAGAAATATAATACAGTGGTTAGCAAAATATTTTAATAAAAATGGTGACTTTATAACTTTCTTTACAGTATTTACTGTAGTAGTTGGCACAGGTATAACAGTACCAATATTGGTCTACTTGTTTTATAAGGCCATTTTTGTTGATAGTTATTAGATTTAATATTTGTATTTATAACTTAATAAACAATTCAAATTGTTTTAAATAGATATTTTAATTGAATTTATTAGGAGGGATAGAAACGATCACTTATTGAAGGGCTTACTAAAGCAGCACAAATAAGAAAATTATGCTATAATAAATAAAGTTAGTCAGCATCTTTTTTTTTATAAGTATTTCTATAGTACTTCAAATAATCTAGTGAGGAAAGTATTATAGATTTTACAAATATAGGTTTTTTGTACATAATGTAAACTACCCTGATGTAGTTTTTATAGCTGTATAATAATTTTTAAATAAAAAATAATGTATAATATGTGTTTTTTTTCAAAGATAAGTATATGATCTTATTATAATTATAAATAAAAAAACTTGGTTTATTTGTTATTATAATAAACTATTAATACTATAAAATATGTACATTATTATACTACTTTTAATATTGAACACTAGCATTCACTCAATGCAAGTGATTTTATTAAATCATTCAAAGATTTCTTCCCATAATGTAACATAGACTTAATAGTAGTTTCATCACAATGATGTTTATTATTTTTAAAGTCTGCTCGTGCCCATTCTTTTAGCTCTAATCGTGTCTTTTCATCGGGCACTTTCCTTAGGGTTCTGAAGATATCACGATATAATTTGAGGACCTCTTGTCGTAACAGGAACTAGAAATGAATAAAAATTATATGAATTCTTTTAAAATAACACAGACAGAATTTCGCACATCTGTATTATGATAAGTTTTATTTGATACATAAATAATACAATAATGTAAGTATGAATTAGACTGGTAATTCTTTATATATATGCCAATATACCTGTTTTAAACTAAGAGCTGTTCTCGGTAACTTAGACGCCATTTGCTTATTGAGGTTATTTTATTCCAAATATAGATCTTAGCTAAATATACATTTTAATTTACAATATGAATCAAGATATATAAATCGTGAATATCCGAGATTCTACAAAAAAATACTTTTTGTAACATTGAGTAAAAACAAAATATGTGACAGCTGTTTATTATGGATAATATACTGGGTGCCCTAGTATATATATTTACTCTTTAGTCTTTGATACTGGGAAAAGAGTGCCCCATAGATTATACACTTATATTTATGGAAATCAATTTGAAGCGCCATCTGCGTTTCCTAACTTAAACTAATGCTATATATATGTAGCTATATATAGGTAGCTATACGTAGGTAGCTATATAGTTGCCTATATCTATTTATTTTGCCATTGATATTATATTTTGATTAATTAACTGCTAGAACAAAGAAATAAATAAAACAACAAATGCAAGAGTAATCATTTATTGATAATACAGAATAAATTATATTGAATAATAATTCTTATACGTAATATTTTAGTTCATTTTCTATACTTTCTTAGATTTACGCGAATATTTGACAATTTAAAATAAGACTACCTTTTCGGATTTTTTCAGGGTTTTAGATATCTCAAACATATTCTTGTTACACAGTGCCTATCCACAAAATTAAAAATGAATTTGCTTTCAATAACTCACACACCACATTTACGATAATTCGGCACACTGCCGACACCGGACACAATAAAATAGTAAGTTTTGATAGTAAACGGAGGAATAATCTCGACTCAACGACTGATGAACAAAAAATACTAGAAAACGGAATAATATTATATTTATTATTTCATATTTGCAAATGCCAAATTGCAATTTTGAATTTGCAACTTGTATTTTGTATGTATCCAGTATTGCTATAAAAATAACCAGTATTGCTATAAAAATAATGTTAGGAAGTGATTGTAAAAATGTTAATGCCATTTGGAATAAGTATTGATTGTTTTTTTTTTTATTTCATACAGTATTTTTGTTCATAAAATAATAATCTAAAGTCTTTTATTTATCTATTTAATTAATGTGGTATAAATTACAATTAGTTTAGGATCGAATACATTTTTAGCGACATCTATCGGCGAATAAATAAGACGCAATGCATTTATAAAAGTTAGGAAATGGAGATGGCGCAACTTTCTTTAGAAAAATTAGCAATGTTCTTGAGTGTCCCCCCCCTGATTATGGCAATCAGCTGTTGAAAAATTTTATGAATGATTTTGAAAGGGAATAACGATGTAGTGTTGCTAGATAATGTGCTTCATATTTGTATTTTTTGTTATTAAAATACGTACATTTTATACTAAAAACCGAACAATAGTTTATTAACACATAATTTGTCATAGTTTATAAAGTTATGGGTTAATTAAACAAATTAAATTATTCTAAGAGTGGCAACTTTGCAGATGTCACGTGACACAACTAAACCTACGTAGGTAGGTACTAGGGTTGCCAGTTGCTACCCCTACTATATTTAAGAGTAGTCTACTGTCTACTATCACGGAAGAGATTTCTATTTCGTGTCTACTATAATTGAATCCCAAATGTATTTTATTTTTGAAAAAAAAAACGTAAAGTAGGCAAAACTTCTATATTTTACAAACATTAAAAAAATACATTTAAATGTAACTAAATATTTGTGTAACGAGAACTACTATTATTTCTTTGAATTTTCCCTCATCTACTTTATTTTTCATTAAGAATCCTACGTACCTAGTTTCATTAAGAATCCTACATAGGAGTACCTATATTCGAACTAAAAAAAGGTGGCAGCTCTCGTAGGTTAGGTACCTAGTTAGGTTTAAACTTTTAAGACACCAGAAAATCAGAAAAGAAAAAATAAAAGAAAACCTACGTTCACTAGAGAATACTCCACCGAAGAACTGCAATCAATATATAACGTTATAAATATAATAAGCAACTGTAGATACTTAAAATTAAAATGTTATTTTCTTCCTGAATACCGCCAGACCCGTAAATTTTAATTATATTTTTAATGCATAAACATCGAATAACAAGTTTTGGTAAAAATACACATCGAGCCGAGCCGAGTGAAACAAGAATAAGGCGCTAGTATTGTATAGGTATTATAGGCCTAAGTTCATAAAATATAGTAGGTATTTACTGGAATGATTGATTTCTTATTTGGTTGTACTTTTGAACATTACCTTAATCATATTAATCCCTTCGAACCTGAGCTTATAAAAAGAGCTTGAAAAAAAAATTGGGCCGTTAATCGTTATCCATGTTATTAAGATAAAAAATAAAGAATTGTACCTACTATAAAATATAAATTTTACACTTTTGGAAATATTTTGGAACTTTGTGAGGGCTCGCGTAGTTTTTCTAACGGGTAACAATGTTACAGCTATGTTAACTCTTTGGTTTTTTAACAGATGGCGTTAGTAGTACAATAGCATTCTATTCAATGAACATAAAATTGTGAATATTCATTTTTTTCATGGTTATAAAATTATAACTGCTGACGACATGTTTGGCTCAGTTGGTATTGACCCTGCTTTCTGCGCCAGCGGTCGCGGGTTCGAGTCCCGCTGGGGGCATTCATTAGCTTAGCACGAATATTTGTACTCCAGTCATGGGTGTTTATATTTATAATATGTATGTATTTAAAATTTATATGTGTAGTATATCAACTATCTGGTATCGGTATCTGGACGAAGGACGACAGTCATTTTGAAATCAAAGAAAAAAACTCCCGCTAAACAAAAATGAGCAAGAGACCATTCCAAATGTAAATTTTATTACAAATCCTTGAAAATATTGTAAATGCGAAAGTTACTCTGTCTGTCTGTCTGTCGTGCTTTCACACCAAAATTACTGAAACCGATTTAAATGTAATTTGGTACACAGATAGTGTAGAGCCTGAGAAAGGACATAGGCTACTTGTCAATGCGAAAAAGGGCCGTAAGGGGTTGAAAGTTTGTATGGAAATTACGTCATTTTTAAAGTTAGAAATAAAAGAAGCTTGAAGGTTGAAATTTATTTTTAGACTTTTAATTAGATATAAATAAATAAGACTTTCAAAGTTTGTAAAAATTTTATCCTAAAGGGGGTACCTAGGGACGAATCCTAGCGAGGGTAAGTCGCTAGTGGATAAGTAATAAAGTTTTTATACTAATTAGGTACCTACTACTTTTTTACCGGACAATCTGTAGGTACGCCATGTCTTTCCTATTTTACGCGGCATTGGCCATACTTCGCCAATTTATTGTGCCTAAATAGCACTCCTAGAAGCTTAATAACAAATCAATTTAATTGAATTACACTAAAAGTGGTCTCTACTATACCGACGTCACGGGTTCGATACACGCATGATTTAGTTCACATAGACTACATAAATATTTATTTTAACCTACATCAAAGCTTGGCGTTGGGAACAATCAATTAACACGTCATGGTTAAACTTCTCATATGGGGTCCTATGGTTTCATTTTATTTCTTGGCATGATAAAGGAAACAAATGTAGCGGGATCACTAAAATGCTTAATCTTTACTTTTGTATGAGCAAAAATTAATTCATACGCATTAAAAACATCGCGTTTTTGAATAAAATATTTTTAAACTTAAAATTTACAAAAATAATTATTTTTAAAAGTTGTGAATGTGAATTCAGCCTATTTAATATCCCCCACAGGGTATAAAGTATAAACCTCCCTTCAGTGCGACCGGGATAAGACCATGTGTTGTTGACGCTATATTTTACATAAGTACATATACTCTTGCCTACTCTATACTCTACATACGTATATCTAAAGCACAGTGCTTATTTACTTTTGTGAAAACCTTACGCAAAGAAAGTACTTGAACATTTAACAGATTATTATTGTATTTAATGGTAAAAATAATCAATCAACGTCACAAAAGTATATCGATATATTTTCCTTAGTATTAAGTATTTGTCTTTTTCTTTTCGATTAAACAAATATTAGGCTTCATCTTTTTTTACTTATAAAAATTAAAAAAGAAAAGAAAATATTTATTAAAAATATGAGCGTGTCAAGACTTTTCATAGCTCTAACAACCGCCCAACGCTTCAACGCCCCGCCCATTCGACAGCGCGGGAAAAAGCTTTGTCTAGCCTTCAGTCAAACGAACTTACGCTCAGTCGCGATTCGGACGCCGTATGAGGAGCACGTAAATACTTTCATCGTAAATGTTTACGTGAACGTGAAAGTTTCGTTACGTTAAAAAAAACTTTAAAAGCCTACATCCATATATGAGTAAATATAGTGCAAAAGTGAACTTAAAATACAAAAATGGACAAAAATTCGGACTCTCCATCTCCAAAACCAAAAGTGAAAAAGGAGAACGAGGAAGAAATAAAGGTAAAAACATGAAATTATTAATATGTATTGTAACAATATTTTTTCGGTATTGACATCATCGCAAGTTGCTTGGCAAGCGGCCGTTTTCATCTCGTGTAACGCGACACGTCGGTTCGTATTTATAAATTTGATCCGAGGGGTACGAACTACGAAAGCTCAAGAATAAATTATAAAGTATACAATTACAATATTAATTACATTTTGCGTTACAATAAAATGCGTGTAATATCGCGTTTTCGAGGCCTTTTCCAGCCATTAAAGTGTGAAATGTGATCCGCTCGAACGATGTAACCAGAGTCGTTGGATGTTTTGATAATAGATATAAGTCGTCGACGTGTGCGCGGCGTGCGTGTGTATACGCGGTACTGGCATGTATTTGTGCGGGGTAATTTTAGACGTTCCTTTGCTCAAAACGTAACTTGAAACCCGGGACGGCCGCAAAGACGACGCTATAATTTATTGTTTTCATCTGTACTTAATGTATAAGAACAGATAAGTAACAGTAGTAACTTGTACAGTAACACCTCCGTTGCATCTTTATTTTGGCACTACGGAAATAGTTTGACATGTCAATGACCGGTGTCCACGCTAGTGATGTCACGGGACTCAATTTGTGTAAGAAGTTTGAGGTCGATTTAATTTATATATTTACGCGTCTAGCGCCCTAAATTGTTTGTGTAATGGCTTTTTATTTTGGTGGCGTGGGTTGAGAACAGTAGCATTTTGCCCGATATCTTAATCTTTGATCACAGATTATGTTAAATAATAACCACGTTTTCTTCGCTATAAGGATTATTTAACGTTACAATATGTGGACTGCAGTGGTTTTAAAGTAAAACAATAACGTAACAGGCGTTAGCTTCGCTCGGGTTCGGCACTTTAGAAACAACAAAGATTTATTTAAATCGATCCAGCCTTTTTTGAGTCACGAGAGATTTCAAAATATGAATTTTGGATTTTTCAAACATTTTAATTTAATACTTATATGTATTTACGTAATATATTATTTTTTGTTTCCCTCTAAAAATCTATTAAATCCTTAGTAAGTATCTCATATAAGGAAACAGATAAATATTTTTCAATACTTAAATATCCTATTAGTTATTACTAAAATGTAGGTATTACCTACACTCATGTTAATTTGTTTTTAAGAACATTCTTGCCTGATATTTTCATAAGTCTGTCCATCCCATGTTCCATTGCATATATGTATAAAATGGCATGAAATATCTTAAAAATGTGTTCATTTTTCAGAACCAAAAAAGAAATACATACTATAAATATTATTTAGTGACAAAATAACGTGTTACACATTTCTCATGCAACTGCATAAGTTGTATTAGACACGTATTTTAGATATCGTTTTCCATCTATATGTAAATGCAAGAATGGGTCTTTTACGTATTTCGTAAACTACTGTTTAACATATCAAATTCTAAATTGGCGAGGAAATTTCGGTGAAAACACGCAATATGGAAGCCACCCTTGGATCGTTTTGGATTCCATATAGGTACTTGCAGATCATGCTACATTTTAAAGTACTAAGTAGGTATACTTTATATTTAAAACATTGTTTCAAAATTCAACTCGTATAAGAACTAAGTATTTTAAGGATAGTGCGCATACTTTCAGTCTTTCGCTCCTTTCCAAAAAAAAAACGTGATACGCTTTAGAGATTTAGGTTTATAGACATTTATTCTCAAAAAAGACATATGCATAAGTCGCTTACATGAGAATACATATAAATAGTAATATACAAAATAAGATATTCGTCGTTACTCGTTAACTAAACGTAGGTACCCATTCAACGCATTGGCTTATTTTTAAAGTGAGTATTCTATTATATGTTTAGCTAGTTCGGTTTTGAATGCATTGAATGAGTGTACATTTTTTATGTGTGCAGGTATTTTATTGTAAAGTAGGGCTCCTTCAAATGTTAGGGTTTTTTTACCATAAGATGTTCTAGTTTTGGGTAAGACAATATAACTAGCTCGTCGAGTGCTTCGTTTTGTGTGTTCTTTTATTTTGGTAAAACTAATATTGGTGTGGATAGTTCTGTTGAGGGCTTTTCTGATGAAGATACATGTATTATAAATATATAGCTGCCGAATATTCATTACTAGCTGTGCCCGCGACTTCGTTCGCGTGGATGTCGGAACTTAACAATGTATTTTTTAGTGCGAAGCGCTGTTGGAGGATACCGATACAAATATTTTTTTTTATTTATGCTAGTGCTTCTTTATAAACAACATTAGCTGTGGAACCATCAATTCAAATCATTATCAATCAAAATAACTTTTCCATCTTCTTGTATGGGGTATGTGCCATCGCCTATTTGTAACAATAAATTTAAAAACTCCTGTGCATTTTTGCAGCCTCCTAACTGTGCACGCATATTTACTTTCAGGTGTGTAGATGAGTGAGACCAAATTCACATAACCCTAATTTTACTTCTTGAATTTCTCTACTTCTTCACTTTAAACTCAAATATCTTTTGATAGACTGAACCGATTGCAATGAAACAAAAACTAAATGTTACTTCAAGTTACGTTCAATCCTTGTGTATAAAAGTTATCTACATTGCTTTCGTACATTTTACGTGATGCCCGGATAAATAAACAGACAAACCGACAAACAGACAAACAGACAAAAATTCTAAAAATGCTGGAAATGGGTTCTATTGGTTGTCCTTTAACACCCTGGCTATTTTTTTCTAAATTTTTTTTGATGTACAAAAACGACTTTTCTACAGTTTTATTATATGTATAGATATAGATTTTAGTTTCGTTATAAATTTTTGTGGTAGAGGTTCGGAAGGGGTAACAGAAGAGAATTTTTATTATTTTATTTTGTGCTATTTGCAGGTCATCTAGTCTTGTTTTGGTGGCACTTCCCCAAACTTCAATGAGATATAGTAAGTGGGATTTGACCAGAGTGTTGTAGATGGTATAACGCAGTTTACGCGGAATACATCGGACTAGGTTTCTAATTGAGCCAGTAATTGAAGTTAGTTTTTTTCTAATATGTTCAATTTGAGTATTCCAATTTAAATTACTGTCTACCCTTAATCCGAGATATTTTTCACTATATTTTTGCTGTATTTGTACGTTATTAATTGTGAGGGATGCGTGTGGCAGTATCAATTTATTTTTTGCTTTAAAAATCATGTAACATGTTTTAGAAGTGTTTATTGTTAGAAGATTACGTTGGAACCATACAGATAAAGTATTTAAATCTTCTTGAGCTTGATGGATAAGAGTTTGTATGGATGGTCCAAAATAAAAAAGACAGGTATCATCTGCATACAGAGTTATATGACCATGTAAGTCAAGGTCTTGAATATTATTAATATAAATTAGAAAAAGCAATGGACCTAATATAGATCCTTGCGGAACGCCGCATGTTATTGGTAATGCCTTACTTCGATAGTCTCCAATTTTAACTACTTGATATCTTTTAGTTAGGTAAGATTCAAACATAGCCAAAGCATTGCCATGGATGCCAATGCCTTCCAGTTTTCTCAATAACAATTCGTGACTCACAGTATCAAAGGCTTTTTTTAAATCAATGAAAATACCTAAAACTATATTTTTGCTATCGATATTGTGTTTAATTTTAGTGATCAGGTCAATTGTCGCAGTGAGTGTACTACTTTTTGGTCTAAAACCATATTGCCGATCAGAGATAAAGTTGATTGTTTCAATATATTTATTTAACCTAAAGTATAATATTTTTTCTAGTACCTTAGATAGGACCGGCAATACGGAAATAGGTCGGTAGTTACTGGGGTCCGTTTTTAGTCCAGATTTATAAATTGGTGTAACTTTTGCAGTTTTTAGTGTATCTGGGAATGTTCCAACTAGCAACAATCTGTTAAAACATTGTGTTAAAGGGTCAACTATAAGATTTAGTATACATTTTATAACTTTAGTGCTTATACCATCTATTCCAACACTACAATTATTATTAAGATCTGTTATTATTTTTGTTATTTCACTTACTGTACAGGGTTCTAGTTGCCAAACCAGAGCTGGTTGTAAGATCAATCTTAGATACGATGTAAGAGAGGTTATCATTAAAAGTCTTAGGTATTTGATTTGCTAGTGTGGGTCCTATAGTAGAAAAGTATTGGTTAAATAATTCACATATTTCCTTTGGATCACTAACATACTGGTTATCAACTAATAGTTTTGGAGGAGCACATACTTGTTTTATTTTATTATTAGCTAAATTATTTACAAGGTTCCACATTTTTTTTGGCTTATTGTAACATTTTATGAATTCTTTATAATAGTAGTTATTTTTTGTGTTTTGAATGAATTTTGATACATAGGAACTCTTTGCCTAAAATTTATGTTTCAAATCGTCATCTTCTTGGTTCTTTTTTAATTCTGCCCATAATGCATTTCTTTGATCTATTTCACTGATAACTTCCTTGTTTATCCAATCCTTTTGGGGGAGATTAAGTATTTTTGTTTTTAATATTTTACTTTTGTAGATTAAGTCTTTTATTTTATTTTCAAACTCTGTGTAATCATGACTTGGTTCGTTGAGCTCAAGTCCAGTCATAAAAGTTGCCAGTTTTTTATAGTCTATTGCTTCATATTGTGTACGTAGCGATGGTGGTGGTTTTGTTTTTTTCAATTCTAAATAAAATTGCTTATGGTCTGATATAGGGGAGTCAATGATAGCCATGTGAAAAATGTCATTTTTTAAATTAGTACTAATATGATCTATTATGGATTTATTCGTTGACGATTCTCTTGAGCAGTACTTCTCAGTGATTTTGTTAAGTATTATATAACCAGCACCTTTCATTAAGTCCTTATATTGCTTAGTGTTTTTATCTTTTTTTAGCAAATCTATGTTAAAATCACCGAAAACGATGGCCCTATTTTTTTGTTGTAGTTGGGAATCGTACAAATCCATGAAGTTTTTAGAGTTTGTGTATCCGGGCTTATAGATGATACCTATTTCAAGTGCATACCTTTCCAGCTGAACCCAAAGATAGTTATTCCCTCCAGAGTAAATTGACTCAGATAGGCTAGACTTCAGATTCGTGTGTATTTTAAAATTCGTAGATCTAAAGCTTGGTTTTCATTACTAATCCAAGTCTCTGTCAGAAGAATCACGTGTACAGTATTTGATACCGTTCGTAAGATGCACTTAAGTTCATCTAATTTTCCTTTCTTGCATATACTTCGTGCATTAAGGTAGAGGAAGGTAAGGCGATTTCCCCCCTACATACAAACTTACAAGCATAGCCTCTTTTTAATATTAATAAAGATTATAACAATGAATATACAAAATAAACAGCATTGAAATAGAAATTCTTTACAGTATAATATTCTAAATGTAAGGATGGAACGTGGTTTGTTATATAATGATCGCGGAAACATCTGAATTAATGTTGACTATTAAATATCACGGTCTTGCGTCTCAAAGGGCAAATATAAGTGTCGCTAATCTGTTCAAACTCTCAAATTAATGCAACATTGAATTTAAATAGAACGTTTTCCGCATGCTCTGGGCCTTAGAGCAGTGGTAAGTAGAAATGATACACGGACATGATACATATTTAGATACAGTTCAAGTAAATTTAAGCGTAAAGGGTTTATGTGGCACACTGTCGATTAAAAATTCCAAAATTTATATTCCCTAATAAACACCCAAGCGTTATGTTGTTATTTAATGTATTAACATTCTATTTTGGTTTCTATTACATAAATATAGATGATTACAATTACATCACATCAAGTTGGTATACCTATTGAATATACGTTCATTGAATAATTTCACTAATAACTAAACTCTCTCGAAATCGATTTTGCCTTGAAGTAAAAAAATATATTATACATATTATAATAAGTATGTCCTCAGAGAAGCAATTATTAATTATTTTTTTCTTTTTCGTCAAAAGCTCTTAGGTTGCTGGAGAGAGCACATAGTTATTTTTATATCTCAGATAAATATATAAATACCTTAAATTATCATCGATGCAATTTCTAACACGATTTTTTTGAAGTAGCGTCAGATACGTGCATCGGATGCGCCCGCGCAGTGTGGGCCAAGGTCGACTGATGGTCGTGCAATATGTTTGCAGAATGATTCTTTAATTGATATAAATTTGTTACATATTTATATAATTATACTATAAATTTAATAGGGCTTTGATTTCATAGAGTGATCGTAGTTTAGAAATCACTTTAAATGTGAACAATAGCGAAGATATTTTACAAGTGCTTCTAAATACATATTGAAAAAAAAGTTAATATGGTGGGAAAGTAATATATTTTGTTGTCAAAAATAATACAAAGACAAGATACCTACTTAGTTTTAAAGCGTCATCGGTAATTAGGTATGTGGAAGTTGTTAGTTTGGATATAAAATGTTGAGAGAGTTGAACTTGAGAGTATTAAAATTTATATGGGAAATTAATTTTGTAAACACAATTTCGTGAAACTCTCTTACACAACCAACTAACATGCACAAGAACATTATCAATAGATTCAAAGATAGAATACAAGAGTTATTATGTGGAAAACTTTTAAAAAAAGTATTATAACCCAAAATATATAATAATACATTAAACGAAGCCGGGATAAATCACTAGTACTTAATTAAATCGCATATCTGAAATGGTTAAACATGTATAAAATAACAGTAAATAATCCTTGAACTAACGTTTTGAAATCTAAACGCTAGATTCATCTTTCTCATCCCTCGGTGTTTTTATATAATTTAAAACTTATTAATGCGGAATAAGTCACAAATTAGTATAACAAGAATGTGGATATTTGACACCACGCACGCCTCCTGCGCCTGGTGGTGTTTATTCACCCCCTGTCCTAAGAATCTTTATAAAATAGATGTGGCATGTTGGTAGCGTAACTCTACCTTATAAAATATTATTGTTTATGTAAAATAAATATTTTTTTTTATTTTATTGTAAAAAATAACGAAATATTTTTTTAGATATATATAATTTCGTTATATTTAATAAGTAGTAGAATCAACATTTAAAATATTGGCTAAGGTTAGTTAGTCCCTATGTTTTGTACAATAAAGAGCTATAATTGTAAAAATTGTATTTGGATTTGAATAACAATTTACTAATTGAATTTAGTAAAAATAGTATTCTTTGAAGATAGCAACTGGCAACAGTAAATGGTTACTATTTTTGTTTATATTTTTCTTAAAGAATTAATAACTTTTTTAAAAATTCAATTATAGTAGGTATTTAATATAAGAACGTTTTTTTTTTAATTGGTAGAGTTTTTAACAAATAATAAGCATATTTTCTGAAATACTTATATCGAATAAATAATTTAAATTGAATTGTATTATAAAAAATTTATATGCGACATTATTATTAAGTTAAGCGTAACAGAAAATAGGTATTAAAGTTAACTAGGTGCGCAACTAATCTTTGACGCAACGATGTACACAGCAGAGGCATCGCATAGCCGGTGTCGGTTTCAGCGATCATGTGTCACTAACACCCGCTAACTTGTGTTTGCTCATGTTCGTTAATAATTATTATAATCTAAAATATCAACAAATAACCTAAAATATGAAAAGTATGACTTTTGACTATTGAGAAGTAGTTTTTATGATTGACTCTTGTTTACAGAATATGACTTAATAATACATAATTTAAATGATATATTTAAGAAAATATATGAATAATTTTAAATAAACCTATCTTTTATGTCGTCCTACCTATCTCGTATGTCACGATGAGATGAGTGAGAGGGAGAGAGATAAAAAGAGAGAGAGAGAGAGAGAGGCCGAAAAAATTTTTTTTATTAAAATGTTATTATATAAATTTCATAATTGTTAACAATTTTAAACTTCTAAATGGGTACACCGTCCGTAATGAAGAAAGAACCAATACTGAAAAAACAGAAATTTCTACCTAAGTACATATATAATTTTAAAAATTAATCCGCTGTATAAATAGAAAAAAACACTGCGTTAAACATTGCTACTAAATCGTAATGAATTGTTTGGCAAAAGATAGCAACGCAAAAAGCTTCCAGCTTCAAGCTTCTCTTCGCCTTCGAGATTTTATGTTGGGTATTTTCTAGACAAACTTTGATAAAGCAAAGTAAGTGAGTGAAGTTGCAATAACATTGAAGCTTTTATTTTTTATTATTATCACATTTGAATGATTTTAATTATCATATCATGTTCGATTTGTACCATAGAGTTATCACAATTGGACCTCGATACGCGCCGCCCAGCAATACCGCGGCGACCATTTGCTCCATATTATGTTCCATACAAAATGAAATCAAATATCCTTCATATATAACAAAAGAAAAACAACAAATTAACGATATCTCGCCCACAACTGGTTCTCTTCACAGTTAAACAGAGTATGTTTAACAAAATTACTTAATGCAATATTTTCTAGGCGGAAAGTAACTAGGTACATTTAACATTTTACATGAACTTATACGTTTAATAAAAATAAACAGATAAATGTTAATGAAATAATAAATATAGTTCTTAGTGTCTTAGTTCTTACCTTTGCCACCTTTTTAAATACTAAATATGTCAGGACATCCGACATGTACACTTTGTACAGTGTGCACACAGCACCATCTAATCCCATGGAGGTAAGTTACAAGGCTATTTTTAGTTTTATAAGCTTTGATGTAATATTCAAGACTGTACTTGTAAGTGCTTAATATTTTTATTTTAAATGGTTATAAAATGTTAAGAAAATAATTATATTTCAAAATTGTAAGACAAACTTTTTTAATTTTTCTCTTTAGCTTCCTTTTAATTTTTATTCTGCTCCTTCATCAGAACTATATGAGAAATAAGTCTATATAAAAACTCCTTGACCTCTCCTCACATTTATAAAATCACATAAAAACATAGGTTATAAATGTTCTTTTATATTTACGTATCACGTTGCCTCGAAAAAACCCGATCTAAAGTTACTGAAACTTGACTCCCCGCGAACATATTCCAAATGTAATTTTACTGTTACGATTGAATTTAAATGTATACAAAACGGTAATGTTAAAAATTTTAATGGCTTATTTTATAATTTAACAGCAGGAGGTTTATTGTTGCGAGATATTATATTACTACACTATTATGTTATATATTTTTTGGTTAACTAACAAAGGATTAAAACTGGAAAGCACCTAATTGAGAATTTCCATGCAAATTCTATAGGTAGGTACTAATAGTAAAAATCGTCTGACAAATACATGTACCTATTAAGAAATACTCGTACATATGTTTTTTTAGTGTTATGCCATTAAATAAATATTATATAACAATAATATTAAATTCCACCTATAACTCAGACTTTCAAAAAAACTTGAATATGGATTCAAAACTACTCGAACGGTGAAACTAGTATATACGTATATACAATATACAATACTGTTCTCAAATTGCAGACGTGTTTAATTCATATAGGTACGCTAACCCTACATGTAACGTAAGTCGTGACGTCGGTTATCTATCGGTTTAACAGACCTGTTAGTAAAAAGCTCAATAAAAGAAAGAATATATCTATTGATTTAAATATAAAACGGATTATTATTGCAATTAATTTGTAAATATTATTTCATTTGTAATTAAAACGTAGTTAATAGCAACACTGTTTTTAATTGGATTGTAATGTTATGTTGACATTTGCAAGAAACAAAGTATATTTATATAAAATATATGTTATAAGTATTTAATTTTTCATAAATATTTTAAGTATATGCTAAAGATTTAATTTGTTAAAGCTTTTTTTAAGTTTAAAGTTATGTAACATAAGTCATAAAAGGATCTTATAATTAAATAAAGAAATAAAACTAGGAGAAAAAAGGATTTACTAAGCAAGTGTGTACTTATAAATATCCCATACATTTTTATACCAACTGTAATATTCTATAACAATAGCATATACAATTTTGGTCATTCTAATAATACAAATGGTTGTTTCGTGTTCGGTGTTTCTAGGGTAATTTTGTAAGAAAATAATTATTAATAACAAATTATAATCATACAACATCAAGAAAATAACGAAAACACAGGAAAGCTTTTAAATTAAAATATATTTGAATTATGTTTTGATTTAGATATTGTCTATTATCCCATAGAAACGCAGTACCTTTCCCTAAATTAAAAGTAATAGCAAAGCATATGAAACATATAGTCGGCCAACGGACATGTCAGCCCAAGCTGTCATACACTAATGTCCCAAGCGAGTGTATGGCAGCTTGGGCTGGCTGTCAGTTCCGTTGGCCGACTATATGTTTCATAGGCTTTGGTAATAGTAAGTATAATCAATTTTTCTGAGTAAAGATATTTATTTCTACAAAAGTACACGTCTACATACTCGAGCAAGCTTTTTCCCACCGGTCAAGACATAAGTTAAGCATTAGTCACAAACCCTTTGCAGGTAACGCGAGCACTCGCTTTTAGCGCGGTGTCGGGTGTCCGGTGACGGCATCTGATTACATGACCTGCTTTTTTAAACCAGTAGCTATACGCTTTAGGCTGTTATGTTAGAAACTATTAAAATATAAAATATGGATAAGTGGTTTCTGCTTCAAAGTGTTTATGTATTTAAACTAGCGACTCGCCCTCACTTCGCTCGGGCTCGTCCCTAGATTTAGCGCGAGCGAAGCTGCGAGTTCCGCTAGTAAATAATAAATGTATACAAGAACTGGTCAAGTTATATACCACTCTATCCATTGGTGAAAACAGTATGAAAATCGGTGCAGTAGTTTTTGAGTTTATCGCGAAAGACAGACAGACAGACGCGGCGGAGGACTTTGTTTTATAATATGTAGTGATAGTAAAAAGGAGGTGCGATTGTTTTTAAATGGTAAGTAAGGTATTCAAAACGTAGGGAAGAAAAAATCCGAAAAGGTAATTTAAAATTAGGAATATTATTTTAGAACTATTCACTGAAGCTATGCAAAATCAAAAGTTTTATTTGGTAACAGATTTATAAACTAAAGATAATTTTTTTACTTTTAAATCTACAGATTAAAAATAAATATTTTTATAAAACAAAATCACTACTCTATAAATGGGCATTACTCAATGTCATTGCGATATAAAACTTGTAACAAAACGATCTGTAATTTGTAAGTGTCGACGAGTAAGTGTAAGGTAAGATGACACTGGGCGATGACATTTTGTATCGATTAAGAGGTATCGGGTTGCGATATGAGGCCCTCTGATATCTACCGGTAGCTTCAAATTTTACTTATCTTTATAAATAGTAATGCACTAAGCCATAAATAACCTTACTTCTTAGTTTTTTTCTTGGTGTTTGTATGGATGTTTGTTACTCAATCACGCCAGAACAGTTAAACAGATCTGGATGAAATTTGCGACAGAGATAGATTATAGTCTGGAATAGCATATAAGATTCTTATCTCGGAAAATTTTATGATTCTCGTGGGATGCGTTTGTTTTGATTTTTCACTAGAGACATAACCGCTAGTATGTTATATATTATACAATTTGAATATAGGTAGAGAGATTAAAATCACGAAATTTACTATTCACGTTATTTTGTATTGTGCTTCTTTCTGTTAAATTTAATCGATAAAAAGGAATTATGTGTTAAATTCCTTTTTACCTTTGTACACAGTACACACAGTAACAAAATAGAGTTATTTAGTGACTACTGCTTTATATTAATTTCCATTTATACCTTAATTGTCATCTATTTCTTATTAACTAACAAACACACCAAATTTAGCATTTATTAAATAATCCATATCAAAATTACATCTCTATATATTTCTACGTTCATAATTGGAGTTGAAACCTCCAAAATCAAAATAAATGATACACAAAAACAACAAATTCAGGGCAAATAATTTTAAATATCAATTGAAATTAATAATGTACAAAACATCGTTTCACGTAGACCACTGTCGGGGCTCGTCTTACTCTAAAATTAACGGCGGCGTCCGGTGTCATGGTACTGAGATAATTAAAATGCTATCGAAATTGCGACGTCTCAGCTTATTGTAATTAAAAATCTTCTCCGTTACATCTCGAGCTCGAGTAGACGCGATAGGGATAAGTATTTTTGAAAAATTTATTAAAAAATAACAAAAGGATATTTGAGTTTTTGGTTCATCTAGCTACTTGATTATAATCGACTTGAAAAACTAGACAATGGTGATTACTAAATGATAGCTTTGACCGAAAATAAATATTAAATTACAATTATTTAAGAGTATAGAGTACTACCAACTACTACTAGCAATTCGCCCATGCTTCGCTCAGGCTCGTCCCTAGGTTAAGCACGAGCTAAACCAATCGAAAAGAAAACAGTCGTCAGTCGTCACCTGTAAGGTTGGGCGGGGCTTAGAGAACCGCGGGTATAAATTCCACCATGTATATATCTCAAAATCTAGTGACTTGTCCTTTTTTAAACTATACGAGGAAACTGAGCAGGTCGCGGGAAAGGCAACGATCGTTGACGTCGTTGAAAATATAAGTAAAATTTTGAAGGTCTAGAAAAATTGAAAAAATACATATTTCTATAACGATAATTTAATCAATATTTTGGTCAAAGATGCTAAGATAACTGTTTGTTTGATTACCGTTGTATATTTTGATTTAGTAGATTCCGTTTTCATGCTATAATCCTTAAAGGTCAAATTGGCACTTTAAGCCCCGCCCAACCCTATTCGTACCTCTAAAATTATCAGTTTTTTTCTACTATATTATGCATGTATTATACAAATAAACCTTCCTCTTGGATCACTCTATCTATTAAAAAAACCGCATCAAAATCCGTTGCATAGTTTTAAAGATCTAAGCATACATAGGGACAGACAGCGTTGTTTTATACTATGTAGTGTTATACTTTCATACGCACTTAGAAAAAAGTAAAAAGCTCATTTGACGTTACAAACAGACACTTCAATTTTATTTATTTGTACTAAAATGTTTTTTTCTTTTAATTTTAAACTTTAAGGATTTAATTAATTATTATTTTATTATAAGATCAATTTTTGACTATTTTCCACTATATATAAGAATTTGACTCGGAATTGATATACGAGTATATGCATAATAATGCAGAATCATTACACCAACTACATTTCTAGTGAAATATTGAAAATTATTTCTAGGACAGAGTTGTTAATTAGTAAGTAAATAATATAAGCTAAAGTCCGCAAACACGTAACGTACTTCCCGTGTCCGAAATAAATATGAATCAGTCCACTTCTTGCGTTTCGACAAAGGTCTCCCGTTAGAGAACTCAATATCTTATAATTAATACCACTCTAGAAGAGCTGGGTATCAATAATTATATCTACAGATACGTGTTTATCATAATTTGGTAAGCTAACACAATTTTTGTTTTTAATTTTTGTCTATCTGTAGCCTCGATTTTATGGATTTTGCTTTCACTAATTCTCACAAAGTTTATTGTAATATTATATTGCTATACAAAGTTATAGTTAAGTGACCTCACACTTTAATATTTTCATTGTGTTATGCGCGAGAGTACTTAGCACCAATCTTTTTCTTATCTATCTATAGATATATGAAAAATTGGCCCGCACAGGACTCGAATCCGATATATCGTCTCAGAAGGCAATATAAGTCAGGCTTATAGATCTATTTTAAATTTTAAAAGAAATATGGATCAGCGTTTCATTCGAGACTAGCATCTAGTGTTTCCACAAAGGTCTCTCGTTGGGAACTCGATCCTCTCATAATTAATGCCGGTCTCAGCTAGCCCGCTATCGGACACCGTCACATTTGCGTCAGCCTGGCGCGAGTTTTCAAAAACCCGATCTGTCTGCCAATTATTTACTTATTTTAATATTCATTTTGTTTTACATAAAGTATTTTAAATTTTGTATAACGTTGTCTAGTATTACGTATCAATAGAGGCCTCCTCTCAACCATGTCTATCTGTGCACTTTTTATCAAAATCGGCTCAGTTTCAGAAACGACATGGAGAATCAATATACGTATGTTGAAGTTTAAGTATGAACATATTTTAAATACATAATACATTATAATCATAATATTATTGTAACAGGATTTTAAATTCAAGTTAATAGAGGTTTCTTTATGTTTGTTTTTCATATTTTTATTACAAATTATCCTCCAAATGAACATCAGTTTGTCGCATAAAGTCTACCAACACATATCAGATAACACCATAAGTAACATGATTCCATGACATTCCTTAATTGTAATCAAATACCGACTCTACATTTATATCGAAAAAGTATTACCATAGCATTTGGTTCGTATCATATTGCATTTTATGTATTTTTATAATTTTACTGTAAAATAAACTTTTAGTATACTTATGCCTTCAGATTTGTCTGCTATAATACCCGAATTCGAATATTTTGGCTTCACCTATCTAGCTCTAGCTAATTTATATTAATTGTGTGAAGGTGTTATTCTGAAGCGACGGTTTCCTTGGCACTGTGTAATGTGTATGCCGTTGTTATTTTAAATTATTTCAAATTTATGTATTTAAAATTTCATTGTTTTACAGATTGTTTACCTCCATAAACGGAAGTGTATTATTTTCTTTATAAAATATAGAATATTGTACTTTTTTGATGGAGAAATTAAAAAACACGCCCAATTATGGCATAAACACTTATGAAATTATATATTTTTCCCATTACATTATTGCTACTTATAGCAAGCACGATTCTTCTATTTAACTATCATATTTTTATATGAATATAAAAATTATTTTTCTTTTTTTATTATACAACATATAGATATACAACATATTATCGTAATAAATAAGGAGGTGAAACTGATCTATGAAGCTTGAAATTTTTAAACGCTGCACTTCATGACGGTATCGTATGGCAAGGCAAATAACATTATTAACCGTTTGACTGCGCCGTGTTATATAACTGCAAAACAAATATAGTGATACCCGTGCGAATATTTCATGTAAGACGGGCTATATGTTAAACCAACACGCTGCGGGTCAGGTTATAGGTACAATGTTAGTTTAAAAACCAATTTAAATTATAAAGTAAATAAAAAAATAAAGGCCGTTTTTTATCAAGTTTGATTTGGAAAGAAAAATATTCAATTCGTTTTATTTTGTGGCTTACATTACGACTTTACCAATTGTGCATTGAGTTTTCATTTATTCTTCCGTGTTGCCATCATATGAAAAATAGCACCATTTTTGCGATATGCTGTATTGTTTTCTTTTCTGTATAAGTTGATTATATAATTATTATATTGTGTAACGTAATGTTTTTTTATTCGCAGTGGATATTTTCAAGCTTTTTAATTATGCTAATTAACAATTTCTTTTTGACAGCTATGACACTTTGTTTTGACATTTGTGGCTGTGTGGTTAGAGGCCTTTACAACTTTTTCTATTTTAAATGTCACCGCTTCAGGTTTTGTGTTTGCCAAATTTAAATCTGTAAGGTCGTCTGTGCTGTAATATTTTATGTTTATGATAAACTATTTTTCTATCTTTGTAATAATTAGGTTCATTATATAACACTACATCGAAGTAACCAAATTATTCAAAATATCTTTAATTATTATGGATAATATAGAGGATTATGGATAGGAGGTTATAAAGTATCAAATATTTTCGGATTTAAAAAATATAATAAAGAAATGATAGTAAAACATACACTTATAGGTATAAGTATAAGGTTCAGTATAATAAGGTATGGAGGTTGAGTATACATTTGTCGAAAACTACGGAACCTTAACGAAAATATAATGTACTTACATTATATGTTATGATGATTTTTATTAATAAACATTATTACTAATTTTTTACATCACGTATTAAAATCCTAAATTTGAAATATAATTAATTAATTATTAATGTAACAAAAGTTTACCTCTATATAAAAACAGAAAACAGATACTTTTTGTGCAAAGGTGACAACTGCTAGGTATATTAAATCAGCAGGATCAATTACTAGTTAAAGTGAAATAGATACATTTATTAACCAATATATTAGCTTATAAGGATCGAATATTATTTCTATATAGATTAGGTATCTATACTTCTCGTTTTCTTATCTACACGCACTATGTATACAAGCTTTATTATAGGCCTTCTAACACATGGTGCTCGTAGCTTACGAAGCAAAAATTAAGTATATGTAAATACAATAAGAATACTATAAATATAAATAAATTTAAAGTTAAATAAAAAAATATTTATACGATTTTCTCTGTTTCTTGCTGGTGCTCAGTCAAAGTGTTGTAAAGTTTCACTGACATGTTATACGAGTACGGCCACATTTAAAGTGTTGCACGCGCAAGGTGTTGCAGTCGGCGTAGTAGATTATTCAATATAAAACAAATCAAAGGATATTTATTTTAAATGTTCTATTAGGATAATATAGTAATGAAAACCGATATTATATTAACGTACATACTGATTTGCCACAAGACCGGTTTTCGCCCTTATGTGCAAAAGTGAACGTCTTTATTTGTCCGTTTTTATAACGTGTAACCCTTAATTACTTTAGGGGTTTGTTGTAAGGAAACCTAGAAAAATTGGTGACATTATTATCAAAGATCGATAACTACTTTGAGATTTATTAGAATAAGGAAACAACAAGCGAAGTCAGGCTGCTAGTACGTTAAGAATATTTCCTCATACTCATAATGACCCTCGTGTTTTTTTCTTACTCCAATATTTACTATTTACATTCCAAGCGTATGAGGATTTATTTACGCATGACTAATTTTTGGCTTAAATGATAAGCATGACTTTAAACTTAACTGGCCAATTGGCATCGATTATTATATCGGAGGTCGTAGTTTAGAACTCCATGTGTGAAGAATCTGAACATCTTATTTTGATTTGGACAAATACAAAATTGAGTTTATTTTACTACGGTTTTAATATAGCTGAGAGTAAAATATGAAGATGTGTTTCGCAGGACTGAATATTCAATCACTAGATTTATTCATATAATATAATTTATAACATGAAATAATAAAAATGTTTTATGTATAAAATGGCCTGACCCCCCTCGTATTGAAGGGAGGCCCGTGCCCAGTAGTGGGACGTTAAAAAGGACTGATGATGATGATGATGATGTATAAAATATTTCAAGTTTTCGCTTTTATATATTTATATAGCTTTTACACGTGGGTATGCTTGCCTAGATTATTTAATTATAACTAATCACCCTATGCCCTAAGGGTTTTAAGTGATACTTTTCAGCGTGTCAAATGAAAACAAAACAAAAAAAACGAAAAACAGGAAAAGTTCGCGAGCTTTATCCTTCTATATAAATTTTATAAATGAAACTTGTACTCGTATATAGTTATAGAAAGATTTCTACTAATAAATAATAACGAAATAAAATAGTTAATTTCACAAATGATTACCTAATTATTGAAAAAAATCACCTTTTAATGGAATGAAACGTGTGATAACCACCAAAATCATATATCAAAGCATAATAAAGCCGTGCGTATTTTCCCTCAAAATTACATACGAAATGAAAACCATAATGCAATTACGAAACCGTTCCGTCTTCCGTCGGTGTAACATTACAAAACGTTCATTACGTTCATAATACGTCACAGAGACTATACAGTTTCAGTGTTCTTTTACAAAGGTGGTTCTAAAGTAAGCTAAAACAAGTGGAAAGTGTTGCGATCTCGCATGACCAAAACAGTGCTTGGTTCGAGAGTAACTCGACACGAGCTTTGTTTCGTCAGACGTTATAATGAGCATGTGAATCGATTGACGGATACATGAGATGCAATGGGAGATGCAGGCTCCTCTTGCGTAGGGTAGCGACTTCAAATACATTTTAGTCCTTGAATAGACTGGGTTATATAATTCAAACCGACTTCGAAAGAGCACGTTTTGTATTTAGTGTATCTGTATCTCTGCAATTTGCTATATTTTGCATATTTACAAGTTTATTATAGAATATCATAAAACTTTCATTAAAAATTCGGATAGTGGTATCAAAAATTACATGATACCATCGAGCTAATCTGATAACGAACCCGAGAGTAGTTACAATTTACAGTCGACCAAAAGAGTGTTTTTTATAGATTTCAACGAGGTACTTGATATCCTTTTATAGATAGAAAACTGTGTGGCTGTTTTTATTTCTATACAATCTTCAATGTGTCACCGGTTTTGTCTTCAAAATGAATGAAGTACAAATTTTTTCTGTTACTGTATTTTTATGATTTGGTACGCGGTATGTCCGATTATCGATAGATTTTTATTATTTTTAATTTCATCATTTCCATGTGAATTTAAAAAAGTCCACCTATAGGTAGGAGTAGAGTAAGTCCTATTTAAACGATTTATAAGTCTGTGTTGCTCTTTTGTTAAAATGTGTACATTTTTACTATGTATGTACAAAAATAAATCTGTACACGATATATTGAGTACGAAAACGAAATATGATATTCAGAATGGAATATGGAAAATGGTTTTTATAAAACACATATATTTTTCACTGATAATAAGCAGTGCTTACTTCGGGAGTAATTCGACTCGAGCTTTATTTTGCCAGATGACGCTATAATGAATATGAGAATTGATGGTTATTCGAGACGTATTGAAACGTGGACTTGTTGCGTACTGCGGTGGGGTTGCGGCTTTTAATAGATTTTGTTTGACGCTGGTCAAATTAAAAATAATTTAATTGTTTACTTATACACATATTATGTGAAGCGTAATGACTTTTATAAAGTTATTTTAATAATAGATGGATGCAACTCTTTTAACTTATTAAAATTGAGTAGATGTACCTACTACCTAGGTACTAATATTCTTAAAATATACATCTTTAAAAACCATTTAATTAATGAAATCAATTATTGTTTATTTAATTAAAAAATATTTATTTATTATTTACGCATGCACAGGATCAATTTTTTTTAGATTTTCAAAATTTTTGGATTCTTATATGCACAGCTTAGTGGTCTACTGGTAACTTCTGCCATCTTGCTAACGACGTAGTTGTTATCATAGCGTAGAGTATAATATAATTCGTATTTGTGTTCACATTAGTTCGCTATCATTTTACGGCATTAGGCTAATTATCAGCTCGACTGAGCGACACGTGATATGTTTGCATCAAGCAACGATTCCACTCGTACTACTTACTCGTACTATCGCTTATATTCGTACAACAAATCCTTAAGTTTGCTATACCTTTTGCTCTTGTTCGTTCTAATTATTAAAATCGTTTTCAAATTTTATCTTTACAAAAAGTTATTCTTTAAATTCAAAATAACTTTATATTTTCTACCCTTAGGAATGGAGGACCTCGTACTATTAAAAGGTCCCGTAAACGAGGTGCTTAATCAATTATCAAAGAAGTTTTTAATATACTAACATAAGTACAAAAAAAATACTACTCAGTACTCATGTCTTTGCCTGTACTGGTGACGGGAGAGCTGACTCGTTTCAGTTTGCACCCTAAGAATGAATTGCTTTTCAGCGAAGAATTGCGGCTAACGTTTGTTTTGTTGTATTTATGTATAATGTAGTACATACGTAAAAATACGTATAAAAATATTTAAAAATTCGTCATATTACCTCGCTTCTTCAATGTTTTAAATCAAACGTAATCCTTTTTACCTAATAAAGGTAAGCAGTAAAATCTTTATTGCACTAATTTTACATTATCTTTAGTTAAAGTACTCGTACGTTAAGATTCTAACGAACCAGATCCTTTTGTGTTTGCAAATCTATAAAGACTTTAATTATTTTTATAGAAAGAGGATTTTTCAGTCATTTTTCTTGAGTAAATATTTACTCAAGAAAAAAAACTGAAAAATGTTAGTAATAAAGAATTATGTTACTCAGCAAATTTGTTATACTTGGACTCACTTCAATTTTCGTAGTAAATACTTAATAGCTTTAAATTCTTACTTCACGTGTAAAGCATGTGTGGTATAATAATAGTTATTGCTCGCATGTGTTAATTTAAACCATATTTGAGATATTTTTTGATAACAAGAATTAAGAGTATGGTGTTGTAGCGCAAATAATTAAGCTCTACAAAAAAAAACTTAAAATTTCCTCTCGGAATATGAATATTGCAAGTAAATAAATAAATATCGATATATTTTATTAATATAATATCTTAGTTCATAAATAACTTCAACCCATAGGCTTGATATAAAAGTTCTTTTTACTCTTTATTTTTTACCTGTGGCACTAAACCTATATCATTTAAATACAATATGTAATCTAATAATCTAAATAGAGGATGGTAATATAATAATTTATAGTATAGTAAAAATATTTGTTACAATGTACAAATCTATTCTAAGACTTAAAAGTAAGAAATGGACTGGTGGAGAACTCGTATGTTAGTAACGTAGGTACCTACCCCTCTATGATGGAGGAGGCGTTTTTGATTTCCGTAGATGACCAATATTCACATTTACTGTAAGTAAGAATCTTTACTTATAGTTGTGTTATTGGAATTCGCGGCTGCGCAAAATTTAGTTTAAAGCTTTTCGTTCGTGAGAAATAGAATACTTTGTGACAAATATAATACTGTCGTTACGTTCGAAATGTTTGTTTATGTATATTTGCTCAATTTTAATGGTTACAAGACTATAAAATGAATTTAAAACAAGCAAGTAAAGCTTTTTAACTTTATAAGTAAGTATATAGTACAAAACTATTGAAGTCATAAGTAAATGTCTCAATTACTTATAGTATCTGGGCGACGGCGGCGGCACTCTTTCAGAACGTTATCATTTTAAGGTAAGAATAACAAACATGTACAAAAAAAAAGAAAAATATAGTTTATAAAAAAAGTAATATTGTTACGTACTACGGGTTCGGGATCGGAAATTAATAGCGTTCATGTACCAGAGTTCTTTTAATTATTTAAAAACACAAGCACAGTCTGTACACAACACTAGTATATGAGCTCTGTAATACTCCTTCTCAATGCTTCTTCACTACCTCTTCACTTTTCCACAATTTCGTATTCCTTCTAGTCTTCACTTAACTTCGTCTCGATGTCAACTGACTCTCGACACACTGCCGGCCTTTTTATATGCATAAATATTAGAACATTCTAGTATCGAAAATTCAAAATGTTTCTAGTAATTTCGAATCCTTTCCCGAAAGTGTTTTGTCTCTCTCTAACACATTAGAATTTCTAATAAGCTGTTCCTGTCATGTAATTGACATAAGTTAAAAATTGACATTCGCCGTTCTTAGGCATGGTACAGGCGTGCTATTATGACGAGTTCACACTATATTACGCGACACTACCCCCTCCTTAGTTATGCTCGTCTCGAGCATCGTTGTTGCCATGGTACTTAGCCAACCGGTCCACATGTACGATCTTAGCTGGACTTCTAGATGTTCGTTGAATTCGGAAAGTGACGTCGTTAATTTTCGTTACAACTTTATAAGGCCCCTCCCAACTGGGTTGTAGCTTTGGTGATTTACCCTTTCTTCTCACTGGGTTATGCAGCCATACCAAAGAGCCTTCCTCGAATTTCGTTCCTGTCGCCTTCCGGTCGTAGCGCGTTTTCATGCGTTCACTTGCTTGTAGCCCTGCATCTCGTATCTGCTCGTGAACATCAATCATCTTCGCTCTTAGATCACTGGCATATTCGGTGATACAACTGGGGGTATCTGGTGGACAACCACTTAACAAATCCGCTGGTAACCGTAGTTCTCTTCCGAAATTGGCAAAGGCAGGTGTCATTGCAATGCTTTCGTGTAGGGCGGTCCGATAAGATAGAAGAAACAGTGATAAATACTCGTCCCAATCTTTTTGATGACTATCTACAACCTTGGCTAGATGTCGTTCTAAAGTCTGATTGAATCTCTCTACCATTCCATCGGACTGTGGGTGACAAGGCGTAGTTCTAGTTTTATGCACCCCCATGATTTTACACACTTCTTGAAACACCTGTGATTCGAAGTTTCTTCCTTGATCACTGTGCATTTCTAATGGAATACCAAATCTGCAAAATACATCTTTTACCAATTTGTTAGCAACAGTTACTGCTTCTTGATTTGGTATGGCGAATGCTTCGGGCCATTTTGTAAAATAGTCCATTACTACTAAAATGTATCGGTTCCCAGAGTCAGTAATCGGAAATGGTCCTGCTACGTCTAATGCGATTCTCTCCCAAGGTGCCCCAACGTTGTATAATTTCATTGCACCTCGGCTTCTGGTTTGCGGGCCCTTAACGGAAGCACATTGTTCGCATTTCCGACACCAGTCCTCGACATCCTCTCGACAATGCAACCAGTAAAATCGCGCCTTGATCTTGATCAGCGTTCTTCTTACCCCTAAATGTCCACCAGAAGAACCATCATGATAAGCTCGAAGTACCTCGGGTACTTTTATTTTAGGTACAACTAATTGAAGATGGCTATCATTTCCTCTTGTCGTTTCCCATTTGCGGCACAACACTCCATTGTGTAACAGCAAACTCTTCCATTGAGCCCACAAACTCTTTGTAGCGGTACTGTATTGAGCAATATCAGACCACTTAGGTTTTGGTCTACCACTCCTTAACCATTCCAGAATGGGTCGTATGTCTCGATCTTCTTCTTGTGCTTTCTTCATGGCATCATCGCTCCAACGTTCATCTACCGAATCTGTCCTAATAATTTTAATTGACTCTAATTCCTTCGCCTCCTGTCTTTGACAATGCTTGCAGTCTTCTTCACATGGTCTTCTAGATAGTGCATCGGCGTTGTTGTGATTTTTACCCCCACGATGTTCTATTTCAAACTGAAATTCTTGCAGTTGTTCAATCCATCGCGCCACCTGTCCTTCGGGATCCTTGAACTCCAATAACCATTTCAAGGCAGCGTGATCGGTTCTTATCAAAAACTTACGACCTAACAAGTACTTCTTGAAGTGCTGTAAGGTTTTGACTACAGCAAGTAGCTCTCTTCGAGTTACACAATAGTTCTTCTCCGGTTTAGATAGGGATTTACTAAAATATGCGATGACCACTTCCTCATCACCCTTCCGCTGGGACAATACACCTCCAATACCGATATTGCTGGCGTCAGTGTCGACAATAAACTGTCCCTTTACGTCAGGATACCCAAGGATCGGTGTTTGGCAGAGATGTTTCTTTAGTTCTTGGAAGGCCAATTCGCAATTATTATCCCATACAAAAGGTCTCTTCTCTTCGGTTAATTTGTGGAGTGGTTTAGCGATGTCAGAAAACCCTTTTACAAAGCGTCGATAGTAAGAGCACAATCCTAGAAATGCCCTTACTTGTGTCTTGTCCTTAGGAGTCGGCCAATCTTTTACAGCTCAGATTTTCCCCGGGTCCGTTTCTACTCCGTTTTCCGAAACCACGTGCCCAAGGTAATTCACTTGTTTCCTGAAGAATGAGCACTTCTTCGGACTCAACTTTAAATTAGCTTCCCTTAGTTTGTCGAATACTGCTTCGAGTTTCTTAAGATGGTCTTCGAAATCACGTCCCACAATTATTATGTCATCCAGATAAACAAGGCAGGCTTCTCCTAGTAATCCAGCGAGTACACGTTCCATCAATCTCTCGAATGTGGCTGGTGCATTGCATAGCCCGAACGGCATAACCTTAAACTGCCACAACCCTTTTCCAGTCGAAAATGCAGTTTTCTCTTTATCCACGGGGTCCATGTCCACTTGCCAGTAGCCACTCTTCAAATCGAGAGTTGAAAACCATTTCATACCGCTGAGGGTGTCTAGGGTATCGTCGATTCGAGGCAGTGGATAGCAATCCTTTTTGGTAACATCGTTGAGCCTGCGGTAATCGATGCAAAACCTTGTAGATCCATCCTTCTTCCTTACTAGTACCACTGGCGAACACCAAGGACTAGTGGAGTGTTCGATGATGTTATTCTTTCTCATGTCCTGGATCATGTCGTCAACTTCCTTTTCCTTAGCCCATGGAATTCGTCTTGGTCGTTGTCGAATAGGCGCTACGTCCCCAGTATTGATTTTATGCTTCACTAATCCGGTTCTTCCAATATCGCCGTCATGTTTGGAGAATAAATCAGAATATTGGTATAGTAAATTTTCAGCTTTTGCCTTCTGTGAACTTGTGAGGTCTTCCTTACAATCTTCCAAAAGTTTCATCGCTTGCTCTTTATCCTTGTTCAACACCTCCTCTTTCGGTTCACACCTGCTTAACCAGGCTATCTCTTCGCAAGTTCCCACAACTTCGCCTCTTCGAATGGTTTGAGTAGAATTGCTGGTATTCAGAACTGGAACCATAGATGTCGAAGCTTTACCTACAACAACTCTTGCCGGGATCCATGAGCTCTCATCTTCCAACTTCTCTATAATAGCACATGACCATGGACGGCCTGACTTGTTCTGAGGTAAAGCGACAGGTACTAGAGTCTGCGATCTTGGTGGAAGAGCGGTGTCTTTCAAACAACAAACTTTTCCGTGAATCCCACCGCTTATCGGCACTTCTCTATTTCTGAATCGTAAAACTCCATGTTTCATGTCAATCGTACACTGGTAATTTTGAAGAAAGTCCAAACCAATGATGCAATCATCCATGATATCTGCTATTACTGCGTTATGCCAATAGATGTTGTCCCCAATTTTGATAGCAATTTTCCTTTCTCCCCAAACAGGTATGCGCTGGCCGGTGGCTGTCATAAGAGTAATGTGCCTTCTATCACGTAAATTATTGTCTGCAATGTGTTTCACCTTTCGGTTATTAATGACGGTTCGAGATGCTCCGGTATCCAGCGTCAGTTTACATGCTACTCCATTAATTGCGCCATTTATTACTAAGGTATTTCCGTCCACTGTCTGTTTAACTTCTATTTGTGGGGTTGTATATCCCCCGGCCAGCGCCCACCCCGCAGCCCTGGCTGGAATTAGTTTTCCGGTGGCTGGTCGGAAGTAGATACAGCCACATCTGACTGCCTCCGAACGTTCGTTATTTTAGGGCAGTTACTTCTAAGATGGCCCCGCTCGCCGCACTCGTAGCATCTTGGGTTAAAAAAACGTCTCCGGGTGGATAATCCCTCCGTAGTGACCACTTCTCTCACCTTCCAAGCTCTTGTGTCATGGCGAACAGCTTCAACCTCCAAAGCATGAGCTACAGCTTCCTTGAGACTGGTATGGTGTCTTAAGCGTACCGTGGCACGTACCTCCGGGTCGCGAATCCCGTCCACAAATGCCTGCAGAAGAATAGCTTCTATGGTGGATGGCGAGGATTGATATGCCTTCCGAACGAGCCTCTCAATCTCCATAGACCATTGCTGCAGGGTTTCATTGGCTCGTTGTGTACGGTCTTTAATTTGAGCCCTGTACACGTGTTCCAGATGACTATCACCATACCGCGACTCTAAAGAGCTTAATAGCTCACTGTATGTGATCTTCCTGCTAGGGTCGCTAGCACAAAGAGCCTCCAATACATTCAAAGCCTCTTCTCTAAGTGCAACGGTAAGGGCAGATCGGGCCTCGTCATCCGTCCATCCGCTCGTCTCCTTGATTGTCTCAAACTGGATTTTGAATGCAGCCCAAGAAGATTTACCGTCGAAGTAGGGGACTTTAAAGATCTTTGCTGTTGATATACTGGTGTCGACACTACGCGGTGTTCCGTGTTTTTCTAAGTTATCGACCCTTTTCAAGGCCTCACTTAGTGTCGTCTTAATTCCCTCAACATCCCTCTCGACAGCTTCCACCCTTTCCGTATTTTGTTGGAGAGCGGCAATGACATCTTTGTAGATACCTTCCTGAAGTGCGCGCATCTGTTCTTCCTGACGGCGGGCTTGCTCCTCTTGGCGGCGTGTCTGTTCTTCCTGATGGCGCGCATGTTCTTCTTCGCGGCGAGCCTGCTCTTCTTGGAGTGCGCGCATCTGTTCCTCCTGGCGACGAGCCTGCTCCTCTTGGAGAGTGCGCAGCTGTTCCTCCTGGCGGCGCGTCTGCTCTTGCATCATGAACGTTATTTGTTGCAGAAGGGCGTTCATGTCTGGCATGGTGGTCTGTTGAGCAGTGGTCTCTCCACTCGAAGAACTAGGGCTAGATTCCTCCCTTTGTTGCTCCGCCATTGCGCGTGTAGTGACGCCTTCCTTCTCGTGCCTCGGTACTAACGGCATTTCCGATCCCACTTCTGACACCAATTGTTACGTACTACGGGTTCGGGATCGGAAATTAATAGCGTTCATGTACCAGAGTTCTTTTAATTATTTAAAAACACAAGCACAGTCTGTACACAACACTAGTATATGAGCTCTGTAATACTCCTTCTCAATGCTTCTTCACTACCTCTTCACTTTTCCACAATTTCGTATTCCTTCTAGTCTTCACTTAACTTCGTCTCGATGTCAACTGACTCTCGACACACTGCCGGCCTTTTTATATGCATAAATATTAGAACATTCTAGTATCGAAAATTCAAAATGTTTCTAGTAATTTCGAATCCTTTCCCGAAAGTGTTTTGTCTCTCTCTAACACATTAGAATTTCTAATAAGCTGTTCCTGTCATGTAATTGACATAAGTTAAAAATTGACATTCGCCGTTCTTAGGCATGGTACAGGCGTGCTATTATGACGAGTTCACACTATATTACGCGACAATATTTTTTGTAAAAAATAAAAAATGCAAAAAAGACATTTGAATAAGACTTAATAATTTTTTATTATTGTTTTCATTTGATATCTATATTATGGAAAACATAAAAAGACATAGTCCGCCATCTTTAAGAGCCCAACATATTGGATTTAGAATAACGTCACTTAAGTAACCATCTATTGTTATTTAAACTAAACGTGTATTGTAAATAATGCAAAATTTCAGCTCAATCAGATAAGGAATAATGTTTTAAATTGAGTTCTAAGATGTGACCCGAGTAAACATAAAAACATTTCAAGCTAAATAAGAGCTTTAAAAAGCAAAAAAAAAAATTTTTGAATACAAAATTTGATCAAAAGCGTTACTATAAGCGTTAATAATTTGTATAACATAGATAATAAATTGCTCATTTTATATTGTCTCTCCTCCTCCCCTAATTGCTGTAACGCATTCGAAACATCGGGAACCAAAAATCTAAATAAATCCGCGACAAAATTCGAAAACAGTTTCATGCATTTATAAGAGAGTAGCTACTATGCTTAAGCATTAATTAATTCAATTAATAACGTCGATCTCCAATAACTTGGTAACTAAATACTGAATAAACTTATATTATAAAAGTTTCCATGTAAAAAGTATCTTTATAATTTCTAGTGTAAACTGTGCGCGTAGGTCAGGTGTCGGATTGCCCCGCTCCTAAATTTACCTTCGCTACCGCCATTAAAAGCATTTATGTTATATTGAATATCACAATATCGACGTTGCTTGGATAGTGTTACGTTATGTCCGCCGCGACTTTATATTGTAGGTGTATTTTATTTTGCTAGCTACTTGTTACTTTATAGCCTTTAAAAATGGTACGAGTTAATTTTGTTTTGTAATAAAAATACTTATACTTCGTGCTTTTTGTAGAGCTTTTTCTGAATCGTAGCAATTATTAACTAGAGTGCTTAAATGAAGTGTATATACATATTATGTACCTATTATATAACAGCTTTTTACGCAATACACGGCCCGGTACTTACTTCCAAGGGCTGTAAGGCATCAATTGCAGCCCGAGATATTTAGGCGCCTATAGTTCGAGGGTGCAATTGATGCTTACACCCGAGCTAACTATTCTGCTTTACATCTCGATTGTGAGGTAAGTAGAAAAAAACCGGCATTACAAGAATAAAATTTTTTTTCAAGATCGAAATTGAGCTTCGCCGTTCGATATTTAAAATTGATGAGACCTATTTAATTATACTCACACGAAGACAAGGCTGAATAGCAAAGCGACCTCTTTGGTCATTGGGCTGAATGCATGATGTCTATTGCCAATATGATGGTTAGATGTACGCGAACTTTTTGAAAGAAAGAAGTGTTTTTTTTTAATTACTTACCGCCCTAGGGCTTTTCTAGCTACATTATTACCCTAGAGCGCTAATTAGTCACCTACAAGCCCCATTTGGAGGTAATAAGAATCTACTTACCGAACATGAGAGATGTAAAATACCTATTTATTACATAATATAATATACATACGTATTTCATTAACTAACAAATAACAGAATCGCGTAGCAACAATATTCAATATTTCATATTCGACTTTAGCCGAAATTAAACGAATTAAGCCCGAAAACATGAATCTAAATATCTTTCATGATAATTAAAACGTACAGTATCTGTTACTATCGGATATTAGTGGAGGCAAAGCTTTCAAATACACATTTTCAGCCAACAGATAATACTGGTAGCATGTTAATTAATATCCGCGTGTGCAGTTTGCACTGCGGCAGTCGGTTTAATGGACTACTCATACTGTACCATGGGCGATGGTATGTCAGGTACTCGAAGGATGGGTCGTCAGTGGTAGAGATTAAAAGCTAATTGAAATAGGAAGTGTTTGATTTTTTATTTTTTTTGATTTGATTGTCTATTTTTAATTTTGAATTAATGATTAATTAAATTAATTAATTTACGTTATTTAACACATTTTTTTAAAGTTAAATAATATAAAAGGTTCTTTTTTATATTTTTGATTGACTCCTTGCAAGATGTTTTTATCACCAACTTCGTTATTTGAAAAATAAAATATAATCCTTTTATTTCATACTAAGGATAGATCATAAAATTATATTTTAAAACATTCATCTGTAACACCATGGTATTTTCTTTTAATGTTTTAAGGAAAAGTACCAAAATACCCTTTTTTAACTGTAACGTCGTTCGTTATCGTTGATTTTTTTTTCATGAAGTATTGCTTACATTTTAACTTTAAAGTGCCATAAAGTCTTCATTCTTTATAAGCTTATGTTTCTTTTTTTTATATTTTTTTATGCGCGTGTTTCAAACAATAAACATAGAGATGTATGGAGTGAAGTCCGCTAACACGCACATGCCCAGTGTGGTGTACTGGCCTTATCCCCCTCGTATTCAGGAGATATATGGTGCATTTACCTAGCAATGGAACGCCGAAAAGGGCTGACTCGTCCATGCTGGAATAGCTAGACTGATTTTGATAAAGTTTCCGCACCCGCGAAAGTCGCTAATTAAGTTTATTTGTAAGTGAAAACAGTTACATAATTACATTACTATTAATTATTTTATCAGTAAGTATGTGTTATGTATATTATGATATGTAGATATGAATTTACCGCATAATCCATGGGTAAGCCTAACAAATGGATGCAGTTTTCGGTGTAGTTGGTTTGCGTTGGTATCATGTTCTCATTACTACGCAACGCGTAAATTGAGAGGATCCACGTTCGTTACTCGCAAACAATGTTTCCTCTGATAAATTTTACGAATATACTATCCGCTAACTGATTGCTTAGCGCAAGTGCTGTTGTTTAGATAGGTATATGGATTGGTTAGGTTAGGTTAGTTTAAAGTTACTTTGTTTATGGTTATTTAGTATATTTTAGATTCATAGTTTATTTTATAATGGCAATACTATTGTGTTTGTCATCAGCCCTTTTTAACGTCCCAATGCTGGGCACGGGCCTCCATCAGTGCGAGGGGGATCCGGCCATAATCCACCGCGATGGCCTAGTGCGTGTTGGCGGACTTCACATGTCTTACGAAAACTTGCTAGGTTTTTCAGACATGCAGGTTTCCTCACGATGTTTTCCTTCACCGTATTGTGTTGTATTGAAAAAAATACTTCAAAAGTTATAAAAAAAAGTTCTTATAACTTTGATCGCATACCTACATAATGTGTCTAAAATTTATTAAACATTCATTTTGAATTTTCAGAACATTCTGAAGATTAGTAGGTATAAATAGACTTACACGTGTCTGTTTTTAAAAAATGAATATGGATTGGGACATTTTTGTAGGCCAAATCATATTAATATGTAACTTTTCTACTGCTCTTATTATGATTCTACTGGGCTGGACTGGGCTGGGCACTTAACAGCAATCATGGTCGCGGGAGAGATTTATGGTCTCACACCATGGTCGTGGTTTCATTTATACTTAATGTCGATTATTCGCGTAACCCTAAGAAAGTATTAAGTTGTTTGACTGTTTTTGCAATTTTAAAATGTTGAAAAAAATTAAATGCAAAAACAAATTTATAGCGTTTTTTTAATGAGTAAACCTGATCTAGGTCTGTAATTTAAACTTAACAATATTTATAATAATTTGTATTGACGGCTGGTGTTCTTGCACTAACGACATGAAATATTTTATAAACCATGCTTTTTTATTTAGTTTTTTTTGTAATAATAAAAATATAAATAAAACTTCTTGGTAAAAAAATAATAATAAAATTATACAATTCAATCAAAACTACAATTATATGTGAATAAAATTATTTGTCTGAACAGAATCTCGAGTCACATTAAAAGGCAGAAGATATGAGACGTCATGTTACCACTCTACCATACCTTATAGTATTTAGTCCTTTTTACGTCCCACTGCTAGGCATGGGGACTGGCTACGACGGGGATCAGACCATAGTCAACCACGCTGGCGAGTTTGTGGATTTCACATGTCTTTCGACAACTTGCTAGGTTGCCTTCCATGCCTGCCATGTTAGAAAAAATTCGCACATGACAATATCAAAGGTGCAAGACCCGGATTTGAACCTAAATCACACTGTTATCCAAGCGAGCGGGTTATCACTAGGCAACCACTGTCTGTTACGTTGGCGAATGATAAAAAATTATACAATTTACAGATTCTAATAATTCTTTTTCATCCATTTACATAAAGTATAATCCAGTACCTATAAAAGAGCAACAGGAGCCCAATTACTGGACATCGTTTGAAAGCTAACCTTACTACGTCACTCGCCTAGTATTAATTAAGCACCGCTCGCATGTCAAAGCAAGGATAATGAACGTCCTTTAAGACGTGTCACGTGATCATTCCTTGTATGACAGATTTTGTAATATAACCTAGTCTTGATAATGTTCTCTGAAGCCTTATTAAAAGCGACCAATCTATATTTTCCGTAGATACCATAAGTGGAAGTTTTTTCGTAGCGTAGATACTCGTACATATTCTTTTATTTATTTTGCATTATCGCTACTTTTTAATACTAATAGATAAAACTTAAATGTGTTTTGTGTTGGTTAATAGTTCTTTTACAAATGGCACTTCGAAAGGTAGAGACGTACCTATTGTACGTATTAGCACTAGGCAGTAGGCACCCTCGTTTGAGCTTCGCCGTAGTCAGTTAAATAACACTTTGGGTAATAAACAAATAAAATAAATATTTTGGGGCATTTCAGTGCTTTAAGATAATTGATTAGATATTTTCAGGTGAATATTCACATTATTTTACACCTTTTTTTAATGATATGCGATGATAGCTTTCATGCATTTCATATTTATAATACAGGGACAAACTATTTTAGTACCAAGAGGCAACAACCATTTCCCACACGTGGATTTAAGCGCGCGACCTCCATCGTAATAGCTGTAACCTTTTAGGCGCTATATGTAAAGACAACTCGGGTTTTATTTTAAATACATACCATTTGCATTAGAATTGAATCTCTTGGAATCGAAATGCTGAAACTTTTTAATGGACATTTCTTCTGTATGGACTTATTTTATTTTATAGTTTATACTTTATTTTGTTTATAATTATAGCGCTTCAAAATTAATTCGAAGGGATTATTTTCACCAAATTTATTAATACTTTGGAGATATAATTAAAAGCCATGTAAAACGGTATTGAAGATATATTAAAAAATCTCACTGAAGTATAGTCTATTATAACCTTCCATAAAGAGATGACGAAACTGACTATTTAGTAGGAGTCGAAATTTCTAACTCAGACCTTCGCTTCGCACGCTTTTCTCCCTAAATGGCTTGCACTAATACGCAGGTAGCGCCAACTTTTGGGCATTTTTATTATTAAAGGTACTTCATTGAGTCGTAGATATATGAAACTTTTGATTGTTGGTCCGACACACACGTCACCATCTATTATAATGGTAAGCTGGAGAAAAGCTTGTGTTATGGATACGATATAGTTAATATTACATAATATATTACTTTGAGCATTATAAATATAATCACCCATGACTACAGTACAAATATTCATGCTCATCATCCAAATTCCAAACGAATGCCCTAGCGGGACTCGAGCCCTCGATCGCTGGCACACCAAGTATGAAGTAGCGTCAACACACACTGAGCCAAAAGTGTCATAAACTCAGCCCCTACCTCTTCAATGGGTACTCAATCCGTCCAGCCGTCACAACGTTAAGAAGTATCATCACAATATTATTGGCACTGCTCTCGTTTAACGAATATTGTGATACGTAGGTACCTAATCACTGTGTTTTCACGCAATAAAACTACTTTGGAATACGTTATAATATCTTTTTATAGTGACACAGATATTTCTTGAATTACGTCCCGTTGTTTTGTACTCTTATATATATTCTTGAAAATTTATTAACTTGATCACCGGCAATAAAATACGAGCTAAGGAGGTCATCGGCGAGCGTTCGTTTTACACAAATCTTAATGTTTAAGAATAAATAAAAATAAATTTTATTTTTGGTGTTGCCGTAGCTAAAGCTGACATGACCTTCTTCAAATGAGAATACATGAGTCTTGGCTCCTATATATAATTAAATATATAAGTAATATAATAGGTACATTGTATACTATTACGTCCCAAATACGTTGTATGAATTTATAATTTATATTTTTCTTACCCTATCTGGGACTTCTGATTTTAACAATAGAGGTGATGCGGCGATAGATTCAGAATTAAGACTCATTTAATTTGTTTATACTTATGAGTCTTATATATTGCAGTTGATTTAAAGCGCTTTTGTTTTAGTTTTACACAACTACTAGCGACATACCCTCGCTATGCTTGAAATCGTCTCTAGGTACATTTTAGTGGTTAGCTTATATTTCTCACGGATAAGATATTTTATTATAGAAAAAGTATCGTCGACGCAATGTAAGCGCACAAAAATATGTTTTTTTTTTACATTTTTCTACTATGCATGTGCTGTACATTTAAACTTTCCTCTGAAATCAATCTGTTATCTGTCTATTGATGAAAACCGCATTAAAATCTAAGCGTATTGGTATAAATATGTATAAATATATTTTTATGTTGTTGACAAATATTTTATAAACTATATGCATAAGTATTAAAGTTCATAAATATCTTTATAGGAGTTTGCAGAAACTGCAATGAATGAATTACTAGGATGGTACGGATACGAGAGGCTCGAGTTACGGCGCTGGGCAGCGTCGCGGGCTAAAGACACGGGAAGCCCTGAACAAGCAGAACAGAAGAGTAAAGGTATATTTTATTTTTGGGTCTTGGTATCTATTAAAAGATGTGTTATAATATTAAATGAGCAATTCTCGTTTGTAAATTTATTTCGGATTTCAATTGTGTTTCGGAAACAGCCAACGATTTGGATCAAAATTTGTTTCTAAATTAGTGTTTGAACTTTAAATTGTTTTATATAGATCTAAAAAAAATCAAGTTGATAACTTTTAAATTGATCATTAACAATATTGTAAGACCAGCTAAGGACTCTGGACACATTAGGATTTTTAACGCTTAGGTATATATAAGTTCGCCTTAAAAGCTATTAAAAGCTCAGTCCGAAGCCCGCTGGTAAATCCACCACTGAAACATGGCGTGAAACCCTTACAACGTTAACTCTAACTAATAACTACTTATATAGACTTTTATCTTTAGAATGATAGAAAAAAAAAACTTATAGAAATAATAAAATTCAAACATGTTATATTTCTTGGAAAATGTAATTCCAATAGTGAATTTACTCGTATTAACTATATAGAGGTGAATCTATACTTTTTAGAATTTAAGCCTGTCTGGGAAAACCAATGGACAGTTTTTGATGAAATTTCTAATGATTATAGCTTGTTATTCGGGCTAACATACGATTGGACGAGCCTTGTCCAATTGCGTAACAACTGGACCAATAGCAAACAATTCTGATACATCTACCATAACGCTCATGAATGATGTTATTTTCTTCTGTATAACATTTTGAACACTTCCAGTTTCCATAATACTTTCTTATGTTTACGCGAATATTCGACATTATAAATGAAACTACTTTTTCTATGGTCACGGGCGAGACCATGACTGCTGGAAAGCATTCGAAATGTCGGGAACTATAAATCAAAATAAATCCGCGACAAACTCCGAAAAGGTAGTTTCATTTATAACTTCTAGTTTTATTACACATACATGTTGGTACATAATATGTACAATGTACATCTCTGATCTCTTGTCGATAAGCGAAAGCTGACATACCTATTCGATTCTTAGACGAAAGCCAGCAGCAGGTAGTGTGATTACAACTTTTTATTTTAATCTAAGTAGTTAAGTTAGCAATTAGCGTTTAAATCTATCCTTACATCTATTTTTCAAAATCGGAATTAGCACTTGGACAATATTTTGTTGAAAAATATATGAGCTTTCAATCAGAAAGCTTAAATTATTTATGTTATAAAATTTTAACTCAGCCGAATCTATGCATTAAATAATTTTTAGAAAATCTTATTGAAATAGTAATTATTAATAATACAGGGGCCAAATCATAGTTTTAAGATTTTTTGTCTGTCTGTCTGTCTGTCTGTGATCGCATCATTTGAAAACCACTGGATAGATGTTGGGATGATGATAGCTGGCTATCCGAGTCAATATAGGACACTTTTTACTGCGGGAAAATATTTAATTTCTGAGGAATCTATACAAATTGTTAAAGGGCATCTAGGGAACGCACCCGAGCAAAACAAGGATGAGGCACTTGTTTCTTATAAAAGTCCCAAAGTAGCAAATAGCATTGCTCACTAACACCTTACCGTTACGTCTATGTAATTGATACCCTCAATCACTATCGTACCTACTGAAAACTAAGAAGAGTTGCAGCCTTTAGGAAAATATGATGTATCTTCCTCCACGTAAATAAAATTGAAGTGTCCGTCTGAATCAATATAGCTCTTTACTAAATGCATGTTATGTATATACGGTAGGTAATTAAACATAAACGAAATTTTTACAATTTTATCTGTTTGTCTGTTTGTTCCCTCTACTCTCAGAAACGGCTGATATTTACGGGACTGGACTTTCACTGACATGACATAGCTCATATTATAAGGAGTAACTTAATTTTATTTTAGAAAAAATAATTAGTTCCGTACGAAACAAAACTTTGTTACGAGGGTTAGTCGCATGTCTTAAATTATTTTTAACAAAAAAACAAAAACCGACTTCCAAACTTAATAAATCTAAACTAAAAAGTAGAAAATAATACTTTTAAGGACTTTGTTAATTTTGGAGTCGGTGCCAGCCAGGTATTTTGATTATGTTTACAAATTGATAGATTAATCAAATATGTATCTATTTAGGGTTATTTTGCTTTGGTTGGCACCGACTTCAAAATTAACAAAGTCCTTAAAAGTATTATTTTCTACTTTTTAGTTTAGATTTATTAAGTTTGGAAGTCGGTTTTTGTTTTTTTGTTAAAAATAATTTATTTTAAAATTTTAGCGGAAAGTAGATACGTATTGTGTTAATGACTATAAAAATTTACCTTCTATTATGAGGTAAACCTAATAGCCTGAAAGTATACAACCATCGGTCCATAATTGCGTGTTATATTAAAAGAATTTTCTTCAAACTGCTAACCGTTGAGGAGTTGTACCTTCCATCATCAGTTATGGTACGTGACTCAAATATCCATATAGCCTATAAAAGATTCGGCCGAGCATTGTTAATTTGCTCCTAAAAATTGAAGAGTTCCGATACTTTGTCATGGATCCCATCATCAGAACCTTACCAAACTCTCATCAAACTACCCTTGAAGTATATCCTTTCCATTAAAAAAAGAATTATCGAAATCGGTTGGCGTGATATTGAGTTATTCGTCCATTTGTCGCGCAAATACTTAATGCAAATTTAAGACTTTTATGGTTTTCTCATGGATGCCATTGTCAGAACTGGAAAATATTAAAATGGGACCACATGGGAAGCACTACCTTTCAAATAAAAAAAGAATCATCAAAATCGGTTCACCCAGTTCAAAGTTATGAGCTAACAAACATAAAAAAAAAAAAAAAAAAAAAAAAAAAATACAGACGAATTGATAACCTCCTCCTTTTGGAAGTCGGTTGATAAAACTCATTTAAGTTATTATTTAGTAAATTTATTTTGATTTTTTGCTCTACGATTCATCAAAATACAGTACTTAAGTATATGTTTACAAATTAATATGTGCTGGAAAAAAGTATTAAAACAGAATATTATATTATCTATGATAATTATTAATAAATTCCTTTTACAGTTATATAAAAGTAACCGATACATTTAATTGCTGCGATAAAATATTCTAAGAATAGGTGCAGCTTTCATTCTACGAACCGTGATTTCTAACGCACCCCGACTTTTACTGGGAAATGGCGCCAAATGCGGGGTACAACAGATAATAATCTAAATATATTTTTTTATTTAATGATGTTGTTCTAAGAATACTGTTGGTCAGCATTTTATTTTATGAAGCAAAGTATGAGTGAAATATAAATAAGCTTAGGTATATTAATAGATAGATAACAAAATAAGTAGAATAAATTTAATTTGAAAGGTGTAGAATAAGCATTTTAAGTTCAAATAGCTTATAATTATATACAACATTGAATATTAAATCTAAAAGATACAGACTAAATAATTTATTACTAAGTAATACATTTTAACGTACGTATTGATGTGTATTATGAGCGTTATTTATGAATTTGATACTTCAAAGCGGGTTTACTATTCCTAATGAACGCTCGCGAAATTGTTCGTATATCGTGTACCAAATACCACATTATATAAGGTATTTCGTTGGAATAAATGTAGAACTTTGCGGTTAAAACGCGATGATTAACAACGGCTAGAGTTACCTTATAACGTTACATAGGATACAGATAAAGGTATAGTGTTACAGAGTGTTTTTGAAATTGAAAATAGGAAGGCGTTTGTAATTTGAAATTTTAGTAGCTTTATGTTATTCAAGATATTATGTCGGTTTTCCTTTCGTGAAAAAAAAATATCACGTACTAACCTGCTCGCGTATAGAACCAAGTGAAGCGGGTTCAAATAGCGCCTAGTGCGGCTAGCACTTCTGAGATTTCTTGTACGAAACATTTACAAAATTAGTACAATGCTATAATACTACGGTGAAAGAAAACAGCCCGATTTGTGAGTTAACCTACATGCCTGAGAGAATTTAATTAGTTTTTAAGAGTCGTGTGAAGTCCATCACCCCACACATGGCCAATTTGGTCCCACATAGAGAAGGCCCGTGCCCAGCAGTGTAACTTTATAAAGGGTTGAGCTTAGTGAATACACTAGGTATTTGTTTTTTGTTTTCTAGCGATATTAAAAAGTCACTTGCAATTTATTATTTATCATATTGGTATAATCAGATAAGTAAAGAATGTAATTACAAACATTATGTCTACTTAGGATAAATTACGAATATAACTCTGACAGTTATCAGTGACAGTGATTTGATTTGATTAAACAAAGATTTTTCCAAATCCGATCAGTAATCTTAGAGTAATCGGTGAAAATACATTAAAAAAAGATTGCGACTAATTGAAATCTCCTCCTTTTTTGAAGTCGGTTAATAACAGGGAAAATTTAGATACGAAAATACTTATGTTACTAATTCAAAAATATTTTAACGATATAAATTATAAAGCAATAATTCAAATGAAATAATGACGCGAGAAAGGCTCAAATGTCTAACAAATCCGATCGGCGATCGTTAGTCCGCCACAGGATATTAATAAGGCCGATAACGAGATATCATTGTTTTTATTTGTAAACGAGCTCTAGTAATGAATGAATGCCTATCGCGTTACCGAGCTGGGCTTTGTAAAAAATTTAAGCTACATTGCTATGTTTTTGTAATATATTAATTTGGAAATATAGTTTCTCCGAAATTATTTATTACGGAAAATTTTAAATAATTTTTAAAATAAAACATTGGCCCAACATTTGCAGGACGTTTAAACTTTAAAGGCCTTTAAACGTACTGCAAACGCTGGGCCATGAGTGTCTCTACTTACGAGGAGAATCAGGACATATTCTACCACGCGGGCCAAATGTGTGCGAACTATACGTATACAAGATTAAAATTTAAGACAAAAAGTAAAAATGATCAAGAATAAGTCAATATCAAGTCTGATTTCCCGTTGTCTCTTGCATAAATTCTTCTTGGGTATTTCATTTGCAATGTGCTGTTACTAAAATAAATATTAATGTTAAAAAACTTGGTAATAGGTATAATTTACTTACTTTTTACTAATTATTTTACAGATGAATGTTCCTGGTGCAATAAGAACATCACTAGTGAGAGTGGAGCGCTACAGCAAGGGGGAGCTGTGTTTTGTTCTGAATTATGCTTCAGTCAATCGAGAAGAGCAAATTTTAAACGCGCTAAGACTTGCGATTGGTGCCGGCACGTGCGACATACTGTTGCTTATGTCGATTTTCAGGTAACTATATAGTAAGAAACTACTAATAGTAACTAAGTATATTAAAAATACTGTCGGAAAAATTAAGTTTTTTCATATAGAATTAATTGAAATCTATAATAATTAACGTAATCTATGTTTACATGTTTTCAGGATGGTGCAACGCAACTCCAGTTCTGTTCAGACAAATGTCTCAACCAGTACAAAATGCACATTTTCTGTAGAGAAACACAAGCGCACCTCGATCTCAACCCTCATTTGGTCAACGCTTCATCTTCATCAAATCTAATAACACCAGATCTTTGGCTAAAAAACTGCAAGAGTAGATCAGTGTCACCAGCATCTGAGCGCTCCGTATCTCCAAATATAGAGAAAACTCAAAGTAATGATAAAACAGAAACACCTGTAAGTCAAAGAAAATCGCCACTTCCATTAATAACAATAGCTCCGCCCGCAAAATTAATGAATCCAAAACATGCCGAGGAAAGACCGATTCAAAAGTCACCGGAAGCAAAAAAAGATATGAGGAACACAAAAATGAATTTGCGAAAGCGCCGAGCGTCTAAATGTTCAGCGACAGTGACGTCGCAAACAGTTCGACATAACTCCACTCCTAAAGCGCAAGATATTAAAATGCGAAGTCCATCTATAGATGCATCGTCCCCTGCTTCTTCTATCACTGTGGGAAATAATATCATACATTCACCACCAAACCCTATGAACCATCCAATCCCACCTCCATTTCAAACTCCCATGTTTGGAATGCCTCCACCGGTATTCTTAGAGAGCAGTCACATGAACGATCATAGGCATCCCATGTTTGCACCTAGACCGTTCTTACCACCAGGTATGATACCGCAAGAAAGACCTAGGTTATTCCCCCCATTAACCTATCCCCCATTAGGTCAAGCTCCCCCAGTTACAGTTTTAGTTCCCTATCCAGTAATATTGCCTATACCGTTACCCATTCCTATACCAATACCACTTACGTCGTTCATCCAAGCACACCGTGCTAGTAAAGTGAAAACAGAAGCAAGCAACGACGACAATGAAGGTCCCCTAGATTTTACAATGAATGGCGATAAAAAGAAAACTGACGAAAGCATCAATGACACAAACAATGAAACATTGGACGTAGGGGATAAAACTAATGATCGAAGTAGCGATTTTAATGAAAGAATAGATGATGTATCAAATGAGTCCATTGAAACGAATCCGGAGCAAACTTTGCCAAAATTTAAAATAACTCGATTAGGTAACAAAATGGCGAAAATTGTGACAAAACCCCGCGAATCACCGGAATCATCGAGGCCATTAAGGAAACGACGGAGATTAGTCGAAGCTACAGAAGACGATTCACTCATTCCTAAATCAAGGAAAATTGTACAAGTGTAAATATTTAAATTTAATTCAACTTTCACCTATGTATAAAATACAAATAATAAGGTCAACACGCAGCATTAACATTTTTCATGAAGTACATAATATATATCGAATGCAATTCTTCAAACAATCATTTACGCACATAAAGTTATACACCTACGTACAAATAGGTTACTGCTACTACGTATTTATTTTAATTAAAATTTTAAGATTAATAATAATTAAAAATTATAAAATTGTAGAATTGATATCAGAGACTAAATACTTTTTAAAATATGTTTTAAAACAAATGCTTTCCATCTGTGTAAAAATAAGGTGCAATAGATAACCAAACTTTTAATAAATGTAATTTAAGATTTTCCCACATCCATTTGGGCAACACTGTGGGAATTTTTTTTAATAATAATAATAATCTTTCATACATATCATAAGCATTAGAATTCGAATGAAGTTCATTATTTTCAAGCAACTAGTCCTAGATGTAAGGTAATCTCATTAAATTAATTAGAAACACTGTAAATGTGATATTAGTAACATTATTCTATTAAATAAAGTTTTAAGATAAAAAGTTTTCTTCATTTTAGGTATTATTGTGGTTTTTCCCTAAAAGAAATTGACAAATGTATTTTTTTTGTAGATTTCTTTGTTATTGTGAGTTTTTCAAAATGCAATTTATTTTGAATATAATACCTTATTAAATATATAATGTTAAGGATAATTTCCTCAGTATTTATTTCGTCGATATAAAAATGAAATACGATTATTCAAAATTTTTGTCTATCTGTTAACCTTAACACGCCACCTGACAGATTTAAATGCCTTTTGCAAGGACGTACCTATTTCGGTCTTAAATCTTTAAGATCCTATAAAAACTGAATCCTGTTAAAAGCAGTCAAAAATCAAAAAAGGAAACTTACTAAACACTGGCTTTAATAATATTCATAATATTTTGAATTCAATACATATATGTATTGTGAGTTTTATGAGCTTTCATTTCATCAATTTATTTTATAAATAGAAATAGAAGAAATATAAAAATGGTTTATGTAGGTTCAGAAATAGTCTATTAGAATTTAGAAAAGAATTCGGTTTTAAAGCAACTTTTATTTATAAAATAACATAATAGATTAACGCCATCTATCGTTAATTTAAGCAAACAAAAATAGCTCGAAACTCTGGGAGTGGGCTGCCTTAGTTAGTACCATAGAGTATATTGCTATTTGCTACATATATAAAGTTAGTACTGCTCAAATAAATGTATTCAAGAAAAACAAAGAAATAAACGCGTTTCATTTTTATTTCGCGAGCAGGTACAATAATAGTGGTTTGAGCTTAAACGTTATTTCTCAATAATTTAATCAAAATGTTATGATAAAACTGATGAAAACTATTCCTTCCTAATTAATTTATAAAATTCTGAGGATAACAATACCCAAAATTGTCAAACAAACTAATAGTATAATATAAATATATAATATATATAAATATAAAACAGTACTTTGCTTAAGTGCCCATTTTTTTTGCAAAAGATTTTATATACAATCAGTCCTTTTAAGAATTCCGCTGCTGGGAGATCAGGCCATAGTCCACCACGCTGGTCGAGCCCGGATAACGGATTCCACATATTGTCTTTCGAGAACTTGCTAGACATGAAAGTTTCCTCACCATGTTTTCCTTTACAGTAAGATTTGTGTGTAATTATTTGTGTAATTACTATAGATACAGTGCGATATACACTATTATACGTACTTTCTCGTTCGTTTAATTTCTATTAGGAATCAGCATTCATGGCTGCTGATCCTGACATGCTTGCGGATTCAAATCGTATAGTATCATAGAGTAAATTGCTACATACATAAATGTAGTATTATGTGATCTGGGACTGTATTCAAATTCAGGTGTCGGTTCATCGAAATTGTAAGTAGTTGAGTGTGAGGGTTGGAAAGTGCATTTATGTAAAATAATTATTAATTATTTTAGGCTTTGTTTAACAATCTGCTTTATGTATCTGTATTCTGTAGGGTAAGCAAACTATACAGGTTGTTTAAATGTAATTACTTAATTTAATAATGTAGTACAGTCATCTCTAATGATAATTTAATATACTTCTATTAAAAAGCGTTCCAGAAATAAAAGCCCATGAGGATTATGTATGATAATGCAATCTTCATATATCCATCCATTCAAGGGTATCGAAAATCGATATAAGGCATCATACTCCGAATAATGAAAAAATCAAGTAATTCGGTTTGATCTTTTCTTTACATATTCTCAATATAATATATAATGATAAAAAAATATAATGTAATAGTAAAGTAGTAAAAAAACACATCTAATATTCGGTAATTGTGAGACGTCGAACTTTGATGTGGCAGTTTGAACATTGAGACAGTATTACACACAGCGCCATCTAGTTCCGTGGTAAGCTACGAGACTTTAGTAGCGGATACCCAGATGATTGATACACTACACATAATATATATATACTTTATATACATACATACTGCATACATATTATAAATACAAACATCCACGACTGGTACGAATATTCGTGCTGGACAAATGAATGGCCCCAGTAGGACTCGATCCAGCGACCGCTTGTTCAGTAAGTAGGGTCACTATACAGACCTATATTCATTGATATACTAGGAAAAAAGGTGTAGATAAGTCATACGCGCTCAAAAAGTGGCACACTAAAACTAGGCTATTGGCCTACCAACGCGTTGACGACGCACTGTCGAGAATTATATTTGTCTCTTTTTCACTGGCGATACTTGAATCATGCCATCCTATTTTGACGACTAATCGTAATGTAGTGTGTTATTGCAATATTTTTAGTTATTCTGTATTCATGTGTGCGTTAGTGTGCCGTTTTTGAAGATAGAATGTCGTTTAGGTAACGTATCTACACCTTTTTACTTATAATATCATTGCCTATATTATTATACTCTTTGTTTACAAGTGAAGCGGAATTCGTTTTAGCACTACACCTGCGAAAATATTATTTGTAGGTAAACATATCATGTATGTGATTCATATTCATTTATAATGACTCGATCTGCATGCATTATTTTATACATTACTCACTTGTATATAGGATTTATCAATGATATTGGATTTACTATGTTACATGTAACTTGTAAAGAGATTTTATCAGCTCTAGACTCGATTTATTTTTTTACAAGTTTATTTAATTAAATATGAAAAGCTATTTCGTTATTTTAATTAGCAAATTAAAAAAAGGTTTCACTTTAGCTATTTTGATCAAACAAAGTATATATATAAACAAAACTAGGCATATTCTCTAGCATAAGCTTGTGTCAGTAATTTTGGCCAATTATTTTAAGGTGTTGCCAGTAAATATAATATTAAAAATACAAAATAAACTAAGAGAGGCACTTATTTAAAGAAATATTATATTCCCATTATATAAAATGATAATTAAGCAGAAATACTAAATTAATAAACATAATTAAATCAATTCTTACACAATATAATAAAATATAGGTACATCAAAATTTAGTGGGTTGGGAAATCAAAGAAAATTCCAATCTTATAGGCTTTTAATGTCTTCAAAAACGTTGCTTTAAATCATTTATGGAATATAGTCATTGCTATAATGTTTAACAAATTCTCATAGCGTCTAACAGCTTGGCCACAAGATAGTTCAGTATATGTTTCAGTGGCGGTGTTCTTTATTGAGTTACCTACTTAATAATGACTTTAAAAAACAAGCCTTTTAAATTTCTAAAAAACTTTAACAGATGGAAAACAATGGCACAACTAAATTTTAATAACTTTGTTATGAAAGAATAATTGATTCTGAAAGACAAGATTTCTAACATAACATAAGGTTCTGTGATTCCATGCCTTTTTTCATGTTTGTGTTTATCCTTAGTTAATAAATTATATCCTTATCTATTACCACCACTGATGTAAATCCTTATATATTATGTATGAGCTTCATGCACCATTATTGTGATCACAAATAAATTAAAGCATTAGTATTAAATAACAATTCAAAGGCAATATTGGCATCAATAAAACTATTACATACATTGTATTTGTAAATTTTTTGAAAATTCAGACGATATAAAACTAAATACTTGAATCAGTCATTCAATGATGGGGAAACTGAAATATTAATAAAAATATTTTAAGTAAATGCATAAACAGATGAGTGATGGCTTATTTCATTTTATCTATTATTATAGAAATTATTTGTTTCAGATATTGCATCAGTACTATGAATGGAAGGTTCTCTTGGCATTCTTGATGATCATTTGAAGCCTATTTGTGGTGTATAATATGGTTTTCAATGATACAGCTTTTTACTTTTTAGTATTATATAAGTCCCAAAGAGTAATAGCTCCATCAAGGCCACCTACTGCCATAATATTCGCATTCCAATATGAAACTTTTTGAGTTGAATAGACAACATCTTGGATTGCTTGTCGGTGCTCAGTAAGTACTACCAATTGCCTCAGAGAGAACCAGGAAAATATGCGGATATGGCCATCCCAGCCACCAGACGCAAAGACTCTTCCATCATTTCTGGTACAAACTCTATTTATTCCAGGATTTTTTATATTTATATCAAGTTTGTGGGCCAAGCTTAAGTCTTTTTTGCTTATATTAAATATTTGTATCACATCTGAGGCATTGCCGATCATGCCTCTTTGTTGTTCCACATGGAAATCTACTGACATCGGACATTCTTTAGTTTGCAATTTACTGATGCATTGACTAGTGTTGAGATCCCATAATAGCAGCCATCCTGCCTCATAGCCCACCAGAAGGCAAGGCTGGTCATCAGAAAGTTCAATATACTTTATACACATTGGATCCCCAAGCTTAGGGTTTTCAGGTTTAAGGCAACCAAGTTTTTCTCCAGAAAAGTTATAAATGTATATTTTTGATTCTGTGTCAGGTACAAAGAGTGTTTCGAGTTTTGTGTTGGCATCAAAACGACAAAATCCTGGATAATCGATGTCTATGGTGTGTTCTTCTTTATAGCCACTATTTGTCAAGACGAAAATTTTGAACTTACCCCCTTTTTCTTGGGTTATCATATGGCTGTTTGTGTGAATGAGATGAAGGATGGGAGCTTGACCAACTTTGATTTTTTGCTGGACCCGGTTAGTCTGAAACAACATTTACATTTTATGAAGTATAATTTTGTGAAAATGTAATGTTGGTGTAATTTATAAATCATATAATTATTCTCTTTATAAATTATATAGGTAAAGGTTTAAAAAAGATGCATTCAATCTATATCATTGTTTGCATAGTAACAAAACTACTATTTTTCTAGGTCACAAAATGAGGGTAGTAAACAAAGAAAGACGCAGTTTATCGAAGCCGTATGCATGAGTAAGAACTTTGACGTAGCAGTATATTAAAATGGAATTATTATACTTAGAATAACTGAGCTCACCTGAAGGTTGTATGCATAAACATATCCATTTTTCGAACCGGCTAGTAACCTCTCGAGTCCTCCCGGTAGAAAGCTGAACGCCAAGGAATAGACTGGCGAATTGTCGACGTTTCGAATCGTATAAACCGGGTCAGGTGGTAGCAAAGCCATTTCTGGTCAAGCTCGAACCAAAATATGTAATCGGAATAGAAAAATAAAATATTAATCAAATTAATCAAGCCATCAGAAACTGAACCACAACTACGCACAACACAAAACTGACACAAAAACAAGAAAGTTTACATATTATACGTCACTGACGTAATGCTGCGTTCATTAAATATACTTACCATCAATTATACAAAATAAAATTTGAGCCTAATAATTTTATTTATTTAACTATTAATAAACAAGCTAATAACATGAATAAAAATAAAGTAAGTAGGGGAAGTGACCCAAATATTGGCACTTTAAGACATGGCTATTAATCAAATGAATGTAGAATTGTCTTTAAACTATTTATGTCGATGTTTATTATGTTCTAGTATTTCCAATATAATCTACTTTTAAGATCATACGCTAAAACAAATCTATTTTGTCGTATAAAATAAAAAAATAAGATTGTGTATTTTTTTTGGAAAAACCAATTATTGGCACCTATAATCCTAATCATTGACACAGTTAATGCTAATTATTGGCACTTCTAATTCGTTTACTAATTCTACTTTGTCTTTAAATATAACTATCGTTATTTTCGTAAATTATAATTTAATTTGTAAGTAGGTTATATACAAGGAATAGTTCTCTTAAAACAGTTAAAAAATAGGTTCTTTCTCAAAGCTCAGCTCATCCATCTCTAACAGATTTTTACATTTCATCATCGTTTGAATCTGCAAGCATTTTAAAAATTTCTGATGCACTGTAGGCTTTTCTAACTACCCTTCTTAAAGTAGAAGGCACAACATCATCATCCTGTTTCGTACACATTTTCTTCTTCATTTGATTCTAGCTCTACTACTTTTTCGACATTTTCAAAAACATTATCTTTTTCCGCTTCTTGAATATTTAGTAAGTTTTTCTTTACATCATGTGCATTACTTCTTTTTCTCTTCCCTTTGCCCTTACCAGCTGTGTTTTGTGTTTTGTTTGTCTGTGTAAGTATTTTTTTCTTCTCATTCTAATTTTCTTTTTTTAACACCTTCTTCTTTTAACTCTTTTGCCTTTTTCTTTTCTGTGTTGGATCTGGGTACCTGAAACTCTCTTGCAGCTTGTTTCTTGCTCATTCCAAATTTGACTGCATTTAAGGCCTTTTTTAAATTCTCATCATCATATTTCATTCTCTTTTCTTTAGGCTTCGCTTTACTTTTGGTCTTCATTTTCGTCTTTATTCGTATATATGTAATAAACCATTTATTGGCATATTATCGACCCAATTATTGGCGTAGTGTCCATAATGGGTATTAGACTCATTGGCACTGTGCCAATTATAGGATAACCAAATAATTTATTGTTATTCATTCAGAGGAAATGTAAAGTTAATAATGTTAAAAGGTAATGAATAAAAAAGAACGGGAATAAAATATTTATAAAACGACTAATTATTGGCATAGTGTGCCAAGAATGGGACTATGAGCTATTTGGCATCCAGTAATTGGCACCCCCGATTAATAGCGAAAACATAACTTTTTATCACTTAAAATCGTTACCATACTATGCTTTAAGCATCATACAATATTAAGCAAGTACACTCATTTGGTCTCTAATTAAACGAGCATAATTAGAAATGTATAATCAAATTGACTTACCTTATGAAAACAATAACAAAATCGGTTTTCATTCACAGCGATTTTTTAAGCGGCTACTTTTGAATGAAGTACAACGGCATCAAAGATTCAGTGTTGGCAATTTAATAATGCAATATTACTACTAAAATATTGTTGTTGTTAACATTATCTTGGGCCAAAAGGAACCTTATTATTATAGTTTAAATGCACAAGTGCCAATAATTGGGTGAATGCCAACATTTGGGTCGTTTACCCTATTTGTAAAATGATTTTATTATAGAATTAAAACCATCTTTATTTAGTCTGTATAAATTGTTAATTTATTTCTGACAACATTGGCTAAGTTTGTCAGACGACCGTCATCCGCAGCGACAGTCGTCGCATTCGACAGTTCTCAAAATTATTGTGAAGCTTCAGCTTTGTAGTGTTTTACAAATTTATGAAGTTTTGAATGAGAAATTATCGAAGTACCTAATAATGGGTGCCATATGTAAATTAAGAATGCTAATTTAACCGTCAAAATCACAAATGGCTGCGGAGACCTTCCTTAAAACGAATAAGTATTCGAAATATACATCGTATAGGAAAATTCTGTATCATAGGTTCTTCGTCGGTCTGCTATTGTTTATCGTAGTGTCTTTAGTGTTGATAGTGATATGTAATGTTTTTGTGGGAAGTGCACCTCGAGTGGAGTTTCACGAATCTATTAACTTGGATGTCATAAGATTTCCTATTCAGACGCTCAAAAGCGAATCTCGTACATCAGAGCAGCGCGCCACAAACTGTAGTTATTGGCTTTGTTTTAATGTATACAAATGTGGGAGAGGAGGTCATGACAAGATAACGATTTATATCTATCCACTGAAAGAGTACAGAACAGAAGATGGGATAGCAATTTCCCAATTTTCTAGAGAATTTTACGAAATCTTGCTTACAATTAAAAATAGTAAATATTATACAGCAAATCCAGACGACGCTTGCTTATTAGTACCTAGTATAGATACACTGAATCAGAACAGTTTTTCTACTAAACATGTTGCACAAGCTCTCCAATCTCTTGAATAGTAAGTAAATATTATAATTTATTTAATATAAAAAGCTTAAGGTCATTTTATTCCTTTAAAAGCATATAATGAAATAAAAACAAATAAAAATAATATTAAATATTATTTGAATTAAATATAAGATTATTAATAAATAATAAAAATGAATCTACTAAAATATAGACAGTATTACCTTATAGATAGCCACAATAAATAATTCTTTTTTCAGCTGGAACAATGGAGAAAATCATCTTATATTTAATATGTTGGCTGGAACACCACCAAATTACAACTCAGTTATCGACCTTAACACAAGCAAAGCAATTATAGCTGGTGCAGGGTTCAACACATGGACTTTTAGATATGGTTTTGATATCTCTATACCACTGTACAGTCCGATAGCTGAAAAAATAGACCAATCTCAGCCCAAACAAAAAAACTATATGATAATTTCTACTCAATATAATATTCCTGAAGACTATTTATCAGAACTACAAAGTATAGCATCATCATCGAATGACTTATTATTGTTAGATAGATGTAAGTCAGAAAACACAGATTTAACAAAACGGTGTGAATATACAACAGGAAAAGTATTTGATTATCCCGAAATTTTAAAGGAGGGTATGTTTTGTTTGATTGTGAGAAGTGCGAGATTAGCTCAACCTATATTGATGGATATTATTGCATCGCAATGTATACCTATAATAATTGCTGACACTATAGTAATGCCTTTTAATTCTCATGTAGACTGGAATAGAATTGCATTGTTCGTACCTGAGGAGAATATTAAAAGCTTATTGAAAATTGTCCACTCTGTCAGCAAAGAGAGACGGGGAGAGTTATATTGGCAGCTAAGATGGGTGTATGAAAAATATTTTTCTAGTATAGAGAAAATTACTTTAACAACTTTAGAAATATTGAATGAGAAGGTATTTCCGTTGGCAGCTCGGATGTATGAAGATTGGAATATGCCTGAACATTTGGTAAGTTCTTTATCGGTTATTTTATTTATTCATGAAGATAAAATCAATTTATTTACTAATTCATGTTAATTTACAATAATATATGTACTTAATTTAGATTTATTATTAATTACAATTTAACTAGCAATCTAAACATGATAAAAAAATTGGCGTATAATGTATCTCAGCCTTGCTTTGCTTGGGGTTGACCCTTGAGACAAACAGATAAATTTATTAAATGGCAACAGTACATTTTACTTGTATTGAAAAAAAAGCTTGTGTGCTATAATATACCTATATGTATCTCTGTTCCAAAAATCATTCGTATTCATTTAGCCATATTTAAGGGTTTGTACATTACTAAGGGACATTTTAATTAAGATCGTACGCGCTCAAGCAAAATCATTATCATAAAGTTATTGTTACGACGAAGCTCGACGACATCGATGCACTTAACATACGATGTATTAATAATAATAATAATAATTAGTAGGCTGTTGGCAGTTTCGGGAGACCAAAATGTGTCAAGTTACACCATTAATTTTAGTTTCAATTAACGAAATAACGACATTTGAGAGTTATCTTGGCAAGTTTCTCCAGAACATTACAAATAAAATCTGGAACAAAATCCTTTAAGCAATTCACTCGAAGGCCTAATCTTAACGAGTTACGAGGCAAAGTTATTTTAGTATTATTTCGAGTACTCTAATTATAATGTGGTTTTAAAAAGATAAACTCTCGACTCGGTTGGAAAATTTGCTTCCACGAATTATGTTACGTTACTTTGTAGGACTTTTACAGTAGGATATTCTGTTGTCTCCTTATTTTCTTAGAACATTAGTTAATAAAATGTATTTCGTCTCCATTTCTTTTAATATAATTCTAACTTAGACAAATCTGTACCTTAAATATTTTTTGGGGAATCTTATTGAAACAGTCATTGTTACTGATACAGAGGCGATATCTATAGTTTCAATAATTTTTCTCTACTTGTCTTTTACCACATCACGAGAAAACTACTGGAGTCTGGACAAATTTTGATGGGTATTATAATAGCTGTTTATTCGAGTCCACGTATAGGATACTTTTTATTGCTGAAAAATATCTGATCTCTTAGAAATCCAAACTAACAGTCAAAATGACTATAGACGATCCGAAGCAAAGCGAGGCTGATTCGCTAGTCAACTATATAAAATGAATTAAAAAGAGATATCACATATTTTCCAATAGCTAAGCAAATAATTCAAAGAAATTTCTATTTTTAACCCGCTTTTATTAACTTCACTAGCAACTTGCTAAATATGTAATCAGATCATAATCGATTTCAACCTACTTCTAATTGTCGTATCGATTTGAAATTTTGTAATGGGGTGAAAGGCTGATAATAATAAAATAATTGTATACAATGTAGCTGACATGATCTTGAAGCAAGGAGATCTTTTTAAGAGAAATAATTCTGTAATACTTTGTTTTCACTTAACTTTATTAGTTTACGCGATGCACGCCAATATAGCTTGATGTCGGTATGATTTTTTCTGTTATGTTCTACAATCATCTTCTTCTTTCAACGAATTAACTCAATGAATTACTATATACGTAAACCTTGATTATAAGTTACTCTTATCTATTGGCAAAAACTGCATAAAATCCGTTTAGTAGTTTTTGTAATTATCGTAAATACTCATTCACACTATATATTATCATATAATGGATAGTATATTAAATACTATCCATTGGTGCAAACAGCATGAAAATCGGTGCAGTAGTTTTTGATTTTATCGCGAACAGACAGACAGACGCGGCGGAGGATTATTTTATAATAATATTGTGATTTTACGAAAGCAACGACTGACATGTTTTATCTAAGCACAATGCCTTTCCCTCCGTAATGGCCTTATCTTTTAAGGCCGAGATTCGATGTCGGATTTGTGGAACGCTTTGCATGCTTAGACATCGGCGCTGGTATTGCAGTACTATTTCAGTGCATAATGTTCATTTATTAACTGACATCACTGCGAGAATCGTGACTCACATTTTAATATTTACACTTTTGATTAATTTAATAAACGCAAACTTCTAACTTCAAAGTTTTAAGCCTCGTCTGCCTATCTGTCTGTCTATTCGCGATAAACTCAAAAACTACTACACCGATTTTCATGCTGTTTTCACCAATGGATAGAGTTTTTCTCGAGGAAGGTTTTAGTTTATACCTAATTTGTCAAGTTTTTTATACATTTACTAGCGGAACCCGGGGCTTCGGTCGCGCTAAATCTAAAAAAATGCTAGTTAAAAATAACTATTCTCGCGAGAACTTCTCTAGCTATTACGCTGACATAAGGAGAAACATTAAAAATTTATCGCGTGCGCTGTCGACAAGGAACATTGTAGTATTGTGCATGTGAGCGGAGAAATTATGTGACATGTATACATACATACATATATCCAATCATTTGCACATCAATGTGCCTTTAATTAAAACTCGCGGTCCAATCGTGCAAAATCCGATCGCCTACTTTCTCTCTCCACGGAAATTCTTAATTGAGCATTATTTTTTTATCAACTTTCCTCGTTATTAAAGTTTTCACAATGTCCGGAAATAGGCGGGTTTTTATTTTTTTTACAAGATTAATAGTTGACCTCTGATCGATTACTTTTTGATTAAAAATTTATTCAATTATTCTGACGTTGAAATATAAAAAAAATCTCAGTCGACTTGACCCGTTTATGAAATTGCGACTGTATTTATTGTTACGTTTAAAAGCTATTGTAGTCGACGTACAATAATCTAGACCCGTAATGGTTGATTCGTTACAAGTGAACTCGTGGAACATATTTCTTGCAATAATCATCACATCTTAACCGACATACAGCAATTGTGTATTCGAATGGGAATTTTAAATATTTCACTATTGGAAATTTCAACTGCAACTCAGAATTCTGCTTCTATAAATTGCCAAATGGAAAGTAACTCAAAAAGGTTGAAGATAAATTCTAATATCAACCAATTCCATTAATTGAAAGTCGAAATATACCTAAGTTAAGTTTACCTAAGAGCTTCGTATTTGATCGATGCCCAGCAAATTCAATTGCATTAACCTTCGAAAGTCAACCGCCAATTTTCAACATCAGCACTAAAAAGTAGTTTAGACGTTAAAGAAACCCGAAAATGCAATAAAAATAACATTAGGTAGGTACATAGTGATTAGTGAATTTTTATCATTACATCAATAGGTGCACATAAATAAAACTGAACATATGTTTTTTATTTCAAATTAACAGCTATTCACTAAATGCATATTATGATAATTAGGTACATCAAAGTATCAATATTTAAATTTTTTCTCTATCTGTCTGTCTATTCGTTTCGGCTAATCTCTGAAACGGCTGGAGTCTGGACCGATTTTGGCGGGATTTTCACTCGCAGACCAGCTAATATTATAATGAGTAAGAGTAACTTGAGCTTTTTTATTTTATTAGATTTTTTTTTTAAAACTGTTTAATTTATTTTCACTTACGCCAAGCGAAGTAGGCAGGGTTTGCTTGTAATGTAATAATATCGTGCAGTGGAATTATAAGTTTACGAACTAGCAAAGTACTTTATCTCATATCCTAAGGTCGTGGCATGAAAACCTCATACGTTATATATTAGCTGCATATTTCATCGTATTTTAGTCGTATCTTCACAACTTCGCGTAGGTTAAGGAAGTTAGAGGATGAAAAATGATTTTATATATAACATTTTCGTGTTTAGTTTAGTCGAGACAGGTAGGTAATTGTTTTTTCTTTAATATTTGGTAGAAATGTCAGTCTTCATTTTCGTATGATGTTGGTTCTACTTTGACTTATATTATTACGTCAAGAATATGTTATTTCTAAATCTTCATTTTAGAAATAACGAAATTTTTTATATTATTTTCAAGTGAGTCAATAGCTTTACTAACCGCACCCAAGTATGTAGGCTTCACAATCATCATATACGGTCGCGTGTGGAGTTAGCTTGAACTCATAAAACCACTGTTACACTAGAGTAGTTCTTGCGGTTAAATATTTAAATTATTTACGCATTTGTATCGATTGTTCAGAAAAACAGCTTTAAATAGAACATTATTATAGTCAGTGTACTACTCTGAGTGTAGGAAGAATGATATAATATATTAATTGCATTTAAGTCTGGATGCTGGCTTACGTCAGATTTAACTTAACTAGATAGGAACTAATTAATTAATTTGTTTCATCAATTTCGATAAGTGAAACAAGTATATATATAGGATATTTCTATGATATCTAATCCCTACATTTTGAAATATTGTCTGAATCTAGACAATCTGTTTGTACCTACATATTATGTACAAATCTAAGTAACTGCTCCTAAAAACTGAATGCGTATTGAGCATTTTTTATCTCAGTATAAGGATAGAACACCCTTTTTTAACATTGGGACATGCATTAACGCATACCACCAGGTTGTTATGTGGGACTCATCGGCTTAAAATAAGAAAAATCGGATATAACCCCCTAAACGAGGGTATAGAAATTTATAACGAAAAGCTACGTCTTTTACAAATGTAGCACAGCAATCCTGTTGAGGGTCGCTAATAGATATATGATATACCTACTAGTAACATTGTACACTCAATGATTCCAAAAGCAAGAAGTTTGTATTGCTTAAAACTTGCGTATATATAGCGTGAAGTACGTACAAAAACAAACATACACTCAAATGGAGAACCTCATTAATAATAATAATAATAATCCTTTATTGCACACACACAGAGAGAGAGACAGAGAGAAAATAAAACACAAAGTGACAATGTACAAGAGGCGGCCTTATCGCTAAAGAGCGATCTCTTCCAGGCAACCTTTAGGTGTAGGATAGTACAAAACAGGAAGGGTGTGCTTTAAATAAGGAGATAAAAAAGAATATAACTACAAATACTAATGTAAAATACTATATGTGTACATACATACATACATACATACTAGTGATGTAACGAATGTTCGCATTCGCATTCGCGAATATTCGCATATTTCTTGACATTCGTATTCGCATTCGCATTCGTAAATTTTACGCGGATGTTTTGCGAATATGAACGTCGGAATAAAACGTATGTTAAGCTAGCAAGATCAATTGGGCAGAATCACTTCAAATTTTGCAGGAATTAAGTGCTCATTTAGTGCTGCAAAATTAAATTTTTCCAGCAGTAAAACTGCTTCTAAAACGCTAACAAGTACTTGGAAATCGAAAAATGAAAGCTATTGTCTATCGATGCCTCGAAAAGTAAGCGAGATATTGAAAAAAATAATCTTTCTTTTCGTCAAATCGCGGCCCACCGTTGTTTCATAAACATAAAAAATGTATATAAATTTATGTATTTTTCTTCAGGCCCTCTAGTGCAGGCCTAGTTAGTTGAGCACAAAATTAATGCTAGATTGATTTGATGCTGTGTTACGCGGTTAGCGTTTTAGACGCAGACAATGCTAGCTTCATTAAAAGGTAGCAGTTTTTTAATTTTTGATTAATCTACTGCAGCGTAAAATTTAATTTTGTAGCATTAAATTGTCACTAAATAAGCACTTAATTCTAAAAAAATTTAAGTGATACTGCCCAATTGACCTTGATAGCTTAACAGACAGACAGACTTTGGAAAAAGTAAATGAGATGTCAATAACGAAAAGGTAAATCAAACAATGAAATATTTTTTTCTTAATTAATATATATTAGAGAACCATAATATAATGATATTTTCTTATAATATTTATTGCAAAACCATAAAATTTCTAAATTAACAATGAGACTTTAATATTTGCTATTGGTTTGTGTTTATGTAAATAATAAACTTTTCACTATAATTTACCAAACAAACAATATTTAATGTTTAACATTCATCAAACTTAAATATATTCTTCTCCTATATTTTATTCAGTCTTTAGTAAACAATACAAAAAAGATAACCTTTATAAAATTTCTTTTAGACAAAAATATTTTGCTTGACATAATAATTACCAAACATGTTCAACTCTTAAAGTTGTGATATAGTTCTTACAAAATTTTACTTTCATTTTGGACTTTAAAAATGATCATCTTCTTTTATTAATTGAAAATAATGATATTTTCTTATAATATTTATTACAAAACCATTTACTTTCTAAGTAACGCAGTCATGCAATTATAATTATCAACTTTTATTAAATTGTAATGAGACACTCCACTTTAATATTTGGTATTGGTTTAGTACTGTAAATAATCAACTTTTCATTATAATTTTTCAAACATTATTTAATGTTTAACATTCATCAAACTAAAATATCTTCTTCTCTTATACTTTAATCAGTCTTCAATAAACAAAACAAAAAAGATAACCTCTATAAAATTTCTTTTAGACAAAAATATTAGCTTGACCTAATAATTAGCAAACATGTTCGACTCTTAAAGTTGTGTTTTAGTTCTTACAAAATTTTACTTTCATCCTAAATGAAAGTAAAATTTTGTAAGAACCAAAACACAACTTTAAGAATTGTCTTCATAATCTTTAAAAATAATTACTTAATTGTAAACAATAATATCAAAAAGATTATAAACCACCTATTCAACTTATGTGGGCAAAATGCTTAACATTTTACATATTTTTAACAAATTAATAATCATACTTTAGTAGAGGAATATTGTACTTCAAAAATAATAGCTTAGAAGCTTTTTCTCCTTCAAGTCTATTACGTTGAGGAGTATAAATAATCCCAGCACCACTAAACATCTGCTCACTAGGAACGCTTGTTGGTGGTGTGACCAAATACTGCCTCGCTATAGGAGACAGTAGTCCATATTTCTGTTTATTTAACTTCCACCAAGTAAGAGGGTCAACTTCATTTGTCACTCGTTTTTCAGCTAAATATTCCGTAATTGACTTTGTAATTAAAAGATAAGCAGGATTTTGGTAACCAATTAGAGGAATGTCATCTTCGTCTTCAATTTCACTGTCGTTCGTATCTATCAGTGAAGCCATCATGTCCCTCAAAGATAAATGTTTAAATTTGCCGGAATCATCGATTTCATCTGATCTGGCACGCTTCGAACTTGGACAACTACGAGAACTTGAAGATGCGTCTGCTTGACTATCTTCAAGTAACTCTAAAATGTGCTTTATGACACGTTCTTTAGTCAAGGTATTTTTGAAAAATTTCACTTTATATCTTGGATCAATGAAGGTTGCCGTTATAAATAATACTTCATTTTCTAAACTAGAAAATTTGCTAAGAAGCTCTTGTTTTAAAATGGCTGTCGTGTCACCAATCAGTTCATCGGTTGAATCAAAATCATTAAGAATTCTTTCTAAAGTGGTGATTAATGGAATTAATGATGATACAGAAACATCAGCCGCACTTAATTCTTTGGTCATTTCTTCGAATGGTCTTAATAAAGTAACTAGTTTTCCTATAAGCGTCCACTCTTCAGAAGTCAGTTGGGGAATTTTATTATTTGTAGATGCATAAAGACATAATGACTCTTTAAGTTGCAAAATTCTTTCAAGCATGTAAAAGGTACTATTCCATCTGGTAGTACACTCTTGTAAAATCTTAAGCGGGGTTTGATTAAGCCTATTCTGAATAGATTTTAGCTCATCTTGAGCTGTATTAGAGTGGTGAAAGTGTGTCGCCATCCTTTTGCATTTTGTTATTGCAGTTGCGACAGTTTCTTGAGCTTTGAGCCCTTCTTTTATGATATTTTGAATTTTGTGTGAAGCACAGTCGATATGCTGAATATTTAATAAAGAAACTCCTTTTTTCATATTAGATCCTGCATCCCGAACTAAACATTTTACTTTTTGTTTAGGTATTTCCCATGATGACAATAAGTCTTCTAGTTTACAAGCAATATTTTCTCCGGTATGGCGGCTCTCATTGAAAACGCTTGCCTTCAACACTATCATTTTCCTTTCAAAATCTTCAGTTATCCCATGACATGTCAAACTCAAAAGTGAGACCCCAGAACAAGAATCAGACCAAATATCACTAGTAAATGACATTTTTTCAAAGGATTTCAGCAATTGAAGGATTTTCTGCCTTACTTTGCCATATAATTCGTCGCAGATAAGAGAAGTAAAGTACTGACGAGACTTTAAATTATAGGACGGACATAAGTGTTTCACGAGTCTTATTAAACCAGTACTTTCGACAATACTAAATGGAAGATCTTCCAACACAATCATCTCGCTTACTAATTTATCAACTGCCAAAGACTTCACAGATTTATAATCCCACTTTTTCGTTTTATCCACACATTCTTGAATCGACATTTGTTTTACTTCAAATGGTGATACATTTTTCTGGGTAGAAGTCGCTCTACCCTGATCCTGTCTTTGTTTTTCGCATTTTTCTAATTCATAAAATTCTGTTTTATGCATTGATTTTAAGTGATTTCTTAAAGCCGTCGTAGATCTTCCTTTTCGTGAATAGTTATGGTTACATATCTTGCATTTAGCTCGTTCAGCATCACTAAGCGTAAAATAAGTCCATACTTCACTAGAAACTTTATTCATCTTAAAAAATCACTTAACAGTGTGGCGTTGCTGATATATTAGTAAACTTGCGTTAAGAGATTAGTAAGTATAAAGTTAACACACTCAAAATTCTCGTACATTTGTTAACGACAAGTTTGAAAATTGAAGTTCAATTATTTACTACACTACTAACAGTGTTGCCAACAGGCAACAACAAATAAGACCAATAAAAATATGCTAAACTGCCGTTAAAATTCTGCCAAAATAGTGCCAATTGCTGAGTATAAGAAATGCTAAAAATTTTGCGAACATTTTTAATGCCAAATAAAACATCATATAATTTTATATTGTTTATTAATTCAGAAAACAATGTTTTAATGGACTTTACTCTGTTTTTTAATCTCAGACTAAATTGACACATATAAATGTCAAATAATAATTTTGTTTTATTAGGTTCGTTTTATGTTATGTTCTTTATTCTGTGGCTTCCAGGCGTGCCATATTATTACGTTTTAAATAAGGACCTAGACACGCTGTTTGGCAAAAAAGCGCTTAAAAGCGCTTACCAGCGCTGAAAACAAACTACTGTTTTCGGCCAGGACACGTTTGATAACTTCAGTAGCGCTGACTCAATCCGCCATTTTGCTTATTTATTTCGTTTTTTGAAGTAGAGTTTATAAGTTGTTTAATTAATGTTTTGTGCAATTAGTTTCAAGTAATATAAATAATAATGTCAGTCTAAAAATATTTTCTTTAATATTAATACTTTACAAAGCAAGCTAACTTAGCGTCCTAGAGGAAAATAGCTATTTACCATTTGACAGCGCTTACCGCTTAGCGATCGCCATATTGCTTACAAGCGGCAGGGCTTGTAAGTAAATTTATGTATAGGTCCACTATCATTTTTGTTAGGTCACCTGTAGTTTTTTAATAAATAATTTTTAAATTTTGCAAAAAAAAAAATTGCAACTTAGCACCTTATTAAAACGGAAACAGATTAATCCATAGTATATATTTACTCTTTGGATTAATCGTTAGGTCAGTATTCTCTATAGTTTTTGCTTTTATATTATCCATTTATTTTTTTTATTAACAATTATAAATAATTCAAGTATCACTTTAGAAGTTAGAACCTAGAAATAAATGATTTAAAAATTTATTTTTTAATTATGACGTAGATAATTATTATTTTACTCAACTAAAAATATTATTGTCTTAATTTTGAAAAAATAAACACGAGTATTTTTTTTAAATCCAAAAAAAATTTTTTTTTCATAAAGTTAGGGAATTTTTAGAATGTCGGATGTCGGCTAACTTCAGGGTCATAAAAGCAAAAACTATAGAGACCAATACTGACCTACGATAAAGAATGTAGAAATATAAAGATTAATCAGTTTCCGTTTAAATGAGGTGTGCTAAGTTGCAATTTTTTTGCAAAATTTAAAAAATTATTAATTAAAAACTACAGGTGACCTAACGAAAATGATAGTGGACCTAAACAGACCGAACGTAGACCTATCGATTAAAGTCATTTTGATTTCAAAAATCTTTCGATGGGGAGCTAAAATTGTGCAGCTATGTAACTCGCGCGCTGAGGAAGCTGCCAAAATAAAATCATAGATAGCGCCAAATTCAAAAGTGAAATACTCGCATTCGCATTCGCATTCGCGAATATCGATGTGAGATGTTCGCATCCGCATTCGCATTCGCGAATGCCTAAAAATTTACATTCGTTACATCCATAATACATACATACATACATACATACATACATACATACATACATACATACATACATACATACATACATACATACAATAATATTACAGAAATAATAATAATATTTAAAAGTTTGTTTGTAAAAACTAATTAGAGACTTAAAAAGTGGTCCTTTAGAAGTTTTTTAAAAATCACTTGCGATTTCGCATTCCTAATAGTTTTGGAAGAGAGTTCATTCTCATTTTAGTCGGTTAATTCTTATAGCTTGGTACCAAAACAAAATACCCTTACTGTCTGTTGATGACATGAAGGGTTCACGTTCAATCATATTAGATACTTGTTTTTGTTTGTTATTTATTACGCTTGTGTATTATTATATAATTTTTATATTTGTTAATAATGTATATTTTGTTTATTATATTATTACTTATTTTACCAACTTTAAAATTTCACCTATAATACTCTATATTTAACCTACTGATTATAATATAGGTAATTCAGCTACCACCTTGATTTAAAATATTTTTACTACAATTGAAATATTATGTTATTTTAAATCATTAACGAATAGTACCTAGGTGTATAATTTTAATCAAAATAATGTCTGGCCATTAACGATACGTCTGGGAACACCTCTACGTGGATAAAATATAACGTAACTTCACTTTTTCTGAAGTAATAAAACGCCCAGGCTTTGTACCCAAAATCGAAGAATTTATAATCTTTTATTATAGCGTATCTCATCTAGTAACTTTCGTAGTAATTTGCTACTGCTAGCATCCAGGACTTCCTCAAAGCAATAGAGCTATTATATATTCATAGTTGATTGCGCTGGCCAAGTGCAAGTTGACGGACTTCACAAGTCCTTAGAAAACTGGTAAGGGTCTCTTACTCTAATGCTTCTAATATAGGTACTTGTAGTACATATAAAGATAATTTTATTAAAAAACAAGGGAAATATAATTTTAAACGTTTAGTTTTATTTTTTAGTCCACGATGGAGATATTTAATCTGATACTTCTCAAGTTCATGTCGAACGTAGTGATTTTATCTAGACAAAAGGAGATGCCCAAATCTAGCCCTACGAATGTGCACGCATGAGACTTATATCATAATTCTTATCATATTTTTTCATTTTTTAATTAATAAATATAATTTCATGGACACACTATCATATTAATAACATTTAAAAGAGTATTTTCGTTGAATCAATCATGACCGCCAATCGCCATATTGGTTCGCTGGCCAGCTAGCCCGCAGCCTGCTAGTTGTAGGGCAAACTCGCGTTGATGCTTGTCAAATATAGTATTTATCGATTTTTTGACAACAATCGATGTTTCGACAACAATCGATATTCATTCACATGAAGCAAAATAAATGACACTATGAATGTGTGTTTATATGATGTATGTTTTTATTAAAAAAAGACTAAAGCCTAATTATGTGTTTAATATTGTCTTGATTCAGTGATTAATTTCAAATACAAAAATGTTCTATTTGACGATTCTGGGGTTTAAAGTCGATTTTTCCATCAATCGATTTCAAATAGTCTTTTAGTTGTTATTTTTTCTGTTATTTTATCTGTTGAATGTTTACCTCAGCGGCTCAGGCAAAATTAAAAGCCGCCATATTAATAAAAAAATACATTTTGTTTATATATTAATTGACAATTCATATACAGGCAGAAATGTTATAAAACAATATTGCTGCAATTGCATAGTTGGGCGCAGAACAATTGGATACTGCGCCCATGTCATGACTATACTTTGGTACTTAAGCTGGGCAAGACCAGGCTCGTATCATCGACCCCCCTGCTCGTTTTTTAGATAGCATTTTTTAGTGATGGGTAACTAGCCAAAATCTCAATAACTTAGCTAGCCGGTTATTTGTGGTTAAATAACTAGCTATATAACCAGCTATTCAGCTATTTGGCTATTTGGGTAACTCACTAACCGACTGATAGTACGTTAGCTCCGCAGCCGCGACAACGTTCGAATCCCGCTACGGAACATATTATTATCGTTTTTTATTTTTTTATTTTATACTTCCTTGAAAAATACGTATTATTAAATTATTTTATTAAAAACTGTCAATCTAAAATCAATCTATCTTTAATCTACAGCGCCATCTATATTATATATGGGTAACGTCAGACCTAAACAACACACACCATTATACAAGTAAACTAAAAGTTTAACCATAGATGTCGCGCTACTTCATTTTTTTATTTCTAATGACGCAAAAAATAATTATTCCACCCTCAAATATTCTACTGACCCTTTTTTTATTACAATATTGCTATTAATTTTTAATATAATAATAAAAAATATATAAATAAATTATATAAATAAAATTTTAGAATCTGTGTATAATACTAGTGGGCGCTGTTCGTAAAAAAACAAATACTTTGTGTCAATGTTTTTTTATTCGTTTGCCTAATAAGGCAATTAATAAAAATAAATATATTTATATATTTATTATTATATTAAATTAATGGTAATGTCATAATAAAAAAAAGGGTCAGCAGAATATTTGAGGGTGGAAAATTCTTTTTCATATATCGCAATGAAATTAAAACAAATCAATAATAATAATTAAATAAGGCTGATTTCAATCATGTTTCTATAGAATATCTTAGACGAAAAGAATGTAATATTATTATATATTTGTCAGAAAATAGCAATGCACAAAAGAAATCCAAAAATAGAAAGTATGAAGGCATAAAAAAATAATGATAATACATATAAATAAGGAAAACACAAAAATCAAAACAATAAATTAAAAACAAATCAAAAATAATAAAATATTAAATAACTATAGACTATACAATACATATTATATGACATAAAAATGTACAGCCAAAATACAAGAAGCTAATGCTCAAAAGGTAACATAAATGAGATGTCAAATGACTTATGATATTGTCAATGTCAATTATTTATAATTGTTAATAAAAAAAATTAAATGGATAATATAAAAGCAAAAACTATAGAGACCGATACTGACCTAACGATAAAGAATGTAGAAATATAAAGATTAATCAGTTTCCGTTTCAATGAGGTGCTAATTTTTTTTTAAAGTAATAGTAAATTTAAAAAATTATTTATTAAAAAACCACAGGTGACCTACCAAAAATGATAAGAGACCTATACAGACCGAACGTGACCTATCGATTCAGGTCATTTTGATTTCAAAAATCCTTCGATGGGGTGCTAAAATTGTGCAGCTCACTTTTTGACTAGTATATAATAGTAATCTGTGAACTGTGCTCCATTTCGAATATCATCACAGAGTACATACTACATTGGTATTTGGTACACAAAAAAATAATTAATAATTGGGAATTTAATTGTTTTTATAATCGAACAATCACCAATAGTCGTCGAACAAACGATGATTGATCAAAATTAATTAATCTGAGCGATAAAAATAAAGATATCTAGTAAGGGTGTCCAGCTTAAGGGTGAACATTTGTTTAATTAATTATAAATAAATAAAAGACGAACTAACAATTTTTACATTCGAACATTGACGAACAAACGACGAACAGACAATTAAAAATAAAAAAAATCCGACAATCAAAACAAGTTGGGTCAACTTCAGTGAGCCCTGCTCGCTAGGCTAAATAGCTATTAGCTACGTCCGTCGCGTTGGCTATAGAGACGTTACGGCTACCTACCGGCTACTCGCTAGCTATAGCTACTAGCTACTAGACTAGTATAGTATTATGTTATCTATGCTACTAGCTAGTCAGCTATGCCATGCCTGCATGGAACGGCTGCATAACGTAGTGCTTATATGTAATCTGTGGCAGCTGTCCGCTATAGCTATTTGTATTTATCAGTATATTATCTATACTCTTTGGCTATTTAGCTAAATAGCTAGTTATCGTATTGACGAATATCATAGCCGTGGCTATTTTGAGAATAGCCGCTATTTAGCTAGTTAGTTAAATAGCTACCCATCTCTAGCATTTTTAGTGAAAATACAGAATAAATGATATCAATTAACTTTTGTTTTATTTATAAAAAGACATAATTTCTATTTTTTAGTTAGCTAATTAGTTATGTAACTTACCAATCGTCTGCTAGGTACGTATTCTAAGGTGCCAACATGCAATTTGGTTAAACTGTCTTTTTGGTATCAAATGAAAGAGGAAAAAATAATGTGATAGGTACTAGTAAAATATCTATTAACTGGAATGTAGTCATTCCAGTCGTTTCGTAATTGTAATTTAAAACCTTATTTTTGACAAGTAGTATAAATGGGGGTTAGCATCTTAAGCTGACAAAATAAAGGTTGTGTTATTTGGAATCATAAATTCTCAGTTGCAATCATACATTTAATATCATACTGATTCAATCTATGGTTGCAATCTAAAAATCTACTCATTTGACTTATAAGACTACTCGTTTAAAATATAGTGATAAAATAAAGAAATAGTTCTCATCTCCTAATCTACGTAACCTTCCTATAAATTGGTAGCGTTATATTTGAGGAATACATTTTCAGTATTCTAGGTGTAAGCCTCAAATCTAAATCCTTTGATACTTGTACCTACTTCAGTATTTGTCACCTACTGGCGGGAAATACCGCTGTCAAATCATAAAATTATAACCTCAAAATCCGATGCGTTTTTATCTTTTGTAAGTTCAAGGCTGTGTGGCGACTAATATATTATAATTTCGATAGCATAAATAATTATTGTAGAACCCAGAAAACACATTTTTAACTATTTCAGGCTCCGGGCAAAAATGTATGGATGAAAAACTATCTCCTTTCTAATATATAAGAAAAATTGTGTCACGATTCGTGATCGAACTCCTTCGAAATGGGTTGACCGATTTTTTTTTATTATAGGTTCATTTCTAAAAGGTCCTTAAGTATTTTTTATCTTCCTACCCCTATCCAATATTTTTTACTGCAAAATAACGTGTGCCGGGTCAGTTAGTTATAATATAGTAGTAAAATTTTAACTAAATCGTATCTATACGTTATATATTTTTTGAAAATCTTATTGAAATAGTCATTTTTATCGACTTATATCGGTATTTTGTCTGTCTGTTTGTCTAGGAACGCATCACGAGAAATCCAATAGACAGATTTTGATGAATTTTTTTGATTATAATTATAATCATGTGGTAATGATAGCTGGTTATCCAGGTCAACATGAATGTTCTAAATATTACGGGAAATTATCTAATTAAAACGACTCTTTGTTTATAATTATTATTAGCTTTGCTCTGTAATTGTATGTATTGTGATAAAAATATGTTAAATATGCTTCTCTTCATTATTTATACATGTCGCAGGGAAATGTGGATATTAGGGATTTCATGAAATCTCTAGGGATACCACGAATTTACGGAAGATGACGAATACTACGATACAAGTGGTAGTGCCATGCTTGTTACCTTCGGGTAGCAGCCGAATGGAGGTAGGTCTTCTCACAACCCCCGCAAGGGAAGTGGGGTAACGGTTTCAGGGCGTTGCCCTATGACCGTGGGGTCTTCCGCCGCCCACCAATATGGGCGCGTCCCTGGGAGGTCCTCATAGGACCTTTCGGGCATCCACGTAGTGTAGAGTGCCGCACGGGCGATCAGCCCAGCCGGGTGAGACCCTCAGTTGCCCTGAGGGAGGCCCAGCTAAGCGATCTGCGACCGTGGCTTGCGGCAACACTTGTATGTTAGGGGTTTAGGAGATCCCGAGGGAGCGCGTAACGATCCGGTGGGCGGGTATGCCAGGGGGCGATGTTTTTAACATGTGGATGTTCGGATACATCCGCTCTGCCGAACATTCCCGAGCTCAGCCGACGGACGAAGTTGTCTACGCTCTCTACACGTAGGTCGCGCTCGATTGTAGAGTTTCGGACGTAGCGGGGAGCGTTGACTATTCTTCTTAAAGTTTTCGTTTGAACCTTGTTGAGCCGCTTTCTCTGATGTTTGGAGAGGAGTGCGTACCACGCCGGGGCTGCGTACAATAGTCGTGGTCTCACATAAGTCTTGTAGACCCCTACCCTTGTCCGCAATGGCAGCGATGAGTGCAGGATCGGTCTAAGTTGCGCTGTTGCCACTATGGCATTCCTTATGGCCGCGCTTGCGTGGGTGTTCATAACTAGGTTGCGGTCTATGTGGACACCGAGGTATTTTGCTTTATGGGTCCACGCGATTTCTTTGCCTTCTAGTTTTAAAGGTGGCGGCAGCTGTCTGTGTCTCCCGATGGAGACCGCCTGTGTCTTGTCGACATTAACAGACAGCCTCCATTTATTCAGCCACGGTGGTAGTAGATCTAAGGCTCTCTGCATTTTCATGGCGGCATGCTTGGCGGATAGCGAGTTCGTTATTATCGCTACGTCGTCGGCGTAGAGCGCGATATTAGCGCCCGCGGTTATGGGAATGTCGTTTGTGTACAGCGAGTACAGAAACGGGGAGAGCACGCTTCCTTGGGGGACGCCTGCTCTGATGCTCCTGTCGCTCGACTGGCTCTTCTCCACACGGACGCAGAACGAGCGTTCCTCCAGGTATGACGCTATTATTTTTATAATGGGCCTGGGTATGGTCGTCTCGGTCGTGAGCTTATATATGAGGCCTGCGTGCCACACCCTGTCAAAGGCTTTCTCTACATCGAGCAGCGTAACTACTGCCTTCTCTCTTTTGTTCAGGGCGGCAGCTGCGATATGTAGGACTCTGGCCACTTGCAAGGTTGTTGAGTGACCTGGGCGGAACCCAAACTGCTCGGAGCGCGGTTCGAAGTGCTCTTGGAGGTGTGGGAGAAGCATCCTCTCAAACAGTTTGGACACCGTGGACAGCAGCGTGATCGGCCTATAGCTCGAGGCGTGTAGCGGGCTCTTTCCTTGCTTGAGTAGCATAATAATGAGACCCTTCTTCCAGGGCCTCGGGAAGTGACCCGTGCGCAGAATGGCGTTGAAAAGTCGGACGAGTGTGCCTATGGTCTGGCGTGGGAGGTGTCTCAGTGCTCCATTAGTCACACCGTCCAGACCTGGAGCTTTGCGGGGTTTCAGCTTCTTAATCGCTTTCTTCACATTCGCCGGAGATACGAACATTGGCAGCGTTGAGTGGGGCGTCGCAAGTAGGTACGTATTCACTTGATTTTGTATGTATTCGTGAAAATTTGGCTCCCTACTGGTGTTCGGAGAGAACTGTTCTTCTAGATGGTTCGCGAAGATCTCGGCTCTCTCCGAAGGCGAATATACGCGCTCGCCGTTAGCGCCAAGGAGAGGTCTTGTAGGAGGCTTCTTATTCGTGATGCGTCGGCAAATGTCGTGTAGCGATGTTATGTCGTCGGCTGCGGCATCCATCCTTTTCTCCCATTCGTCGGCTGCGAAAGATTCCAGTGTCTGTCTTATTTTCTCGATGAGATGATTTAGACGAGACCTAGTAACCGGGTCTCTGGTGTTCTGCCAAATTTTACGAGTCCTCCTCTTTTCCTCAAGCAAACGGCGTAGGTCCGGCGGTGGAGGGGGGAGGCGCTTGTTTGTGCTTCGTACAGTGGTTGCTTCGTTTATAGCGTTTTTAATGACTCCCGATAGTGTGGTTGCCATTGCGTCTATGTCGTCGGGGTGCTCCAGTGGTGAAGTCCTGGTTGGGGAGTTCTGGGACATGTACTCCGTGAACTTGTCCCAGTCCACTCTGACTGCGGTGTTAGGGAAGCTAGTTTTTAGCGGCTTGATCTGGATAGCGGCGGTGATCATCGGGTAACACCTCTAAGTGTAGTTGAGGTATCCCCTTGTGTATAGCGATGTCTAGGACGTCTGCAATGTGACTAGGCACCCACGGGTAATGTGTTGGTGCTCCTGGTCCCGAGATGTTGTATCCGTATCTTCGTGCGTCCGCCTGGATGATTTTTCCAGCCGGGCAGGTAGTAGAGGAATTCCACGCCGGGCTTTTCGCGTTCCAGTCTCCGGCTGCTACTGAAGGAATCTTGTCGTCCAATAGGGAGTGTATCTCGCTTAGTACTGGGAGGGCGTTTGGAGGCCTGTATATAGCGTGCAGGTGAAGCGGCGCGTTATTCACTTGTACTTCCACGCCTAAAGTTTGAAGTGTGGGCGAATTAGACGATGGCAGCTCGGTGTGGATGATATTTCTCCTGACTAGCACCAGCAAACCCCTACAGCGAACGATACTAGTTGTGTAGTCCAATCGGTGCTGGTGGTAGCCAGGAAAGTTCACGACGTCCGGAGGGCCTAGATGTGTTTCGTTTATCAAGGCGACATCTATGTTTTGCTCCTTAAGCGTCATCTTAAGGAGCGTAGTCTTCGAACGAAGACCGCAGGCGTTCCAAAACAGCACTCTCAGCTCAGCCATTGCGAAGGAGGGACATCATTCCGTTCAGGACCACGGTCGTCGGATCTCCTCCCGTCCGCAGTGCTATGAGTACATCTTGTAGTATCTCAATTGCTGTCTGAAGTGTGGCGTTCGTTTGTGATGGCTGGTTGACTGGCGCTTGTGTAGTGACTGGCGCTGGAACGGTGACTGGCGCTTGAGTGATGCCGGTGACGGCCGAAATCGTGGGCACGTTCGATTGAGGAACGGGCTCCGATGTTGTTGCTGGAGCTTGCGTTTTCTTGCTCCTCTTCCTGCGTTTGGATTTCTTAGAGGCTCCCGCAGCTCCCCTCGGTATGGGATCGTTTGCGGGGGCCATCAGCGAGGTTTCTTGGTGTTCTTGAACGGCCGGTGCTTGTACTGTAGCGCCGGGTTGCGTCGGCTGCGGGCGTCGTAATTCCGTGGCTTGTGTTTTAGCCACTGTGCCGGCTCTCTTATTCCTCGACTCCTTTTTAAATTGAGGACACGAGAAATGATTTGCTGGGTGAGGCCCCCCGCAGTTTACGCAGGTGGCCGGTTCTTCTAGGGGGCGAGGGCATTCTCTGGCATAGTGTTCGCCTCCACACCTTACGCATGCCAGCTGCCTGTGGCAATTATGGCTTGAGTGGCGGAAGGCTTGGCATCTGTGACATTGCGAGGGCCCCTTCTTCCCTCTCCATGCTTCGATGACGACCCCCGGCATATATAGGAGCTCTGTCACATTGTAAATGTCAGGAATCAAATTCGGTGTTCTTGTTAGAATGGCCAGGAAGATCCATCCCGGCCTGCCCTTCCTAGCGCGTATGGCCCTGACATACTCGGGCTTGTATCCGAGTTCTTCAAGTGCTTGATGGATTTCGTTAGGTTCGGTCGTCACTGGGAGTCCTCGTATCGCCACCTTCACGCTGCGCTCCGTGGGCAGCGAGTACGAGAACCAGGATACTTTTTCCGTTTTCTCTAACTCCCCCAGGAACTTTTGAATAACCCTGTATTCTGTATCGGACGTGGGGGAGAAACGCACCCCTCGTCCAAAGGGGCGCGCGTTGGGTGCGTGTCCGAGCTTGTTCTTCAGTGTTTTGAAATGTGCGGCCCAGTTAGGCAGCGTCTCTACGATGAGGGGCGGGTAACGCGGGGCGCGGGGAGCGGCGGCTTGAGTCTTCGAGGAAGTTGCTGCGGCTGCTGTCTTCATCGTTTGACCCGGCGCAAGGGGAGCCTGGGTTCTTAGAGCGTCCGCAAAGGTAGTCGTCTGTGTTTGGCTGGTGAGTGGTGGTATAGGTGCACCACTGGGGCCGGGGGCTTCTCGATTTCGGAGGCGGGGGTCCCTGCTCTCCGATAGGTTAGGAGCGAGTGTTGTGACGCACGGCCTCTTATTTGTGCCGTCGTCCTCTTCAGGTGTTCGTGGGCGCCTCGTCGGGGTAGGTACCGCTTGCTCCGGCTGCTGATGATGATGCATATCGAATGCTGCCTGCCTATCATTGAGGAACATCGATATGTGCTCCATCAATGAAGCCGACAGACATCCTTTCTTCTGTAACTCTGCTACCACAACCATGTCTTGGTTTAAGACTGATTGCGGTGACTGGAGCGGGATCTCCATTCGCGCAGGTGCAGAGGGTGAACGCTTCTTCGGGGATGACTTGTCAGTAGGGCGTGAAGCCCTCGTCATGGTAGCTTCCGGTGGTCCCATAACTCCGTGTTCCTCAGTTGCCTGCGAGAAAATATCACGCGGCACAACAGAGCGACGTGCGAGAGGGACAAATGGTGTTTCGGGCATCTTCGTTTGTTTCCGTCCTCGGCTGTCTTCGGCTGAGGTCGGCTTGGCTTCGGCTGAGGTCGACTTCGGTAATCTTCGGGGGTCCTCGGGAGCGGTCGGCGTCTTCGTTGCTGCTTCGCGGCGCAGGGTTTGTGCGTCGTGATGGCTGGAGCGTGAGTGCGACTTGTCTCTCGGGGGCTTCGGCGTCGGGCCCTCTGAAGGGCCTTGTTGGCGGTCGCTCATAGCGGCCGGGGATGCGTAGCGGGCGACTGCCTATCGCGACCCCACGGCCCTATGGTCGGGCTTCTGAGTGAAGGAAGAATCCCCTCGTTGCATTAGAAATGCAAGGCCAGATTCAGCCCAATTTAAAAATAAATTGGGCATGAATTCCGTAGTTGCAGTGTGGGTCCGTACGATGTCTTGTAGTAAGCAGAGATGTTTACTTGTTGACGGTCGCAGCCGAATGGGCCGGCACGCCCCGTATAGTACCACTCTCTCACAGGAGACCGGCGTGAAGTGGCAGCTATGCTGTCGCGTTTCGTCCGGTAAGTGAGAGTCCGGGAGGCCCACTCCCCATCCCTCTTCCCGTCCTTCTCACTCCTCCTTCCCTCCCTCCCTTTCCTGAAAGGCCGGCAACGCATCTGCAAGCCCTGTGGTGTTGCAGATGTCCATGGGCGGAGGTGATCACTTACCATCAGGTGAACCTCCTGCCCGTTTGCCCCCTTTGTCCCATAAAAAAAAAATGTTATTGTCAATTACGTCTTCTTACTAAAAATGTTTAGGGATATAACAAAATACTAATAAAATGCCCGTGTATGTCGTTTCACTATACTAAATCTATTAAAATGAGAAAGGTGTAGCTGGATAAAACAATAATACATAATTTCAAATTAACTGATGATGTATTTTAATTAATTTATCATTAAATTTCAATAATTTAGATAAACCTTCTTCTATTGTGTGAATTCGTTCATCACAAAAACAACAATTTAGGATAGATAATATAAATAAATTATTTTTAACAAAAAACAAAAACCGACTTCAAAACTAAACAAATCTAAACTAAAAAGTAGAAAATAATACTTTTAAGAACTTCGTTAATTTTGAAGTCGGTGCCAGCCAAGACGGATAGACTTATCTTGCCATTGCAAGGAACTTTCGAACGGTATTTTGATTATGTTTACAAATATTATAGATGTAGATTAATCGAATGTGTCTATTTAAGGTTATTTTGCTTTGGCTGGCACCGACTTCTAAATTAACGAAGTTCTTAAAAGTATTATTTTCTACTTTTTAGTTTAGATTTGTTTAGTTTTGAAGTCGGTTTTTGTTTTTTGTTAAAAATAATTTATTTTCAAATTTTTAACGGAAAGTAGATAGGTACTTATTTTGTTTATGTACAAAAAAGAATTTTCCAAATCGGTCCAGCCATCTTCGTGTAATGGGGAACATACATAAAAAAAAGTCCCCAACGAATTGAGAACCTCCTCCTTATTTTAAAGTCGGTTAATAAGAGCCTGAAAGAATTTAACTATCGGTCTATAATTACGTATAATATTGAAAGAATTTTCTTTTAACTCCTAACCGCTGAGGAGTTGTACTTTCCATCATTAGCTCAACCACAGGAGATGATGATTATCAGACGCAAATACTTAAACAGCTTTAGAAAATATATGAAAAACGTAATAAGTGCCTATAAAATTTGAGAGTTGTCTTCGATTTCCCTGGGATCCCATCATCAGATCGTGACTTGGTGACTATGGGACCAACTAGAAACTATACCCTTTCAAACAAAAAAAGAATTTTTCAAATCGGTCCAGCCATCGTCGAGTAATCGGGGAACATACATAGAAAAAAAAAAAGTCCCCGACGAATTGAGAACCTCCTCCTTTTTTTGAAGTCGGTTAAAAAAGAACCCTTCCTTGGCAGTCTGATAAAAGTATTTACTGATTTACTTGCTGATTTACTTAATTACCATTGCACGCACCATGGCAACGGTCATAACATTGTACGTCCGACGCCGTTAATGTTATAAAGTTTTTTTTGAATTTCCTAATTTTCCGCACAACTTTCTTATTTTTTTTCTTTCATGTAAACCTTCTCCTGACAATAACAAACACAACAAAAAAAGAATTAGCGAAATCGGTCCAGTCGTTCACGCGTGATGTCATGAGCAAGGAAAATAGGGATTCATTTTTATATATATACTAGCTGACCCGGCAGACTTCGTACTGCCTCAATCGATAAATAAAAGACCTAAACTTTTTTTTTCATATTTATTCACCTTTTAAACCTTCTCTGGACTTCCACAAATAATTTAAAACCAAAATTAGCCAAATCAGTCCAGCCGTTCTCGAGTTTTAGCGAGACTAACGAACAGCAATTCATTTTTATATATAAGAAGATAGATATACACACATTCCTTTATTTGACACTTGCTCGGGTGCGTTGAACCCAGTATAAAAAAAATTTGGGACATTATTCCAACACCGCCATCTAGTTCCGTCCCCCAGCGGTACTCAAACCCGCGACCGCTGGTGTAGAGAGTAGGATCACTACCTACTGAGCTAAACGTGTGGTGATACCAATATATTCATTTGAAAACTGATGATCAAAAGCGCGTGTGCTTTCTGATTTTAGACTAGCCTCAAACAACTTGAAAATTGACGAAAATAAAATTGCCTATTTTTAAAATGAGCAAAACACAAGCGTTTAAGTAAAAATTGGAATCTACTTTTGACATAGCTTCTATACAGATATCACAAACAGAACCATCAGTGGCCCACAAGTCCTTCATATTCAAGTGTGCTCTTTTCAACTTTCTAACGTAGAAAAGAAGGCCAAATCAAGCTTTCATTTCATTTATACAAACCTATTCGTAGGTTTTCAGTTTGTTTCGACCATTATTATCTCGCATTTTAAGTTGCTTGCGGCTTCTTTAATAATTTATAAGGTAGCATTATCTTTTCTGATATAATAGCGGTTTAGTATATAATAGCCATTTTGTAAAATCCTTAATGGAACAATCAGGAGGAGGAATGCTATGAGGTTGCGGGGGCGCTGTGGTGTGTGCATACGCGATCATAACGCTCCATTGCACTGCCGGTTTTAGTGATTAGGAGTCTCACAGTCTCTGCCTGTTGACGGACTGGAAGGATTTTGTGATGGGTTTGCCTAGAGTTTAAAAAATGAAATATGTTAACAGATGTGTTAAGACCCTAACTATATAGTGCCACAAACTTATCTGGCCCGTTGTATAAAAGAGGAACTAACGACTACATTTTGAAATCTCGCCAGGTGTGCATATATAGTGTGCACACGTGTGTATTACTATTTATTATACATACACTATTTACCTACGTATAAACTTGTTTTTTTTGTTGCTTTGGGTAAGCAAAATTTTATTGAAAATTTTTTTTACTGGCGACACCAAATGCGATAACAACGACACTCACAAGTTTGTGGGTTTACAACGGTGAGATGTTGTCGTTGCGAAAATAAAGAAATGTCACTCAGATTATAGCGGGAATTTAGAACGACAGCTATATAATTTTCAGCTTCATCTGAAGGATTAATGACGTATGCACAATAGCTTATAGCTTAATAAAACCTCTGGGCATGACATAAATTACTATTCGCAAAATACATAATATAGTGTAAGCTCAGTTGCTGCTAATTTTAGTACAAAACAAATACGTATGTAATTTGGATACCACTGAATGTCAAACATTAAGTTAATAAGCTGTTCAAAATGCGTACTACATTATTGTCTCCGCAAAACACATATAGTGTAACTGCTTTATTTAGTTTACAATGCACAGTTATTTGCCATGATGGGTTCAAGTCCTGTGTCGACTTCAGAATTCGTTATAAACCTAGTTATAAGTTTAAGAAATTTTGTAAGTAGTTCGGATATGGGTTTCGATACCTTTGCTTCATAGAGTAGGTGTTTTACGTAGATATATTTCGGTTCTCATCCGATGTCATAGACTAGAGAATAAAGCGAGTCGAATATGTATACTCGTACAACTGTGGGCGCCTCGACAAAGCGTCCTTTTAGTGAAAACACGTGATATTATTCGAATTAAAAACAACACGTGTTGTTTATTGTTAGGTAAACTCATGTTTTTCAATGAAATATCTCGAAATGTGATTGTACAATACTAATGTCTAATAGTATGTACATAAACTGAATAAGTAGATTATATAACTGGCCGATAGGCTTCACTTGGGGGAATAAGTTCAAATCTGTTAATGAAAATTATGATAATAATATAATGTAACACTAGTAATTCACTCTCGATTCGCTCGGGTTCGTACCTTAGGTACGTTTTTGAGGTTTCAGATATTTCATATTTTGTTACAAACAGACAGATAGACAAAAATCTAAAAACTAGATTTGTATTTATTATACAAAAGGGGTGTCATGATTTTCTTAACCAACTTTAGGAGGTGATTTAGTATTTATATTAACAATAATAAAATCGGCGTGTGTTCAAAATTCAAATCATCCAATATGCTCTATATAGGCGGGCGCTATTTATAAAGCACAGTAGGTATAACATGATAGATGAATGAAAATTGTCTCCTACCTACAGTTAAGCCCACGTATGTACTTTAATTTAGCCCACAATCTCGCATCATTACCTACGTAATATAAAAGAGCACGTACCACATAGTTGCTGAATCTCGGGATTTATTCGATCGACAGTCATCAAATTTAGGTCTGTATTTACCTGTTCTAATCGTTGGATATTTGCTAAGTCAATTGTGATTAAACTTACTGTAGTCCATTTTTTGATATATGATTTAATTTACCATTTCTTTTTATTAAATAGATTACTCTGAAACTATAGTTAGAATAATTTTAAATTAACACTAATTTTCTAATATTCTTCTTCTTCTTCTTCGAAACGGCTATGCTTTATTTCCCTAGGTGACACGGGTAACCCTGCCCAGATATTTTATTGTTTATTTTTTTATGATATGGCAACAAAAAAACTTATAACCCTAAATTTTCATCCTTCCACCACCAATCCCTGTTTTTAATAGTGATTAGAACGCGGACGGAGCCGCGGGAATTGCTAGTCTACCTATATAATTTTTTTTTTTTTTTTTTTTTTTTTTTTATTCAAATCAGAATTAGTGCTTGACTACGTTCCACCTGATGGTAAGTGGTAACGCAGTCGTAGATGGAGTCACACTAATTCAGTAGCCACCTATTCACTCTTGCCTTGAAGACTCCCATATTGTAATCGGACGGAAACACTGACGCAGGCAGGCTGTTCCAATCCTTAGCCGCACGTATAATAAATGACGAAGCGAAACGCTTCGTCCGGACGGGTGGAATGTCCACGACATAAGGATGAAGGCCAGCTGTTCGTCGGGTTGTCCGATGATGGAAAGGGGATGGGGGAATTAAGTCGTGTAATTCCTGCGCACACTCTCCGAAATGTAACCTATAGAATACACAAAGGCTGGCAACCCTACTAATTAAATGATGACTTATATGTATATTGTATAATGTATTTACATCGATGGGTTAGCTTCACCAGGGTAGTATTACCCTCTTGCAGAATATTGACGTAACGTTCGAGGTAATGACTAACATACACGTACTCGTACTGTTGCATTTCATTTGAATTCCTCTGAACAAGCTTAAATCCGGTGTTTTTTAGTCGCTATTAAAAATTTTACTGATCAACTCAATGGAACCTTTACATTAATATTCACAACATGAACACTCCATGCCAATATTGTCAACTACGAGTATGTCATATATTTTTAGTATCTGTATTGTACATTTAAAATATTGCATGTGTATGCCTATAATATTCAGCCCTTTTTAACGTCCCACTGCTGGACAGGACCTCCCTTCAATATTAAATTATAACGATTTATACTGAACGTTATGAGTTGACTACCAGTTCGGAAACAAGAAGCCTCAGATCTGAAAAGAACTGGCTAAAGAAACTCGGCGGTAATAAATGGTAATATATTTGTCCACAGTATGGCCCAGTAAACCCTCTGTTCCTGCCGGTCACCGCTCCGAAATCGCCAGGCTTCACAGCGGTCATACTCACTTATGACCGTGTGGACAGTTTGTTCACACTTGTAAGGAAGCTGGTAAAAACTCCAAGCCTAGCGAAGATTCTCGTCGTGTGGAACAATCAGAAGAAACAACCTCCACCATGTAAGTATTTATCGTAGTTTGCTACATATTTTTACTATTATATTTTTTTGAGTTAACTTTTCGTTTTTAACAGTATTTCTTGATAGTATCAATTAAATAATTGAGATTAAATTATTATTAGGATGCTTCTACGAATGTAGACGAAAAACTAACAAAATCTCGATTTTTAGGAAGAGCATATTAGGCATGCTTCCTCTTCTTTCTTATTGTTATTATCAACAAGGGGATATACGGTTTTTTATGATTAGATTTTTATTCATATTAATAATATTTAAAATTGATTATATTTAAATAGCGATAGACATAGATAGAAAATTACGTCAATTTTCGATTTTTTTTAAATAAACTCTTAACTTGTCTTTATGTTTTAATTCATTTGTCAAAAATCAATTACTACGAGTAGTATTTAAAGATTTGGTGCAAGAGATTCTTGAAAAATATACGCATTAAGTGTTTATTACTCTGTTATACTCGTATAAGACAATAAGCATTAATTTCGATATTATTCAAACAATGAAATAAAGTATGTACCCTGTCAGGCCTCGTGTTTGTAATTTAAATATTATGCCAGGTGACGCTCACTGTATTTTTCTTTCCTGCTGGTTTTACATTAATGTATTTCAGTATTCTGTAGTAACGTTTGTACGTTTTTGAGTATTAATTTCAGTTTATTTTATAGAACTTTCGATTTTTTCTTATCGAATTTTCATAATTTAACAAATTTACTAAAATTTGCTTCAACAAACCAACATTTCAACTCAGTTTTTTTTTGTCATATATGAATTTAATATACAAAACTATTAGGACTCACAAATTTTTCTGGCATTCAAAGGCTTAAATTTCATAATGAACCAAGAAACATTTTAATGTCTTACAAACTACGGTCAATTGTTATGTCATCAAGCGTTCTTCAATGTAGGTGTTAGACTTGTGGCATCGACACTTGACTTTAATGAAATGTTGAGATCGCTCAGTGGATCTGAAATCTGGGACGCTTAAAATTATAAGTTAAGAGGTTGCTATCTTGCATATTGAACTACGATACGCATCTCATTAAATTCTACTTAGTGATCGGCGGGATTTTGCGAGACGGAACAAACAAATGTATTTTTATGTTTGTCGTTCCGTTTCTTGTTTCGACCGTACCATTATGTAAATCACTGCCTATTAATCGATATGACTACTTAGAATGCTCGGTTCTCGATAGCAAGCGAGCGCGTTTTTTTGCCTAATATAACAAATTGTTTTCGCTAATTCAAGTTTAACCGATTTATGGTTAACCGATTTATGGTTTTTACGGAAAATTAACAGAAACATTTTAAAGTAATGTATGTAATTACCATAGTACATATTATATTACCATAGTAATCCGTAGTTTTTTTTTTGACATAAAACTTCTAATCCACCTAACATGACTGAGGCACAGTAAAAATATCAACCAGTAGGGAAACTGCATACTTAACGTTCGAAACGGCAGACTCACACAAATACGCGCATCAACGAGGCCCCTTAGCGGACGCTGCGGTGCTGTCAGTCGTGTGCTCCGTAGGGTTTACATTCTCTTTGGTCGTGTGTGCCGCGTTGAGACGACTGGTTTCGTTAAAAGTTTATTACCGCGATCTTTTTAAATATGTCACGAACTTATTGCGTAGTATACGGCTGTTTGAACTCTGCTTCATCAAAAACCGTAGATTTTGTTTTTTAAACTCCCTACTGATTTTGAAAGGTAAGAATGATTTATTGTTTTAATCGATATCAAATAAAAATAGTTAACAATAATTATAAGTTAGTAAAGTAATTAAAATAATTAATCTTTTTTTAAATCGACACTAAATTATGAAACTGTAATTTTTTCTATTTTTGCCAGTAAGGATCACGATCATAACCGGTTATTATTTTATTACATAATATTATTGTTTTTTTGAGTTTCAACTCTTAATATTAAACCTTTCCGCTTTAGAAACTATCATCTTTTACTGATATTTTTACTGTGGCTATGCAGTGCCACACCGCGCTTCGCCGAGCTTATATAAATTGCAAGATTTTAGCATCAATTTTAAAAGATATTAAAGAAATTAACCTGTCTCCACTGCCGCGTGTCCCTGTTTTCCAAAACTTTATTTAATGAACTTTTCATAAGAATGCGAATTTTTTATATAATAAAATTTAACAACACAGCATTTAAAACTTGTCGCAATAGACGCAAATATTTATCTGTTACCAACTTATAACATAAATATGTAAAAAATAAATATTAAATTAACATAGGTTTCATTCCTAAAAAAAATTACCTGTTTTACTTTTTGTATGTACCAACCCTAGCGCTCCGCTCATATGTAGGTGTAAATTTCAAAAAGACGGCTGAGTTACGCTACTGTCTATCTCTGTATTGTGACTGAGGGGTCAACAGTCATTGGAAAAAATATGAGTGACACGAAAATGAGTGTCAAATTTATTATTAATTATAAAAAATATTTCTATTTTTATAATAATTATTACTACTTATAAAATAACTAGTAGGTAATTATTAAAAAATATTTTGATATTTTTAATTTAATTGCGGTATCTGCCACAGCGCCGAAGAAGTTTACTTCAATCTTATTAATTTTTATCTTATATTAAGAAATGTACCGATAAATTCTTGATATTTAATATAATCCCAATGTCCTTTCAATATAATAGACTAAGTGTAAGCTAAGTTTTCGTCCCAATTTGTTCAAGTGTTAAGGCACAAAGAGATGGCAAACAAGGAAAAAAGCTTTTTTGCTAAAAATACTTCTAGTACTGGCTCATTGTAAGCAGTATATTCGTTTCAGAAATATCGATATCATTATCTAATATCCTTAGTATTTTTGACCTTTTAACGACAAATTTGGCTCAGTTTGTACTGACCCTACTTGCTGCGCCAGCGGTCGCGGGTTCGAGTCCCGTTGGAATCGTTCAGTTCAGTCATGGGTATAAGATGTATGTATTATATTATATAACTTTAAATACATACATCTTATATAGTATAGTATAGTGTATCAACTATCTGGTATCCGTAACACAAGCCTCGTAGCTTACCACGAAACTAGATGGTGCTGTGTGTAATAATGTCCCAACATATTATTATATTTATCTGGGTAGTCAAGTCCGTCGTCGGATTGAAATAACGACGTATTCCGATAAACATTGGAAAGTACAAAAAAACTCTACTGCATTTAATTTGCAACTTTGTACACAGTTTTATCCTCATTGAACAACTTTTGTACGCGCTCATCTGCCATAGTGACTCAACTTGTTATCTTACAAGTTGCTATTTAAAAGGTCTTTGGATGGAAACTTGTAATATGTAACTTATTAATTACTCTTGGATTTTTAACGGCGGAGTTTATTGAAATGTGCCATGGTGTGTGATGTTTTTAGGTAAAATAACAAACGTTTTATTGTAAAAGGGAATACATATTATGTTTTAAACAAAAACTACTAATATACGTACAAATACTAATATTAAATTATAATGAGGCACAGTTTGTTTGAACGAGTTAATCTCGTGAATAATAATTTACTATTCTCTGAGAGAACCTAGCAAGATTTTGAAAAACATGTGAAGTCCGCCTACTCGCATTGCTGGCCAGCGTGGTGGACTATGACCAGATCCTCCCTCTATTGAAAGGAGGCCCGTGCCCACAGGGCCGGACTGTGAGTATCCAAGGACCATGATCCATTTATAGTAGTCCAAGATCCATGGGACCCTGGGCTGAAGCCCAAAAGCCCGCACTGGGCCAGCAGTGGGACGTCAAAAAGGACATCGTGCACCTAGCATCGAAATGATACAATAAGCTTGATATTATGATTGAATAAGCTGTAATTATTATCATCTTTGTTTTTCTGCAATGCCTACCACTGAATAATTTGTTGTTGTTTGTTGTATCTGGTCGGTACATCTGGCAAAGCGGGCTCGTGTTAACTTGTTATTTATCGGGCTGCAACCAGATAACTAGTACGTAGTAATGACGCCATTAACTAAATTAATATTTACTTACTAAACTTTAATTGAAAATGTGTACTATTTTGTACAAATTAATGAGTACGTAAATTGATTAATTAAGTATAACTGTTATAATTATTTTGTGTATTATAAACATGCGATAAACTTAACGGAACTTATAAGACGATAACGTAATGTTAGTAATTTAAAACATTAAATCAGATGTTAGTGATTTAAAAAAATCCTTACTAATCTTGACATAAGTATAAAAAAAATTGGTGTCTTTAATTTCAAATTAACAGCTTTTCATTAAAATTATATGAAAGTATACGGTATATAATTATTTATATATATATTTACGGTATATATTAATATAATATAAGCAATACATACATAATACGGTACGGTAAAAATTTGTCTGTTTGTTTGTTCTGGCTAATCTCTGAAACGGCTGGACCGATTTTGACTGGACTTTCACGCGTAGATAGCTAATGTTATAAGAATTAGTTAGTTAGTTATCTTAATAACAATCTGCTGTTGGCCTGAGAGGCCTCTACAGCGTCACCGGGAGGGGGAGGCGGTCTTGTTATAAGAAGTAACTTAGGCTATATTTATTTTAGAAATTTTAATTATTTTAATTACGAGACAGATTTTTGTACTACAAACTTTAAAGGTAGGGAGCCCCTAGGGACAAACCCGGGCGAAGTGCGAGTGATTCGCTAGTTTTTAAAGATGAAAAGGTGTTTGATTCGCGTTGCATAAGAGACCAACTGATATGTGTAATTTTATGTATAGAGAGAAAACAGGCAGGAGAATTCCTTAGTGTAAAGGTTACATTGTATCCTTTTAGCTAGTTTGTAGTAGGTACATTGTAGTTCCCGTGAAGTATAGTAATAAATAAGTTAAAAAATTATTACATAACACCATCTAGATTCTAGATCCACGGTAAGCTACGAGGCTCGTGTTATTGATACCAGATAGTTGATACACTGTCCATATATTACTTAAAGTACACATATAGGTACACTAAAAACTAAGCCAAACGTGTCGTCAAATTAATAATAAAAGAAGGCCCTAAAACCTTATTTTACCCATTTTCAAATAATATTACGTGATAACTGCTACGTAATCACTGCATATTATAAAACAAAGCCTCCTCCGCCGCGACTCTCTGTAAGTTCGTGATAAACTACTGCACCGATTTTCATGCTGTTTTCACCAATGGATAGAGTGGTTCTCGAGGAAGGTTTTAGTGTATAACGCTTCGCTCGCAAAAGTCAGTGTCCAAAAATACTGCCTTACCTTCTTGTAAAAAATATATTTTTACTGTAAACTCAAGTATGTCTCAACTACGAGAAAGCCAAAGGGCGTGTGTAAGTGTCGCCATTCACATACGAACTAATCCGGCGGAGTGGCCCGCGAACAACCGCCCTACGAGTAAACCGTACATGTATGAAAGCGAGAGCGAGTTGGTGTTCGTGTTAAGTTCCTTTCTTTTGACAGCTACTAGCGCAATTCATTATTTGGAACTAGCGGCTTGAAATTATTTTAATTATTAATTATTATTTGAAACCCCTTTGGCAACAACAAAAATCGTGAACCAATTTTTGGTGACTACAAAATATTTGGTTGATCTGCTCTTTTGAATACGGTTAAAAACCTTCTAACACAGGATTGGGTCAAATTGAAAATTCGAAGGAATTTTCACAAAAACACTATTAATCGTATTTTATATAATTAATTATTATACAACACAGTAAGTTAAAAGTTCAATACATACGTATAATTATTATTAGTATTATTTAGTATACCATTACAATACATTTATTGGTAATGTAAATATAATATGTTAAGTAGCATTTCGAGTACCGATTTTACTTTGATCGACTCATTGTAATTCATAGATCAAACGTTTGATTTTGCAACAACGAACGAACATAGCTTTAATTAATTATCAATTCAAGGACTCCTTACCAGACACGATTCACGAAAAAAGGTGGAAAACTTTGCTTATAACGTTCACCCAAAATCGTAAGTATATAGAGACTTAGGAGCGTCTAATGTATCTACACAAGAGTCGTGGAGTTGGTGCAAAGTACTCTTAACTTTTCCCTCCGAAATACAACTTTACGGTCTTTATTTTAGCTTCTAAATTGTCAAACTCGAACTTTTTTACACAGCATTACACTTACTCTTTTGTTAGGTGGTCGCTTTGTCTTACCAAAACGTGGAAGATTATATAAATGATACTAGTGATTTACACTTGCTCCGCTCGGGCTTAGATGTGATATTCTCGCAGTAAAGTAAAGATGTTGTCTCGGATTATCAGCTATTATCATACCAAATTTCATTAAAATTCGTCCATTGTTTTTTTTTCGTGATGCGGTCACTGATAGATTCGGCATCTGTTTCAATAGCAATGACTATTTTCACAAGATTTTTCAAAAATCTAGATTCAAGGTATCTTGTGTGAGATTCGAATCGGCAACCACTGCTTTAGTAATAGACTTTTTACGCTTATCTAACGTTAAAAACTTACTTATCCTTATCAATTGCATAAACTTATGACTCGCATTTATACGCCCACGCACGACGTCTCTACGGAGCTTTTTGTATTAGCCTTATGTCTTAAGAAAAACTCGATGTCTGAGGTTAAAAAGTAGTGTATACTGGCCCATAAATTTCATATATCTTCTGAAATGAAAAAAAAAATGAAATTGTAAGCCGACCTTAATTGGTTAAAACTTAAAAGTTATAATTCCATCCATAGTGGTGGTGGAAATTTTGTATACTGAACTTTAAAAAGCGTCCTACTTTATCTGCTATTCTTACTTAAAACGTTTCACTTCGCCTCGGTGAAATGACGAAACAACAAAACATTTTCGCATTCGTGATAATTTGTTGAAAACTTCAAACAACATTGTGGATTAGCGTCATTCTGTCAAACACGCGTAGTTTAGAAATTATAGTAGGTCTGGGAGAAGCTAGAGATATACTAGGATTAAGCCTTGCTTCGCTCAGTTAAATCAAAATGTATTTTTTTTCTATATCAATTAAAGTTATTATGATTAGCCTATAACATTTGACAGTAACATACTTGTAGCGTCCTACGAGTGACAGAATTTTAAGAACAAGATAAATACTTTGTGAGATTAATAATAATGTCCTCCCGGCCGATTACGGCCACGGTGCGAATCTCATTGAGACTAGCCAACGGCGCGAGAGATATTCGCGAGTGCACGAGTGTACGCGCAGACACAAGTGCACTCTCTGTTCCTTATCACTCTTATATTCCGGTGGGACGAATGTTCGACTGTCGACACGACCAGTGAGAGTTAAGGCGCAGGACCGACGGCTTTACGTGCTCTCCGAGGCTCGGGGGTGAACCACCGCCAACTTCCCAACTCCGGGCTACTACTGAGGCTTATGAAACAGAAAGACACAATAACTAAACTTGGCCCGACCTGGGACTCGAACCCAGGACCTTCCGGTGTGCGACCGTACATGCTAGCCACTACACCACCGAGGCAGTTAAGTTGTGAGATTATCGTACATACAAACCTACACTCTACTTTATAATGATAAAAAAAATGTGTTATAATTAGAATAAACATAATGTTAAGTATTAAAATGTTAACATAAGTAGGTATAATTTTACAATAGGAAAATATGTACATATTTCATAAGCATGTTATAACATACTATCACAATATATAATAAATTATTTTTAACAAAAAAACAAAAACCGACTTCCAAACTTAATAAATCTAAACTAAAAAGTAGAAAATAATACTTTTAAGGACTTTGTTAATTTTGGAGTCGGTGCCAGCCAGATTATGTTTACAAATTGATAGATTAATCAAAGATATATCTATTTAGGGCTATTTTGCTTTGGCTGGCACCGACTTCAAAATTAACAAAGTCCTTAAAAGTATTATTTTCTACTTTTTAGTTTAGATTTATTAAGTTTGGAAGTCGGTTTTTGTTTTTTTGTTAAAAATAATTTATTTTTAACTTTTTTGCGGAAAGTAGATACGTATTGTATTAATGACTATAAAAATTTACCTTCTATTATGAGGTAAACCTAATAGCCTGAAAGTATACAACTATCCGTTCATAATTGCGTATTATATTGAAAGAATTTTCTTTAAACTGCTAACCGTTGAGGAGTTGTACCTTCCATCATCAGTTACGGTACGTGACTCAAATATCCATATAGCCTATAAAAGATTCGGCCGAGCATCGTTAATTTGCTCCTAAGAATTGAAGAGTTCCAATATTTTGTCATGGATCCCATCATCAGAACCTTACCAAACTCTCATCAAACTACCCTTTCCATTAAAAAAAGAATCATCGAAATCGGTTGGCGTGATATTGAGTTATTCGTCCATTTGTCGCGCAAATACTTAATGCAAATTTAAGACTTTTATGGTTTTCTCATGGATGCCATTATCAGAACTGGAAAATATTAAAATGGGACCACATGGGAAGCACTACCTTTCAAATAAAAAAAGAATCATCAAAATCGGTTCACCCAGCTCAAAGTTATGAGCTAACAAACATAAAGAAAAAAAAATAAAAAAATAAAAATAAAGACGAATTGATAACCTCCTCCTTTTGGAAGTCGGTTGAAAAGAAAAAAAAAACATATTATATTAAAGTCGGTGTCGGACCACGTCCGAATAGTCTATATGTATTGCTAGCTTGTATCGCTAGTTTTAAGTATCAAAAAATTGTAAAACGCCAAACTGTTAATGATTAAAAAATAAGAAAAGGCACGGGCGCTTAATGCCTGTGGAATATTACATTAATAAAAAAAAAAAACCTACACTCTACGTCTCTGTAATATTATGATTAGTGTAGAGTATTTCAATGGTAATTAATTTATTAAATAATATTAAATAAATCATACAATATAAGTATGTACATCAAAGATATTATAAACAACAAGAGGTTTTTCTATTCAAAGAAACAGCGCTACTCAAAGGGTTGATTTAAAAGCTTTAATAAAATGAAGCACCTCTGTAGCAAAATATTTGTTTGTTATGATACCGTTCTACATTTTCATATCTTTCGACAAACAAACCGTGTTGTTTTAAGTACGAAAATAAAAGTCATTTGTTAATTAGGACTGTTTTTGTCCCAAAATAGAACTTTTACATAATAATTAAGACAAAAGTAAAAGGCAAGAGTAAATAATTCGCCTATTTTGGTTTTTAGACTTATTTATTTTAGATTTCGCTAAATAAAATGGTATTGTGTAGAACTATCACTACTCACTATATATTATAAAACAAAGTCCTTCACCGCGTCTGTCTGTCTGTTCGCGATAAACTCAAAAACTACTGCACCTATTTTCATGCTGTTTTCACCAATGGACAGAGTGGTTCTCGAGGAAAGTTTTAGTATATAACTTGTCAATTTTTTTTGTATATTATTAGCGGAACCCGCAGCTTCGCTCGCGCTAAATCTAGAGACGAGCCCGAGCAGAGCGAGGTCGACTCGTTTGGCTCAGTTGGTAGTGACCCTACTTTCTGCGCCAGCGGTCGCGGGTTCGAGTCCCGCTGGGGGCATTCATTTGCTAATCACGAATGTTTGCACTCCAGTCATGGGTATTTATATTTATAATATGAATGTATTTAAACTTTATATGTGTAGTATATCAACTATCTGGTATCCGCAACACAAGCACGTTACGTAGCTTACTGCGGAACTAGATGGCGCTGTTGTAATAATGTCCCAACATATGTCCCAACATATTAACTCGCTAGTAAAGGTGATTTTTTAAGCGTTTGGTTTTTCATTTGAAAAAAAAAATACCATAATATGGTGTTAAATATAATATTTACATTGGGAAGTTAAAAATCATTACTTGCCATTTATGTTTTAAAAATTATTTCGTGCAAATGATGGCCTCCACTACGTTTTAAATGATCCATACGCGAAGTCATCCAATGATACATACTCAATTGTGAGGTACTTTTTCAAGCATATCGGCTGGAATATCACGGATAACACGTTAATTTTCTTTTCTAGTGCTCGAATTGATGCTTGTTTATCTGCATAAAAAAGAGTTTTTACGTACCCCCACAAAAAATAGTCCAAGAGCATTAAATCGCACTATCTAGGCGGCCTACTAACTGGTTCGAAACGAGTTATCCAAGCAGTTGTGACCAAATTCCGCACCAATTTTTGACTATTCGATATTAAGCCATCCACTACTCATAGGGTGCGTACATAAGAGAATATTTAAGCTGTATCCGGATGTCAGCCGATATGCTTGAAAAAGTACCTCACAATTGGACTTTTCGTATGGATCATTTAAAACCTAATTGAGGCCAACATTTGCATGAAATATTTTTTAAACAATAAATGGCAAGTGATGCTTTTTAACTTCCCAATGTAAATTTTATATTTAACACTACTAACAAAAATACCATAATATATGGTATTTTTTTTTCAAATGAAAAACCAAACGCTTAAAAAATCACCCGTTATATAAATATGTTGGGACATTAACACATAGTATTTTCACACATTACACATACTATAGTACTTTCACATACTATTTTCATGGTAAGCTATGAAGCTTACCATAAAACTCGTGCCTAGCCGTCGCATTTACTGTGCGACCTCGGATCTACCTTGACCATTTTTGTACCTTGGTATTTTTGGATTTCTATTTTAATTATTTTTTTGTTTCATATTTTTTAGACTTCTACTTTTACATAGTCTGTTTATAGTTTTTAACTTCATATTTTATAATTTTACTAACTTTCCCTCAAAAGCGGAGGAGATAAAAAGTATCCTATCCATCCGATTCAAAATAGGCATTTATCTCCTAGATCAAAATTCACGAGATTTGCACCACTTTATACAAAACGCTAGTTTTGATAATAAATTTTATATCAAACTACCTTTTCGGATTTCGTCGAAATTCATTAACCGACTTCAAAAAAAGGAGGAGGTTCTCAATTCGTCGGGAACTTTTTTTTTATATGTATGTTTCCCGATTACTCGACGATGGCTGGACCGATTTGGAAAATTCTTTTTTTGTTTGAAAGGGTATAGTTTCTAGTTGCTCCCATAGTCACCAAGTCACGATCTGATGATGGGATCTCAGGGAAATCGAAGACAACTCTCAAATTTTATAGGCACTTATTACGTTTTTCATATATTTTCTAAAGCTGTTCACGTATTTGCGTCTGATAATCATCATCTCCTGTGATTGAGCTAATGATGGAAGGTACAACTCCTCAACGGTTAGGAGTTAAAAGAAAATTCTTTCAAAATTATACGTAATTATAGACCGATAGGTAAATTCTTTCAGGCTCTTATTAACCGACTTCAAAAAAGGAGGAGGTTCTCAATTCGTTGGGGACTTTTTTTTATGTATGTTCCCCATTACTCGAAGATGGCTGGACCGATTTAGAAAATTCTTTTTTGTACATAAACAAAATAAGTATCTACTTTCCGCTAAAAATTTGAAAATAAATTATTTTTAACAAAAAACAAAAACCGACTTCAAAACTAAATAAATCTAAACTAAAAAAGTAGAAAATAATACTTTTAAGAACTTCGTTAATTTAGAAGTCGGTGCCAGCCAAAGCAAAATAACCTTAAATAGACACATATTCGATTAATCTATATCTATATTTGTAAACATAATCAAAATACCGTTCGAAAGTCCATTGCAAAGGCAAGATAAATCTATCCGTCTTGGCTGGCACCGACTTCAAAATTAACGAAGTTCTTAAAAGTATTATTTTCTACTTTTTTTAGTTTAGACTAGCGGTGCCCGCGGCTTCGCTCGCGCTAAGAGTGAATAAAATAAACATTTTTGCTTATATACTGTTACTTATAATGTACCAAGGACTGATGATTCTTTTCTGGGAACTACTCTATAGCACTTTCTATTTCATCTACAGCACAAGTTATTTTGTAATCCTGTGAGATGTTTTTCTTAAGTTTTAGCATGAGTTATCTATATAAATTTGTAAGAACTCTATAGAACCAGTAATTGTCTTTTCACTTAGGAATGAAAGATTAATGTTCAATAAAAGGTATTTTAAATGTTTTCTCGTATAATAACATATCACTATACAAAACTTAATTCAAATCAGTTATGTACTTTTTGTGTGAAACGCACGCTTCGATTTACGAAGTTACTGTTTTTTACGTACTGATAAAAATAGGTATTGCGAGTGTAGCTTAGGAGACAGATATTTGATATTGTAAACTATTCTGTAGCCCTTTTTAAGACCTACAATATTGTTTTGATGTATCTCTCAAGACTTACCCGTAGCTAGGTTTCTAAGGACGACTCTATGATATAAATTATTTTGTTTTCCTGTGGCAATGTTTTTTTCTACAATAAAGAGTACCATAGTAATGACCCGAGTAATCATTTCACATTTTTTTTCAAATTGGTCCGGTACTTTTTATGTTAAACGATAACATACAAATAGACAAAAATTTTAAAAACGTATTGGGGTGTTTATTCAATACATATTTAATTACAGTCATTGTTTTTAAAAAAATATTACATGTACAGACTTTTTATAAGTTTCTGCTTTATTATATTTATACATAATATATATGTATACATATAGATACTAATAATAAAAATAGGTATTGCGAGTGTAACTTACATATATTTTGGTATTGTAGACTTTTCAGTAGGCTTTTTTTAGACCTAGAATTTCCTACTACATTATTTTGACGTAATATCTCTTAAGATTTCGCCACTGGTAGCATTCTTAAGCCAACTCAATAAAACCAATTATTTTGTCTTCCTGTTTCAGTGAAAAAAAAAATTATTCGATAAAAAGTATCCTAAATGTTGACCCGAGTAATAAATTATCACTACACAAAATTTAGTAGACAAACAGACAAACGCTCAAAAATTTTAACAACTATTATTTTGAGGTGTACCTATATTTAATAAAATATACGTCACAGCCTTTGTTTTAAAAAAATATTTCAAATAAATGTGACTTTGCTCTGTTACTGTATGTTGAATAGGTATCATCGCCCTGCGGTTTCACCCGCGGATTTCAAGGTCCCGTGAGAATACCGGAATAAATAATATAGGTTATGTTATTGGTTGATAATGTAGCTTTTCATTAGTTTTTTTTTAAATGATGTAACAGTACTTTTTGAGTTTATTATAAACACAGTACAGTTTGTCCAAGCTGCGACGTTTTTCTTAGTTATAGAATCTGAACCGTCATAATTACTAAACGAAAAGTTTGATCTATATATATACCGAACTGATATATTATCGAATTTAAAGTGGAGTAACACGTACAAAATCAAGCTTAATACCAATATCACTTCTATTCGATTCCACCCATATTTGAACTGAAGTTAAACAAAAAATGTTCTTTTGGCTGAATTGTAATAGGCACATACCATAGCGGACTTTTTGTGAGCATTATATACATACATAAATACATATATATACATACATACATACATACATACATACATACACACATACACATATACATACATACATACATACATACATACATACATACATACATACATACATACAAACATACATACATACATACATACATACATACATATAAACATACATACATACATACATACATACATACATACATACATACATACATACATACATACATACATACATACATACATACGTACGTACGTACATAAGCCGTTTCTGGCAAAATATCTAAAAATTAAAGATCATTGTTTTGGGTGCTATGTGCGTTGATAAAGGCCCCAATACAAAATTTTTCTCATATATCTTTAATTTACAGACAGCGAACGGTTACGTTGTTACCATATTATGTAATATACTGCAATAAAAATATCCTAAGTCACGACCTGAGTAATAAGTTATCACTAAACAAAATTTGGTTAAAATTTGTGCAGTACTTTTTGAGTTACACGATAACATACAAACATACAAATGGACATACAGACAAATATCCAAAAAAAATTATAACTATTGTTTTCGGGTCTATACTCTATATTCAATACAAAATACGTTACATTCATGGTTTTTGAAAATATTTAATGTACAGATTTTTTAAGCTACGGTTTTTTTTATATTGTTTTTATTTTATATGTTTCATATAAATAAATATGTATGAATATAATCATAATTTTATAAAGATCATTATTATTATCGAGCTTAGTAAAGTTTTAGTCAATGCTACTGAACAGAGAAAGAATAGAAGTTGTAAGTAGTTTAACAAATATTCGACGATATTCTTTAAATTACCATAACTTTTTTATTTATGAACCGATTGACATGAAACAAACGCTAAATGTTAAGTGAAGCTTACCACAATATATATGTGAAAACCACATCGCGATCAAATAAGCCGTTTCAGAGATTAGCGTGCACAAACGCACAGACAAACAGACAAACAGACAAACAGACAAACAGACAAACAGACAAAAATTCTAACAATCATTGTTTTGGGTTCTATTTGCGTTAATAAAGGTCCCTATAATATTTTTTCTTATATATCTTTCATGTACAGACAGCGATCCGTTACATTTTTATTATATGTATAGATACATACATACATACATACGTACGTACGTACATAAGCCGTTTCTGGCAAAATATCTAAAAATTAAAGATCATTGTTTTGGGTGCTATGTGCGTTGATAAAGGCCCCAATACAAAATTTTTCTCATATATCTTTAATTTACAGACAGCGAACGGTTACGTTGTTACCATATTATGTAATATACTGCAATAAAAATATCCTAAGTCACGACCTGAGTAATAAGTTATCACTAAACAAAATTTGGTTAAAATTTGTGCAGTACTTTTTGAGTTACACGATAACATACAAACATACAAATGGACATACAGACAAATATCCAAAAAAAATTATAACTATTGTTTTCGGGTCTATACTCTATATTCAATACAAAATACGTTACATTCATGGTTTTTGAAAATATTTAATGTACAGATTTTTTAAGCTACGGTTTTTTTTATATTGTTTTTATTTTATATGTTTCATATAAATAAATATGTATGAATATAATCATAATTTTATAAAGATCATTATTATTATCGAGCTTAGTAAAGTTTTAGTCAATGCTACTGAACAGAGAAAGAATAGAAGTTGTAAGTAGTTTAACAAATATTCGACGATATTCTTTAAATTACCATAACTTTTTTATTTATGAACCGATTGACATGAAACAAACGCTAAATGTTAAGTGAAGCTTACCACAATATATATGTGAAAACCACATCGCGATCAAATAAGCCGTTTCAGAGATTAGCGTGCACAAACGCACAGACAAACAGACAAACAGACAAACAGACAAACAGACAAAAATTCTAACAATCATTGTTTTGGGTTCTATTTGCGTTAATAAAGGTCCCTATAATATTTTTTCTTATATATCTTTCATGTACAGACAGCGATCCGTTACATTTTTATTATATGTATAGATTTGTTTAGTTTTGAAGTCGTTTTTTGTTAAAAATAATTTATTTATAATGTCAAATATTCGCGTAAATCTAAGAAAGTATTATATTTTATATCATTTGTTTATAGCTAACTAAACCGAGATTTGGTCTTCGTTCCCGGCTTCTTGGTATTGTAAACATTTTAGTGTGGGCTATATTCGTAAACATTTTAAAATAATAGGTATCACTCATTGGATAAGTTTAGCAGTTTATATGCGTGTTTACAGCAATAAGGAAAATTGAAAATAAAATATCGATTTTTTTGGCTCTACACTGCCCTTCGATCATTGTAGATATTCACACATCATCTATAGTCTATACATATAAATAAAATGGAAGTGTCTGTTTTTAATTTCAAAGTAACAGCCTTTCACTAAATGCATATGAAAGAATATAGTCCACTTACATCAAAAAATCAATTTTTAAAATTTTTGTCTGTCTGTTTGTTCCGGCTAATCTCTGAAACGGCTGGACCGATTGTGACGAGACTTTCACTCGCAGATAGCTAAGGAGTAACTTAGTAATTTTATTTATTTAAGTAGTCATACTCGCTTAGGCTTAGGTTTCCCTAACTCTAGGGACGATCCCGAGCGACGCGAGGGTAAGTCGCTAGTATAAAAATAAAATTGGTCACTCATCCTACGTCATGTACGAGTATTTATTATGTGTATGTATACGCGTACATGTTACAACTTACAATAGATGACTACGAAATATAATACTTTACGCAATGATATTTTAACTATAGATACCTATGTTATGAGCGCGCAATCGTGAAAACTCGAGAACGTCCTAATTAGGACGTATTGCCTTTAGTCTGTGTCACCGCATGGCGACGAGTGGTACGCTGCTACAAAATTAAAAAAATGCCATCCTGTGTATTTAGGAAATGCACCAATTATGATACCAAAGTTAATAAAACACAAGGGATCTCATACCACATGTAAGAACGCAGTATACTTCGATTTATTAATATATTTCAATTATTTGCCTAATATTCTGATATGTCATCGGTCGCTAGACTAATGTTTGTTTACATTGACGCGCAATTGACAACACTAGCTGTCTCTTTTTTTCTTATTGATTTTATCGACTGTCCCCTTTCTATCATTTTGACTTGTAATGAAATGTACATTGAATGAAAAGTGTGTATGTGTGCTGCGCGGAACTTTTTTCGGTTGTTTAGTGAGCGTATAACATATCTGTCTATTAAAATATCATTGACTTTACGAAATAGTTAAAACAACGTATCTATCAAAAAAGATTTCGTAAGCATTATGTTAGGGTTATAACAGTACATTATGTTAGGGTTATAAGAGTCCGCCAACACGCACTAGGCCAGCGCGGTGGACTATGGCCTGATCCCCCTCGTACTGAGGGAGGCCCGTGCCCAGCAGTGGGACATTAAAAAAGGGCTGATTATATAACAGTACGTACGAATATTTTAATTTGGAATACTTTTATTAACATCGATTGCTTCATTAAGTTTTTGACAGTGGCACTGAAATTAATGTAATGTATGTATGTGTAGTGTAACATGGAGACATGATGTTATGCTGTAAGGTATGATTTTGGTAGTTTAAATTCGTTTTTCGCTCAGACCGAATGTTTGTAATAAATATGTTTCTTCCTAAGCTTCTTAAGCTTCTTAGTCTTTGTAAGCTCCCAGAGCTTCTGTTTATATACGTATATAGTAAGTTATAACAGCTTTTTTAAAAGCTCAGTTAGTGGAAGCGTTACACTAGCGTTATTTATTTTTCTAATTATACGTATATTTATTTCTTAAATATGATAATATTTAAATTCATCGTAAAATTCATCGTAGTCCCGTGGAGCGGAGAACCGAAGTTGGTGATTGATGATCACTTTCTTTTTGCATTGTGTTTGCGAACACATGACTTGGGTATGCCTGAACGAATTTCAATGGCTCTTTTATGGTATAGGTCTAATTAAAATGTAACAAAGGTTTATTTTCTTTATATAAAAATACACTAATGTTATGGTTTTAAAATATTTTTGTATGTATGTATTATATAATGTTACATATTGATCCAACGATTTGGTTTAATTTTTTAAAACCTAGATAAGGTTCTTTTTTTAAAGTATATCTATTTAAGCGTAGGTGACTTTTCGTAAAAAGACGTAACTATCTTTACCTAAAACCTTACGAAAAAGGTCGAGCGATATTCGGTCGCCAAGATACTAGCAACCGACCAGTTTTCTCCAACTTCAATAATTAATTTAATATTTCCTGATAAAAAAAATGAAACAACATTTTTTGCCAGGATTTAAGGCTATTATAGCACTGATCAGTACACAATTTTCAGAATTGGATCAGTACCTAGTTTTATATATTACCCTTACGCCCAATCTTACAAACCTACGAGTACAAACTTTACCTCCTTATAATATTAGTGGGGGGATGACTATTTTCTATTCTTCAATGGTATCTATCAAAGTTATTTTATATTAAGTCTAGGGAAAATTTACCACTGTTTGCCAGTCAAATGTCCATCGAGGTTAATACGCGACGCGTCGTAATATTATCTTAGGCGATTAAATTCTTAAGCATTATAATCAATCAATAGTTTTTTTTATCGCGTTACACATTCCCATTTTGATTTCTTATTTATATTACTGTAAATATTTCTAACGATATGCTTATTAATAATAAAACTAATTTACGTAAAATTTCGCCGAAGTCAATTTTAACCTTCTTCTTAAAGTATCAATTTAAAATTTTGTGATTATTTAAATATCAGTGCAGAAGTTAAAAACCTTCGAGTTGATTTAACGAAGGATAGTTACCTAATATTCAATCGGTCAAACATTTTCTTTGGTTTTTATTTGCAAAGATAAACATAACGGGCCGGGGACTGACAACTTAGGTAAATAATTACTATAGGTTAAATAGTTTCTATAGATACGATATCTATTAAATCATAGGGAATTAATACAAAAAGGGCAAACGAACGCATGCCAAGTATTTTTATCTATATTTGTCACAACCAGGTAACGAATCCCATACAGATGTCAATTTTCAACATAATTCCCCTCATCTCGCTAGCGTTTTGATAATAAGTTAAATAATACTCGTTTACAGTTCCAGTGAGCAAACACAATTAGCCCGTCCATACATGCAAGTGTAATATCGTTCCGAGAGTGAAATTGCAAAGTATCGAGTTAAAATCAATTTTAAGCAATCGCATCAGGACTCATTTTCCAATGCAATTGAGTTGAATTTAAACTTTTAATTTTTTAAACGACTGTATGAGCACATTCCATTCATATCTGGCGTTAATATTTAAGATAATTAGCTGTGCCATAAAGACTGTAAGAAAATCTATAAGAGAGATGCTAACATACTTTTTTATTGTAGCAAACCCGGCCCGCTTCGCTGGGCGTAAGTAAAAATAAATTAAACGGTTTTTATAATTTTCTAGTTAAATAAAAGTAACCTAAATTACTCCTTATTATATAGCTATCTGCCAGTGAAAGTCACGTCAAAATCAATCCAGCCGTTTCAGAGATTAGTCGGAACAAACAGACAGACATACAAAACTTTATAAAATGATTTTTTTTGTGTAAATACTTTCAAATGAATTTAGTGAAAAGCTTGTTAATTTGAAATAAAAAATAGGCTTCAATTTTATTTAAATTATGTACTGATTGTTCCGATGGCCATCTGGAACAGTGTGTAATTAAATCGGTAATTGTAAAGACAATATTTTTGTTATTCAAAAACCTTTTAATCATGTTATTGATAGTGTTGTTACAATACGTTAAAGTGCGTAGTTATTTATGCCAAAAGCTACTAGGGTATATAAATGCTAAGTATTGGACTGATATTAAGACTATAAATGGCTTACATTGGAATAGTCGTGTTCAGGGAATGATTCACTTTTCGCGCAAAACAAATCCTTCTAATATTATAAATGTAAAAATTTGTGAGAATAGATGAATGGATTGGTTACTCTTCATGCCAGAACGGCTGAACGGATCTGGATAAAATTTAACCAGAGATTGATTATAGATTGGAATAGAACCTACATTTTTCTACGAAGAGTTAAAGATTTCCATGGAATTTACTTGTTTTTTTCACTAGCGTAAATGAAAGGTGTTTCTATCAAATTGGTAGTTTCAACTCTACTAACAAAAGCTATCTTTCCTAATTTCATTATATCGGCACTTGAGTGATTGCTAGATGCAAGGCGGCTGAAAGCGTTGGCCACTCATAAATTTTCGTTTGTGTATATACTACTGTATGTTCTGATTCTACTACTGTACTACAATATTGGCAACATTTTTTGTGTGATTTGACACAACTCGACTGTTTGAAGCTATTACCATGGAGATTAGAAACCTCCATGGCTATTACTCAAGATTCACTAAATCAAGCAATGCCTCTGTATATTAGTGGAAAATATATAGTAGTGCGTAAAAATATCACTTTAAAAATATATGTATTTTAAAATTAAAGCTACATTATAAAATCATTTTTTTTTTATAATTTTAAATGTATATCCATTGTCCACATTTTGATGACATATTGTATTTAGAAAAGGTTTGGTTTCTAGTTTATTTATTTTACAAGCTTCTTTTCTGGAAAAAAATATTTCTTAGGTATAAACCTTAATCGAAAAAAACCCCGAGCGAAGCTCAGTCGTCCATATATGTATTATAACTACTGTATCTAGTATATTATACAATATTTTGTTATTTCTCTATTTTTATGTTTCTAGCATCAGAATGGCCGGTAGTGAACAAGCCATTGAAAGTGATTCAAACCAAAGAGAACAAATTGTCGAACAGATTTTTTCCATACGACGACATTGAAACAGAATGCCAGCTGACGATTGACGATGACATCGTCATGTTAACTCCAGATGAGTTGGAATTCGGGTGAGTTTATGTTTTTTCTATATAAACATTTTATACATTATTTATTGTAGTGGCAGTTTTAATTGAACTAAACTGACCGATTTGCTTGCATTTCAATAATATAAGGCCATTGACCTACTTTGAAATATTTGGAAACTAAGGTTTAGGTTAGAAAGATAAGAAAAAAAAGCTAGTTTCTGTTCGTATGTAACGAAAAAGTAGATAGTAAATAAATTTGTTACGATTGATAATGATTTTAATTACTCATAATATGATAAGTTTCATACGTTTCAGCATTATGTTCCTACTAAATAAAAAAAATTAAAGTCAAGTTTAGATTAACAATTTTTTGTACTTATACTTGTCTTACTTATAACAGCTTTCTATAATGACGTTCAGTTAATAAATACTTTATACAGTATATTACATACATATAAATTGAGTAAACAAAATAACACGTTTAGTCGACGATATGACCTAAAACAATCAGGTATCGATTTTTTAGTATTGACAAATGGTAGCCGAATAGTGGCTAATACCCGGCAATGCACATTCAATCATTTGTTTATCCGATCCGCGATCTACAAATAATGATTAATGAGATTTCCGCATTATTTGACCGACTTTAAAAAGGAAGTAATCAATTTGGATGAATGATTTTTATTTTTTTATTTTTGGAAAGTGGTACACAATACAAGTGGTCTTGTTATATTCAATTAAAGAAATAGATGTAAGAGTAATTAATCTAGACGGTTTTCGAAATCAGTGTACCTGGGTCACATTATCGGACGATTAATGAATGACCTGATTTATTTTAGTACGATCAGTTTATTATCATATCTTTGTAGGTAGTGAATTGATTAATCACTTGGAAAACTAAACTGAACACTTGTAATTGGGAGTCTATAGATTAGACTGTATTACGAATAAACGTAACGGTTATTATAAATTCGTCGTATTTTTTTTAATTCTTTTTTTATTGACTAACGTGTTTATTTATCACTAGAATACCTAACCCGCTTCCCTAGGCGTAAAATAAATTAAACAGTTTTCATAATTTTAAATTTCCTAATAAAATAAAAGTAGCCAAGTTACTCCTTATAACAAAAGCTATCTGGTGGTCTAGCAAGTGAAAGTCACGTCAAAATCGGACGATTTTTTGTGAGGAAAAAAATAATTTAGCCGCAACAAGCAGACAGACTGACAGACAAAAACTTTAAAAATTGATTTTTACTATTTTAGACGTATGTAAGTAGGTATGTACCGTATATGCTTTCGTATGAATTAATGAAAAGCTGTTAATTTGAAATTAAAAACAGACACTTCATTTTTATTAATTTACATGAACTGATTATGTGCATATTTAAATAAAAGATAGTAATTTGTTGAAAACGAGTCTGGTGGGGAAGAAAGTAAGTACGCTAAGTACTAGGTACTCGACTGTAACCCCTCTGTCTACACTATAGAAAGGGATGTGCTGTGAAGATGTTTGCTTACTTGTTATGTGCGTACATACGAAAAGTGAAACTATTCAAACATTTTTTTCATACTGAATGTAGGCGGAAGGATAAATAAGCCCTAGAATGTTTATGTGAAACGTAAAAAGCCTTATTTTCTTTGGATCTGGTATAAGTTATGACGAGATTGTATAAAGAGAAGGATTTATTGTATATTTTTTTAATGTTATATTCTAATGTTTATTTAGTAAAGTCAGTGATAGCTAAGTGATAACGTACTCGCTTGGGAATTTGAGTAAAGCAGATTCAATCTTAGATCTTGCACGTTTGAAATTTGATGTATCATTTCCATTATGATTACCAACTGCCTTATGTTGTATGAAAATATCGTGAGAAATCATACAACTCCGGGAGAAACTAAGAAACTAGCAACTTTTTGTAAGACGTGTGAAGTCCGTCTACACTCACTAGGCCAGCGAAGTGGACTGTGGCCGCTTCCCCCTTGTACCGAGGGAGGCCAGTGCAAGACAGGATAAATAAAAAACGAATATGAGGCTTGTGTTATGGATACCAGATAGTTGGTCAATTATATATACACAACTTACATAGTTTTACACAAATGAATGCCCCCAGCGGGTCTCGAACCCGACACCGTTACACAGCAAGTAGAGTCACTATAAACTGAACCAAACTAATCCAAACACAATTTTATTCCTACTATAAACTAGTATTATAGAAGGCAAAATTGCAAACACCATTCTATGTAAAGCAGTAGGTACAATAAACACGATATATTCAAAATAATCGCAAGGAGCCAACTAACTGTTCCATGAAAATACCAATTTCGCGATACAACGTTTGGATGAACTGCTTAATTTCATTTAATTTATATATGTCTTATAGTAGAAATAGATTTTCTCTCGCAAATTGTTACAAGACTCATAAATCATGCAAAGAGAAAATCTACTTGCACGTTTTTAAAGAGAACGTTGAAATCTCGCAATCTCGCTGATATAATAAAGCTGTAGTTAGCGATTTCATTAATCTCGATAGCTAATCGCTTGGTTTATCGATGTCATAAATAATACATAGCCTATATTGTATTTGTGAAGCAGTATGAATTAATTTAAATAAAAAAATTTATCAGGCTAAATGTTAGTTTGTCACGCCATAATGGCTTAATAAAATTCTAATTGAGTTGAATCTGAACCTTATTTTTTTATTTGATTGAAATAGAGCCATTATTATTGATAAAGAGGCCGAATCTACGGTTTGTAAAATTTTTGTTTGTCTCGCTGCCTTTCTGTGACCGTCTCACGGGAAAACCACCTGACGTACTTTTTACAGCGAGAAAATAACTAATTTCTGAAAAATCTACTAAGCGCTAAAACAAATGTAGGGTTTATAAATGAAAGTATTACAAATGTAGGGATGAACCCGAGCGGGGTAGAGCTACTGGTTACCTACTTTATAAGTTACTGTGTGTGTGGTAAAAGAAAATAGAAATAAATATGTTGTTGGGACATTATTACAACAGTGCCATCTAGTTCTGTGGTAAGCTACGAGGCTTGTGTTACGGATACCAGATAGTTGATATTCTACACATATACATATTAAATACATACATATTATAAATATAAACACCCTTGACTGGTGTACAAACATTCGTGCTGAACAAATGAATGCCCCCAGCGGGACTGGAACCCGCGACCGCTGGCGCAGACAGTAGGGTCACTACCAACTGAGCCAAACGTGTCGTCAATATAAGCTTGCCATTTAAAATATTGGAAAGCAAAGCAGTCTTTATAAACTAGTGTCGTATAATTATTTAGATGAACAGTATAAACAAACAAGGTCGTGTCAGTTTACTCAATTAATATTTTGTAGATTTATTTTTTCTAGTGATTGTTATTAGAAAATACATGGATTTATTGAAATAATTGTACAGAAATTCTTTAACAAGATATTTTTCGCGGTTTCGTACGTTATTTATTAGGTTTTCGTCACCACGCAATTTCTGTTGCACTGTAAATGTAAATAGTGTACCTTACTAAGTATGCCGAGTTTGAAATTTTGTTAAAAGAAAGTTTTGAATTACCAGATTTTGATGAAACCTTAAACTTTTACATAAATTAACTTAACCCTACATGGTTTAACGACGCTTTTAATAACCTCCAATTCAATCAAAATATCAACAAAGTCCTCCGCCGCGTCTGTCTGTCTGTCTATTCGCGATAAACTCCAAAACTTCTGCACTGATTTTGCTGTTTTCACCAATGGATAGAGTGGTTCTCGAGGAAGGTTTTAGTGCTCTCTAGTGAATTATAATCAAAACAAAAAAAACTGTCTACTACAATGTTAGGAAGACGTGAAATCCGCCAACCGGCAATTGGCCAGCGCGGTGGACTACGGCCTGATCCCCCTCGTATAGAAGGTAGGCCCGTGCCCAGCAGTGGGACGTTAAAAAGGGCAGAATACAAGATTATGAAGTTAAAAGAAGTGGTAGCGAGGTATAACTTCAGTTGCTTATAAATCACTGTTTGTCTTTCCGTTAATAAACACCGTAGTTAATCACAGTTTGTGCTTGTTGAAGGCATGGCGCTGAACAGTATCTACCGCTTATTTTATAGAGAATTTTCAGAATCTTTAAGATGAGTACAAATATTTATGAAATCATTCGAGGAAGTAAAATATTTATATAACCATTGTATGCATTTTATCTATACAATTATATAAAGAAAGCGGCAAACAAGTTGTTTGCCCAAGATCAACAATCGCGCGGTATAAAAGCTTAAAAATCGACTTTTGCTTAGTCATGGCTGTACTTTTTAGTGAAAATGAACCCACAATAGCCTTTCTGTACTTAGTATCACATCAAAAAGGTTCATGTGACAAGTAAAAACTAAGTGTGTAGGTATGCTAGTTGGCTAGTTGCTTTACTCATAACGCAAGCGGAATAGTGAGAAAAAAATTGTTTGTCATTAAGTAAATGTAAACAAAATTTAAAAGAACGATTAAGGTAATGAGGAATTACCTAATAAAAATTTATGAAAAAGAGTTCTGTAAAACACTACTTTCAGTCACGATATCGCGGTTATACCTATCCCTTAAGCTCGACAAAATAATATAAATACGTACAATTTACTTTGAATTCTAGTGACCTGTAGCTTAAGGCGAAAATTCTTTGCACTGAGCTTTGGGAATCTTCGTGACCTTTGTGCTAGACGCAGACATTTGCTAGACGAAAATGTAGGAACTAGGGTCGTAAAACTTTGTTTTTTGCAAAATAAATCCTAATGTTAATGACACTGAAAAAAGTTTGTCGATTTTTATTTAACACGAAGTAGAATTTTTTTTATATTACCGTCACCTTAGTCAAGTTTGTTCGCTGGGGCTCGTTCCATAACTATGTTTTACAGTTAGTGTAAGTTTCTTAGAGATGTGATAATTCCCCGTAGTAAAAAGTATATTTCAGAAATGTTGAATCATATAACCTGCTGTTCTTCATCTCATCATATCAAATTTTATCAAAATATGTTCAGTGGTTTTCAAAGAGAGGTAGAAGTAGAAGAGGAAGTCAAAGAGAAACAAACATTTTAAAAACTCTACATTCGGCCGCCGTATCGATAATTATTAATTACATAAGATTTTACAAAGACGTACAGATTTGACTCAACATTTTATTATACTCGTATGTATAGATTTTGCTTTTTAAAAATGATCAAATAAATATTAAGTGATTAATAACAATACCTATTATTAACTTTAACCTTTACAAAACCGTATAATCGCCATGAAAGTATAATAATTACTCCCCTAGAGGCGGAATTTTAGTATTTATACCACCCTTAATATGTAATGGACGACTTTTTAGCGCAGTTTGTAGTAACCCTACTTGCTTTACCAGCGGTCGCGTGTTCGAGTCCCGCTGGGGGCATTCATTTGTTGAGCACGAATGTTTGTACTCCACTTATAGTTATGTGTGTTTATATTATAATAATATGTATATATTTCAAGTTATACATGTGTAGTGCATCAACTACCTATCTGTTATCCGTAACACAAACCTCGTAGCTTGCCATAGAACTAAATGGCGCAGTGTGTAATAATGTTCCAACATATTTATTTATTTACAATTATTTTTACTATTTATTTACAATTTAAAAAATGCAAATTTGCATTTTTTTTAAATTAATCCTATATTTTTTATATATGTATTTATTTACCATAAACTACTCTTGCTGGGAAGAAAAAGACAACTGTTCGTTGCCCAAACATTCCGGCACGTCCTACTCTGTGTTCGTCCGACACGTAGAGAAATTCAACTGTAGCTTTTAATTTCTTGTTTTCATAGACATTAATATACTCGTATATATAATGTCTATGTGTTTTTTATTGTAATTTTATAAAAATTAAATAATAGAATTCCTTTGAAAGATACACAACTTTATTTAATGAAATAATAAACTCAATATATTTTAATTATACCTCTGTTTTTGGAGACTGAGTAAAGGTAGTAAAATATTTACCCATACTATTAAAATCTTCGACAAATTAGGCATCGTCATTCGTACAATATACATACCATATTCATTATCGGCGCATCGGCTTAATGCTTTATCTGTGGTTTTCCGTACTACAGATAAAAAATTGGCCTAAAAAATTGTCTTATTTCTAACGTTTCTAGCAGGAGGTATAATTGATCAGTACTAGCTAGGGCTAACCTCGGCACCAGACTTATCAACTAAAAACGTTCCTAGCAATACTTCTACCCATTTTTATTGAAATGGAAAAAGTATATGAAACATTGAATAAATGCATTTTTCAAATGCGAAATCGAACTCCACGTATCTCTTTGATACTTCACGCTTGGATGCTTTAGCAGATCGTTGAGTTGGTCGCACGGAAGGTTGATGGATAGATGTTTTATCAACTTTTTAAAGGCAAATCGTTTAAATTTCTCATATAAATGCTCGTATTTCATTCATTGGACATATTGGTAAATGAAGTTTTATTTAAAAGTCAGTCTGACGTCAAGGGCTTTTAATTTTAGGATTTAATCAAAATGGTCATCTCTTTAAAATACTATTCACTTCAATTCTCTTGTTAATGGCTTCAAGCGTGCCTTAAATACTATACTATGATTTCTAATTCGACGGAATTCTGACAGCTGCCATTCTTTAACAATTCGTATATCATAAACCTTTTTTTGCTTTGAATTATTTTTATATATTTATTTATTGTAAATAGTTTTTGTTTTGTGCATTCAATGCTCACTAACTAGAATGTCTACATTTTATACCTAAATTAAATAGCAGATTACAACGACATATTTCTAGAATGAATAAATATATACATGAAAATATTTATTATTCATTATCATTTATAGAGTAGGGACTTGGAATTAGTTGATTTTACTTTTCAATTAAAATATCGTAATCTTAGGTATTATAACCTAATTTCACCTTTAAATTAAAATATCCAAGTAACAAGTGGTTAATTTCTAGAAAACCTAGTAGGTATGTGAGTAACCAACCGTAGCTAATTGTGGTGTATGTTACAGCTTATAAACTGTGCCGATTATGATTTCTATACTATAGTTTTATATTGGTTTCTTATTAATTATTAATTAATTAATTAATAAACAATAGATAAATAAATAATAAATATGTTGGGACATTATTACAACAGCGCCATCTAGTTCCGTGGTAAGCTACGTTACGTGCTTCTGTTACGGATACCAGATACTTGATATACTACAAATATAAATTTTAAATACATATATATTATATTATTATACATACAATCGTGTTCAACAAATGAATGCCCCCAGCGGGACTCGAACCCGTGACCGGCGCAGAAAGTAGGGTCACTACCAACTGAGCCAAACGTGTCGTCAAATTAATTACCTACTAGGTTTTATCCTCGGCTTTGCCCTCCGACCAAATAAAATATTTTAATTTTATTAATATACTTACATAATATATAGAGAAACATGTGGAAAAATAAATAAATTTTATCAACTTTATATTTGTAGTGTTTACAAAAATATTTTTATACATTATATAAATATGTTTTCAGTTTCGACGTATGGCGGGAATTCCCCGACAGAATAGTGGGGTTCCCCTCGCGTCTGCACGTGTGGGACAACGTCACGAACTCCTGGAAGTACCATAGTGAATGGACTAATCAAATCTCTATGGTAAGTAATTCAAAGTTACCCTGAAACATTCTTGTTATAAGGTAATTTAATGTATTTTATCATTAAATATCAATTGTTTTTTTAAGTATACTTTATTGACTATATGTCCTACATTTTTAGTGAAGGTATCCAAAGATTATATAAATAAGCTAGCGAGCGATAGGTACGTATAAACTCTTGACACGGATTAAATAGATAATTAAATATACTCGTATGATGAATTTTATATATATTTTTTTGATTAATTAATTTGATTTAATTGTCATTAAGTCAATTCTATTAAGTTTCCTTCTCTTGGATAACCGAGTGATGCGAGTTCCAATCCAGGTCTCTTGTAATATTTTCATGTGCGAATCATTTTTAACATGATCATGAAGGATGAAAACATGCATGCATGAAGGAAGGAAAACATCGTGAGCCTGCATGTCTTAGAGAAGCTAGCAAATTTCGAAAGACGTGAAATCCGCCAAACCGCACTAGGCCTGCGTGGTGGGCCATGACCTGATCGTACAAGAACTAAAGGGGTCTTTAAAGGGGTTAAACTTTAAACTAAACTTCTCTATCCGCTTTTTACCGCGTTTATTCCGGAGGATGTTCTGAAGAGCTCTTTCAACTTATACCCTCCTCTCTATTCCTCTCCAAAACCACACGTGCTAGTCGAAAATTCCATCCTCATCTCGTACCAAAAGGTTTGGCAGCTCCTACCTGTGCCGCACTATAAGGAAATGGAATTTATTACCGTTTCACGTGTTTCTCTCCTCCTGTAATCGTGGGTTGTTCAAATGGAGTGTGAAAAAGCACATTTGTAGGTGGATCTCATTCCTTTATTCCACTGGTGCTTAACATCAGGCGGCATGGAGTCATCTTGTCGAGCGATAATAAAAAAAGGGGACCCCAAGCCTAGCTGTGGGATGAATACAGATTATCAAATATAAGATTAAAACAAATACTTAAAAAAAACATTTATTTATTACAGGTATTGACGGGGGCAGCTTTCCATCACAAGATATGGTCCTGGTACTACACGTACAAAATGCCCTCCGAAATCCGAACGTGGGTAGATGATAATTTCAACTGTGAAGACATCGCTATGAACTTCCTAGTCGCTAATATTACTAGAAAACCACCGATTAAGGTAACCTTTTTACATTATATACCTACATATTTCATAATCTCACTACTATTATAAATAAATAAAAGTTTGGATAGATGTATGTTGCTTAATCACGCCATAACGGCTGAACAGATATGCGTGCAATTTTGCACTGAGATTATTATAATGTGGAATAGCGCATATATTTAAATGTAGTATTATATTGAAGTACTTGCTTGTAATATCAAATAATAACATAACAGCTTTGCATGCATGCATAATATGTAATTATATGCGGTATAAAGAAATCACAATTTTTTTATATTATGTCTGTATGTTTGTCCTCGCTAAGCGGCTAGACAGATTTTTACGGGACTACCTTTTTTATTATTTATATAGGTATAAAATATTAGACATTTATCTAAAATCATATATTTTTAAAAGACTAAACTTTTAACATTGCAACATTGCATCGTACAAACAAACAAATCAACTTCTAACTTTACAATAAACGTAAACTAAATTATAGCAAGTTATTATTGATGGTTTCCAGGTAACTCCCCGTAAAAAATTTAAGTGTCCAGAGTGTACTAACACTGAAATGTTGTCTGCCGACGCCCGCCATATGTCGCAAAGATCCGCATGCATTGATAAATTCACGCGGATTTACGGACATATGGCGTTAAAGTCCGTGGAATTCCGCGCGGATCCGCTACAATACAGAGAAACTGGATCCGGAATACCGCAAGTGTATCCTGATATAGGAGCATTGTAAGATTGAAGAAGGAAATTAGTCATGGAATTCCGCAGGTTTTCACAAAATACGTCGCGGAATTTCGATGCGTGAGTGTTAAGGTAATATTACTTGGGCCCTTATTTTGAATTAGTGTGAAATACTTTTTTATTGTTGTATATATAACATACTATATTTCGTACATATGTTTGCGTATTTAGTCAATTTCTGTATATAATATATAAAAATTAGAGTTTTTTTGATATCGATTTTTTTATCAACACGTTTCATATGTATTACATTTTACTGTAATATAATATTTTAAATTAAAACGTTTTAAAAGAATAAGTACCTAAATAGTTATATTTAATTTCAATTTAATTTTAAATAAATGTAGGAAATTTATATAATTAAAATAAAGAATGAGGGCCCTTTAAGTTAATGAGGATCGGACAATAAATTTTATCAGAAAATTTCGAAAGGCTGTACGTGAAGTAAAATGGGAATCGTCCCCCCAATACCAGGGTATGTAGGTTAAACTGCCAATAGAATCCTGTCACATGTGTGATTTCAATAATCGATTTGAATAATCGATTTGGATGATCAATCACTCGACTTTTTATATCGAGAGAAGAGTATCGATATTTTATTGTGTATCGATAGTTTTTTTATCTGTGCGCTTTGAAGTTAAAAGTAATTATAATTGATCATTAAACGAAATTAGAGCAGTGTATGAAACATTAACTAACTATTAATTTAAGACGAATTGGTTAAACTTGGTAATTGAATAAGAAAAAAGTGAAATTCCTCTTATATAACCTCTTAGTATCTTTGGTATTACGATTATTTAAAACTAAACTCTTCTCTCGATATTTCCAATGAAATTATAATATTTATCTGTATATTTTTTTCTCTGTGCCATCATCTATAGAACTGTCATTTGTTTATGACAAATATTTATTGATATTTTGAACACAATTATTTTTTTTATTTAATTAAAAGCCACATAATAAAGTATAAGAAACATTTTTAATGAGGATAATAATACTTTTTTATGATTTAAATAGAGTTTACTTCTATAGTTTTTTGTCTAATTATCGCTATTTTTTTTGTCAGTACTTTTGTATTTACATTTTTCAGACTATTATTTTTATCATGCTATTTACTAACAGGCAAATAACTCTCTTATTTAGTTTACACTGAACAGAATGATATTTTATTATTAGATGATTTTTATTATATTTTTAACAGTCATCTTAATTGAGTACACAATATTATTAGACCTTTAGGAAACTTGCTTTAAATTTCTCGGCAGCTATTAAAGTTAATTTAAAATTAACATAATAATAAAACAAAAAATATTTTTAATAATTTTAATAATGATCAAATACAGAATATATTAACTACATTTAACACAAACTGATACAGATTATAAATATCTTAAATAGTTTTTAAATAAAATATTGGTTTCTCTCACTGAAACCTTCAAACCTTGCCATTCCTTTGGACATAGTATTCCTTAACTTTTTAATTTTAGGACAATAATATTTACATAAACCATGGGTTTTTATCACCTATGGTTTAAATTTGTCGTAAAATATAAGATTTTTTTTTTACATTTTTTACATGTTCCAAGCTAATTGTTTAGGTTTTTTATATATATCGTAACTCTAGATTGTCAAAATCTTTAACTTTTAAGACGTGGCTTCGTTCTTTGTGCCACTTTTAACTTTGTCATTTAAAAATATATTAACTAAATGTATAGAAGATATTGTACATTTATTGATGGCTCTTATCAGCTGCGTATTTTGCAAATGGTAATACATAAACAATATTATTTTTTATCATTAGCTGTTGATTTAATTATATATGGGTATTCTTTATAATTCCATTATATATTACCTTCTATATAAATTAATGACAAAAATAAAAGGGGTGCAGTTAAAAGTGGTGAAAAAAATGATCAAATTTTAAAAATATTGTCCTTAGATATAGTAATGATATTCTAAAATATTAGAGTCGATTTAGTTTAGAAAAAAAAATAGTCCATCTCGACATATCGGTGCTTAAGTGAAGGATAATTCCTAATTATTATTATAAAGTAGATAGTATATGTGTTTGTAACGCACGTTATATGTAGACTTATAGATAGTGCGATTTGCGATATTTTTTTGTATGGTTGGCAGCTGAGTACGTGGACGATTACGAGTTACGATAATCGATTTTGGAATCGATTACGATACCTTTAACAAGTGTTATTTATTACTTATTATTATGTCAAAAATGTCGTTTTTATTATAAGTTTTTGTTACATAACTTCATAAAATCGATTTTTTGTAATCGCCCACTAAGTATTTTGTCAGCAGCCTTATTTTATATAATAGCGCACGTTATTTTATTACGAGAAAAATAATGTTCATATTATGTTATATAATCTATGGTTCTTTGATGTTGTTCATAATTTTATGTCAATATTTTTTGAATTATAATCTATATTTTATTATATTGGCCATGGAGATTAGAAACCTATATATATATATATCTAACCTATATATATATATCTAACCTCCATGATATTGGCAATAATGACACTATCGTATTTTGCAACTTTACTTTGATTTTTAATTATTAATTGTTGCTGACATTTGAGAGTAAATATTTGTTTTTTATTCAAATTGTTGATTATAAATAAATATGGAGTTTTTTTTTATGGGACAAAGGGGGCAAACGGGCAGGAGGCTCACCTGATGGTAAGTGATCACCTCCGCCCATGGACATCTGCAACACCACAGGGCTTGCAGATGCGTTGCCGGCCTTTCAGGAAAGGGAGGGAAGGAGGAGGGAGAAGGACGGGAGTAGGGATGGGGAGTGGGCCTCCCGGACTCTCACTCACCGGACGAAACGCGACAGCATAGCTGCCACTTCACGCCGGTCTCCTGTGAGAGAGTGGTACTATACGGGGCGTGCCGGCCCATTCGGCTGCTACCCGGAGGTAACAAGCATGGCACTACCACTTAAAAATATGGAGTCAGTTTCTAAGAAATGTCGAATATATCGATAATGCTTATATCTATGCTATCGATAAGACAATGTTATTTTCAATTGAATTTAAATTATTATATAAACAAGAATTTGTATTTATTTTTTATACACATTGATCATTAATAAAATTATGTATTTCTGTATGTAAACAAAATATTTATTTATAATCTGCAATTTACAATAAATTACAATATGTTATTTTATTTTTAATTCGTTTACAAGAGAAATTTATTTTAAGAAAATGTAAATTTAAAATGGCTTCTTCACGAAGGTATTTTTAAAACATAGCCAAAGAACTTGTCGACTAGTCTCGAAGATATTTATATTTCGCATTTAATCGTATATTAATTATACTTCTGTATCGGATCGTTACCAGCGCTATATCAAAAGGACAGACTGAGTATTTTCATTTTTTTATATATATAAATAGATATATTTAGAGGTAAATGAATTTTAGTGCGTAGTTGTAATTTTTGTACTAACATTGATCATTAGTATAAAGTACAAGTAATATGACGCAAAATGGCGTGTTTTAATGCTTCATAAAGTACTTTTTTATTTTAATAAATGTGTAAAAATAATTTTAGATTAGACTAAGTAATTATAGTATCTTGTGGGTAGCTACAGCCAATAGAATTTATAATGAGTGTTCTTTAAAATATATGTTTGTGAAAACATTATATGACATTTTATGACAGATCAACAGATTATAAAACAAAAACGCGATGGAAAATTTCTTTTTCGCATCATTTGTTAAAAACGGCCTAAACTACCATAGCGAGTGTATTTGTAGAAGAGCTTACAGTAAAATAGTATTTTGACAAAGTCTTTAATAATTTCTATCTACTATTTAAAATAATATTTAAAGCTTTGTACCACAATTTCGTATATCTGTGACAGTGACAATTCAAAATAAACTAGAATTTGGAGCGGAAATTTGATAAGTCAATTTTAGTATAGATTATATTATAGAAGTATAATATGTTGTCATTTTTATAAATTGGTATTCTTTATTTAAAAAAAATCTAGTCTATGGGATAGTTTTGTTTGAACCGTCATTACATTATGTTTCATGTTGAGTTGTCCGATACATTTATCTATTATATAGTTTAATCAAAATAATATAAATACCATAAATATAAAGAAATAGACAGTTTTAAGTAATAAATAATTAATACTAATATTTTAAACGCGCTAATCTCAGGAACTACTAATCCAATTTGAAAAAAATATTTTTGTATTACATATCTCGTTCAGCAGGCTATATATTATCATAATATATCAGACGAATGAAAGCGAAGAGAAGACGAGATGCTATTCTATTATATAATTAACTATTAATAGTTAGATTTAGCGCGAGTGAAGCCGCGGGTTCAGCTAGTTATATACTAAAACTTTTCTTGAGAACCACTATCCATTGGTGAAAACAGTATAAAAATCGGTGCAGTAGTTTTTGAGTTTATCGTGAACAGACAGACACGGCGGAGGACTTTGTTTTATAATATGTAGTATTATGAAAAAGATACAATTCGATTTTCTTCTTGTACCAGATGAGTACAGATTGCTTCGTCAATGTCAATTAATGGGGTATTCCCCACGAGGAGGAAGATTTATTGGTAAATAAATCTGTTTCTTCTTCTTTCATCTGTTCCTAATTGAGTTTTTGCAAAAATGAGAATTGAAAATTTAAAGATATTGAATTATATTAAATTTCAAAGAACTTTTTTTTTGTTAAGTTTGGTTTGGTCTTGTTCTCTATATTTGTGATGGTATCTATTTCAATTAAATATAACGTTTTTTCTTTTTTTTTCTTTTAAATGAATTACACAGAACAATATTAATGACAGAGAATTGAATGTAAATACTAGTATGAAGTAGAACTTAGTTTTTGAAATGTACAGAAAATGATTTTTTATACAGTAATAAAGCAAGAAAATGTTGTTTTTATCAAATTTAAAAATATTGTCAATTTAGTTTATTGTAATTGGTTTAATGTATATTCGTATTGTAACTTTGGTAATCTGAGACTACGTTTCTTAAATGGTTTTTGCACATAATTCGAAATTGTCTTTTTTAATATCTTAAAATTAAAACGCTACGTGTTTTGTTTCAAAAAATACTTTATGTAAGTAGTATGCGTAAGTTCGACTTTTTGTTAAACAATTATAACTTTCGATTGTTAATTTTTATTATGTGGTTTGACTTAATATTTCATTTAAATCGGTTCAGTAGTTTTGTCGTGAAAGCGCGACAGAAAGACAGACAGACATAGTTACTTTCGCATTTATAATATTAGTACCTTTATAATTATTGAAAATATCGATATACGAAACGTATTTCAGAGTGTAAAAGTTATAATAATACAACCTCTTTGTTGTTATTCATGTTGTAGATAAATTTTTTTTGTAAGTACTTAATAGTGTAATAGATCGTGTACAGCGTGTAAATAGTACATATACATATATATTGTGAATAAAATGAGACATATCAGTTTGTAATGGTTATTTCATTTTCCTCAGCCATAAATAGATTTTATTTGATTTATTTATATTAATTATAATTAATTGTCCTGCACATTATAGGTTTTTGTTGTGAGTTGGGTAAGTGTTGTCGTATAGGGAAATGTTTGCGAGATTTGCAATTTTACATCAAAATTTATTGTTTCAAAATAAATAAATATGTTGGGACATTATTACAACAGCGCCATCTAGTTACATAGTAAGCTATGAAGCTTGTATTACGGATACCAGATAGTTGATATACTACACATATAAATTTTAAATACATAGGTACATATTATAAATATCAACACCCATGACTGGAGTACAAACATTCGTGATTAGCAAATGAATGCCCCCAGAGGGACTCGAACCCGCGACCGTTGGTCCGAAACCTTTTTATACAAGCTATATTTATAGAATGGATGTAAATAGTAGTTTTTTTAAACTTCGACACTGATTTTGATACAGTTTTTATCATTAGAAAGCGATAAAAGAGAAATATTTATGTAGGTATATTAAGCTTATAGTTAATGGTAGGTATATTTTATTTATACTATAATTTTATATAATATTATAAAGAGGAAATATTTGTATTTTTGTATGTAACGAATAAACTCAAAAATTACTGGACCGATTTTAATGAAATTTGGTTCACAGATAGTATAGAGCCTGAGAAAGGACATAGACTACTTTTCAAGGCGAAAAAAGGGCTGTAAAGGATAAAAATAGGGGATAAAAGTTTGTATGGAAATTACGTCATTTTTAAAGCTAGAAGCTTGAAACTTATTTTTTAGGCTTTTGATTAGATATAAATAAGTAAGACATTCAAATCTTTTAAAAGTTATGCTAAAGGGCGTACCTAAGGAACGAACTCGAGCGAAGCGAGGGTGAGTTGCTAGTTAGGTATACTTATATGTAAAAATTATAATATAATTTGTAAGTAGTTCATATAAAATGACTGGAGTCGTCCAGGTGTTTTGTCAAAAAAAAAGCTTTCGTACGATTATTCGGCTAATGCTGGCTAAGCCGTTAGAAATACATAGGTACGTCAATGTACCTAATATACCGACTAGAATTCTGAGTGGTTATAATAATAAAATAGTTTTTTTTTATTTTTTCAAATAGTCATTATTATCCATCTAGAAGGCAAAATCTATAGCTCTATCTATCTATGACTTCATAAGAAAATCATAAATCGATCGGAGACCTCATAATGAGATAATTATAAATCTATACAAAATACACACGAACCCGAACTAAACGAGAGTGAGATATATAAGTGGAATTTGATTGACGTTGTATATAGTAAGATTGAATCCAAAACCTTTTTATACTAATATTGAAGTTAGATTAGCTAAACTAAAATATGTCGTTAGAGCGGATATCGATTTATTATTACTATCCAACCCTGTTGGGCACGGGCCTTCCTTCAATACGAGGGAGATCATGGTATCCCTGGCCACGTTAGCCAACCGTAGCCAAGTGCGGATTAGTATTGGTATATCTTTCGAAAATTCCTAAGTTCTCTCAATCACGAAGGTTTTCTACAGTAAGATAGTAATGGAGTGGTGATTGTGTTAAAAATGTCACCAAGCCCACTTCTAAGAATTTTATATTTTTTAGTACCTACTGTAAGCGTTGTTAATGAAACGATCTTCAGTTTCCAGTAGTAAATACATTTATTCGCTATCTTCACACAATTTTTTAATAAATAATACATAATATATCAAGTCCTTATATATTATTTAAACCATTATCTTTTCAACTTCAATCCACATCTATCCATCTCAACTCCTCGCAGATCAATCCCCTTGCAGCACAATCCCCCATTCTTTGTCATGTCATTCTTTTTATATTAATTTGAATATTCTTTATTTTTCTAACAATTTTCATAATATTGATCGCCAGAGTTACAAAATGGCCAGTTTAACAAATTAAAAAATAGTGAAACCTTATAGTACTAAACGTTAAAACGTAATTAGCTATAGAGACGAATCGCTTATCGCTAGTACTTTTATAAAATGTGATGGTCTTGTCTTGTCTTGTCTTTCAATGAAACCATTTTTCAATCTTCATACGGAAATCGAACCCAAGACTTCGTTCTTACAAAGTTATTATTCACAAGTAAACTAATATATCTCGTACAAAATAAGCCGGCTATTATCTATTTGTTTTGATGCAGTTGATCCAATAATTCTCGCTCACAATATGCCGGTATATCAAAGGTGCAGTTCGCTACTTGTCCCCATTTGCCTGCTTGATACGTGGGCGGCCAAATGCATTGTGCCTTAAATAGTATTAAACAAACTCATAAATTATACTAACTCACTGTTTGGGCGAGCGGAGAAATTAAGCACGCCATTTTATTCACGCTGTTCACGTTGGATTTAGATTTTTGTCGTGTAATTTGGACATTGAAATTGTTTTGTAATACAGTTCTAAGTTGTGTTATATTTTTTTAGGACAATTAAGATTAAGTTTATTTGTTTAAGTTACGAATTATTTTCAGCCGACTTCCAGATTTCAATACTTTTTGAGAATGATGGTGGTAGGATATTCAATACTATGGATCCACAAAAATATGATGGTTACACCGAACTAAAGTTCGATGGTTATTTGGAGTAGATAAATAGCACATGTATTAAGAATTTTTTTTTTGTATTTTCAGTTTTGTCTTTCCGTATTTTTCTTTCAAATGCTAAGAATTATGATGAATAGTAGAGAATCTCTACTAAAGATGAATTGAGGAATCGTATCCACTATATACCTACTATGGCGACTCTGCGTCAATAAGAAAATACTTATTAAGGGTTAAAAAGGAAAACGACTTATCACTTTACTTTGTAAAGTATATTATGTTTGTAACTATATTATGTTATAAGCCTAAGTATATCATATCATTCCAATTGCAATAGCGTTAGTCTATTGTGCATAAGTATTTTACCTACTAGTAAATCGTCCCCTCTTGCCTTTGATTTCGTTCCTAGTGAAAACTGAAAAGCTAAGCAATATCTTTATAGTTATAGCTTATGTGTTATTTTTTGTATGAGCTATATTATTATTAAGTTTTATTAAAATCTAATCAGCAGTTTTTGCGTGAAAGAGCAACAAACATCCATTCATCTATACAATATACATACATACTCACAAACTCTAGCATTTATAACATTAATAAAATTATGAATTGTACCATAATTCAAATCATTTTTGTTGTGAAAAATAAGATAGTGTAATACTTCAAAATTATATTAGATAACTATTCATGTAATAAGTGATATCTTTCAAGATCCTAAAATACTTACAAAAAATAATAAATCCATAAAAACATTTAATAAAACTTTGTACGCAAAAGCAAAAATAAAAAGCGTAAATTCAACAGCAAATTCCATTACACTGAGCTTCACGTTGTTTAAATGCCTACAAATACGCTGCTATTTTTCTAAATAACTCCGACAGTGATTTATTTTCACACTTAAAGTACCGCGTTTTTTGCTCTTAGTACTTATATCTATGATGGCTGTTTTAGCGAGACAGGAAGAGAGTCATTACTTGCAATGTATACTGACCTCAGCTTTTAAATGTAAGCTCGTTCCTTCTATTTGACGTGTTCAAGTTTATTATTAATTTTAATGCTTAATTGGTATGAGGGAAAACGCAAAATGTTATTCTATTTTTGATGTATGAGCAAATAGTTATGAAGTAAAGTGAATAGTCAATGACCTAAAATACTTTTGTTAACCATGTTGCAAAATGATCGAGGAAGGTTTAACTCAAATTAAGCTCTTAAATATTGAGATAATATCTTTTAAGGGAATCAATTGGACAAATAATTATTATTTTTCAGCTAACAAAAGTAAATTAAGAGTAATAAGTATACACAATGTGAATTGTAAACGGTAGGCATACATGTACTTATTTTCTTTCATAGTCGGCTAAACTTTCTTTGCAAACATATTTGTTTATTGTAAATATGCATATACTGCTTTTTAAATAATGCTGCCATCTTGTAATGAATGGCAATTAACTAAAAAATTTAAATTAAAATAACAGGACTTAAAGTGAGAAAGCTGATAAATGTTATGACAAAACATCCCGCGGCGGCTAATCGATACCTATCATCGGGTGTAAATAATCGATTTTATGTTGTCAATTTTTTTCGCACGATTAAAAGGTAATTTCTTGAATTGCTTTCACATTATAAACTGCTTGGAGGTTTAAATATTAGCTTCTGTAAGTGGTATTTTTATGACGGACTTTTAATATCGACCGCAGCGTAATATATAGCATTTCATTTCTTATTTTCAATTAAATTTGTCATAGTTCTTCAAAATACAGACATATGATAGTGATTACAGAATTTCAATTACCTTTTGTAAGAGATAAGCACTTAACCCTTTAGTTAATCAGTCCTAAAATAACACTAGCTTAGTCCCTTTGCCCTTGGGTACCCATTAATTCCCTTCTTATCCAGCTAAACTGTCTCGTATTGACAATGGACAGTGGCCATTCAATCTACATAATTCGCATCGCGAGAATAACCTAACCTAGTCAATTACACCGGCACGCCACAAATCGGCGAAATCGCTGGAATGTACCAACATGCTTTATGTCTTTATATTCATTAAAAGGCCATTCTAATTAAAATTTCTCCCAACTTGTTCCCCGATAAATTCTGCGCAGCGAACTTGTACGAGTCGAGAGTTTTACTTTTGTTTCTCAGCATATTTGTCCGACATTAACACCTACCGTGTTAGCGCGTACAATGCCGCAAAGGACCGAGCGATTTGCGGCCGAAGTCTCAAATATATCGACAATACGTACGGCCGCAAACAAATGTATGGACGTACGGGTGCTTTGTTTTGAACTGATGCGATCTTTTCCGGTCGATGGAATATCGATACTATATATTTGTTGGAGTAAATATTTTTGTCTTAAGTTTTTTCTTGCGATAAATATTGCTACAGTAGTGATAGTAGGTAATATGATATGCGTTCTGTTCTGCCCATAAAACAGGCACTTCACAAGAAGTCACATCTATACGTGCCCATAATTTTACTTCAATTTTGCGCACTAATAAATAATTTGATGATATTAATACGATGATATAAATACGAAAGTATCTATCTATATAATAGAAAATAAAGCAAATTTGTATGTCAGTCCCACAAACATATTGAAAAATCAATGAACCAAAATCGGTCCCTAGGTCCCTTATTTCTGATATGTTTAAGTGTGAATCATTTTCAACATCATCGCTTGGAAAATATTGTGAATAAAACCTACATGTCTTGAATAACAAAAGTATTGACCGAAAGACACATGATACCCACCAACCCGCACTTAGCCAGCGTTGCGGACTATGGCATAATCCAAGGAGCCAAGCTGTAAAAAACACAATAAGCGTTTTCTTTTTCTTATATATAGATAGTAACGACTCCCTCTTCCTCCGTTCGTGGTCAATCCCTAGTTTGAATAGAATTTACAGAGTGAGATTAACCTCTAGTAAAAAGTAATCTATATATTAACTTGTATATCTACTCGTATACATACAGTCGTATGAAATTATCGTTATTATCGCGCTGCTGTCTCAGACAGACAGACAAAAATTCTAAAAACTAAGATCTTGCGTCTGCGATAATATTGACTATTTTAAAAAGATTTTACAAAAAATATTCAATGTACAGATTTGACATCATTAGAAATTTATTATAGGCATGTTAAATATATAAAAAAAGGAATTCAGCATTTAATGTTTTATCTTAAAACATCGTAAATAAACTGTCAGCGCGTGTTACGCGTAAAGTTTTCATGAAGTACTTAAGTATTGATTATTAATATTTTTTATAAAATTAATAAGGTTTTATCACGTGGATGCATTTTAAGTTAAATTATGACTTCCTTCGCCGATTTTATAAATACTAATTGGTTTACTTAAGATTCTGGTTTTTTCAGTGCACCCTAAATGTGTCAATTTATATTTACTATATACTAATTTATAATACAATTAAAATTTTATATCCAATTGGCGAGTCTTTCGATATTTTTAAAAGTATAATGTAATTTTAAAAATCTTTAAGTTGTTAATCTAGATAGGATCATGTATAGAGACCGTATTAAAATGGATCAAGCTTGCCTTCTCATAGATTTAGTCAAACCAATCATACCTAGTTCAATGCCAGCGTCACTCGTACATTATGACAGTTGACAGTGGTCACGCTTGGTGTGCTCTCGGCATGGTATAATAACTTTTTTTTCGTACTCAAAAAAGTTCTTTATTTTCTCGAACCATTTAAAATATGGGTAGTTTATGACATAAGGATTATATACTTACAAATTTGAGTAAAAATACAGCATATTTTTCGAAATATCACATAAACACTCAGAACACGCCTAGCGTGTCCGCGGCATGGCTGAGAAATTTAATGTAAACACGCTGTGCGTGACGGTGGCTCTGAATGTGTTAATATTTCATGTTACACTGCACTCTTGTCAGATCAAGTTACGCTTCAGTACGACTAAGATAATCTATTAAAACGAAATGGAACAAAGTTAAATAATATATTTCAATTATGTATTTATTTCACGTATTAGACGACACGTTTGGCTCAGTTTGTAGTGCTTGCTATGTCATCGGTCGCGGGTTCGAGAGCTTTCGAATATAGACAGAGTAAGCTTAGCAAAAGTGTTTCCTCAGACCCTTTGGATACGGAACAGTAAAAGAAATTGAAAGCGAAAGATAGTCTAAAAGACTGAATTGTATTTATTTAATCCACCAATTAAAAAAAACTGCAATGTAGTTGCGGACTTTATTAAGTGATTCAATACTTCTGTTTAATTCGAAGATATTTAACTCGCGAAGAGAATCGGTTTAAAGGCTGCCATTTGTAAGCATTATCGTGATATTGTTGCGGTGCTTTTAAGCTTTAGTTTGTAAACTCGACCAAAAATTAAATTATTTTGATTGAATATAATAAAAGTTTCTTGCTAATGTATAAATAATTAAATAATATATATAGTAAGCTTTAAAAGGTGATGACGACCTAAAAAGTAACATTAGAATAGTTCTTAGAGAAATTGAGAATTGACTAGAAAATTCAAATTATATGTGTGAACTGTAAATACAGATCACAACATGATATACTGGTATAGATGGCTCATTCCAAGCAAAACAATTGGACAGTGCGAATTCGGTTATTCTTCGGGCTATTTCTTATAGCTGTTATATTTTTGCTAATTATTATTGATGTGACGTGCTAACTAAAATGATAAATATTGTAAAGTTCGTTACATTTGAATGAAAACATTTTAGTGATTTTAACAATTTTTAACAATAACCAAGGCTTTTTTGTTGGGCCACGCGGGGGCACGCAGTGTTCCCGAAGGGAATATAGAAAATTTCAAAAATAGCTATAAAAATTGAAAAAGTATTTGAAAAAATTACTAAAACTTAAAACATATTGGCAAGGGGTGGGGGCCCTCACCTGTATAAAAATTATGGAGTTTCGAAAATAAGCGTGCCCCAAAAAATTAAATGACAAAATCTATACAAAATCTAGGCCTGACTATATCTATTATTATTTGCTAATGTATTTATAGTCCAGTAAAGATATCATCTTATGAAAAAACGTTTAAAATTAAAAAAAATATAAATTTTTGTTACGACTAGGTATATAAGTACTTACATCAAGTCGTTTTAAAATCTAATTCGATATGTAATTAAAGTCCTGACATCAAAAAACAAAGGTTAAACTTAATTCATAAACATCAGATAATATTACAATGGCGATGTGACGCAGGTGTTTGAATATAATAACGAAACTTTGCCATTTTCAGGCATCATTCGGTCATCGAACCGCAACTGCGAAGAATAGATTTGCTTTGTGGTCCCCATGACTTTATGTAACGTATATTGAATATTAATTAGTGTTTAATAATGATAATCTTTAGTTTTATGTTTTGGGTGGATTGGGCGTAATGATCATTGATCATTATAAGATACGAGTATATAGGTATATTTTAATATAATACTAGCAAAAAGCTGAGCTTTGTGAGGGCTCGCGTAGTTTTTCTAACGGGTAATAATGTTATAGCGATGTTAACTCTTTGGTTTTATAACAGATGGCGTTAGTAGTACAATAGCATTCGATCCAATGAATACAAAATTGTTAGTGTTCATTGTTTTAATGGTCATAAATTTATATATTTTTGACCGATAACAAATCTAGATATGAAATTAAATTACTATATTAAAGCACAAATCTATAGGCGTGATAGTTTTTCAGTAAAGTGTACCGCAAAATGCTCAGGTTGTGGGATAGTGTTAGGTCTCGCTTTGCCGCGCTCGCCCTAATTCGCGCTCAATAAGCAGATAAATAAAATCGAATTGTAACGGGTGATTTTTTAAGCGTTTGGTTTTTCATTTGAAAAAAAAATACCAAAATATAGTGTTAAATATAAAATTTACATTGGGAAGTTAAAAAGCATCACTTGCCATTTATTGTTTAAAAATTATTTCATGCAAATGTTGGCCTCAACTAGGTTTTAAATGATCCATACGCAAAGTCCAATTATGAGGTACTTTTTCAAGCATATCGGCTGGCATCCGGATTCAGCTTAAATATTCTCTTATGTACGCACCCTATGAGTAGTGGATGGTTTAATATCGAATAGTGTAAAATTGGTGCGGAATTTGGTCACAACTGCTTGGATAACTCGTTTCGAACCAGTTAGTAGGCCGCCTAGATAGTGCGATTTAACGCTCTTTTTGTGGGGGTACGTAAAAACTCTTTTTTATGCAGATAAACCAGCATCAATTCGAGCACTAGAAAACAAAATTAACGTGTTATCCGTGATATTCCAGCCGATATGCTTGAAAAAGTACCTCACAATTGGACTTCGCGTATGGATCATTTAAAATGTAGTGGAGGTCAACATTTGCACGAAATAATTTTTAAAACATAAATGGCAAGCAATGATTTTTAACTTCCCAAAGTAAATATTATATTTAACACCATATTATGGTATTTTTTTTCAAATGAAAAACCAAACGCTTAAAAAATCATCCTTTATGTTTGTAACATCTGTATAACAGCAACTAAAAATACGGTTCATTTTCAATTTCAAATATTTTTGTGTCTGTTTGTTCCCACTTTTCTCTGAAATTGTTGGTCAGATTTTTGCGGAACTTTCGCTAGCAGATATTATTATTAAATTAACACTTCTTACATGGAACGACGACCGCAAATTATAATATTAAAATAAAGTAAATAAAATAAATATCTTCTATTTACCAAGGCTCGATTTAGGTGTGCATCTATTAGCATTGGTGGTAGAAGTTTTACAAGAAAAGTTTAACTCAGCTTTCGTTAAGAAAAGCTTGGCTTTAGCTACGGAAATGACATCATGACCTGAAATCAGATATAGCAATTCAGCGTAAAAGCCTATTAAACGTACTGCTTTTCAGGTAGGGTGCGTTCCTACATTTAGACTAATAATAATAATTTTATATATCTATATTCGTTCAAATAAAGATATCAAAAAGATTAAAATGTTTAACATACACTGTTCTGAATATACGTCAAAATTCTCTATGTCACTTAATTAAACGAGGTGATTGACTAAACCCCCAACGCGCGTTCACCTTGTCGTGGTGGGAGGGCTTAGCGTCCGGCAAGCCGGCCGGGCGCGAAGCCAAGAAACGCGCAGGGAAGACCCACTTTAGTGGGCGGTGCGTCATGCGGGTGGTACTTCTTTGAGAGCAAAGTGGAGTTGGCTGTATGGTCTGCTTCAGCAGACCTGCCGGGCCGTCGCGTCGGGGCGTCGTGGTCGAATGCGCTAGCGAGCCTGCGATGCTTCATTAAGACGGGTGAAGTGTGGTCTGTTGGGTTTTAGTGAGTAGTACTGGCTTTTCTGGCCAATGCGTTCCACATAACCATTTGTGGTATACCTACGTTAATGCATTTCCCAACAAAAAAAAGGTGATTCACTAAGCTCCTTAGACTACCTAAGTTCGGCGGTTCTTAAAACTCGCTCTTGGCTTCAAGCTCCTCTAAGATAAATCAAGAAAAAATTTTGCATTACACATACCTATATTAGAAACCTGACCCTTTTTTCGCTCGGGTGCCACTTCTAACATTATTGCGTGTTTTAGTCTATATAATTTATACTAATCCAAATGCGTCAACTATTTCAGCATGAAGCAGTAATGCCCTATGATTAGTACAAACTACAAATTATTTATTTTAAAGAAAATAATGGTGGTCCTACACTTGCGTATTGAATGGCATTGCGTCAAGCGCGGCACATACCACTTTTGGCGAGGAATGCGGCGAGCGTTTAGAAAGTCTCTATAGTGTGACGGAAATCGCTTTTTCAAACGCATTTCATATTAAATGTATATGAGATATCACAAGTACTATATTCGTTCAAATCCATTAGTAAATTATAGTAAATTATAAAATGACAATGATTTGACACGACAAAATTATTTTGAGTGGGACGTTACGTTTGTATAATATCGACACCTGAAAACAAGGTAAAATATTGTAAATTTCTATAATGATTATTTAAAAAAAAAAGTTTTTTTTTCAATTAGGTATACTTATTATGTAATAATCCAAAATTGCTTAAATACTAAGGTACAATATTTCCTTGTATGTAATATGATCAGATGTATTCAGCCCATTTGAACTGGGCACGGGCTTCCCTATCGTAAGTATATCTACGGGTGTATATCTACGGGTGTATTAATACGAGAGGGATAAATTCTCAGTTCACCACGCACGCCAAGTGCGAGTTGGCGGAATTCACATGTCTTTCGAAAACTTTTTTGCTCAGACATGTACGTTTTTCTTCACTGGGAATGAGTGCTTATTATGTTGGAAATGATTTATACATGAAAATATAAGAAATGCGTCCCCGTGATTCTCCGTTTAGTAGGTATCTAGTGCAGGGAAAGGCTTCTGAGTTCTCTTAAAAAAGGATAACAGGATAAGGATATACCAACAATCAATCTTGTGTGGTAAATCTTAAGCCATATCTGCTATTTACAATCTTAAAGATAATAATAAAAGATATAGCTAATAGCAATATAAAGTAACGACAAAACAATTTCAGTACAAACTCGCAGTATATTATAAATGTTAGCACATTGTCAAGTTAATGGTAAGTTTACTTCGCGTCTTCTTTAATAATAATACATCTACGTACCTGCAAAAGTGGGTGGATGTATTCGGTTAAGTATTTCGCGTAGACACTAACGGAATTATCGTAAAACTTTTATCCCCTGTCCCGTGGGAAACGTTAATTTTCCGAGATAAAATGTTGCCTAAACCTGACGACTGAATGCTTACTAGTTATGTAGGTATGTGCCAACTTACATGTAAAAGATGAGATCATATCAGTATCACAGACGTATCACTAGAGTAATTTTAAATAATATATTTACAACTGAATTGAGAACTTCGTTTTTTGAAGTCGGTTAATAAACATGCATTTATTATTGACACGTTTGGCTCAGTTCGTAGTGACCCTACTTTCTGCGCCAGCGGTCGTGGGTTTGAGTCCCGCTGGGTACATTTGTTGAGCACGAATGTGTGTACCTACTCCAGTCATGGGCGTTTATATTTATAATATGTATGTTTTTAATAGACTCGTATCGTAATAGTATGGGAAGTCTCGAACGTAATTATTGTAAAGACGATTAAGAAATAAAACTATTTTTATGTTTATTTTTATTTTATTTATTTAAAACTTATATGACGTGTAGTATATCAACTATCTGGCATCCGTAATACAAGCTTCGTAACTTACCACGAAATTAGATGGCGTTATTGTAATAATGTCCCAACATATTTAAATATTTATACTATAGATCAAAAGTGATATCGTAGAAGATATTTTTACAGATTTAAAATTATTACCTAATCAAAATAGCAAATATTTTATAAAACAATGTACCTACTTCAAATTGCACTTAGCCCTTAAAAATCCTATAGAAATATAGTGTGCACACCTAAACCGAAGTGTTTAGAATAAATAATATAAATGGCGTATCCATTTACGATGCCGAAGCTACTAACAATAGGTGCTTAGTAAAATTATTGTTAGACAAATTAAAAATTAAGTCGTTACTCGTTACATTTAATATCGCGAAGAGAAAAAGATAATTTTAAATTATTATTCCATTAAATTGAGATTATAGTGCCAGTTGTAAATAGAAATAGGAAATATAAATAAAAGTATGCGAAATAACGTTTCATTAAAAAGCGGCTTCCACACTATACAATTTTACGACTAATTTGACTATAGATTGGCAATCGAATTGTGTATTGAAGGTCATCGGTGACAGTTGCTTTCTTTTTAAAAAACATTGTTTAGTCCATAGTCTTCTACTTATTTCTTTTTTATTATTTAATGAACCCTAATTATTGCTTCTTGTTAAGATGCATTACACAAGTCCATTCAGCAGGGAGGACAAAATATTGCCAAAATTGGCGATCTTCAATGTACGTACAGACAATCATCTTACAGCTAATTCAATTGATCAATCTGATTGGCAATCAAATTGTATCGTGTGGAAGCCGCTCATGTTCTAATGACAATTCTGAATTGTCATCATGTCTAAGACCCCTTCTATAAGCCATAGAACAAAGAAGATAGATCATAGAACATAGAAGTTCGTTCGTTCGTTCTTTTCTTTTCTTTCCTCCTTGATTATGGCACAGCTTGAGGATTATGAAACTAAAGCCGTATATCATATCTTCATATCATCAAAAATAGCAACTCATTTTAAGTTTGACTTGTATCAGGCAGATCGCAAATATTACAAAAAAAAACAATTGATAACTTTATGCTTTTTAAACTTTAAGTACCTATAATTTTATTAAATGTAAATTATTTTAAAATTAGGCCGAAATGAATAATTAATTCTTACATATCAGGAAAAACCATGAATGACGATTATTATGAAATACTCTTTACGTCACGAGGGTAGGTATATTAAGTTAATTGAAATCGAATTACGTAACTTGAAATTAAATTTGAATTTGAATTATTAATTAAATTGATTAATTAGTCCTAGACTTTATCAATATATATTATTAATGCTGTCTGTCGTGAAGCAGGACATAAGAGCCAACGGACTTACCCAGGATGATGGTAAATACCGTGCAATGTGAAGGAGGCTAAGTCTCTAAGACAGCCCTGGATCTACGATTTTTGGCACCGGGGCATAAACTTAAAGTGGCGCCCCTCTTTCATTAAGTACGTCGATTTTTGACACACCAAAACTCAAATCGGTATCTCGAGTCCACAAGTTCACTTTTGGTGGCCCTATATGTGGCTTTTCTTAAATGTCGACGGTGAGCCAAGGCGTATGCTAGGCGCTTTGTAGAAGAACTTTTTTATTTTTAATCATACTATAAGCCCCCTGCAACTGCTGCCCGGGGCGGGTTTCCCGGCTAGATTTCAGATTTTGTTTGTAGGCCGAATTTCAATATAAATCATCTAACTTAATTATTTTTAGTGGAAGCTTATAAGACTGTTATTTATAACTACAATACAATTAAATATTAATGCAGGTTTTTTTTGATATGTGCACACCTAGTAAATATTTTATTAAATGTAAGAAAACAAAAAATATATTTACATGAAGTCTATATCATATATTATGTTTCAGTCATGATGTCTTATAATAAAGAGTAAAAGCTTACTCAATTATAAACAGACGAATAAAACAATCACTTAAATATTAATATTAAGTAGCAAAATATTTATAATCTGCATCTTTAACTGTGTTAATTTAAGGACTCGGTTTGAGAAATTTTTTGGGGCTGGGTGGTGGTAAAAACTTAAAAAAAATTTTTTATTAAAAATTATGATTATACAATATACATTATTATTTATTTGTGCTTTTTGAGTGTATTTCTGTTTGATATTTTCTATTATCTCGCCGGTTTATACAGTTAAACTATAGGTATTCAAATTAACGGTTAACACATTTTTTTAAATATATTAACATTACTTTATTATGAAGTTCTGTACGGGTCAAAGAACGCTGTTGTCATAAAATGGTCTAAAAATGGAAAATTAGCAAATTAAAATTTCCAGTCTTCAGTGGGCGAACTACATGGCAACTAACAGACGCTCTAACAATGCTATAAAACTGACGTAAAATGTTTTCCTATTTTTCTTGGCGAATTTTATATGTAAATAACAATAGCCTTAATTTATACAGTTAAAAATATGCGATGTTTTAGGAAAACTGCCGTTTTCTGTTTATGATGTGTGAATCGTGAGATTTAAACGTGTCTTTCCATATCTATTAGTTTCCCATAAAACTACATTGATTCTCTTTTACATAAAGCTTTTTCTAATTTTATTAAATCTCCTTTAAACACACAATCACAATACTTTTAAGAACAAATAAGAACAAGCCGCCATTCGATATGTTTCGTTCACATTGTATTATAAACGAACATTAGACTGGAAAAGCGACTGCAAAAACTAACTCTTATATCTCTTTGACGGACCTGTAGCATTAGTATCTATCTAAAGGCATAATATGTCAACGCATATGTATGTAATGCACAATGAGGAACGTGACAATTTTAATTATTAGACGTGAAAATCGCCAGCTGCGAGTAGGAGGGATTTCAGTGGCCCCCATTTGACCGCCATTGCCATATTTGGCACGGATCGAGTCTAAATACGGCTTGAGGCCGGCCCACCGACCGCCGCGCGCTCTCTCGCGCTTCCGACTCTATTATTTCTATTTACGAAATAAACTCAAAATAAAAGCTCTATTTTAATACAGATTTCGGGCACTGAAACGTTCGCGGGTTCCCGGTTGCGGATGTGTCGGGTTACTTCGCGCTCGGTGTTGCTGTCCTTGTTGCGGGGTCGCTGTGCGCCCGTGTTAGAGCGAGACGGCTAGCGGTCGAGGTGCGCGGGACGCAACGTCGCGAAGTCAGTAGCGGTCCGAGCGGCCGAGCCGTCAGTCCCGCCCTCGGTTCTTTCGCGTTTTCGGTCAGTCTCCGTTCGGCGTTCGAACGGTGAGGTGTGTGTAGCGCGTGTGCGCACCGGTTACTGTGGCGTACTGCGAGGTTATAATGGACGCGCCCGGCGGAGCGCGGGAGCCCCGCTTCGGGTCGCCTTATGGTATGGGACTCCTAGGAGACGTGCCGGATATGTATGGAGGAGGCCGGCCGCCGAGCTCCCTGAGCGGTGGAGGCCTAAGACCGGGCATGCAATCCTGCCCGGTGCCAAGAGCTGGAGTCAAACGTCCTTCCGACCAGTGCTATGATGAGAGACCCTCGCAGAGCCTTGGCCTTGAGCACTGCGCGATGCCGGACATTGCAGATGACGGCTATGCTTCTCTTCAGCCTAAGAAATCACCACCATCTAACGGCAAAAAGACCAAGGGTCGAGTCAAAATCAAAATGGAATACATAGATAACAAACTCCGGCGTTACACTACTTTCTCGAAGCGGAAGACAGGAATCATGAAGAAGGTGGGTCGCAGAGACCACTTTTGGCAATATTCCATAATGTTGGCCTATGTATACTGGTCACTAAAATGTGTGAAAGTGTAATTTATTGCCCTGTAGAATATATAGTGGAAAAGGCTAAGCTATGCCAATAATATAACTTATCCGAGTTATATCATATAAATTTCCCGGTAAAAGTTGGTAAAGTATTTTTCTAGGCACATTTAGGTGCAAAAGTAATACATTAATTTACCAGATTTGTATATAATGAAATTGAAAAGAATTCTTCCTTTTAAATATTATATTCTAATATTTATTTGCTTTGTTTAGAAATCATAGTATTAAAGCAACTTAGCTTTTAAAAGTTTCAGGTAACATAATTCAATTATTATTAATATTATGCCTTATTTTATTTAGAAAAGTACACATTTGGCAACAATCAAAATACCAAAATAAGTACTATTTTTCAAGACCTTGTAAATATTAATCATTTGACCAAAAAAATTCAAAGAAAATACTAAGTTTAGCTTTATCTCTCTATTACATAATGTCAAAGCAACTTTAAAACAATATTAAAAACTTAAATTATACTAGAAAAAATATTTCTATAAGGGCCTAATATCTAAAAATAAGTTTTACTTCATACATTTAGGTTATGTGAGTCAATCAATACAACTACTGGAATATTGCTAAATGTGTCTTTTAATGCATTTTTTTTATTATTAGCCTTATTTTCAGATAGATGTAGTTAAAAATGTGTGTTTTGGACGATTTTTATGTGTTTTTGTGAGCATTTGTGAAGAAAGTTTTGACAGATGTCAGCTGATAGTATAAAACTGTTTATTTGTGAGTATGTTGACATAATTTTTTCTATTGAGATCACTATCGTAATATTTTTTATAGTGAAATATATCTTCTTTTATTCATATATTAGTAAATTAAGGCGATTTGTCTTTAATTTTAGTTTAATTTGAGTCATCTGTCATGACACGTTATTAACATAGGCCGTTAGATGGCGCCACTTGTATCAAATAAACGCTCCGAAGTACATTTTAATTATTATAAGTTATCGGCTTTTAACAATTATTATTATTATTATATTTAACTAAAAATATTTATAACGCAATATATATTTTAACATTAAGGATTCTTAAAATTATAACTATCTTTACGTTTACGAAAAATATTTTTTTTAAGAAATTTTAATAGTTGGTACTTACCTATTTTGTAAAAGTAAAAAAATTAAACAAAAAATCTAAATTGATTTGCCGCTAGCGATTTTAACTAGTCAATCGATTTGCGTAGGAAGGTGTTTGTTACAAACAGGATTTTTCTAGTCGTCTTAATGAAGAATTTTATTAATTTAAGACTGCAGATTTCTTTATAGCGATTGTTGGCAACACCGCTATGCATTTGTAATTTACATTATAATTTAATAACTAAAATAATTAATTAAAACGTACTTAATCGAGAAAACTATTACAAAATGTAGGTATTTAATTTCATGCTAATTATAGTTTTGATGATATCTTAAAATGGTTATACAATATGCTCTAAATCATAGAATTAGTATATTTAATAACCAACCTTTAAAAAAAGCAAATTGACTATAATACGAAACATTTCGTTCATATTGTCGTACAATTCATCAAAAACGTGGGACAATAAAATTTGGTCTAGGCTTTTTATGTATCTAATGTAAGACATTAATAAGGCTAAAGTGTATCTAAAAGCCGTCATTGCGCATACAAGTTGTCAGTCGGATCTTCAGTCACGGAGTCTTTGATGCACCGATAGTATGTTACAATCTGGTATATCTCGTTTAAAGGGTTACGTGCTTTATTTGTCGGAGTCTAATGCTAATCTAGATTACCTAAATGTTAGTGATTTCGATTAAGATGCTTTTTAGTTTATTGCTTAATCTATGTGCGTTGTAAATTTATTTAAAAGTAGCGACTAACCCTCGCCCCGCTCTCCAGGTACGTTTTAATTAATTTTCAGAGATGTGGTAGAAAATCTGTCCAGTGGTTTTCTAGTAAGATGCGGACAGACAGACAAAAATTCGAAAAACTATAAATTCTGCTTTTGTATGGGTAATATCGACAATTCCAATAAGATTTTCAAAAAAAAAAAATTATATTTACCTACATATATTCAACTTAGACTTTATTTATATTATTTAATTATTTAAAAAGGGTTTTTGTAAGCTCTACGTAAAACTGCGTTTTAAAGAATCTATACATCCAATTTTTTTATTTAATATTTAAAGGATCTCGATATAAGAGAAAACGAAAAACGTAGGATTGTATCCTATGTACCTAATTATATTAAATCGAAAAGGTCGGGAAAAAATGAAGAGGCACGAAAGCGTGTTAAGGATAATTGCTGGTTAAATGCGCGTAATTTAAGCTATCAAATAATAATTATACTTTACTATACAATAGATTTTTCATTTATTTTCATGAATGCTTAATATAAAGGTGGAAGTAGAATTTTATTATATAATATATTATATAGATTTACATAAAATCTTGTTTCATAACTGATTAATTCACTTTTTCATTTTCGTAATCAATCTTGGCGTTTTTAGGTTTTCTATGATCCTCATTTCTATGATCACAAAATATTTATCTAAATTCTAAATCTATATAATTAAAAAAATAATAATTATGATATAGAAACCAACGAACGCTTTTGCAGCGGGTGAATGTTTTACTTGGACAAGAGTCCATATCCGCTTGTTAGTAGATTCCTATGTACAGTGATTGGATAGAACGATCGATTTAAATTGTATATTGTAGTAACTTAAGTACATAATATTATGTAGGTACTTACTTTAGATACGGTTATTAAAAAATAATATCGGTAGATAAAAGTTATATATATACGTCTATTTAACCCTAAATTTGCAGTCATGCAAATTTTAAACCAATTTTACATTTTTTAGTGTATCGGTTAAAAGCTCAAAATTAAAAATCTTGATAATGGTTTTGAGTTGGCGAAGACTACGGGTAACATAGGTGTAGATTTTATTTGCGTTTTTAATTAAATTCACTGGATCTTTATAGTCTATTAACTATTTATTATAAATAATTATTACATGAATAATAATTATTATTAATAATTTAGTTCTAGAGTAGTTACAGGTACATATATTTGTTCACGGATTCCTTAACCGATTACATTATTCGATACACGAACGATTTCAATCGATTGAGAAACTTCGTTTAGAACAACTTCCGTAAAGTTTCTATTACACTAATGGCTTATTTATATCTAGATATTATTTTCCTTTTTCTCTTCATATAAAAAGTAAGTATTTCATTTATTTTAACAATTGAAGATATTACTTTTTACATAACTTACTTAAGAAATAGAAATTACGATTCAAAATAACATTATTTTAAATGTATCTTGTATTTTCTAGGTTTTCAACAGACTTTTTAAACTAAAAGTTCGTTTTTATAGATACGACAAAGTAATTTAGTTATGATTTCGTAACATACTTACTGGCCACAATGAAAAGTGGATTAAAATTATTCTTTAATATGAAATGAAAATATATTTAATATGATCGATCATACGTTGATACGATATGATCAATAATACGTTGGGTATTTAACTTCGTATTAATATGACGCTTTCTCTCAAATCTCAAAAAATAAGATTGATGAGAACAAAACAAAATAAATTTAAAATTAAAACAGATTATACCTACACAATTTAGTTAAATAAGTTTAATGAAAATTATAATTTTATTACACACGTCGCGGTCTGATGTCGGCATTTGTCGGCCATTGTAGGGCTGTCGTGTACCCCGACGTAGTAGCCCGAGGCAATGTAGTTGCAACGTAAGCCGATGCGGGAATCGCAATTTATTGCGGTATGTCACGTCGTTAGTGAAAAACATTTGATCAGTCAGCTTTATTCTTTTATTATCTGTTGCATTCTTCTTAACCTTTTTATTCGAAAATTCTTCGACTTTCTATTAGTTGTTAGCATTTTTGTACATATTGTGTCGTTTAGTTATTTTAAAACACATATTATATCTAGGTATTTCATTATTTGCCAAAGTATGCCGAAAATATGAGACTTGTGTGCATTTTTTTAAGTGTAAAATATTTGCTGTTGCCTTTTTCATAATCTCATATTAATAATAAGACATTATAGTGTCATCTTAACGTAAATAATGTTTAAAGAAATTTATTTAAATTACTATTAAAAAATACTGTTAAAGGGTGATGAGTGTTGCCATATATAAAAATCAACAACGTTGCAATGTTACAATGTTTCGTACAAGTTCTGGCTGTGTTGAACTTGCTATGCACCCTGTTTATAAATCACATTTTTCTTATTTCCACATGACAGGTATTAACTATTCAGCTTTATTATTGCGATCAGAAACTCTCGGAGATAGCTCATTTTTAATGACCGTCAAAGGAGCTGAGATCACGATCGAACTAAAAACCGGTCAGAGAACTAAATGAGTCAACAATGTGAAAACTATCATACCTTTCATATTTAAGTGTCCCAAAAAAATAGACAATTTTGTATCAATAAGTTATATTTATTTGCTTTATTTTTAAGAACTTACTCACAAGGTGGTCTTAAATACAGCCGCAATCTGATCATGAATTTTTGAAATCCGTAACGATTCTCCTTTAACCGATTAACTCATTGTGATTAATTGTTTTAAACACATGGTTAAAAACTTGAAAAATTGAATGAATAAAACCTCTTTGGTTATTAATTTTGTTTTTCGATTTACATTTTCATATTTTACGACGCCACCAATACTGTAATCTTCGCAGCAATATCTTTGCGATCACTTGAAAATTTCCTAAGATATATATTTCAAATAAATTATACAGTCCGATAGAACAATCCCGATATAGTCCTTAAGGACATTTTAATAAATTTAAAACAACTATTATCGTTTGGCAGAGTCGTGATTTTGTTAGTGGTTAAGCCCCGGAATAAGTCGTCACGAGCGATTACTAAATTAATTAGGAACTAGCTGGTAGATTGCGAGGCAGATTATTTTCCCACACGGCGACGAGATCATGAGATTTCAAACTATTGTTAACGAAAATTGAGATGTGTCTATTAACTAAATTACTGAAGTTCCAGCAGTCTAGAATCTAGATGATCTAAAGGTACTTTATACTTATGCTGCAAGTGCATTTCTGCTATAGCAATTAATTGAAATACTACGACTATTAGTATGAGAAAACTTTTAAATAAAAAGTTGCATTAGCAAGATTGAACTAAATATTGATGAAATCATAAACAACTTTATTATAGCATGTAGTAAAGTCTACTTTCCTACGAACTACCTCAATCCCATATGCGTAAAGCTATCGGGGACCTCTTTATATGCTCTGGAGCCCTAGTACTTTGGAGACCAAATTTGGTGCTATGTCACCATAACATTATTTTCCGTCTTTTTTTATGATACAAAGGATGAATTCGTACGACTTAATATTTTACTTTTTATGAAAAAAAAAATGCTCATTATTTTATAATCTGTTGTGCTTTTGCGAATATTTTGTATGTATATTTATAACATTTTCTTATCGATACTTAAAAAATGTTAGATTTTCTTTTAAATTAAATGAATCCATGGAAAATAGAAGTTGAGAGACTTGCCAAAATTAAACAATTATTCGTTGCGTACACTAATTGCGAAGCGACCCATATCTCACGGCCCAAGTTTCGCAATGGCGGTGCGAGATGAGATAGACGGCTATAACAAAATTGAAGTTTACAAATCTAAATGTTAAAGTTTAGTTATTAGTTCAAATCAGATATAAGTTGTGTAATTATGATATTAATCAACTGTTTCTAGTCAATTTTCACCCTTTGAAACTTTGTCATTTACACGTCCGCGTCAGTCGTAAGTACAATATTGAACTTTAAACAGTCGAAGTGAAATTATTATAACGAATCGGGTTAATTAATCGTAAAGCAAAATATTAGGACGTTATTTAACACCAAGAGTCCGCCTAAATAAGTCGGTTACTAGGAGTTCATGACTCGTAAAGAGATCGACAAATGCGACCAGTATACTATGATCTGCATTTCACTACCGTTGCCCCGGTTTTGTAGTGAATGTGTAAGACTTGCGGGGGGCAGGGGAGGTTTAGATTGATTGGTCGGTGGGAAGGGAACGTCTGGCGCGTCGGACCGCCCCCTCACACCTAGTGAACGCCTCGTTGTTATGCGCGCCTAGTACTACGTGCCTCAGTTGAACCAAATGTATAATCCGATAAATCCGTTAAGACTCGTCAAGTGTTTGCTCGCTACTTGATGACTTTGTACAGCTTATGTTTCGAGTATGATGGTTTTTATATTAGAAGCTTTGTTTTTGGAATTTGCTTTAAAGTATTTATTATTAACTATTGTAAATAGTTTTTCTTATATGACAAGTGAATGATATAGGTACGTGTTATTGTAAACGAGACTAATTGTTATTAATTCTGGTCCAGCGACCATAATTCATTAAATAATTCACACAGATTTTTTTGTCAAACTACTACCTACAACTTAAGTTGGCTACAGCGTTACTTGTATATAAAAAATAAATTATAAAATGTATTGAATTGAATGTATTGAATTTCAAAAAATTGGAACAGCTGTTTCAGGGATACGTAAACAAAACAAAGTCGAATATTTATCCGTATATATTAGTATATATTATTATAATTGTTAAAGGTTATAGGTTGCTTACATTACGCTGCAGCTTTTAGAAGTAAAGTAAAGCGGAGCTGCGATCAAAAGCTCATTTATACTTTGTGCGCGTGTTTAAAAATAAGTTACAACGTTTTTTCTTCACGCACATATTTAAATATATATAGTAGTAGACACATAATCCTTTTAAGCAGATTTACAATTGTTTTAATCGAGAATTATTAAAAAGGCTAATTTATCTAACTAATCGGTAGAGTAATTGGTGCATAAACGAAATTAGAAGCACTTTAAGATCGATTAAACATCAATTCGAACATCAATCTTATTCGCGAGGGTATAGACAGATGACAGTCGGTTAGGACTGATTAGTAAGAGGACGGACATTTCACATTGGATATTGTCCGATTAATCGTCGAACTTATCGGCGAATTTATCCACCAGACTAGTTCGTTAGTCGTCGGTGGTATCAAAGGGTTCGACGATCACGACCAAAATGCTCTCGAGGCGGGATTTCGAGAAAATCGCTGTAACGCGCACGATTATGAAGCACCATTACCCGAATTCTGATCAAATGTAACAAGCGATTGTGTTGCCAGACGAATTTTAATGTCATGTATGCATATGAAAAAATATCCTTATTTCTCCACAATACGACGTGTCTTTTTTAATTGGTTTCAGTAAAGTTAAAATTTATAGGAAATTAAAGAAAGTTTCTCAAAAACTTGGAACCAACAGAATTTTGTAGCATAAAAATAATATTGTGAGTAATTAGAGTACGAAAATTGCCTTTGAAGTTTAAACTCCGCGAAGTATCCGAAAATTTTAATTAAAGACGATCTCCGTGTAATTACTTGAAGGCGCGTACGGTTGGCGACATAAGGAGATACGGTGTATTTTTAATTACAACCCTTATTTTAAAAGGCAATAAGTGCTAAATCTGCGTTTATCGTAAACGGTGTATTATAGGGAACCTATTATTCTCGAAACGCCATGCAGAAGCGCCTGTAATTTACGAAATGAGAATATAAATAAACTTTTAATCGTGTAAATTGATTTTTTGTTCATAGTTTAATAAATTAAGAGTTAAAGGGCTCGTTAATTCTTGCAGATGCATGGTTATGCTATATTTCATACGTATTATATGTTATGTACCTTCTTTGTAAGAAAGTAGAGGCCATGTTCAAGATTAAATATAAGTTGAAATTGATTGTATTTGAGTAATTTGCTTAAGTTATAAAAACTATTATAATTAACTATTTGCTTAAAATAATAATTAAAAACTATACTTTTGAGCTTTCTGGTTCTAAATTTTTCGTACTCTATCGCTTTCTGGGTAAAGCTCATAAAATTCAGTTTATATAAGAAATAAGTTTTCTTTTTCTGAAGCGCGATCGCATTACACTTGCAGATAGATCCAGTCATTATCGCTTGTAATGAGCACCTTGTGGACAAACAAAGTTGGTAACTACAATATAAGAGCTGAAGCGGCCAATTAACAATATTTTATATGTACTTCAAAAAATATCGAAGCTTTTTATTTAGCTTAAAATACAATTTTTAAAATTAATTTTTTACAAGTTTTTTTATTTTAATTTTAATTTTTTTAATTTTTGTATGTAAAGTAGTACTAATTGTAGTAGTAGTTATTGTTTACTTACATTTTATATAATAATAATATATTATAATAATTACACTTAATAATAATATTAATTACACATAATTCTAACTAGTGGCCACTCTCACTTCCCTCTAGCTACCTAACTATAGCCTGTGTGTTCCAAGTCTAGTCTATCTGTTAACTATAAATTAAATTTTATCAATCTGAACAAAAACAATTATGACAAAAATTTAAAAAGAAAAAGGAAGGTTTTATTAGTACTTCGTCTTGAATTCAAACCCATAGTATTATGTAGTTACTGTAGGCCGCTAAAGTGTTTGTTTTAAAACATCGATGTGTAAAGTGAAGCGTAAGTGTGACGTGGCAGGAGCCGGTTTTCAAGTACGGGATCAATCCGTGGGATTTTACGACTACGTTCCTTCGACGAATATCTGCATTTATTCCCTTCTTTTTCGACAGTTGCTAGTAATCACATACAATGATTGATGAACGACATTCTGCCATGTCTAACGATGCTTTTTATTAAACAAGTGTTGTGTTAATCGGGACGAGCAAAAGATTTCATTTGAATTTGCAGCTTTCTTGTGTAGCGACTGTTCATATTTTAGGATTACTTCATATAGATATTAATGGGTAACTCGCAGCGCATACACGAGTTTATAATTCTTTTAAACCGTACACTTCATGTTCAAGCGAGAAATTTATTCGCTGTGCTGCGAAACAGTACATAATTACTATAATCCCTTAATGTATGGGATAAATTACGTTTAGCACGTAAGCTTTATGACCAACCTAGCCGTGGACACCTGCAAATACTCATTTGATGAAATTGGTCCTTCGAGTCTAGTTGTAACGAACGAAGTTTAGGTCATTAAAGCTTGTAAATTGAAATTGTTTTCGTTTTAGTCGTTAAGTCATGTGTACATAAAAATACCAAGGTATTTTACGTTTTAATCACCATTCCACATACATTTTAAACATTTCTAGGCTTTGTTCATATCGTGTAAACGTGTCAAGGCAGGCTAGCTTCGGAAATGTAATATAATAAATGTATTAAAAATTTCTTAAATTGATTCAGCGGAATTCAGAAAGTACAAAGTTAATTATTTATTTGTTAAAATAATTTAACATACTTAAATTGAAATAATGGAAACACGACCACGCACGGTTGTTATTCGGCAGCAGATCTTATCAGTTAAAGTTGTCACGAAAAAACACCAAGAAGTTCGCCCACCATAGTGCCCCTCGATATCTGGCGTTCCGTCAAAATATCCGAACGTAGCCAGCAGGGCCCCATCCATAATGTATTGGCATCGCGAATATCATACATAAAACATTAACGAGTAAGTTTTTATTTTATTGCGGCTCGAGCACAGCGTCGCGATGTTGTTTTTTCGTCAATTAAAAAATACACCAAACATCCAGATTTCGGTGGGAAAGCTCGAGTTTCGTCAGCATCGTCATGCAATTGTTCCAAATCGTTTTTACTGTCATTGTTTCCCGGAATGGTTGACGTTTTGATGTAAAACTGGAATTCGCCACGGACGTCGCGTGCTACAGGCGCTACCTTCAAACGAACCCATTTTTTTCGCAGCCTTGATCATTAAATGAAGGTTGATGTTGTTAGTCCAACTTATGCTATGTGCTGGAAGACGTGTTAAGCTTAGAAAAGTGTGTGATTTTTATTATTCTTTCCTATTGGTTTCTTAAGTTATTGTGTTGCTTTAACTTGGAATACTGCTTAGTAGGCTTTATTTGAGTTAGTGCTGCGATGATCGCCCACGCTAGCGGTCGTGTAGTTTTATGCTACAAAGTCACAAAGTCATCACGTGCGCGCCCACGTGACGCCTACTGACGCATTGCGTTGCGAAAAAAAAACAAATCTCTTTACATAATTCCTATTTTAACCTTGAAATTTAATGCCTCAATTAAATTATTGCACGTGGGCACCTAGATTGTTTCCTTCAGCTCCTGATGTTTATTTTATTATCCATGTTGTAAGCTTCAAAATATTTGAATTAACCATTTAAAACTTTGCTAATGGAATCTTTCTAGAGCTTGCTCGTTATCAAACGTTCGTTAATCTCCAAGAAAAATCCAGAGCGACCTACTGACGCTATAACGACCATAAAACTGGTTGTAATTGTGCATAATAAACGATACGCTGCAAGTTCTATAATGAACCATTCGGATAATCTCAATAATTCACGTGTCGCGTGTTAGTCGTTAATTAAGCTATTTGTCAGGTGTCAGGACAATTTACATTTCTCCCGGAGTCCTGAGGATTCGCCGTAGGTCGAAAGCATGGAAACGACGTATTATTATCCTTTTAGGGAGAGCGGCATCTCTTAGAGGCGCTTGGTTCAGCCGAACTTTTTATTAAAACCACTGGCATGGACGTCTGAATTGTACAGTAAATAAGGGGAAATTTCAGATTTGCATAAGCTTTAAACAAAGTTAGCAATCTACTGCTTTATATGCTTTAATGTTTTAATTGATGTTATTGAACATTTTAAAAAAAGTCTCATTTAATGCAACGACATCTTAATTTTACTCCATCATTGTTTGGGTTCAAAGTTAATAGATAAATTACCATGTAAATACAGAAATTACTATGTACATCTTGTCCTACAGAAGTATAAAATGTCTTGAAATCAACACAATTCATGGGAACTCGTTCTAGTCAGAGACAGGCCATCAAGTTGGTTTAGTTCGCAGGTGAAATGTATTGACAACTGGTCTTCCTTGATGCATATCGGCGTGATGGTATCGTCGTCGCGGCGCTTCAGTCGGCTCCTGTTACCCTCGGACCCGTTGGATTGTGGAGATCGCAGATAAAGCTTGTTTATTTAGCACTAAAATTTATTCAACCATGAGAAGTCATTAAGTAAAGGATTATTAACAGTGGGACAGGTTTATGCTCATAAGCTCGGCTAATAGTTGAGATATTTGTTTTTTACGACACAGTAATGAATTGAATGTAAATTTAATAAAATCATCTTTACATTATAGTGCTACCTACGTAACGTCGCTCGAAGCAATAACTCTGTTCATAAGTGAGCTTGTATCCGCAGGTAATTGGCCGCACTTAAAACTTAGTAATGTTTCTCAATGAACTTCATAAATCAAGGTCAAGTTAGCGCCTACAAAATGATAGTTTGCGTGAACAACATTCGATAAATGGTAATAGGCGAACAGGAAACTTATGGAAGTTGCTCGGCTGACACAATAAATTAAGGACATAGCTGGACGGCCATTCATAAAGTAATGGCGCTTGTTTATGAATGAAATGGTAACTAGCCTATAAACGGCCAATTATCGGCACGGTGTTGATAGCAATTGGATGTCATTAAATTTGCATGTGACACTAGGTTTAATCTTATAAGCAATGCCCACCAAGAATATATCGCTCTATTGATTCAAGTATTGTCCATTGTTCTATGAATTGTGCTTTGTTTCTTTTAAATTCTATTTAGTTATCAGTTTTGGTTGAAGAGATTTTAAGGAAACCATTATCATAATTTTACTTCTTACTTTCATAAAAACTTTCAAGTTATGCGTAAGCGTATAAAACCACCGTTCATATTATCGATATAATCAATTTAATGTTAATTATATAAAATATTTTTGAAACCCAACTGTGTCACGTTACTTACCATTATTTTTTCAAAATTATACGGGTAATTAAGTGATCATATGTACGTTTTAATTATTTTTGTAAACCCTTTTAAAAACCGCTGTTTCTGTGTACCTTTCACAAAACACTCCTATATTAAATGCACCAAAGTTGTTATTCTTGGACGCAATCCACTCGCTACTGGAGTTACGATAATGCTCTGGTTGCAGCGCTCGGTAATTATTATTTAAGTGTCGGTTAAATTAATCGGTCTAGCCATTACTCAGTCTACTTCTACTACCTCGACGCCATGCCTTCCATTTTTTGGTTTTATATAATATCAAATTTAAATCCGAAGCTCTCTTAAAAGCTTACGGTTTTTATACCTTCTATGTAGGTATCGTCAGTTTCGAGTTTTTATATACAATGCACATACAAAAAAATTGCATCGACCGACTGTTTGCAGTCAAGTCTTCGGTCTCTGATAATCTTAAAACAAACTAAGTAACTTTTGGCGTTTTGAATTTGCAGTGTCATTGTAATATTTTGTGTTTTGTTTCTGCACTGTATACAAAGTATCATACTGAAGGAACGTAATTATATTAAAATTTTACCATATCTCTACATCGTATAAAATAAAGTCGCTTTCCGCCGTCTGTATCCTTCGTTTTTTTAAACTGTGTGATAGATTTTTAATACGGTTTTCGTCAATAGACAGAGTGATTTAAGAGGAAGATTTAAATGTATAAAAAAAGGTATATTACAGTAGAATAAAACCGAGAAAGTAATTCTCAGCGCAAGGGACGAACTCGACCAGAGCGAGGGCGGGTCGCTAGTGAATAAATGATATATTCCTTGAAAAAAGTATTAGTTTATCACATATGCAAGTGTACAAACGTTACGTAAAGAATCCTTGTCTTCAAGTAGAATGACGTAAAGCTAGAGATGGCAAACAAAGCCACGTGGCCTGTGACCAGGCAGAAGGCTCGTTTCAACCATTTACGATTAATCCACTCGACAACTGCTCACAAATATGGCAACCTGGCCTTTCATAACCTGTTTTTGGGGCTTCCTCAGTCCCTGGTGCTATGTATCGTATTTTTACTACAACACGTGCTTCGTTAGTCTTTAAATTTGATTCCTTTATATGGGTGTGTATTGAGTATTAACGATTGTTATTTTCACAAGTTGATACTGATTTACCTACATTATTCATGAAATGTTTATTATGCCCCTACATAGAGCTATGATATATGAATATGTTTCCTACATCTGGACATCTGGTTGCGGAGCTTTGATTGACAAATACGTTAGTACTAGTTATTTTATATATATATTTTTTTTTATTGGCCAATGAGGATCAGGAAATTCTTATGTGGAAATTGAAGGGCATACTTGTGCATTATCTGTAATGTAAATAAATAAGTGTAATACATTTTCTTGGTATATTATTATTTTTCTAGGAATAGCAAAATTGTTAATGCTAATTTACATAGTATATTACAGTCGTCGACAGTCGACAGCTTGCTTGTCGTTATCTTAAAAGTTTAATCATAGTGCTTAGATATTCTTAAGATATTGGTATCTTTTGTTATTGATTTGAGGATTATAATACGGTTTATGCAAAAGTTTAGTATAACGTATATCTACTGATTTCATCGCTACAATCCTATCGTGTCTAGGCTGGCTCATTATCATAGGAATTGTGGTTTGCAGAGCGAAGATGATACCCGTTCATACGGCAGTGAAAGTATTAAGGGCCCAAATAAGTTCTACGTCTTGTTGTCGATATATCGAAAGTATGTGTAGGTTTGAAGAACAAATAAAAAATAAACTTAAATTTACGTTTTGTTTAAACAGACTGCCCTCAATTTGAAATATCTAAGATATCATTAATATTATAAATGCGAAACGTTGCGAGTGTGTTCATTACTTCGGAATGAAGATAGCTTTTATTCGACATACGTAAATAAAAAAATTATATAGGTACATAATTTTTTTTTTTATCGGTGAAAATTCGTATTGGCTAGAATAAGTTTTTGCAAGTTCTTAAGTTATGTTTCTTAAACTGATAAATCAAATGAAGGGTACAGGGGCAATACAAGGAATGGAAGGAATTTTTTTTTTATTTACATTGCAATCTGTAATACGCGGCAAAATCTTAATGTTCCCATACTTTTCAACTTTTTAAATTTTTTGTGACATTCCTTGTTTTGCCCCTGTACCCTTCAAATTGAAGTGTCTCTTTATAACGTCAAAATAACAGCTTTGTGCTATATATCTGTAATAATGTATTTATATAGAAGTCTTCTATTTTGTTTGTCTGTCTGGCTATTTGTTCCTCCTATTCTTCGAAACCGCTGGACCAATTTTGACCGAACTTTCACAGACGGGTAGCTGATGTTATAAGTAGTAAGTAAGGGTACTTTAAATTTTAGACAAACATTTAAGGTTCTGCTAAAAACATATCTATTTTTATTGAACATTTCTAGAGAATCAATTATGTAATTATAAATTAGGTTATATTATTGCTGTTATCAGCACAATCAGTGTAGTTGGTAACAGCTTGATAAAAGTCTTGTACTTTAAACATACATCGATAATTATTCAGAACTAGCTCGTAAGTTAGACCATGTTAAACGACTTCAATTTAACGCCGCAGGCGCACTTTGCATTTCATTAGTTCGTGTATTTGTTTTAATGCGTATTTGCTTCTCGAATTAAATACCCATTAGTATACTCGGCTATAATTTTGTTTTACATAGTATTCGAAAGCATAATATAAACTCATAACTGATAAGATATTTTAAAATTAAATTGTTCATTTGTATTTTTGTGGTAGGTAATTAAAGAAAAATATAATTAGTGAAGAGGATAAAAAGAAACAAGTTACCAAGGGTTAAAAATATATTTTGAAAATATTAAAAAAATACGTAATTTTGTTTACCAATGATTTAAAAATATGAATGACGATTAAGATTTAGACGATTCTTTATTGGAGTTTAATATGGAGAGAAAGTATTTAATTTTTTCATCGCAGTGAGCTTATATTGGCTAATTTTCGTCCAAGACACAAATTGTCCATCAAAATGAAATTTTGTATTTTCCTCCACAGTTTTTCCCTAAATTCTTATGCCGGCGCTTCGTCCATGCGTTGTCCAAGTGGATTGCAATTAAAGACTGTTTACTGGGCATTAATTTTTGGCAATAAAAGACAAGCACCCTCGAAATGTTCGGCACGCACGTTGCGATGCTCCGTGGGAAGAGCGGCCGCTTTGTACTCCATTGTACTTGCAATTAGTGATTTTTTCCTGGCCGTACCAAGTCGCACTTGTCGAGAAATGTCACATCTCTTAATGTCTTGTCCCGAATTGTTTTTATCTTTCAGAATCATATCAGCTATTATTTTAATTTTGTAATCATTATTATATTTGCAATGATCAAATTAACTATAAAAATTCATAAATGGACATTAATGCATGGACTTTTTTGGAAGACGTCTGAACAGCAAGTTAAGATTTATCTTGATGTTATGTTATATATTGAGTCATAAAGTTTATTTTGTAAGAGAAATAGGTCACGATATTCGATAACGATTTAAAAAAATGGTATAAGTTTAATTATCGCAATTAATTAAATTAAAATTTTCACACTTTCAAAGTGACTTAAAATTTATTACTTGACATTATTCATGTTCAAATCCGGTTTAAAAATGACAAATATTTGTAAAATGGCTTATGTTCTCTATTATATAAAATATATTATATAAAATACCTCCTTTCATTTAAAATATTATACGTACCTATACCTGTTAAAATTACTTCTTATTTTTTACTTTTACTTCAAAATAAAAGTAAAAAATAAAACTTCAAATAGAATATATTATAAAATATATTATATTAATATAAGTAACAGATAGGCTAAAATTGCTTAAGCTCATCAGTGAAAATAACCAGTGAACTTTATAATATTCTATAGTTTTCTTTTGTAGACACCTTAAACTTATGCCTCTCCAACTATGCAAAACCGTGTTTTAGCTAAAGCTACGAAACATATAGTCGGCCAACGGACGTGACAGCCCAAGCTGCCATACACTAAAAACATACGTTCCCGAGCGAGTGTATGACAGTTTGGGCTGTCCTGTCACGGCGGTTGGCCAACTATATGTTTCATAAGCTTTGAAGCTATGAAATCTACCTACACAAGGATAAAAAATTGTATCATAAAATATAGTTTAAAGCTTAAAAAATTCAAGTTTAATAAAAAATATTTGAATTTACAGTGTTATGATGTTATTTTAAAGTATTTAGTTTTCCAGGTAATAAGATGATTATCTTCTTTATAGAGCTATTAGATATCGCGGTATCGGATTCTGTATCTTCTAAGCAAACAAAAGTGCCGTTTTTATCGCTTCGTTGTTTAGGAAACGCGGCACAAAATCATAAATTTTAAAGCGGTTGAATGTCATTATATTCATGTGACTTTTTATTTAAAACTTCTTATATTTCTATTGTAATCAGAAGATAATAATTAGTACGTCCCTAGTGTTAGGAGAGACTGACGTACAATATTTTGTAATTATGTGTATTATATATTTTACTACAAGTTTGCGTGATAGGTGCGTCGATAAAAAGTAGCTTTTATGTTAATCCAGAATATAACAAGTTTTTTTCCACTTTAAATGCAATTCAAATACGTTGAGTCGTTACTGTGTAGAAGTAACAAACACACGCACTAACAAATTTTAGCAATTATATTATTAGTGTGAATAATAATTTAATACCTAATTATGTAGTCATCTGGTTTTACAGTAAGGAAATATTGATTAAATAATCTACGTGTCATTTCCAAGTAATTTACGTCGCGTCGCGGCGGTACAATGAACAGTATTTCCTTTATATTACTCAGTAGGTAAAGCTGAATTAAAATAAAAAAAATGTAAAATAATTATAGCATTACGCAGTTGGAAGCTGGCACCTACATGTATTGTATTTTTGGCGAGTCTTTCTACACTTTTCTTTTGGGCTTCACCACAGTGGAGTACAAAGGGATAGATAAATACATAGTTTCTATTTGATGAATATAATACGAGTACTACACAAAAACACTTTAGACTCTATGCAAATGTAACAGACATTTCAAGCTTGCCTATAGAGGATTTGATTGAGAACATTCATAATATTACCTACGTGGTATTCAGTAATATTTGTACACTTAAAATCATGTCAACATTTTTAAACATCTATGTCGTAATAGTATTATTAATACCAATCCAATAATTCCGCGGTGACTTCAATGTAACATGTTCTGTAATCAATAATACAAGTTTAGACAGAACAGTGTTAATGATACATACGATTATGACAGCCATATCGTAAGTAACTGCATAAGTAGATGATTTAGTTTTTAAAAGCGGTCTAGTTTGAATAAGAAGTATCTCAACAATTGATATTTTAATACCTTGTTCTTGTTTTAGCGGTAAATAAAACTATTTTGGTTTTTGAGTATAAGAAATCGTAATGTTCGTGGGTATCTCTTTAAAACATAAGTTTTGTTATTTTCTGAACATTATCTTTATTTGTTACGTATTTATATAAAGCCAAGCAATGAATATATAAATCAATATAATGCAGCCTAACATCTAAATTAAAAAAGCATATCAACATGATACAAAGGATTTTTTCGAATTCTTAAAAAAAATTAAGGAAGAAATTTTGGAATTGAGACTTAGTATTGTTAAAGTGTCATTTTGTAATAATTTTCTTGCTGAAGTAAAATAACGTTGATTTAAACAGTAAGCTCTTTTAGGTGCTTATCATTCTGCGCACGCGCAAATTCAGGTTCTCGATTGCACCTGATACTACAATCACTTTTGACTTAACTGGATCATATTAATATTTCCAAAAATTGTACACTCGCTCGCTCAGATTTCAACCATGATGTGTCCTTATTGCTGAATGATTAAAAGCTTTTTTCAAGCAAATCGTACACGATCTTAGCGGTAGATTATATGAACCAATTGAGAAGCGGATCTGTCAATCAGTTCACATATATATAATTAATTTTTTCTCGATGGATTAAGTTACGCCACGAGGAATTAGCCTAACAAGCGGTAGGAATTCTTTTGACTGGGTGAAAGTTATAACACCCTGTCTTTAAACATTATGTTCTTGATGTTTTTAATCATACGAAAGTTAATTGGAAATTATGTAACTTAAATTCGGAATTTATTTAAAGAGACAGTTTATTAATTATTGTTAATTCTGTTTTAAATTCCTTAGTGTCGATGAAATTTCAAATTCAAAATTTAAGACTACATAATACACGTAAATATTTAGATATGGCCTATACGATATCTATAAAACTTCCACTCTCCACTATTTTAGGTGGAAGAGGAGTATAATTTTGATCCTCTACATGCTCCACTTATGAAATTTCGCAGAACTTTCCAGCCGGTTTCCTTATGATATTTTCCTTTACTCTTGGACACGAGATGAATTTTAAATATAAAGTCACTACAAAAACGAAGCGTGTAGTAAGGTTCTTGAAAGCCTGTAGTGCTGGGACTTACTAGAAGGTCTCGATTATGATCTCTCTATTTATGGAATCTTTGAATTGACTTTTTCAGTAGATATTATTAAAACATTTATAACATGTCCCGTATTTTTGAAAAGTTTGTTTCTTTTTATGCATTGTTGTTCTTTGAATGAGTTAAATTAAAGTACAACACATAAAATGCTCAAAGGTATTAAAATTACTCAACGATTATCCAAACAACTGCTTTATTTATTACCATTAAAATGATAGCAAAATAAAAATCACCTCGCGAACATTTATTACAGACTATAAATCCCGTTTTGGTGCACTTAATGTTTTATTAGTATGTTATATGTAAGTATTTAATTTTAAAGACCATATTACTTAGGATTATTGTTTAAACTTCTGAAAATGGTTCGTGGAATTTTGTATAATAAGTACAAGAAGTAGTACTTTGAACCAGAGTTTGTTAATGATTTAGATTTTTTTTGCTTCTATTGTTGCTCAAATCTGAAGGCAGCTTTTCCATAGTGTCACAAGTCCAAATAAGTAATAATTGTACCTATAAAATCAGCTCCTTAAAAACATAAATCACGACCTCCACAATATTGATAATGTAATGAAAGATTAAAAATTATCATATGTTACAAAACCTTGCAATATCATATTTTTAAGAAACCCTGTTGAATGCTTAAGAATATTCATTAAACAGTCGACTCGTCAAGTAAATTTATGACGAGTGACTCTTTATGTCACCTTATGTTAAAGAGAAAAAATGTATGCACTTTTGCAATAAAGTAATGAAGATTTTCAAGAGAATTTCATTTTACTACAACTGTCAATCATGTTGAAGATAATTTTGTGTCCTCTTTTTTCCTATACATGATGTATAAAATTATATTATCCATCTTGTAACGGCTATTGATAATGACTTAATATTATAATTGCGTTATCACTTCGAAGTTTTAAATAAGATATCTTGCTTTCCGTTTAAACTTTAAACAGAAGCTTTTGGTTTGTTTCATAATTTCATGATACGATTAAAATTTTATATTTCCGTCATAAATTTAGTTTTTTTCTATAAATCAATTATATATTATACCCTATAATTGATACCGGGAACATTAAAAGAGTGTCCAAATTTTGATCATTAGCAAAAAACATGAAATAACTGTCAGAGATGAAGGCGTTATGATCGGTAGATCAGACGCCAAAGAAATCTCGTAACAGTCAAGAGCTTCAGTAATTGGATGCCATTTCAAGCATTCAATCAAGAGAAATGCCATATAGCGGTAAAAATATTATACTTTGCAATTTTTTAATGTCGATACGCGCAAAAATTTCTCTCGTTAATCATATTATAAGCTTAGCTCATTAAAGGTGCATTTGTAATTGTCAATTTCGGTATCGAAAACAATACGAGATACAGTAACGTATTGCGTACTAATAAGGTTTATTCTTCAAAACTCTTAATCGAGTTGAATTCGCTAATTACTGTCTTATAATCAATCATTGTTGCGACATAGCAAATATGGGTGGGAAGTGTAAAATAAATGTAACCTTATCGATGAAACTTTAAGTTGAAGATGGGTTGTCGCGGAATTCAATTACGCTCCAATAACGACGCTACTACTCCTCGGTACATATATTTTTTCTAAAAGCCAGTTTCACACTGCTCGTCAGTTAATCTTGAACTTCAATTACTGCTTTTATCTTTACGTATAATTAAAGATAACCCAGACCTGACGTATTCCACATACCAAAACATTGAAACTTTGACATACACGAGTTATATCGGAGTTATATATCGGGGGACATGTTCTAAATCTTAATAAAGTACCTATGTAAATCTTATTTTTTTTTCACTTATTTAGTTATTCATAATTTTTGGCGACAATTAATGATTTCCTTCACCCTTTCCTTTTATCACTTTAATGTAATTACTACAATTTATTGTAATTATTACAGTACAATTTTTTTGTCCAAAAATGTTGACGTGAAGTATTTAGATTATCAGCTTTTATTACGTAATATTAAGTCCTTATTTTAAAACAACTGTACGGTTTTTAACTTCTGACTCTATATCTTTCTCGTTTCGCGCGAAACCGGATATATCTTTTATTCGAAATCAGCCCTATTTTTTAGTTTGTACTTTTCTTTAGTTCCGTATACTTAACATTACTGATAAACTTACGATAAGGCTTAGCTTTAAGATACGTGTACACTTTCTTTTAATTTTTAAACTTCTTTTATAGGTAAGAACTAGTTAAATTAATATTAGTACTTATAATATAGTTTGTAAAAATCAATATCTTAGTTTGCTCTAATAAAACTTATAGGCCTTGAATCAATTTTTTCCCATAGAATAATAGATCTTTTCTTAGATACAGTTGTTTTCAAATGCCACTTGTTCAAACCAATGAAATTGTTTATGATTGATTAATTTTTTTATAATCTGACATTTACATGTCCGTCCGTCCATCTTTAAAATCACAGGGAATGAGATCGTGATAGGTCCAGTGAGCATTTGTTGTAAAGTTTTGTGTTCTGATGATGATATCGATAATGTAAAGAATTTGCTACGTTAGATTAAAGTAGATGGGAAACTGTATTATTTTTATATGTATATTTTAATATCTATCTATCGATTAATATCAAGAAACGAAGCAATTTATAGTATTTATTATTTCAAGAAAACTTTTATAGTTATTTTCATTAAATAAGAATTTAAATCAAATCATTGTTGTAAATCATATCTTGCCTACGGTCTCGCTTGCGACGTTTATTTATGTGGTATGATTAAGTATTTTCTCCGCTTCTAAAAGTCGTCATGTGTCTTCTTAATAAATAAAATTCCTGTGTCCCGAAATTGGTCCAGGATAAACTTCGGAATTACTTCTTCTATCTTAACAATTCTTTTTATTTTAAATGTATGATTGGTGTAAACTTTAAACTTAGGTTTAGGAGTTTTTATCCTGGTTATTTCTTTTTTTTACGATCCATAGATTTCCACATTATCAAAATGATCTGGGACCGAGAAACAGAAATATACCAATCTACCCCTAAAAAAGGACTTTTTAATATTGTGCCACAGCAACGCGTGGCCGTGTCTGCTTAGAAAAAGTATAAATACTAAAATAATAAAAATAAGAGAGTTCTTGACGTATTATAAAATCGATATGTAAATTTTGCGCATATATGCGTTTCGTTTCGAGTTGTTGCTCGATGATTGGTTCAATTTTTATGCACGATCTATATAAAACGTATGCGTTCATACGGTATGTCTAAACAGGAAATGAGCTGCCGTGATTACTATCGGTTTACCTGTTTCATTAAACAGTAATTTTATTAAAAACAAATGAATGTGATTCAGAATACGATTAATTCCTATGTTTACGACAGCCGTATCAGCAAATTGCTTTAAAAATAAACCAAAATTTATAAGAACTGTTAGGGAAATGGTATATTCAGGTTATATTCATTTCGGTAAATTTGTTTTTTTTAATTAGTGTTTAATTTTAGTGGATATTTAATTTGAGAGATAACCATAGCCAATAATGTCTGACTGAAAAGTTGTATTTGCCATATTGACGTGTACAATGGTACTTATGCGTATTTATTCTGTCAAAAAGTGTTCTTAATATGACAACTTAATTTTAAAATAAACTTACAAAAAATCGTAAACGTAATAAGAAAGCATAATATTAACAACAAAGGTTAAAATCAAGAATTACAAATTCATATTGGTTATACTCCAAGGTTTACTTTCCGCTTAACATTAATTTAGGCGCCACTGATATATCTGACTCCGTTCTGTCAATCTCTTAAGATTTTAAATCAACCTTTTCTTTATTTGGTAACTTTTAAAGTCGAATTCAGCCTGGTTTAGGAAAACTGTTTAAGACTGAGTAGGTGACGCCAGTGGGCGTGATAATTCCTGCGGCAAATATAAGGGCTACCGAAAACGTAGGTTTACTTTAGACGAGCGTGGGAGAGGTGAAAGGTTAGAAATGTTGTTTTCCATAATCCAAATAAATACATTATTAGATTCATAAAGTGATGCCTCCATTTTGTAATGGTCATAAGTGTGGTTGAAATCTATTTTTATATTATTTGTCGGATGTCTTCTATTACTTTTATTTAATAACTTAAAATATGCATCTAAGCTGTGAGCTACTAGAGCAACATATTGCGATAATGATCCTGAATTTAAATTAACGCCAATGTATCATTTTAAATGTTAACCAGTCTGTGACATGGAAATCTATTTGAACTAGAACCTGTTAGGTATATCAAATGTTCTCAATAACAACCATATTCTGCATTTTTTCTTAAAAAAATCATCTAAATTATCCCTTAAAAATCTTTATAAGACCAGGTATAAATCGTTTAAAAGGAAAAATATTAATTTTAGAATATTCTTTTCAGGCTTACGAGTTGTCAACTTTGACGGGAACACAAGTCATGCTACTAGTCGCCTCTGAAACTGGACACGTGTACACATTCGCCACGAGAAAGCTTCAACCAATGATCACTTCGGACTCAGGAAAGAGACTCATCCAGACGTGTCTCAATTCTCCGGATCCGCCGACAACTAGCGAGCAGAGGATGGCCGCCACCGGCTTCGAGGAAACCGAGCTCACGTATAACGTAGTAGACGACGATATGAAGGTGAGGCAATTGGCGTACGCTGGCTCCGCGCAGTATCCCATAGAGCATCACCCAGGGCTAGCCCCTTCACCGTTGCAACAGTACCATCAACACCCCCCATGCCCGTCGCCTCTCCCACTCAGCTCGTTAGGACAACCATACTCTCACGCACATCTATCTCACCCCCATATGTCTCACCATCCGCAACGGTAGTTCAGAACTAAAGTTTACTGTTAATTGGCATCGATTTTATATCGATATATGGGAATAGTCACGTTCTAGACAAGATTGTAAAAAGAGTACATATGCTACTATAGTTTATATACTTATTGTAAATAGTTCTATAAGTTACATCGTTTAGAAGGATTCTAGTTGGAATTTGTACAAGTCACTTTCGAGTTTCGAATTGTAATAAGTGTTCGTGTAATTAATTGCGAATCGACATTGACAAGTAAATCGGATTGGACGACACAATAATTTTACAAATTAACCATTTAAAATTTACACACCTCGTGTTCGGTGCTCATTTAAAGCAATTTATTTTAATTTTTATCATAATTATTATGTTTAACCCAAAATCAATTTGCTTACGATCTTTAATTAATCATTCGTCAAAATCTATGAATGGAATCGATGTCTATCATCAGTGGTGTCGAAAGCGATCGGTAGCGAGTAATCACATTCAAAATCGGTTCATAATTAACGTCAGAAACCGGTTGTAGATTTCCGAATGATGGTTCGGAATTGGGAGTCGTTTCGTGTGTAACTATTGATTCGTTATTATGAATGAATCGGCCTTTCATTCTACTTTAGCTACAGTAATCGAGACGATTTAAGCGTGCCTCAATAATAAGCGACTTCTGTACTTAATATTGGACATCCGCACATGTACTTAAAAGTTATTTACGTTTTTTTAGTATTATGAAATGCAGTTTGCAACATAATTTTAATCATATATTACTTAATCATATAGTTTTACCATACTGATATTTCACGCTAAATTAATAGTTTAACAAATTTATTACTAAAGATGATTCCTTTTACTCGTGTTTACTGTAAAATTAAAAAAATCCTAGTCAGTAGCAGGTGTTGAGCTAGTAAGTTTAAAAGGAGCTTTGTCGCTCCAGGCTCGCATCTGTATGTGAGCCGGATTATAAAATTAAATCGAAATTTACTTTGAGTTAAGATATATTATCTAAATGACTTGTCAAAGCATATTTGAATTATGTTTAGTCGAGTGCGATGATCAGTGATCTATTTTATCTACATAGAAGTAATTAGTTAGCTTGATACATTGGATTAGATCGATGCATATAATATTTTTTAAATGCGTACTAATATTTATAATTTACAAATCGTCATTTGTACATATTATTAAAGAGTGGTAGTTAAACTTTTTCCAATTTATAGATCATTGTTGATCCCATTTTATACCTAAGTCACCTTCAAATATAACTTGTCAGCTTTGATACGTTAAAATCGATTACGTCGCTACACTTGATTCGGGCGATGATAAAAATCTTTCTTTGCTGGTCCTCTTGACGTACGAGAATAACATGTCCGAGGCAACATCAATGCTCATTGTTCACTTGTTGAAAAGTCTGACCCGATTGAAATATTCACACAGCAATTGCGATTTTGAGCGATAAGGTACTATAGCAAAGTACGTTCAAAAAATTAAATATTACCAATACATTTAAAAAACCGCTGTTTAAAGAAGCACGGGCTCTAACAAATTTCATAGAGTACACCATATTTTTTGACATATCAATCTATCAAAGGAGTCATTGTACCTGTATTCGTATGTGAATTTATTTTGTTTTTGACAGAGCCTTTTCTCTTGTCATAAAAGTGATTGTCGTCGCATAAATTTGATAGTTTTAGTATCTAAAGCTACATCGCGATCTGGCAAGAATATAAATGGTTGAGTCTCCGCCTGTAGCGCGGCCACATAGGATACTCTTGCATGAATTAGCGGTATAAATGCGGAATTCGGTCACTGCCCTCACTGTAGTGATCGCCTAATCTTAAATTCTTTGCCGTTTCGTAACATCTTCACGTTTCACTTTCAGTGTCTAAAGTCTTCATCTAGATCTAGATAGTATCGTTACACTACAAGACTCGTATATAATTAAAAAATCTTACGTTTATAGTTGCGGCTATTTTTTTTATTCCATCTGGAGCAAGCTCTCGGTGAGTCATAACGTATTCTGCGCGACACGCGTCTATTCTAGACACCGCTCGTTATATGTCTCGCACCTCCCTATATTAACTTATCAATACCATTGTTTTGATAAACGCCCTAACAATTTTTGTTGACTCATCTTATTGTGTGGCATAATTGTTGGTGTATAAGCCGATTGCTCAAGTCTGGCGTGATTTAACAATAAAGCTAATTTGACTAATAGGTGCGTTGTAATCGTCGCCGCGTGTGGTTTAAGGATTAGCTACAATATCATCGGTCCATACTGTTCCTTTAATGAGCGCCTCTCTAAAGCTATTGTTCTAGTTTTTGTTTCTTTATCTTGCTTGTATCTTGATTTCGGATTGCATGGGTATTATTATTTAAACTTTTAATGTACGATCAGTTCATTTATCAATAGGTACATAATATGCGGAGTTGCTTATTTTAAGAGGTTGGTTTATGATGGTAAAAAATAAAATTTATTCAGTAGGCAATTTACTTAAATTTTACAAATGTATCACTGCTAAATGTCATTAAATTTTAACATGAATTCTTATTAAAAAAAACGTATTTTACACCAATGAGTCATTTCTGCCTATTAATAAAACGACGTAGATCATTCTTTAAAATTCTTTAATCTTTGTAAGAATATTCGCTTTAAATACCGGTGTATCCTGTAATTATCTTGTCCGCCGACCTTTTTAACAAAGTGCACCCACAATAACTGCGATATAAGGGTAATAATCGTTTAATCGATCTCACTGTGATGTTATATGCTGGACAAATTAAGAGATTTTGAGCAGTTTGGATATTTCTTATGCGCGACTTGTGCTGTCATCTTGGTAATGGTACCGGGAATTAATCGCTCTGGAAGGATAAAAAAAGACTATTTGTGATTAAAATAAATATGACATATTTAATAAGATTAACGAGAGTCGAAATTTACCTTTAGTTTTTTAATTTACTTGTAAACATTTGCGCTTGAATTATAATATTATAAAAGTACACAATTTTGGGCATGTAAACATACACAACATAATTTTTAATAAAATATATAAGGTTAAGATTAGGTAAATTAGTATTATTTGAAAGTTAGCGCTATATATATTAAAAAAAAATTAGAGTAGTATACAAAATAATAATATACAAATTAAGCTCTTTATATAGAGCGTTGCGTAACGAGTCCATATATAGGTCATTGGAAGTACGTTTGATGAGCTATTCCGCATCGACGTTATTTTGAGGTGCGTTCGGTATTATTTTAGGAGCTTTCGTCCACTCCTTGCACTATTACGGTAGACCTGCCCGCATTTCTGTTGCATAATTCAGAGACGAGCTCCGCCGTTTGCATTCCGATACTTGATATGTGCTTTCACATGTATTTATGTACCAGATTTTGTGTCTTCGTAATGTTCATCGAATAAATAAATTGTGTAGGCACAAATACAATGGGCATGCCGGCGTCCCTCGTTACGTCGGCGAATGTAAAGTTAACTTCTTGGGTCAGCTTGTCAGGTTGAGATATTTCGCGGCATTTGATGCGATCGCTTATATCATTGTTTAGGGACTTCGTTACAGACGTTACATCAACGGTTCATGTCTCTCGTTACAAATTGTCATGAGCTCGTTTAGCAATTTATTTTTATTTTTGTTTCTTTAAGTTGCTGTTCTGGTATATTCCGTCCTCTTTCCTATTATATACTATTGTGAATTTTTGAATACTTCTACACCTCAAGTCTCAGCTTAGTAATCCAAAATCCCAACATCATTATTTTGCGTCCATCAAACTCAATTCTGCTCACATCTCCTTTACCGCAATTCTAATGATTTGCGGCGGAGGTCCTCCTTTGTATGCGCTAGGCTTGACGTTTTGTATGCAAGGTGCAGCGACGCTATCCCGTGCCCATCGGATCCAGAAACTTCCGCGACAGACCGTCCTGATTGCTCTAATTGAAATTTATTCGCTGCTACCTGCACGCGCCCCGATTGTCCAATGCCTTCTAATTCGATAACAATAATGAATTAGTGTATAAATTGTCATAGCTGCCCTTGTATTTGCGTCTGCATTTATGCGATCTCGTTTACTGGATCGACAGGGGACGTGCTCATCCATTATAGATAACCGGGTATCGTCAGAAGGTTGAAGTCTGTGTCATTCGATAATTGGAACCGCGATTATGTAGCAGGTTGAGCTTATTTACAAACATATGCGATAGATCCCGTGATTGACAGTTGATTATTGCGATATTCTTGGTTAAATATACTAGAACCATGATTAATTAAGATTAAATGGTGTGTCATTACTGTGTTATATTGTTTCGGTCGGATCGATTCAGCGAAATGATGCCGGCCCACTTCCTAAAACTAGACTGAGAGACACAGATGGTTAAAATTAGGCCCGCCCGGAATAGCGTAAACTGTGCGTGCCTCGTCACCGCGCCGACCTCATTGATATTGTGTTACAGCGCAACTAATCAAAATTTCATCTAAATATAATTAAAACTTCCCTACAGCGAAAACATTATTCTGATTACTAGTATACTAATACGAAATGTTCAATAAATTAGAAGTGTATATAAATAATTCTATTTTTTTACTTAGAGTAGAACTATGACGGCAAATTTTAAAGCCGTTGTTTCGAATACGCAAACAATGTTTTCCTGTCAACGGGTGAATATACAAGTTATCTCTGGGTCATCCTTTTGTTATCTCAACGCCTAGCTCGCTGGCAGCGTGCGGCGAAAGGCTCCATTGTTTATAATCCATTGCTTGTAGATTCGAAAACGTCTTCATTTTTCATAGCAAGCGAGTATTGGACGTCACTTAGTTTCTAAGTATCGTTACATTCAGGTTTGTCTGTGCAGCGCGACCGTTATCTCGTGGGAAATGATTGTAGCCGGCGCGCTTTGTTAGGATGATTGTCCACTAGCGGTGTAGATGCGGCGATAGGTAGAGCCTGCATGACAGCTATGGGAACAAAGCTGTGTGCGGATGATACTGGTGTTCTGTTAAGAGATTAGAGCATATATGTTATGGAGTTTTGGGGTGTAGATAATTTCATTAACGCAGGATTTATTTTAAAATTAAACGAATAAACAAATACCAATTACTTCGTTTGCCTTTGTATAATTTTCTTACAATATAAAGGTAACCTGTATCACCTCACATCTAATATATTCTACACGCGTACATCGCTAACTCGAGGCTATTCAGTTCTGGAAACAAATCGTAACCATCGATCCATCATACTTTTTCTATTGATCGTTACTAGAGCTTAAACAAAACGCTTTCAAATGGTAATCCTCGGAACGTGCCATGAATTGGTTCCGCCGCGCTTCGTGGGAAATATCCTACGAGCATTTAAAATTTCAATTTGTTTAAACATTCACGTAAATGTTAGCTAATGATCTTAGAAATCTGTCTAAACTTAAGACATTTATTTTTGCTCAACGTTCTTATTGTTTAACAGATTGAGGAAGTAAATGAAAATCCGATCAAACGATAAACATCAATAATATGGGTCATTGAATAACTTGTTTGTATTTTGAACAATTGACCTTATATGGCCACCTACAGGCAGTGATATAATCGCTTTTGCTTTGCGTCACACGTGGGCGGCGTCCTTCCGAAACACTGGCGCCGATCGACTAATACCTTTTCTAGTTGTAAACAAGTAGAAGTCGTCTTACATATTTGATCTATTTTAAAATGATATCAACAAAATTAAATCTAAATATATATACAAAATATTATAATGTGACGTTCAATGTTTTGGAAATGTGAAATCAATATTTTACTCTGGCTTTTTAAAGGTAATGCAATGTAATTAAACTTAGGAAAATCATATATTATTGAGGAACTTAAGCTACGTGCTTAAATAGTAAGTCAGCATAAATCTTATGGCAGTTTGTTATAAATGCGCACGCGCACCTTGCACTTAGATGATTTATATATGGTTAGTTAAACTCATAAAACATACTACAAATTTATCTTTATTTCTTTAAATGCGTATATAATAATCGTATGAGTTTCTTATATTGTACATCTTTAATATCATAGATATACTACGTCAATTAAGTATAAAATAGATTTTTTAAAATTTGAATGAATATTCTATTGATGCAAAGACTGCCTAATCTTAAAATAACGCCTTGCATATCTGAAACATGATTTTTCTTTAATTGTAAAATGAAGATATAAATTGTTTTCCTATATTTAGCTCATTTGAATTGATGTTCAATATATGAGCGATATTTTGTTTAACTATTATTGTTTAACAGTACGGTTAAATATGTATAATAATTCGTTACATATAAGTTTTCTTTTTATATTATTTAAGGTATACACGGTCTTTCATCAACAACTTAATTTGTTTTGGATTTTTATTCAGTGATTTCTTCGCCAATCTCGTTATGATGTGACATGAATCTTTAATTTTGCAACACGTGTTTCAGTGTCGCGATATTTTCTCAATGAGTTCTTGTGTAGAAATCCACTAGAGAATTCCAATCTTCAGTTGCGTCATTCTGAATCGAAAGTGGTCATAAACTTACTTAAAAGCCTTGGCAGTGTTATATCAAGTTTTGTTGATCTGTGACATTGCCGAGATTGTCTTGTCTATTCCATTTCAGCAAGTGGCGATATCATATCGTTAGATAAAGACGCAAGATTCAATCTCGGGCTCTCACTTCCGTCCGCCTACGGCTGCGCAAACGCCGCCCACGCATTGACTTAAAAATTGCAATAGTATTCTTCCAGGCAATACTTCTTTTAGTATTTTTGTATAATTACAATGAAATACTAGAAATGATTTGTGAAAAACAAATACTTTAATGTTTATCATTTGAACTTAACATTAGCTTTATTGATGGTGGTTAAGGCGTTAATTTGAGACTAATAACATTTTGTAAACAACAATTAGGACTTTTATATGCATTACGCAATGTAATATTTCAACATTTTTATACGTAAACTTTCTGTTGGACATTTAAACACCGGCTAACTGTTGTCGTAAGGATGACATCAACACGTAGGTGGCGCGAGTTATAAAACGCGTTTCCTACCACTTTGTGTTATAGAAACCTTTCGAAATGGCTATCCTCCTTAAATTATGGCTTAATTCGGTTCGCTTCTCTGTTGTGTGTTATCCGATCTGTATTTTGCAATAACGGTACGGCACTGCCCACTTTAAAAAGTCATGGTCCTCGTCGAAAACATTTTCGCTTAATGACAGTGGATGGGGTCGCATCAAGCTTATATAATTTATTGTTGTTCTTTACGAATTATTTTTTAAAGATCATATTAATTTGTATGCCCTTTAATTTGTTGAGAAATGTTTACAAAAACCTCCGCTTAAAAAATTGTCAAGTTCGTGACAAGCAAATGCAAGTTTAATATTTTGCAAGGTGTTTCGTCCATTCTAGGTTTAACTATTTAACGTTCATTATAAGTGAACACTGTTAGCATTTATTTCGTTTCGCTTGAATTATAACTAATAGAAAGTGAATGTTTATCTTCAACTAGAATCCTCGTAAACGCATGGACATCTGCGAGTCATTTTAATAAAAGGATCATAAATAGTCGACATCAGAAAGGAACAATACACAGTAGTCGAGGACTGGCAGAGAAACAAACACACTATTATATGTATACATGAACGTGACTCGATTTACCAAATCAAAAGAGACGCGAGGCTTAAGTTAACATTTTACATTCGCTATGTAAATTTTGTTTATAATTTCGCGTTTTTACTGTAAGATTTTATTCTAATGCATTTTACTCGATTAATTCTCAGGCCATTAATAAAGTGCCATCGTCTCTATAGTATTTAAGTACATCGAGGTTGATATTTCGAAACATCGATTAGGTTTTAGGGTTATTTGCACTTTCATCCTCATTTCACGATCTTCCTTGATTTTACCCAAGCCATTACCTACTCGAGTTAGTTTATATTTGCACAATATAAATTGTTGCTACATTTTCTGGTGCTGTTGCAATGGTTCATTCTATATTAGGTGATCTCTTCGCATTAAAATTGTTCTGATTTTATATTTAATTTTAAATATTAATATATTTTTATAATGTAGTTAATTAGTTACGTCCGTTCGGGACGCAGTCCTGTGACATTGATACCTGTATTAAAGTAACGTAACATTCCCAGTTTGCGCTTTTGTGTCCATAACAGTGTTTGTGATCCATCAAACGTAACGTATAATAGTTTTAAGGCATGATGTGTGTTTTTTGAACGAATGATCTTTAAAACTGTTAAAGTATCGGCTGACGCTTCATTAGTGTATTTTATGAAATTATTGGTGCTATATTATACGTGTTACGAAAAAAATTAACTTATTTAATAAATAATGAAGAGTCGATCGATCCAGATAGTCGGGTCTAGTACTTTAAGACTTTAGATATATCAGTCGAAAGTACCAGAGCGAATATGAAAAGACATTTGACGTTAAAACATAATAATAAATTAATAATATAGTTGTTAAGTAATTAATGTATCCTAATATAGAGCGGCGTAAATGAAAAGACTGTGGACCAGTGTCTTCTTAGTGCCTTACATAACCGTAAGGGAAAAGTACTTACTTAAAAGTTGTGTCCGAACCAGTATTATTTTGCAGCCTATAATGGAATTGAATTTGAGGAACAAGTTTTTTAAATAATTAGTAACTAGGTTGAAAAGGAATCTCAGTATAGTTTTTGGTCGGCACCTAATTCTTTATCTGTACTTATGTTAACCAATCACTAGTCTGAATGGTCAAATGAAATACTCAAGATTCAACTCAATTCACTATTAAGCAAGTCTTCAGAAGTCATGACAAATATTGAATCAAATATTTTATAAATGCCCCTGCGATAGAATAGATATTTATTTATGAAATGTGCATAATATTGTATACGAAAAATTTAGTTTTATGAACGGACAATATTTTAAACGAGTACTTGATATATGTCATAAATAATAATGATATTTAGTTTCATAAACTTAATTCATAGCGTTTGTATCATTATTAAAGTAATAAATGCTTTTGTGACTCAAAATTCCGGTCACGATACAAAAAACAGCAGCTTATGTTTAAATATGAAATTAAGTTTTCAACGGACTTTTATTGCATTTTGAGTCGATTATTCATCGGCCTCTGATAAATGTGCGACGTGCAATAATTCAATTCTCGTTTAAAAGGTTGTTCAATCTGCAAGTCTACTTCAAGTGTGCCGGATGGGTTCGGATGTTGTTTTACAATAGTTAGAAATAAATTGGCGTAGTTAGCGTCTGTTTTGTTAACTTGTTTAGGCTTTTTAATTTATACACTTGATTGAGTTCTGTAATTGTTGAAATTGACCGTTTCTTATCTAAAGTAAAACCAGTTGGATAGGGTAATTCTGTTTTAATGACTGCAAAAGGAACTAACCTTTTAGTGTTTTATCTAACTGCTAAAACGTTAGTTCCTCTTGTAGTTAGTGTCGCAGGAAAGAGTTAAAATATTCAATGTTGCAATTAAATTTAATCACTGGGCATAATATTATATTTGTGAGTTTTTTAGAGACTTAAGTGGTTGTGAGGACCAACTTGTATTTAGTTTTAACTTCGTCCACGACTAACTTAGTAATGATATACGATAAGTCGCTTTTGTGGATTATCTCTTGAAATGTATACCCCAAAAGTGACTTTAAAGGCAATGTGATAGAAATAATACCTAAAGACGCTAGATCATTGTTACTGTAAAATACATTTTTTGTAAATATGTACAATAAAGTAACAGAATAAGCAAGAGTAATTTTAATACTAGAATGTTGTACAATTTTTTCTATTTAAATATTTTTTGAAAGATCTACTCTATTTTTAATAATGACTATTTTATCGTTTCGATATTATAATTTATATTATGCGTTTGTACAATCTCGTAGACAAAATGGAGGAGACATGAAAGATTATAAAAAATAATAAAACGTTAAAAAATTTGATCAGATTTTATATTGCGATTAGTTTTAAGTCACCTTACCTTTACAACCACTATCGGACCCTAGGAACATGATTCCTGTATGTCTCCCCGTGCCTTTAATCAAAGTTTTGTCTTTTACTGCTATACAGGCTTACATTTTTATATTTTAGGTACAACATATTTTGAAAATCTCAATTGCCATATTGAAACTTTAATTAAGGCATCGTAAAAAAGTTCTGTGATTAGGGGTGGCGCTCGAGGGGCCCCAGTTAAGGTACCTCATTATTTCATCGATGTCTGTCACATGACTTAAAGGCCTAAAGACATGTGATTGTATTCGTTGGAATTTTGGTGTATTTTAATTTCGGACGCCACCAATGGGACCGTACAGGACGTTTTCCTTCTAAAATAAAATATTTTCTCGTCCTATTAATATGGTCTTAGTTTTCATTATTATTTTAATTATTTAAATAGGTGTGTCCGATAGTGTTTAATTTTATCGATATAAATCGACCGTTTCGACATCACTCGATGGGACGTCCCTCGGAGGTATCTCGAAGCGGTCATTTAATAGTTTTTTAAGTACGTCGATGCCAAAGCTGTTCAGCCTGCCCCTATAATTACTTTCGCCCCGTCCAACACGAATATTGCAATCGCAAACCCGGTGTAATTGCTCAATGATCCACCTACAAGTTTTCTCGCGTGGAAAGGCGGCTGTAACAGCTTTCTTCGACTTTACTCGACACATAGCGTAAGATTGGCCAATCTTTCTGAAAACAAATATGTGAATAGAAAACAGAAAACAGAAGACTGCGACAAGGTAAGTGGTTTATTATTTAACCTTTAACGACTAACATCATTAAACTTGTTTTTGTTCATGTGTGTTTTTCGATGTGCTTTTTCAGATTTACTTCGTACAGGTATCAATTGAATAAAGTGATGTGGAGAGGATATAAATTTAATATTTAATGTTACACGACTTTGACAATGAGAATTTCGCGAGTGGAGAGATTTCGAACTTTTTTATTGGACATTAAAACGAGAACGACTTTACAATGCAAAGTTTATTTGTATTATGTTTCGACAGTTACTTACAATAAATAGGCACTTAACCCTAAAATATTTGCATGAGCATTTCCAAACATCAATTTAATTATAAATTACTTAAGGATTGACATTCATTTTTGTAAATATTCTTCCTTAATTCAATCTTATTATTTTATTTATATGTCGTTTTATTACATATTTTTCACTTATATTATTAGTTATTTTTATGTACTACAAATGGTCCAAAACTTCACGAATTCATAAAATTATAAAGATAATATTTAGCTTATCATTATTATCATTCATTCACTACAATTTTCTCATTACAAAAGCGCAATATAACATTACCTGGCATTTGTATTAAAAAGGTTAACGCAGAGTGCTTATTTTTCCACAATCGTTTAACCGTATATTAAAGCCGACACCAAATTATCTGGGGTCAGTTTAAAGTATCCGTTTAAAATATTGTGACGCTTCGTGAATAATCTCTACTACGTGCGCCTACTATATTATGCATACCAGAATAACTTGGCCCCTGTTCGTCTTCAACACGTTCCACTGTTTTGAATATTTTGTGGTTCTATGCAACTGGTCCAGTAATTTCTCTCGATGATAGTCGTTTCAATGGGTCAGATTTACGACAGAACGTGCAGTAGTTCATCGTTTTGCGGTCTTTATCTCCTAAGTCGGTTTGTTCTAACGCTTATAATATGCAGATCTGTACGACTTACAATAGCCTCTAGATTGTGTGTATTAATTTTATTTGAGACAGCTTGACGTGTTGGGCTAAAATGATTAATAATAGAAAATATGTCACCAGTTGTATAAACAATGAGTTGTTAAGAAATTTATAGGCCTTCAATTGAATCTTATTTGTCTCTTGCGCTGACGCATATGACTTTTATGGGTAGGTATAGGAATTTAGAATATAATTTTAATGATTTAAAGTGTTGCCATATATAATAATTTTGATAGTATATTATATTAACTTGGATACTTTAGCATCTGGACAGAAATATTTTTTTATTTAGTTATATGAAGCGTCTCTTCGTAATTATGATTAGTGATGTGCCATATCGTCAAAAATGTATATCCGCGGACACGAATCTGGTTACGGATATTTAGTGTCAAGATCCGCAAGATACGGATCTTTATTTTCTCACTCAATCGTTGCCAAATATTTGATTTCAAGACATAAAAAAAGTTGTTTGTTTTTCATTTTCTTATATTTATAAAAGTAATTTCATAACTTTCTATGTGTAATTAGTAATAGTGATCTCATAAGATACTTGATTTAGTATCTTTCAGTTATATACTATTGGTATGGTAACTTACTAGAATATATCTTTGCAATTAAAGTGCCAAATATTTGATTTTAAGAAAAAAAATAATACTCTGTATGCAATTTCTTTAATTATACTACTTAATCACATAACCTAAGTTATCATGCAGCATTTTATAATGTCAATTAAATTTTAAAAAATATAAAAGATCCGCGAGAAAGTGACGGATACGGACCTCATTTGTTCCGCGGATATCCACGGATACGGATATCCGGAACATCACTAATTATGATCTATTCAAATATGAATAATGAGCTGATTGATTTCTTATTCTATTATACCTTCATTTTATTCTTAATTTATTATATTTATTTACAATAGAAATGATTTAATGATAATGATGTGATTGAATTATTATATTGTTTTAAATCGTTAAGTAATGCTATTTTTAAATACAGGATAAAAAGGGTTAATAATAACTGTTTAATGTATATTTTGATTCGTTGGAAAATAACATTTATTTTACTCTATATATACTTCTTAATTGTGAGGGTTTTGTTATTTGAATTCTTACCTTGTGATTATGAAAAAGTATTTCAAATTTATTATGGTTACTTTTCTTTTTTTATTACACAAAACAATCTTTCTAAGAATCTTAAAATAAATAAATATATTGGGACGTTAACCCACAACACCATCTAGTTCCATGGTAAGATAGTTATTACGCTAAACACATACATTATAACGAATCTGATGATTGATGATCTTGTATCACATTTAAAGATAATAAGAAATGTGATTTCAATTAAATATTTAACCGTTCAATGTCGATCTATTCACGCTTGAATAGAAGTTTTGCGTTTTAAAATGAGTAATGTGAGGTAGAAACGAGAAGTGAAAAATGCCTGAGGTAAAATCACGAACGCTTTCCCGACAGCCTGACCGTTTGTTTGATCGCGTAATTAACACTAATGGTCTGTTTTTGCTGTCGCCAATCTTTAATGGAAACAATTGTGATTTTTGCTCTTAACTTTAACTAACGAGTAAAAAACTTTTAAATGGTCTTCACTGTCTCGATTCCTAGTAGGAATAATAAAACTACGATAGCCAAGTGTTAGTTATGTCGTTAAGAAAAGTTCTATTTTCTCATACGCATTTATTTATTTGTACATTAATGCACGTCACAAATTAAACAAGATTCTTTTTTAAATTAGTACCTCTACTACACTAATATCTTTTCCTTATTGATGTCCATATCCTGTGAATTTATTTGCCTTCTATGAAATACGTTGTTACTACGTCAGAATATAATTTATTTTTTTAAGATTTATTCAATGCAGTTACAGTTTTATCTGGTTTGTAACTTTGAGGATTTTAACTGTATAGGGACTTGATAAACTGAGTAAAAACTATTTTAATACTATTTTATGTTATACTATTCATTTGTCTCTTAGAAAACATTAAAACTGTTGGTTTTTTCTCACGACACTTAGCTCGTCTTAGAAAGAGCTTAGGAATTCTGTGGACGGTGTAGTAATTTGTTGAAAGCGTGATTAAAAGCATTCCGGATTATCAAGTACTTGTAATTCTCGGGAAGATGGGTCTAAAGTGTCCTCGTAGTGTAAGAAAACGGTTAAAATCGACAAAGTAAAAAATACCCGTCTGTAAAATGTCGAGACTATCGTTGTTTTTGTACGTTTTATAGTATCATTATTAGGGCGATTTTCCAAGTTATTTATCTATTGGCTGTTTTCAAGCCATTCAATGGAATGTATCGGCATACTCATATCTTCTGCTAGTTATCCATTAATCACGTACTTAAGTATTTTTTATAACAAACTAATATCCCATGGGATGAACTGGTATTCCGGGATATAAAGTTGGCACTAATTGGTATATATAAAAACATTTACGTTCAAAATCACATCGTTCTAATGTTTCGTAAAAAGAAAGTAACGAGTAAGCATTCTTTTGCATTTATAGCAGTAAAGACTATTAAAGGAGGAAAGGGGTGTGAGTGATATAAATAAGGAATGACGAGAATGACGTTATGTAAAATTGCTGAAGTAAAAGCCAATTAAATCATTATACTATAGTCCATACGTCTCTTTGAACTTCATATATATTTTTAGTTAAACCCAAAGTAAGTAAGGCTGACAAATATAATATTTATAATTATTACTTGACATTTTGGTTGAAGAAGTAATTCGTCTTTGTACAATAAAGTAGTGACAAAATATTTTCTTATTATACCTACATACATATATTTGTGTACATATACAGATAAATGTTTTAAAAATTGTACTGTGAAATCTCGTTCGGTAAAGGATTTGGCAAGCGGTTAAATTATAATCAAGTTCCGATGTCCGAAGTAGCATTAAAGATAATAATTTTAAGTGATTTCGCGCCTGCTGAAGAACAAACAATGTGTGGTATATTATTATTATAATGTGCTAAATAATTGAATAAAAAGTATACTTATTGGTGAAAATATCACTTGTAAGTGACATGTACGAGTACTCGGACGTAATAATAAAATTGGTCTCAGTTATAGGTCAATACTTTCCAAGAGTTTAATAATAATGATGAGAATTAATACCTTCACTTCACTTAAACGAAATTTTTGTTTCTATCAATGAATGAAATCTTTATGGAAAAACTACTACAAATTAGTTTTTATACATGTAATTGCTGATGAACAGTCTGATTTCTAACTTCTAAAATGATCTTTTACGTAAAAAATCACACCAATTACTGATAGTTAAGTGAATTAAAATAAATGCTGTGTACTTGTAGGACTTACTTTGACCATAACTACGTTACTCATCTGCATGCAAGGAAATCTGCATATCCGAAAGAGCCAATCACGTTTCGGAAAGGTTTGATGTGAACTCCGCCAATCCACACTGGGCCAGCGTGGTGGACTATGGCCTGATTCTCCTCGCTTTGAAGCAAGGCACGGGCCCAGCACGTGCGACTTTTAGAGGTCTGAATACATACCAGCGTTGGCCGTGGCTCTGCCTGTTGTTTTATGTACATATGTTTCACCAGGATATTAACTTTGTTTTAGCAGCAAAATATAAACTTACGTTTTTAAACCTCGGAATTTTGGATGCTTATTTCCTTACATATCTGCCAAATTTCAGTTTCTTCTATTTCTTCGGAACTTCGAGATTTTTTGTTTAGTCCGTGAATGAAAGAGCTGTCGCTCTTGTATAATTTGATATACATTAACCTGATTGATATATATTATAACAGTATATTATAGGTTATAAGTTTTCCTATTATCTCTTCTGCAATATAAACAAATCGCCATTATTTTCAAGTTAAGCATCGTGTTGATCCCTGATCTACTATTGACCTCTCATCGGGGTGGCAGAAGATAGACGATTATATTGGATAAGATAACACAGTTGTAGGCATCCTTTAAAATTGGCCGCTGATCCGAGGGAATATGCTCATACTATTTTTAACCGACTTCAACAAGGAGGGATTGTATCCAATGTTTTTTTTTATTTTAGTATTTTTTCTTAATGTTTTAGTAATTATAATTATAAAAGAAATTCAAAAATTACATAAATAATACTTGTGTATTGAAGGATGAGCATAAAACTTTAGCTTAGCAAGCTTAAACTCTAAAGTTTTGAGTTGAAACTTTGTTGGTAGACTGTCTGTAACAGTTATATTTTTGAAACTACTAACCATAAAATCATAGTCTCCGTGACCACGATTGCTGTAACGCATTCGAAATTTCGGGAACCATAAATCAAAATATCCGTGAAAAAATCAGAAAAAATAATAATTTAAAAAGTTAAACCTATTTTTATTAAATACACATTTATTTTAGAATATTTCTTTTATTTTACCATCTGTATCATATACAATGTAATACATAAGCAAATAATCACATTAAAAAAATCGTTAGGACAAGCGTAAGTCGCTAGTTAATAACTAATAAGTAAGGTGTACTATTACATTATTAAAAAAGAATTAGTTCTACAAACCTATTTCATACATAAGAATAATTGTCAATTTAAAACTACAAGGAAATATTAATAAAATACATTAAAATGAAAAATTTGAATTCATACACCATTAATACAAGATTATATAAACCCATCTGCCCCATTTATCTTCACCATTTACATTGTTGAAATACTTAATCATAATACTCCTGCGATAAGCAATTACTTGAGATAGTGTTGACAGAGTCCAGCCATTACAGAAATTAAATTGTCCGAAGACTGCTCCTTTAACATATATGTTTATACATACGTTAAATGAAGATATTTATTCAGTTTCTATGAATAATCCAGTATTATCAGCGATAGTTAGGTCTAGTCGTGTCCTAATTAAGGTGGTAGGAAGTTGTAGTTTCAACAAGGATTATTTTATCGATTTCAAATAAAAAGAGTTTAATATATCTTATAGCTTCATTAAATTTTTTTTAATGAAAATATCCATTATTTAGAATTGATGTTGGTTTTATTTGTTTTCGTATATTGAAAACGATACACATTTTAGTTAAAAGTAAATATTTACTCAATGTCTTAATTTGTTTAAAAAACATGTGTCTCTATTAGATATTAATTACAAAATGAGATGTCATCAATTAGTTTCAAAGTCCATGTTTTGATATATGTATTAGAAATAACGTGAACGGAAGAAAAAGAGAAGAGAATCTACAATTAATAATTATAGAACAGATAATGCAGTCTAAAAAGTCTTTTAAGTAGAGTGGAAATGTACATTGTATATGTATGTACACAGCCTAGCCTAGTATGAATATTTTTCACAGTATACAGTAAGTGTGTATAATGCTTAGGACGTATTGACAGAGGAATTACGGGCGTCTGCTAATAGTGAATCAATCTTGTAATTGCTAAACGAGTTCCCTTGTAATTCTTGCAATCATCTTGTCTCCTATGATAAAACGCCAGGTGTGGTGTCGAGCACTTTGTTATTGATATATACTACCCGTCCCTAGAATATTAGAATAGAATTTTTATCTTATAAAATAAATTAGTAATTAACTTTTAATAGTGTTAAGCTCTACAAAAGCTCAAAGCTGTTAATTATTATACTTTCTTATTCTATCGCTTATTTGTTCTCATCCTAAAGGAATAACTTGTACCTAACAGTAGTGTTATTATATTTTTCCATGATTTCGTTTCCATCGTTCTGCACTTAATGCAGAAACAAATTTTCTGCGGTAAAAATAAATGCAAACTTATTTTTATAATCGATATATCAAGGTATTTTTTATATATTGTTTTCCTTGGTTGTGAGTCACGATATTTCGTAAATATTATAAACGGTGTTCTCAAAGTGATATTATGGTAAATGTATGTTCAGTGATGATGAAAGTTTAAAGACGTAGGTAAATCACTTTTTCTCTAGTATATCTAATATTTACAAAGCTAGGAAAATTACAGTAGTAGGCATCGTCCACGTTAAATTAAACAAAGATCAGAATAAGGGATATCATCTCGAACGCATGTAAAATATACATTACGTTTAGGCTTCTCATATAAAAATGGTTTTAGTATTTAGTCGTAACGCACAAATGCTTTAAACCATAGGAAATATTTGGACATTGAAGTATATATCCCATGTGATATAAGCGCAAAGGCGGATTCAATAGGCAAGAGGTCAAACGGCTTAAATTAATAATTACTTGGACATTTGATGTAACAAAATGGTTATTTTTGGAAGCTTTTAGCTTTTATGGCGTTACTAAATGAGGTTAATTTAATATTTCATAATTCATTAATAAACTAAAAAGCCATTCTTGCAAGGACCAAGATTTGCAAGCGAATAAATTATGTTGTAAGCCTAGGAAAATGTCGAAACTTTAGGCGATATTCATCACGGGGTTTTTTTGACACCCACCTAATCATTAAGTATTTATATCGTCTAAGGTTAAGTTGTAAGATATAAGCAAATTAAATTATTTGGCTGTAGATATGTATGTATCTATGTCAAGTATCGTTTATACTTGTAAATAAATGGGAATTTCCGATCCATCGCTATATATATTAAAATATAAATATGTTGGGACATTATTACAACAGCGCCATCTAGTTCCGTAGTAAGCTACGTTACGTGCTTGTGTTACGAATACCAGATAGTTGATATACTACACATATTTTTTTTTAAATACATACATATTAGAAATATAAACACCCATGACTGGAGTACAAACATTCGTGATTAGCGAATGAATGCGCACAGCGGGACTCGAACCCGCGACCGCTGGCGCAGAAAGTAGGGTCACTACCAACTGAGCCAAACGAGTCAATTTACTCTATATAAATGTTCAAATAATACCATTTAATGATATATTTTTTTATTAAAAGACTCTATTGGACCACAAAACGTCCACGGTCTTTAATTCACCCTTTGCACCTTTTCGCTGAACAAGGCTCGTTAATACAAATCTTCACTAAACTTCAGCGCACAAAAAATCTTCAGCAACACTGTATCTATACCAGAAGTGGAGAATTAATAGAATAAATTTAGTTGCAGAACGCAGGAAACGGGAAAATATTCCGTTTCTAAACAAAATAATGTTGGTTTATATAAATAAAGGTGTTGCGTGCTAAATGGTATTGAATACTGAATTATTTTCTGCAATGATTTTAGTTATGCTAAATTATAACACCACTAACTTAGTTATGGCTTACTAGTTTTTTGCCGCGGCTTTGCTCGCTCACGTGATAAATGGGACGGGGTACAATCCGATACAACCCATCTCTGTGAAAATTTGTATCGAAATCTGATATGCAGTTTAACCCTGAAAAGGTGCATGAGTAGTTTTTAGTTTTGATATATTTTAATAACATAATCAGTCATTTTAGTTAATTGTCAGTTATAACATACTTTATAAATTTATTAGATATAAGAACTGACGTAACTCTAATTAATACAAATGTAAATGCCACAGATAAAAAAATCCTATCGCTTTATAAAAACGTATGGCAATTAATATGTCGCCTACGCACTTGACGTGTGATTATATTCTCAGTTCAATAACAACACCAACACCTGGCAAATATTGCTGTATAATATTTAAGAGTACTTTAATTCTTCATTTTTAATTTCTATATATTCTAAATTTAATAATATGTACGAGTTCTAATTTTTTAATAATATGTACGAGTATATTGTTTAGTCGTAGGTACATAAATTTAGTTATTACATAAAAAAAATGTATTATAAAATATATGAGTTTGTTTGTTTGTCTGTTCACGTCGAAACAGAGCGAGGAATTGACGTATTTTTTATGTGAAGACAGTCGGAGAGAGAGAGTGACTTAGGCATTTTACAGCGGGAGATCTCATTCTTATGAGAAAATACGATATAATACAACAATAAGGAAAAGTTGTGCAATTTCCTTTGAAACTATTTTTATACATTTATATATTATTTTATATAAATAAAAATGAATGTTTATAAGCGCATAACTTAAGAGTGGCTAGGTCAATACGGCTAATTTATTTTTTAACCGACTTCCAAAAAGGAGGAGGTTATATGTTCCGATGTATGTATTTTTTTTTTTTTATGTATGTTCACCGATTTCTCCGTCAACTGTGGGCCGATTTCAAAAATTTTTCTTTTGTTCGGTAGGGTATAGTTCTGAGGGGGTCCCATTATCACAAAATCAGGATCTGATGATGGGATCTCGGGGAAATCCAGGGCAACTTTCAAAATTTATAGGCACCTATTATGTTTTTTATATATTTTCTTAAGCTGTTCAAGCATTTGCGTCTGAAAATTGTCATCTCATGTGATGAGCTGATGATGGAAGGTAGAATTCTTCAAATGTTATTTTTTATCGGTGTTCACCGATTTATGCGTCAATTGTGGGCCGATTTCAAAAATTTATTTTTTGTTTGGTAGGGTATACTTCCAAGATATTCCCATTGTCACCAAGTTAGGATCTGATAATGGGATCCTAGGGAAATCGATGGCAACTCTTAAATTTTATAGGCACTTAGTACATTTTTCATATATTTTCTAAAGTTTTTTAAGGATTTGCATTTGATAATTACCATCTCATGTGGATAAGCTGATGATGGAAGGTACAACTCCTCAACGGCTAGGAGTTGAAAGGAAATTCCTTTAAAATTATACATACATATAGATTGATAGTTGTGTTCTTCCAGGCTATTACGTTAATATGATAATAGAAGGCAAAATAAAAGGCACACTAAAAATGTAAAAATAAGTTATTTTTTAAAAAAAATTAAACCGACTTCAAAAAATCTGCACTAAAAAGAGAAAAATAAAAAGTAGAAAATAATACTTTAAAGAACTTTGTTAATTTTGGAGTCGGTGCCAGCCAAAGCAAAATAACCCTAAATAGATACATATTTGATTAATCTATCAATTTGTAAACATAATCAAAATACCTGGCTGGCACCGACTCCAAAATTAACAAAGTTCTTTAAAGTATTATTTTCTACTTTTTATTTTTCTCTTTTTAGTGCAGATTTTTTGAAGTCGGTTTAATTGTATGTTCCTTAAGGTCCACGGAAAGTTTTAGTACTAAAAAAATAAAACAAAAAAAAATGAAGGTTGGTTTGTTAGGTTAGGTTATCGCAAAACTAGATAATGGCTCTACCAATTCAGCTAATTTTTATTTTGTAAGTTCCGTAAGTCTCACGGAATTAAAATTTTAAGTTTGTAAAAAAATATACTAAAGGGGGTACCTACTCCATATAATTAAACATTTTAATAAGTTAAAACTAGCATAAGATTTAATATTCCCTGTATAAAAATTAAACAGACTATGGTGCCATAATCAAAACTTATTGTAAATGAAATACAATGCTACTCGAAGCTATCCAACTTATGTTTCATCTACAGACGTCGATATTTACGATTTTAATTGCGACCAATAAAAATGCCAAACGCATCATCGCGCGTATATCTAATGGGTGCACATATGCATAATGTATGTGATTTAAATCAACCGAGTGACATGAATATCTGGCGACATGTAGATGAGTTGAGATCGCAAGTACTCGTATTAGTAGATCGAGTTTGAAAATATATTTACGTTATTCTCCATTGACTTTTCACTGCTGCTCGTTAACTTAACACTTCTTCCTTGCAAAGATGAGAGGAGTGAAAAATGGGAGGAGTGACAGACCATAGAGCAGAAACTAATGATATTTTATTTTTTTATTGGGTTAGTTAGTAAGTTTAACAACGTGACAGATTAAAAAATACTTCTTCAAAGTCACGTTGAATTTAAGATACGAGGTTATTGAATTACTACGATTATAAAGAGAACAAAATTATATTTTTGTTTGTTTGTTTATAATCAATAAACTAAACCTTTTTATTTATGTTTTATAGGGAATCAATCTTTTCTCAAGTAAGGGATATTTACATATCTAATGTTCCATAAGTAGTTTCCATTCCATAGACATACTAACTAACAGTTAAAAAGTACTTAGGGACGAACCCATAATAAAACGTGAGTGAATAGCTAGTAGTCGATAAATTAAATGAAAATAAAAATATATTCAATATACTTAATTAGAATATAAGTGGACAGTAAATTCTAATTATGTATTTAACAAAAAATGTTAAAACTATAATATAATTCTATTATATAAGTACATTTACATAACATATTTATATAAAAATTATACTGAAGATCAAAACAAACATCAATAAACAATTAACAACAGTACCTAAGTCTTTTTTTATTAAGTAGGTACCTTTTTTTAATTTCTTACGACGTAGTTAAAAAAAACACTGTCTTTCTGTCCTCTGCGAGTACAATGTTATAATTTCTAAAAAACAAACATTACTGATTAAATAGTACTCCTTCAAGTTAATAACAGGAAATAAATACATACTAGTAGTATACCCTCTTCTTTCGGATGTTCTAGGCGGCTCTTGCAATTTAATACAGAATCGACTTTCGTTTATATCAACGTAAACTAATTGTACACCGAACCACGTTGCTGTGGTCCACAAAGAAAAATATTGCAATAAAACATAATTTGGATGATAACTATCCTATCTTTTAAATGAGAGCAAATCACGTGTTTTGAATAAGATTAAGTAAGTAAGATTAAGTAACGGGTAAGTAGTTTCGGAGTTCATCCCGGACCAACATCGTGAAATCGAAAATTTTACATGACGTAGGTTAAAGGCAAAAAAATCTTTTGCCAAAGGCTTGAAGGAGTATAGAAAATTTCTTTGGCTGGACGGACATACGTACATTCACACTTATAAATGTAAAGACTTTTTCAACTTGCCTACTGGTAATAAATGATATAGGTATAAGGTATGATAATTATTTTTGTTGTTAATTGTAAATTATATAATTTTATTTATGACATCTAAATGTAAATTATAATAACTTCACAGTTATTGATAGCAAAAACATGCAATGCAATTTTAATATTTAATAAAATAAATGAGACTTGTTTTTTTTAAACAGTAACTAATTATATAGTTATAGATTTTATTTCGATTTTTTTAGACTAAAAATATTCAGTGGCGGAAAAATAAAGCAAAGTTTAAATTTGAAATTTCTCTTAGAGCTCAAAACAATAACTAAAATTAGATGATATCTTCATATAAATATAACATGAGGCTTTAAACGATTCTTATCACTTGGAAGAAATCTTATCAAAATCAATTGATTTAATGGACCCTTCACTGTGGCCAATAAATATGTCAGGAACGGATGAAATGAGGAAGACAATGATTTTAAATGTCATTTTTTTTGTTAAGGCATGGGATTCTATTCTCAGTTGAAGTACATTTATTATGTTAGGCTAGATTTACTAGCGACTCGTCCTCACTTTGCTTAACACAGGATTATACAAGGTCTTTAAAATTCGTACTACGATTTTTCGTTTGTTTTGATGTCAATCCGACAAGTAATTTATAAAATCTATATTTAAAAGTATTATGTTAATAGTACTTACCTACTTGCTTTTGAATTACCTGCATTTAAATTTATTTATTTATCGTAATATTTCTGTAATAACATATTTGTCAAGTGTCATAAAAAACGAGGCTTACAATTAGTTAATTCTACACAATGTTTTTTTAACTATCCAAATTTTTTATCATTAAAATTGTAAATATTTTGAAAATAAAAGTAATTTTCACTCTTTTTTTATTTTAAATTGGCACCTTCCTGTCATCCGACCTCAATTCGCCGCCTGTCGTTTTGAGGCGCATGTAATAAAGATCTAAGGCCATCCCATTTTGATCAGATAACATTTCAGATCGTCACTATAGATAAGGCAGTATTTGAAAGTATAAAATGTTTGGACAGCTCTCATGGAATCTTACTATGACGCTACCCGTTAGTGCTATTTTAAACCTTACACATACGTGTTAAGTTTAAATTTCCTTCTAACCAATATCATAGTGAATATTTTTATGTCATATCATAGAAAAATCAACCTAATTCATATAGATTTGTAGTTTAGATTGGTATATCTAATGTTTATCGACGCTCATCGTCTGACTTTCGCACGATTGATCGGTAGTATTTTTTGCGGGGGTTTATTTATAAAACAATTGAACGTTGCGATAAATGCGGTCGACCCTACCATTGGTTCTGCGTAAAAACTATTCGAAAGGCAAAGAATGTGAAGGCAATTGATTTTAATTCTAATTATTGCTCATTTTTCTTACTAAAGCGTTGTTGTGATTGGGTATAATTGCATATGAAGCGATTAGTGCGAGTTTTGCGGACTGATAGTGACTGGCCATTAATTTTTATTTTTTACATTACTAGTTACTCTTCTTCGTTTCGCTCGAATTCGTCTCTATAATAATCATCCAAATCAGACTAGTATCTTCGAATATTAATCAGGTCAAATAAACTAACTAAATGACAAACTTTTTCGTTCTATCCATACTAATATTATAAATGCGAAAGTAACTCTGTCTGTCTGTTACCTTTTCAAGCCTAAACCACCCAACCGATTTTGCTGAAATTTGGTATGTAGATAGTTTGCATTCATGAGAAGGAAATAGGCATATTATTTTTTGGAAATTCAACCCCTAAAAGGGTTAAAAGGGGTGGCAAAGTTTGTATGAGAAAAATATTTTTATTGCACATTTTTGCATGAAACTTTGAATTAATGCTTTTTAGTACAAATGATGAAACACGTATTTCAGGGTTTTTCGAAATTCACCCCCATTGGGGGTTAAAGGGGGTGGCTAAGTTTGTATGGGAAATTTAATTCTATTGAAATATTTTGCGTGAAACTGAAATAATGCTCTGCAATACAAATTATGAGATACATATCTAAGCGTTTTTTGAAAATCAACCCCTATGGGGGTTAACGGGGGTGGCACAATTTGCGTAGGAGAAATATTTAACAGTAATTTTTACCATAAGTCCATAACAATGAACCACGTACATCAGTTTATCATTAACGAAAAACACACAAAGAAATTATGATACACATAGTAGCAAAATTGGTTAAAAATAGGAAATAAGTTTTAGAAAGCGCAGCAGTGGCGGCACGGCAGGATGCTACACAGTAGTTTTCAGAAAAGAGGGCCAGAACTTTAAATGGGGAATCAGTCCTTGGTACATTATAAGTAACAGTATATAAGCAAAAAATTTTATTTTATTCACTCTTAGCGCGAGCGAAGCCGCGGGCACCGCTAGTATATTATACATTCCAAAATGAGTGGAATGTGAAAGAAATAATGTTCTTAATTACTATAATAATACGTATTATTAATGATAAAAACCTTAAGAAAGTTAAATAGCGTCTTTATAAATACATTTTTATGTTTTATACTTAACACTGATTTATATATATTTTTTCTCTGATAATTTTAAAATTTTTTAAAATACTTAGCTGTTGGAAATATTCTTGATAAATAAAAGAATGAAAGAAAAAAAACTCACTAATAATTTTATCATTAGACAGTAGGTGTATAATTGTGTGTATGTTAATAATTCTATGTTTCTATTTATTGACTATGACCTGAAGTAACATTTAAACTACTGCCAAAATGGCATTTAGGGACGCCTTTTTTATTGGAAAATGCAGTTCAATCACCTATATGCATACAGGTTGTCTACTGTACCTAGAGCCTGTAAAATTATATACTACCCTCTAAAACTCATTAGAACTCCTTCGTCTTAATGGATCATTGCAGTATTGCTTACGCATTCAACCACGACGGCCCGACGACAAGTCTGCCTAAACAGACACTAAAACCAAAGGGTTGATCCCTCTATCCACTCTATATTATAACAAAAGAACAATACTAATAGAATACAAACGTTTAATATGACAATACTACTTAATAACATTCATAGAAGGGGAAAATTAAGAGCCGATTCTCGATTACGTAATGTCCAGGCATCCAAAGGGTTTGTAGGTAATTGTCATTTCATTATCGAAGTATTCGCGGGGGCTCGTACAGAATTCCAACGCCTCTTAACCAACCAAATGAGTAGAGAAGAATTGAAGCGAATCGATGTTTTTTTCAGCCTAGAACCAAAGAACAACTATTTTCGTATTATTAAATTACAAAAGTATATGTAATGTTAATTTGAATGAACAAGTGCTTGGTTAGCACAGAGCTATTATGTATTCTGTTGGCATAAGCCGGAAAATGAAGGGAAGTGACGTTATTTCTGTCGTTACGTTATCTTTGTCTGAGATAGATTGGCATGTAAAGCAACGTGTATCTATGGCTTATAATTTTCTTCACATTCCGTCGCAGTTCGAAAAGGCTGGTGGACAGTGGCTATCAGTATTTTTATCAATATCGTAAGTAAGTCGGAAGACGACATTGAAGTGAAAAAAAATGTACGAATGCAAGTAAGTAGGTACCGATATTGCAGCACTTCACAGTCTTTCCCTAAAATTAATATAGTGTGAGAATCAATATACTATTATAGAAAACGTTATATACCATGATTGGTGATGGTTTTGTATATTTAAAATGAGAGAAGAGATGAAAATATTCTCTCATTAAAAGTAGTCTAGTAATTAGTAAGAACAAAAATCATTTTCAATCATGCTCTTTGTATCGCACTCGTAACTCGAAACTCGGTTGTAAGTATTTGGGTTGGGTTGTAAGTGTTCATTTTAACATATAAATGCAATCGATATTAACAGAAACTTCGTACCGCACTTTAATAAAAGTCAAAGAATGTTGTGAAAATGGAAAACTATTAATATCTATTTCTTTCTTATCTCTTTTCCGCTTACACTTTTATCCTTTCAACAATATCGCGCAGGACGAACTTATTATTACTATATACAATGTTAGAAATGAAATCCCTCTGGAACTTGCTTCGAAGAAAAATGATGAAGCAACAAACTTTCGTTTATTTTCTATATATAGTCTTGTGAATTTAGACCAGAAGTGAGCTTCTTTTTTAAAAAAACAAGCATACTAAATCGACCTCAATTTATTGTAAGTATCTGAAAACGCTACAACACAATTAAACTAACCAAAAAGACAACTAAGCTACCAACAATGATATTTTAAAGAAATAAACCAACAGAGTAACGACCTAACAATGCTACCGCGACAAGCGTCAAGATACAACTACCCCCCCGATGCCGGTTATGCATCGACTTTTATAGTTTTTTTCCCCACTCTAACATCCTCTTTTCTGTTCATCTTCCACACGGCCTTTCCTGACAGGAGACCGTCCTCGGGCTCCTTTATCTTATAACCTTAGTTCAGTTAGAACCTCGACATCGAAAAGCAGAATGACGCCAGGAGCTATAGACATTACACTCTCATCATCTGCTGCCGTATACACAATTAAAATCATCAGACAAAAAAATAACACAAAGTACATTTCTAAAACTTGCGTGTCTATATAAAGGTTTCAATTTGATTCATTCGTGGGCTAAGCTCACCTAGCATAACCTAAGCACAATGGATGTGAAACAAACAGATATCTGTACCAATTACCCGGGGCAGGACCCGTCGGGGAAGTGCGCCCTCACGACTCGCCAGAGAACCATGTCATAGCTTTGCGTGTGTAAATCAGTACCTATAAAAGCATGTTTCAACCCAACCTAACCACTAGTGGCGAAGGGTCCATACAAGACGATTCCCACCGTCTTACCTTTTAAAAATCCAATAAAGTTTTAATTATTCTACATAATATTTGTTTTTTAAATTTACATGATTACTAATTAAAATAATAATTTATAGTAATAATCCTTTTTTAAAAATAACATAACGCCTACAATAAGTCAAAATCAACAAAAATGTCTACTTTGCTAAAATGCGCCTTCATAGAAATGCCGCGGTAAGACGTAGTAATTCGGCTTACCTTTTCCATACGAATCGTGTTTCATTCATACTTTTGTATTGGAACATTTTCAAGTGATTTCATTCATAATTACTCAGATTTTTGGTCGCGGTTAAGACGCTCACGAGCAGCTTATTTTGCATGTGATTGGTGGAAAGTACAAAACGTCACTATGATTGACCAATGACAAGCGACAAGTATCTAAACAAATTAATATGGCCGATGGCGATTCTGTTTACAAGTGCTTAGTGCATTATTTGTGTTTTTCTTTCGTTTTATTGAGTTTTTACTCGATTTTAGCGTAATAACTAATATTGATATTTTGTGTTGAGTCTGTATAGTGTATGGTTCATATATGTTTTAATTACGGTGAGTTCTATAAGCCATTATTAAATTTGCGTATTTTATTGAAGTTGGATAGTATGCAACTTTGTTTTCGAAACTTGCATAAGTCAAGTAATTTGTAATAAAACTTTCTATTGAAATTGTGTGTAAGTGCTAAATTAGAAAAATATTGTGTTTGTTTTCATTTATGTTGCAGTGAAAATGTTTTTAAGTTATTTTATATGCGTTTCCTTGACAAAATTATTTTACGCGTATTAGCTTAAACAGTTTATTCGGACTGGAAGGAAATATCAAGTAATGCTGTAGGATATTGTAATTAAATTTTAAAACCAGTAAAATCATCTTCATATTTCAAAATTTTAATTTAACTTTGATAAATAAAAAATAAATCAATCTCTTCAATAAGATAGCAAACGAACTACGAAGTTTTTCAAACACTTGTCACTAGATGGCATTGAGTTTACGTAGTAATAATAACTCAATGCTAGATGGCGATATTTATTAAAATAATGATTTAATATATTAATGTAAAATTAACAGAAGGGAAAAACGAATATTTAAATCTCACTAAATTATGTTTAGGTTGAAATTAATTATATTTATAATGAATACAAAATAAAATAATGCGGCCTTAAATCAAATCGCCGTACTTTCACTTTTTAAATGATGCGTAATGATTTCTCATAGATGGCGTCATTAATATTTTTATATTATTTTAGTAAATATTAAATATATTGACTATTCTGCTATAACTTTACATAAATTAAAAAAATAAACAATGACATAAGACTTTATGAACACTTTTTTACTTTTTAATTATTACGAAAAAAAATCTTCACTACAACATAACGGATACTTACGAGGTACTAGTACCTGTACTAGGTACTTTTGCATCGCATGTATTTATTTAGTTTTTGTCATTTTTTTGGACAGCTTACCTCTGCTAAAATTTCACCCTTCGCCACTGCTAACCACAAATATACGTTACCTAGCATAACCTAAGCACATTGGATGTAAAACAAACAGATATCTGTACCAATTACCCGGGGCAGGACCCGTCGGGGGAGTGCACCCTCACGACTCGCCAGAGAACCATGTCATAGCTTTGCGTGTGTAAATCGGTACCTATAAAAGCGTGCTTCAATCCAACCTACCCCCAAATATACGTTTAATGTTTTGCTACACAAACATATGCAACGGTCAACTCATAGTATGATCACTGCTCCAGGACGACATGTCTGAGTAACCTCCAAGACACTGTCCGAGCTCACACACATTAATCTTAAGCTACACAAGGTATGTTCCATATACTAGGATCGCATGTCCGAGCGCACTCCAAGACAGCATCCAATAATATGAAACCGTACCCCACTTGAAGTGCATCTGTCGGCCAGGACAGCATATCCGAATACAAAGACCTGCGAGACATGCTATCCCCAACCGCAAGATACATCTTCCCTTGAATGTGTCAACCCCAATACGAAAACACAAAATAAGCATCTTTTACATAAACAGTTAAAAAAACATTTTTACAGTTAACATTTCTATAAAGGCCTGGCATAAAGCACAGCACCTACTATAACACAGATTGCGACTACCGCCACGCTCATGCCGAGGACTACAATCTACATCGGCGACTTTCACTGCGATTTCGCTGGTTGTCTGACAAAATAAAAATACGATCGATCTAAAAATAACCGTTAATTCAAGTAACCTAATTTACTAATTTAAGACTGACCACCAAAACAAAACTAAACTATACACAGCGACCAACACAAAACACGAATTACCAAAATCAATGAAAATACACCAAAATCACGATACCCTCCTATAAAAACTTTTAAACAAAAACAACCGACAAATAGCACACGCTTAACAAAAGTAGTGGGCGAAACAGGACCTATCCCACTTCTGATCTTGTGAATTTAGACCAGAAGTGAGCTTCTTTTTTAAAAAAACAAGCATACTAAATCGACCTCAATTTATTGTAAGTATCTGAAAACGCTACAACACAATTAAACTAACCAAAAAGACAACTAAGCTACCAACAATGATATTTTAAAGAAATAAACCAACAGAGTAACGACCTAACAATGCTACCGCGACAAGCGTCAAGATACAACTACCCCCCCGATGCCGGTTATGCATCGACTTTTATAGTTTTTTTCCCCACTCTAACATCCTCTTTTCTGTTCATCTTCCACAATAGATAATATTAGAAAAAATAATAAACGTCTAGGGACATAAACTCACAGCGCCATCTAGTTCCATGGTAAGCTACGAGGCTTGTGTTACGCATACCAGATAGTTGATATACTACACATGTGTTACTTTAAATAATATTAAATACTAACAAATAAATATAAACATGAACAACCATGACTGGAGTATTAACATTTGTGTTCAACAAATGAGTGCCCCCTGCGGGACTCGAACCGGCATCCACTGACATTACAAGTAAGGTCACAAATTGAGCCAAACGTGTCGTCTAAAAGAACTTAAATTCTCAATAACCAATCATATAGCCACTACGAATGCAAAGTGTCCGTACATAATTATCATTTCATTAAATAAATATTCGCGCGTGGTATCTGCGGACATTTAACTAAATTGCCGATACCGTTCGTTTCTTGTTATTTTTAAGCTAATATATTGTATGAGCTTTAATTTTTGTTAATAAAGAATTTTCGTGATGTATTGAACATGTGCAATGTACATGATTAGCATCTCTCGTATGATGTAAAGTTTTTTGTAGCACTCTTATTTTTACCTATTTTAAAGAGTGTACTTTATTCGGGTGAATAAAAAGCTATTTTATGTTTTTCTAAGGTTTCGATTGCTTTTCATTAAAGTTGGTTATGAGAGAGTTGCCTAAAATAAAGAAAAAAATTCTTGTGATTTAGAAAATAATATCCGTTATCATGAATTCAAAATATATTCCTACTGTAGAATTTCTTCCTAGTTGCGTATATCTGTCACCAAACACGATTTTTCGATACTATTGGTAATAGACGATAAAGCACTGTATTTAAATAATTAAATGGCTTATAGTAACACGTGCTTTCAGAATTTAAAGAGAAAAAAACCACTCAAAAGCTTAGTAATTGAAAAAGCTATCGAGTTTCTGAAACGATCTGCATAAATAAGAAGCACTTGTGACCTCGTGCTTCCTCCTTCATGTACGTTAAAATTGAAGCAACTATCCGATACATTGTCATAATATAACGATACGTCAGCGGTTATGTGACGGGTCTTTAAATCATTTGCCCAATGAATATTTCGCCTCATGTTTCATAATAAACCTCATATAAATGGGACCAGCCGTAACGTTATGACGTGGCAATAAAAATGCTAAATGATTGAATCGAATGAACATGATGAAAGCTCTTAAATCTTATATTTTAATTTATACACTTGAATGGACCTTTATTGAAATTAGTTTTTGATTTTGTATGATGGAAGTCATCATTCAGAATCATATAGCAATAATGATTTTAAATCACAATATTTATTAAGCGCTTATGCGAAAAATTTATAACAATTCTTTGAGTGATTAAACTTGAATATTACATTGTATGTAGGTATTTCTTTTTAACAGTTGTCTGTTATACTCGTAGATATTACCATTCGTTTAGTTCACGAAATTGGGGAAACAGACAAAAAGCTCACCTCTTTAAGAAATGTAAGAGTTAAAATGGAAAACTTTTAATATGTATACGTTTTCAGTTACAAAGTAACAGAAAGCATCGATTTTTCTGAACAAGACAGATAGCGATCAAAAGTATTTCATCATGTCAACTGGTCTGTAACAGCGGGGTATTGCTAACAGTAGTATAAATACACAGCAGTACCTAATTAATTTCGATATTTATTCTAATTTTTTGCGAAGAACCCTTATTTACCACTGTTGGTGGTCCAATATAACTGTTACAATTAAAAACAAATATGTAACCAGGTTTTCTTCATTAAAAATGTGACGCAGTTAATGTATTTTTTGAGCGATTCCACAAATTGAGGAGATATTTAAATTGGATGTGAGTTTTTTTGTATATTATAGATATATTTTAGACTCGGATGATTAGTTTTGATGACACCTTTGGCTGTCTGTAGTGACTCTACTTTCTGTGCCAGCGGTCGCGGTTCGATTCCCACTGGGGGAATTCATTCGTGTGATTAGCACGAACATTTGTACTCTTTTGCCGTTATATTTATAATATTTATGAATTTAAACTTATTTAAGTGTGAAGTCCATAACATAAGTCTCGTACCTTTCCACTAGATGGATCCTTGAACTAGATGGTGCTACGTGTAATGTCCCAACATATACATTATACCTATTCATTATTTTAACTCTGATAATAGTTTTTATTTTTCTATTCGCGACATCGATTGAGTGCAGTTAACTTTTTTTTTAACGTCTTTTCATAGTTAATTAGGTACTTGCAGCTATTAGCCATATACATTGTTTACTTTGTAACTGCATTCTATGTGAAATTTATGATGGTTGAAGGATTAACGAGGCATATTGTTTTAATACATTTTTAATTAGTAATGCGTTTAACTTCACGCTGGTTGCTTTATTATGAAACCAAGCCTAAGATCGTCGAGAAATATTCAGTATTTTAATAGCTTTATAACGTTTAAATAACAAAAACATTTTTTTACAATTGAGGGGTAAATTGATATTCTATTAATGACAAACTAAAATTAATGCAACGAAATTTAAAGCGATTATCTGTCATCGCGTTTTCAGGTTCTTAGTATTATTTGATTAAAAGAATTTTTTTTGTAAAATTTGATGCTGTGTTCAGCTTACGTCAAAAAATCATGTCGGCTACTTGTTTTTTTTGCTGCAGAAAGAGAAATTTACGTAGATACGTACGAGTATTTACAAACAAACTGGCAATTTGATTACTTATATTATTATTTATTTTCTTCATTTAGAGTAGTAAAGTAAGAATGAAAGCGTTAAGTACCAACAAGTTATATATAAGCTTATAATTCAACGGACCACTCCATTCGCGATCCTAATCCTTATAAACTTTTCGCTTTTGTATTACGTTCATTCTCTAATACTCTTTATGTCGGCTTAAAGGAGTTTTCAAAGCTTTTGTGTATTTTTTAAGTATAATGTAAGTATACATTATTTTCATAGGCTACTCATGCTTCCTAATACGCCTTCTATTTGTTATTATTTTTTTCACATATTAAAATCGGTTAAAATTAATATAATGTTTTCCTTTTACTGAATACTTAGTGTTCGAAATCTTTATATCCATAAAAATATATTTAACAAAACAAGAAATGTAAAAGCGCAATTTCTAAATAAACATCGTACGTACATAACACGTCCAATAATTTTCGCAAACAGCAAAATAATTCTCTCTAAATTAGCGAACAGACAACGCATTCAATTTACGTTCGAACTGGACTCGAACAATAAGACCGCTACACGACTGCGCACTACCGCGCATTACGCATTCTGAACACGATCGCATCCCAACCAAGTCTCCAACAACAGATAAACTCTACTTCTCTTCCATTGAAAGTCTACTAAGAAACTTTAAAACCTGCTAAGAGCAAAACCCGCAATGATTACCCAGTAAAAGCTCTTCTCGCGAAGCTTTCAATCTCAAAGCTTCTGAGTCGAGCACAACCGTATCGCCCTAGATAAACGCATTTTCTTATTGTACGTTTCCAGATAGCCACCACAATGCACTCTGAATATTACTAATTAGGCTTATGAGCCGACCATTGTTGAAAGAATGAGATTGTTATCTTCTGTCCGCTAAGATTTGCGATGCTTTGTCGGTCCTGCTTTGTTTTACGAAATATTATATCGCGTATAATGAGTCGGCTTAAAACATCAGATTTTACGTATTTCGCTTTTCCTGAAATTAGGTACGTCGTCTTCACTTTATATCAACTTGATAAAAGTGACTGGCAAAGTACGAGCTTGATTAAAAGATGTAAGCAAGGTATTTCTTAATATATATTATTCCTTAATTATTAAGAAAGTAAGCTCTATAAAATGCGAAGTAAGTAAAGCATCAATAAAGTACAATAAAATCTTCATGGAGTTTTGAATGTTTAGTGATATACAGATACACTTTAAATTTTATAGAAGTAGCCTATTTCTTGAGCGATCAGTCCTAATAATATATCTCCTGTGTCTATTACTGCTAATATTTCTATCCTTTAGAGGATGCAATTGGTACAGCTTAATCAATCAAGATTTTGTTTGTTATTTGTGAACGAAACCTCAAAAATATACTTAACTATGAAAATAATCAATAGTAAGTAATAAAAATTTTAAATCATCATCATCATCAGCCTTTTTTTTAATGTCCCACTGCTGGGCACGGGCCTCCCTCAGTACGAGGGGGATCAGGCCATAGTCCACCGCGCTGGCCTAGTGCGTGTTGGCGGACTTCACATGTCTTACGAAAACTTGCTAGGTTTTCTCAGACATGCAGGTTTCCTCTCGATGTTTTCCTTCACCGTAAGACAAGTGTTAATCAGGATAGAAATGATTCGCACATGAAAATATCAGAGGTGCGAGACCCGGATTTGAACCCGCATCACTCGGTTATACAAGCGACGCGTTACCGCTGGGCTACCACTGCCAAAATTTTAATAGTTACAATATAACTGTAATACACGTCATAATGCTATAAGTCAAAGCTTTATGTGATCTTATTTTGTATAGTTAAGTTGTTATCTTAGTTAATTGATCTCTTGTTTTTAGTCCACAAATAATGTGTTTCACACGTTTTGAATTTGGTGAGACTTGCAAATAAAAATTCGAATATATCGATACTAGTGTAGATAACAAAAAAGTCGTAAAAATTATCCTTAAAGTAATAATCTTGTTCTTTATATTACTGCGTTTTATTTCAAATTGATAAGATGGTAGTAAAATTGGAGTTAAAGAATAATAAATTCTAATATTTAATATGTTAATGGGGCTTTAAGCTACCCTGGAACTTTCAGGTTCTTAAAGTTGATCTATAAACTTCACCTTGTTATACAAACATAACATACATACATTTATTATTATACATTTAGGATTTATAATAATTATAAAAATTATATTTTTCCTAACCTTACCTATGAAGTAAGGTTTTGGTAAAATAAACAACAGTTTATGGTATATGGGACGCCTATACAGGAGAAAATACTACGTATGTTTTTTAACGTGGAGGTTATAGGGAGCTTAAATATATAAACCTTATTTATTATTTTAGATCTAAAACACTTTTAATTTGAATATATAAGCTTTGCTTTACCGTTTTAATGCCTGTTGTTCATTATTACGCGTATTGCATTTTTAGAGTAATCTCATTTTGGCCTTATTGTAACTCTCTATTGTGTAATCTTAAAACAAAAAAAAATTTTTTAGAAAATGATTGAGTAAAAAGTTATTTGAGGGACGATTCTTCGATACAACCTGAATAAGACATAGAACTACTGCAGTAACATTGCAAACTATCAAGTTTTCAATTCAATTCATTAGACAATTTCATAAAAGTAAAGCTCTATAACTTAACATCGACTGAACCAAACTCGAAACAAGACCACCAAACAAAAAAAAAATTTACTACTTCGGTGCTGTACTTGCTAGCATAGCAGCGGGTAGCAGGTACGAGTACGGTTGCACATCTAGGCCAGCGGTTCTAGGTTGAATTCCCGGGTCAAGTTAAGATTTGAGTCTTTCTGATTAGTCAGCCTCATTAAAAGCCCCGTGCTGAAAAGTTCTCGGTGTCAAGCAGACTTGCTACTGGAATTACAGGAATGGACAGTGTATATACTTGTGTTTGAACTATAATATCTCAATTAGATTGGCCGCCCTGGCCGAAATCGTCCGGAAGGACATTAAGTTCTTCAACCGGAATCGAACGTATATTTAAATTTGACAGCTACTGTGCCGGATGCTCGAGTTATTTCACTTAAAAACAGCTTTTATCATTAGATAAAATCGCAGTTTAAGTATATTGCACAATAGCTTGTACGATTTTATGTTAATAACACTCGCGTGGGCGGAATGTCGAAAGACTGACTAATCTCGCCGTGGGCCGTGGCGAAAAAAATGCCAATTTTAAATTATACACGCTACCCACATTACTTGAAATCAGTTTTTTATCTATCATTTATACTTCTATATCGTTAATTACTTAATTATTACAAAACATCGATTTTGTATCGATTTTCGCCCACCTTTCTATTTTTTAATGATGCCAAAAGAAATGAGTTATATCATTGAAATATGTTGTGTGAAAGACTATATAACACTTTCTGAGGTAAACAAAATTTAATTTTAAAATACTTTAAATTTCACGTAATTGGTAAAAAAATTTTTGACAAACATTTAAATTATTTTTAGTATGCAATTAGATAGGAAGAACAGGTTGTAAAACAGGCATAAAGACGAATAATCGAGATATCCTATAAAAAAAGGTTTATATATTTTGAATCTTAAAACTATAAGACTCTTTTCTTCTGTTTGTTCCAACTACTGTTTTTTGTAAGACATTGTTAAAAATAACTGCAGCCTTTTAGATATCAATACACTTGGCAAAAAAACATATAACAAATTATAGGTAGGACCTCTAAACTCGAAGGCACTATAGAAAACTTTGTAATTTATTAAGTAGCCGATTATTGTATTTATATCACGAAAATTCTAATCATTTTCATGATTACAAAATACAAAGTAACGCAAAAGCTTTTAGAACAAAATACAAAGTAACGCAAAAGCTTTTAGAAAAAAGCGTCTTAAAAAGCTCTAGTACCGATCCTTACAATTAACTTTTGACTGTTCTCACATATTTTAATGCTATAATTAAACGAACAGCCACATTATTTTGCTTAATACATCTTAAAATACTGGTTTTCTTTAAAACGGTATTTTGAATTGTTTCTGATGTGAAAGCTTGTCAAGTTATCGCATCGATCAATGGAAAGTGCGAACTGGAGGAAGGTATCGATTAAAAGTGTTGTGATGAAAACGTCTTTTGAATTTTGATCCGCCCACGTTGATAACAATAATCTCTGTTGGGTCGAAATTTACGACTCTTTAGGCTAATTACATTTGCGATATGATATAATTCGTGTTGTTATATACGACTACTTGTGAAGAAGAGTAAAATGAATAGTAATATAGGGAGTAATTTTTTTTGCAAGACATCTTTGTCGTTTAATATAATCAACCTCCGCCTCGTCTGTCTGTCTGTCTGCCTGTTTGTCTGTTCGCGTTAAACTCAAAAACTACTGCACCGATATTCATGCTGTTGTCACCTATGGATATAGTGGTTCTCGAGGAAAGCTTCAGTATATGACTAAAACCGCGGAACCCGCAGCTTCGCTTGCGCTAAATCTAGGGAATCTATTCTGTTATAATAAGTTTGTCCAAGAAGACTAAATGAAAAAGACAATATTCTGATAAAAATTGAAGTAAAATTATTAAAATGACTGAAATCTTATGATTTGAGCTTTTTTATAGAAAGCTACTTTACATATTTTGATAGTACAACGATAGTTTTTTTCTAAATTAGAGAAATTCAAGATATTTTTCGTTCTCATAAAATAACAACCTATTTATAAACTTTTTGTATGTGACACGTGCATTATAATGCACGTGTCACATACACCAGTACAATAGTATTATTTTAAAAAGGTACCAAAAAATATGATTATTAAATGGACAGTGGTTGTGAAAATATTAATAAAAAAGAAATAAATGCTAAAATTCTAAAATCTTCAAGTCATTGTTCCGGCATTAAGTAAGGCGTTATTTTAATTAGTCTGCAAAATCAAGATAAATAATGATATTGAGGATCATATTATAAGTAAAGACAAAATAATTATATCGATCAAAAGAGCTTCGTTAAATTCGTTCAATTAATTGACAGGTATTTTTTAATGACAATTAAGTAGATTGGACCTCCCAGCACATTGTTTATATGCTTTCTTTAAAAATATATTTAGCTTTTTTAGATGAAAGCCTTTACCATTTCTTGATGAAAGCCTACATTTTTTTTAATGTTGGAAAATTCATTTAAGTATAGCATCAGATCGTTTATTGCGACTTATTGGCTTAAAGAAGCCAGTCTTTCCCACTAAAACCCAACAAAACCTTCCTTCGTCTTAATGGGGCGTGGCAGGATCGCGTCCGCATTGAACCACGACGCCCCGACGCGACGGCAGGTCTGATGAAGCAGACCACAGTTAAGGGGTTGTTTCACAGTCCACTCTGCTGTCAGAGAAGTACCAGGAGCAACCCGCCTGATACACCACTGAAGGGAGACCACCTCTGAAGGGGGATTCATTTTTATATTATTACTAACGACTCACCCTCGTTTCGCTCGAGTTCGCCCCTAGATTTAGCGCTAGCGAAGCTGTGGGTTCCGCTAGTTATATACTAAAAGCTTCCTCGAGAACCACTCTATTCATTGTTGCAAACATCATGAAAATCGGTGCAGTAGTTTTTGACTATATCGCGGACAGTCAGACGTGGCGGAGGACTTTGTTTTATTATGTAGTGATATTTAATTATATTTATTTTTACGGTACCATTGTTAGGCTATAACCTGGAGTAACAAGCTACTGATAGATACATAAAGACGTAGTCAGTCGTAAGTCGCCATTGGAAAATGAATGTCTTGAAACGTATTTCCGTTTACTCTCTACTGGCCAAGGAAATTAAAACATAATTATAGTCATTAAACTACCGGGTAATTATCATAGCTATTTAAGATTTAAGAGGGTTTTTAAATATAAATTATGTGATCAAAAAGAAATATAATGGCTAGAGCCTTTGACAGATGTGACTTGTCACATTCCGCCGGTCACGTGTTTCTCGGAAAATAAATTTGGTTAATTATCGCTTATGTTATATTCTCACTTGCTATACGTGTCATCGCCATAACTCACCGCTTAATAACTACCGGCCCTCTGAATTACTCTTGGGATGTGCACTTACGTACCCACGTTGGTGCAAGTTGTAAATTGCTTTGAGATTTTTGTGTTGCCAGTATGAATAATTTTTTTGGTTTTACGACAGACTATAAAAAGATTTTCATTTTTTTGTGAATAGTAAAAGATTTTCTTGCTAAATATAAACTGATTATTATTATTATATTCTGTATTTCATTCAAAGTGCAAGGATGACCAATCTCAGAATCGACCGATTGCCTATCTAATATTTAAAATATAATCTCCTATACTATACCTTTAAGTATTATAATATTTTTTAAACTAATTTTGAAGTCAATATACTTACATATACAAAAAATTAGATATTTCATGTCACTTTATGCCTACTGTTTTGCGATGGCTGATCCATTTTTACTTTGCCAAGCCACACGCTTCTTTTAATATTATTTAAAGGTATTATAAGAATTTTATATTAGATTCTAGCCAGCTCATACTATTTAAGCTATAAATATATAATAATCTCTATAATATTACACAATATCACGCCAAATCTTTTTTTTAAATATTGGACAAAAAGGTCATCCACTGTATAATAGAAATATGGTAATACTAGCGCGAAAAAATTGTTACATTCATAAACTTCTACAATACGATTGTACAAATTAGTCACAACTTTTAGCTTATCCTTCTCAATTTTAAAACGTTTCCCGCTTTCCGCCTATAATTTAACTCGCACATCATCACAACCGTTCATTAAGGTACGCGTTTCGGATAATTACGCGCTGATAAAGCAAGCAAATTGTCCGCGAATTACCATCGCTTGATGAATATCACTGTCGACCCAGATGCACTGACACTTTAATATTCAAGACTCGCTAGCTTTGCACTTCGGAGCTTACGTACAAAGTAACAAAGTTTTGGAAGCTTTTCAAAGCTTTCTTCTGTTGTTCCCTTGTTAGTTAATACTGACTTGCTATTATATTAAGTTAGTGTTAAAAGCTCTGGCGGTCGTTGAAATTTAAATTATATTGTGAAGAAAAGATATTGTGCTATCGTATAACACCATATTCTAATAGAAAAATGAATTTTATATTAAGTGGTAAAGTAAATTTGTAATGTTGAATCCACAAATAAAATACGAAAAAGAGAACCATTAAATTCTGTTCCCAATTCAAATTGCGTTTCCAAAAATATCAAACCTACACTCGAATTGAGTAGTGCCTCGGTTTTGAAGTTCAAAAACGATAAACAACCTCTCGCAAGACATACACAATGTACGTATATTTTAAAAACATGAAGTAGCCAATGGATCGAAATGTCCATGTTGAAATATTTTTCAATTCACACAAAGCGCCGTGTTCACTATAAAGCTCCTTGATAAATTGTCTTCGTAATAAAAGCATCTTCGAACAGAAAACGTGACCTAGAAATATTTTCTTTTCAAAAATAAGATAAGAATAGTGATTTAAGTATAACAATTATTGTATATACTACTACGAATATAGCGGATTCAATTTCAGGTAGATTTTTTTAACTAGCGCCTAACCCCGCTTTACTTAAGTTCGTTCTTAGGTATGTACATTTTAAATAGATAAAAAATATAATTATTGTAAGAGAAATGGAAATTGGAAATGTAGGACTTATTAGTGTCTGACAACACAGTCAGGTGCGAAGCCAAGAAACACACTGAGTCTGACAGCAGAGTTATATGAGAGTCTCTTTGGTTGAATTTGGCAGACTACCGTCTGTGCATCGTAATTAAGTGCGTAAGCGATCCTGCGACGCCCTATTTAGACGGGGCATGCTCTGTTGGGTTTTATTGGGTAGTACTGGCTTTTCTAGCCAGAAATCACCACATAACCACCTGTATACAGGTGGTATATGGAAATGTATTTCCCAGCATAAAGGCTAAATTTCATCCAAATCCATTTAATTGTTTTTAAATATAAATTTAAAATTATGTGATTAAAAATAAAAAGATGCGTAGAGTATACGCGTAGTATTATCTTTTTCATTTATGACAGAAGAGTGATATTACGAGGTTTATGGCCAAATCATTTAAATTATTAAACTCTTTAAAGTGAATATAAAATAAATCTAAATATGAGCGAAGACGAGTAAAATTAAAATAAGTTATTTGATAGTTCTTTCCACACGAATTTTATGAGATACCGTTGTTTTTTTTCAATTACACCCACTTATTAATTACAACTTAATAGATCCGGTTCTTTGGCTGAATATTTGGTACAAAAGTTTATGATTTTACTATAGTTTTTTTACTAGCCTCTATGTAATTAGTTATAACTATTAAGTTCTGTACGAGTAGCTACTTACCCTTACATCGCAATAGCTTATAGGCTACGTTGACATCACGCAAATAAATGCCACCAACGGGAATCGAATCTGCAATTGCTAGCACAGCAAGTAGGTGTATCACGACAAACTGAGTCAAACATGTCCAACGTTCGTACTATTTAATACTAAATGTCATTTAAAGTAGATAATTTTAGGTCGAGAATTTGTAATTTTTGTATGAATTAGTGGTACGATTAATATTATTTTTTCTATTAACCCTCCAATTTTTCCTTCAAATTATTTTTCTATAAAGTGGCCTATAAACATTTATACTATCTGAGCGAAGAACAAAGTAAACACTTGTTGTACATTTAATACCTTTATTAAAAACAAACTGGGTCACCAAGACAGACAATGAAAAGACTAATTATTTGTCTAAGACGAGATATGCTAACAGCGTCTTTAATTAGAAGCTCGTAATAGAAGCGCTCTGGAGCTTTGCTATCTCTTGTAATTAATGTCTGAAAATGACCAATGCTATAATTTTTTTAAATATATTTTCACTTATTTCACCATCGATGTTTGACTATGAATCAGTACATATCATAAAACAAAGTCCTCCGCCGCGTTCGTCTGTGTGTCTGTTTGCGATAAACTCAAAAACTACTGCACCGATTTTTATGCTGTTTTCACCAATGGATAGAGTGGTTCACGAGGAAGGTTTTAGTATATAACTAGCGGAACCTGCGGCTTCGCTCTCGTTTAATCTAGAGAAGAACCTGAGCGAAGCGTTTGTTCCGGCTAATCTTTGTAATGGCTGGACCGATTTTGACGGGACTTCCACTCACAGATACTCGCAGCTAATGTTATACGAAGTAACTTAGACTACTTTTATTTTATTATAAAAACCGTTTACTTATTTTGACTTACGCCCAGCGAAACGTGTTTGCTAATTCCGGCTAATCTCTGAAACGGCTGGACCGATTTTGACGGGACTTTCACTTGCAGTCGTCATGATCGATCGAGTAATTCATGCACGCATGTTGATTTGAAAATACGCAATATAATTATCTTTAAAATCACTGTTTCATTTTTATTTTATGCTTAGATATTGTCTAAGTATAAGAACTATAAGTCCCTAATAACTTTTGAGACATCGAGAGCCTTTGTCTCTCGTGATCATGGTTGCTGTAAAGCATTTAAACCGTTTGGATCAACAATATAAACTAACCCGAAAAGACAGTTCCTTTTTGTCAAATATTCGCTTAAATTTAAGACAGCATTAGTTGATTTTGTTATAATGAAAATACTACATTCTACGCTTTAAACTATTTTGTAGTCAGTATAGTATAGTTCTGGGTTCTTATATATTTCTTTTTTTTTGTTTTAAATATATTTCGATAGTATCCCTAAGCAAGAAACCTACTAGGTAAAAGTTTTTTTACATAAATGTATGTATATTCATATAACTGGCGAAAACCTTACTGTTTTAATACGTCTGCATTTCCAAATTACGGTAGGTGTTAAAGGGATAGTTAACGTTATAAAATATAATGTGAACTTTTACGATATAATTGAGGCTGCAAATTTAAGATAATTTTCGCGTAAATTTAACATATCATTCAAATTATATTATACATATTTGTGAAATGTAGTAGCGATTCGACTTTATTTAAAACAATTTTGCGGTATTTGTTCCTATAGAAATAAGCACTTTTAATTTCTCGACTATCATTCAAAATGTTTTTAGTAAAATGTTAACGAAAAATTGGCCAAAATGGTCCAGTCGTTCATATTTGATGCGATTATCAGTAAAACAGAAGATTATTATTTTTTCATACATACCTTGTATATAGAAGAAGAAATGTATGTCCATTACATTTATAATAATCTATTATCTAAGTATAAGTGGATAAAAAGAGCCCTATTAGTGAAATTTCCTTGACTTTTTTATATCAGTCTTATCTTGATAAGTCTGAAGCCTTTTTTGGATCGTGATGGAGTGACAAAGAGATTGTATGTGGAGTTAATATGGAAAATTGTGCCTTCAAAAGAATAAATAAACAACAATCATTATGATTATTACTTATTTATGTATTATGTAAACGTAGATATTGCTTTTTAGTTAATTATTATTCATTTTGTTAAATCTGTCATGGTCTATGAAATGTAAATTTTGTCAAATACTGTATGTATTGTTCATATTGAGCTGTCTTAATACTATTAATAGGTAGTTCAGGTTAATTAGTTAAATTTTATCATATGATATAACTTATATTTCAAAAATACTACATAACACCTATTTTATCCTTACAGAGTACGACATTAATTATTCTAAGCTCGCTCTTTTAGCTACAACGTAAAAAACCAAGTTCTCTACAGGTGGAAAGCTCCCCAGTCATTTATTACGTAACTTTATGTTATAATACAAACAAAATTATATAAGCAATTATAATTTTATATTATAATAACGAAATGTCACATGGCATACCTACTGAAAAAAACTTTGAAAGAAATGTTGAGGATATATTAGCTCTATATACATACATATACATATATTGTATTGTATTCAGCTCTTTTTAACGTTCCACTGTTGGGCACGGGCCAATACGAGGGGGATCAGGCCATAGTCCACTTGGCGGACTTCACATGTCTTTCGAAAACTTGCTAGGTTCTCTCAGATATGCAGGTTTCCTTACGATGTTTTCCTTTACCGTAAGACACGTGGTAATCATTTCGCACATGAAAATATCAAAGGTGCGAGACCCGAATTTGAACCCACATCACTTGGTTATCCATTATCTATTCTATTATATATATATATATATATATATATATATATATATATATATATATATATATATATATATATATATATATATATACTGTTATACCTACTATTCCAACAAAAGTTTAACATCTGTCCGTTTAGTTTATTATAGTATAGTAAAGTATCATTAGGCAAGCGAAGTCGCGGTACAGCACAATAGCAGGCATTGTGACAATGTTAATACAGCTCTTATGATGATAAATGTATGCGTTTTGTCGCTGTGTTGTGTGGTATGGTTGGCAGAGATAATTAAAACACTTTTTAAATAAAAAAAATGGTTTATAAAAAAAGCTAATGGATGTATTATTATTGTTTGTGTATATAATGTGTAACTATTAATGAAGTATAATAGTAATTAATGATATTTTATGAAAATTCGATTCCAGTTCGAAAAAATACAGTATTTATCACTACGCTTCCGACCTGTAAAAGTGATGTAGCCAATCAAAATGTTAGCCTTATTGATGTAAAAATTAGAAATGGATAAAATATTAATCTGAGTATATAAAAGCAATTGGTCACTCACTCATTACGGAATATCGAAAACCGCTGGACGTATAAAGATGAAAGGCAAGGTAGTTTATAGTTAGTAGTCCGCTAAATTTGCGGGTATTTTTGACAGATTTTGTGTCAGGGCCGGATTAAGGATACTCTCGCAAGTATGTATGAAAGTCCTTCATTTTTTGAGCTACAAACTTAATAAATAAATTTGACAGTTAGCAGTAGTAGTACAAATAGGTACATATATACATTCTTATTATATTTGGTCATTTTAATTGTAATTTTTACTATAAAAGACGTAAGATTTATTGATCAAAATAGAAAACAAATAATTTGATTGAAGAAAGATGAAGATCTTCAAATAAATATTACATAGTAGCATATTATAATGTATAAAGAACATTTTTATTTAATTTACATATTATATTTATTACATTTATACTGACCCTACTCGCGTACTGCTTTCTAGTGAACAATACGGTTTCGAAGGTGACCACGGTGTCCGAACGCGTTCATCATATCTGAGGGATGGTTTTATGTCACATGCAACTATATTTGTTTTTTATTTTTTTTTCATCAAAGACCATTTAACTATGTGTAAAAAGTATTTTGATTATTTGTATAGCAACACTCTTTCCCTAGATACCTTTAAACGGTTAGTATAGATTTTTTAGAAATATGATATTTTCGACTTTAAAAAAAAATCATATATAATGTTGTTGAATGGATAACAAGCTTTAGGTAGTTTTCTCGTGATCCGGTCACAGACAGATTGACAGACGAAAATTCTATAAACTATAGATTCTGAATCTGTATTGATAATAATCATGAATGAATATATACCTAAATACAATTTTACAGTAATATTTAATGAACAGATATTACTAGCGACTCCTCTCGCTTCGCTCGGATTCGTCACTAGGTTTTACGTCAGTGAAGCCACGGGTTCCGCTAGTTAAAATAAATAAAATTACTAATATATAACCTCTTCCTTTTTTGAAGTCGGTTGAAAAGTAGCCTAAGTTACTCCTTGCATCATTAGCTATCTGCGAGTGAAAGTCCCGTCAAAATCGGTCCAGCCGTTTCAGAGATTACCCGGAACAAACGGACAGACAGACAGACAAAAATTTTAAAAATTGTTTTTTTTTGTTGGTAGTACCGTATATAGTTTCATATGCATTTAGTGAAAAGCTGTTAATTTGAAATTAAAAACAGACGCTTCTATTTTATTTATTTTGTATTAATAAATGACGATGCATTGCGATTTGCGACCTTGTCAAATGTGACAACATAACATTTCTCGTATCCTCGTATACTGCAACTTTTCCAAAAGTATGCAATGTTATACCTATTTTTATTTTCCGTTTACGTCGTGCCATCTGCAATAGAATAAAATTCATATAAACCGTACAAATGAGCGAGAATAACCTGATATAAAAACTTAGGCTGATTTATTCATAGATGCTAATGTAAATATTATAATTGCGACATGGTTTAATATGAACATTTAAATATGTTCAGCTGCAATTTGTACTTCAAGTGAGTTGAATATAATACATTGTATGAGAGTAGGGTTGCCATCTCTAAAATTTGGAAAAGAGGACAAGACGCGTGAAAACCCCGGATTTTAGAGTCCGAAAGCCGGACATGTCAACAAGATCTTTTAAACATATACAATGTAATAAAAAACAGTTGAAAATGTCATAAATCACCTTTTTTATTCATTTATTATTTTAAAAAACCAGAATCATATTACAATTTGTTACAAATTGTTTATATAAATCAGCTTTTTTAATTCTTGAAATAAGAAAACAAAACCTTATTAAAATTTAAAACAAAAACATAAATTGAATGAATTAAAATCTTAAAAGTACCTACTTAGACCATTCTAGTATTCAGTCTTACAATTTTTGAGGTAACTCTTTTAGCTATAGTTCTATAATTATTATCTGCTTTACTTTTTATCAGCAGTCATTTATATAACAAAATATACCTATTTTAGCAGAATATAAACTAAATTCAGTCTTGTTAAATATTAAACAACAAAACATAACATTTTTAAAGTTTAAACCTACAGCAATGTAAGTTACATTATTAAAATTTTAAAACAAAATAATCAATCCTATACTCATTTTCATCAACCTAAAGTTTTGATCAACAACCATATTTTAAATAGTTTTTACTCAATGAAAACAAACATAACTTTAACTACAAAAATAAAAAGCAATTATTGCACTTATAATTAGGTACACGATTTGTCTATCTAGCTATTAAAGCGTTTTCCTCAATCTCTTGCCTTTTTACTTCTCACTTTTTTTGTATTTATCATTTTTTCCGATAGCTTTTAGAATATCTTCCCTTTTTAAAAGTAATTTATAAAAATCAGTGCAGCTATATTCTTGGAAATTGAATTTAATTTTAATTATTGAAGAAATTGTTTCTACGCTTAGTAAATTTCTTTCTTTAGTCCATTGTTGTGTAATTAATGAAAATACCCTCTCCACGTTGGCATTATGCGCCGGAATGCAAAAAAAGTATTGCGCAATTTTCAGCAATTCCGAATATAAATTCGCATTTGGCGTTTTAAAAAATTGTACCCAAAGTTGATTGGAATTTAAAAGCTTATCTTGTTCAGTTAAGTTTTGGCAAAAAGCCTTTAAATTCACCCACTCGTCAATTAATTTTGCGTCGTCAATGTCTATGTTTTTATCTTTTAAATAGAGGACAGTGTCTTCAATAAGAGTCCACTCTGTGTTGTTATTAATTTTTGGCAAAAACATCCAATCAAATTTCTCAAATTGTTTTAAAGGTTTCATCCATTCTTCAATATATCTTTTAATTTCATTGTAGAAGTCATGTGTGCATTTTTTAAACTCTTGTTTCCTGTTTTCATCTTCTTTATTTATAATACTCTGAACGTTGAGCGGCACAAAATTTTCCTTAATTCGGTCATCTAAACTTTTTATTATGGAAGCAAGTATGCTTTTTGTTTCAAGAATTGAATTATCGCCTTTCTCTAATGTCTGTATTTTTGTGTGAATGGTGTGCATAATTGAGTGTATAAGGAACAGGTATGCTTCCGAAAGAGGATTTTCGAAAAACTGTTTAATTAAAACAGGTGGCCTATCTATGCTTTCAAAATAATTAAGTAAAGGACGGTAGAGCTTCAGAATTCGCTCGATAGCTGGAAACAGGCTTAGCCAACGCGTTTTGGTATGATACAGAAGCTGTTTATATTCGACCTCAGCCGTTTCGCAGAATTCTTTAAGAGCTTCAGTTCGTACTGTGTAAGTGGAAAAAAATTATAAATTTTTAAGACGATGGATTCTATGTCTACTGTCAGTAAATCACATCCGTGGTGCACTGCGTTGTTAATGACATGTCCAGAGCAACCCACACCAACCAAGTTTGGGTTTAGATTTTCCTTCAGCTTGTGGAAAACATTATTTGTTCCATATCTTTCTATCCCACCGAAGTTTGTATTGCAATTATCTCCACTAAAAGCAATACATTTAGACAAAAGATCATGCCGGCGAAGCTGTGTTATTATCAGTTCAGTAATAGTGTCAGACGTCTCGTTTTTAGTGTTTTCAATTTCAAGCACCTTAGTAGTGATTCCATTTTTTTTTACATCAAAATATTGAATAACCAGCGGGAATAATTTTGTGCTTCCGTGATTACTAGCATCAGTAGCCACACTTATGAATGGTACATCTTGTAAATCAGTCTTAAGTTGTTCAACCGACAAAGGGCTTAGCACTCCGGTGGCGATCGCAGTTGCTTTTGTTCGATTGCACGTAACTTTTTTTGCAGTATCTGACGCCGAAAATATTTCGCGGTTGAGAGCACAAGTGCAGTCCAATGAATTAAAAGACATATGATGGCTTATTGTATGATAGACGAGAGCGCCTTCCGCTGCTGAAATAAGGAGGTCCTCCGATGTCGATCTCACAAAATATGTTGCAATATTCGAAGTACTTGATAGATTTTTTAAATTTGTTTTGTGTTTCAGCGTACTTAAATGCTCATTTAGGTCTGTAACGCCTTTGTTTGCGATTGAAATACTCGTAGAACAAACGACACAAAACGCTTCCCAGTCACATCTTCCTCTTTTAAACATCGGGAACTTACTTTCCAAATCACTGTTAAATTGGCATTTACGCTTAGGCATTTTGGTGTCTAATCTGAAAAGAATAAAATAAGTATCTAATAATATAGTCAATAGAGAATTTCAAAACAAAGGGGTAAAATTGGAACTATAACAATTACTAGCCACCCACGACTTTGTTAGTAAAATAGCATATTTGAAAATCTGTAGAAAGAATAGAAAAGATACTGAATATTTACAGAATAGAATACTGCATCTTGACTTAATATTATTATATTTTTGGATAAAAAGTAGCTTAGTACTTATCTGTTCATGTAAAAAGGTTACAAAAACAGATACACAGAGAATTCAGAAGAGCAGTGTCACACTACCTGTAAAAATTAAACTACGATATTTAAGAAAAATATTCTTTGCTTACCACATGTACCTACGTAAGTTCACCCGCTTAACTGGAACGACGCAATGTCTACATTCGTCAAACCGTCGCTGCGGAGTGCGGGACGCGGGTCGCGAATTCGAACGAACGAACGGCGGACCGTGGCAACCGTGACGGGAGGGGTGGGGGAACGGTGAATATACTTGGTTCGTCGGTTGATCGTGGTGTGCGAGCATAGTGCGTGTCTCGCGGGCGGCCCAAATTTTTTTATTTATTTATTTTTTAAAACCCGGTCTACAAATGAAACCTTCCCCGGACGCTCCCCGGATGCCCTCTAAACTAGGACAAATCCGGGGAAACCCGGACGGATGGCAACCCAATATGAGAGAGATGTAAATACGTACCAATGTGACACATTTTATTAATGATCTTCCTGTAGTGGTAAAACGTAGCTGTTTTTTAAACTTAGCTTTGAGCAAATATTTTCAATTCTGAAACTATCTAGGACTAAATGTGATTTCAAGCCTTTAAAGATCATTTTGTTAACTGTCCCAACTTTTCTATGAGTGGACGCGGGTTAAGTAATCTATTGGTACTAATATTATAAAGAAGTAAAGTTCGTAACTATGTGAGTTTGCTTGTAATGAATAAGCTAAAAATCCGCTGAATCGATTTAGATGAAATTTGATATGAAGTAAAGAACATGGATAGTTTTTACCTTGTTTTTACCATAGGGTAAACAGGGGGATGAAAATTTGTGTGCGTAACCAATCATTTTTTATGTATTGGACACTTATTTATATAGGTACTAGCGACTCGCGCTCATCCCTAGGCGGTGTGGTAAGCGATTCGTAAGTCGGCGGTCGCGTCTGTAATTTTGTTACGATTCCTCTTAAGATATTCGTTTAAATTACTTGATGTGAAAGAGTAATATAATGTGTATGAAATGCTTAAAGCCTCTAACTTAATCACTCTATCTAATAAAAAAACCGCATCAAAATCGGTTGCGTAGTTTTAAAGATTTAAGCATACATAGGGACAGAGAAAGCGACTTTGTTTTATACTATGTAGTGATTAGCATATCATAGCCGATAGTTTGTATTTATTAGTAACCGTTAAAAATAACTAGGGTTGAACTTAAGCGAAGCGAGGGTGAGTCACTAGTTTAAGATAAAGAATTTTATTTTGGACTTAGATTTTAAATATACCTATGTAATTTGTTTAAAAGGAATTAACCTGATTCATAATTTATTGATAGTAAACCCATGTTTAATATCAATATATTTCGATGATTAAAACTAATACACATCACTAACACTGTTTTATTCACTTCATGTATGAGGAAAATGTAGCCTATATACCTATATTTATCCGGATTATATTTAATGAAATTACCTCAAACTAGTGATGCAACGAAATACTTTAACGAATACGAATATCAAACCTACTATTCGGCGAATACGAATACGAGTAATTGAACAAGGTAATAAATAGTACACACTGTTCTTTTTTACTAAGATACTTAATAATTGAAATTAACAACTGATAATTTTTTTGTTCAAAAAGCACAACATTTGTGATTTCTTAGGTATTAGGCGATTTCTTTTTTCTATACTTTCCTAGCGGTCGAAAATAATCATCAGGTTATTTCGGTTAGTAGTAGTATTAGGTTCAGGTTATTAAAAATAAATAAATTCGTCAAATGAGTTTGTTTTGGGACGGTTCACAAGTAATGCAAAATAAACAAAATAAGATATCGGTTTGTCCGCAGACAAACTGATATCTTTTATTCTTTATAAAAAAACTAAAGATAAAGCTATTTATACAAATTTCACTTACCAGATTTCTTATATTTCTAAATATCTCTTCTTTTTAATATTCGTGATGTCCGGCGAATACGAATATTCGGTAAGTACTAAGTACCTACTATACGGGGAATACGAATATTCGTATTCGTCGCATCACTACCTCAAACCGTAGCTCTGTTGCTAAGGGAAGGAAAGATAAACCAACAAACTTTTATATGGCATATATTACATATATAATGCGATAGGTAGGATGGATTATTTAGCTTTCGGGGTCATTGAATTCTTATGGGAAAACGGGACACCATGCTTTTCACTTACTTTTATGAGCTCCTTATATTTCGGCACTGTTACAAGCCATCGTCTGCATTACGGAAATACTGAACATAAATAACATGGTAAATAGGATATTCACGTTTTATGAGAATATAAGAAAGTAAGTATATTTTAGAAACGTCTAATTTACCATGAAATTTGGTCGCATAGTTCGTAAGGTTCTTAGGAGTATTTAAGAGTAAGTATATATTGTTACGATACGTTCCGCTCAGGTTTGTCCCTCTACCTGCATATCTTAGAGGCAAGATATTTTCCCGAAATAAAAAGAATCCTATACGATGACACAAATAACCAACTATTATCTACCAGATCTCATCAGAATCTATTCAATGCTTGCTAGTGGTGTGGTAACAAACTGGCAGACAGACAAAAATTCTAAAAACTATAGATTCGGCCTCTGTATCGATATCTTCTTATATCTGTAATGGCTTTTTCAATACGAATTTCAAAAAAAAATATTCAATGTACAGATTCGACTAAATTAGAATTTTATTAAATGTATATAGATAGGGTTATTGTTTTGTGCTGTTAGACAATGAATTTTATTTTTTTACGATACATACTGAATTGGCATTTACCATTTTGAATCGTCAAGCTTTTAATGGAATTAATTGAAACGATATTTACATATTATGGACATCTCATTGTTTTTGCGCACTATTTCATTTAGACTAGTTTTTGAATTATTCCTTTTTAGTAATATTTATTTCTACTGATATGACTAATAGTAAAGTTGACCCCGAATAATCCCTCTTTAATAGGTACATACCGTTATGTGTATCTATTGTCATATCTCAGGAGGCAGTTATTTTTTTGCTGGGCAAAGCCTTATAGCCTAGCATATATCTTCATTGATTTCTGTCTTTCTGTCAACGCAAGTTTTTTGAAAATTGGTTCAGTATTCCTAAGTATACGCAAAATAAATGTTTTATTTAATTTATAGTTAAACTAGATTTTTCTAATAATGCGTTAATATTTACTAACTTTATTTATCACTAGCGACTCGTCCTCGCTTCGTTTACAGACACTATTATAGCACCCCATCATCTCTTCTTCAATATATTCATAACATTTGTGAAGTTGTGCCTAATTTTAATTTCTATTTTAATTAGAAATAGAAATGAAACGGATAGTGGTTCGGCCGGATACCTGATATTCGGCAAGCTACGAGGCCGGATACTGACTTACTATCCGGTATCCGGCCGGATAGTGAAAACAGGGCCGGATACCGAATTGTTGCCGGATATCCGTTTCATTTCTACTTAGAAAACTTAGATATGTATTTACATGAATATCTAAAGATATATTGGGCATCGAACCCGCGATCTTTGTAAGAACTCAAGCAAAAACAAATGTAGAAAACATTAATTTAACACGAATCGCTTAAGTAAAAACTGTTGAATAGAATTTTATAGTTTAGGTAGAAATTATCACTTATCAAGAAGAGTAATATTTGCAAGCTATATAAGGGAACTTGGGGTGGCGAGCACCTGCAAACGGAAATAAACGTGGACTAGCAAAATGACGATGACCTGTGAAGAAGTTATTTAGATAGAAAGATGTCACATTGGAATGCCTTTTACAGTAGTATTTTACGAGTTCGATTCTCGTATCATATTTTAACATACATAATTTGGCGTTTTATTCACTATTCATAAGTAGAAATTTATCGTGTAAACTGTTATAATAACGAAGATGTAGAGCTTAAAAAAATATAATCGTTTGATTTACAGGGATGAAAAATCGTTTTTAGCACTCTATTTTCTAGAAAAAATGAACTAATATACTCGTAAGTATAGATAGTGGTAGCCCAGTAGTACCGCGTTAGCTTGGAAAATCTAGTGAAGCGGTTTACAATCTTGGATCGCATCTTGTGATACTTCCATTTGTAGATCATTTTTAACATACGTTATTAGTTTTACGGCTGAAGAAATCACCGTGAGGAAACCTGCATCAATGAGAGAACCTAACAGGTTTTCAAACGATATATAAAATTAAAAGAATAATATCATTTAGTCAGGGTGGTGGAATATAACATTATATCCTTCGTAGTGAAGACAAAAATAAAGTCGGTATAGACCGTAGTCCACCAGGCCGCTCGCAGAATACAGAATTGGTAGACTTCACACGTTTTTCGTAAACTAATTGAGTTCAGACATGCAGTTTCCCTCACGATGTTTTTGTTTACGTATTAGCAAGTCCTAATCGTGTTGAAAATTAGATTCTAGGCTTTAAGGCCGCGTCACGTAGTTTTACAAGGGACCATTACCAATGTCCTGCCAACACTTTCGTAAGCAAAATACACTTTTTAAATTATAATACCAGTATGTATGATTGCATTAGTCTATCTTTACGAAAGATTATTAAAATAACCTGCACATATCTTCCGGCTTAAGGCTTAAAGACGTTTCTCATTTAAACACAAATGAACTGGTTTATAGTATTTTGAAAAATGTTAGTGGTAAAATTTATTTAACTTGATTTTTAATTAGAAAATAACTGAAACGCTAACTAGGAAATTTAGACAATTGTAAAAATGTTATGTAAACTGCTTTAATTAATACCATCACTACACTTACTAAGATTCGTTTGTTCAAGCCAACTACCTCCTGTACGAATTTTCGTGTGATTTGCACAAAAATATATAAGGTCTATCTAGAAATGTTCAAACTAATTCTATAATTTACCTGAGCATTTCTGAAAATTACCTACTGCTGTGATGTTAATTAAGCATTAAATCGGAAAAGGGTCCTCATGAGAACTTTCAGAATTTTATAAGCGTGATAGAATTTTGGAATTTATAGAGATAGCAAAAGCTTCGAACTACTCTCTTTTATTTCATTATTAAAGGAACTACAATTATTACTGCTAAGTACTTTATATATTAAGATAATTAAGAAATTTAGGAAAAGGTAAATAAGACAAAGGAATTCGCAATAACTCTTTTTATTTACCACCAGTTCGGAAAGATTAAACCTCTGTCCTGAGAAGAACTGGCGAAAGAAACTCAGCGGGACTACTTTTTTTAATATCATATTATATAACAATAAATACAGCCACAACAATAGTTTGAATATAACTTGAGTCTTGAACAACTTCAATATAATGTATAACAAAGAAACGTATATGACATAGAAATATATCAGCAAAACACTAACAAAATAATTGGAATTCAAATAAATACAACATATTATTTTGACCATTAAATCATATGGGTTTTGTATCATTTAATAGAATCTGAATAATTATAGAAATATAGAAATGTTATTTCTTATTTTTGAAAGTCACGATTATTACAAATGTAAAATAGTAACAACACAAAGTTAGAGTACTTAACTTGCTCAGTGAAGTGCTCCGGACTGTAGTCGGGATACGACCAACCGTTTCACAATTCATCCACCTCCTTTTATATCATTGACAGTCAATGACAGTCTAAAACATCCTTTCAGTAACTAACTTGTAACTTGTTAATTATAATTCTTAAATTCGTTATAATAAATAAATAGTGTTTATAATATTATTTATCAATAATTTCGTAAAGTAATGTAATTTATAATGACTACTTATAATATTTATTCATAAGAATAAAAGACAATCAACAATAGTCAAAACAACTTCCTTTATAGAACATTTTACTTCTAAAATTGACATAATAATAAAGAAGATATTTCATATTGGTTTTCTATTAATAAATTACTATAAATTTTACTATAATTATGTACAAATTTACAATTTATTTTATCAAGCGCGACAACTAATTTATATAATTTGTTATTCGAAATATATTTTGATTTAAATTTTATAGAGAGCGTTCTTAAATACACATATTAAAACTATAAATTGATCGAAAATTCATAGAATTTATTTGCATTTTCATTTAAATACACTTGCTTCATCAATGGTCACATTTTAATTTATTTATAAGGGAATAATGTTCATTGAATGTAAGACTCATCCAGTATCAGATCTCGGTAAACAAATCGCTACGTGTCTCGTTAATGGTAATAGACTCTAATATGCATGCATTCGTTATACATTTCCTTTCCTGTTTGCTGGCCACTACCTATCTGTTACACAATGTAAAACACCTAGAGCTATGTGATATGTAAATTAACGAGTGATTTTCTATGGACTGACCTAATTAAAGTCAATATAATAGAAAACTATACATTGCTATAGTCCGGTCCTGGGTTCGAGTCCCGGGTCGGGCCAAGTTTAGTTATTGAATCTTTCTGTTTCGTTAGCCTCAGTAACAGCCCGGAGTTGGGAAGTTGGTGGTGGTTCACCCCCGTGCCTCGGAGAGCACGTAAAGCCGTCGGTTCTGCGCCTTAGCTCTCACTGGTCGTGTCGAGTAGCCGTCCCACCGGAGTATGAGAGTGATAGGAATAGAGAGTGCACGTGTCTGCGAGTACACTTGTGCACTATAATATCTCCTGCGTACTTGGCCAGTCTCAATGGATTGGCCGCCATGGCCGGAATCGGTCGGAGAACATTATTATTCAAACCTGAAACTATTTATAAAAAACAGTAATTTCATCAAAGTAAAACCTGGGTTTTTAGGTACTTGTAATTGAAATATTCAGAATGTTATAAGCCAATGGTGTAATTATGTAAAATAGTTTAAATCATTACATTTTTTTTGAAATAAGGCTTAATTAGGACTAATGAATACAAAGTGCTATTGGAGGTATTAAAAATATTTATTAATATTTTGCTTGCCGCGTCTCGCTTTGCTCTAAGGTTTAGTTGCATACATAGAAAAATAACTAGATTAGTCACTCGCAGTCTTGCACGTACGTCCTTGTGTTCATAACTTACCTATCTATAGTGACTTTAGTTAAGAACGCCAAATGTTATTTGTCTCACTCAACCTTTCCATAAAATATTTCTAATTGTTTCAAATTAAATATATATATTTCTTATTGGCTTCAAAGCGTGCCAGTTCAGAACAGATTAAATATTATAATATTTTTGTTTCCCAAGCGAATACGTTACTCTTCCTTGCCTTTAATTCATTTTAGTTTAAGTGTATAATATTCTACATTTCCATCTTTAAAATAAAGTACGCATTTTTAAAACTAAATAATATCTCTTTTAAATATTTTCTTACTTATTCCTTTTAAAATATTTTAACTTAAATAAAATTATTCTTCCAGGTCGATATTACAAGTAACTCAACACAAGGTTTGTCTATGCATGGGTGTGAATTTTTATTATAAAAAAATATTCCTTTGGTTTAGCGATGAAAGGGGGTACCTTTTTAGATTAGACGAATCTCACGAGTTTGAGTATCTCTCGAGTAAATTTTACTTATTGGCTATAAAACTAGACTTTGTATGTTCTTTGGGTACCTATAGGTACTATGTGTTTTTGCGTAATCTGGTTGGGGTATTGGTATTCTAATTGTAACCAGGTGAGTTTTTAAGCGTGTCATTTTTTAAAACTATGTAATACATAAAATCTTTGCTTAATAAACATAATACCTATATATGCATAACGATATTGTAAATGTCAGTTTGTCATATTTTCACTGGTGTGTATTTGGCTTACGTTGAAAGTGTACAAATATCTAGTAGTAACTTATAATAAAAATACAAATTTGACTTGAGGAAATGGAGCATAGAAACTAACAAAAATTTTAATATCTACACAAAAAATCCTCTTTTGCTTATATTATATAATACTTACATAGTATAAGAATCAATGTTTATGAATATCCGTGTATATGTTTTTGTATTTTATAATTCTTGGTTCTGTTCCGAATAACTCGTTCATAGTTGACACATTTTTAAGAATGCTCACGTTTCGCCCACGTACTCTATTGTATCGAAAATTGGGATAAATTATGTAATTTGTTACTTCTATACTATTTAAAACAAATTTATATATGAAAAATTAGATTAGTTAAAAAGTTAAATATTGCTAAATTTTTATTCTTAATGAGCAGTGGTTTCTATAATTGCAATATTCGGGTTCCATGTACTTCTCTGATAGAAAAGAAGAGAGTAACCTCTTGGCTGGTAGTATAAAGTGGTATGCTTTAATGCCATTCCTAAAGTTAAGACGTTTTTCAGGTCACAGTCTCTACACAATCATAGACTCTTAATACTTAAAACTTAATCTAAATTCTTTTACCATCTTAAAAGTGAAAATGTCTAAAAAAAGTATAAACTTGTGCCTTTATATTATAATAACTTTATGCAAATGAATAATAATCTGGTGCCCTGATCCTTCTCTTCTTCTCCATTCTACATGACACGAAGTATTGTATGCTCAACTGGCACGCTTTGAAGCCAAAGAAAAGAACAAGAGAATTGAATTGAATTACTCTATTATACAAAATTACCTAAGAATGCGCGTAAAGTCAGGTTGGCTTTCTAGCATGTTATAAAAGCTAAACACTATTCTAATTTTTGGGATATACTTGCATATGTAACCGGTCTCGACGACCCAGTTTTAATAATTGCGGGCCTTGGTCGCCTTCATTCGCTGCGCATTTTATATCACGTTCATATATACTTATATACAGCATAAAAGATATTTTTAACATTCAACTCGAACTGTGCCTCTTTATCGATAAGGCAGAACAGACGTGTTTTTGTTATAAAAGTCATAATTGGTTATTTCCTATCGAGATAGGTCGAGAAAAATGATACTTATTTTATAATTCGCCTGACCCAACCCACATCGATTTTTATTAAATTACTAGAGGCTTGAACTTGCTTCGCTCTAGTTCGTTCCTAGTGAAAAACAAAAACAAATCTATCCTTCGAAAACCGCCATTTTCCGGGATATATGCTATTCCATACTATAATTTATCTTTGTGCACTAATTTTATCCAGACCCATTCGCCTGTTCTAGCCTAGTTCTATAACAAATATCAATCCATTTAAAGCATATTAATTCGCACATCGGTTTTATTTGTCTGTCGAGAAAAAAAAAAGACCAATGACTTCTGTTACTTCTAATTATGCCAGATCGTTCTAAAATTCCCAAAAATGTTTAAAATCCATATTATTACCATGAATCATCAAACGTTTTCTTTCCAGACCGCAATGAGAAACGAAGACCTATATACTTAGTTCACTGTAGTTTTAAATATGCTAAAATCTGAGAGCTTACAAGACAAGCTAATTTTAGGATATATCTATAGTAAGGAAGATTAAAGAAGAAAGCCAAATTCCTTGATATGTTCCTTTTTACCCTGTTCCCAGTATCATCTTACTCGGAGGTCTGTAATTGCTCAAAGGCTAATTCATCTTTTTGTACTAAATACACGTGCATTTATTTTCTTTATCGATCTATAATTAACTTAGATTGCTTTAACGGACAAGAATAAAATAATCATTTATATAATATATTGTAATAACAGTAATACCTTGAACTAATTAAAACCGGATGAAGTTGACTTATTTCTTGCGTTTTTATTTTGTTTTCAGATGTATAGCGTGTTATTTATATTGCATTTGTTTTTAAGCTGGACAGGTAAGAACTTGCCTCAGAAAAGTCTAAATACAAAAGTATATGTCAAAAGTAGGCTTAAGTTTTTTATTTAAATTATAATTCCATATCTTAAATTAATTTACCCATAAAAAAGCACTTGATTTTTCTAGCTTTCTTTTAGTAATTTATGTATAAGTACAGTATGCTTGAAATTTTATTTAATTATAAAATTATACACATCTAGCGATTCACCCTGGCATCGCTCGGGTTCGTCCCTAGGTGCTCCCTGCCAAATTCAAAATTAGCACAAAAATGAAGGACTTTCATACAAATTTGCGAGAGCCCTTATACCTGCTTAACCCGGTCGCAAAATCCGTTCTTAGTGGACGTCTACTAACTATAAACTACCTCCCTGCCAAATTACATATTTATATTATACATATTTCAAGCGGAAATCGATATTTCGTGATGATAGAGTGACCTTTCGATTTTATATATTTAGGTAAACAAATAAAAATATGTATACAAATACATGTGATCCTACTTTCTGCGCTAGCGGTCGCGGGTTGGAGTCCCGCTGTGGGCATTCATTTGTTGAGCACGAATGTTTGTATTCCAGTTATGGGTGTTTATATTTATAATATGTATGTATTTAAAATTTATATGTGTAGTATATCAACTATCTAATATCCGTAACACAAGCCTCGTAGCTTACCACGGAACTAGATGGCGCAGTTGTAATAATATTCCAACATATTTATTTTTATTTATATATAGGACAGTTGGAAAATATGATATGACACAAAAATAGTGTTAGAAGCTTCTAGTATATTTATATGCTTTTAGGAAAAAATAGTTAATAAGTTTCTCCATAACATAAATTTTATATTAGAAATATCGACAGGCTTCTAAATTATTATTGATAATCGTAAAAGCCTATCGATCGCTTACAAACAATAGCACAAATAACTCAGATATGTTGCGTAGCGTAGTAGCAACGAAGTCGAGTTTTGATAGCTTTTGGGGCCACGAAAAGTGCGATAGAATAATATTTTTGATTTAATACGATCTTTTTATTACATAGAAAGAAAAATATGACAGAAATAAGTCATACTATCCATTATTATAAACCAATTAACTCAATATTACTGTATATATATACGTCGGGTATAATTAGGTAACTTCAACCACTCTATGTAGGTATATGAGATATACACTATACAGGCATTGTAAAATACCACTGAGAAAACACTTAAATTAAAAAAAAACATCTTATTCAATTTTCCAAAGACGTCTTACTTATGGTATTTATTTCCTCTAAAGTTTCCTTTTTTTCGTCATCCTGTCTTTACGTTCTAGTGCAAGATATAAATATTATTTAATTCACTATTTACTATGGAGTTTCAAAGACAATTTCTTTGTTTTAGAAGTTTTTTTTTTTACTTTTCGTAAAATAACATTTAGTAATGTTTAAGAAATAAAATGCTAATAAGTTACATATGCAATTATTTGCGACAGATAGGTACTTATAGGTTTAAATAACTGAAAACAGATTTAGTCAATCAAATAGTTGTTTAAATTATTAAATAAAAGATATTTTTAATGACACTCAAACCTAATGGCCTAACACCCATATCTACGCCTCATATTGTATGGTGCGGTTCATTTGAGCAATTTACTGCGATGTTTATATTGTTTATGGCAATATTCGACTGATCGGATTATAGTGATTGCGAGATCGCGGCTTAACGGCTTCAAATGTCAGTTTAGGATGCGTAGAGCTATAAAATTAATATATGTATATGTAATAATTGATACTATGGAAAAATTGTGGCTTTGCTTGCCTTTATTCAAAATCAACTCTATCCCTTATGTTAAGTAAAATACTGGCAAAGCAAGTAAGGTCACTGAATACTGAGCTAAGTTTGGTAATAACTATCTTAATTAGAGGTAAGGTTGTACTGTGACAATGCACATATAAATTGATATATACCTATATAAAGTGAAAAGGAAAAAAATATATTCTTACTGCTAGGGTGTCATGTACAAAAGTTGCTATTAATCTAGTTTTATCTTTCTAGAGCAAAACCGTCACATTTACTTTAACGAAAAAGCAAAAGTAGAGACCAATTTAAAAATAATGTTATTTTTATTTTTGGGGTTTAGTAAAATAAGCTTTCTAAAAATAATTCATAGAAGCTATTACTATATTTTCTTGATATGTATAAATATATAGATACAGTGGGCGCTACTTAAACACGATCAGCCATAGCCTATAGGTGATATGGCCCGTGCCCGGCAGTGAGAAGTTAAAAAAGGTTAAACACGTTTAAATATGTTCAAATATGTGTTAGCTGATCTGTTCTTACATCAAATTTATCATAAGACCCTAGACCATCTGTACCGGAGTCCATCAAAAGTAGAAATGATTTCATAGCTTATTACCAAGCAAGGTGAAGACATGTGTTATTTTTTACCACAAAATAACTGTATCTGTAAAAAGCGTACAGCTTGTCGCTGTTAATTGCATAAATAATTCAGGCGAGGATCCCGCGCCATCAATAACATCATACAATCAGTTTGGTGTCGACACCCAAGTGCTGCAATATTGGAATTTTATTATATAACTTATGATAAATTTTGCACGAACTAAGGTGTGTCAGACAGATACTGTTTACCATTTTTACTATATACATGTATATTATAATGTATCATAATATATGGCTATATTATTTGCGTTCTTAAAAATTATAATGTGTTTGATGACACGTTTGGCTCAGTTGGTAGTGACTCTACTTTCTGCGCCAGCGCGGCGGGTTTGAGTCCCGCTAGGGGCATTCATTTGTTGAGCACGAATATTTGTACTCCAGTCATGGGTGTTAATATTTATAATATTAATGTATTTAAAATTTATATATTGTGTCAACTATCTGGTATGCGTAACACAAGCCTCGTAGTTTACCACGGAACTAGATGGCGCTGTTGTAATAATGTTCCACCATATTTATTTATTTTATCTATTGCTTAGAAAAAAATAATTGTAGTTTTTATTCTATATGTCAATTTTACTTATTTATGAACAGATTCGATACTGCTATTTCATACACTGCTTAATGTTTATTCTAGGTAATGTTAGGGTAAATAGATCTGTGAAAGTTAAACGTCTCGTAACGTCACATCATTCATAGAGCCTCGAATGTATTTGCTCACGAGGATGACTGTATATGATGGATGATTTTCAGAGAGCGATTTGCTATTTAAAATCCTATATAATGTAATAAATAAATATGTTAAAGCATTCACACACATAACCGTTTAGTTCCATGGTAAGGTGTCGTAAGCACGAGGCTTGGATCATGGATACCAGATAGTTACACACTATACATAACTTATACATAACTTTAATTACGTATATATTACAAATATACGAGTTTAAATCCATGAGTGTAAGTCAAACGATCTTGTTATGGCACAAATGAATGGCTCAACGAAACTCAAACCTTCGACCGCTGGCACAGCAACATCTTGAGCCAAAAGCATCGTCAAATCAAATTTTAATATGGTTTTGTACTTTTGTTTGTATATTATGTTAATGCTAATGCTATTATTGCTATATTGACAGAGACCACTGCAAAGGTGCGAATTACTATTATTTCCTAATTAACAGTAAAATTCCTCGTAGCTTCAAACAGAAGCTATTTCTAAACACCTTAACCAATATATCACTGTTTTTTTACTTTAATTGGTCACCTGCAAGGTGCAATTGTATGAATAAATTTAGTAGATAGCGAGGACGGACGATTATAAACAGACAAACACGAAAACATTATTCGATTATAATGTGGTAATATTTGCATTTCTTACAACAGTATGCCTCATTATTTTCACACAATTACAGCCAGTATTAAAAACTGGCAGTCAATAGTTTCATTTGTACCAATGAATTGACAGGGATCTGTATGATGTATTATCTACGCTAGAGGTAGTGGGTTCGATACTGGCTTTAGGTAAATATTTGTACACTGTAAATTCCTTAGCTTCAGTCTAAATTTATATGGAATCTGTTTAAGTTTACTGCTTACCCGATATAATAATTGAATGTTCTTTCAAAGTTGCTGTGTATAGAGGGATTTAGAGGATTAGCGATAGGATTGGTAAAACGAAGCGCCCTCACATATCACTACGTGAGGGTTTCAATTGAATTCAATTTTCTGGTTATTGGTTTCAAAAACGAGAGAATTTGCTGCCTAAATGGTAATCGTTATCTATCATATACAGTGTCACCTGTCTCACCTAACGCAATAGTCTTTAAGACTGACTTCAAAAATAATAGGTACACGGGGAATATTTTTTTATGAATCCATATCCATAATTCTTTTTCTATAAAGTTGATGCTCGATAAAGAAATATGTATATTAAAAATATTTTTTTTTAGTTAAATATAAGCAGTAGAGTAGAAGGAGAATTTATATAATTATTATTAAGTAAATTTTCAATAGAAAACTTGCTTTACATTTTGAAGAAACAACACAAAATAACCGTAATTTGTACTTTTTAAATTTTCAATTTAAAAATGAAGACGAAATTTCTCAAAACAACACATTACGTTGTCTCGAAAATTGCTTTGCACCAAAATGTATTATCACTTGGGGTCATTTCGCATGTCACTTTAATCTTGCATACGTTTTCGGTTATAACGGTAGCGCGTCCGTCACCGAGATTCATCTTCGTAATTAATCAGACTTATCACAGGCAGATGTGCCTTTATGTGACTCAATATTACTCTACAAGGGTGTACGCTATATATATACTTGCCTAAAATTTTATGTTTATGTACCTTTTTAAATTACGTTTCAGGTAAAATGTCATTTATCTATCAATGAGGAATAAATCTAAAAAAAACACTTGCTAAAAACGTTATATGATTTATTACCATAATGTTAAAGCAAAACTGACTTCATCTTCAGTACTTGTAAAATTTTTTGTGTCTTTTTTTAACGAATGTTAGTTACGTATTGTTAAAACTACGACTTACTGTTAAAAATCAATATGCAAATAAGCAAAGACAAAACAGTTCAGTACCTTTTTGTCTGTTTGTCTACCTATTTCCTGAATTGGTTAGTTTTTGACGTACTTTAGTGTAAACTATAAATTTATTTATTATTTTTAGTATAGAGGTACATTCTATTTATATACTAGGCACTCACCCGTTTTCGCCTTGGACTCTACATTAGATTTAGCATGCGAAGCCGCGGGTTCTGTTAGTAAATATATACTCAACAAGACAAGTTATATACTAAAACCTTCATCGAGAACCACTCTGTTGATTGGTGAAAACAGCATGTTTCTGAGTTTATCGCGAATAGACGAGACGGAAGATTTTGTTTTATAGTAGGTATGTAGTGATGTTTTGCTTAAATTTTCAATAATAATTATTGATGAATTTCAACAATTTGCGAGCACTAGTCAATACAAACAGTTTATCCTATAATATAAACACATCCTAGTTACTACATAAAGAGACTTCGGTTTGTGTAATATAAGGCACAATTATGCTTTTGCATTTAATTACACATTATTAATACATATTTCAACCTAAAAAGTAAAGCTAGACTACTACATAAAATCTTATATTTTAGACCTAATGAAGTTATTCTAGCTTAGACCATCTTTTGATTCACGTCCTGGTTTTAAAATAGACTGTAAATACATTATCGCATCTTTAAAATTCTGTTGAAGCCGATAGATATTTAATAAAAAGGCTCTGACTGGATTTGGTATAGCGAAGTTAATTAGAAAGGATTATGGGGCATACCGAGGGCCCAACACGGAGAAAGAACCATGATAGTGTATATGGTAGATGCCAATAGGCAAAAGTATGCATTTCGATCTGTTTAGGATAATATGAATAAGGTAGTTATGGCAAAAGATTTGACCTTAGTGCTAGACGGATTTATTTAAAGCGAGATTTTTTTACAGTTAAATACTACTCGTGTATGAGAATGTAGGGAAATTTTAAATCAAGTCTAATTGTACATTTTTAAAAGGCCTTTACAATAATTAATAAATAATAATAGTTAAAACTAATTGTCAGTATGTACGTCCGTGAAGAATCTAGCACCTGGTCAATAGATGGTCTTTTAAAATTGTATTTTTTACAATATTACAATACAATAGTCATCTCCTTATATATGTATGTTTGATTTATTTAAATGATATAATGATAGTACATGATTTGATTTATTTGATTTATTTCACACAAGAGAAATTTCATTTTGGGCTTGTTATTGCCAATAGTGTCTCCGCCTTTATTAATTACTGTTATTGTTTAATTGAACAATAACTTTAGGTATATCTAAACACCTAAATAAACTATTATTCAAATAAATATCTATGTAAAATAGAGGACATTTTAATGGACATATTCCATTCTTATGTATTATTTCGATTTAAATAAGAATTTTTGATTAAGAGCTTACTTATAAGCTACCTTTAAGTGTTCGTTTGAAAAATATTGGTCTCGCAATTATTGCTGTTTAGAATATCCAAAGCCAACGTCAGAATCTAGAAAGATGCTGCAAATAACGCTAGGTGACAAAAGATGTTAAATATTGCATTAATAGTTAAAACTAATTGTCAGTATGTACGTCCGTGAAGAATCTAGCACCTGGTCAATAGATGGTCTTTTAAAATTGTATTTTTTACAATATTACAATACAATAGTCATCTCCTTATATATGTATGTTTGATTTATTTAAATGATATAATGATAGTACATGATTTGATTTATTTGATTTATTTCACACAAGAGAAATTTCATTTTGGGCTTGTTATTGCCAATAGTGTCTCCGCCTTTATTAATTACTGTTATTGTTTAATTGAACAATAACTTTAGGTATATCTAAACACCTAAATAAACTATTATTCAAATAAATATCTATGTAAAATAGAGGACATTTTAATGGACATATTCCATTCTTATGTATTATTTCGATTTAAATAAGAATTTTTGATTAAGAGCTTACTTATAAGCTACCTTTAAGTGTTCGTTTGAAAAATATTGGTCTCGCAATTATTGCTGTTTAGAATATCCAAAGCCAACGTCAGAATCTAGAAAGATGCTGCAAATAACGCTAGGTGACAAAAGATGTTAAATATTGCATTAAGTTCACACTGAGAGCTTGAACTACCGTTGTCTGACGTCACACCGTCAACCGGTTAGAAAAGGACAAAACGACCACACCAAATACGGCGATCACATGTACTGAAATATTACGATAAATATTTAGCAAATGAACCTAGAGATTTGTAATTTTACGAAAGAAATAATTTTCACTTACATTTTAACTTCAGAAGTAACTGATCTTTAAAAGTATTATGTACGTGTTAGGAAAAATAGTTTTCGCGTCATATGGTTGATTGGACGTTCTGACAAACGTTTAGATGGCCACTTTTTAAGACTACTTTTTAATGTACTTGAAGGCTAATTGCTTCTTAATATATAATATAGGACTTAGTTTGGTTTTCGACTTGCCTTATAATGTTTGAATAAAACTAACTTTTCAGGTCCTTTAGATTTTCGGTTTCCGTTGTCTCGAAGGAAATTGCTGTATAGTTCTTGGAACGTCGGGAACCAAATCAAAATAAACTCGCGAAAACATTTTTTTTTAAATGTCATATATTCGCGTAAATCTAAGAAGTTATATTCTTTAAATATTTATAGAAAGTTTAATTTTTAGTCATTCCTGTAATAGCTTGTAAGTAATAGCGTATAAGCACCATGCTTCGCTATGGAAAAAGCGTAGCTTAAGCCCCTGGGTTTCGCATGTTTGAGGTTATTATGCAACATTAAGATGAATTTGATTACTTTTTCCTATGGTAAAGAAAAAAATAATAATTTTGGGAGAATGTAACTATTCAAACATGGTTTTTGACACCCGTATCCACGGTATTATCCCATTAAGTATGTTTTTTTTTAATTTTTAAATATGTTAATGTAAATGTTATGATTTGCAATATTTATGATTAGAGTTTACGTGGGTATCTACTGCCAAGGTCTATCAATACGTTACGTCGGTATCTATCAATTTTGATTTCACACTGACATTATAATAGTATTGTGTATAGCACACAAACTGTAAGTTATCTGTAAGCATTATCTCTCGGCTGTCCACTTTGAAATAATAAATAGAGATTTGAAATGTTAAGATGGTCACACACTGGTGTTCCGGAGTTCTCAACATTATATATTTTTTTCTTTTTAATTTATGCGTTATTTGAATATTTTGGATAATAATATTTTGAGGTTTATCTGTGCACGCCACCTTTCTATATTTACTGCTCTATGAAGTAAAATTAAGCAATCCGTTTATAGGAAACCACAGGATTAAAAAAAAACAAAAAAATAAATATAGTATTAAGAAAAGACGTACTTACACATAAATTAATTCCTTTGTTAATTAGTGTTAAGATAAGATGAAAAATAAAATTAATAAATCTTAATAATGTCTCCTTCGTCATGTTGGGGGTCTAAAGAGATTTAAAAAAAAAGCATATTTATGGCATGACCCCATGACCTGTCTGATCTTAGCATGAAAAACCAAATTGATCATAATTTTTAACCGGCCGATATTAAAAGTTTCTAAATTGAAGTGTTTTTACAAGTAATTCTTTTTTTCATTTGTCTTCAAGTTTTTGTTGTTAATAAAATCGTTTTTGTTTTCTATTGTTGGTAGCGATTAAAGAAGGCCATCTTAACTAAGCCTCACAACTTAGATAAATGTATTTACTAGATCAGCCTTTAATTTTCAGTGTAAATGGTCCCTAAGTCTTGCGCTAACAAACCCGTATCTTTTATATCAATGCGTATGCGTAGCGTTTATTACTTAGATTTCAAATCGACTTGATTTCTCTTAACAAACGCTATCACAAATAAAATAAAACCTTATTCTTTACACATATGCTTCAAAATTGTATGAAACTAGTTGAGTAAGTTATGACATGTTGATTTGAAGAATAATAGTGTTGATATATAAGTAGATAAAGGAGAAATGAATTTATCTCTTTCTAATATATTAACATTTGATATATCTGTCTCTGTCTCAGCTATCAATAGGTGTGGAAAATATTGTTATTTACGTCTCAATTATCGTCGGTTTCAATAAAATAATTGAGTTAGATTGTCTTGTATTCATATAATTTGTTTTATCGTTTGCGTTTAAAGTTAATAAGTGACGCTTATATTTGGCTTACATTTCGTCAACTGCAACTGTTTAGGTGGAAAGGATTTGATAGCTTCCGATTATCAATAGTTTGTTACGAGTATGTATAAGATTTGAAATAAAAAAAAAAATTTTTTTACAATCATTTTGCAGATTAATAAAGATTTAAGTATAGGAAAGTGGGGCACACCCTTGCACACCCTGGGGTTTCCTCAATGTTCCTATACAACTGCAATTAGATGAACGCAGAATAGTATGGGATGTTTAATTGACCATCTAACAAAACATAAAGGGCTCTCCTTCCATCGGTATTAAGTGTAAAAAAAGCCCAAACAAGCCCCTCTTTGTCGGGGCTTTTACTTTGAGACCTCTTTTTTCTTTTCTTTTCATGTATAACGTATTTTAAATATTTTATGTTTGCTATGTAAGCCTTATGAACATGTTTTGGAAGCCCTAAAGTATTTTTTTTTAATTTTTTATCTCGAAATCTCTAAAAAAAGTGTCCTAGTAACCGCATTTTACGTTAAGTTATCATTGTTTTTGTATTATCATGTACTTTCGAAGGGAACGAGTGAACAGTTCACATATATATTACAACATTTCTGGAAGCCAAGCCATCATTTAGTTCAGTCAGGTGCATTAAAATTCATGCAAAATCCACTGGCGGTCCGTTGCCCAGTTACGGATAGACAGATGAACATGTTTATGAACTTACTGCGACATGTCCGGTTTTTGGTTGTGGTTCCGCATACAAAGTTAGCTCTTTATTCTTTGATAGCTAATACCATGGTTCTAGGATGATGAAAAGTACATTGGACTTACGCCAATTTGTGATAACGATTTAGCTCACTACGTATTTAAAAGTTATTGTGATTAAACTATAATCTTTACTTGAGAATGGCTGTGGTAACTCTGTGGCAATGCGATCGTGTGGGAAACAGAGTTAAGCAGGTTCAATATTGCAGTCTTAAGGAAAGCCTAGGCTCGAATTAAAACTTATTTCGATTTTCAATATACAAGTTATTTGGATAAATTCTTTCTTCGATTAGATCGATTAAAAATAATATTTTACTAATAATATAGGCATAACTTATAACTTAGGTTTTAGTTTGAAACCTACTCAAAATCCTGATATTTCCTGACTTTCCAAGTGACTCAGGCAACGATATCTAATACGTTTTTCCGAGAACGTAAGACCCTTCAACCCGAGCCAAGCCGGATGGATTTCGATAACTAGACCAGTCGGGCGATAGCGCGCCGCGCCTTAGCATCCCGGCGCGTGCGGCCTGATGTCACAAGTTAGGAGTTACTGCGTGTTAGTTTATTAGTCGAAGAGACAAAAGTTATTAGTTTGACTAGACTAATTTAAAAGTATAAAGATAAATGAACCACATAAAATGTGACATTACAGATATTAGGTTTTTTTTTCTTATTTTGAAAATCGGCCATATAAAATCTTTATTAAAACGTAGGTATTCGAAATACTTAATCATCATCATCATCAGCCCTTTTTTTTTTAACGGCCTCCCTCAGTACGAGGAGGATCAGGCCGAAATAATTAATGCAAGACAGAAATGGACAAAGTAGATATACTCCCTTTTCGAAATTTCGCTTAATGCACAAATGTTGTTGTAATGGGAGAGTGTTATTTTTTTCTAACTAACTAATTTATTTTTCTACGATTACGTAATATTTTCATAAGTAGGTATATATTATACACATTGTACAATGTAGATCTATTCTATATATAGTATGATTCTTAATGAGTCGAATCTCTACATTAAATATTTTTAAGAAAATCTGAATGAAATACTATAAGTTTTTAGAATGTTTGTCCGTCTATCTGTAAATGCATCATAAGAAAACCGCTGGACAGATTTTGATGAAAAGTGGTATGACAATAGCTGTATATCCGTATCAACATATAGATACTTTTTTCTAAGGGATGACGTCTTTGCGCAATAAATAAATCCGAGGGGAGCTTGAGCGCTAGTATAATATCGTAATTCAAAGTAAATATGGACACAGATATGGATGTTACTTTGTACCACACGCCATTGCGAGGCCACACCGCTTCCGTCATCTGAATAAACTCCGTTCTACCAACTTTTAACCTTATCGCATACATTTTAGAGCTATTTTGGTTTGAAGTAACAATATTTTTTGTTAGTCGGCATGTAAAGAGTTCAACGGGTGCGTTGAAAGGAAGTCCGTAGTCTGCTTGCACGATCTAGATTCTTGCGCGGAGAATTTTAATTTGATTACATTTAACTATTTTGTAACATGGAATATTTTGTTTATACAACACTACATGTTAAATAGGCAACTTTACAACAAATAACATTTACATTCTTGTACTATTATCGGTACCAAAATTTCTATATTTTTGTTCGGAGTTCTAATACTTTTTCTAAAATACCTACATAAGTATTTTTAATATTGTATGACACTTTTGACAAAACCCTTTTGTTAACTCAATTTTTTCTTTCAATATTAGAAATCTATTTTCACCTTCGTGTAATCGAAGCATCTAATAGAAATTTTTCAAGTACATACAACCGAAAGACCATAGGTACAATAATTTAGTATCTAGCTGTTCTGATGACAATGTTGATAAGTGGACTAGTGCAAAAAACTTTTTTTAAATAGAAAATTTAACATGCTTTGTACTCGTAAATTAGGGACTTTTAGTGTGGTATTAAGGAATGCTCTAACTAGTTGTTATTTCAATGTGATCTTAAAATGGAGAAAAGTCTTATGTGATCTTAAAATTTATAATGTGAGTACATTTTTTTTTGAGTTTTGATGGTATTATCCTATAACATGAAAACTATACATTTTAGTTATTGTATATATTAAAGAACGCAGGTACTATACAGGTTAACTTAAAACTTATCTTATCTAAGCATATGTATTGAACCATCTCTCAAGATTCTTTAAAAAATTAATTTTAACTTATAAATCTTAAATTAATAAAGAAAGGAAGCCTTCGAATAAATCAACTTATCAATTAAAGCCTTCAGCGTAAATTGTACAGTATAGTAATGAACATATAATACACGCGGGAGATTTAAAGAGAAAGACTCATAAAAAGATTAAACATTTATATCAGCTTTTTCTTAGAAACCCCCAAGATTTCTTCGGGTCGCGCTCTGATATAAGGGCGTTGACACACTGGGTCAAGAAAATGTACATACTTAAAATTAGTAGAAATAAAATGATTTTAAATATAGTATGTAAAATTTTAACATATTTCGTAGTTACTAGTGCAATTATAGCAAAGTAAAAAAATCCCTAATAGTCTTATATTATAAATTTGAAAGTACGTCTGCCTGTCTGTCTGACGCCTTCACGCCTAAATCAGAGAACCGATTTTGATAAAATTTCGTACAGTGACAGAATATACTCTGGGAAAGAAGAAGGGATTCAAATAGGGGATGGCAATTCGTATGATAAAACATAGTCATTGTCAAAGATATAACCATAAAACTTTGTATTTATGGACTCCATGAGATATAAATAGTGAGTCGCTAGAAATATTATTAAAAAAAATCTATATTTTTCGTATGTATGTACGTATAACATTACATTTTTTTAAATCCATTTTTTTTAAGTCTGGACGCCTCCCAACGACCAGCATTTTACTTATTACAATGGAATCTTGATATTTCAAGCAAATTTTGTACAGAATATAACGATTTAAGCTGCAACCGGATAAAGTAATTGATTTTTAATGGATCCTCCTGCACTGGCCCTCGCGATTTTGTCGGCATAATTAGTGGACTGAATCGGCATTGTTACGTGACTTTTAATGTGTGTAATTTTATTAAAAGTAATAACTTATTGATTGATTTTAACTTAATGGTTATATTTTTTGTTTCGATTTTTAACGCCAGCCAGTAAGGTTAACAAAAAGTCAAAATTTAAAATAGTTGACATGTTTAAAGTCTAGTTTTTTACTTATGCTAGGCATAAACTATTTATATATTAACATAATAACATGCGTATATTATGATCTAAAAAAGTTTTCTTAGTCATAAACTTCAGCCGTTTTGAATAAATATAGTATTTTTTTAAATTTCAAATAGAAAACGTTTCCAAACCAATTTAGTTTTTTATTATAAACGATTGTATATTTTAAATATTTAAGAAAGATATAATATAGCAGTACTAGCCTAATGGTATCGAGCATGTTTAGAAAACTAAGTAAAGGTTCAAACCTCAAATTTTCCACATCTATGACGAAAGTCATATCCGTACGCAACAGTGGTTAGTTAAAAAGGGCTAAATATATTATATTCATTTATATTAAAAATATATATAAAAAAGTTATTCCAAGTACCTAAATTATGTCAGCCTAATTAATATGATGTTGCTATAACAAATGACATCAACCTAGCTCGAGTTACTCTCGGATTAGGATTTCTTCGAAGTCAGATGATAGCATAGATTTTAAAGAAACATTAACATGTGTCATATGTTAGAAACATTAGGATTTATAGAACACATAATTTGACTAGTGACAATTTTTTATTTAATAATTTGTTGTTTGGTGAAAGTTACTTTTGTTACTAGGAATTGAATAACATAATACTTTCTTAGATTTACGCGAATATTCGACATTATAAATGAAACTACCTTTTCCAATCTTGGAATCTGGGAGAGGTCTCTCCCGTGACCATGATTGCTGTAAAGCATTCGAAACGTCGGGAATTAAAAATCAAAATAAATCCGCGACAAAATCCGAAAAGGTAGTTTCATTTATAAAGGAATTGAATAAGATAATTTGAATAACTCCGTCTGTTGTTTTCTCGCTGAAATTACTAAACGAATTTCGATCAAATTTGGCAAGCATATAGTAAAAGATATAGTTACATTTTTTAAATGTTATTTTCATTATGATAATATGCTCAGTACTTTTGCAAAGTTCATAATAATTGATATTGTAATTCTGACATTTATCAAGGAGGCAAGAATCCATGTCACTCTTCCTAAAGTAACGGTATAATTTATACATTTGTTAATAACTTTTTCTACCCCAAATCTTTCTTAATAATATTTTTTGTCCAGCTGTGGGAACGTAATTGGCTGTTTCTTGAACAGTAACATTGTCAGGGCGTGACGTATGTCAGTACATAAATAACCTTTACCCTACATAAAGATGGTAAGACGCATATATCTGAACTTTCTCTTGGCAGAAGGGCTTATTAAAGTTTGTGACCACAGAGTAGAAATTTCAGTTTGTCGATTGCAAATAGTTTTACAGTGTAGCTTAAAGTGACTATAATTTCAATTTAAATTGTTTAACCAATACTTATAAAGTGAACTATCAAATAGTAAATCAATTTTATTTTATAAAATAATTTTGATTACTATGCAGTTATGTTGCGTCTTTCACCATTGTATATAAATTGTAAATATAGTAAAAGGTATTATAAAAACTCTAAAAAAATATTCAACATGTATATGAGAGAGGCACTATAGCTCTTAAATTAAATAAAAGTTAGGATACCCTTTAATAGGCAGTGGTAGCCCAGCGGTAACGCGATCGTTTGTATAGCCGAGTGACGCGGGTTCAAATCCGGGTCTCGCACCTCTGATATTTTCATGTGCGAATCATTTCTATCATGATTACCACTTGTCTTACAGTGTAGGAAATCATTGTGATGAAACTTGGATATCTGAGAAAACCTAGCAAGTTTTCGAAAGACATGTGAAGTCCACCATCACGCACTAGGCCGGCGCGGTGGACTATGACCTGATCCCCCTCTTACTGAGAGAGACCCGTGCCCAGCAGTGGGACGTTAAAAAGGGCTGGTGACATATCTTTTAATAAATGACAATTGACAACTATTTATGTGCTTTCTTTAAAGGATAGTGTAGTTTCGAGGATTTGTTGAAAAAATTCCAAAATCGTATCATTAAGGTTATGAATATGTTCAAAATATCAATAATATTTTAATTAAAATAATTGCAGTAACACTGCTCCCGTCATTCTGTTTTGTATACACTGTGGTCCGAGACATTGTTGCTATATTTCGGAAAACAGTTTCACGTGAAGCGCTCTTTACAATAAATGGAATCGATAAGATTAATGTTTATCAAAAATAGTAATACTAATATTATAACAGTAATACTAATATTAACAACGAAAGTATCTCTCTGTCTGTCTGTACCTTTTCTGCTCAATCCACTGAACTGATAAAAAAGGATACTTTTTATCCCAGAAATCAAACTTAAGGAGGCGAAAAGTGGGTGGAAGTTTGTATGGTAAATCAATCACATCTCATAAATGGTAAAAGTGTAAGGGTACTTAGCTAGTACACTTACTTATAATAGTATAAATTCGAAAGGAAAAGTGAATAATTATAACTTTTTCATAGATTCGGAGGATTGCAGTGACTTAGGATAGATAAAAAGAATTCGTAAGCTGGGCTATTAAACCGGGAGAGGCTTTTTTAGTGGGTAGTACTGGCTTTTCTTGCTGGCTAGTTCCACAACCTTCCCAAGTATGCGTAAATGCATTGTTCAATATTAAAAAAGGGCAAAAATAACTTAACTGACTACTGAGCTTAATACTGAGCTTTTTTTAGTAAGTACTACTGGTACTGAATTTGCACTCATCCACATTTTCTTTTGAAAATAATCACCGTATTATATACAATTAAAACTCTTTTTTAAGAAGAATAATAATAAATTTTCGTAAATATTATTAACACTAAGAATTTTATTGTATATTTTCTGTTATCAAAAACATCTCTAATCTAATCAAAAAGAAATTGAAAAATGTTATAAAAATATGTATAATGAAAAAAAAACAAATCAAAAAGAGAAAAAAATTAAGTTTAATTTATACGAAATAAATAACTGATACTTTAGTAATAAATAGTAAGAAATGGCATCGACAAAATAAATATTTCAATTTATAATGTAAGAGTTTCCAAATCTTTCAAGCCATAATCGTTTAAAACATACATTCACTTGCTAATGATAACGATAATGACTGTATTTATTTATGAACATCTAATACGTACCGGGAAAGTCGAGATGAGACAGTAAACCCGGTTTGAAACGCTAAAAAGCTTAGGTTTTGTGTACATTCGTAAACCGCGGTACGAAATAAAATATTTATATTCTAACTACAGATTCACCCCACTCTGCTCGGATTCCTATATGTTAAACGATTAGTATAGATTTTTCAGAAATTAGATATTTTTTCCCGCCCTAAAAAGTATACTATATATCGACTCAGTTAACCAGCTACCATAATATCAAATTTTATCAAAATCTGTCCATTGGTTTTCTCGTAATGCGATCACAGACCGACATACAGTCAAAAATTACAAAAAAAAACTATAGATTTGACTTTAGTATTGATAATAATGTTGACTATTTGACGACTCGTTTGGCTCAGTTGGTAGTGACCCTACTTGCTGAGCCAGCGGTCGCGGGTTCGAGTCCCGCTCGGGCCATTCATTGGTTGAGCACGAATGTTTGCACTTCAGTCATGGGTGTTTATGTTTATAATATGTATGTATTTAAAAATTATGTGTGTAGTATATCAACTATTTGGTATCCGTAATACAAGCTTTGTAGCTCACAACGGAACTAGATGGCGCTGTGTGTAATAATGTCCCAACATATTATTATTTATTATTATATTTATTTCAATTAGATTTTCTAAAGTATCCAATTGTACATTCGACTCAGTTAGAATTTTATTATATGTATAGACTTCAATGGGCTATTATCGAGATGAAGCAGAAATCGTGCATATAAATATGCAAAAGCCATAAGTTCAATACATTTTTGTTGGCGAAATCTTCGAGAGTCTTAATTGCGTCGTTAGCCCTCCTCGATGCATTGTTCTTCTCTGATAAAAAGGCTTATTGAAATTTTTCTTCAGAACGCCTCTAGCTACCGATTATATGAACATATATATTTAAGGTATTTTTTTCATATCATTATTTTATTTATTTAATAAAAGTACTGGGGACTGACTCTATAGTGCGGAGCTTTTTGTGAGTGAAAACTTTTTGGTTAAAATAAGCTAGTTAGAAATAGACGTAAAAGATGCTAGAAAAGTAAATTTGTTTCAATGAAACCATTTTACTTAGTGTAAAAGTAATTAGTAATGACTATAATTTTAAGTTCAAGTTCAAACTGAAAATTAATAAAAAAATACATTATGTAAAGTAGTTTTCATATTTTCTTAGAAAGGTCTTATATTATAGTTTATACTCGTATTTTATTAAAAGACACTTTTACGTAACCTTTCTAGAGTTGATATTTCGGCATTTTACAGGCACCATAGTCATTGGTCACGGATACTGAAAAGTTTTCGCATGGATATTTTTGATTATTAGCAGATATATCGTACTACCCTCTTTCTCGTTTGTTTTGTGAGTCTTTATCGTTATTGGTAACGGATAACGGATAAAAATATTAACAATGATTAAGGATAAGGGCTTAAATTTAAATACTCTCAGTATAACTTAGATAAGTTTTTTTCAGAAATTGGTGCCTTTTGAGGTATAACCTAATTGTTAAAAGAACATAAAAATAAATTAAAAATTAAAGAAGGTATAACGTACGATACAAAATTGAATATATAGTAAAATTTAGTACCTCGTATTTCGAAGTCGGGCAAACATCACACATCAGTTCCCTGTAGTCTTATAGTAATCGATGCCCTATAAAATATACATACGTGATCAATTGTCTCCTTTCGGAATCACATGAAAAAGATCAGAACGGGTTTTAAAAATGTTGTCAACATTGTAAATATCTGAAGGAAAAACGTTGCTCGTAAAGCTGTCGACGTCGAAGTACACAGCTAGTCTCTACATAAAGGAATGCTACAGACAGACATAATGATAAAAAGATATTTTAGTTACATTCTTGTTTTGGTATTTTTGTACGCTCTTGATTAATGTGAATTAGATACATTTTTTTTACCTAGCATAGGAACCCAGCTTTGTCTAACATTTTTAAAACTCTTTGCCAAAATTTAAATTTTAACTATTTTGTATTGAAATGTATTTTACTCTGCTAAGGATTTTGAGTAGCCTAACTAGTCTTTATTTTTGGCGTATCGTATTTATCTTATGTAATTAGAAATTAATTTGAATTATTACTTGAATTTATTATAGGTATTTACATATAATATGTAAAATCTATAAATTTTAGTTTTAAAAGCCAGGGGACGGTACAAGTATAGTATTAAATACCTCTTACGAGTTTGAGTGTAAGCATCTAAAGCAAAAACTACAATTACCAATTAAAAATTTGCACGAACTGACGAGACCCAGCAGGAGAGCCATCGAACCATTTCTTGCAAAATTACTAAGTGTTACTAACAACGATCTTTGTATTTTCTATACATCAATGCATTATTGATTCTTGAAAAACTCGTTAGGGCATCATTAAGATAATTATAGGTAATTTTGACCGATTTTAAAAGTACGAGGCTTTGGTGTTTTTGGCGTGTTGGGTGTTTGTCCAATTTCATGTGTTTTTTGAGTGTTGGTTCATTTGAATTTCAATGTTTAATGTAAGCATGCATTTATATATAGAACGGCTAGGCAGATTATAATGAAATATAATATGTAGTTCGCAGTTTATTATAATGTTTAATAAGCACAGTTTAAAGTTTTGCGCAGGTCACCGATTCATTTTGTTTAATAAAAGTAGCAAAGTTATAACAATAGGTATAATTTTTAATAATAATTACTTTTTAATAATAATTACTTTTTAATAATAATTGCTTTTTAATAATAATTAGGAGCTCAGCCGTCAGTAAAAGTCACGCCAAAATCGGTCAAACTCTTTCGGAGATTGACGTAACAAACCGACAGACAGTCAGAAATACCTGGACAGTTGAAGAGGAATTAAAAAAAATGCTTTTTTTCTTGTATGTACCATATAAATACTTCCATACGAGTTAAGTAAAAAGCTGTTTTCTTTGCCATTACAAACAGACACTTGAATTTTATTTATCTGTATAGATAAACCATAAACTAAGACAGTAAGTATGTAGCAACATTAATTAAAGTGCGAATACGTCCACAAACAGTGGTGTTGACTTTTTCTCAAGTGTCGAAACGGATGGAACCCTGCGGTCTCATGAATGGCTATACTGATTTTAATTAAGCCCATGAAATTGTGTTTCAGAGTAAAAAAAATAATGAGCCCACCACGAAAATATGTTTTTACATTATGCTAACCTCTACCTCAGACTTTGTTCGTGTAGAATGTATCTTATATTACTTTGTATTTCATTTTAAGATATGAACGAAGTAATGGAATTAATGAAATTTAGTGAAAAAATATTTTAATATTCAAATTGATTTTTGTATGAATTAAGATAAAAATAGCATATAAAACTAATCTAATCTATAATATCTATACTATTTATAAAGCTGAAGAGTTTGTTTGTTTGTTTGTTTGTTTGTTTGAACGCGCTAATCTCAGGAACTACTGGTTCGATTTGAAAAATTCGTTTTGTGTTGGATAGTCCGTTTATCGAGGAAGGCTATAGGCTATATAACATCCCGCTACGATCAATAGGAGCGGAGCACCAATGAAAAATGTTGCAAAAACGGGAGAAAAATATTCCTTTTGAAAGCTTCCGCTGCGTGCTCTGCGTAAACGGTTAAAGTTATGCATAAATCATGTATGACGGAATTGTTCCCCTTTAAAAGTTCTAAAAAAGTCTGCGATAGCATATGTCTATCTTTTCAGGTTGACTCGCTGTAACCTTTTTTATGGTAATCAAATTTGTTTTAAGAAAATGCATTATTTGCGAAAGTGTTTTTATAAACATCATATTAATCCTTACCTAAATAAATAAGTTATTCATCACAAGTATTTAATTTTGAACAAAATTGCTTTTGGCATCATTTGATTTCAATGAATATCTTAGCAAAATAATAATCACCGCGTTCAAGACGGCAGTGGCGAGGGGGGAGGGACGCCAAAAATAATTTGGTTTCCAGCCTTTAGAACGCGAGCGAAGCCGCGGGAAAGGCTAGTTATCATATAAAATCGGATATTCCAATATCAATAGCTCACTATATCCTCATTGACACTAAAGGAATTTTTTTATAATATGTTTGTCTACGTAAGGTGAAATTTTAGTTGCAATTCTCACTTCTACACTCTTCATTACTACAACCGTACAATTCCATTATTCGGATTCAAATTATTATTCGGTTTTTTTTCCAACTCGTAGTACCTATTAGTAATGCCGAGGAAAGAAGTACCTATACTTATTTCAAACATGTCTTTTCCAGTTGCTCATGTAAAAAATAAGTGTTAAATACAAAAAAGCGCAGAAAGACAGCAAAAAAGTACATTACATGTATCTCAAAGCTAAGGAAGTAAGCCTTCATTATTTCATACATTACGCAATAGCGTAACAGTTAAAATATTAATCCCACAGCTGGGATTCAGGTTACCTATTTAATAAAAAGACACTGTATTTTCAAACAAATTCTCTAATATTTAATCCCACAAGTGGGATTAATCCTTAGTTAGTCCAACACCCCAGGCGGTAAACAAGCAATATTACATTGTGCGAACAATTGATAGTAGTTAGTAGCAATATTTCGAAGCAATCTTAGAGCCTTGTACAGTACTAGGAAGCTGTAATTCGATGCTCTTTATCTGTGTGACTCATTGTATTTACTTTAATGTCACGAATGGTTGTGATAGATCATTTAATTATTTTATAATAGAAAAGTTAATCTATACATGTTATAAATGTTATTGAAATATCTCGTAATAATGACTTATTATCGATATAGAGTGTGTTTGTCTGTCTATCTGTAACCGTACCACAAGAAAATCAATAGAAAGATTGATGAAATTGTACTATGACGATTGCTGGTCATTCGGGTTGGCATATCTGTGAGAGATTCTATAACCTAAATATATAGCTGTAGTATTTTTAACAGTTAATTTATCTAGTTCCTATAATACTTTTATCATTTTATGCTAAACTATTTTTACTAGGTTTTTAATATCTTTTACGAATTTATTTAGCTTAATAATTAACGCTTATACAACAGGATCTCAGAAAACTTTCAAAAAGTTTCTATTATCAAATTTAAAAAAAAATGTGAAAGACCGTTTGTGTACTAAAGGATATTCGATTCGATTCACTTTTTTAGAAGACAGTACGCTTGGTAATGATGTGATCGCCTCCAGGCTATTTTAAACTATAGAATTATTGTTAATTTCAATTTAATTTAAAAAAAAACTAACAGATTAAGACAAAAAAATTATGTTAGTCCCGCTGAGTTTCTTTCGCCAGTTCTTCTCAGGTCAGCGGCTTCTTTCTTTCGAACTGGTAGACTCGTGACTTTCAGTAAAATTTTGTAATAATTTTATGCTCAATAAAATATTTTGAATTTAAATTAATAATATCAGTATTGGCTATTTGATTGAAATAATAATTAATAATTTGTTTTTGTTATTCTTATATTTATTTTAGGTATTTAACAATATTTTAATGACTGTAGAAAAAAATCTCGATTAATGTTTTGTGGAATAGTTATTTTGTTAGTTTGTATGCGTCAATGTTTTAAAGCGTGAAGTAAATATTGACATAAGCACAATGAAAGGATGTGGCAAAAATACTAATTATACAGTAAATACTCGTATGAACTTGACTTGGTTTCAAAATAAAGATTTTTGGAGTTCTCTACCACTTACCTACATAGTAGGAGTATATTCATATATCGAATGCTTTTCTAAGTGTACAGTAGAAGACATTGTGTTACTATTGGTTGTAAGTCTGTCTTTCTAATATGTATAATATTATTTAATTTATTATTAATTGTTTTTTAATTTCATTTAAATCTGTTTAGGATTAACAAATATGCACTTATACGTACATACACACACATCGACGACTCGTTTGGCTCAGTTGGTAGTGACCCTACTTTCTGCTCCAGCGGTCTCGGGTTCGAGTCCCGCTGGGGGCATTCATTTGCAAATCACGAATGTTTGTACTCCAGTCATGGATGTTTATATTGATAATATGTATGCATTTAAAATTTATATGTGTAGTATATCAACTGTCTGGTATCCGCAACACAAGCACGTTACGTAGCTTACTGCGGAACTAGATGGCGCTGTTGTAATAATGTCCCAACATATTTATATTTTATTTATTTATTCATTATATTTAATTAGTTCTTCGATAAAATTATACTCAATGCCGTTGTTGACACTCTTTTTCTGTCCTACACAAATATGCCTAAAATTAATAAAACACAAAAATTATCTTCCTTATATTTAAAACCCTTTTTTAAATAAAAATGTCTGACCCTCAGACAAAACCCCGGTTTTAACATAGTATTAATATGAATTAGCGACGTCTGTGTTAACTAATAGTTTACACCGATTGGTTAAAGCTATCTCTAATTGTTGTACCTACACGATGTGGGCGGAGCATGGGAACTCATTGTATGAAGTGTAAGACTCATTTTGTATGACTGACTTCTGATTTGAAAGCAAATTACTGATTGAAATGGGAGGTTTGTTATAGAAAGTTCTTTTGAAATGTAATGGCAACAATATATCATCTCGTATCGTACATATGTTTTAATAGAGAAAGAGAAAATAAGAAGATAAAAAATAGTAAAACTAGAAAATTGCTTACAATAAAATTGTAATCGAGTATTGCCATTGGCATTATTATGAATACAAAGGCTTGGCTGACTGTATAGTTTTGTTTTTTGTCTGACTGTTCGTCTGTGACCGCATGAGAGAAAAAAAATACACTAGACAGATTTTCATGTTTGGTATATTGGCAGCTCTGGGTCAACATAATATAGCACATAAGTCTTATAGAAATGCTTAGCTTAAAATTTTTCTAATTTATAAAGCTTAACATCAAAATGCATTTTTCCGTTCTGTCGAAATGTCAGAGTAAAGATAAAAATACGTATATCGTACGCGAAATAAATCTGCTTAAGATGAACTTTCGATGCTCAAATCTCACACGTCTCTCTTTTATCTCCAAACTAATATTGTCGAGACTGCTGTAATAAATGTGAAAGTCAAAAATATTGATTGTGATTTGTGTTTAATGCTACTATCCTCGATTTTGACAAACAGATCGTTTACTTTCTTTAACGAATAAACGATAATGTGCCAATATTGTGCATAATATGTATTATGGAGGAATATTAATAACAAGAATAATCATATTTTTAAGTGAAAGAAAGAAATATCTATTATTTTTTTCTTTCTTTATAATAAAATCCATTTGTAATTTTTTTTTATGTTGGGACAATAACACTCCACTCAATCACATTTCCATGGTAAGTTACGAGGCTTGTGTTATGGATACCAGATAGTTGATACACTGCACAATATATACCTTAGATACATACATATTATATACCTTTGACTGAATACAAGCATTCATGCTCATCAAACAAATGAATTACCCCAACGGGGTTCCAAGCTGCAACCATTGGCACATAAAGTAGAACCCTATCGTACCCCTAGGTACTATTATATATTACTAGCAATTCCCGCGGTTCCGCCCGCGTTCTATAAAAAAAAAATATTGTAGAGATCCACCCTTATCACCGAGCGGAATAAAAATAGCCTACAACCCATTCTCAGACTTACCAAATGTACACAAATTTTTGTATGAAAATCGGTCAAGCCGTTTGGGAGGAGTTCAATAACAAACACTGTGACACGATATTTTTATACATTAGATAATAGTAATATTAACACATATTTACTTAAGTTATTATTCTATATACCTACATATTGTTACTTGCATACTATTTAAAAATATATTTAATATTTAATAAACGTTATTTTTGACTTCAAAAGTTCTAAAATACTGACTATATTAGTCCTTGGTCTGAGCGTTTATCACGTTCCAGTCAATTTGACCTGTAACTAAAGCAAACATCAAAACGAGATGTGATTGTTTTACCCGTTACAAAGGATTTTAGTGATACTTGTAGTTAGCATCCGTCTTAAGCAGTTAACACTTTTAACTTGAACTGTGTAACAAGTTAACATTTGGACATTACTTCACACTATTGATATGTGGGAAAATATTTTATGGCTGAATCCTTTAAAATTCTTAAAATATATGCTCTTTCTTTCGTTTCGTTTTAAAAATACATAATATGGAGACCAATAGAGGTAGAAATGTTATTTTTTTACAATATATTGTAATACAACCACGTCATTGGATCTATAAGGCCTTTCCTCTGAAATACACGATACGATACATTGATGGTGCGAACTCATGGGTTTTGTTCACCATCAATTTGTGAAGTCTAAGCTGCTATTGAGGATTTCTTGACTAAACTGTGTCCTTATAGCGTTAAAACTGAGCAAAGCGGGGTTAAATTTCGGGTCTCGCACTTCTGACATTTTCATGTGCGACCCATTTTACAACGTGATAATTGATTAATATTTGTCGTACAGTGCAAGAAAAATAAGAAAACCTAGAAAGGTTTCGAAAGATATGTGAAGTCTGTCATACCACACTTCGGTAGTGGGACTTTTAAAAGGGCTAAAAAACATAAAATATATTTTTCATGTAGTATAAAAACGACTCTTTACTTAGACGAAGCAAAGCCAGGTTGTTAGTATGTATGTAAAAAATATTCTGTGTAAATTCGTAGTTAATCCTTGACCGGAGATCGCTGAATCATCACGAGTCATAATGATTTATAGCTGTACTGCAAAATGAAATGTCATCCCTTCTGGGTCAAAGGCGAAGCTTTTGAGATGTTTTTTAATAAGCTTTTTAATAACTATGCACTTATAGTATTATTATCTTTTGTATTTATGAGTTCATCAGTTTCACATTTCACATCACATATTTAAAATAAAACTGAAGTGTCAATTTTTATTTCAAATTAACAGCTTTTCACTAAATGTATATTATGGAAGTATATACTCGTATACGTTACTTACATCAAAAATATTTTGTTTTTTAATTTTTGTCTATCTGTCTGTCTGTTTGTTCCGGCGAATCTCTAAAACGGCTGGATCGATTTTGACGGCACTTTCACTCGCAGATAGCTAATGTTATAGGGAGTAACTTAGGCTACTTTTATTTTATTAGAAAATTATAAAAACTGTAAAATATTTTAACTTACCGCCAGGCGAAACGGACCCGGTTTGCTAGTTTGACGATTCGTTTGGCTCAGTTGGTAGTGACCCTACTTTCTGCGCCAACGGTCGCGGGTTCGAGTCCTGCTGGGGGCATTCATTTGCTAATCACGAATATTTGTATTCCAGTCATAGGTGTTTATATTTATAATATGTATGTATTTAAAAATTATATGTGTAGTATATCAACTGTCCGGTATCCGTTACAGAAGCACGTAACGTAGCTTACTACGGATCTAGATGGCGGTGTTGTAATAATGTCCCAACATATTTATTTTATTTATTTATTAAATATGATGATGTGTAAACTAATCGATATTTTGAATTAAGTAGATGGGTTTTATACGAGATGTAGGTACTTTTATTTACAGTTTAATGAATTTATTTTTAAATATGTCGTATGTAGACTGTACAATTCGGCATTATGGAAATGAGCACAGTTTGTTTTGCAAATGTTAGTGAAACGCCAAAGGCATGTTTATGACGCTTCATAAACACAGCCTAATTTGCTAGTTAGTTAAAATGTTGGTAAATTTGAAGACCTTTTGGAAATACATTCTAAGGGTTAAAAAATTGGTATCGCAGTTGTTGAAAGATTATTATTTTTCATGAACGCTAATTAAAGCTCTGTAACATAGCTATAAATGCCAGTTGGAAATATATATTTTGAATTAATAATAAATATGGGAAATTAACAGACAACCACATCTAGTTCCATGGTAATCTACGAGGCTTGTGTTACGGATACCAGATAGTTGATACACTACACATATATTACCTTAAATACGTATTATAAATATAAACACCCATGACTGGAGTACAAACATTCGTGCTTATCACACTACTAAATGAATGCGGAACTCGAACCCGCGAACGCTAGAACAGCAATAATGTTTTGTCATTTTATCATCAAACTGCTCAAATCACGAAATACCCTAAGTTTAAGAGAATTTTACAATTATAATATTATGATTTTTTTCCTTTACATTACAATTGCAAAATTTTGACATTTTTATTGAAAAAAATGCTTGTAAACCCAAAAATTCCATAAAACAGTTAAGATGATTTACCCAATCATTTGTATCAGATACAATAAGATAAGGACGAGCTACAATGGTTGATGTTATCTCGTTGCAGGAACAGCTGTCGGCGCGTCGCCGCGCGTATTGTACTGTCATAATAATTATGTGCACGCGTTAAATATATTCTACTTTGTACTAAACTGCTTAGTATGTCGTTAAAGCATTCTAAGTTTAAAATTTTGACGATAGCGGTCACGGGTTCGAGTCCTACTGAAGGCACTATTTGTGTGATAATCTCAGTTACATGTACTTTACTCATGGGTGTTTATATTCATAATACGAGTCATAATACGAGTATATGTATTTCTAGCTATATATTATGTGTAGTATCAACTTAAATGAACTACGAAGAGGTTCAAGTCTTCATTTCTGATTAGCACGGCTAGGGACTGGTATGCTCTTGCGAGATCTGTGTTTCCGAACACGTACAACTTGGGTAGCTTTAAAGCTAAAGTGAATAGGCATCTATTAGGCACGCGCGTACCACCATAAGCCGCATCATCACCTCCCGTCAGGTGTGATAGCGGTCAAGCGTGTGCCTATAATCTATAAAAAAAAACTAGTTGGTGATGTGTGTTAATGTCTTAACACATTTTTATTACAAGATTAACGTGTTTGTCAAAAACTATCAAATTTCGCATCCTTTTTTTAATAAATCTCGTAGATAGCGATTTTGTTTTATTAACCAACATCAAAGCAAGAGTTGGTTTCAAAAGTAAACATTGAAACCATTTTTTAAGCTGTCAAATGAAAGTTATAAAAAATATCCTTATTCACTGGCCACAAATTAAATAATGCAACCGTACATTCATATCAGGGAACGAGTTTTTTGGACATTGTTAGCCTCGCGTAGGCGGCGTGGGTGTGTCACGCAAAAAGGTACGAGTTTTAAATTACTGTTTTTATTATAAATCAAAGACCTTCTGTACATTGTTATTTTGTTACTATGTATGTATTTCTCTAAAATAGTATCTTTTGTAAGAAAATCATAATTTAATTGTGAATTTTCTAGTAGAATGATGATAAGAGATTGAATTACACAGTACATTCGAGTTTGTTTATAGAATAGAATAGAAGTCTAAAGCAAAAAAAAATCCCAAAATAAATATAGCCTTTATTATTCCTAAATGTAACGAATATTTTTTTAATTGTGAAAATAATTTTAATACGATACAAATTCTACTTTAAGTTACATTTTTTTAAATAATTGTAACAGAAAGGAAGAGAGTCGTGTGTTTAAACTAGTTCAGCATATTGAGTCACATGTGTTCACAAAATTATTGATTAGGATACTTCATTAAACAAGTATTCATATATGGTAATGGTAAAATAACTTATTCGTTAATTGGAGGTTTATGAGTAATGTACTGTAGATAACGTTAAACGTACTACGTGTGTTGTAATAAACTTTATTCTATCCTTTTTTGGGTAGTGACAAAAAATACATTTAGCGTACTAACTTTTAATATTATGGAGTTTAACAGTGTAAAAATATAATAACTAGCTTCGTTAGATTTAGCGCCAGCTTTTTTTTAAACCTTGGGTGACATAATTGGAGTTTTAGTAAGGATCCTTAATTTTTTTTAAGTTAATATAGCCTATGTCACCCGGGGATAGTGTTGCTTCTCAACAGTGAAAGTTTTCAAATCGGTTCAGTAGTTTCGGAGCCTATTCAATGCAAACAAACAAACAATCAAATCTTTTCTCTTAATAATATTAGTATAATAAATCAAATTTCTATAGATTTATGTTAATTTCCTCAAAACCATGAACATCCAAAACCTCTGAACCATATATTAAGTAGCCATTTAAGTATCCTTTTAACGTTCCACTGCTGGGCACGGGCTTCCCTTCAATACATGCGTAAAGCAATAGTAGCCCAATAAGACGTTAGCTTGTGAAATCGAGTGAAGCGAATTCATACCTTGGGTTTAGCACCTTTGATATTTTAATGTGCGAATCATTTCCAATAAGTAAAGGAAATCATCGTAAGGAAACGTAAAAGTCTGAGAGAACCAAGTTACCAAGCTACCGCTACCAAGATTTGACTAGTGCGGTGTACATCCTGATTCCCTTCGTATTGAATCATGAATATCAGTATAAAAATTTTTGGCCTCTCCTTTAACACTCCAATTTGTAGTAAATTGGTTTTAGAACATGTGACTTTCAATGACACGTTTGGCTCAATTGGTAGTGACCCTACTTACTGCGTCAGTAAGTAGGGTCACTTATAAATATTTATAATATGTATGTATTTAAAATTTATATGTGTAGTATACGAGTATGAACTATCTGGTATCCGTAATACAAGCTTCGTAGCTTACCACGGAACTAGATGGCGCTGTTGTAATAACGTCCCAACATAGGTATTTATTTATTTAACTAGTGATAATTTTCATTGTACTACATGAGCAAGTGCTTATATTCAATTCGACCGATCTCTACATTAACCAATCCGTTTAATATTTAATAAATGCGACAACAAAAGATAGGCTCCCCGCACACTGAGCCAATAAATAATATCATATTAGACGTAACGTGGGTGTAAGTGAATAAAGTTATGAGTGACTTTTGTTATAGCTTTGTGAAAGTGATGTGTCCCTTAATTTGCTTCAACTAAGTTTATTGCGCGGTTTTTGGCAAACATTTTATTGTACACGAAGAAAGTTATTTAGTTTATTGTATAAGAAAAAAGCTTCATGTCAATAAAATAATTTTCTTCAGAATATTATTGTCAATGTACTTATATGATATTAAATGAATGAATATAATATTTAAGATAAAAACATTATAATATAGTTCACTAAACGACACAGTATTGAGTATGAACTAGTAGGAAATGGTCGCAGATTCTATTTCGTTTGCAGTACACATATTTTATTATCATTCGAACTTATATTAGAGCATTAAATCTGAAAGTTGATAGACATACACATGACTGGGGTACAAACATTCGTGCTCATGACACAAATGAATGCCTCCAGCGGGACTCAAACCTGCGACCGCTGGCACATCTAGTAGAGACACTAAGCCAAAGATGTCAAAGTAATATAGGTTACATGGGAAAGTAATAAAGGCTTATGCTGTGGCTTATGATCTCATTGAGTGTTTCTGTTTCCTCTGATCTAGTTTATTAACATAGATACTCAAAGTTGAAATTAAAAAAAAACTAAACATATATTAACTTTACCGTTTTCACCGTTTCTTTTTGAAGCATCACACGCGTTCATTCCAAATTAATAATACTGTCGATTGTATCTGCCTGTACATTGTAAACAAGGCTTTTGTCATTATACAAACAATATTACAATTAATTAAAAATAAATATTTAATGTATCAAAAATGCTGGATCTGTATTAAAGGTACAAAAAGATATTTAGACATAGACAATAATCTTTAATTTTGTATGTCATTATGATTTTACATTTAAAAAACCTTTTTTTACGTTATGGTAGCCCAGAAGACCTAGCAAGTTAGCGGTGGACTATGGCCCGATCCCCCTCGTGCTGAGGGAGGCCCGTGCCCAACTGTGGGTCGTTAAATAGGGCTGATGACACTGAAATGCTAATGTATTGAAATGTCTATCACCAATCACCATGTACCTACTTACGAATTGTGTTTAAAAAGTTCGCGTGTTCCCAAAATAAGTATCCTTAAATCTTTAAAAACGTTTGTCTATCTGGTTGTGATGTAATTTTTGTGCTTCTATTAATGACACAGTCACCATAAAAAGTATTTTGTCCAGACTCCAAAGTGTATTTTAGACTATTTTTCTCGTTGCTATTTGAATAGTTCTAAAACAAAATTTGACTTAGTTAGGAATCGAACACGTAATTATCAATGTACTAGGCAGTGCCAGATGTCTGAACATTTTTATCTTACGAATAATAAGCAGGCAGGTAATGCGTCATGTTAGTGTTAAAACACACGAGAGGATGTGTGCTGGGAAGAACAGCGGATGTCAAATATTTGCGTCGCAGGCGCAGCTACACTTTTGAAATGACTCTTCAACGTTTTGTATCATTTGTAAACCTTTAGAGTTAATCACTTTTATTGACAGTGCCAGAAATTTTTAGCGCAAATTTTGTGATTTTTTTATGAAAAATAGATTTAATGTGAAAATGCTTTAACTTTAAACTGTTTAACTTTAAAGCTAACTAGCTAGCATTCAGTAATACCCCCTAATACCCAACTTCCTCCATAATAACCACGGTTTTCTTCTCATGAACTTTGCAGTCACGGTAGTACCAGAATCAACACCCTTACAATACCCATCGAGGTAGTCTGTCTCTCAAATGCGTTTCTACCCTTCATTCTATCACGTTAATAAAAGCTCTTGAAGATGAATTAAAACTTAACTTTTCAGTTTATAAAATCCTAATTTAATAACACATTTTCTTGTAAACCCTTAAAAACTCAACAATGCAACACACACACGAGATAAAGGCACCCGTTCACCAAGCCCGGCCAGAGAAAGCGATACTATCTTATCCGAGCTCGTGCGATCGTGCGATTGTTGTAAAGGCGCCGACAGTTTGTACTTGCCGCGACGTCCTTACGTAAATACGTTATCGTAGGCCGGTTTGCGTCCGGGTTAATTTTGGAACATTAAACTTTGACTCTCGGTGCAGTGGTTGTGTTTCTGCATACTAAGTAATTGGACCCGAAGTCGATTTCTATGCAGAGATCGTATGATGTAGGTGTAGCTTGCATTACGATAGGGATAATTTAAATGAAGACCAGAAAAAGACATTTTACTTTATAATAATTTAACATTATTTTCAAATTTTGTTAAGTTCGAGACAGACACTACACTATTTACATAGGTACATATTTAATAATATTATGGTTAGACCTAGTACAATAACCATTCTATCGCGGTAAGGTTTTCGTTTAATTGTAGGAGAAATCTTTTCAAATGTGATTTTGTTGATGATAGTTTGATATTCTGGGGGAGAACATGGAGGAGTTTTTAACCAGCAAAGCATTCCTTAAGAGGATGAACAGGGGAAGCCTAGTGTAATATTACTTCGTTCATACCTTATTATTTATGTATACGTTATACCTTCACCTATACTTGTTAACTCTGCCTTAAACTAACTAAATATAAATTATTTCAATAAAATTATCTTATGTCAAGCTAAAATAATACATGAGTAAAAAAAGTTATTAATTTTTACCTATTTTTGTATGTACATACATTATATATTAATTTCTTTAATGTGCCTCAGAAATTTTGATAAAGTCGACTCGAAAAAATGGAAAAATAATAATATTTAAAATAATAATGATAATATTTCTTTGAAAAATACGCAGATATATATTTCTTCCGAAAAATGCGAAGCTCGACTGCTAAGATACTGTATATTTTTACTTGAATTGCATGTTTTCTGTTTCTATTTTCTTTAAATACAATCTATTATTAATGTATTGTGATTTTTTTTAAATGTAAAGAGGAAAGTTATAAAAGATAGTGTCGAGTACTAAAGCAGGGCATCGCGAGGTGTGGTCCAGTGCGCTCTGTGTACCACCCAGTAACTGACGATTTATATTTGAGCGCCCGCCTGCTTAGGTTGAGTCCATGTGGAGTTCATACTTTATATAGAATAAATGTGAATGTAGAGAAATTATAATAACTTTTATTGTATATTAAATACTAGCACACTTTCGCTTTGCTCGGTTTCGTCCCTATAGTTGAAACGGTTAGTTTAGATGTCTTAGGAATGAGGTATCTTTCTGCAGTAAAAATCATAAATATTGGCTCAGATTGCTAGCTATAATGGTGCTAAATTTCATCAAATGTCCACTGGTTTCCTCGTGCTGCGATCATAAACAGACAAAGATTCTAAAAACTATAGAACTACTGAAAAGGTTTCAGCCTTTGTAACGATAATATTGACTATTCAATAAGAATTTCCGAAAAAAAATCCTCGTATGCATATATTCTAAGCGATATAATAAATGCAAATGTTTGTATGTTTGTTTGTAGGTTTGTTACTCTTTCACCGAAACCTACTGATAGTCACAGATCACAGCTGTTATTTCGAATATACTAATATAGGCTAGGCATTTTGCACCCGTAGGTCTATAATACTTACTAGTAAAGTGCGACATTTAAAATATGATAATTTTTTTATAAAACGCAATTCGTAAAGCTACTGCATATCGAACTGACTACTTCCACCCTGTTGGAAAGGAACAGTATCTTCTATAGATAATAATTTACAAGTTTTGTATGAAGTGCTAGAGTGAAATGTTCGTGGATATTGTCACATTGAGAATAATGACTTACTATATATTTATCTATGAGGAAATAAAAGCTACACGCATCATTTTTAGGAAAACTCACGTCAATGTTTTATAAATAAATTACAAATAATATACACATACATTTTCCTTTTTATTAGAAAATAGGTACTAATATTAACAATATAATGTTTTAATTTATCATTGTCAAATTTAAAAGAAAGGCTACGAAATAGATTTTCGTATGAGTATTTACAAGAGTTTGACTGTTTACATAACTCAATGTTAATGTAAACGAAGATTAGATTAGATGAATGAAAGAAATATTCATTTTTCCATTCAACAAAGGTATTGGTAGTCCAGTGGCAACGCACTTTCTTGAGAAAATGAGTGAAGTGGGTGCAAATCCGGGTCTCGCACATTCGCACTTTTCATGTGCGAATCGAAGGAGGATCGAGGTAACCTTACTAGTATGTAAAAATTATAATAACTAGTTAGGTTTTTTATACATCAGTATAATTTTAATATTTTCAATACTCAAGCCTATATAAATAAATATATTTGAGAAAACTTATTGTTTTCAGAACAAACTTTGAATTTCCTCAAATAAATGTCGTAGTAAATTTTTTATATGTTTAATACTTTCTATATACTAGTTACGACAAAAGGTATACATATCTATAGAAAAGAAGATACGTAGTATATAAGAAAAAAAGTAGTAGCTTCATTCCTCCTTTTTACGCTTGAAATAAGCTTCACGAACTTAGTTTTCAAATAATATCATATGGATCATGTATAAAATACTAGTTTTAATTTATTCATTTGGCAAACTTTGTTGTACATTGCCCGTAATGAACTATAATTACTATCATTCGTGGTTCCTAACCAGCAATAAACTTTATCAATGAATATATTGTCGTGGCGAGGCAACTAAATCACGAATTTCATTTTAAATCGCAGAACAAGGGTATTGTGAAAGTGGCATTGGTATTCTTATGAATAGAGTTTAAATAAAAAATGAGTAAAAAAATACTCTCTCAGTAAATCATAATTCTAATTCAATTAAAATCACTTACGCAGTTAAAAAGATCTACGCGTACATACGACGGGAAGCTACTTTGTTTCATACTAAGTATGTAGAGATGTCCACATCTCTACATACTTATATCCCTTATTTTCATATAAGTAGCCAAACAGACAATTTGCTTTGTAATACGGAAAATCAATATTATTTGCCTAAATAGCCGTATTTTTTGTTATCTTTATTTGAAGCAAAATGATATTACTTAATATTCTACCAAATTTGATTTGATTTTCAACAATTGATACCATTTCCAAAAAAATATTCTAAGTGACAAAGTGCACCGCGGGTCATTAAATATTTCATGGTCCCATGGCACACGATGTTGGACGTCGCTATAACTTTATAGTGCCAAAGCAATCTGTACCCTATAATATATCTGTGTTACAATATTAATTTTATGTTATTTAATATTAACTCGATCAACTCTTTAGTCTTTCAAATTTAATTTATTGACTTGCTCTCGCCTTCGTCTTTGCCTGCTTATGAATATAATTATTTTAAAGTTATTTCAGAAGCATCTTATTAAATACAGTTCTTGTATACGTGTTTAATTGAATTCGTGGAAACGATAATAATTTGAATCAAAATTTTGTTTTTATATCTTTATTCTTATCTTTTCTTTTTTTGTTTATCTATGTAGCTATTTTCTTACAAAACAGGTTTTTTTTTTAATTTTTCGAGAAACAACAAGCATGGCTCAATTATATAAATCAAAAATCAATAGGAATTTTAACTATTACCCTCTAGGTTTAACCGAACAATTGATCGTCTATACAGGCATCTTATATAATGTGACTCATCTGAATCGCGAACATCCATAATGCCAATTAAATCGCTTTATTTCAAAACACTAAGAAATAAACTAAAATCGAGCTTATGTCATTGGAATAAAACACAATAATATCATTTTGTTAGCAATACTTGGTTTTGCGGCTCTATATAGAGTGAATTTGATGATACACTATTTTCAACTTTATTTTAGGGGTATATGGTTGAGTTTTGGTGTATTTCATAGTGATATCTTCTAAGGGCATGTTTTAAACAGCTAGTTGTGACTCCCGGGGTGGCTTGTACGATGTAAGCGCGTGACACTGTTCTATTTACGATAGAGTCCGTCGGGCTCTTAGACCTAAAAACGAGCAACACGGTTCACGAATAGGGTCTCGGAAACTGAATATTATAAATATACATGTATTCAATGTATATTTTGTAAAGGGTTTCAAAGTAATAAATTATTTCACAGCTTCACGTGTCATATAATTTATTAAAATATTTTGATTATGTTATGGATATATTTTATTTTTGAAATCGAAGTATTTAGAAAATATGATGTTAAAACTTAAAACGTGAAACTTTAAAAAGTGAATTACTGATCATGAATAAAGAATTCTATTTATATTATATATATAAATATTTTTTCTTCGCCAAAAAGTTTTTACAAGATCATTTTGTTATTTTACTAAATATAATTAAATAATGTTAAAAAATATAATTATACAAACCAATATGTATTGCTACAGTTCAGAAATGTGATCTGTTCTATCTATCAATTAATAATACAGTTTTATTATTATTATATTTTGGGCGCCTCCATTCTTGAGCCGTGTTGCTCGCGAATGTTGCCATAATACGCGCACGCGGTGGCATTGTGGGCCTTGTCTTCGCTATTAACGCTCCGATTTATTCGCCTTTAACAGCCGGACGCCGGATTTTGAATAATTATAAACGATCCCGCAAACGCCTTATAAGATACGCTGACCCCACGACTTTGTTTCTATAGGGTTACTTGCTCTTATTCGGTACCAGTTGTGATGTTATTAACTATTGAGTTTCGAATGTTTTTATTTGTAACTAGCGGTTGAACCTTGCTTCGTTCGTGGAATTCTTAGGCTTTTTCTAAAGTAAAAGGAGCCTAATTTACTTATCTTTAAGGCTTTGATTACATAAAATCATCTATCTACCACTTGACTTGATGGACTTGACACATTTCTTTGTAACTAGCGGTTGAACCTTGCTTCGTTCGTGGAATTCTTAGGCTTTTTCTAAAGTAAAAGGAGCCTAATTTACTTATCTTTAAGGCTTTGATTACATAAAATCATCTATCTACCACTTGACTTGATGGACTTGACACATTTCTTTCAAAAACTTGCTAGGTTTAAGTATATCACAAAGTACTTCTTTAATAATAATAATAAAATATACTATTTGCTACGATTTTCTCGTTAGTGCCTTATTCAAGTAAAGGAATCGAACCCAACAACAAAAGTCTACTAAATTTACTACAGCTGACAAACTTGAAAAGCAATTTCAAAACAAAGCTAATCGTATACTTCGAATACGACTCCACTATAAAGGTTTACGGCATTCCCATTACTCTCAAAGTATCAACTGATTACATTTTTATGTATTTCAATCCACATCTTGTTAACCTGGCTTCCGTAATGTCATTTACGATGATAGAATGTTACATTAAAAAATTAAAAAGTTGATACATTTTATGTCTATTATAATACCAATTTTCAATAAAACGTTTTTTTACATTTCAAAAATTATTTTTTTCCTTCACAAAGAGAAAAAAGAATTTGGAGTACATAATAATAATATTATTAACCCTTTATCGAATACCTGAAAAAGAATTTAAAAAAAGTACGAGAGGCGACTTTTCGCTAAAACTGCGATTTCTTTCAGGCAATCTTGAAGTATACGTAACGTGGGAGTATACGGTCTAGTTCATAAATTAAAATAGTTATTAAATAGCCCAGTGGCAGTGGTAGCCGAGTAATAAGGTAACGCGCTTGCTTGTATAACCGAGTGATGTGGGTTTAAATCTGGTTCTCGCACCTCTGATATTTTCATGTGCGAATTATTTCTATCATGATTACCACTTGTCTTACGGTGAATGAAAACATCGTGAGGAAACCTGCATGTCTAAGAAAAACGTAGCAAATTTTCGAAAGACACGTGAAGTCCGCCAATACGCACTAGGCTAGCGCGGTGGACTATGGCCTGATCCCCCTCGTACTGAGGGAGGGCTGAAGACCGAGTTATTAAATAAGAATAATCGAAACGTAATGATATCCAAAGTATCGCATTAAACGCTACCGCCCAGTTCCGAATCCCACAAAGAAACAATTTAAAGCTAAAAAGGAAGATCAAAGGCACTGGGAATGCATATTCAAATACCTTTACTCCATTTTTCATCAGCTCTCTTAGACTGGTATTATAAAGCCACATTAATCGTTCGAAATGAAATGCTATAAGTATTTTTTTCGCAATTAAAATATCGATGGGTTTGAATCGAAGTAATTTTCTGGACGTGCTAAAAAGCGATAAAATTCACACCTCACGTCCAGGGAACGTTACGACCTATTGATACAGATAAAGATGTTGTTGAAAAAATTCGAGAGCCTCCACTTTGTGGTAACAATGGCCTGTAAGGGTAAATATAGAATGGCACTTATGGAACTTTCTTCAGATTGCTTACAAAAAGAGGAAAGGCAATGAGTTATACTTTTGAGGGTATAGGTATATTGTTTTATAGTATATTTATTTCGACTTGGTTTTTGATAACGTTAGTCACTAAATTTTAATTATATATTATCTAGGCCTCGTCCCTAGGTACATTTTGAGAGTTATACAGATTTCTCAGTAACTAGATATTTTCCCGCAGTAAAAACTATTTTATATATTGACCCGGCGAACCAGCTACCATCATACCAAATTTTATCCAAACCCGTCCAGTGGTTTTCTTGTTATGCGGTCACAGACAGACAGACAGACAAAAAAAATTTTTAAAAACAATAGATTTGGCCTCAGTATCGATAATAATGTCTATTTTAATTAGATTTTCAAAAAATATTTAATGTACTGATTTGACTCATTTAAAATTTTATAGATAGAAGATAGATATCATTTCTAGTTAACTAAAGAAAACTTATACAGCAATACTAAAAACCACAATGATATTTTAAAAGCAAAAAAAAAAAAATGTTTGTTACACCTATTTTGAATGTAGTAAAGTAATATTATAATGACGTAGAAATATAATCAAAAATTTAACAACAGCAACACATTGTTTTTGAGTACTTAATAACAAACATTAAAATACTGTATCACCAAAAAATTCAAGTTTTCTTATTATAATAATGGGTGGTGGTACAAGGTAAGAGGTTTTGTACCTTGTACATAATACATCTTTTATTTCGAGTATTTCGAAAACGGATCTAACGATTATGATCATATTTTGAATTATGATCATAATCATTAGATCCGATTATGATCATTTTCTGAATCCATTTTTTATTATATCGCCGACGTACTTCAATATTACATACATTACATATACATACATACTCGTATATTACAGTCTAATTACACTAGCACCACTAATGAACCATTAAGCCGTTCTTTAGTATAGAGATTCTCGACTTAATGGTTCATTAAGTGACTATGAGTGCGGCGGCTTACATAAATCTGTTATTAAGTATCTAATTGAAATAAAGTTGATTCATAAAAAATAATACAAAATTGCTCTTTGTCAAATTATATTTATAAGATGAGTATTTACGCCTTGTATTGAGTAAAGTAATATTCTTTTCATATCCTAAGATTTTAACAAGTATAGAAGTTAAAATTAAAATGTGTTGAATTAAAATATAAAGGTCATTTTATAAAGTCACCAAAGTATGGTGCCATTTTCGAATCGATTGACGTCAAATACCTTAGTCTCTCCCGTGACCATCGCTGTAAGGCAATCGCAACGTCGTGAACTAAAAATTAAAATAAATCCGCGACAAAATCTGAAAAGATAGTTTCATTCATAAGTATTGAATAAATCTAAACTTAAAGGAAAGACTAAATGAATGTAAAAAACAGCAGATACGGGTTTCAACGTGGCACATGTTTAACAAATAAAATGGGCTGACACTTCAAACCAAAGGGAAATTGGGAAAATGTCGCATATAAATAAAAAATGTAACCGAAAATTGATACAAATAGTCGCTTTTCTTACCTTTTTACTTTTAAAGCGATTTTTATTCACACTACCCTTTTCTCCTACATGCACGTAAAATGTAAGAATATTGGTTAAGTCGAGTGTGACAAAATCATCATACACAGTCTTTTTGTCTCTGACTTGTCAACTTAATATTACACTTCAAGTCTTAAACATAAATTAAATGAAAAATTAAATATTATCTGAAGATAGGACTAAGAAAATCTTAAAAACTAGTCTAAGATTTACCGGGAAACGATCGCCAACCGTTACAACGTAAACAACGGTTGTAAAGCTCCCACGCTGCGCTGGCGCACCGCAAAAACTGCCTCTCATTGCGATGCGGCGCGCGACATCGACCGCGGCATTTTTATTTTCAGCTTCTTTATTCTGCAAATTATATTTGTTTATATTATACTGGCATATCCCGCGGATCTGCTCGCGTTTTAAAGAAACTAAATTTTTAGATTTCGCATGTCGTGTGATGTTTTACAGCGAGTTTTTAACGGTTAATTGAGATTTCTCAGAAATTAGATATTTTCTAGCAGTGAAAGTATTCTATATTCTGACCCGGATAACCAGCTATCATCGTCCCAAATTTCATCAAAATCTGTTTAATGGTTTTCTCGTGATGCGGTCACAGACAGACAGACAGACAAAAATTCTAAAAACTATAGATTCGGCTTCTGTATCGATAATAATTACTATTCCGATAAGAATTTCCAAAAAATATTCAATGCACAGATTCGGCTGAATTTTATTATATATGTATAGATATTTGTTTCTGATGAATGATTTGGTATGATATTGTGGGGATCGCGGATTCGAATCCCGGTGCAAAAATATATTTTTAACATGATTTTTTTTGAGATTAATTATTTTGATGCCACGTTTCGCTCAGTTTCTAGTGGCACTTTGCTCTGTCACGGGTTCGAGTTCCGCTGGGGGCATTTATATGTGTAGTAAGAATGTTTGTGAGTACAAACTTTGTACTCCAATAATAGGTTTTTACATTTATATTTTGTATCAATTTAAAGTTATATATATCAACCGTCCGGTATCTATAACTCAAGTCTCGTAATTTAAAATGGTACTGCATTGTGCTTTGTGTTAATGTTAATTTGATATATTTTTTTATATTAGGTATTCATATTTCTCTCTATTATATGGTCGATAGATCTAAAAAGATCTAAAGCCCCAATGTAAACTATTATTTTTAGTGCCAATTATTTAACGTACACTTCAAAAACCAAAGTTTCAACCTGCGTGTTGTTACAACTTCTTAGCACCCAAACTCATTACTTGGTCTGATCTGGACCCAGAATCTGTATAAGAAACATTGTAATCTACCCACTAGACAGCAAGTCAGTAAAATATACTGAAAGCATCTTATATAGAGGCTTATGTACGGATGACTAATACAAATGTTTGCCTTACGTAGTTTGATATGTTAGTGGAACTATTAGCAATCACCATCAATCATGGTATTACTGTACCATAACAAGTATATTTATAGTATTTATAGTTAAAGTTATATTATGTGAGAGTAGTTTTTTCGGTGATTTTGTACGTGTTTGTGTTTAGCCTTTTTTAACGTCTCACTGCTGATCACGGGCCTCTCTTCAATACGATGGGGATCAGTCCACAACCCCCCACGCTGGTTCAATGCAGGTTAACGGACTTCACATGTCATTCGAGAACTTGCTTGGTTTTCTCCGACACGTTTCCTAATATATTTTCCTTCAATTAGTTGTCGTAAGACAAATGGCAACATAGAATTTTTGGAAATGAAAATATCAGAGGTTCTAGACCCTGTTTTGAACCTGCTTCATTCGCTTTTCGTTACCATTACCTTATTGATTTTTGTATTATTATAATTAAATATTTGTAGTTAAGTTTAAATGTATACTTAGAAACAAAACATTTAAATACGTTATATTTAACTTAACAAACAGTTGCTACGTCAATTGATATTATGAATTTAATCGTTGATAATCGACGAGTTCTTGGAAATAGGTTATGATAGGAAAAACTACAATGTATGTATTAATTATTCACTAGATAAAGTGCAGTAGAGCATACATCCGGCAGCGCGCAGACAAGAGGGCGCCCACATTCCTTCAAGCTCAGAATTTTCCTTACAAAATATAAGTTATATGAAAACTTATTTCTTTACACACTTTGACACGTTTGACTTGCTGTGCTAACGGTTGTAGGTTCGATTCCCTTTTGGGGCATTCAGCATCATGTACTCTAGACATAGATGTTTATATTTATAATGTATATGAATTATGAGTTCTATATGTGTAGTGTATTAAACTATCTTGTATCTATAACACAAGACTCGTAGAAACTTTATATAATTAAGTCAACATTTTAAGCTACAGCTTGTTATAAACGGCTGCACAGTTTTAGATGAAAATTAGTACATAGATTATTATACTCGTGGAATAACACGTCAGGCATCAAGAGATATCTGAATGAACCAAAAGTCAATTGCTAGTAGGTAATATTGAACATTCAATACCTCCCAAGCGACCTTCAATTCGAAGAATTTTCTAAAACGTTCCTCTCCTTCAAATAAAACGTTTATAAATTATAAAAGTGAGTGCTAAATATTCATTAGAATGGAGTACGTGGGAAAAGCCGCAATAAAGTGAAGTAGGGCAGGTATCCGGCAGGCATCAGACGATAGATCGCCAACCATCCAAAGACATTATGGCTTTACTAGTCATGAGAAAAAATTGTTCCTATCCTTACTTACTCGCTTATCTATATATTATGTACGTAGAAATGTAAAATATGTAATAAACACATTTTAAGAAAACTTTTCCGTTACAAACGCTGAAATTCACAATTTAAGCAAATGATGAATTATATCGCAAAAAAAGTAGAAATATTTCGAAAAATATCTTCTTAAATATATAAAAGCAAAAGGTCACTCACTCATCACGAAATATTGAAACTAATAATTAATAATAATAAATAACTCGAAAATCGAAAATATAAAATATTAAAAATCGCTTGCATTAAGGTGAAATATAGAAGGGAGGTAGTTTTTAGTTAGTAAACATCCGCTAAGAACGGATTTTGCGACAAGCCCAGATTAAGGAGGTTTGTGGGCTTTCGCAAGTTTGTATGGAAGTTCGTCATTTTTGGTGATACAAACGAACCGAATGAATAGAAACGTAAGGATATTGTCTTTAAGACTAACCCGAAAAGATTTAAAAAGCTCACTAGCAACGCAAAGAGCTTTAGAATTTCCATCTTAAAACTTTCTATTAACATAGCTATGCATTAATCACATAATTATGCTTTACGTGGGAAAAACAATAAATGAAGTAGTACGTATGTACGTACATCCGGCAAGGCGCAGACGAAAGGGCGTCGTTCTAAGAACTTCACGGATTTATTGCCGTGGTATAGAGAGTTCACTATATGATAAATCATTTATTATTACACTTGCTGTTTTGTACTATAACTAGATTCTGCTTGACGTTAACGTTACATGACAGTTTTTCATTATAACTATTAACTACTTTTAACCGATTTTGTGAAAAGGAAAGTTTTTTCTTCTTCTCCACAGAGTTTTGGAGGTCAGAGATATTTCAAAAATTATATTAGGACTGTAGGCTTTTTAATGTTTTTTTTGTTCATATACCTTTTCGTTTAGACCTAGTCTCAGAAAAATCTTGATTTGCAAGTACATTTACTATTAAATTATTATCGGTTATTTTGTTTTAAACTAGTGTTTTAATTAAAAAAAAATATTTAGAATAAATCATTAACCTTCAAAAACTTAAATTTTATCAAATTAATTAACTTCACACCTAATTTATTTTTAAGAACTTAAGTGTAGTAATCGTAGCACAATTCTTAGGATAGATGCGTCCAACTAAGATCACATCTCAATCATACTATACTCTAAGTATCTATTGGCATTTACAGCTTCTTAGGAAGCTATCAGGCAGGCATTCTACTCGATGGCAGAGTTTTAATTGGGAAAATTGTCGTCTTTAATGTGAGAAAAGTACTGAAGGGGGATACTTCCACGTAAGCAAGGAGTATGAGATACGAGTATTAATATGATATATGCTTTTTAAAATTCTTTTTAAATGTTTGAACGCGCATTTTTTACTATTAAGTATTAGCTTTTTAGCTATAAACTGATTAATATTTGACATTTTAGATAAAGCTTTCCTTTTGGACTCTACCGGATTTACTTTGATTTTTGATTCTCACAAGACACAATAATAAAAATGTAAAAACTCAATTAAGGCGCCATACTAAAGATATTTATTTGTAACCAAAAGTAAAGCGGCGTATCAAAAGACCATACGATTTTCATAACATGGTTATAAGCAATAAAAGACAATGGTAAACAATAAAATAATCAGTTTGCAGTCGTGCATTCGAGTTTTTTTATGCAAAATCGATTTTTTTCTCTATTTCTCCTTATCTCGATGCTCTCCCGCACTGATTATGTACGGTTTGCATGGATATGCTAATGTAACAGTTAAAATATAGATTATAACTATATAACATCACGATCGAGATACTCGATATCTCGTGACATCTCAAGAGGAATTATATTGAGTTGAGTAAAAAATTTACATTTATTTATTTTTTGTTACAGTACCGTAGTGGGCTGTTAGTGATGGACCCTCATCTCTAGGTTAGAAGGGACTAGGGAGTAATATCGTATTGTGATGAATTGACTTGTATATAGACTATGTCAATCTATAATACTTTATACTTCTATCATAGAGAAAAAAAAATATTTTTGTATGTTTGTTTGTAATGGATAAACTACATCCGTTGAACCCATTTATATGATATTATTGTAAATGTAGTAAACATTATTTGAGACCCTAGAAAGAAGATAGGATAGTTTCTATTCAAAACATCAACCCTTAAATAAATATACAGTCCTCTTAACGTCCCACTGCTGGGCACAGATAGGGCTCAAAAATCCAATGTGAAGGCGATTAGGTGATAGTCCACCACGCTGGTCAAGTGTGGGTTGGCGGACTTTACATGTTTTTGAAAACTTACGAGGTAGGTACTGATTCTGATTTGATTCAGACATGCTGATTTCTTCACGATGTTTTTCCTCACTATATGACAAGTGGTAATTATGCTGAAATGATTCGCACATGAAAATATCAGAAGTGCAAGACCTGGGATTCACACCTACTTCACTTAGTTTTCCAAACGAGCGCGTTATCACTGGACTACCACTCCCTATCTAATAAAAATACAACGACGTTTCCTTCTATTTCTTTTTGTCTTTCTTCATACTTTCCTACTATCTCTTGTACCTTTTTAGGTATACATTTATTCTTGAATACAAAATATGAATATTGCTTGTTTCTTTCAATTAACAATAAAAAAATTGTTTTAATAAAATTGCATATGTTCAATAACTAATAACTACTTTTTCTAGCAATTATATGTGATTGTAACACAAGGTTTTTTTGCACATTCGTTCCACCCCATAGAGCATGGAGTATTCCTTTAACGGTATGGTGTTTACCAACGCCTCTGCGTCTGCGCATTATAGATTTAGTATTGTGATGTGTTTTAGCATATAGGAATACGTTTACAGACTAGGACATATTATTAAGTATATTTGAAGCAGTCGTTTCCTTTTTGTTGTCACGTCACGGTTTAAACAGGTAGTGACGTAGATATTTTCACCCACAATGTTATTTTTTATATTTCAATATTCATTTTTAACTATATGTAGAAATAAAATAGGTTATACTCGAACAGGGACATTGTTTGTACAGTAATGATTAGGTTAATTTTTTTTAAGTAAATAATATTCGTATGTAATATTTTAAACCCACGGAGTAAGTCTGAGGGTGGAATAAGTAATAAGAGGTTTACTCTTTAATGGCCATCAGCAAAATTTTTAAAAGTTGCCTTATTTCATATCTTTGTCAAGGCACTACAGTTGATCAAAGGCATGTTCTATTTATTTTTTTAAAGTTTATTAATTATACTAGCAACTCACCCTTGCTTTGCTTAGGTTCGTCCCCAAGTACGTCTTAACAGTTAATGGTTCCCATTTCCCATACATAGTAAATAGTTCTAAGCTTTCAGTTTTTTTTTTTGGTTTTTCTAAATATTTTTAATACTTTTTTTTTGCATTTACGCATACCACCTATGTATATAGCCAGTACTACCCACTAAAAATCAATAGACATCCTCCGTTTCAATGGGGCGTTGCAGGATCGCTTACGCATTGAACCACGACGCGACGCCCCGACGGCAGGTCTGCCAAAGCAGACCACACCGTCTACTCTGCTATTAGAGAAGTAATCCACCCCTAAACATAAAAAAATATGTAAATTGGTTTCGTCGTTTTTAGCGAGACTTACGAACAGCGATTGATTTTTATGTTGTATTTTAGGTGATTAAAAATCTAACTGCCTCGATGATGTAGTGGCTAGCATGTACGGTCGCACACCGGGAGGTCCTGGGTTCGAGTCCCGGGTCGGGTCAAGCTTAGTTATTCAGTCTTTCTATTTCATAAGGCTCAATGACAGCCGTAAACTCGTGCGCTATAATATCTCCCGCGCCGTTGGCTAGTCTCAATGAGATTGGCTGCCGTGGCTTGAATCGGCCGAGAGAACATTATTATTATATAAAAATTGTCATTATCGCTTAGCAAGCAACAGCTGGTTATTTCAAATTTTTATCCAAAATCAATAATATTTTTTCAAAAATTATCTGACATAAAGATTTTTAACAACCGTTATCGATCATAACTCTTATTTTATCAATGCAAATTGAATAAACATATTTTTCTGTATCTACATATTAATTGGTACGATATTTACGTCGGCCGTTCGTCGTGCCGTCCCTTAGGGCGAGTGCTTTATTGGAGTAATTTAATTATAATTATAAGTTGAACTCGACATCGATACTGTCGTGAACAATTATTTAGTCTTATTGGCTTGCATTCTGCTTACTACAGATGGTACATTAGTTATATGGTATAGGCTTAATGATAATAATTGAAGCGATGAGTACAAATGGGTGTAGTAAAATCGAATATACGTTTGGCGGTTTATAGAAATGCAAAATATGAATAGTAGGTAGTAGGTATAGAATAAATCATTACATGTAAATAAAATGATGTTGAAATGAAGTATGAATGTTTTTAATTTCAAATTAACAGCTTTTTCACTAAATGCATATGAAAGTATATACGATAGTAATAACAAAAAACCACTTTTTAAAATTTTTGTCTTTTTGTCTGCTTGTTCCGGTTAATCTCTGAAACCGTTGAAGTGATTTTGACGAGATTTTCACTCGCAGATAACTAATGAATAAGGAGTTACTGAGACTACTTTTATTAGGTAATTAAAAAAACCGTTTAATTTATTTTAATGTACGCCAGCGAAGCGGGTTTGCCAGTTAAATAGATAAATGTGCTGGGACGTTAACTTTAACACAGAGTACTGTTCACATCCTTTCTGTATTTCTGTTTTTCTATTTACTTATTTGTTCAATAAATAATATATTAATACATTCTAGGTCTATGGCATGGTGCTTAGATTCTGCTTCAACATTGATAATAAAGCCTATTTCAGTAAAGTTTTCCAAAAAATATTTAATTTACAGATTATACAAGTTAGATTTTTATTATTAGTCTAGATTTCAGTATGTGTAAATGTCAGATATTTTTTTTACTGTACGTGTATTCTTTCTGCTCGTAATAATTAAAATGCATGAAAAACTACAGTTAATAACTAATTTTAAATACCCGAAAATTTAATCATATAGTATTAAAAGCCGGATTTTTATTTAAAAGTTGTTCTTGTCATATAAGATTTTCTTTTATAAAGTCCTTAATTACCACTTTTGCGTGTTGAAAAATAAATTTAATTAAAAAGTCTCGTTATCTGCAACATTCAGCTCGATAGATAGCACATCGATACCGGCTAATCAACAGTGAAAGTTGCGTTTTTACTCGTGCATACACTACGTGAGGAATACAGATTGTAATGTGCAATTCGTTTTAAGCGCTTAAGCTCTTTTGTCGTTTGGTTTGAAAAAAATAAGTATTTTAGATATAAAAACATGTCGCTATAGACCAGATCCGTTGCCAATAATATTTATCCCAAGGTACAATACCTTCTTAGATTTACGCGAATATTCGACATTAATAATGAAACTATCTTTTCGGATTTTGTCGCGAATTTATTATGATTTTTTTGTTCCCGAAGTTTTAAATGCTTTACAGCAATCAAAGTCACGAAAACGACTAATCGTAAAATTAAAATAATTCAGCGACAAAATCCGGAAAGGTAGTTTCTTTTATAATATGCCAAGGTATCTTGAGAGAGGATAAGCTAAAATTTCAAAAATTAAATAAATATATTTAGTTAGGTATTAGGAAGATCGATTATTATTAGATATTGTAGTTTTCTATCGCTTTTTATTCTTTTTAAATAAAATGTTTATTTTCGCGAATATATTTTGACAACAAATATGCGAGTACAGCCTAGAAATTATGAACTCTTTTGAGATAAAAATGTAAGAAATATATACTGTACACATTAACATAATGTGAACTGCGTATTTTTAGCGACCTGTATGTATTAAATACGCTACATACTAAAAATTGCACCATTCACCGACTGTTAAAAAGAAAGGGCCGTTTAGTTACAATTAATGGTTTTAATTAACAAAAAAATTTCAACTGTATCAAAATACTGGTGGCGCCCGACCAGCGTGTTATTAAAGTTGACTTCGTTACTGTACGAGATAATACTTGTCACACTATGCCGGTTAAATTAATATTATACGCGATTAATTATTATATCAAGTAATTATTATAATTTCGTCTTATTTGTCGAACTCCTTTTCTTTCTTCAAGTTACATTCCTTTTTGTACAATACTGGCTAATTGGTTTAAGACTTCTATTCAGCCCTTTTTGAAATCCCACTCTTACTCCACTTACTCCAATGGGCACGCTCTGCTGGGCTCTCCATACGAGGGGGATCAGGATAGAGCCCACCAAATGTGGGTTGGTGGACTTCATATTTCTCCTCACATTCGAGACTCGAATTTGAACTCGCATCACACGATCCAAGCGTGCGCGTTGCTACTAAGCCACCTCTGCCTCAATGTCTAACCGCCGCACTCAGAGTCACTTAAAGAACCATTAAGTCGTCTTTAGTATGGAGATTCTTGACTTAATGGTTCATTAAGTGACTCTGAGTGCGGCGGTCAGAGTTCGAATACAGTAAATTAATGGCTAGTGGCTTCCATGAAATTGTTCACAGAACGCAAAAAAGAGCATTGGGTAATTATCAAGTAAATCATCCCTTAAGGGATTACATATTCCATACTAATCTTAAAAATACCTAGTGAGTTTTATTTTTTTAATTCAAATTTTGTTAAATTTAACATTATCAGCGCTTTAATTGTTAGCATTCAGTTTCTGTCATATCCCATGTACAGTAATCCAAGCGAGAATAATTCGGTTAGTGTCGGGGTCGCGATGGTTTTTAGCGCATCGATATAGCGCGTGGTTGCTCGCGGCGGTGTAGTGATGTGCTTTTTGTTTCGTTTTAAATTAAACTTACTTATCTTATTTTTATATATGGCGATTTTTAACGACTATATAAATATTAAATAAAATACTTTTAATGCACTGGCTTAAAATGCAAGCGTTGTTATCGCATTAAAAATAAGGTATGAGACTGACAATACTTAATGTACTCGTATGTTCCATTAAGGCTGTTACAGTTCTATGAAAGATCTTGGCCTTAAATACAGATTTAGCACCTGTTATATTTTCAATAAACCGGTCTAATGGTATTATTTTTTTTACTGTTGATCAGTACATAGAAGGAGGTAATAGATCCCCGCGTTACCATCCCTATTGAATATATTTCATAAAAATGTATTTAGTTTATAAACAAAATGAGTTCCTTTTAATATAAACAAAAAATAAACCTGATTTTTCTCAAGCATCGATGTATTAGTTTCCTGAACATCTTTACCATATTGTAAAGAAAAAGTACAAAGTCATTTACATTTGTAAAACAAAAAAGGATACCGTATTATTTAATTTTTATATACCATCGTACTAGCACATCACTAATACAGTGATGCGCGTAAATCGGTGCGCGTGCACACCGTAGGGCACTGGCTCGTAATTCGCGCTTCCTATCCGTTTCGGATTGAACGCGTTATCAGGATGCAATTTGCTAGTTTACGTCTGCAATACAATATTAGATATATTTTTGAAATACAAAAAATATTATCCGTACATATAATAAAATTCTGAATCGAATCTCTACATTAAGTATTTGTTGGAAAATTATATTCAAAAAGTTATTATGATGGCCGAATCTATAATTTTGAAATTTTTTGTCTGTTTGTTTGTATGTGATAATCACAGAACAGATTTTGATGAAATTTAGTATGATGATAACTGGTTGTCCGGAACAACGTATACTTTTTAAAGTGATAAAATATATCGGAGAATTCTGTAAAATCTGGTCATTAAGCTATAGATTTTGAAGGCTGAGTGTTGAGTTTTGCTTTATTTACGGTTAACGTTAACTTTATTGATGTTAATATATCTGAATGAGGTTGATATGTTGTTTGACATATTCGTGACTTGCTTGAATGTATTGCGCTGACTTTTTTGTATTACGTTTCTTCACCTTGGCGTATTTTCAATGTTTTTTGTGCACGTAATTTTTATTTAACTAGAAAATCTAAGTCTGGGCCTGTAGATACTTTATATTTTTTCTTTTTTTTCTTATGCCATAATTGTGATTCTAATTTTTTGTCTTTTAAAGACAAAGTATGTAATTCTTTCTTACGTCAAGTAGTGCATTTACGCATGAGGGATTCATATGCTGGAAAAACTAGTACTTCCCACTAAAACCCAACCGTACTTCACCCGTCGCAGGATCGTTTACTCAGTCAACCACGACGACCAGACGGCAGGTCTGCCAAAGCAGACCACACAAGCACCTTGCCTGTTGTTGGCCCACTCTGCTATCATAGAAGTACTAGAAAGCTAACAAACTGTATACCAAATTTCATTTAAAATGAATTTATTTATGTGTAATATTAAATAAAAAATGTGTAATATTAAATTAAATAAAAATATATGACGACACGTTTGGCTCAGTTGGTAGTGACCCTACTTTCTGCGCCAGCGGTCGCGGGTTCGAGTTCCGCAGTCATGGGTGTTAATATTTATAATATTTATGTATTTAAAATTTAAATAGGTATAGTATATCAATATCTGATATCCGTAACACAAGCCTCGTATTTTACCACGGAACTAGATGGCGCCGTTGTAATAATGTCCCACTATATTTTAAAAATAAATTCGATAACGTTTAAAATAACATTTATTTAAGACTTTCACAAAACGAATTACGTATCTTAATTGCAATGTAGCTCATTTAAGCACAGTCAAATTAAATCATATATTACACCGATCCGCCCATATACTTATTGAATGGTTCCTTAACGATATTGTTTTATCTCCTACCAAAATATATTTAATCAAAGTTTATATCTGCAATCAAAATATACTTAATGTCGGTCATTTCATCCTTCTTTTAAACTATCTGACATATTTTTGTATAATGTTACTATTAATTATTATTTACGGTTACTAGTTCAAAAGAAAAATATCCACATTCATCTTCATTCCACATGACATTGGCGTAGTAATCTGTGCTCTTTTAACAAAAAATTGGATAGTTGAGAGATTTTTTTTAAATTGTTCAGAGTATTTTAAACGAACGAAGATTTTTTGTCAGTGTCTTACGGTGAAGGAAAGCATCGTGAGGAAACCTGCATGTCTGAGAAAACCTAGCAAGTTTTCGTAAGACATGTGAAGTCCGCCAACACGCACTAGGTCAGCGCGTCGTACTATGACCTGATGGCTGATCCCCCCTCGTATTGAAGGGAGGTCGTGTCCAGCAGTGGGACGTTAAAAAGAGCTGATGACAAGACAAGTGGTAGTCATGATAGAAATGATTCGCACATGAAAATATCAGAAGAGCGAGACCCGGATTTGTACCCGCATCACTCGGTTATTCAAGCGAGCGCGTTACCGCTGGGCTACCACTGCTTGAATGTTGGTTAATACATTTCCGCAGGTGCATATATATGGTGGGGGTTAGTGGGAGTCAACGGCAAAGTACTAGCAACTAAAATGCAACCCCCGTCTTTGGGGCGCAAAATCGCATAGGCATTCATTGAATCATTGTATTTTTATCCATATCAAAATCAACAAATCGACGTAAAGTTAACAAAAAACCTGTTTTTAAATAAGAATAATTAAATATTAAAAATAATTTTACAAAGCATGCTGGTTTTAATTTTCAGCTTATTTTTATAATATCCGTCAGTAACATTCTCATTTATAAAATCTAGGGCAATATGCGAACAATTTTTAAACGTGTAGTGAACAATATTGTTAAAATAAATACAAGTACCTACGTAATTTAAAGCTCTTTAAAGTAGTATTAAACATAACAGTAATTAAATAACTGACAAGTACATTTAATAACATTTTTTTTATTTTTGAAGGCTTTTATTTGTGTTTAAAATTATCAATGATAACGTAAAATTCAGAACGAATAGTTTTGACTATCTTGTTGTTAACTGCCTCGGTGGTGTAGTGGCTAGCATGTACGGTCATACATCCGAGATCCGAGAGGTCCTGGGTTCGAGTCCCGGGTCGGGCCAAGTTTTTTATTGAGTTTTTCCGTTTAGTAAGTCTCAGTAATAGCCCGTAGTTGGGAAGTTGGTGGTGTGTCACCCCCGTGCCTCGGAGAGCAAGTAAATCCGTCGGTTCTGCGCCTTATCTCTCACTGGTCGTGTCGAGCAGTAGTCCCACCGGAGTATGAGAGTGATAGGAATAGAGAGTGCACTTGTGTCTGCGCGTATATATGTGGACTATTATATCTCCCGCGCTGAAGGCTAGTCTCAATGAGATTGGCTGCCGTGGCCGAAATCGGGCGGAGAACATTATATCATCGTTTTGCTATGACTTCGAAGTGTTTATATATTTATGGGGGGAAAAATAATTTTATACCACTAAAGATTACGTCTTGCTTTGTCGCTGGATTATTCCTTGACGACTAACAGTTAATTATTACATTAGGTCATAGACAACAAACACACATACATAGGCACCATTCGCATTTAGCATTTAACAGTAGTCCGATAGACACATGTAATATATATTTTAAACTAATTTTTGTCCGCGGTTTCGCCTTAGTGATAAGCGGAATGGGGGTTGTTTTTAGATCTTGCTTAATTTGATCGAAATCTGTACAGCGTTTCAACCGTAAAAAACAGCAAAGTGACTTTCACATTTATAATAATAAGTATACATTCAATATTATATTTTAAAGTCAGCGAGTGAACCCACGTTTTTCAGTAAGTTCTTTAAACGTGCCTTTTGTCCGCGGGTACGCCCTACGAAAAAGAAAAAGTAATTTCGCATATGATTATAGCGAGCTATATCCGAAAAGATTACGATCTTATCTTGCCATCGAGACATGACCACGTATCGGTTGCTTTACACTCTACGACTATTTCAGGACACACGATGTTAAGAAGCCGTTATATTTTATACAAAAATAACTGTTTATTGTAAAAATATGGTGGAAATTGGTCAAAATTTTAAATAAAAACATCATGAAATTTTTCTTGATATTTGTGCGGGAGCTCTTGAGGCGGTTTTCATTTTAATGAAGCGCAACGACGTTCATTCAGTTGATCAACTTTCTAAATTTAAATATAATATAGTAAAATTTTACAAATACTAAGTTGAAAGAAGGCCAAGCACGATTGCCAATAAAATGTGACTTAATATTAATGAAATTTGATGGTGATAAGAAGGCAGTGGTGGTTCAGGTAACGCGCTCGCTCGGAAAACCGAATGAAGCGGCTTCAAATCTGAGGTCTCGCACCTCTGCTATTGTCGTGTTCGAATTATTTCCAACAAAATAATCACATGCCTTACGTTGAAAATATGTTCAAGAAATCTATTAAGGTCTGAGAGAACTTATCTTTTCGAGGAACATGCGAAGTACGCCCTCATTCGGCCAGCGCGGTGGACTATGACCTCAGTCAATTAAATTTATACAATTCAATAATTACTGAATAAGCTTAATAATAATAGAAATTTTAGTATTTCGAAAGTGATAACCAATAAAAAAAGATAAGTTGCTTTCCAGTACATGATTGTTCTTTGTCCCTAAATATATACTAGCGACTCACCCTTGCTTTGCTCAGGTTCGTTCCTGAGTTTAGCGCGAGTGAAACCGCGGGTTCCGCTAGTTATATACTAAAACCTTCCTCGAAATGGATAGAGTTGCTATCCATTGGTGAAAACAACATGAGAAAAAGACAGACAGACAAATGCGTCGGAGGACTTTGTTTTATAATGTGTAGTGTTTGCATATACATAATTCAAATATTAATTGCATTCCTTAAGTAAAAGCTTAAATAATTTTGTTTATTTAAATATTATACTTGAAATTTACGAGATGTAAACTAAAACTCAATTAATTAACCTTTATTTTATCAAAACATCAATTTATAATAAAAATAAATGTGTTATAATTACTCGATTTGTGTAAGTAATTAAGGAACGAAAATACGTATTTATCATTTTACTGATAATGTTAATCAAACATGAATAAATAAATTTTTATCTATACCATTAAATATAACGTATAAGATTCAAGAAAAACAACATGTTTAATATATGTTAAGGGGCAAAATAATTAAATAAAAAGTATAAAGCAGGTTTTGGTCCTTCGTTTTTTTCTGTATTTAATTGTTTTGTTGTATTTTTTTTTATTTAGAACATTGATAATGATAATTTTGACAGATATATCGTTTCTGCTTTTATTATTATGATTGATTTTGTCTGCATTTGCACATCGTTTCGTATTAAGTAAAGCTAGTGTTTTTCACTCAACGTAACTTTTGTTACGGAAAATAAAAAAAAAATTGAAGGAGAGCTATATTGTAAATCACTAATATTTTAAATAAAAAAATTGTAGGATTTATACGTTTTTTTGTATTTTTTTTAATTTGGTATTATGAGTATATAATATAATATTATTTTAGAAAGTATCTCAGCGATGACATTTTCTCTTCACGATTGCTCGTTTCTCACATATTGTTAATACTTTAAGGAGGCTTTATTACACTTCGTTGTATAAACAATTGTGTTTTTTAAAATAAGATATACCATTAATTCCTAATAATTTATTTTATGCACTTAGAGTAGGACTGGCAGCGCCTAATCAGATATCGTCACGACCACGTCGACTGTAAACGTCACCCTATTAATGCGCTCCTCTGTAATCTGTCTTAAGAAATCCAGCATTGTGTCCACTTCTTCCGAGCTTGCAAGTACGAAGTATATAAAAAACAAAAAGCACCAAAAAGTTCCGTTACATTTAAAGAAAATATAGGAAAATTTATTTATTTAAATGTGAAATATAAAAGTCTTTATCTTATCTTTTTAAATCTCTTTTTTATCAGTCACATGAAATCTGATTAAAAAAATTACAATATAATACAAAGTTATGAAAGGTGTAATAATTGTTACTACTTATTTTGTTGGAAGTATATCCACAAGTCCTTGCTATATTTACTACCTATCAACTTATAACAACATCTTGCTTTTTTATCTGTATTTCCATTTATTAACGTAATTTAAACGTAACAAAACGTATAAAGCCAGGCATGGAAGCTAGTTTGTAAGGTTTAAGTAGGAACGTTTTAACGATATTGTCCCCTCAATTAAGGAGAAGCGGAGGTAAAGATATTTTCTTTAGGAATTTCGCGCCGGCCCTTGGTCTTGTCAATAAAATCCATATAAATTGCCTTTACCGAGCCGAATTTGAATATAATAGCCGTTTCCTATGGTTCGCTTTTTGCCCCTTAGCTTGAGGCCGGCAATCTCTGTCCGATTATATTGTAAGCAAATTATCTACTGGGATCTGGCAAGCGGTTTTGAGAAGTACTCTCTTACTTTTTTATCAGTATTTTTGTATGAATTAATACGGGTTATTGATTTATTAAGGAAAACACTGTCGTATTGTGTATTTTTCGTGGCTTCATGTAGTCTTGTCTTGGTACTATCTATTATTAATCGAATTATATGATAATATTCGCAATTTTTTAACTAAGAAAGTACCTATGTCGAATAAAAACAATAAAATGTATTTGTGACTTTGAATTTTTTAAACTAGTGAGGCAATCTATTTTTTTTACTTATTGGTTGCCATTAAAAATCTAGGAGAAAATTTGATCAAAATATGTATTTTGAATTATTGTTACCAAGACAACAAAATATTTCTAAAAAAATCTTACAAAACGTACAAAAAGCTTTATTTCGAATGATGTATGAAGATATATTGTTATTTTCACACGTGATGACTCGTGGTGATAATCGATTAAAGTGCCAAAATTTCCAGTTACGGTCATTTCGCGACGGAACTCATCATGGCTTTATACTATTAATATTGTGGGTTGGCATCGGAAAAATTGTAAGCCACTTACAATTTTATGTAGGAAATATATGTATTTAAAGAAGGTAAATATATACTTTTTACAGACTTTGTTGGATAAATATGTCCGGAAGCTGAAAACAAGATCATGTGATCTCTGACCTGTCTTTTTTCGGTTTGTGTTCTATTCTTCGGTAGTTAGAGAGAAAAAGAGAGAAGAGAAAAATTGACTCTCTCCTCCTCTCAGTTAATTGTTCACTGGATATTTTAAAAGGGCGAGAAAATCCACAGATATATTAAGTATTTTATAGATATAGTATTATACAGATATATTTAGTATTATTATAAAGCTTATAAAAGTTCTTGTACAATTAATAATATTGATATTTTTGTATAGATTGTTTTCAGAATAAAAGACTGATGTATGACATCAAAAAATATTTCGTATTTTATTCAAAATAATATTTTACCAGCCAATCTTGTTCATTCTTACTATATTCAAAATGGCCTGTCGAAAGTGGCAACAAAACGCTCCCGCCACGTGTCACCATTTTGAAATGCAATGAAGTCGCTGCACTGAATTACGAGGGAATTAAATTCGACATTCCTGTGGATTTTGTCTATAAAAATATTTTAACTTGGTTCATTTAACTATCACTACGTCGGTTACCACTTTGCAGTTTTGCGATTGTGAGTTAAAAGCTTACTTATTGAATTATACCTTTTATCTAGCCCTTTTTACTTTATAATAAGACAGTGACCAGACCATAATCACTACGTTGTCCCAGTGCGGGTTGTATCACATATCTTTCGGAAACTTGATGTTCTCTCAGACTTACAGCCCCTCTAGACAAACGCTCCGTACCGATTCTATTTCGATAAACGCTAACGCCTAAGGAGGACCATCTCGTGTATGAAAAAGTGTCTGTAAAAACGCATCCAGTAAGAGTTGCGCTGCAGTAGCAGTCAATAAATGTTAAAGAAAGCGCCAAACGTAATTAGAAAAAAATTACGCTTTCTCTCTGCAGTATTTTGTTTATATTTACTAAAACATTTTTTAGACTACGTAAATAGTTGAGGTTTTGTATACTAGCATTTTACTAACTACTTGAGTCATTAAAGTTTTTAAATATTTCAACTCAGCAAACTTCACTCCATTTATAAGGTTCCACAGCTAATTCTTCTAGTCCCCTATTTTTTTATAAATGTCAATCACTCAAATCAGTTAATTTATTGTGTTTAAAATGAGCTTTGATAAGGATAAATCAGAGGAATTATAAGAATTAATCAATTAAAGTTTTAAAAGCAATTAAAATTGTAACGGGTACTTTTATATAACAACAATTAAGTGACTAATTTACGTAAGCCGATCTGGTCGCAAGTAGCCCAAAAACTTCCTTGAAGTACTTTCTCATATTTAAATAAACCCATACATTATTTTTAAACATGAATTGCAATTAAAAACGTGCCAACAGCTTACAATGTTTATTGCTTCTTTTGAATTAAAAAAAAATTGTGGCTCTGATGCAATAGTCAAAGTTTTTTCATGACCGTGTCAAGTTCAAATGAAGTTCCAAAAATAAATTTATAACTTAATTACGCCTGTGACTTTGCTAGCGAGATGTATCAAGAAAGAAAGATATATTTTCTATGACGCAAACAGACTGACTATCACACTTTTAATTATATGAATATCAATACAAAAGTTGTCGCATATACCTGTATACATATTGGTACTCGTATACGTAATGGAAAATACAGAATAAAACATTAGAATGAATCCAATCTAATGTTTGTCAATCATCTTTATTTTATTTCGCTCGACCGATATAAAAAATTGACTCAAATTTCGGAATATATCTCCTATTTTCCTAATTTGTGGAAGATCTCAGAAATTGTGATGATTCATAAAGACGGCAAACCACCACACGACTGCTCTTCATACCGACCAATTAGTCTTACTCCAACTCTGTCAAAGCTATGGGAAAGGATTTTTCTCAAACGACTGAGTGATTTAATAAATAATCACGAAATCGTCCCCGAGCATCAATTTGGCTTCCGCAAAGCACACTCAACCATCGAACAGGCTCATCGTGTTTACCATACTATTAGACAATGCTTTGAGACTAAAAAATATTGCTCTGCCGCATTCTTGGATGTTCATCAGGCCTTCGATCGGGTCTGGCACAAAGGACTGCTCTGTAAAATCAAGGAGAAATTACCACACTCAGTGTTCTTCATCTTGGAGTCTTATCTAGCTGATAGGTTGTTTCAAGTCAAAATAGGACAGGCCACCTCCTCCCTGTTTCCAATCGAAGCTGGTGTACCACAAGGCTCGGTGCTAGGACCAGTCTTATATAACATCTACACATCAGATCTGCCAACCTCAGATGATGTTACGGTCGCAACGTACGCTGACGATATCGCCTTTCTAGCTGTCGATGCAGACCCCACGGTAGCAAGTGTAAAATTACAACGACTTCTGGACGATACTTCAGAATGGCTTAAAAAATGGCGAATTAAAGCTAGTGCTCAGAAATCCAAACATGTAACTTTTACCTTGAGAAAAGAAAACTGCCCACATGTTTACCTAATGAATAACATCTTACCTCAAACTGACTGTGTGAAATACCTTGGTTTCCACTTAGATAGACGCCTAACATTCAAAAACCACATAAAAGTAAAAAGAGATATAATTAACCACAAATTTAGAAGTCTATACTGGATGATGGGCAGAAATTCCGTGCTCTCCTTGGACAATAAAATACTAATTTACAACTCAATTTTGAAACCCGTCTGGACCTACGGTATCCAGTTGTGGGGCGTGGCCAGCAAAAGTAATGTTATGTGCTTACAGAGAGTGCAAAACAACATACTGAGGAGCATAGCTAACGCACCCTGGTTTGCGAGGAACGATGAAATACATGAGTATTTAAACATCGCAACAGTCGCCTGTGAAATCGAGCGATATAAAAAATTACATATCGAACGTCTTGCCCACCACCCTAATCCGCTTGCCTCCGGATTACTCGACAATTTCAATGTGGTTAAAAGATTAAAAAGAAACCACGTCCTGTGAGTAGACAGCGGGGCACTGGCTCCGTTGCTCTGATAGATTATTTGCCACTCAACCTATCTGCTTATAGTCTGGCGACTGATCGCAGATATTAACCTCAAAAAAAAAAATTTCGGAATATAAAGACGTAAATTACACCCTCAGAAGTCAGCTGCGGTCGTCACGTTTTCTCCATAATATGTGATTGAAAACACGCTCTCATTCACTAAGTTTTTTTACCTGGGTCTTAGAAATAGACAGAAACCTTAAATCGATATATGAATACGTAAAGCAAAACCTTTGTACCCCTGTGAGGAGTATGAAATTTTGCACATTTATACTTTACATAGAGAAGGAGTGTAGAGTGTATAAAAAAAAATCATACACTACCATGTATTTGACATACTGAATGTCAAACATAACCTAACCTAATAATCATAAATTCATTTATTACAATTTATATTATATTATTTATTAATTATGGTCGAATTTCGACCACAGGGCGACCACTAGTATATATAAAACTATACATACAAATCTATTCATTAGTAACTCGCAAAAACTTCGCACTAACTTGGCTTATTTAATTTAAAGTTTTTTCTAATTAAAATATTTAATTTAGTGATTACACGCCTTTGAACCAATTTCACGCTCGAGGGTTTATTTTTAATCAAATTAAAAGTAGAAATGCCTTTCACCTCTCATAACTTATTTAAGAGTAATTTAGCTATGAACCAAACAGACATCGACATATATATAAAAGGTACTTACCCTCTTTTTTCTCGCCTGAATCTATAGGTCTAGAGACCTAGACTTGGTAGTTTATGTGTTATTTCAAGTCATCTTCAAATCAACAAATCCTTGCAGCTGTTTTAGCGTGATGGTGTGATAAAGACACACATACACAGAAAGAGACAAAGATAGAGAATTAATAATACATGTTGTATTATTAATTGTTTTTATATTAATGTATGTTTAGTAACGTGGATATATTAAATAATGACTATTAATAATAGCTTACAACTAAATTGTTATAATTTTAAAATTGGAAAGTGTTTTTAGTTTAAATAATTAAGTAATATCTTATGTTTAATAATAACATGTTAGAACTCAAAACGGATACAGCTGCAAAAGTAATTAATGAAGGCAATCTAATAAAATAATTATAGGTCTAAAATATGTCTAAATCTAGAAATGTTATAAGGAGTAACTTATGCTACTTTTATTTTAGTATTTTTTTATCGCCAGTACACAATAAAAATGGTCACTCTTTTCTAGGTTAAAACCTCTTGTATGTTTCTCTTTGTAGGTCCACTCTTAGTAAGTACTATTTTTAAAAAAAACGAAATCGCTTGCTTCTAAATGAGAAATTGATACACAATCTTTAAATAAAATATCATCGAAATCTGTTCATTCATTAGAAAATTAGCTTTCATGTTTTAGTTAAGTGCACGCAATAGTTAAAAAGTGGCCTATTAAAAATATTGTACCGACACACCCTGTCTTATTATATGTATTTAATTTATAAAGCTAAATAAAGTGAACCGAGTAGATTGTGTGGTCCAAGCACCCCGTGGCGATTCGTTCATTGATAATTATATCGTATTACTCACAAATATAGATCATATTATTATTTAGTGCAATTCTTATAAGGTATTCGAAAAAATAGAGCGATAAAGTAGCTATATGTAGTCTATATACTAACGAATAGTGATAATGAACTTTAGAAGTTAAAATACATCTATGATTATTTTTCGACTGTCTGTTAATTTCAATTCTTTTCTTTCAGAAGTAAACATGTATTTAACTTCTAATACGTAATACATACAACTTTCGTGCTAAATAAATAAATGTCCTCAGCGGGACTTGAACCCGCGACCGTAGGCACAGCAAGATTGGTCACTAAAAACAGAGCTAAGCCTGTCGGCAAATTATATAACTAATTACGAAATAATTGGTACAAAAATCAAAATAATGGCTACAAAACCCGACAAGATAGTTTCATTTATAATGTCGAACGTTCGCGTAAATCTAAGAAAGCATTATTTTTTTAACTTAAATTGTTAAAAAAATAATGCTTTCTTAGATTTACGCGAACTTAAATTTGAAATTTTCTCTCTAGATTATAAGTTGAAGTAGCTTTTAAAAGTTTCGTATAGTTTTAAAACTAAAGTTTTACAACATTTTTGTCTCTATTAAAACAATTTTTACTCTTTGTTGTTGAACTTCATTTTTATGAAAGAGGCTAGCGACTCACCTCGCTTCGCTCGAGATCGTCCCTAGGTGCCCTGTGACATTTAAAGTTTTAGCACAAAAAATCGTCCCGTAATTAATATAAATAAAAGTTCTAAAGTAAAAGTAGTTCCTCCTTGTAACATTAAGTATATACGTGTGAAAGTCCCGTCAAGATCCGTCCAGCCGTTTTAGAGATTAGCCGGAAGACACAGACAAACAGTCAAAAAATTTAAATATTGAGTTTTTGATGTAAGTACCATATATACTTTCAAATACATATTATGCAAAAGCTGTTAATTTGAAATTTAAAATAATTACTTCAATTTTTTTATATGTAGGTACTAATAGACATTTTATAAATATTTTGCAGCGCAAAGCGAGAGCTGGCAAAAATTAAATAAAAATAAAAAAATGAATAAATCACAGGTCCGTCCCATTATTAATACAAGTTGGTGAATATCAACACGAGGCAGGGATATTAAATAACCAATTTTTCGATGCTCCTCCATTGATTTATCGAACAATTTACTTTAACACTGATTGTGTGGTTAAATTAAAAACCACCGTTCGGCCCAGCCCCTTTGAATATTGATCAAAAACATAGCATTTAAGTTTTATATATTATATACAAATTTTCTTGATTTTCTTGTAACTCATCTGTGGAAATGGATGTCACTCATCTCTCATTTTTCATTTATCTCGAGTGCATTCCTAGGTTACTTAGGTAATACCTATTGGGTTAATCCAGCTCTAATTATTTATTGTGTAATAAATCTACCTAATCATGACGACTCGTTTGGCTCAGTTGGTAGTGACTTTACTTTCTGCACCAGCGGTCGCGGGTTCTAGTCCCGCTGGGAGCGATTTCGAAAACGATTCATTTGTTGAGCACGAATGTTTGTACTCCTGTCATGGGTGTTTATATTTATAGTACCTATGTATTTAAAATTAATATTTGTGTAGTATATCAACTATCCGTAACACAAGCCTCGTAGCTGACTACGGAACTAGATGGTGCTGTTGTAAAAATGTCCCAACATATTTTAAAAAAAATCAAAATTTGTTCAGTCGTTTTAGTGTAAAGGATGAAACGAGGTACCAAAATACAGACATAACTACAAACTCTTGCAATTATAACAGTAGTCGATAGTTCATCAACTACGATAAGTAAATACTATATAAGAACTTTTTTTTGTTTTTGAAGGTTTAAATAATAAGCTGTCTTTTTTGGAAAGTAAGAAGGCTGATTTTGAAATGTGTAACGAGGTTAATAAGCACTGGCTATTTTTAAAACATATAATTAAAAAAAACTCGGTTTAAAATAAATTTTTAGGTAGTTACGTTTGCCTTCACCGCAATGAGGTCGTGAAAAGCGTCCATACTGTGATTGTTCGTAGGTATTTCGTCACTAGACAGTAGTGATCACTAATCACACTTTAAGTTGACTTTAAAATTTTCTGCAAGTTGCAACTGATAAAATAAAATTTTCTAATACTAGGAGAGCGACCGATTCTACTTTCCATGTACGTGTATGTACAATAACTACATATTATAGACATTTGAAAAACAGTTATTGATTTGATTTAAACATATACGGCACGTAGGTTTAGGTACGTAGCATCAGATAGTGCACTCTCATCCCCGACTATTAATTCCCTGATACGATATTTCGAAGGGATTGAAAACAGTTAATGTGACAGGACCGCTTAACAGCTACCTGTCACGTTTGGTATAGGTGTAATATTGGGTTGCTTAATTGCCGTTAAGCTCGCGTAAACTTTTCGAGTCTTTTTACTCATCCGAGATCCATCCATAGGAAGAGAAAAGTTCAAACCCATGATCTTCAATATACTTACAAGTATACTGAAGATTTTTAACTCTCCCACTGCAGGATACGGGCGGATATTCAATTCTATACAACAGGGATCAAGTCGACATAGCCCACCATGATGGCTAAGTGTGGAATGGCGGAATTTTTATTTTATTAATTTGTTTATTTTACAAACATTTTTATAATTGTTAAGGACATAAATAGTGAAGCCTAATGGGGATCATGGGGACCTTTCTCCCTTCTATTTACGATTAAAGCAACTTCTCGAGCTAAAACAAGTGTTGAATAATATTGTGTTATAGGATTTGAATTTAAAACTTTGACGTTAAAAAAAGTATATCTTTATATATGTTGTTTTAATACACTCGAGGTTTATTGCTTTATAAATTAATATTAAACTAAATTGTTCTTGTTGCAGGTATGTAAATCTAAACTGGAGTAACGATGTAAATATGTACCAGTAAATCTCACGTAAGTGGATACGTAATTTGCTATTAAATAATGTGTACACTCGGTTACTTAGATCGCTCTTCGTCTACAAATTGAGAATATTAAGTTTGATTTCTGGGAGGTGTACAGCTATAATAAATTGTTTTTTGTATGTACTAGGCACTCCCCCCTGCGTTGCTTGGGTTCGTCTCTAGTGTAAAACAGAAATGATTCCCACGAAAAGCGTTCATTTTTAGCGTAGAAAAAGTAACATAATAATATGCATACAGTACTGTTTCATACTAGAATTTATCTCTGTGCCAAATCCAGATCTGCTTGGCTATTCTGGCGAGATTGAGTAAAACCATCCATTTTTGACATGGAGATTTAAAATCATCTATCAATCTATCAAAATCATCAAAAAATTTTTGTAATGCTAAAGTATGAACACAAGAACATCTTATTTTTCAATTCGGTCAAAAAGACTCGCAAAATAAGTCTTTAATATATTTTTAATTTAATAACTGAAATTTTTTATCAAAAATAATTTATAAAACCCTCTATAAAATATAAAACACTTCCATTATTTCATTTCATAAACGCATTTACTATTTTGGCTTACAAAGATTAAGCAACGACACAAACAAAGAGTCATACAGCAATTAGTATTTACATCTGTACCACAGTGTTCGCAGTTTGACGGCCATATCGGGACTCCTGCGCAACTTGGCCAGCAATTACATGACGTCAGTGTTGGGACGGTGACTGACTCATAATTGGATCTTTTGATTATACTCGTATCTATTACCTAGCGACTTACTCTCACTTAATTCTGGGAAGGCTTTTATTTTTTGAGGGGAACCCTGATTCTTTTTTAAATAAAAGTAGCCTAAGATACTTCTTATAATATCATCTATCACCAGTGAAAATCCCGTCAAAATCGGCTCAGCAGTTTCGGAAATTAGTCCAAACAAACAGACAGACAAAAATTTTAAACATGTGTTTTTCGAAGCGTATATTAATTTCGTAGCCATTTAGTGAAAAGCTATCAATTTCATATTATAGATATTTATTTATCTATTTAGATGACATTTTTTTTCCTAAACTTTGCCCAAATAAGTGTTTTGTAACTATTGAATAGAAAATTTAATTGAATTCTTTAATTTACCTCGTTTGATCTTCATATTATGTGAAAATTTTAACAGCTTTATAGTAAAATAATATTTGAAGCTTTTTTTAGCGAAACGAAGCGGGAGTAGTGTATATTTTTTTACCTAGTAAAGGAGATGCTAAAATAATAATTAGTTGATGTAAAACTTTCAGTAGTGGTCGAGTTATTTCTAATAAAGCGTTGTGGAATAAAATAATACTGTGACGGTGTACTGCGTATTTCTTGTTACGGACCACCGGGTTAGTGCGGGCGTATTCTGGGAGCTCGATCGTAATTGCATCATGAGAAAATTACGGTTTTACTTTAAAAACATGAATTATCTTCATTATTTATTAAATACATATGTTAGTCTGTAATAATGTTTTTATACTTACAATTTGCATGGTATGCATAATTATTGTTTCGCTCGTTTCGAAGGTATGTCAATAATATGTAGCCAGGATATTGATTCAATTGATAGAGTAAATTGGGGAAGAATATAAATAAAAGACACTTATAAATATTAAAAATTGTAATATAAAGGCTTTCTTATAATACTGACTTCATCTTTCGAACGAAGTTTTTGAACGAATGTTTCGCTAGTTCTTCTCAGGTCTAGGCTTCTTCTTTCCGAACGTTCTGTAAAAATTGTAATAATTTAATGCTGAATAATATTTTGAATTTGAAGAAACTAATTTAGAGTCAAAGGAACAAACCAACCTATAACCAAAGGACCCTTTGACCCATTTTGTGGTTAATTACCACCGTATATAATTTAATGTTTAACTACAATTATACTTAGTACATGTAACATAAAAGTCTCAATTATAACATGCTAGCGTGTATGTAGCCCCGTAGCCCTTCTCTATACGAAATTTAATCTAAGCCCGTCCAGTTTCAGGGCTAAAGAACAAACATGTAAATTCAAACATTCATTTATGATAGTATTCCAATTAAAGCGTTTTCAAAGCTATACCGCGTTATCGTCATAGAATACGCAATGAAATGACACGTTAAGCCCAGCGGGCGCTCACTCTGCGTAATGCTTAATTCATTCGAGTTTTTGTGTAAAATACATACGTTTCATAAGAGCAGGTACAGAACGTTTGCGTGTGCTGCTTTGTAACACGTTTTTTTATCTATCGCTAGCAATTCCCCCTGACATCTCTCGTATTCGTACTTAGTTTCGTTTTGATGGATGGCCTAGATTGACTAAATATGCACGGGTATGCTATGTCTTATAACTCTTACTTGAGAAATGCTTGATTTCCCATAAAATTTTTCATCCCCTATTTTTACCCCCTTAAGAGACTAACTCTAACTAAGACTTTTGGGATAAAAACTAGCCTGTCTTTTCCAGGATTACAAACTATATTTGTACCAACATTCATCTGAATTGTTTTAGCGGATTTATAATATTAGTTTCGCTTTTACAATATCATTATTTCGCTCCCGGGGTTCTCAACCATATATAGGCGAGTACGCGTATGTATAAGTATATGATACCCTGTACAGAACTCCTAGTTCATTTTGCATTTTGTAATTGATCAATTTAACTTATTCTTGCATAATTCTTTTACTAGAGTAACTACTACTAATACTAATAGTACTAATAAAATAACAATAAACAAGTCTTTTATTCCACTAATAATTATCAACTAACACATTACACATATTTAATTATTATTTTTATTATTATTTTTTTATAAAAAAATGTTATTAATTACATAAAAATGGTAACCAGCATGCATTATATTAAATTATTATAACATTTTTACATTATTCATCATCATCATCAGCCCTTTTTAACGTCCCACTGCTGGGCACGGGCCTGCCTCAGTTCGAGGGGGATCAAGCCATAGTCCACCGCGCTGGCCTAGTGCGTGTTGGCGGACTTCACATGTTACGAAAACTTGCTAGGTTTTCTCAGACATGCAGGTTTCTTCACGATGTTTTCCTTCACCGTAAGACAAGTGGTAATCATGATAGAAATGATTCGCACAAGAAAATATCAGAGATGCGAGACCCGGATTTGAACCCGCATCACTCGGTTATACAAGCAACGCGTCAGCGGTACCACTGCCTCACTTTTACATTATTAAATTATTATAAATTGTAAATTATTATTTTGTAAAAATTGTGACTAGAGCTTATATGTATTTATAATATGTACATATTATAAATACAATACTTATAAATGAAAATCCATGATGTCCTCTCACTATATAGGCACACCATACTATATACAATCACATTACTTTACTGTACTAGCATTCGAAATTACTAGCAGGAAATTCGAAAATTTTAAAATAAATACACAATAGGAAAGCTAATATCGTGTAATTCATGCTTTTGAGACCGTGAAGTGCCACAGATAAGAAATAATTGAAGATTAATAAAATTTAATCAATGTATCGTTTAGCCCTTATTACCGTTGTATAATAATGTATGTATTTAAAACAACTGAAAGTGCTTTACTTTTAAGAGCGTGCTTAATATTGATTAACCTCGAATTCGAATGAAATCCTGTTTCGTGCCTGCTACTTTATTGTCAGAATAAGAATATATTGAAAAAATAAAAGTTTATTTTTAACTTCACAATTTAAATCTTTTGGTGTTATCAGTTATGCCAGTTTTATTGATATTTAATTAATTTTATAGTAGTTATTCTACTTTCTTTGCATTTTTGTTCTTTGTTGTTTGTCTGTTTCACTCTACAAAAATTATATGTAAACTAGTAGCTCACCCTGGCTCCACTCGGGTTCGCTTTCTAGGTACGTTTGAACGGTTAGTTCAGATGTCTCAGGTGTGTAATATTTTCCGATCAAAAAAAAAAAAAAAAGTATCCTATCATCCACCTATCATCGTGCTAAATTTTATCAAAATTTATATAGTGGTTTTCTCGTGACGCGGTTACAGACGAACAGACAGACGGACGAATGGAATTATGGATTTTTTATTACCTTCTGTCAATCATAACTTTATCACAACACGTGTTCTTATTTAAAAATCGATATTTCTCTCACTTATGGAAACCTTTAACATTTTAAAGCAACGAGAACCCGTTCGAGACAGTAAGTGATCATAAAGTATGACAGCTCGAATGCGTAGTCATTTTCAAAGCCTAGATAAAATCTGCTCGAGATTTCGCTAATCGATACCAATTAATCTTACTGAGCTGTAACGTTGTAATTATTAATTTTCATTTAAAAGGCATGTAAAGGCCTGTCCATATAAAAGTTTGGGAAACAAGGCCTTTTATGTAACATTTATTTCTATACTGCAGTTACAAAAGGTATAAATATCTTTTTTTCAAAATATTCGTAGAAATGTATCTATTAAATCTATAAAAAATCTATATGTTTATATCTGACACACTCTAGAGTTCTAAAACTTGTTATATTGTGTACAACATATTTTATGCTACGCTTTTAACTTGACATGTAAAATACCTAAAGCTTCTAATATATGTATTAGTGATTTATATTCGCTTCGCTCAGATGTATTTTTATTTTAGTTCCACTAGTAAATGTATACATTTACTAGTGGATACTTTTGTATACAAAAACTTGACAAATTATATACTAAAACATTCCTCGAGAACCACTCTATCTATATTGGTGACAACAGCATGAAAATGCTGGAGGAGGTTGAATAGGTTTTGAGTTTATCGCGAACAGATAGACAGACGCGGCGGACGACTATTTTATAATATGTAAGCGATTAACCAAACCAAATAACCAAAGTATATGAATGAATATAGATAAAAATATAGAATGCATAATTTTTGCTAGGTCATAGTTTATACGTATACAAAGTTTTAATCAATTTAATCCTTCTAGCCCTTCTAGTTTAACAAACAAACACGCAAACACAAAAAAAAGCATTATGCATTTTCCATATAAACGGATCTTTAGCTATTTATTTCATATGAAGGCGTACTTTATTAAAATTCAAAAGTAAAAGTAACAGTCTTTTAATGTCCCGTTCGATGGATTGAAGCATGTAGTTACATGCTTCAGACCATCGAAGGTTAGTTAACCTATTTATGACCTGCCAAGGTATTCTTTAGAAGCATCTTTTATCTTACCTATTAGGAAGAAGACAATTTAGGGCACTCACAGACGTGAAAGTTGATCTATTGTTTTTTAATATTGATAAAATACTCGTTTATTAACATATTGCTTATTTTTGGCCTGGGTTGATGTTACACATTTTTTTTAAAAAGATAGTGATTCAACTGCATATATAATTACTATCACTAAACTATACATAATTCCACTAAAGAAATTGAGTTTTAATAAAAAAGACATAAAATAGAATTTATTCAGTACTTACATTTCTCACTCTTAAGAATACAAACTAACCGCACAGAAAATTTCTTAAAATTGCTTCTAATATGGTTACAATGTTTACATATTTCCAGAAATTGATACCTTGAATTTATTTTTTTTTTGTTTTGTAGGGGTATTAGGGGCGGTTTAAAAATAGGGTTATCGTGAAAACAAAAAAAGCTGGAAATTTAAAAAAATTAGAACTATAATTTTGTATGGGATTCACTAACCGTTAAAGGTACTTAGGAGCGAACCCGAGCGAAATAAGGGTTAGTAGCTAGTCTTAAATAAAAAATGCATTCGTGCTTCTTATATAGAGTGTTATATATATCTATATATCATTTATCCTATCATCAATACAGTCTTTATTTGGAAATTATAAATCCAAATAAAATAAATTCACACATTTTGAATACACATCGTAAAGCTAACATCTCAATAGCTCATATTGAATATTGTTTTTGCACCTAATTGAATTTTGCAAACATATTGCGTGGAGTGTAGGGCCATTAAGCACGCTGTAATGAGAAATATTCATATTTATATTAAAGTTTAGTTAGAATTGTTTTAATTTTAAGCTTAAGTTAGAAGTGTTCTATATAATTCCGTTTACAAGCAGCTCAGTTAAAATGCTGTCAAAATCATGCTGTTTAATATATTCGCCAAAACTAACCCACATACAGACAGACACACAAAAATTTTAAAATTTATGTTTTGTTACGAGTACAGTATAAATTGTATTGAAGGAAGGCCCGTGCCCAGCTGTGGGCCGTTTAAAACGGCTGAAAATAATACTATACATTAATATCATAAAAAAATTAAAAAGCTGTCATTTTGACATAACATACACGATTGGGTGTATTTTTTTTAATACATTTCATACACGTAGAACAAAACTAAATTAGGTATAAAATATAGTAAAATATAAATCTGAAAAGTTTTAGTGGCCCTACTAAATGATGTATTCAGTCATTATCTCGTCAAAACGCGACGTGCAAATGACGATTTACGAGCGACACGCCACTTGCCGCAAAAATGTCTGAGCTGACTTTGATGTATTGATCGCGGACAGTAGTCTTAGTGTAGGGGAGGCGAAACCGTTGACTCCTAACAAAATATTTTACTTCTAATAAAATAAAAGGGAGTATTAAAGCTTTTGACTGAGAAGAAAAATCGTTATTTTAAACCGATTTTTAAAAGCGTGAATTTTACACGTATTTCTTTAATGTTTCCCACGATTTTAGTTACATCAAGGTTATATTTCAAAGATTGTGTGTAATTTTCAATAATACCTTTTATTGGGATTTATAAACTTTTTAGTAAAAGGCAGATAGAATTAAAGAACTTCTATTCGGCAAGTTCTTCCTTTTAAAAACGATCAGGCTACGTTTTAGGTCAATAGTAGTAAACTTACATCGTGAGGGATGGAATAATTATATTGTACGTTATTTTCAATTCGGTACCATTTTAGCTAAGAAGCACCTAATTAAAGAATACACCAGGTGCGTAGTGGGCGTTGATTACACAGTCAAACAGTCAGGACGAGCAATTTTACTATATGTATGAATTAATTATTAGGTAAAGACTTTATTATACTTCTGTTTTAAATTGGATACTTCTTCATAAAATAAACATGAGCAATTTATAACAAGTAATTTGTAGCTTTTGGCCCTTTTTCTTAAGTGCTATAATACGGTATGATAAAATAAGCTTAAAACGTCAGAACTTTATTCTATAATAATTTTAAGTAGCAAGAGCTTTTGTGTCTACGCATAACTAATTTATTGACGTAGTGTTACATTGTATTAATGTAGTGGCCCTACTTTCTGCGCCAGCGGCCGCGGGTTCGAGTCCCGCTGGGGGCATTCATTTGCTAATCACGAATGTTTGTACTCCAATCATGGATGTTTATATTTATAATATGTATGTATTTAAAATTTATATATGTAGTATATCAACCATCTGGTATCCGCAACACAAGCACGTTAAGTAGCTTACTGCGGAACTAGATGGTCCAGTTGTAATAATGTCCCAACATATTTATTTATTTAAATTTCAGAGTAAGTGAGTAAGTAATTATGTTTTTCGCTTTAAATTAATCGTCCTTTACAATAGGACAATTTGGTGGTGATAGTTTAATATAGTATTAACGTTATATTAAAAAAATGATTGCTTAAACATAAATGTTACAAAAAACCTCTTGAAACGCTGTTTTCTAATACATATTTGCTTAGACTAATGAAAGGCGTCCATTTAATTCGAACTTCGTACTTAGTGCCTATAGTACACTTATACATCATATTAAATACAATCTCATGCAACCAATCATTTATTACTAACAAAGAAAACTATAAAACAGCTACTTAAAGAATAAGTATATAACATTATTTATCTTAGTCTCAATTACTTTTATCTAAGATACATTTAATAACGGCGTTAATAACGACGCAGGTTATCGCGCGATCTAAAAAACGAGAACTAACTAGTGATGCGATAGTAACATATCGATAGATCGATTCAATTACCCGTTAATGATGCAGGTAGTAATCAGACGTTCTTATTTGTCATTCGTCGAAATTGTTCGGTCTTGGCCCAAGTTGTGAGAAATGGCGATGAGCGGTTGTTTAATAGTGACATCACTTTTTATTAAAGTTGGGTTGGTTCGCACTACTTTGTAACCGACTTTAAAAGAAGGTTCATTTAAATTTAAAAGAAAAATGAGTTAATATTTTTTTATTTTTTTTATTAATAAGTCTAAGATGCTTTCATAAAAAGTCGCCTTAAATATTTTTGAAGACAATATACTTTTTTGTATTTGAATAGTTTTGATAAGATAAGCTATACTTTGTAAAATTACCTATACTTGAGAAACTAAATAGGCTTCTGAACATAAAATAATGTTTTTTTATTATACACAATTGTATTATACGCTACTTATTACACTTTTTTAACTTGTTATTACTCGAGTGTAAGACCTGTAAAATTACGTTCGTGTAAGTGTATGTTCGTGTGAATTACCAAAAAATAATAATAATAATATTACCTTTGCCAATATGTTATAATAATAGCAAAAATAGCAATTGTGATCATTGTTACGAGGTAATTATTTTTCTCGAATTTTACTTACTTATTACTTGAATTATGTACTCTTGTATGATCAATAACATCAATGATACACTCTTAAAGTGATATTAAATCACTATTAACCTAATATAATTAAATAAATTTTTATTTTTCTAGAAATCTGATCTATTAATTAAAAAGTATTCGTAAACATTGATCTATTTACTTGTACCACACCCACAACTCACTGAAATTTAATAGTTTTAAACAAACATTACGCAGTGGTTAGGAGAGTAAAAAATATCATTAAGCACTTGTGTTAGGCCGAGGTGATAATTTCACTAATGATACCTTCAGAGACCGTGATGATAGATGCATTTTTAAGCAACGCATAGATACTTGGTGTGTGTTTTAAAATAATATTAGACGTGATTCGTTAAAAGTAATGGAATTAAAGTTATAATATATTAAAATTTATAATAACTTTTGTTTATTAATTGTCTTACGGTGAAGGAAGGATATATCGTAAGGAAAACTGAACGTCTGAGAGTCACACTTGGCTAACGTGTGACTATGGCCTAATAATAGTATATACTATATAGTATGCTATATGGACGTTAAAAAAGACTGAATAGAATAGACAATATTTCATTAAGTAAAAAGACTTATTTTTATAAAGATTAATTTATTGGTGAAGATATTGTGCAACTATTTAGTATTTATAACAAAACATATAACTTCTTTTTTTGAAGTCGTTCATATTCTGTATAAGAATTTCTTAAAAGTCCCATTTTCCGTCGTATAGCCTGAGTACGGTCGCGTAAAATCGAATCAATTTTTATTTTACTGTTAAAAGCCGGAATTTAATATAAGGGCGAAGTCGGTCTCTGAATAAATTACAATGACATAGCTTAAAGTTCTCGTTTTAAGTCCTCTTCTACTAAAGGGGATCATTCTACATGATTGTATCATGAAGTACTAGACTATTAACATGAACAAAGCCACGATCTAGAACTAATTATTTTAGTTAGTTTTGCTTGTATAATTACGATTTAACGGTAACATTTTTATTTCCATACAGAATAATCAATTCTGAACTTTTTAATTTTCAAGCTGGTTTTTTTTTAATTTTTTTATGCTCCATTATTTCCTACTTAAACGAACCCTGACACCTCTAAAAAATCAAATCGGTCTAGCTTTTCCTGAGTTTTAGCCAGACTAACTAACTGCAACTAATCTATATATACATACGTACATAGATGAGCGGTTTCCTCATGCTTTGTTCAGGTACATTAATGGGTTGAATTGTTTTAACCTGCATGTAAGTATACGAGGAATTTTTTTGAGGCACGCACTTTCGTAGGCGTACGCAACAACCCGCCAAAGTTTCATCAAAATAATTCAATAATGCATATAGTACAATTTAAATTAACTTTATATACTTTATACGTAACTTTTGGGGCATTCTTTATGAAACCAGTTATGTACTTACTACATTTATAAAAATATTTGCTCTTTTTTAATATTAAATATCTTATCTTTTTACATTTTATATATTCATAAATATCTTTCAGCAACTTTATTTTGTAATTGAATACAATGTTGAGAATTATTCAACGATAATTTTTTACATTTAAAATGTGTATTTTACTAAAGTGTATTATTTCGTTATGCAAGATACAACTTTAAACATTTCTGAAATACGACAAACCCTCTCTTTATTCACCGACTTCAAAGTCTTAATTATTGTATACGGTGTCTTCATCAATTGGGTTAGTATTTTAATAAAATAGATTAGCCCTTTCAAACCCATAAATTTTAAGTAACTATAAAATAATATTTTTAGCAGCTTCGAACCAATAAGTTAAGTTTGATTTGAGTTCTTCATGTTTCACGTTATCTTATAATCATAATTAAAGGAAAATAATGTATTTTTATATACTCTTTCAATTTCTTTATAAGTATGAACATCAACATGGTATTGTCGCGCAGATTTCATGAATTTTATGAAACTTTTTATAGAATTGATTGATTGAATCATCTTCTCTCAACATAGCTATTATCCCATCAAATATCATTAAAATCTGTCCAGAGGTTTTCTCGTAATGCGACGACAGACAGACAGACAAAAATTCAAAAAACAACAGATTCGGCCTCTATAATATCGATAATACTGACTATTTCAATTAGATTTTCCAAAAAATACTTATATACAAATTCGGTTCAGAATTTGATTTTATTTATAAGTAGATATAGAAAACGAAGGCACATCACTAGTATTCAATAAGATTTAACATCGATGTGGCACAATAAGCTTTGTAGGTAGGTGCTATAATAAATAACCTTCACAAACCTTCGTATTTGTCGAGCGGTTTTAATCAATTTATTGTATGTACTTTCACGAAGACGTTCCGAAAAGAAAGTACTGTCGGGAAAAAATTACGAGTTACAAGTAACGCTCGAGGCGGCGTCGGAAACAAAACTGCTATAGCATAATTATCGGATAGTGATGTGATTGTATCGATAAGAGAGAGACTAGCTCATGCAGTTGGGTTTGCTTACAAAACCTGCTATAATTTAGCTTTGGACTTGACCTCACTAGAACTTCTGGGATTTTATGACAGTATATTATGGTTAAACTATATACTAAAATTGTTTTATTCAGACAATTTTTCCTTTTTTGACTTATTCGTATTTATGACGTTTTATTTAAAAAATATTATAAATTTAAATCTGTATACTCTTGCATATTTTACAATTATCTAATATTATTTTAATGACTACGGGTATTTTTTAAAAGCTTAAAGTTCAGTTGTATTAAGAAAAACATTCAGTACTATTAAAAAAATAAAGAAGAAAAAAAGAAGATGAAGAGATCAGGCAATAGTACACCACACTGGTGTAGTGTGGATTTGCACTCACAAATCTTTCGTAAACATGTTGAGTTCTATTAGATATATAGGTTTTCTCACGATATTTCCTTCGCCATAACGCGGTAATAAGCAACGACATACTAAAATTTTATAATTAACTTTAAATAATTTAATTAAAATTAAATTAATTTAAATTTTGACGACTCGTTTGGCTCAGTTGGTAGTGACCCTACTTTCTGCGCCAGCAGTCGCGGGTTCGAGTCCCGCTGGGGGCATTCATTTGCTAATCACGAATGTTGTCTAAATATAGCGTCCTAATACTTAATATAAATATATAAAAAAATTGCCTTAACTATACCTACTCGTAACAAATAAGTTCATAAAAATAACTATATTTACTTAAATATTACAATATTATTTGCTGTCTTTACAAGATTTAAGATAATGTGACAGAAAACTTTCGTAAAAATTAAGTTTCGTAAATAAAAGCTTATTATCTGAATATCTCAGTTGTTTTTAGTTATGTAATAAACATTAATTGAGTCATTTTTCCTTAAACTGTCTTTAAAATATTTAAAGATTTTATCAATATTTTAGTCGAAATCAATACTTATTTTAACAAATTACTGGTAGGTTTTAAGTACATTTTCAACGAATGAGTCTCATACTATATATTAATAAGTATTTTTTATATTAAAATAACTTTTATTTAATTATAAAATTCCCTAGATATAATAACATAATTGCCAACGTGTATTCGGCTATAGAATCCTTACAAGGTAAGTGAGACGGGGATCCAAGGTAGCTTATATTCGCCCTAGTATGAAATTTACGCCCTCGCTAAATTTTCTCGAAATCTGTTCAACGGTTTAAGTGTTAAAGAGCACACGTATTAGTTTTCATAACTTATATTACTGACCGCCGCACTCATAGTCACTTAATGGATCATTAAGTCGAGAATATTTATACTAAAGGATGAATTAATGGTTCATTAAGTGACTATGATTGCGGGCGTTATACAGATGAATAGAAATAAAGTTTGCTTGTAACGGTAACTAAACTTTTTACCAAATGGGTATGTAATTAGATACGGTATGTACCTTATAGAAAAAGGCAAATCGGAATTTTTTTTAATATCTGTTTATTCCCGCTGATCTCTGAAATAACTGTAGATCTTATAATTTGCAGATCGTTATATATATATATATATATATATATATATATATATATATATATATATATATATATATATATATATATATATATATATATATATATATATGGGAGTTCCGCTTATAAAATTAAAACTTACCTTTTAAATACAAAAAAGGTTTATATCGAGAACTTGTATTAAAAGTTTTTTAAACAACTTCTGAGGTAATGCTATAAGAGAAGAGGTAAATAAGTTGAAGTTGCTAAAATTGTTGTTAAATTTTATTCAATATCGTTCGTTTTTCTTTTGTAAAGGCAGATAAACTTATAATTGATAATATAATATATAATAAAATACTCGGCTGCCATGAAACTTTTTGGGACGGACTTAATGTGTTTAATAGAGAAATGAGAAATTATTTTTACTAACATTTTCACTTCATTTCATAATATAATTATATTTCAATCTAGTAGTAAGTAAATATTATACCTACAACAAATAAAAAAAAAAATAGAAACCAAATACCACTTTCTCATAGAGTAAGTTAGAGTTCGAAAGACAAAATAGAAAAAAAATATATATTGCTACATTAGCAATCCAATTTGGCTCTGCTCAGTCTCCAAATAAACTTCACGCGAACTAAAATTATTTTTTGCAATACTCCAAAAATCCCCGTCGTTAGCCATAAAGGAGAAAAAGCGAAGTAGAAATTTAGCACTAACCGAGACTCAAACCTACACCAAACGTCCTAGAAACAGCATGCCCACAATTTACTGATAAATACGACAAAAATCACATAAGCTGCGATCTTATCGATACAACTCCGCGACAACACTTCCCAGATGCAATTACCATGCGATGAGCGTCACGTTTACTTTACATAAACATCAAAGGCACCGACCGTTAGTGCCGAAACCTGCATACGATATCCAGTGTTATTGGCATGGTATAATTCTTGATCTGACCTAGAACTTATGCATAACTGTGGAATTAAAAAAATGTCTGAATTTGTGTGTTTTTATAATTATGTTTATAAATTACATCTTGATCATTAATGGTTAAAGTTTAGCTTAAAACCTATGTTAAAGTTTAGGTTTATAAATCCAGTTTGCTTTATTTACATAATTAGGTATCCTTATATGTAGGTGCGTAGTATAATAGCAATTATTATTTTTCGTTCTTATCCCAAGTTATCTAAGAGTATGTGTTATTCTAGAGCAAGTTTGTTTACTAACTTGGTAGTGTAGTATTTAGCATGTACGGCTCAAATCCGGAAGTCCTCGGTTTGTGTGCCGGGTCGGAGCAAGTTTAGTGAGTGAGTCGTCGTTCTTTTAAGTAAATCCGAGTAACAGCCGGGAGTTGGGAAGTTGAAATTTTACCTACGTTCCTTAGCCATCAGTCGTGCTTTGCGTCTTACCGGTGTCGAATTATCGTTCCATCGGAATCCGCAAGTAATAAGAAATAAATAAAATCATAGTGAATTTATTACAATGAGTGAAAATAAAGTTACAATTGTAGAATTTACTTTACGACGTATTCAAATAGCATTTTCTGTTGAAAATCGTGCCCTAATTGAAACTTAAAATTATTGTAAAAGTAACTAAGTTCTATATAATTAAACCTATTGATTATAGGCTATTTATAATCAAATCTGACATAAAGAATAGCAAACGAACGTCATAGGCTGCAATTAAAAATATTAAGCTTAAAGAACTTAGGAAAATTCAAAGCAATATATATCTTACACATTAAGATAAAACATAGAAATGGCATCGTGCATTTCAATTAAATGTTACTGAAAAGTTCTCTAATTCAATCGTTTTAAACACAAAATGCTAGAACAGTAATTGGATTTTATCAAGTCAAACTTTATATACCACTTCATTTAGCGTTTCATTTAAACTCGGTCATAATTCAATTAAAAACTGAATACTTTCAAACTTAAATACGAATCTCAATTTCATCGAAAAAAGGCCATACATAAAACTGTCATCTGAATGCAAATTCTTGTGTTAAAACGTATTTTTCATTTGCGAAGCCTAAAATCAACGGCAATACTTTCAAACAATCAATATTTGTAACTTGTTTATAAAAGTCGTTTATATACTGTGCGTAATCGAAACGCTAATGAAAGGTCTGTGTACATCGGTTCGTTAGGTGCGCGGGCGCAGGATTTATCGACAACCCGACAAAGTAATCGATATAAACATGCTAAATCATGCTGCGTACATCACTATTTTACGCTATTATCACATGCGAATGTTTCATACTAGTATCTTGAGTTGCTATGGTATTGTGATGTGTTTTACAATACACTGTAGTTCAGCTACCGTGTTAAATTTTTATTATAATTTTCTAACATTTTATCTGTAGTGCTAGGTAAGACTTTTTTCTTAAATTTGAAGAACATTATATAGATACTAGCAATTCTCGCGGCTCCGGCCGCGTTGATAGAAGGATGAAAATTTAGGTTTATAAATATATTTTTATGTGCCAATCATAAAAATAAAAGTTTGGTTTAAAAATGAAAAATAAAAAATCTGGAGAGGGCCACCCTTATTACCTAGGGTAATAAAAAATAGCCTACGACGTATTCGCAGACCTACCAGATATACGCGAAAAATTTCATAAAAATCGGTCAAGCCGTTTTAGGGGAGTTCGATAACAAACACTATGACACATGATTTTTATACATTAGATTTTGTAAGAATTAATGCAATTATTATAAGAAATGTTATTATTGGATAATAAATAGATATTTATTTTTGTAGAAACACCCTTTCTTTATGTTATTAATTGAAGAATAAAGGTAATTGCTCAGTAATAGATATATTACTAATATTTATCATGGTAAGTTATTTGTGTAGTTTAGCGCGTAGCACAAGCCTAGTACCTCACCTGGAACTATATGGTGCTGCATGTTGATGTCCCAACATATTCAGAACTGAGAATTTTTTTAGATGGTTTATACATAATTATAATCGCTTTAGCTACCATATTCCAAGTCAATAGTAACATCATAGTGCTTATAAAGCATCTTGCCGAAGTCTGCTGATCTCTTAAACCATAATTTAAAATTCATGGGTCAAATCATTAGCACATTCAAACACAGTTCGCACTTGACCTCCGATTACCATCCATGATGAGAGATTACCGGAGAAATGGTTAGAGTTAGGGTTTCCATAACACTAAGAAAGAGGACAAAATAAAATATTCTTGAATTTTACTTTTATGTTATTTTTTTATTTACTATTGTTTCAGAAAGTGAACTTTTGTGAAAAAATGAAGCTTTTAAGACTTTTCAAATAATAATATTTCAAACTTTAATTTTGTATTTGAAATATTTTTATTCAACTGTTTTTTAACATTAATTTAATACTACAAATATATGAATTATGTTCCAAATTAGCTTCAACAAAACAAATGTTATTCAGTAGGTTATATAGTAGATATTTTGTTACTTTGGCAACACGTTGATTAATAATTTTTACAATAACCGGTAAAAATGATTATTAATTCAAATATTATTAATTGATGTAGGTATATACTATGTTCAAGTACTGGACATTTTTAATAAATTCCAATATATAATTCGAACTACAACAAATGTTTTATCATTATGCAACATTAACCCAAAAATATGGTAAGCTTAGCTACTACAATTAAAACCGCCCTTATCACCACCTAGCACTATTCTAGATAGAGAATGCAAATAAAATTATTGGTAGAGTCGGCCTTTCAGAATCTTAAGCAAAGGCGCCGCGAGATACCGCGTCGTCGATTAGATGTACGTAATTTACTGCGAGTGTGTCCTATCGGGAACAATAAATTAGAAATTCGTTAGATATAGACGTAGCGCCAATTATTCGTGCAATTGTTTCTAGTTTGGAATTCTTTGATGGCATTTTTGCCGCGATTTTGCTGTTGCTAGACGCTATGTAGCTCGTATAATGGGAATATTGCACTGCTGTACTATGATTTTTGATATCGAAGAAAGGAATTTGTAGGCCTGTCTATTATATATTAATGTCTATGTATCTTATAACAACACTAGCTTGAAATAAGTTAATTATTTTTAAAATTTTCTTAATTTTAAATTAAAATGTTTAGAATTAAAATTTTATAAGGTACTTTGATGCAATTTTAGAAATTTTTGTAAAATGTGGGCAGGCACAGTCTGTATTAAGTATATAAACCTCTGAGACATAAAATACCTTAGTCTCTCCCGTGACTATGATTGCTGTAAAGCATTCAAAACGCCGGGAACTAAAAATCTAAATAAATCCGCGACAAAATCCGAAAAGGTTGTTTTATTTATAATATTATTATCTAATTAATACTAAGAAGATGAGGCTTCTATGCTATCATATTAAGAAGTTACAGCAGCAAGTATCCAATAGGCTCCAGTCTCCAGTGCAATAAATCTAGACAACACACAAAAATGACAAGTTTTTCAATTTACAGCTGGGTCCTATCGAGAGTAATAAATTAGAATTCCTTTACACTGTAGTGCCAATTATATGTTGAATGTTAAATGTTACAGGTATATCATTTTAGCTTACGAAAAAATTGTAGTAATAGGTATAAAATATAAATAAATATTTAAAGTAGTTGTATCCAGGCCTTTTTTTAGAACTTTTTTTAGGGAGCACGCTAATTTATGTCTTGTCTAAAAGTATTTATGTCTTGGCAAGCTTCTCCCTTATCTTTCTCCATTGTCAAAGTTTTATTAGACGTTATCAATCTTCCCATCTCCGAGCTGTTACTGATAATTCCCTAACAGGAAAGCTCAATAACTCCAACGCAACCTAGGATTTGAATCCAAGACCCCAGGCCACACAGTCGTATAAGCTAGTCACTAGACCGACGGACATCACGCAAAATATATAAATTACATGTATATAAAATGTCGGACGGTTTATAACGTAATGACTACAGTTAATTTGTTACGATAGAATACTTAGTGGTGGTGAGCGACCGAACCAATTATTTTATACAATTGATACAATGTTGCGAGTAGTGATTTAATTTTATTTTCATAATTCTAGTGTAATCTGCACATAGATTGTAATTTTGTTGACTCTAATTAAAAAGTTCTTGGTATATATCACACTGTACCATATGGGGGTTTCAGAGTGTTTTGACTCTATTAAGAAAAAAATTTTAGATAGGCCCATGCCCTACAATGGGGCCTTAAAAAGGTCGTAGAATTCACTCGAATAAATAGAAAATAGAAGTGCTGAACTTATTTTAATCATAATATTGTAAATATTTTTTCATAATCTCGAGACTCAAGCAGCCAGTACTGGTCGATGTATAATCATTGTATTTTGTAATTTACGGTACTCCTAACGAGATGTAATTTCTCAACAGTGTATTTTTTATTCAAAAATAAATTCGAATTTATTTGAATATATAAAAACTAAGTAATATTTCAAACATTATCACGTACCTAAAAACTAGCGAATCGTAAAGACGCCATTCTTCATTATCTCTAATTGACGTTTCGAACAATGCTGCTCGAGCGGCAAAAACCATAACCTATCGATACAAGTCAGTTTTTGTGCTGTTCCACAACAATTCACTGTAAAAATATCGATATCTTAACACAAGCTGTTACGATCGATAATCGATTGGTCATTTATTTTTAAAAGTACGCACTTTACGTAAACTTATGAATAAGTCATGAGTGACAAAGTGTAGGCAAAGGTCAGTCGCTTTATTATAGATGCGTTCAGTTCACTCGTTTCATTGGCTGTTAAATTCTAAAAAAGTTGTCTTGTCATATCGAATGAAATCATTGCTTACGAATATTAATTTTTAAACTGCCATTTCAACTATGAAAAAGGCTAACCGACGTAAATAACAATATATAGCAAAATAAAATAGTTTTAGAAATGACGCCATTAATTTACAGTGTACCAATAAACACTACTTTTTTTCTGTTAATATCATTCAAAAACATAGATTGAAATATTGTTGAAACATTTATAATTTCCGAACAAAAATTTTCCACTAAAGAGTTTCTATTTAAAAAAAACAACCATCTCGCTAGCCGTGTGTAAAGGTTCTATTTTCAATCGCTTGGCGGGAAAGCAGCCACGCCCCTCGCCCCGCCCACCCTCGGCAACTTCACTCCGGAAAGTGGGAAATAAGTGGGGGGACATTAAGGCTTTAGCTTACCCAACAGAGAAGCGAATGATAGCGTGTTGCTATAAATATGAACACGAAAGTATGATGTAATCTTGTTATTCTAGTAGAAATGATTCACAAATAAGCATGTAACTAAGAATCGTTTTAACTAAAGTGAAAATATAATGACATTATTATTATAAGTTATCGTTTTGGGGTCTATTTTTTGTTTTTTTTTGTTTCTGACATTTCGAATGTTTTACAGTTACCATGGTTACGGGAAAAATAGAACGAGAAAGAAAGAAAGTTAATTATAGAAAATAGAATCAGTACTTTTTTCTATAATGTGATGATATCTCGTAAAAAGATCAATGTAATAATCATTTTTTCAGTTAGAATACTAAATTAAAAAAAAAACTGTATTTAAGTAATATATGGATATACAGTTCAACATTTACATATTGTAATCTTTTTATACACTTCGTTTGACACATATAGTCGTTGGTCCTTAGCCTGAAGATGATTCTCACCAGGCTTTTGAATTACCTTCTCTAGGACTTTGGAGTGAAATTCGTAGTGCTCTCGTGTAAATATAATAGCTTCTATACAGATAGCACGTTTGGCTCAGTTGGTAATGACCCTACTTTTTGCGCCAGCCGTCGCGGGTTCATTTGTTGAGCACGAATGTATGTACTCCAGCCATGGGTGTTTATATTTATAAAATTTATGTATTTAAAATGTATATATGTGTAGTATATCAATAATCTGGTATCTGTAACACAAGCCTAGTAGCTCGCCACGGAACTAGATGGTGCTGTTGTAATAATGTCCCAACATAAAAAAAGATAGTACTAGCTTAGACTAGCACACAATAAAACATGTACTTATAATACAATTCTGATTCGAATCTCTACTTGACATATTTTTGGAAAATCTTATTAATCTATAGTTTTTAGAATCTTTGTCTCTCTGTGGTCGTATCACTAGACATATTTTGATGACGTATCATATACCAGATTATCCGGGTAACACATATCACACCTATGAATCTACTTTATCCGAATGCGACGCTTATCTAATACTTCTTGTCAGCCATATATAAATTTTAACTGCGATCATCTGTTTTCACGTAAAGAAGGGACAAATATGCATATATACAATATACATACAAAGTTTTATATTTATATTAGTAGTTCAATTGTTAAAACCTAACGCCGGTCGAAGGCTGACCGCTATTCTGTTCAAAAAGGGGAATGTTTTGTAAACTATAATGGAATACAATATCTAACACGTGATCAGAAATCATTCATACCAAAATCGGCGCGATTCAATCTGACACTCGTCAAGATACGTGACCGATGACCCTTTGCTTTAGAGGCAGCCTTCTGCATAATAAGTGTTTGGTGTCGATTTTCATTTAAAATTTGTTCGAAACTACTGTGTTTTTATACTTTTAAAATACATTGTTGCTTTTACATTTACGAAAGTTTCTACTACATAAATAGGTATTTTTTTCATTATTCATAATATTAATATTTTGTTAGTCTGTCTGTCTGCTCATTTCCGCTTATCTCTGAAACGGCTGGAAAGATTTTGGCAGGACTTTTTGACAGATAGCTAATATTACGTATAAGAAGTAACATAGGCTACTTTGATTTTAATTTTTTTTAAATTAAGACGTACCTCGGCACAAACCTAAGTGAAGCAATAAGTAATTTCAAAGATAGCACAAATATCTATATAGTTATATGTACATAAAATAAATTACACCATTTGTAACTCAAGAACTATTTTTTTATCGTTAATTTGTTGGATTTGTTCCCACCTCGAATAACAGAATGATTATTAAAACTTCGGAAAAGTTCCCAAAAAAAAAAATAACATGGCTAACGTTAACTATTTAAAACGAACTCAAAAACTTTCCCGAGTAAATCGACAGTAAGTCGCTAGTTTGTAATATACAAATGGCCGCTATCATAGAACCCTAAAAAGCTCACACTAGAATCGAACCCGCAATATACTCGTAAATATAAGACTGTAGTGACTATTAAAATTAACACTACCCGCTATACCATTGAGAGCGTCACAAATTACTATAGAATATCAAATGTGCAAGAAAATATAGCTATCACAGGATAGCGGCGCGTTTGAAGTTCGGCTAAGTGCATTATGATACGAGACCTAACTCCTAACTTATTCTAGCCAACGCCGGATTTCCTAGGCCGTGTGTGGTCTGGCACGGGTGGCCTGAGGAAATAAAGAAATTATATTTTATAATTACATAACTTTGCATATCTATTTATACTTCTATTATAATCTGTTTGATTATTTATCACATTATCGTGCTTAAACCGATGGACAGATTTCGATGAAATTTAGCAAGGATATAGTCAACGTATAATAATACGTACGTAACGTAACGTAACGTAACGTAACGTCAAATAATACGTACAATAAAATTCACAGTGAAATTTTGTGATTCAAAATGGAGAAATTTGTTATCTGTCTGTGTGACTGTATGTGAATACATCACTAGAGTACCACTGGGCAGATTTTGATGATATTTTGTACGCTGATAGATGGTTATTAAGGTGAACTATATACAATACTTTTTACTCCGGTAAAATATCACATCTCTGAAAAAAACTGTACTAATTGTACCTAGGAAACAAACCTGAGCGAAGTGAGGGTTATTCACTAGTATTATATTATTATAATACATAAAATATGACTACACTATTATTCATCTTAAAAGCTAAATCAACACTCAAGCAACTTTCCAACGAATTAAAAAAAATCGTGACCATTGTTCCTTCACATTTAGGCCTATCTGACCAAATAACTGGCACATTTAGACACGGTAGCTGCCTAAGATGGTCATACGTCGTGTTTATTTAAATTTGGAGAACATTTATAATTATTGTTACTTGTTTCGGAGTTAGAAAACTAAATGTCCAAATAGGGCGGTGAGTCAGTCGCCTACGCGACATTTTTACACCCGTTGTTGTCCTGACAAATTATATGTTGGTGTTCTGTTACAGTAACAAAACAACAGATTGACGATATTTTATGCAAATATTCTTTCTTTTAGTTATTGACTTTCTTAGCCACGGTGAATCCCAATAACTTATCTATTTCATGTTCTCCTTCCTAAGGATAGTCATAATGCTTGTGAAGCTTATGTCAAATATCTATAGTAATGAAATCGACCAAAAGAATTTCCTCCGTCAGTCAACTGTTTTTCTTTTTTTGTCTAGCACTAATCGACAAATTTTAGCATTATCGATTAAAAATATGAAAACCGTTAGTTATACTATATATGATATTATATACAATTAATTTTTCCATAATCATCATGGTCGATTTTCGACCACTTACTTCGTAAGCTATTACTGTAAAAATATTAATTTACAATAAATATTATCATTGTAGAAGCCACCAAAACCTCAGGACAAACCTTTTTCTCTAAAAGGCACTAAAATTTGTTACATACATGTCGCAGGGATATGAGGATATTAGAGATTTCACGAAATACCTAGGGATACCACGAATTTACGGAAGATGACGAATTTTATTGTCATTATCATTGTTTATACAACTACACTTCCTCAATTTACTAGATTTAGTCTAGTAAAACAACATATCACGAGCATTTTTTAGTATTTTGTCATATCCCTAAACATTTTTAGTTAGAAGACGTAATTGACAATAAAATTTGTCATCTTCCGTAAATTCGTGGTATCCCTAGAGATTTCGTGAAATTCCTAATATCCTCATTTTCCTACAACATATAGACACACGCACAATCTAGTTCAATAATAAATATTCATGGGTTCATAAAACACCTGTTCGTAAGTCGCAGTAAGCATAAGGTTGACACTCCATTATCTGGCTCCATGCTATTACATATTCAATCGAGTCGATTAAGCATTTCAATTGTCAATTAGCGCCAAATTTGGGGAAAAATATATTTAAAACAATTCGTCCCTCTAAAATTGGCCTTAACGACTGATTCATTTGTTTTGCTGCCTCTTATAAATATTTAAAGTGGAAAGTGATCTTATTTTATTATACTTATTACTTACTAAAGTTTGGAATGTTTATATATACGTTTATTTAATTACTAGCAGTACCCGCGGCTTCGCCCGCGTTCATGGTTTCAAGCCCGCTAGAAAAAAAAGAAGTATCCTATGTCACTTCTAATACCTCCAAGAATATGTGTACAAAGTTTCATGATGATCAGTTAAGTAGTTTTCGCGTGAAAGCGTAACAAACAAACTTACATTTACATTTATAATAGTATAGATTACATAAACGTCGTACTGGCAGGCGTATAAGATTTTAATATCAAGAGGACTACAATTCACCATGCTGGCTATATGTGGGGTGGCGAATACCAAATTTCTTTGAAACTTCTTAGTTAGTACATACTAGTTAATCCCTCTCAGCCAAACAGTTTTCCACGCGATATTTTTGTTTATTGTATCGTTACCATCTTATATATATATATATAAGAGAAAGTCGTGTTAGTTACACTATTTATACCTCAACAACGGCTGTACCGATTTGGCTGAAAATTGGTGGGGAGGTAAGAGCTTAGAGCCAGGAGAAGGATATGGCTAAAAGGCTACTTTTTAAGGCGAAAACGGGCTTTAAAGGGCTGAAATAGGGGATGAAAGTTTGTATGGAAATTACGTCATTTTTAAAGCTAGAAGCTTGATTTGACGTATCAATTATAACCGTTGCCATGGTGCGTGCAATAGTAATTAAATCAGCAAATATATACCGGGTGGTGCGAAGTAAATATATACAACACGTACCTAGGGACAAACCCGAGCGAAGCGAGGGTGAGCCTCTAGTATTTATAATACAACATGGTTTATTTAGCGTATAAAAATCATAAGTACCTACGAAATCCAATATAGATTTCGTTTTTAAAGAAAGTGTGTTTTCATTATGGAATGACTGCCTCTTACTTTTCTTAAAGTATAATAAACAAAATTCTATATTTAAGACAACCTCAACTATAGTATATTTTTAATTATTTATTATATTCTTATTAATTTATAAATATATAAGTTTAATTGCTAAGTTAAAATGTGTAGATATTTTTGCCTTTTTTCGCGTATACTTTCGCTACGAACAGTGCTTATGCTCTTTGACTCTGTGGCGAAAACTCTCCTTTAATAAACATATTTTCAACGATGAAAACGTTAAAATTGCGCAAGTTTTCTTTATTGACTATGTAAGTGGTTGTAGATTCGATTGCCGCTCAGGTCAAACGTTTGTAGAGTGCCTTTGAGAACAAACATCGCGAGCATGGCACAAACTTATACGAATTTCATAGAGCTGTTAAAAGCTCAAAAAAAGCTGTAATTGACTGGTTTTTGTACTAAAAACTTATAGATGGGTTTCATCTTAAGTAAAAATATGCAGAAGTTCGACTAATTTTAACTAAAATTCAAAAAGTAAATCCAGATTTTGCACACAATTAATATATTTTATTCAGCTTTAGCATTGCCTAATCTCTGTTAAATAATGCTAATAGCAACGCAACAACTTCGTATTTACAATTCAAGAAAATTACATATACGGAAAGTAGTTTTAAGATAAAGGCTTATTTATTAAAACTACCAAGATCTCATTTAAGCAAACATTATTTATTATACAAGTTCACCCCTGCTTCGCTCGCGTTCGTCCCTGTACCCTTTAATGGTGTATGGAATAGAAGCTCTTCAATTATCTCTGCACAAAAAATCACAACAATTCGTCAATCTGTTGATGTTAAAGAAGAGCGAACTAGCAAACAAAGTGTGTTTCTAAAATATAGTATGGATATACTATTTGTATAATAATGTATGGATTATGACTAATCATTAACCGACTTCCAAAAAGGAGGAGGTTATATGTTCCGATGTATGTATTTTTTTTTTTTATGTATGTTCACCGATTTCTCCGTCAACTGTGGGCCGATTTCAAAAAATTTTCTTTTGTTCGGTAGGGTATAGTTCTGAGGGGGTCCCATTATCACAAAATCAGGATCTGATGATGGGATCTCAGGGAAATCCGGGGCAACTTTCAAAATTTATAGGCACCTATTATGTTTTTTATATATTTTCTTAAGCTGTTCAAGCATTTGCGTCTGAAAATCGTCATCTCATGTGATGAGCTGATGATGGAAGGTAGAATTCTTCAAATGTTATTTTTTATCTGTGTTCACCGATGTATGCGTCAATTGTGGACCGATTTCAAAAATTTATTTTTTGTTTGGTAGGGTATACTTCCAAGATATTCCCATTGTCACCAAGTTAGGATCTGATAATGGGATCCTAGGGAAATCGATTGCAACTCTTAAATTTTATAGGCACTTAGTACATTTTTCATATATTTTCTAAAGTTTTTTAAGGATTTGCATTTGATAATTACCATCTCATGTGGATAAGCTGATGATGGAAGGTACAACTCCTCAACGGCTAGGAGTTGAAAGGAAATTCCTTTAAAATTATACATACATATAGATTGATAGTTGTGTTCTTCCAGGCTATTACGTTAATATGATAATAGAAGGTAAATCTCATTAACCTCCCCTTTCGGCAGACCCGATAATTAATTACTATTTTCGTTATTAGTTAATGGGTATGCTTGTTGTTTAATATAAAGCTTAAACAGATTTTAAATTAGTGACATATAGTAAGTCACTATAATTAAATCATCTAAATAAAGGGCACACTAAAAATGTAAAAATAAGTTATTTTTAAAAAAAAATTAAACCGACTTCAAAAAATCTGCACTAAAAAGAGAAAAATAAAAAGTAGAAAATATTACTTTAAAGAACTATGTTAATTTTGGAGTCGGTGCCAGCCAAAGAAAAATAACCGTATATTCGATTAATCTATCAATTTGTAAACATAATCAAAATACCTGGCTGGCACCGACTCCAAAATTAACATAGTTCTTTAAAGTAATATTTTCTACTTTTTATTTTTCTCTTTTTAGTGCAGATTTTTTGAAGTCGGTTTAATTTTTTTTTTAAAAATAACTTATTTAATGTTGTAGTTATAGAGCATTTGTTATGGGCGATATAGATCAAGTCAAGGGCAATAGTTAGTATCTTAAGGCGATCTACAATGACGTCATCGGCGCCCGCGCATCCTACAGACTCATTTAGAGGCTCGTAAAACCTAATGATTTATAGTTTGGGTCATTGCGATTTATACTTTGTTAGTTATCTACGTGACTTCGTTTGTTCTAACAGTATGTACGAGCAATTTTAATTTAAAACTCAGGATCTAAGAAAATAGATAAAAAAACTGCAATCAACCTGCATCAAAATCCACAAAAATTAAAATTCGCACTCAGCAATTTACGCACTTGTAATATTAGTATTTTACTAATATTACCATAATACCATTACCATAATATTGGTGAGATGTTACCATACCTACATGCTCTCCGAATTTCTTAGTATTTAATATGACATCATTCGTATAAGGTTTTCTCTTGCGCTTTATATAACTTACGTTGATTATATATAAATCTATACATGCATATAAATAAAAATTGAAGTGTCTGATTTTAATTTCAAATTAATAGCTTCTCACTAAATGCATATGAAAGTAAGTATATACGATATTAACAAGAAAAAAAAATAATTTTTAAAATGTTTGTCTGTCTGCTTGTTTGTTTGTTTGTTTCTGCTTGTTTGTTTCTCTGAAACGGATTTTGAGGGGACGTTCACTGGCAGATAGCTAATGATGTAAGGAGTAACTTAGGGTACTTTTTAACCGACTTGAAAAAGGAGGAGGATATATTTTTGAAAATTTATTTAGCGGAACCCGTGGCTTCACTGACGTTAAATCTAGTAGTTGTAGTTGTTAATAATAATAAAAAATATTTACAAACACACATACAAACACAAAATAATAAATTTTATTATTTTGACAATTTATTCGTATTGACTTTGAATGATATAAGGCAAAGTAACATAATTATTTAGATATTATTTCCGGGCACTACTTGTGATTGATTACACTTAATGTGTGAAATCATAGATTAGCTCGGGCAAGTTAGTCCATCTTGTCTATTTATGTCATAGAACATAATTAGCAAATTCGTAAAGCAAATGTATAGGTAACTCATTCTGCTTTTAATTTTTTTTATATGTTGGGACATTTTTGCAACAGCACCATGTTACTTATGTTACGGATACCAGATAGTTGATACACTACACATATATAACTTTTTTAATACATACATATTAAGTATAAATATAAATACCCATGACTGGAGTACAATTATTCGTGCTCAACATATGAATACCCCCAGCGGGATTCAAACCCGCGACCAATGGCGCAAAAAATAGGATCACTACAAACTGAGCCAAACGAGAAAATATTATTAAATTATCCTTCTAAACGATTTTCATTAGATTGACCGATGTTATGGAATTATGTAGGTAGCTATGCAGGAAATTTTAGTGCTTCAAAGTGTACTAACTTCAAGTCCTTTCCAATCAATATTTTTAATCTATCATAGTCTATTGGTAATCTAACATAAATGTAAAGAAATTCAATACCGTACATATATGTAAATATAATGTACTCACCAAGTGTTTATGTATTCATATGTATAACGAATTAAATTATCTCGTAATTTAATATATTAATAAATATAAAAATCTCGTGTGTTTGTTATCTAGGCTTGATCGATTTTTATTAAACTTATGTAGGTATATTTGGTAGGTCTGAGAATAGGTCGTAGACTATGTTTTATTCCCCTAAGTCATAAGGGTGGCCCACTCTAGATTTTTATTTTTTATGATTTGTCAAAAATACTTATACTAACTCTAAATTTTCATCCTTCCACCACGATAAGAACGCGGACGGAGCCCCGGGAATTGCTAGTATCTATATGAAAAAAGAACATGTCATCCATGCACTTTTTACAAATGTTCTGAATAACAAGTATAGGTACTTAATTATACATAGAACATATTATAATAATATACGTAGAGAAAATATTGTATGCTCTTATCTAATCAATGCACAAAGTAATATTGCACTAGGAGGAAAAGCAGATCATAGCAATGTCTCTTGAATAGATCTAGAAAGATCAATGGTTAATTTTTTATTATTCTAAGGTTATTTAAAGGTTAAGGTTTTCGAAATGCCCCACACTGTATTTTAAAAACCTAGCTACGATAAATTTTTATTGCACTAATGTCAAAGAACGTCATACGTCCATATTTTATAATTTCACACAACAAAATACCAGGAAGGAAACTAACAGTGCAACAAAGTTAATAGCCTTCCCCTTTCACCATTCCCACCACGTCCATCATTAAGAGGCTAGACAACTCCCAAACTTTGTGTCAACGAACCGGTATCCTGCGAATGTGTCAAAAATAGGTGTGATGAAAAAATAAAATGCACGCAAGCTACTTCCGCGCAGACGAGCCTTCCGGCCGAAAGAGGACATTGACTCGCTTCTAAATGCAAGGCATATACCGAATTACGATTTAACGACGTTGTTTCTTAAGTACAGTGGCCATAATCTTTCTAATTTTCTCGTATAGACGTTGTCAATCTCTAATGTTAATAAGGCAATTTTTTAAACTCCCACTGCTAGGCATGGTACACCAATTATTCAAGTGTCGGACTTCACATGACTTTCGAGAACTGGCTAGGTTCTCTTAGCCACGTAGGTTTCCTTGCGATGTGTCTCTTCACTGTAAGACAAGTGGTAGTCATGTTAGAAATAATACAACCATGCAACTATCAGAGGTATGAGACCAGGGATTTGCCCCCGCTTCACTCGGTTTCTCGGAACTACGTTTGAAATTTTATGAGTGAATTTAAAACGAAAATTTATATAGTAATGTCTCCGATTATAATAAAAATAATTTGTTTGTTTTATTTTTATAAATATTATAAAAGATAAAGTATATATGTATGAATGTATGTGTAAAGTCTATCTTTCACGCATCCCATCACTACTCCATTTAATTTGCTTTCACAGTAGTTTGAAACCGATATTATAATTTATGATTATGCAAATACAAATATGATTCTACTCTAATAATGAGAATGTTGTTTTTTTTTAACTACATAATCTTAAAAAATATCGATTATTGTCACCCTACGAGCAATCGAATATTTAAAACGGAAATGACTTGACGCGTCCGATAATCATACGTCACGTACAATTTATTTTCACATATTGAATATTCCGATTTTATAGTAAACCACAAAATGAATAATTGATACATCATTGTATATAAAATAAGTAATTAATTTTAAAATATACATGTGTTTTATATTAAAAACATCGTGTTGTCTTTTAAGGGCATCCTTCAATTAAATGTAATTAACAAATTAATAGCTGTAATACATCAATTTCTTTTTTTTTTGAATTTGAAGTACATTTGAAGTCGCTACTTCTACCCTCGCTTCATTTGCTGCATCTGTCTGCTATACATTTAAAATATTATATACAGACATTGTAATGTACCTACTTTGGTGACATTTATAAAAAAAAATATTAAATTATTGGTAAGCATTGTCTAACTCTACAAGCCTTTAAAATGTTAGTCTCTCCCGTGATACGATACGATTGCTGTAAAGCAATCGAAACGTCGAAAACCAAAAATCTAAATAAATCCACGACAAAATCCAAAAAAGGTTGTTTAATTTATAATGTCAAATATTGGGGTAAATCTAAGAAAGTCTTAGGCGTCACATTTTGCTAAATTTCATCCAAATCTGTCAACCTTTTGGTCACTAAGGAGTAACAAGGGTAAAAAACGTACTTAAACACATTACATCAAAATGCGATTATTACATCAAAATCGCTTCATCCTAAGCTTATTAAAGATGTTTCAAAATAAATAAAAGGATACTCATATCTCATCCGCCAATCTCAGATTTCGAAAGATAAGACGCGATATCAATTAGCATGCAGAGTTGTATATAATGGTTTATTTTGATTAATTCACATCCACAAGTTGTCCTTTTAAAACTCGTTTATGTTTATTTGATAAGAAATTTGCTAAATTATATTTTAATATACGTAAATTTGTATATAAATACATAATATTATTACATATAGTAAAATTCTAACTTAGTTGAATCTGTACATCAAATATTTTTTGAAAGTCTTATTGATATCGTCATTATTATTGATATAGAAGCCATATCTATAGTTTTTAGAAATTTTGTCTATCTGTCTGTTTGGGACCGCGTCACGAGAAAACAAGATGGACAGATTTTGATGAAATTTTGTTTAATGATAGTTTTTTATATGTTGGGATATTGTTGCAACAGCGCCATCTTGTTCCGTGGTAAGCTACGAGGCTTGTGCTACGGATACCAGATAGTTGATACTATACTACACACATAAATTTTAAATACATACATATTATACATATAAACATCGAAGACTACAAGATAGTACAAACATTCATGCTCAACAAATGAATGCCAGCGGGTCTCGAACCCGCGACCGCTAGCGCAGAATGTAGAGTCACTACCAACTGAGCCAAACGTGTTGTCATTAGTTATTAATATTTGAGAAATCAGAATATATTGCATCTTTGAGTAATCTATAGCCAACCTATGGTTAATAACCATTGCAACGGACCTGGGGACAACCCCTCCCATTACAAACTATTTTCAAGAACTAAATTTTCAGATAACAATAAGATTCCTTACTTAGTATCCTTATTAATACTTAATACACTTAAAATGTATTGCACCTTGCAATTTAAATACAATGACGCTCAACTTCCCTACAAGATGCCCAAAAAGCCATAACATTTCACGTCACGTCCCCGTTCCTCGGTCGTCACGCACGGTCTAATTGACTGAGTGCATTGTGCATCTTTAATATATATAAAAATTCTGGTTGCTCTGGCGCCTACCAACGTAGACCATACAAAAAATGGAGATCGGGTAATCTATAACAAAATATTTATAAAACTGTTAAAAGTTAAAAAAAAAGTTATATTAATGATAAATAGATACAATATAAAATTAATTTGTAATATTAGATATGAGTTTCGAAGATAAGTGCGATTTACACATTACATCACTTCATATTATAAAAAAGTCCAACACTTTGTCTGTCTGTCTGCTGGTTCGTTATTAACTCCTAAGGATGAACCCGAGTCAAGATAGGGTAAGTCACTAGTTTTATATGAAAATATGTTTCAAGGGAGCATTAAGAAATAAAACTTATCGAATAAGTTTTATTAGTTAGTCATTAAGCCTTAAATCATATTACTAATGTATTGAAGAAAAATAAAATTATATGAAATACTATAAACGTAGTGTTTCAATAATCAAGGAAGATGACAGGAAGAGCAAAGAAGACTTCTTAAGAATTGGCCTTGATTTTTAAAGTTTGCGTTTGCAAGTGCATCCTAGAAACTACTGCTTTGTAGCGCCGCCGTATTCAGAACACGCTCGTAATAGCCAAATTGTGATGATGGACACGTACTTATTATGTCATCGAAACGAGATTCTATTACATACTCGAAGATGTCGGCTTGTAAATTAATACCAGCGGTCAAATCTCTAATTTCGCATGCAATCATTTTAATTATATGTTTATTATCGTTTTTCTTTGTAGTGGACTGTGGAAGCCCAGTGCTAATGCACTCGCTTGGGGCATGATGGAGTGATGCGGGTTCAAATCCCAGGTCTAGCACCTCTAAGATTTTCATGTTCGTATCATTTCTAAAATGATTACCATTTGTCTTACGGTGAAGGAATACATCGTCCTCCGTACCTGAGAGTGTGGAAAGTTTCCGAAAGACATGTGAAGTCTGTGACTGTTACTAAGTGTCTAATGACAAGAAAGACAAAGCGCAATGACAATTATATTTTATTGAAGTCTAGGTTTAGATTAGATTTACATGTAGACTTTTGAACTTATTCATTCAATGAACGGGTTAACAAACTTCAATATGGTACTATTCGATTTAAATAAAATTATAATAAATATATTTCATGTGAAATTGGCCACTTTAATTTCGGAATACGAATCGTATTTGCATTAAGGGGATATTGATAGTCGATTTACTTTTCTACATATTCCAAAGTACTAGTAGGTACTTTAAATAAATCGCTTTTATTCTGAATTGTAATCTATCTATTATAAATGTGAATGTAAGTTTGTTTGTTACGCTTTCACGCGAAAACTACTAAACTGATCATCATGAAATTTTGTACACATTCTTGGAGGTATTAGAAGTAACGTAGGATACTTTTTTTTCTAGCCGGTTTGAAGCCGCGGGTAGGTACTGCTAGTATAAGAATAATTTTGAGCATATAAGCTAACCTAACTAATCTTTATTCATAGTATTTACTTAGATTTGTTCAAATATTTGACATTTTAAATAAAACTAGGTATCTTTTAAGAGTTTTTCGCGGATTTATTTAGATTTTTGATAGTCGTCGTTTTATAAATTACACCGTCTGCTTTGAGCTTTTTTATGCTCTCTAAAACTAATAATTTTAATGATGTCTTACGACAGAAAATTATGAGTTCAGTTTGTTTATCCTTACAATGTATAACTTAAAAGGCAAATGACACTAAGTTTTCTTATAAAAGCTAATCACATTCGCATTATTGTATACAAAGTGATTGAACTTTTAAAGGCGATTTTTGGCGGTCGATAATCACCATGACGTGACTTCCGATTATGCTCAACCGGAAACTAAGGGAACATTGTCCCGAATATTGATATTAAATTAAACTGTATAATTTTCTATATTGTGTCAGCAATATTTATAATATACGAGTACAACGTGACTCTCTCCGTATTTGTCAATTACAGTCCATACCTATTTCGCTGTCTAATGGTGTATGTTTAGTTGCGTAGATCCTGAGTTCTAGCCCTAGCTCGGGTAAGGATGTTTTTGGTTTAGAACGTCTCAGTAGCAGCCCTGAGTTAAGAAATGGGCAATATTATCCCTGAAAACACATAACATTAATTAATTCTACCCATTTTCTTCAACGATTCCTCATCGGTGGTGTCGAAATATTATGTACGGATGTATTCGAAAATGTATTTAGGATTTTTGGTTTCCGATATTTCGAACGCTTTACAGCAATCATGGTCACGGAAGAGACTAAGATTTAAGAGCATGCCTTAGCTTAAGAGAGTAGGCGATGTCTATAACAAAATCTTAATTCGAGACCATAATATCTGTAAGCCTTTCAGTTTTAATACTGTTACATAAATTCATTTTTAAACTAACTGATATGTTTTCCATGTTTGATAAATTCATTAGACTTAAATAAAGCCTGTGCCATTTTTCTTTACCGCCTATAATAAGTCAAGAAACATAATAAATCGATAAATCTCCACCATATACTATCAACTTTTTCCTCTATCCTAGGAAGATAATTTTTCCGATGCTTTATCCTATTATGAAGGGTGAACTTTTTATTGAATAAATTCATAATTACGAATGCCATCCATAGACGATGTAACGTTTCGCACGAATATGGCGTATGTCTACCACATCAAACATATTTCCGGTTTATATTACTATAGCGATTTCCAAGCTTGGGTCCGCAAATTTTTTTCAAAAAAAAATTTTTCCTTTATTGACCTCATTAATTCAAAAATACAAGTACTTTTTTAAACTTATTGTCTTATCCTGGATATAAAAGTACCATGTACTACTATTGAACTAGATTTTCAACTCCTACTCGTAGTATTCAACGTTTCTTTTTGTTAAGTGTTTACTTTTTTATTTCGTTATTTATAACATTTTATTAAAATCGTATTTTAAAAAGAAGTTACCTGTAAATGATGATATTTAATATTTTTTTTGTTTATTTTAACTAAAATGTACATTATCTATCAAAACACTTTTAGTGCAAAAAAAATACATTAATAGGAGTCAATAAATTATTTTTTTTAAAATGACTATGACTTTGTTATAGGATATGTTTGAGAGCCTCTGATATTTTCAAAAAAGGAAAATGGGGAGAGGGGAGAGTCGCGTGCGTACGCGCATCCGCTTTTACACCGGTACTACGAGTATGTGCAATGACGATACATACTGTTTTAATACAAATTGAACAGGTGTAACACAGAAAGACTGTAATAAAATTTAACTATTAAGGTAATTACAGCGACATTTATTTAACCTTCCCTAAGGAATTTATTCAGTTAGAAATTATGCTGATAAATTTTTATTGTCATATAAGAAATTTATAAAGTAATTTAGGTACTTTATTGTAGTATGTACGACGAATAAATAGGAGACAAGGCTATATTGAAAAAAAAAATTTGATATTGGACTATAAATAGCAACACATTACTTAGAAATTGTAATTTTACTATGTTATTATCATTTGCCTTATTGAATTTGGCGAAGAAAAATATCGTATAGAAACTCACATTTGGTGGACTATGGCCTGCTCCCCCTTGTACTGAGTGAGGCCCGTGCCCAGCAGTGGGACGTTAAAAAGGGCTGATGACAGATTCGACTTGGTTATAATAATGTTATTATATATATAGATACTTAGTATTTGGCAAGACTTTTTAGAGGAAACTTTTTTTTTTAAAGAGATTGTATTTACCTTCCGTGATAGTAAAATAGAGTAATCTTGGCGAGTGCTCTGCTGACTATAGGGAAAGTTTAACTGTATATAATAAACTTAATGAAGGAAAAGAATAATAAAATAAGCGACGCGTAGAGTGACTCCAAATGAAACTTTCTGAATCTTATTTTCCTATACTGTTTATTTTACTTTTAATTTCATTGCGATTTAGTATCAGGAATGGTGTTATAAAACAGCTATTTATAATATCCTATCCAGCTTCAGTCAAAACCTTCGTTTTCAGCGTTGGGAAATGCATTTATGCATATAACCTGCATATAGATAGGTGGTTATGTGAGACTTAGTGTGGCAAAGTCAGTATATCCACTAAAATCCAACGGAACCTCCTCCGTCTTATTAAACACTCAACCCCGCAGGCAGGTCTGCCGAAGCAGGCCACGTCAACCAAGGGGTTGCTCCCATACCATTAGAAGACAATTGCAACCCCAATGATTAAATACATTTTTATATAAATACGTAAGAAGATATTATATTAAGTAAATAATAACATAAACAGGATCAAATGTAACCTCAATTTTATAGACACCATATAAGGAAACGGTAGAGAGCATTTTTTAATCTAAGCAAATTAGCAACCTTATGGTTATTGAAATACAGTACTTTTTACTTAAACTTTAGTTATAAAGGTACCGTGTGCAAACCGCCAACACAATTATGACTGGAAAATAATCGCTTAATATATTAGAAAAATGTGTTATTCATGCATACCTAAGTATAAGCATATTTTAAAGGTTTTAATTGTTCGACAAACTTATTAATTTTATCTGTAGTCTAACAACAGTAAGTTAACATTAAAAATTAAAGTGATCGATTACTACATTAGAGAGTTAGTTTCAGTCGTTTCTTACATCTCCATGACTACATGCGTGCGTCGTACGAGTACCTTCGCTTTATTTGGCTGTGTCCCGTGGGACTTTTACATTTCTAATATTTACATAATGTAGCGCTACTTTGCTTAATATTATTAAAAGTCGTACTAATCTAGCTTATAGTTATTTTGTTCGTCCAGCCGCTTCAAAGCAAATAACACACAATATTCACAATTCTTTCTTAGATTTACATTTACATGTAATAGGCCCGACCTACTCACAAATCTACCTTTCAACCGTATAAAACCTTAGTCTCTTCCGTGACCATGATGGCTGTAAAGCATTCCAAACGTGGGGAACTAAAAATTAAAATAAACAAGGCAAAAAGCTCTAAGAGATTTTAAAAATCACTACCTCAACAGTAATGATTAACGAGTAATGCAGGTTCAAATCGGGTCTCGCACCTCTGATATTTTCACATGCGAATCATTTCTATCCTGATGACCACTTGTCTTACGGTGAAGGAAAACATCGTGAGGAAACCTGCATGTCTCAAAGAACCTAGCAAGTTTTCGAAAGACATGAGTCAACTTGTATTTGGACAGCGTGGTGGACTATGGCCTGATGCCCCACGTGTTGACGGAAGTCCTGTGACCAGCTGTAGGACGTTAAAAAGTACTGAATATAATACAATACAATTCGAACTTATAATTACGAGACCGTATCTTCGGTAAAGGCAAGACAGACCAACAAACAATTTTTAAAATTGATAACATTAGTACACTTTACTAAGTCTATTATGAAATAAATTACCTATTTTATATCATTATTTTGGTTCAATATAGAGCCAATATAAGGAGATTTAAGATTTGCACTGGCGATTTATTTTTGGTAACTACTCGATATGTGATAAGGAAAAGCTATATATTAACTACATGCAGGAGTTTTGATTACGTCAAATATCGATATGATTAGTATAATTCTATGAAACACCATTGTCGCATTGTCCTTCATTAAAGTGACTAATGTATTTTTGCATAGTTTTATCATTTTAGTCACGTCCACGTGAGTTGTTATATCGGTATGCGATGTTTATTTAAAGTTATTATAAACATAACTATCGATTTAAAAAATAGTTGACAAAACATATCAGACCATATATAAAATGAAGTACCTTGTCTGTCTTTCTGTCCGTTTATTGGAATTTGGAACTCAAAAACTACTAAATGATTTTTTTTTTAGTTTACGTGTATAATAATTCATCCTAGGTTTTGCTTAAATTGGCTAAAATACGACTCTGATTGTTAAAGATGTTGGAGAAAATTATGCTGAGTGGGAATAGAGGTATATATTGGCGTGGCGCGTTAACTAATAACGTCGTGTATATGAAAACAATCGTTTTTTTTTTCTTTTTAACGTCCCACTGCTGGGCACGGGCTTCCCTCAGTACGAGGGGGATCAGGCCATAGTCCACCGCGCTGGCCCAGTGCGTGTTGGCGGACTTCGTATGTCTTACGAAAACTTGCTAGGTTTTCTCAGACATGCAGGTTTCCTCACGATCTTTTCCTTCACCGTAAGACAAGCAATCAAAGACAAGGTAATCATGATATAAATGATTCGCACATGAAAATATCAGAGGTGCGAGACCCGGATTTGAACCCGCATCACTCGGTTATACAAGCAACGCGTTACCGCTGGGCTACCACTGCCTCTTTATACTATGAAAACAATATATAACAGTAATAATAAGATCTTCGCGAATTTTGTGGGTAGATACCGTCTGTACGTCTCTCTAGTGACCCGTTGATGTATACGATTCGAAACGTTAGGAACCAAAGTCAAAATAAATTTGCTAATTTCAATTACCGAATTCCAGACATAGCGTACTTTCTAATTCACATCAATTCTTTTTCAAATATAACCACCGAAGTAAGAAAAAAGGCTCATTATTATTCCAAGAATTTGGAAGCTTTAAAGACTATGTAATTACCGGTAAAGTTTTCTTGTAAGTATCCGACCTCAACTTACTTGGAACATGACAGGTGAAAAAAACTAAGTCCAGAAAATGTTATAATGTTCAAATTTCCAGGCAATCTAAAATTCTAGCACCATCTGCTAAGAGTGTTGGACCCAAGAGACATGACGTCATTAGGTACTAGTATAAATGTAAAAGTTTGTTTATTTGTTTGTCCTTCTCATACTTCGAAATAGAGTTTGAGAGCTTTCGGCTGATCTTTTGTGTGACGATAGTTGGACGGCTGGGGAGTAACATAGGCTTTTTTATACCTCGGAAAGTCATGTTATTCCTTAGAAACACATGTTACAATACAACCTACAACATATTATCATACCAATATATTATATTATGTAGATAATATTTAATTCAACCTATAGAATTATTTTAAATTTCAATTTAATTAAAAAAAGAAAAACAGATTAAGACAAAAAAGTATATATTAGTCCCGCTGAGTTTCTTTCGCCAATTCTTCTCAAGTCAGCGGTTTCTTCCTTCTGAACTGGTAGTAGACTCGTGACGTTCAGTAAAAAATTGTAATAATTTCATGCCTAATAAAATATTTTGAATTTGAATTTGTATATTCTACCTGTTCCATACTAAACGTTTATCTACACTAAATATAAAAGTGCCAGATTATAAAAGTGCCAGAACAGCTGAACAGATCTAGATATATAATAGTATGGCATAACATGCAGATAATTTTTATAACCGAAAAATACCTTTGAAAAACAAAATCATTTTACATTAATTTTTTAATTTTTAATAAAGACGAAGCTCAAAGCGGAGCAAGGGTGAGTCGCTAGTATAATATTATTCATTGTAAAATTCTTTACTACTACTTTACTTCATTAGTTTGTCGTTACATTTTGTCTACTACAAGGTACTACTACAACAACAAATAATCATGTTTTTTATTTAACTATAATTTATTTCATCACGTCAGGTACTGATTGATGGTTTTTATCGTCACTTCCACTTCCCTATAATTATTTATGTAGATACGTTAAAATGCTACCTTATAACAGTGATCATTGACTCACGTTTGTTCTATTTTGCCTACCAACTTTTAGGTGTGGGTGATTACGTGGACGGTGTTATGTAATATTCTGTATAAAATTATTACATACTGTTATTAATATAACTTAAATTAATATGATAATGGCGGGCGGTTGGTTTTAATTTTATATTTAATTATTATAATTTTGAATACCTTGTATGAAAGTTTCAATTACGACTTTTATAAATAATGTCGAGTTAAATAAATATTACTTTAAATAATAAAATATTTAATAATTTGTTTAATTTTCTATTCAAATATATTTTATGCGGCATATTAATATAAATATTATATTTTATGTAAAAATCTTAACTCATACTCTATGAATCCCTGGAAGAAACCTGACGAAGAAGAAACAAGAACATATGCTTTAATAGAGCGAAGATTCGTCGCTAGCTACAAATATGTATATACATTGACAAATATATATATATATATATATATATATATATATATATATATATATATATATATATATATATATATATATATATATATATATATATATATATATATATATATATATATATACATATATATATATTTGATACAAAGACAAACAAATAACCATATCGTATCATACATACAATAAAGTAACTAATCGTGTCTCTACATGGATATATTTGAGAAAAATTATTGGACGTCTTTATATACATATATGTCAACATAGTTTATTAAATAGAAGTAAAATGTATTATAAATTATACTACTTATAAACCTACTTTGCATAACACCGTCAACTGATTGTAAGGGCGTGGCGGTCCCATCTATCTCGCACTTAATAGACTCAGCCTCTTAACGAACAATTAATATGTTAATCAGCACAATATCTTAAGCATTGAAACGAAGCATTATACTTATTTTATTATAGTATAGTGAGAACACATTTTTACAACTGTCACATTTTATGTCTTTCTTTAGAAAATGGATTTTGGTAGTAAAAGGCAGGAATTTATACTAAAAGTTATAAAAATGAGCTACGAGTGTTATTTATTTACATGTATTTGTACTTAAAAAATTAAAAAACTACGGTTCTAATGTAGTTTGGGTCAATAAAATAACTACAAATATGCAGTAATCTGAATATTTTTAATTTTATATACTTCAGCGTGTAAGTCGGTAAAAAGGGGTGCTTGGCTTTATTACTAATGTTGCCCAATCTTTAAAAAATTAAGGCAGGTATGAAATTGTAATATTCAGCTTTGTTTTTGGAATTTTTGGATTTTTTAGGGTTTTTTGCGTGTACTTATATAAAAAATGCGTTTAGTACGTAGAAGGCGTAGAAACTAGACATCTCAGCATTTCATTAAGTTATTACTTTGAATACAAAATTCTAAAATATATTATTAATAATTAGGGCTTAATACTAATACTATATTATATACCTAATTGTTTAAAAAAGAAATAATAAATATACAGGTATTTTTATCAAAAGAGAACAAAGACTAAAATTTAAATAAAATTTTTATTTTATTTCTGTAAAATAAATTTTTAATAAAGAAAAACAACAAAAATAAGCTCATAATAAACAACAGCTATAGAGTTACTTACATACACACACACAAAAATACAACAAAATCAATTTTTTTTTGGAAGCCGGTCAAAAATAATTTGACCCAAGCCCAATTCAATTCGTACGTAATCACTTTAATTGTAACACTATTAGAGATGGGCAGATTAATCATACAGTGTCAATGTGAATGGTAGTGAGTGGAATTATCCTAATGATCTGTTCATTCACTCAACACCTCATTCAATAGACAGTTTAATGGGCTGCTAGAAACAGAGTATGATAATAGCATGCGGTTTTTCTTGCGGTCTCGTGTTTTCTTTTCAATTTAAGAATATTATAAAGAAACATCCAGAAAGAAACTTTGTCAAAACATATGTAAAACGCCTTAAAATAATACTTTTTAGATTCGAAACGTCTGAAACAAAAAACTAATTAAAAAACTATAAAAATAAATAGGTAGGTAATAGGTACTATAAAAATAAAAGGTACTATAAATAGGTACTATAAAAATAAATAGGTAGGTACTAGGTATGTATGATGTTTATTTGTGATGTGTTAGAAAAAAGTTTTAATGAACTGATTTTATTGAAACTTAAGTATGATTTTAATATAATATTAATATAAGACTATGGAATTCACAATTAAAAGAACATAAATCATAGTAAGTTCAGTGCCTCCTCTTTTTTGGAGTCGGTTGTAAAGACTCCATATTTTAGGTCTTGACGTGGTCCTTGACAGGAATTCGACGACAACATGAATACCGGTATTGTCAAACAGACGGACAAAAAGACATTTAGAACATATTACTGATGCTCTATGTCGGGCGATAAACGTATAATTTGGTAAAAGCACTCAATTCTCACATTGCTCGATATATAATTTTTTTTTGAAGTTTGACTAACGCTTCATATTTTTGTAATGATCCTCAATATAAATAATTACATTTATGGTTTTTTTTATTTTGACCTTAAGTAAATTTTAAGAAATCTTCTATGTTATGATATCGTTGAATTACAATAACTCGAAAAACACTACGGGCTTATTTTCATCATTGATCATCATTTTTTTATACTAACTAACCCATTTAATTTTTCTTTAAAAATGTATGAGAAACGTCATAAAGATTCCACATTATTTTGACTGGACAGAATGTGGCAATTTTTCTAAAATGCATATTTATCGATCACGTACAGAATCGGACCAAAAAACATGAAAACGATAAGGGTTCAAAATTAAAAGAAAATCTAACATGCTTTATCGTGTTACAGGCATATTTTACTCGTAGATATTTTTTGCAACAGCGATCGTGTTGCATCGTCGAGGAATTTTCGAATCTTGTTAATAGGTTTTTGACACTAAAATCTCACTTTTTTATAATTCGATGCATGGGGAATGTGTAATACCATTGAAAATGTGTCCCGAATTTAAATTATCTCAAACCCATGGTTATAAATTATAATACTGGAATTTATATCATTTATTTTAAAGCAATATTTTAGTGGTGTAGTATTATTTTTGCTTCTTTGTTTTTAGAAAAAGATATGACTTTTTTACCGCCGCATTCAGAGTTACATAATGAACCATTAAGTCGAGAATCTCCATACTACAAAACGACTTAGTGGTTCATTAAGTGACTTTGAGTGCGAGCGTTAGAGCTTTTAAGTCATTAAAAGTGACTGGAAATCAGAATATCTAATTGAAAATTTATCTCTTTTTTAAATTTATTTAGAATATTGGTCTGTCAGTTCGTCTGGTAACGCATCACGAGAAATCACTGGACAGATTTTGATGATGTTCGTAGACAGTTTATTATCCGGGTCAATATTTAGGATACTTTTTACTGCAGGATATCTCATGTATCCCAAACGGAGTGAGGCTGTGTCGCTAGTAAGTATAATAAATTCATAGGCTCTTTATATTATTGTCATCACAGCTAAAATAAGACACAAAGTAATGATTGCAAATAAAAATAAAATATTAATATTTAATAAAAATAAAAAATTTAGGGTAGACATAGATTACGAAATTTTGAATGGGTTTATTTTTTCCTTTACATGACCTTTATACTTAACGTCTTCTTTTCTGAATTTTTGACCCACATCTATTTGGGTGTTATTTTCGAAAGGGTCAATAATCTAAGAAAAAGGTTAAAGTTAGTTAAAAGCAAATATTGTTTAATATCAACAGAAATAACTATGGTACTAATGCTACATTTAAGAAATACTCGTAGTGTATCTGAAACATAAATATCACATTCCAATGATAAAATTTTATTTAATGCGTTGATTTTGTCGAACAGAGATAAACATTTGATTGAAAATTCGAAATTTTTGTTACATTTAACCATTGTTTAGTTTTTTGTATCCAATAAGAGCGTGTTAAACACGGGAACATGGTTATACTCGGCTGTACGTGGACGGATAACTAATTTACTCGAATATTTTAACTGATTTAATGCTCTTTTGTACGATTTTATTGAAAAAGTGTTAACATCGGGACTTTTGTTACTACATCGTTCATCGGTGCATCTCAGACGAAGAGAGGAGATTGTGTAATTAAATGAAGAAAGTGTTTAAGGAAAAAAAAATAATTTGATTGATATTTATTTTTAATGATTCGTATGTAATATCGATGTATCAATGCATTTATAAGGCAATTTGTTATAAAAAATTTGTAACAAAATTTTTTTACTAAATACCTATAAGTGAAATTATATAGGTAGGTTCGTATGTCTATATATTTTTCCTATTAATTTTCGAAATCTCTATCTGTTATATATAGCTGATTTTAGATCTTAGGAAACTTTTATTTTGTGAACATAATTAGGAATTCTCTCAAAAAACTTTATACGTTCCGGACGAATCCGAGAGAAGTAAGGGTGTATCGCTAATTTACAATATTGTACACAAAGAATTTATTTATTTATTTTAAAAAAGTATAAAATATAGTTTGTTATGCAAATTTTCATTTTTTTATAATTTCCATAAAGGTAAAAATTATTCAACAAAAAATTCTTTTTGAGTTCCAAAAAAGATCACGCATCAATATACATATTTTATAAATACATAAATATTTACGTAGTGCGAGAGCATCCTGAGTCCTGACCTGCTGTGACGACTCCAGCTGTTCTTATTAGAGAAGCAATCAGAGTTTAAACATGCTGAAGAAGTACGTGGAAATTGTTGGGTTCCTTTAGAAATCCGTTTTTCGTCACCGAACCATGCAATTTTTTTTACCCTTGTGTTTATTCTTTGAGTTTTATTTCTTAAAATATTTTAAATAGTTACAAGTACATATTATGAAACGTTAAACTGACGCAAATTGTATAAATCTATACTAATATTATAAATGTGTATGTAAGTTTGTTATTAACTACTTAACCGATCATCATGAAACTTTGTACACATATTCTTGGAGGTATTACAAGTAACATAAGATAGTTTTGAGCTTAAAACCATGAATGTGGGCGAAGCCGCGAGTACTGCTAATCTTTATATATATAATTCTTCTGTGAGTGTGTATGTAATTGAACTCCTCCTAAACGACTGGACCGATTTTGATGAAATGTTTTGTGCGTGTTCGAGTGCATTCGAGAATGGTTTAGATTCACAATTCGGTCCACTACAACATGTATTTTTTGAATTAATTAGCTATTTATACATTTACACAATAAATGAAATATCCAATTATAAACAAGTCGTTGCTAGGCAACGTTGTTTTGCGCATGCGCACAGGACAACGTCTGTCGGGTCCGCTAGTAATATATAATTCTAGATGTAGTTAGTTTTGGAACAACACTATTTTCTCTAAATGAAAAAATTCTAAGTTAGTCGAACATTAAACATTTCTTGAAAAGTAATAATGATATATTCATTATTAACGATACAGAGGGGGAAACCCCTAGACTGAATTTGATTTTTGGTATAATGATGGCTTCGAGTCAACATAAGGATACTTTTTCTGCAGGAAAGTATCTCATTTCTGAAGAACCTTCACTAACCTTAACACGTTACTTGGGACGAACCCAATGACGAATGAGGGTGAGTCGATATAATTTAAAAATACAGAACATTAAAAAATTATCATTTAGCACACGATTCACTACTTCAAGTGATATTTATCGATTCGCCACACAATGTTTGCGAATTTTTTATACTTTCCATCTCACGCTGCGACGCCTTGTTTTATTGAAGTACGAGGACTACAAAAGGTTTTACCGCATGCGTGCCGTAAATTGATTAAACCGAAATTGATGAAACAGTATCCAATGAATAGTCATATAGTTAGCAGCAGGGAGGTCTTTTTTCGCGGAAGGCATAAATTCCCAATATACCTAATAGCCTTTCATTGGACCGACTGTAGATAGCCGTCGCGACGAAATCGTTCGCCTCTGACAGGCCCTAAGCAATTATATAATATTTTTTTCTGGCAATTGACAAGTGTTGAATTGCATATGAATTTTACGTGACATATCCTTAAGAATATGTTCATAGAGTTGAATTTTATTTGTGTTTTGTCTTCTGAGGGTAGATGTGTTATTGTCTGGTTGCAAAAAGCGAATCGATAGGTTTTTGTGGCGCTTCGTAAGGACCACACAGGATGGCCGATAGCACGAATTGAGTCCTGTCAGGGCTTGTACCTATATATGTATACAATATACATAGACGTACAGGTGCATCAATCAACTTGATTTGAAAGCAGTTACTAATTAAAATTATATTTACTAGACAGTTATTATAATTAACATTAGTTAAAAATAATAAATTTCCATAACTCATTTTCGTTTCACGAAAAAGCTTATGTTTCAATTTGGTGAAATATAAAATATGTTAAAACTTATCTTTTCGGAATTTTTCACGGTTTTGGTTCTCGAAGTTTCCGCTCCATTTTGGAACCAAAGTGTTTGCCTTCTCTGGTAGTGCTAATTTCGATATAATATGGTTTCTAATTTTTATCTTCTGTACTCTCACCTGTGCAGTCGAGTGTTTATCTATGTTATATAATAAAGTTTGTAATATTTTCGAGTGAAGCGGGTTCAACTCATATTTAATTTAAAAAAAAAATCAGATTACTACCTACCACTTGTCTTACAGTGAAGAGAAACATCGTGAGGAAACTTGCGTGCTCAAGAGAACCTAGCAAGTTTTCGAAAGACGTATGAAATCTGCCAAGCAGCACTTGGCTAGCGTAGTTGACTATGGCCTGACCCCTATAGATCCGGCCAGCACTAGTGTGGGGCTGTGGAAGAATTTGGATTCCCACGGCCTCGCGCGTACGTGCGAGGAGACACCGGGGTGGCTTTAGCCGGTAAGAGTCCGGCACTCCCCTCCGCCTTTCCCCAGGCAGAGGTAGTCCATGAGGATTTCCCCCCGATAAAAAAAAATGGCCTGACCCCTATACATGAAAACGTTAGTAAGAGCAAATAGAATACGTCAACTTCTACAACTATAAATATTTCATATTTTAGTTAATATTTATATATTCATAAAATTCAACCTAATATTATAAGTATTTTAAAACTATGAAAAAAATAGATGGTATCATAATATATTCATTTAGTTATCAATGGTTTCGTCAAGTTTGTGTAAAATGAAAAAGTTAGAACAAATATTCCTTAGAAATCTGAGTATATACGAAGTTCATACGTAATTTAAGCTGTAGTATCCTCGAAAAAAGTGGTTTTTGGTAAAAAAATTCGTTTCATCGCAGACAATTGAACTTTAAAAGTATTTTCCTCTCATATTTTTTCACAAAATTATACAATACGGTTTTATCTTCTGTAATATCTAGTAGATTTCGAATTGTAAGTCCGTAAAAAATTAACAAAATTTCATGAACGTAACAAATGAATCAAGTGTTATCGCAACATCGGCTACCCATTTGGAGCAATTACCATCAAATTCGGTACAGTTTTTTGGTACCTATTTCATCGTTCAAGATTGAACTTCGTCATATTTCATAGTTTTTGCACATCCTTCTTTTTATTAGTTATTATGAAGCTTTATTCACTAGGAGATAAGGATGTGGGTTGCTTGGCACATTAGATATTTGCCTTTGTTCGATATAATAGCATTCGTCAGTGATCAATCATTTGTCACAGTTCAACGATAATCATGATTTGTGTGTTTGTTTGTGTGCAAAAACACAGTCAGTTGAATGGAGGAGAAAAGCTCTATATAAAACTTTGTTGAATTTATAATATAAATATGATGGAATGAAGCGACGTGATGTTTGTTACTTAATCATCGATATAAATAAGCTCTCAGAAATATATAACGTAATTGTTTAAACATTTCTAAGTTTTAATGGTGTCATCATCAAGACTTTACATCGAATCGAAGAGATTTTACATCGATTTTTAAACAACTAATAGTATACTTAAATATTAACTAAGAGCTTTCATGAGCTTCCGTCGGTTGGTTTTTGAAAAATGAATTCAAAATCATGCGACAGAGCAATTGTCTCGCACTTTATTAAGGCACCGAGCGATGAATCATAACAGCCGTCACAACATGATTTATATCACCGATCGACACTTTTTCCCAACTCCTCTCGATTATATTTTTGACCAGTTGGTACATCATTCTGTCTCATTAAGACGTTAGTGAACAAAAACCTATACATTGTAGAATTTCATTATTTTGTACAAACGATGGATATTTTTAGTATCAATACAAATAGTGTTTGATATATTGTCGATATCAGTTATCATATTATGAAAAAGATAGAGGATTAAAAACAAATATGCGATGAAATCTCAAAAGGCTCTTCTAATCTTATATTTTTTTTTAATTTGAAAATGTACAGAATATTATAAATGTTGTATGATGTATGATATAATTTTATAAAATCAACCCTTTAGTGTCTAACTAAAGTATCGGGATTGGACTTCTTAGATTTGTTTCGATGAATCTTGTACATTACATTTGGTTTAAAGCTTTTTTTTTATTATATGTTGAATCTTTCGTATTTTTTTGTATGAAACGTAGAAATACATCTTGGATATTTTAGTAAAAGGTATAAAATATGCTGACATCTTAAATTTAATTGAATTACTAATAAACCAAATCTTTTAATCGTTCACGTTCCTGTATCCAAAGTTTTCGCTCCGACTTCTACCTGCTAAGTAGTAGGTCTTTTTCAATCTTAAAATAGATTTCCTATATACAAATGTGCTTTAATCGGGAATTGGTCCTACGACCAATATGATACCCGTCCACTGAGCCAGATGGTCGTCAAATCCAATGAGTAATGTGTTTAATACACAACAAACATGATATACGAGGTGACGGAATCAGTTATTTATGAATACGGGAATATTTGCTCGGGACACAATGGCTTTACATTGAAATAACAGGAGCTCTATGTAGAGACACCATGAAGACACCATTCAAATAATTGAAGTTTCGGTGATTCTTATTTTTTGAAGTGAGTGTTTGATTATTTAATCTAAATCATACAATATGTATATTGTATGATTTAGATTAAATTAAAATTTTATCACGCAAAACTTTTTTTTTGGTTAGACCTTTTTTTGTAGTTATTTTACAATTTGAATTGTTTTTGCGTGGAAATAATATTATATAGACTACGTTTTATTAGTTATTTTGAACAAATTTGGTTAATTTTGAACAACTTTTTTGGTATTCCACTACTACGCACGGGCCTCCCTTCGATAGAAACCCTTGTAGTCAACGACGCTGGCGAAGTGCGGGTTGGCGGACTTCACAAGTATTTTGAAAACTTGCTTCTCTCAGACATACAGCTTAATCAAACCAATCAAATGGCTCAAGTTAGCAATGATGAGTTCGCTAGTTTATTAGTATATTTCATCAAAATAAGCATAGACTTTCATAATAAGTCTCCAAAGTAAAGTGAAAGATTTGGTCACCCTTCAGGTTAAAGGGTCGGATCGGTAGCCGAGATGATGCGATACGATATCGTTCCGTAGCAAAGGTCGCAGCGACCATTGTCAGATGAACAGCGTGCAGCCCTTTACTCTGTTTTTTATATAAACGTGTTTAAACATGTCTCGATATTTCATGCCATTGCTTTGGCGGTGTAATGACGATGTTTTTATTGTTACATTGTAATATTAAAATTTACAAATGAATGAAACATCTGCGGGGACATTTCAGTTTTATTTACAGTAATGTTGATAAAGAATGGAGGTTATTGATTTTTATATAGAACTAGCTAACGGTCAGTGATTGCCATATAAAATAAACAGTTCTGAACTTTTCAATTTTTAGGGAATTTACAATATTTTTTTACTAAATTAACCCTAACACACCCCCAACTTAATAAAAATAGATTATTTAAATCTAGATTATGAAAAAATCATATTTACAATATATTTTGCTTTTTAACTGTGGACCGAATAGATAGCTGTTTCTCTATAATCTTCTATAATTGCCTTAAAATTCAATTATAACGGCAAAAAGTGGAACTATTTCTGAAATAACTCTAGCTCTATTTCAACCTGTCTTGTATGGACACTGACGTCTATACTTAATCTTTGACGTATTTATACTGTCGCTTTTAGGATTTTCGATTGAATTTTGCATGATAAAAAAAGTTAAATTCCTATCCTTTAAAACTCAACTAAAAACAAGTAAGAAACGAAAAACGAAGGACCTCATACCTAATGTAGCCATCGGTACCACAAAGAGCGCCATCAATTGTCCAGTACATTAAGCGTATTTATTTAGTCATACCAAAATAAATCGATCGGTGATTCCAATAAAATAATGTTTTTGCGAAATGCCCAACTAATTCAGCATTTCGAAATACAATACACAATAGCTAATTGTTACGCCCGACAAGAAACAAAGGTATCGGAGTTCGATTCCCGGCGATGATCTCCGATAACAAGGATGTTATGATTGATGGTTGATATTTCAAAAACGAATTAATACGTGAATCGATTTTGGCAGATAAATAATTTATTTTTGGCGCAACGCATGCCTTCATGTTATTTTTGCGTCGAATTTCTCGGTTAGACAAAGGCTCGAAATTATTTCCCTCTGGGAAACCATATCTTTTATCATATCGTTTATCTTTAATATTTGTATCGACTTATGATAAAATCTTTAAGACTGGAGGCCTTTTAATAAAAAATGGACTCTCTCTCGCTTCTAGTGACTTAAGGACGTATAAATAATCTAAATTGGGTCTTTTTATTAAAAATACTTAAGATATGATTATGAAAAATATTTTTTAAATAACAAAGATTAACTTTATTACATAAAGATAACATGTATTAGGTTCCTACTTCAGCTTAAACAGCTTGTAAAATGAGATAAGCATCTTATTTTAATCGACTATCATTTTATTTTTGATTTGTCTTTGTTTTATATTTCATCAAAAAAGATAATTGTATAAATTGGGGAAATAATCAAATATCCTTTGAAACAAATTTATTTAAATTAGAAATATATAAGATTATTAATTAGAAAACACCTATTCCAAAACCTTTATCCGCTTTGACTAACAACTTAACTACATATTAAGATATAAAAATACCAGCGTCGTCCGTAGATATTGGGTAGCAGTACCAGTACCATGTATTTTCTCAATATGATGCCCTGATTAATTTTCATGAGTGTTCCCTAAGAAAATTTTTAAAACGGCGATAATATATTCTTCGTCAAGTTCGTCGGTCCGATATCGTTATCCGGTATATTCTTACAGCTAAATCCGATTTGAAGACTCAAGAGGCGCCAAACGCCAAGTACCAAGCTCTTGCAAATCACCTGATTATAGTCTTGACGACTCTGATTCAGAACTTGGGGGCAAACGGGCAGGAGGCTCACCTGATGGTAAGTGATCACCACCGCCCATGGACATCTGCAACACCACAGGGCTTGCAGATGCGTTGCCGGCCTTTCAGGAAAGGGAGGGAGGTAGAAGGGAGGAGGGATGAGGGAGGAGGGATGTGGAGTGGGCCTCCGGGACTCTCACTTTCCGAATGAAACGCGACAGCATAGCTGCCACTTCACGCCGGTCTTCTGTGAGAGAGTGGTACTATACCGGGCGTGCCGGCCCATTCGGCTGCTACCCGAAGGTAACAATCTGGCACTACCACTTGAGATTAGTTAAATATGTAAAATATATCTATTCTAATGGATTTTCAAATATCTCCCCTGTTTCGGCCGCCGGATGTTGCTGCATCTTAACATTAACTTAACATTGTACATCCGGCTAGGTCCTGTCCCAACTGCTAGCCTATACGTATGACATAAAAATCGCGTATATAATAATAGAACGATGTTTTTTTGTACGTCATTATGAAAAAAAGACATATCTTTCGTGCCTTTTAATTCCCTTATTTTGTTTTCTCTGATTAATTATGAATGCAGTTCATATTAATGTTAAGAATAGGCTGAAGAGTATGATCGATTTTTATGAAATTTTTAGTGTATATTTAGTAGGTTTGAGGATAAGGCTGTTTTTTATTCCCCTAGGTGACAAGCACTCTTCAGATTTTTTATTTCTTATTTTTAGACCAAATTTTATTTTTGTATGGTTTAACATCAAAATATACTCTACTTATAACCCTAAATTTCCAACCATCTATCTTTTTTTCATAAGTGAGTCGCGGGCGAAGCTTCAGGGATTGCTAGTAAATATATAAAATAGATAACTTAATTTCAATCTCAACTTAATATATTCGGCAAAGTAGGTCCTGCACTTGTTCCACGTCAATCCTTCATCATGGACATGAACGAAATCATTATATAAAATAAACACTTTTGTCTACGCTTATTTACATATTATATATACATATATAAGTAATAATAATATAATAATTTATTATTATTATTATTATATATATAAGTGTTTATCAGATTAATTAATATTTTGATAGTTTCGAACAATTTTCAATTTTCAGGCATCAAAAGACCAATGAATTGTTTCCAATATACACAATAAATATGGTACATTCAATCGCATTTCATAAACTTTAATAACACGTTACGAGATATACTTTGCAGCTTTTTACTGTCGAATAAATTTGCAAATTCGATTGCGATCGAGATTTCTACATAATTTCATATGAAAATAAATAATATGTTAACATTTGATAAAGGAAGAGTTACATTGTTTCGTGGAAGCGAGATTAAAAATTCAATTATTTTTTATAAGATACTTATTCTATTTTTTTTAATTTATTATTACCACAATCTTTAAATGCAATAATGTTTATTAGCATATGAAATAAAATTTTCATATATTTAATAACGTTCATTATTGTATAGCGTATAGTGTATATTGTATAGGCTTAAATAGGCTTTGATTTGTATTTCACACTTGACTATAATTATAGACGAAGGATGAGGACTGAAAATTCCTATCGTCGAATATGATGTTTGGTTTTTCAGCATAAATGTTTTATATGCCATCTTTAAACCTCGCGCAGAATACGACGACATAGATCTTGTTATCTCAAATAAAGTTCGAAGAAACCTATACACACAATTTTATGGTGTGTAAAAGTGTAAAATAAAAAAAATATAAATAGGTACCTAAATAGATATGTTACGGTATTAACACTGCACAATCTAGTTCGTAGTTAGATACAAGACAATTAATACACTACATATTTTATAATATTAAATACATACATACTCGTGTATAAGTGTAACCCATGACTAGAGTAGGAACGTTCATGGTACAACAACACAACAAGTAGGGTTACAAACTGAGCCAAACCTATCAGATTTTGGCAAACATGACTTTCACAATTTCACAAAACTTGCGGCATTTCTAAGCAACAATCTTGTTCTGTGTCTCCAATAGAAAGGACATAAATAAAACACAATACATTCAGTCTGTCACATTAAGAACATAATAAACGGAAAAATATCCCGACAGTAGCCGCCGACGCAAAACACTGACCGCGGATATTTCGTTACGACAAGCGATTGCTCGCGACTTTACTTGCCTTAGCTTAGATAATATTAATTTATCTATACATATGATAAAAATTAAAAATCTGACTTAGTCGAATTTGTACATTAAATATTTTTGGTAAATCTTATTGAAATAGTCTTTAAAAGCGATTAAGAGGCTGAATCTAGATTTTTTTAGTTTTTCTGTCTGACTATGACCGCATCACGAGAAAACCACTTGCCAGATTTTGATAAAATTTTGTATGATAGCTGAATTTTTGGGTCATACAATAAAGGATACATTTAACTGCAGAAAAATACCACATGTCTTAGAAATATATTGCTATGTGTCACTAGTTTTAAAATAAACTGCTAAAAAACTTTAATTACCATAAACAAACTTACCTTCCCTTTGTAGTACCCATAGATGAATGCCGTCGCTGGCATCAAGTATTAAAATACAAAGTCGACTATGTGCCTGTTTGAATCATATTACGACTTTTTATTGAAACGCCACATTTGTTTTTTGCTTTTGTCTAAATCAATGATAGAGTAAAGAAAAATTGAGATGAATTTGCAATATGATTTTTGATACGATGATTATAATTAATATGACTAATAATAATATTTTGAGATACTTATTACATTAATTTTTTAAACCTCATAGTGTTGTCATATCTCTGACTCTATGTCTCTTTTTCTCTCTATAGCAAAGGTGTTGTAAGTTCGATTCTCATAGGAGGTAATTATTTATTATAATAACGGTTTTCATTTATTAGAAATCACAAAACAGTATAAAATATGAAAAAAAATGTTAAGAGAAATGTATTGTTAGAGATCCCTCACGCTCCAATAATTTTAGGGCAAATGTACGCTCAGTCTTGAAACATTTAGTATTTTCATTTGAACAAGTTAAAGCCAACCCTCATGAGAATGCCACATGCGAATAGTTTGCTTAGAACAAAGATGAAAATCATTTGTTACGTTCCCACTGGTCTTTAAGGTTATATTAAGTGGACCCTTTGTGTTTAATTTATATCAGTAGATATACAGTTCGATATTAGAATATATCAAAGGATGGATATACCAACGTACAATGACATATGTTATATACTGTTTAGTAAAAAATTTTTACATACTTAGAATGTGTTACTTATTTTAAGTATCTAATCAAAAACCAAAAAATAAGTTTCAAGCTTCTAGCTTTAAAAAATAACGTAATTTCCATACAAACTTTCATTTGCTATTTCAACCCTTTACCTATAGCCCTCGTTTTCGCCTAGAAATATAGTTCGGCTTACGCTCTTCGATTCAGTAGTTTTGGCGTGAAATGCGAGAGACAGACAGACAGATATAAGGAAACAAGGATAACTATATTTGCTTCTGTGTTTTTTTTGTCTCCGAACTTTCCGATGCTTTATAGCAATCATGGTCACGGGAGAAGTTTCCCCCGTATCCGAAAAGTTAGTTTCATTATAATGTCAAAGAATTGCGTAAGAAAGTATTATATGATTCTTCCCTTCCACTTATGTAAAAGTTTCTTGGGATAAGTGAGTTATTTATTGGGAGAGGCTATTGCATTTTGGTCTGACTGAAGGTAGACTGGAACAGTGTAATAAATAGGTACTCGGCACGGGAACTGAACACGCGACGTTACAATAAAGTTTGTACGACTACGAATATTAATCAATAAGTTACCTTTTGTAATATTATTTTTACCTTTGAAACCTTTTATCTAATTTTATTACTACTTGCAGGTAGAGGTCTATAATGTCTACAAATTTTAACGTTGTTACGTTTAGTAACAAACAAACATACATGCATTACAAACAAAATATCGCATTCATAGTTTTATAGAAAAGAAAGAATTAGTCTAGCTATCCAAAGGGGGAACGCTGCCAGTATCTTCGGAACCTTGCCTAAAGGGACTCCTTTTAATAACATATTTTAGTTATTATATAATATTTTTTAAGGTTTTTAGTTTTAGGTTCATTGTAGTATATGTACATAATATATATTCGATACGTGATTATAGAGAGATTGCCAATGATTACATTAAACAATGGCGTTAGTAGTACAATAACATTCTATCCAATGAACATAAAAATGTTCATTTTTTAATGGTTATAAATTTTTATTTTTTGACCATTTTATAGTCCTATATTAATGATATATAAGCTTCATCTATATTTTGGCTACACTGTCCCAAAAATTCCGTCTTCTGCATTTATAACTATCCATGATGTAAGTTTTAGGCGGTACATGGGCGCAGGCGCCGGTCGCTATGACGGACTCTCTAATACAAAATTGATAATCGCTTTTTGTGCCATTTCTCGAACACATAAATATGTCATTATTGACACTGATCAATTAATGCGCCCTTTCAACTTTTTTGATTTGTGAATCGAATTGAATTTGGCTTATTCAGAAATGTTTCGTTCGATTTTGACTGAAATAAAAATAGATTTTATTTTTATGTATTATAAAATAATGAGATAAATTTGATAGAAGAAATTCAATATATATATATATATATATATATATATTTAGATTTTTAAAAATAATTGAAAGTGGCTAATTTTGTAATTTTGTTGTTTTCAGGTAAGCACTTAGCATATTTTACTATAAAGATTTTTCAAAATGGAACTTAAATCAAGGTATGTATTTGAATGAAATATACTTTTTTTTTGTTATAGATTTCTCAGAGACACATATTTTCTCGCAGTAAAATACATCTTACATGTTACTCTAGTGGCAGTTATCATCGTACCAAATATTATACTCGTAATCTATCCAGTCCCTTTCTTGTAATGCGTTCCCACTTCCCAGACAAAAAAAAAAAAAAAACTTAAAAATAAATATAATGTACAGATTCACTTACTTATAATTTTATTTCGTTTATTTAAAAAAAATGTTAATATTTTTTTTTTAATTAACTAGACGCAAAAATATTTTTTTTTATTTATTACATAAGGGGGTTACCGAGACGATTCACCTGATGGTGGTATTTTTTACGTACAACCGTAATTTCTTTGATGCCGCCCATCACTTACGGAACATTATCACTGATAAGACATCTTCCTTAATAGCCACAAGCCAAACAGTTAATTTGTAATGACCAAAGTGCATAACTCATTTAGAAGGCGTTATTTTTCGACCTTATCTCGCCATCTCCGAGTTTAACAAGAGTGATTAATAGGATGCGCCCGCGCAGGACGACTTTACCGTTTCACAGTGCCGAAATGCGTGTAACTATTTATTATGTTTTATTGGATTGAGATCTGGAACGGTGAAATTGAAAGATACTTTGTATATACTGAATTATGCGTATAAATGGTGGGCTCGACGCTTTTGCAATTTTATAGATGTCCTATATCTTATAGGAAAAACTTAATGTACTTAATTAAACTAAAGTTAGAAAAATGAAATAAATAAAAATAATAATTTTATATGGCGGGTAGGTATAACACAATTTTATTAGACAGAAATATCCAGGTTACAATCAAATAAAAATAATTAACTTATTAAGCAAGTGAGTAAGTACAATAATCTTTATATTTTTTTTAAAAGGCTGAATTTATACTTTTAAGAATTTTTATTTGTCTGTCTGTTTGGAGACCACTCACGAGGAAACCACTGACAGATTTTAATGAAAATTGGTATAAATGCGGGAAAATATATGATGTTAATTAACTATCATTATCCTACATTTCATTGCAAAATATTAATAAAAACCTTACCTTACCTTATATAAGGAAACCAAAATAAATCTTAGAATATTTAATTCCTCCATTTCATCGTTACATTGATTTACTGTATTTAAATAAGCATACAAATCAGCTTCCGTAACAACTAAATTACGAAGTATTAACGTCAACCATAATTAAGAAGACAACTGGGAGTATAATCGATTGTGCTTTCAACAATCGTTTTTAATCGGGAAATCGATCATCGAGTATCGCAAGTACCCTGTCAGTGGCTTGCACCTTCATTATACGGGAGATGCGAACAAATCAAGTGGACAGACAGACGGACAGACGGTCGTTGGATACAATAAGATACAATAACGTATTTACAAGTATGAAACGAGCCACATATAGGCATTGTCATGTAGATGCACCACTCGCAATTGTAAGTAAATTTTTTGTCAAATCTTAGGCAGTAAATTTTGTTTTGATTTTGTTTACGACTTATTTATATTTTGATATTGTTTAAGCTAATTGGGTGGTGTTGAGGTTTTGAAGTAAAGAGAATGATGGTTAAAGTAAAAGGCGTTGTTAAGTAATTTTAGGATATACCTATAAAGATATAATACACATTGTACCGATTATATATTTACACAATTTTTTTTTTGCTAATCGTAATACCATTACTAATATTTTGTGATTTGATGATAAATAAACTAGAAACTCGCCCTACATACGAATATAGAATAATAGAATATATGTATAATAGTAATGTTCTCCGACCGATTCCGGCCATGGCGGCCAATCTCATTGAGACTACTACGCAGGAGATATTATAATGAACAAGTGTACGCGCAGATACAAGTGCACTCTCTATTCCTATCACTTTAGGACCGACGTCTTTACGTGCTCTCCGAGGCACGGGGGTAAACTACCGCCAACTTCTCAACTCCGGGGTGTTATTAAAGCTTACGAAACAGAAAGACTCAATAACTAAAATAGACCCGATCCGGGACCCGAACCCAGGACCTTCCGGTGTATAACCGTACATCCTCGCCACTACACCACCTATATATATCTAATATGTATGTATAACTAGCCATCATCATACCAAATTTCATCGAAATTTGTCCAGTAGTTTTGTCGAGATGCCATAACAGACATCAGCCAGACAGAAAAAAAAACTATAAATTCGGCCTTTGTATCGATAATAATTTCTATTTAAATGATATAGATTCCACTGAGTAAAATTTTTACTATACGATTATGTAGGTATATGCAAGAATAACACTTGTGAGAATCATAGTATAAAAATAACATAACCAAGTCGTTTGTCAAATGACCAGTGACACTTGGTTTGTTACGAAAAATTCATTTATCGATGTCACATTAGCAATCGAATCGATCGTGACGGACCATCACGGCTGACACCACATAGTCTGGGCTACCATCGTATCGCCAACATTACCACTCATTATATTCAATTCATCTACCTACCCACGATTCTGAGTCCTTAATTTTTTTCAAGTCACGACACCTCACCTATCTTAATGATGCTCTATTTTCAACGGAATCGTGTCTCAAAGCCGTATGGAATTCGTCGCGTGGCGGCCTTCTGTCTTCTCCTAGTCATTTAAGTCTAAAACGTCCGATTTATTGACTCGATCAAACGATTTTCAATCGATTCCATTTGTTGCATTAAATCCAAAACTGCCTGGAAGTCCGAATATATCGATATAACCATCTAAATCGATGTCAGCTTAACACTACCGAATATTTTCTTCAATACAGAGTTGAAAATACAAAGGTAGCACTTACATCATTTTGGCTATGTGCTGACTTAATAAATGTAGATTTGAGGCGGTGATCTGCGAGGTGCAGTGTCCATGTAGGGCAGTCGCGCGTCCAACGCGTGGCAACGTCTCCGAGGCATTACAAAAGGTTAATTACAAACGAAAAACTTATTAAACCAGTAGAAGAATCCCACCCTGTAAGGCCACCGCTCAAGAATTCTGGCTACCCATGAATATGGATGTGAACCAAAATTGCTTAGATTCTTGCTTTTTAACGCTCTTCAACCGTGGGTGTTCGAACATTCTGGAAACAGTGATGTTAATTAGGTGGGAATATTTAAAGTATTAAATTAAATGGCCCCTGATAGAGATGTTTCGTCTAAATACGGACAGACGAAATAGGCAGCCTACCGCTGTGACGGTGTATATTTGTACGCTACGCTTCCTTTAGTGATGCTAATTATTGATTGTATTTGGTTAGGGCCGCCGGCGCGTCTCTGCAAACAGTAAGTGCGGTACGAACGTTTATCTTAATGAAAATTGAATAAAAATGTAGTGTTTTAATATTTAGCTAGACATTAACTGTGTTATTACCTGAATTAAAAAGAGGAGGCTTTTTGCATTGATGTTATGCAATAGCTTTACCAATAATTGTGAACTGATTCGAACTATGGGTATTGGGTTCATATTATTAGCATAAAAAATCTGGATACTGAAAATAGTACTTTTTTGAATTTGAGTAAATTTGATTTTTTTTGAACACAATGATTTTTTAATTAATTGATTGCTTGAAATGAAAATAAAAAAGAATGAAATAAAATGAATAGCATATAAAAATTTGAAATAATTAAATAAAAAAATATATTGTTTCTGTATTTTCTTTAAAAAGTTATTAACTATTTATTTTACTTTATTTGTATCTTTAAGATCCACACTTGACACACCATAATAAATAACACTACATAAAATACAAATCTAATAATTAATAATCTAATATATAAAAATCTCGTGTCACAGTTAAGTGTTTGTTATCGAACTCCTCCGAAACGGCTTGACTGATTATTATGAATTTTCTTGTATATAATTGGTAGGTCTAAGAGTAGGTCGTAGACTATTCTTAATTCCCCTAGGTGATAAGGATGGCCCTCTCAAGATGAAATATCTTTTTTTTTATTCTTAGACCAATTTTTTTACTTTTATGATTTGGTATCAGAAAATCCTTATAAGTTATAACCCTAAATTTTCTTTCATCGGACGCGGGCGTAGCCGCGGGAATTGCTAGATTTATATAATAAACTCTTAATATGAAATATAAATAAGACAAAAAAGTTTCACTTTAACATATAATCTAGTCTCGCTTCTAAAAAGGAGATCTAACAACTTAGTTGAAGTCAAAGAAACCTTCTTTGTTCACAGACATTCATCTATTCTAAACCTAAATACATTCTTTATAGAATCTACGTAATAAATAGTATTTTTTCTTCGCACTCGACGGGGTGCTACCAAGGCTACATATAATTGATGAATTGAATTGTAAATTTAATATTATGCGTGTTTGTTTGTGTGTTGAATAAAAACTACGCACATTTTACAACGAAAAAGGGAACAGACAGCATGTGGCTTTATCTTTATTACTACTTTTCTTATACAAGAGCTAGCAAGAGCTAGCCTCTACGCATACATTTTAATGTAAAAGTCGGTTAAAGTGATAGGTTAATAACATGGTTGTTAATATATTATTAAGTTTTATATTTTAGTATTTAATAAGAATAACATTTATATATGAAAAATATTTTTGTTTGATTAAAATAATCGATAAAATGAAACCTCGATCGATATCTAATTTGTACTTTAGACGCACTATTTATTAAATATTGATTTCGAGACACGAAATCGATTTCATTTCATTTATTATTTAACGCTATTTTACCAGAATTTCCTCAAATTTTAACTAAGATTTCGTTTGAGGAATTGTTAGATAATATTAATATTGTATTATTGTATTAAAAAATAAAACATTAATATTATGTAAGATGTATCTAAACTATAAAAATGGATAAATGTTTGTTAGTCTCGCTAAAGTTACAAAATGTCTATGTCTCTGTATGATAATAAAGTTTATATAACCGTTAAAACTTCCCTTGTGACAAACCCAAGCGAAACGAGGGTGAATCGCTAGTGTGATATAAAAGTAATATTAGTCCTACTGATTTTTTTGAAGATTAATATAAAAAATAATACTTAATAAAATTGTAATTTCTAAGCCTATTTATTATAAATCTATTTCTATTTTCTCAATAAATAAGGTTAGTTACCTCGAGGGTGGTTCTACATTTCAGGGAAAAATTTTCCACTTAAAAGATGAGAGGGATTGCTTTTAAGGAAATGGAATAAGTATCTTATAAAGATCCTACTTAATAGACTACATCGTGAATAGGCATGTATAATAATATTTTTACCCAGATTTATGATAACATAATCCATCGAAAGACAGCGGTAGCGCAGTGGTAGCACGCTCGCTTGGGAAACGTTGTGATGCGGGTTCAAATCCGGCTTGAGCAATTCTGATATTTTCATGTGCGAATAATTTCTAACTTGATTACCAACTGTCTTACGGTGAATGAAAACACGTGAGGAAACCTGCATGTTTGAGAGAATCTAAAAACTTTTTGTTAGACATGTTAAGTCAACCAATCCGCACTAAGCCAGCGTGGTAGACTATGGCCTGATCCCCCTCGTATTGAAAGAAGAGTGCCCAGCAGTGGGATGTTTAATCCATATTAAAATTAATTTTAATTATATTTTTCAAACAAATATTCAGGAAACAGTTAGTTGTACTCATAATTTGCTTAAAGGTAGCTATGTCTAGAAAAGGGTAATGTATTTATCTGTAATAGCTCATTAACATTGCTTTTTTCCTTTTTCCAAATAAGGTAAAATGTTGAAAACTATTCAAACTGAAGTAAATAATAAATACCTAAGTATATTCTAATTACTTTTACTGTTGATTAAATTAATTAAAATAAAACTGTTCTTAAAAAACTGTTATTTTAAACGTTGCAAATGGGGCTTATTTGCCTAATTGATTTTTCGCCAGTCGATAACAAGAGAACCATCTGTGATATTTCTATACATAGCAAGTATAATAAAATATATTAATGGTTGTCTGTACGTTTAATTTGTTGTATTCAACGATTAAAATTTAAATAACAAATTTAAAACCATTAAAGTTATTTATTTAATAACAAGTGTTGCACTTATTTAAGTTATTTAAATGAAGCTATCTTCACGGGTCACGGGAGAGACTCTCCTGTAATTATGATTGCTGTAAAGCATTCGAAACGTTGGGAATCAAAAGTCAAAATAAATCCGCGACAAAATCCGAAAGAACCTCAGAAAGTATTAAGTTCTTTACATTTTTTTTTAATTTTTACTAGTTTACGACCGCGACATCATTCGTGTTAAGTTAATAAAAAGCTTTTGTTATATGAAAGTACATTAAGATGAAGTCACTAACCGCTATTCGTTACTAATATTATTAAATAAGAATTTCAAAAACACGATTGGCTAAGTTTGTCGTGACCTTATTTGCTGAGCCAATAGTCGCGGGTTCTTGTCCCGCTGAGGGGGCATGCATTTGTAAAATGAGCTCGAATGTTTAACTCAAGTCATTTGTGCTTATATTTATCTACTATATAAAAATAAGTCGGGTTTTCCTTCCTGACGCTGTAACTCCAGAACGCATCCGATTTGCACGGCATTCGATTGAAAGGTCTCGGGCTCCGTGAGGTTTATAGCAAAGAAAATTCAGGAAAAATATACTAAAGAGGTTACACCTGGGGACGAACCCGAGCGAAGCGAGGATGAGTCGCTAGTAATGTTGTATATGTGTATAATGTAGTGTACCAACTATCTTGTATCCATAACACAACTCTTATAGCTTACCATCGAACTAGATGGTGATGTGTATTAGTGTGCAAACATATTTATATTTATTTACAATTACAGTATATATTATATACAGTTTTTAAGTTTTTTTTAATTTTTATTTTAGTACGCTATTTAATTTCGATATTTTCTTCGCAAAGTGGAATAACATATTGGTATAAATACCTGTATAAATGTACAAGCGAAGTCGAAGGCGAGAGATTAGTATAAAACAAAGACTCATTCGAATTATGCCTCAACCAATTTGTTCAAGTTTTTACCCTGAATTTACAATCGATTTTGAGAATCGATGCTATCGAGCCTCGCTCGTTTATTGTAGGAGTTTGATAATTACTCTGTAATAAGACATTGTTGGCAAATAAAACGAATTTTTAGGGGAAAATTATAGATATGTATGAAAATAACATGACCTCTGGTGCAGTGGTATCTTTAATTAGTCGATTCTCGTGTGGAGTAGAAAATCTTAATACAATTTTTGCGTTATAATAAGGTATATATATTTTGATATTCTTTCTAAAAAACATATTAGAAATATATACTCGATTTATAGATTCGAAAACCAGAGTAGTTTATCAGAGAAATAGAGTTTATACTACAGAACTTAGACAAAAAGCTTGTGATATACTGAATCTTAATACTTTTAGAGAAAAAATACCCTGATTATGTAAACAAGAAGTAAAAAATTAGCAAAAATTGATATGGTAACCTTATAAAATGTACCATACTATTGCTATGGGATTTACCATGGAAGTATGTTTAAAAAAACGAAATCAATTAATTAACAATGTCGCAAATGATTTTAATTTAAAGCAGAAACCCGCAAGGAAACAACAGCGATCAAATTCCTGACATACGCTGGAGTACGCGAAACGTAATTTTTTGTTTAAAACTCTTACAGGTTCTGATCGAAAATAACAATTTCATAAGACGTGTTTTCATTTAAATATAGTACTTTACTTTCTTTTAAAATAAGATACTGACGGCACATGTGGCTGAGTTTGTAGTGACCCAACGAGAAGTTGCTATGTTCTCTCAGGCTCTGCCGGTTTTATCACGAGTTCTTTCGTTTACCGTAATGTAAGTGTCTAAGAGAACCTTAAAAGTTTTTTTAAAGAAATGTAGAGTCTGCCAACCCGTGCTTGTCGGGTGTAGTAGGACCTTGCCTGATCCCTTGTATTGAAGTGAAGCCCGTACCCCATCAGTAGGACGTCAAAAAGTCAGTATAGAAATATATACACATAATTATTATATATTACATTATTACATAGATATGTTATTGAAGAGCTAAAATTAATTTATTGTTTTTTATCATTCTAAATATTTTTCTTTTCAGTTTTTTGCAAATTAAAATGCTATACGATGCTTAGTTACTATTTAAAAAAACAAATTAAATCAATTTACTATTACTTTGTGAGTATTTTTATATACATTCATAGTGTTAATTCAACAACTTCACGTAAAGTCAGGTATAAAGTTTTACCACAGAAGGGCCAACCCTGGAAAATCCAGCTCGCGACGGTCGCATCCCTGTCTTACGCTACGTACGCGAATCGTAATTTTTTGTTGGACGACAAGTAGCGAATATAAAGTGCGCTCGCGCTTCCTCCTCCATATATGGCGACGCCCTTAGGCGGGATTCCGTCGTGGAACGTGTCCGTACAATAAAACGATTATTTATTTATCGGTTAAATGAAAGGCGATCGACCGGTACGTGCCGATGCGGACCGGTCAGTTGACGAATTTTAACGTCCATCTCTCATCTTGCTGTACGCTATGGGATAGCATTGGCCTCAGTGCAACAGCTTGGTCTGAAAATTTCTTAGGAAATGAAGAAATATTCTAAAATATTCGTATCTTTCTATAATATATATATTTTTTTACGAGTAACTTCATCACAATGAAACGCAAGTAATATGCATGCTATGTCATACCTGCTATTGATAGTAAAATAGTAAATACGAGTATACATTAGGTCTCATATAGTGGACATGAAACATTTTCCTTTGAACAATATTCAAATAAATCGTGTTATTTAGAGAAAATGTGCAAAAAATTATAGAACCTACTACTTCCGCCCAACTGAGGACACCAGACACAGTGCCACCAAACCAATATCATAAACAATCACAACACAGATAAATCACAGCATATTATAAAATAAAAAGCCACTCTTCCATATATAGCTGAACCAAGAAACGGCACGAGTAAAGTCGCGTGCTATATCCAGTGATATTTATTGTCCTTACCAATTATAGCTTGTCGACGAACCAGACGTTCCGATGTCCGTTCCCAGGCGGTTCCGGGTTCGGTTCCAGGTAGCACGTGGGAATCACTTGTAACATATATCAGAAAAGTTTTTGCTGCTCGCTTAGTTATTAGTTTTTGTTACGTAGTAGTTTACTGGTACGAGTAGTGTATTAATTAAAATGGTTTTGCTCCCGTGTTGTGATTGCTTTTAACGTTTGTAAAAATGTTTTAGATAAGTGAGGAATTGCGATATGAGCTTAAAGCTTGTATGGATAGCAATGTTACTATATTTGTCTCGAAGCTGTTATTTTGTATTAGAGTGAGCATTCAACAAAATGAATGTTAATAATAAGTTTAAAATAAATTACAAATGAATAAAATTGAATTGTCCTTTAACTAAAATCTATAGCATTAGTAACAGCATAGCGTCAATAAGCTATAGCTTATTAGTAAAAGCATAAAAAAGTTACCTACTTTCTGCGCCAGCGGTCGCGGGTTCGAGTCCCGCTGGGGGCATTCATTTGCTAATAACGAATGTTTGTACTCCAGTCATGGGTGTTTATATTTATAATATGTATGTATTTAACATTTATATGTGTATTATATCAACTATCTGGTATCCGCAACACAAGCACGTTACGTAGCTTACTGCGGAACTGGATGGCGCTGTTGTAAAAAATGTCCCAACATATTATATTATTATTATATATAGTCTGTCTGTTTGTTCTAGCTAATCTCTAATAAAGTATCTCTAAGTCAAATGACTAAATCGATTTTGACGAGACTTTCACTGGAACGTATAGTAAGAAGAAATTTAAGCTTTACTAAAGGGTCTAGCAGGATAAGGTAAGGCCAGCGGCCCCAGAAAGATACTTTGAAAATAACTTGTGTGGTAACATTGGCGAGGTGCAAACATACCATTAACAAAATTTCAGCTTCTTATGTCGCCGCGTTTTGGAGATAATTGATCAAATAGACGCTAAAGTGGGTATTTTTTAAAACTGTTTTTTTCATAAACTGTTACAGCTACACTAATGAAACAACAATTATTCATTAGAAGAAAAACTAGTGTATATTATGTACTTTTTATAGATTTTTTCCATTGTATTTACTATTTGAAAAATACAAAAAAATATTTTTTTATTATTTTATTTATAGTTCACGCAAAGGCACAATCACAGAAAAAATATATAGTGTAGCCCACTATGTCTAGTATTACTACCAAAAAGTTCATAAATATAAAATGGATGCAACACTTCCAAAAAAAATAAATATTGGTACCTCCTATGACGGTCATAGGGAATAATGACTTTACGTTTATCTTTTGACGCGACTCACCCTCGCTCCGGTCGAGCTCGTCCGTAGGTACGTTTTGACGGTTAGTATAGATGTGTCAGAAATGATATCTGTTCAAAAAGAAGCGAAATTTTGTCTCTACAGGCTCTGAACACATTCGAATGTAAAGTTGCAGTTGTTATATAATCTATATCTTTATATATATAATTCTTTTGTGATTCTCTTCTTCTCTTATTCCCTATGACCGTCACAGGAGGTACCAATATTTATTTTTTTTGGAAGTGTTGCATCCATTTTATATTTATGAACTTTTTGGTAGTAATACTAGACATAGTGGGCTACACTATATATTTTTTCTGTGATTGTGCCTTTGCGTGAACTATAAATAAAATAATAAAAAAATATTTTTTTGTATTTTTCAAATAGTAAATACAATGGAAAAAATCTATAAAAAATACATAATATACACTAGTATTTTTTCTAATGAATAATTGTTGTTTCATTAGAGTAGCTGTAACAGTTTATGAAAAAAACAGTTTTAAAAAATACCCACTTTAGCGTCTATTTGATCAATTATCTCCAAAACGCGGCGACATAAGAAGCTGAAATTTTGTAAATGGTATGTTTGCACCTCGCCAATGTTACCACACAAGTTATTTTCAAAGTATCTTTCTGGGGCCGCTGGCCTTACCTTATCCTGCTAGACCCTTTGGGTTCAGTACAGAAAAATTGCAACCCCAGAAACGAGGATAAGTCACTAATATCAAATAATAATAAACGCCTTTCGTGTATTTAATCTCGTCATATTCAAGCGTAATACATTTTAACGACGATACTAAGCTCAGGTATAGCCTGGAATGTTGATTGGAATTCCTCAGCTATTGAGGCATCCATTTGTTAATAATGATTCAAACCTAGCTTACGTACGAGTATATTAGCATTATAATTCTTTTTACAAGTAATTTCAAATTATAATATTAATCTAATTATAACAGAATTAAGATAGCGATGAATTTGTAATTAATTATTGTGTATGGTTTCGATTTTTATTTAAAACGTTTCGTTGATAGAGACAGAGTTTGCTAGGTTCTCTCAGACAGGTTTTGTCACATGATTTCTCAAGCGAGCGCGTAACCACTGCATATAATTGTCATCATTTATGTCCTTTTAATAAAAAAAGTGCGTGCGTACAAAGTACACATGTCAGAAATGAAACTTCTTTGTTTATAAATTTAACTCATTGTATAAATACTAATGATATTGTAATTTCACTTCAAAAACAATTCCTCTCGATTACCAGCATGAGAGCGTCATAAGTTAGGCTGTATATTGTAATACTTTTGCTACACATAACGTCACACATTAAAAATTACTGACTTGCGGTTCGCGAGATCCCCGACCTGCGGTGGCGGCGCTAACTCTTTCCCATCTCTGAGTGCCTGGTACTTGTTCTGGTACTCGAGACTTAGAAAAGTTAGGGAGGGGAAAAGGAAGATAGAAAAACTATGGACTCGCTTTTTCGTTTCATCGAGTTTGAAATCACAACGATTCTAAAGAAGTTTCACTTCAAAAACAAAGATTACTTTTTGGTCTAACAAAAGTTCTCATAATAAGTGTAGCATTTGCTATTTGCTAGATATTTAAATCACTAGAAAACAAATCCACACGGTTTTTTAACGGTTACCTCATCGACCTAACATTGCGATTTTGATATTTACTTCCTACAAGATGTAAACTGGTGATCCTAATTAGAACATAAAAAAATGTAATCATCATCAGCCCTTTTTAACGTCCCACTGCTGGGCACGGGCCTCTCTCAGTAGGAGGGGGATCAGGCCATAGTCCGCCGCGCTGGCCCAGTGCGTGTTACGTGGACTTCACATGTCTTACGAAAACTTGCTGTGCGTGGTGCGTGGACTTCACATGTCTTACGAAAACTTGCTAGGTTTTCTCAGACATGCAGGTTTCCTCACGATGTTTTCCTTCATCGTAAGACAAGTGGTAATCATGATAGAAATGATTCGCACATGAAAATATCAGAGGTGTGAGACCCGGATTTGAACCCGCATCACTCGGTTATACAAGCAACGCGTTACCGCTGGGCTACCACTGCTGTACAGAAAAAAAAACCCAACCTAAAAGGCACCAAAGGCCATTGACTATGTACTAGTGTACTAGAGGCACATCCATCAATACTGTTTCAAATGGGGCACGCCTCAACAGAAATTAAATATCGCGCAATCATTAACTGAGCGATCGTTGTAGCGGATAATGCGCCCGATTAAATAAACACGGTGTAGCCGGTACTCCAAGTATCGACAATATATACTTTATGGTTCTAATTTAAAAGCTTTGTAGAAACTGTATTGAATTGTCGTAATTTTAAATTTTATTAGATACGATAAAAGGTTATAATAATTTTGATCGACTTTAGACTGGGCCAGGTGCTTAGTTTAGATAATGTTGTTTTTGTGATTGTTTTGAGTTAAAAATTAAAAAGGGACGTGAATATTCTATAAGTTTGGAAACCATAAGTCTACTATTATTTTACTCGATGGGCAAGAGATCAGGCAGACAGGAGTATTGACTACATACACTATGAGGCATGGAAGTTAAAAATAGCTTCCCAACGCGACATTTTTCTAAAAACTGTACTTGAAATAACCTAGGACTCGAACGAATTTGCAGTACGTGCTAGGTACTAGTACAACATGTTAATCACTTAAGCTACCGCTCATAGTAAAATACATCAAGTCCACCAACACGCAATTAGACAGCGTGGTGCACTATGGACTGATCCCATCTATCCATTGAAGGGAGCCTCCCTTCAATGGATAGATTGGACTTCCTTGTGCCCATCATTGAGACATTGTAATGGGTTAAATACTGTAAAATAGTGAAATCTATAGACCATATTGTAAAATCGAAGTAACGACAAATGTTGAATCCTGCGCATATTCGTGTCTGTCAGATAGCCGCTCTCGTGATAGGACAAGGGCCGACGGCGATCAGCGCCGCCTCAAAATATTTCTTTTAGTTACGATTTATTACATTTTTGTAGCAAACGTCAAACAGTATATTCCATATATTATATCCTTTTTTAGTATTTAACCACTTATTTATTGTGTGTATATAAATATTTTTTAATAAAGTCAGGGTAGCAAATAATTAATAATAATATAAGAAAAAGAAATTTCAGATTTGATGAGACTTTATTCAAGTCTTGACTAATTCGACAGGAGGCAACAACAAAAAATAATTATTTTTTGTTAGAGCAAAATCTTAATATTCCATATATCCTGAATATATAATAAATAAGAATGTGTTATATATAAGAATGTGTGTGAATAGTAAGTAGTACAGAACGTGAGAACAAATGTATGTGAATACTAGAACCCCGTTAGCCAGTTTGAAGCCTCCCTCGGGGCGACCTGAGGTAAGTAACTGTCGTTTTGTTATCCAAAATGGCAATATACGTATCTAGATATCAACTACATATTTAAAATCTTCATGTTCAAAAAATCTTTTGTATGTAGGTATGTAAATACCTATTATATTTTTTTCTTAATATTTGAAGTGTTTTATTCGTACCGGAATTAGATGAAACCGTGGAGCGTGAATACGTCGCAAGTATAATATCACAACTAAATACAATCTAACCTCACAATATTACAGGGTGCAGTAAAATATATACTTTTATTCGGAAACTTGGTAAATATTTTTTTTATATTTTAAATTATAAGTGTTTTAATTTAATAAAAATATTCCTGCCTGCTACATACCTTTAAGCATCCGAAGTGTGAACTGTTTCGAAGTGCGATCATGATCGACTCTGTAACCTCGTATTTTCGTTAATCCGCCGTTTATCTTCTATTCAAGATACATTGAGCGTTTAATTTAGGTTGCACATTTGGGGCGACTTGTATTAAATTCTCAATTTGACTTAAATCTCCTAAGCAGGCTTTATAAATATTATTATCTTTTTAACATTTACTAAGCATTTAATAAAAAAAAACAAAATATTCTAAAAGAACTAACATCTTCACATTTAACCAAAACCCTAAACTGATTTCGATGAAATATTTACTAGGGTAAAAATGATATCATAATGAATGTACACTAAGTAATTTAAAAGCATTACTCTGCTATTTGCATATGGTTAAGGCCAATGTATACGACACACCGGTGGTTGCAGGCCGGAGGGCCGCACGACGTGATCGGTCGATCCTGTCATTTCTTCTGACCGATGTTTGCGCTTCTATCGATTCGCCGTCACGTTCTATACTAAAACTAGGGGCGGGTTTAGTGCGAACTTCAATATTATAGTGTAATAGACTGATATAGGATTCACGGGTCTCTCACGTATACGTGTAAATCTATTTGTAGGTACATACAATAAAATTCTAACTTAGTCGGATCTGTATATTAACTATTCTTTGGAATATTTTATTGAAATAGTCATTATTTTCGATACAGAGGCCGAATTTATAGTACTTAGAATTATTGTCTGTTTGTCTGCCTGTCTCGGAACGCATCGCGAGACAAACACTGGACAGATATTGATGAAATTTGGTATACTGATAGCTGATTATTCGGATTATTTCCTATATTATTATATTATTATAGGATGCTTTATACTGCAAGAAAATGTGTAATGTTAGAGAAGTCTATACACTTTTAAAACATACGAAGGATGAACCCGAGCGCCAATCGAAGCGAGAGTCGCTATTTTTGTGTCTAAAGTTGAATTTTGTTCACATTTTCCTTTAAAATTTGCGTTTCTATTTAAAAAATCCACAAAATCACAACCATTTTTCTTTTAAATCTCGCACAAACGCCCGTACCCTTTTTGTTTAAGTTCATTGGCCGTTGCACTACAAATTTCGCTAACAGACTGGATTCAGTTTTTGTGTGGATCTAACTAGAAAATGTAACTGCATCTTTACCAAATTATTTTCGTACTTTCAAATTGAAAATGAATACATTTTATACTTACTTTTATACGATACGTTTAATTATGTAAAGTATACAAATTCTAAAAACTGAAGTTAATAAAATTATATATTACGTGTAATGTACTGTATGTACTAGTATGTACAATGCACATATAATAAATAAACAAATATGTTGGGACATTATAACACAGCGCTATCTTGTTCCGTGGTAAGCTACGAGGCTTGTGTTACGAATGCCAGATAGTTGATACATGATACATGACTTTGAATGCATATTACAAATAAAAACACCCATGACTGAACTATAAACATTCGCACTCAACAAATGAATGTCCTCAGCGTGACTCGAACCTACGACCGCTGGCACAGCAAGTAGGTACCACTATTAACTGAGCCAACATTTCGTCTAATAGGTATTACACTGTGGCTTCTAGTAAAAGAAATAATAAAAGTTGTTTTTTATAAGCAAAAAAGTTTTGTCGTTCTTTTTAGAATAAAATGATTCTTACAACGACTTTTCTTTTTTATATATAAAAGTTATCACAATACATTATCGAGAAACCAATGTCGGCCTTTATGAGGAACGTCAAGATTTTATATTTAATTATCGTAGAAAAATATCTGAACATTTACTTAGTTCAGATTTTTTTGTAATATCCTTAAAAGCCCGCATAAAGGAATTTCATAAGTACATAAGTGAAATGAATAATTCTTTATATCTTCACTAGTGACTTACCCCCACTTCGTTCGTGTTCGTGCCATGTGAAAAAAAAACCAAATCTATACCACGGAAACCATCCATTCTTAGGAATAGAGAGACAATCTATTAATTGCTTAGTAACAAACATACATACTAGCATCCACCATTATATATATACAAACATCTTTATATTTTGTCCATTAGGCTATAATACCGTATCTTTTCAACCGACTTCCAAAAAGGAGGAGGTTTTCAAATCGTCTGTATGGTTTTTTTCTATTATATTCCCAATATAAACTTATGGGTCTTATAAAATTTTACTCTGATTGCTTCATTAAAAACGTTTCATTTTACTTTTTTCTTTGCTCTGGATAAACAGAAATTATAATAGCTATTTCTATAATAAGCTTTATTATGGACAATAAAGGATTTTTTTTATTAAATAAGAAATTATTTCGTTATATGCGTATTGTACGCATTTTTCCGTAGCTCTGTCTCCAATGGATCATAGGCTTTATATAATTAATGTGAATTAAAATAATACCAGAGAAGCGTATAAACGAATAAAACAAACTCTTCTAATATATAATATTAGTAAAGACTAGCAAACCCGGCCCGCTTCGCTGGGCGTAAGTTTAAATAAATTAAACGGTTTTTATAATTTTCTAATAAAATAAAAGCCTAAGTTACTCCTTATAACATAAACTATCTGCAAATGAAAGCCCCATCAAAATCGGTCTAGTCGTTTCAGAGAAGAGCTGGAATAAACAGACAGACAGACAAAAATTTCAAAAAAAGATTTCTTGATGTATATATTATATACTTTTTTGTGCATTTAGTGAAAAGTTGTTAATTTAAAATTAAAAACAGCCACATCAATTTTATTTAAATATGTACTGATGTACTGATTATCAAGTCACGGCAATACCTTTCATAATTGCGAACCATTAATATCTATTAGGCAGTCGTTTTAAATGCCCAATTCGAAACCTCTTGGGGCTGGTTTCCAATATATAAATCTCTTAACAATGCCTTAGCCACTATTAGTGTTACTGAGCATTACATCACGCATATAAATGAGGCTTTCATCTCGCCGGCCATTGTGCACGCTTCCGTATGCCGCTAGAGGTGTGGTGTAAGATACGTTTTGCAAAAAATAACTATTGTCTTGGCTGAATAAATTAAATTGTAATGCACTTTAAAGGATATTTTTAGAGTAGGATTTTTAACATATTCTCCAAACGCATTGTTATAATGATACTTATTCTAAAGCGAAATGTTTTTCTTTGGTAAGTGCATAACTTGAGAACGGTAGATTTGGATAGTTTTTATTGAAATTACTCAATATTTTTGTATATACTTTTATATGACCTCAAAGTTGCAATACTCCAGTATTGGAAACCATGCTAGATTATCTCAGACATAATAATGCAAATTTTTGATTCTTACACGACTGTCCAAAAAAGGAGTGTTATGTTTTATGGTTCATGTATGTATGTATGTGATTTTCTTTATTCCACCATATTTTCTAAACGCCTAAACCGATGTCGATGTACGTGGTATCGTTAGAAGCCTAGTCTTACAATATAAATTAGTATGAAGTAGTAGGCTTGGATAGGTTAAATATGTGATAGTAATGGATTTTGTTCTAAATTGCAACAAAAAATATTTTTCAATTCTCTAACCAAAAGCAATTACGAACGTTTCCGCCACTGACGTTTTCCACACAATATAGTAAGTGTTCCAGGAAATAGTTTTGTGTACATCGTTAAATGCTTTTACGTAGAAAACACGCAATTTTTCATTTAGTTCCAACGAATCAAATAAATCTTCTAATCAAATGAATCTTATAACCTACGGTTGTACAAACGGAGGCCCTGGGTTCAGGTCTCGGTTTGGACCAAGTTTAGTTATCGAGTCTTTATGATTAGCAGGTCTCAGTAACAGCCTGAAGTTGGAAAGTTGCCAGTGTGTCACTCCTGCGCCCCGGAAAGCACGTAAAGCCGTCGGTCTGCATCTTAACTTTCACGTTCAAAGTCCCGTGGATCGAGTAGTCATCCAGGAGTGACAGGAATAGAGAGTGCTCTTGTGTTTGCGCGTACAGTTGTACACTATAATATCCTACGCTGATGTCAAGTCTAAACGTGATTAACCGCCCTGGCCGGAATAGGTCAAGGAGGATATACAGGGTGAAAAGGGGGTGGAAGTTTGTATTTTTCTACCACTAAAATATTGATGGAATTTGCTGGTTGTTATTAATATCTTCATATTAATAATATTAATAATCTTTTTCGTGTTATAAAACAAGTGTTTTTCGTTTATACACGCTTACTTTCTACCGCATATACTCGTAGTGCTCCGATTTCCTAGACCAAAAATGGGGTCTAAGTTGTTATAACGTTATTAACATTAGAATTGCGACACGTTATTGTCCTCTAATCGGTAGTTGAATATCGCTTGGCCATTTGGAAAGCAGCAATCAATTTTACTAACAAAGGCTAGATAACTAATTGTGATCGAAATCTAGTAAACTCGTGCCGATAGTGATTGTTATTTGTATTTCTAAAATGAAATACGTTCAATTATAATTGATTTGTAGAGTTGAGGGTCTGTCCGTCTGTAACGAACGAATGTTAGGTTTCGCTAAGGAAATTAGAAATTCAAATGTATAACCGACTTGATCTTTTCTCAAAACTAACAATAACCTTCTAAATATTATTATAATATATTTTAGAGGAATAGGTCAAATATTTAAACTTTCTGGTATAAGCATCCTTACTAATCCTTACTAATATTATAAATGCTAAAGTAACTCTGTCTGTCTGTCTGTCGTGCTTTCACGCCAAAACTACTGCAACCGATTTAAATGAAATTTGGTACACAGATAGCTTAGAGCATGAGAAAGGATATAGGCTACTTGTAAGACAAACAAAAAAGGGCTTTTCAAGTCAAAGAAAAAAAAAGGCTGTAATGGCTAGAAATAGGGGATGAAAATTTGTATGAAAATTAGTCATTTTTAAAGCTAGAAGCTTGAAACTTATTTTTTTGGATTTTGATTAGATATTAAAATTTATAAAAATTTTATGCTATAGATGGTACCTAGGGACGAACCCAAAGCGAGGTGAGTCGTTAGTTAAAATAAAAATTAAAGTATAAATTTAACATTTTTTTTCTTATTCTAAAGTGCATTTAGTTCCTATTGATGGCTTCTCGTCAAGATTTCGCGAAGAAAGATTTTGTTTAACGACAAGCTCTACAGGGGGATAAAAAGAATTATTAGTTGCGTACAATTTTGCATACATTTATTTCAGATTATTTTAAAAATAATTCCTGGACGTAATATTGCGAACTTTCTTAAAGATTTTCTTAGCTTATTAAATAAACTATCGCGTATTATTCTTGCCTGAAATTATAAAGATTTATAACAAGAATTTAAGGACGTTATTAAAATGTAATTTTATGATCAAAGTTAAAACAAAAGATAACATTTTTTAAACAGCTGTTATGAAGAAAATTAGATTTAAAGTCTCTACAAAATCTGTTTAATTTTTTTTTTGTGTCAATGGCGTCCGTCAATTACTTTAAGGAAATATATTATACTAGTGTCTCACCCTTGCTCCGCCCGGGTTCGATTCGACCTAAATAAACATTTTAAATGTTAATATAGATTTTTTAGAAATTCGATATTTTCCTGCAGTAAAAAGTACCCTATGAATATCGACCCGGATAACCAGCTATCTTGATACCAAATATAATCAAAATCTGTCCAGTGGTTTAACGTAATGCGGTCACAGACAGACAGACAGACAGACAGACAGACAAAAATTTGGCCTCTGTATCGTTAATAATGACTATTTCCATTAAATTTTCCAAAAATTATTCAATGTTGTTTGAATTATTGTTTATTCAAATTTGTCTAAGTTAGAATTTAATTATATACGATTATGTATAGATTTAAATTATGAAATTTGCTATTTAAAATCATCCTGTGCACCCTAAAAATGTTGCATGTCGCGAGTAATTGGCACCATCGCCACCTACGTTAAGATTCAGCTGTCGTACCTTTTCCACCGCGAGTCAAACCGCGAGTCACAATGGACATGCGTCAACGCGTCTAGATCTGAAGGCCCCCGGTTAAGTGAAAATGCTACTTTACAAATAGGGCCAAAAATATTGAAATGGATTCTAATATTGTAAATGCAGTAACTGAGTCTGTCAGTTGGTTTGTCTGTTTGTCTGTCTTGCTGAACCGATTTAGATGAAATTTGGTATGGAGATTGTTAGAGACTCTGGGTAGGACATGACATGAAAAGAGGTGGAGCTTTGTATTGGGTAATGAATAATTTCTCAAGTAAGTTATTTTTTTTTTCGAAGTGCTTCCTTCCTTTTTATACCTTTGTATGTAGGTACAATGTACATATATGTACATATGTACTGTATACTTTATTATTTAATAACCGTGAATTATAAAGAAAATAGTAAAATAAATTTGTTTGAAGAAAATAGTAAATACTCCTTCGATCGCTCGAAAATTCCAATTGGATATTTTTTTACTGAAGAGTCACTCCTTCTAGCATATTTGCTGTAAAGCATTTGAAACATTGGAAATCAAAATAAGTCCACGAGAAGATTCGAAAAAATAATTTTAGATTAAAATTTAAAATAATGCCTTTACTTTAAAATTATATAAAAAATTTAGTTTTTACTTTTCTTACAATAATAATTATTATAGTTTTAACCAAGAATAATCGAAACAAATGCCAAGAAATTTTACATTATATGTTTAATTTTATTCGACACAAATGAGATTTTTTAAGAAACGAGATATATTTCACAAAAATTATAATTCGTATGGATCATCCAATTAATTTACACATGCTTTAAATGAGTGGCTTTTTGAACATTCAGTATTTAAGGCGGAGAAGATAACAAAACACGATTTAATCTACTCCTGTCAGCGCCCACGCACGCTAGTGTATAGGAATTAGCTATTATATACTTGCATGGAGTCAATTGTAAAGGTAACATTAGCTCGATTGACAGATACAAGGGGCTTGTTACCGCGACCACGAGATGTGTATCGAGTTGGGCTACCGTTTGCGTATCTTTTGTACGAGATGTAGAGTGTCTGGATACGATTTATGCATATTTTTATTATTTTTCGCGAAGAAAACGTTTGAAAATCATTGTTTTTGCCATTTTTATGCATTAAATATTTCGCTTTAAACAAAGTATTGTAGTTCAGTGTGCGTTAGAAATTCTGACAGGTACAAGCGTTGTTACCGCTACAAGATGCGTATCGTACATTAGAGCTACTGTTTACTTTTTTTGGGAATAGATGAAGATTTCTGCTGGTAATAGTGCGTTGTAGATAACAAGTTTGAATTTTGATCTTGATATAGAGTAAGTATGAAAAAGCGAGAAACTTGCTAAGTTTTAGTTGTAGTATAGAAAAGAAGAGAAGAGAACTCGTTCCTTTTTTCACTAGGTTTTTTTAGTACATAATGATTTAGGAAAGCATTTTGCAGGGAACCATTATATATAACAATAAAAAAATTGGGCAGTGGCTACCATGAACGACTGCAAATTTGCAGGATATAAGTTTAAGTTCCGAGGTTTTGCCGAAGTACGAACTACGAACGAACTAGCCTTAGTTATTGAATCTTTTAAGTTGTTATTTTTTTTGTTATCACATTGTAAGTAGCAAACTGAAGTTACAATATTATTAGTGTTCCAAATGTAAGAAAGCACCTGATCTCTGACAACGTCACGTCAAGTTTTGTTTCGTTCCATTTGTAGAGTGAAAATCTTCTTTCCGTATGGCTTGTTTCAGAAAAATTTCTCGCGAAATTCTAGATAAAATCTTAAATAAACATACAAAAAGTTCTGTAAAAGATGGACAAACCACGCACACTTGCAGTTCTATTGAGTTTTTTTTAAAATCCCACTGCTGTGCACGGGCCTTCCCTCAATACGAGACATTCATAGTCTATCGCACTTGCCAAGTCCGACGGTTATATTTTAAGTAAGGGTAACTTAAGGATAATTTGACGACACGTTTGGCTCAGTTGGTACTTGGTAGTGACCCTACTTTCTGCGCCAGCGGTCGCGGGTTCGAGTCCCGCTGGGGGCATTCATTTGTTAAGCACGAATGTTTGTACTCCAGTCTTGGGTGTTTATATTTATAATATGTATGTATTTAAAATATATATGTGTAGTATATCAGTTATCTGGTATCCGTAATACAAGCTTAGCTTAGCACGGAACTAGATGGCGCTGTTGTAATAATGTCCCAACATGTCCCAACATATAAACATAATATATAATCTCTTCTAGTAACACCCAGATATCGATGTAGCCCAGCTTCGGGTGTAAATGGGTGCATAATAAGCAGCCATTCAAAATCAAGCGGTCGCATTCCGCGGTATAATACCTATTCACCAACACATGTTTGCTCACAGGACATTTGTATGGTCCGAATAATGATTTACAATCGGGACATATACCTACATAGTTTTTGGTATTCGATCTTGTCTGAAAATTTCGAAGAATCTAGAAAATTTTGGTATATTTTGTATTTATTTATTTAGAATTTTTTTATTTAGAGTTTTAATAATTAATTAAACTGATGATGCTTCGCATTATCAGCATTTATTATCTATCATATTTTGTTTCATCGAAACTAAAGAAGAAAACTCTAGCTTACATTCGGATACTTTGGCCTATGATTTTGAAAGATATACTAGTTATAGGAATATTCTGAAATATTGGATAAGGATGTCATTACGAAATGTTGGAGGATGAACTACAATTAAAAGATTTAAAAAAAGATGGATGAATAGCTTAGATTTATTCAGAACGCTTTGAATATAGAACCCTAAAATTTACATTCAAATTAGCTTTGCACAAATCCTTTTAAGTAATCCAACTATATTTAATCATATTTTATATGAGCTTTGCTATTCACGTATCGTCTCATCCAATGCCATTCAAAGTCCAATTACATACACTTGTAAATATTCTATTCACTTTGAGTTAGGAAATATTGCCGGTAGTAAATACTGAACACAATATGCTAAACCGATTTGGAGCAAAATGGTGACCTAAGTAGTTACTTTAATAATCAGGCTTCTTAAATAGTTTATTAGTGAGATCTTTTGTTGTGTTACCTGCACTTTAACTATGTATGTAAATTGAAATAGAAATTAACTGGAATATTCTATTCGTTAACTTTTACTGTAACATGCACAAAATTTGTAAAAATAATTATGTTCGATAAAAGCTCGTCTCATGTCTGAAAAATAAATTATAGACGTATATTTAACGATATTTATGCTCATATTTTAATAAGAGTGGATCAATCGTTTTTGCTTATAGTTTCAAAATAAGTTTCCTTTTCCAATTTATATCACAATATTGTAACAAAATATTTTATATATTACCTAAGAAAAGTCCATACTTCTATAAAAGTGAGAGCCCAGTGGTAACGCTAAGAAAACCGAGTAAAGCGGGTTCAAACCTCTCTCTCCGATATTTCAGATGCAAACTATTTCGAACAGGATTACTATTTATCGTACAGTGAAGGAAAACATCGTAAGCAAAACTGCATGTTTGAGAGAACCTAGAATGTTCTCGAAAGACATCTGAACTTTAACAACTCGCACTTGGCCATCGAGGTGGTGACGTGACAGCCCAAGCTGCCAAACACTAAAGTCCCAAGCGAGTGTATGGCAGCTCACGATGCATATTACTATACAACAAAGTATAGTAGTAAGTATGTAAATGGTAAAATTAACAATAATAGCCATATATATACAAGTCAAAACAGTATATAATATTTAAGTATCGCACGCAAATATGCGAACAAATTCGGTCTCATTATCGATGCGATATCGTAACGCGTGTCCACAGTATCCGACACGATCAGCCGATGTTATCGGACGATTGTATTCGCTGGAATGTTTTGGCTTCGTACCTTTTTTATTTAGCCCTTTATTTTTTATTTACTTTTGTGAATAAATTGACCGTTTATATAAAATTTTGTTTGTGGCTAAGTATCTGATTATCGCTGTTATGATTTGGATAAAGAGCTTAATTAGCAATTTTTTTCATGAATTGACGTAAAATCACTCGTATGTCACTTCTTTCAAGTGATTTTTGTGAGAAAAAGTATCATATATCCATCTCCAAGGTTTAATCTCTTAACAAAACTTTATCAGAACTGATTCAGCGGCTTAAGCGTGAAATTGTAACAGACTTACAGACATTTTTACCGCTTTTATTATATAAGTAAGGATTTGCCTATCTAGATTGAGAAAAGTGTATCTAATTTTTTTATAAACCGAAGAAAATAACTATTAAAGCTCGTTAGTAATTGATAATACAAAAAATCAAACTAAATTTAATTAAGTCGGTTGACTTACCGGCCGGTTCATTATCTCTTTATATATAGATCATTTATTATTATTAGTACAAAATGCATACAATCAAATTAATTTATCAGTAGTATCAAAATTGTTTGTAAAATATTAATTAGCAATTAATTGTGCAAACCACGTCGTTTTGTGGTCACCGTCAATTGTACTGTGTTATTGGGTTTAATAAATATAATTTTGTATTATTTACATATAGGTAAGTTAAGTACTAAGTATACTTTAAACAGTATATAATGCGTTCGTTATAGAAAACTTTCAAGAAGCAACTCTGTTTTCATTGAGGTTTAAAAACTTCCTCGTAATATTTTCAGTCCGAACTTTATTTTTTATGATAAGAACTAACGTTTACATTATTTGAAATCTTAAAAAAAACGATTGTTTTTCCTTATTATTAGTTACTAGCGACTTCTCTTTTTTTCTTCTTTTTGAGCAAAAGCTCACTTAAATGACTGCTTTAGTTAACCGCCAGTGAAAGTCCTATTAAAATCAGTCCAGCCGTTTCGAAGATAAACCAGAAGAAAATACAGACTGACAAAACTGTTATGAATTGTGTTTTTTATGATTTAAACCACATATACTTTCATATGGAACTAATACATTCTTAGATTTACGCGAATATTCGACATTATAAATGAAACTACCTTTTCATAGAGAGACTCTCTCCCGTGACCATGATTGCTGTAAAGCATTTGAAACGTCGGGAATTAAAAATCAAAATAAATCCGCGACAAAATCCGAAAACGTAGTTCATTTATAACATATGGAACTAGTTAACATTAAAAACTGATACTTTAAATTTATTTCTGTATAGAACAACTTTTCAATGTTTTATATCTACTTTTTCATAACCAAATGTTAATAGACACAAAATAAATATTATAATAGATGATTTATTAACTAAAAATATTTTACTTTACATTAAACATGGATTAAATATAACGAATCTAAAACAATGTCGATGCGCCTGCGCAACACACATTGAATTTCGCGGTAATGACGCTATTTTCGACCCACGCCGCCTTGTCTTTTAGTGATTTATCACTTATTTTGTGCTGCACTGGATCCTCCGTGTACGGTACTTTTAGCTTTAATAATGCATTTTGTATTTCCCTAAATTAACTTCGGTTTGATTATTACATGAAGTTAATATATTTGGTTATACAAAAGATTTTTTACAAAACTAAGCTATTTTACATTTGGATATTTTACATATTTCGTCTATAGTTTGTAAAATAAACAAAATCAACAAAGTAATCTAAAAATATGTACGATTTAAACAATAGAGTGGTATCTAAAAGGATAATGAGGCAATGATTGTGACGTCAGCGTTGGAAAGCGAATAAAACAACTGTTAGACCAAAAAAGGTTTAGGTTGCGATTATGCCTATTATGTACTGTTGGCAACGAAAGTGTATCTATTTTGATGACTTAAAAAACTCAATTGGGTTAAAAAAAACATAATTTAGAAGCAGAGCACGAAAAGCACAAAAAATAAAGGATTTTTAGAGGGAAAGAAATAATGAGAGCATTTCGTATCATTGCTTATTTGTCGAATCGTTTATTGCTCACTGATACAGTACCTATATCTCGGAAATAATTTAAGAGTGAGAGCCGGGATTTGAACCTGCATAACTCGCTTAGAAATTCAATTACGATGCGTTACCACTGGTCTACCACTGAGTTTAACCTATTCTTATAACCATTACATCACTAGCAAATCTGTAATAACGTATATCAGGATAACTTACAGGTGCGTAGTATATATAGGCTATAATTTAATTACACATAGCTAAAATTACAGCTTTAATTACATTATAGCTAATGTTATGCGTCCGTGGACAAATTATAACAAAGTGAGAGTGTATCACTCGAACTAAATAGATGGAGAAATCTTATGAACTTATAACTCTTCTATTATAAATTACTTTTTTTTTTATGGGACAAAGGGGGCAAACGGGCAGAAGGCTCACCTGATGGTAAGTGATCACCTCCGCCCATGGACATCTGCAACACCACAGGGCTTGCAGATGCGTTGCCGGCCTTTCAGGAAAGGGAGGGAGGGAGGAGGAGGAAGGACGGGAGGAGGGATGGGGAGTGGGCCTCCCGGACTCTCACTCACCGGACGAAACGCGACAGCATAGCTGCCACTTCACGCCGGTCTCCTGTGAGAGAGTGGTACTATACGGGACGTGCCGGCCCATTCGGCTGCTACCCGAAGGTAACAAGCATGGCACTACCACTTGAACTTTGACTTATACTTGAACAATAGAGATACAAAACGAGAGATGCCAGAAATATCATCCATAGTAATTTTATAAAAGTGCGTTTATTTGTTTGACCTTCTTTCACGTCGAAACAGAGTGGGATTGGCATGATTTTGTCTCGAGAAAGTTGGAGGGCTGGAAATCGACATAGGTTATTTTACGACGGCAAATTATCTGAGTCACTAGAAAACGTTAAATTACAGTACATATTATACTTAGTTTATTCCATGCTAACCGTTAAAATGTACCCGAGCTAAGCGAGCGTGAATCACTAGTATATTTAAACCAATTAGGTTTGGCAATTGTACGATAACATTAAAATAAAGATTATAATTGATTAAAAGATTCATGTTTATATTGTTCTACACACAGTACATTGTTATCAGATGGACGGAGCGCCCAATGCGTTAAGCGGTAGTTAGTTAGCCGCAATTATTATTATTTAGTGGGCCGCCGCACAAAGCCCGCGCCTACGCAACGACAATGATACCCGTTGATGTTTTGTGGATATGACTCGAAATTATTTGTTGTAATAAAAATATTTGACGACGTTTGGCTCAGGTTAAGTGAGCCTTCTGGCTGTGTTAGCGGTCGCGTGTTCGAGTCCCGCTGTGGGACGTGTTCTCATCTTTTTATGCTGATAAATATATTTACGTATACCACCTGCTTACATATAAGTGGTTATATGAGAATGACCGTCTGGAAAAGCTAGTACCCATTAAAGACTAAGACTTACGCAATTAACCGCGACGCTCAATAGGACAAGGGGTTGCCACCAAAGATGATGGTAGAGATTTTTTTTAAATTTAAAATACACTATGCTCATACAATATTATTCTTACCTCTACGATGTTACGTACGGCTGAATCGCACGACAACGAATTATAAAGTGTTTCTAAGTATCGTCTTATCCACTCTATTCTTTAAACGAAAATCATGATCACATCTGCGCATGCAGCCTGCTGTATGCTTAAAATCATCTTCGTAGTCCTTTATTATTCATGTAACGATGTACAGTCATTTCATTATGTAATTTTACTTATAATACTGATTTTTTTAGGCAAAATGATAGCATTTTAGCCCAAGTTCTACTGTTTGCATGTAAATATTAAATACATGTTTTTTTTAATGTATCCTTAATGGTATTTATGCCTTAATTTAGTTGGGTAGTTTGTCTTGTAAATTTTAAGAAAATTTGATACATTTAAGAAACATTTAAAGTAACTTTAAGGTTGATATAAATTTTTCTTCGAAAACACAGGTTCTATTTCTACTTGATGCTATTTTGGTTCTTAAAAAAACTTTCTCGTCAACTCTATTTGCAACTTAAAAAAAAAATGTTTGAAAATATTACATATTTTTTAGTTTTTTAAATCAACTCTGCCATTAAATTACTTAAAAGTTAGATTTCTTTCAATCAATTATCCAACTATTATCAATAGACGTGAAAGTTTTTGTATGGAAGTATGTTTGTTTGTGTTTTGTTTTTATACAAAACTTTACGGAATGACGATATGAAATGTAACACGTATAGCCGCGGGCGCTAGTAAAAATATAATTTAACCTCTTTTAACCAATTTACCTAAAAATTTCATTACATAAAAGCGTTAAGCGACATTCAAACCTAACATCACTTTTCACTCTAAAGTATTTTAACAAAGTGTTATATACTTCGTTCACACCTGCGTCTCACTTTGTCGTGTTTTAGGGTCAGAGAAGTTAAAAGGGAACGTGAACGCAGAAAAAGGCGCAACTGGATACAGCGGTACAAAAATAATTCATGTAGACTATAAATTCTATTTTAATATGAAAGTAGTCTAAATATAGTACTACTAGTGCTTTTTAGTTAAAAAAATACTTGTTATACGCAGCCCTACTTTGTTTAGGCAAATTTTTGTATAATGGTTAATCTTGCAATGTATGTATTCAACCCTGGGCTGGGCACGAGCATCCCTTCAATACGAGAAGGATCAGATCATAGTCCGCCACGCGGGTTGGCGAACTTCTCATGTCTTAAGGAAATTTGCTACATTCTCTAAGTAATACAAGTTTTCTCACGGCTTTTCCTTAACCGTAACATGTGTTAATCATGTTAGAAATGATTCACACAAGAAAATATCAGAGGTGCGAGATCCGGAATCGAAGCCGCATCACTCGGTTACCCAAGCGTACCACTGGGCTACCACTGTCTTAATCTTGAAATAAGAAAAGGACATAATCATGACAAAAACAATCCTATTGTTTAACTGAAAGATTAAGAATTATATAACCAGATTATATAATTTTTAATTATGATTGATGATCTAATATCAACCATTAAAAAAACTCTAGTGTTAAATATTTTTTCCCAGAGCCTATTTCGTTTTCCAAATCCGATTGCTCTACATAGCGATTAGATTCTTAAATTTATTTTCGGTAATAGCTCGAGACGTCCGTTTGGAAGTTTGCCCATGTGTGTTCCGTATTGGGAAGTTGAATCAGGAAACCGTGCATAAATATTAGCGGTCTTTCTAATTGCCCATCTTATTGGATGGTCGTTAATATCTATCTACTTTTTATATTTTACTTGTTACATATTAAATTTATATTATATAGATAAATAAATAATAATTAAAAATAAAAATAAAAATTAATTAAATTAAGAAATTGGTTGCTTTTTTTATTTTATTAAATTAATTAATTTTTAAGCGAATAATTGGTATTTTTATATATTGTATATATCATTTAAATAATCCTTATATACAGTTTTACTGTCACTAAAATCTTAACAACTACCGACTCACCCTCGCTCGTACGTTTTAACTGTTAGTAAAATTTTCTCAAAGATGATATATTTTTCCGCAATAAAAAAAGTTTGCCATATGTCGACCCCGATAATCAGCTATCATCGTGCTAAATTCAATTCAATTCAATTATTTCTTTTAATGGCTTCCATGAGTGCCGATTGGGCACAGTTGACTTCGCCAATGTCGCGTAGAATGGAGAATACACGTTACATATAATCTGATCGGTGAATATAATAAAAACAAACACTAAGACTGATTACATGTAGAAACGGAGTCGTGCTAAATTTCATCAAAATGTGCCCAGTGGTATTCCCGTCAGGCGTTCTTAGACAGAGAGCTAAAAATGCTAAAAAACTATAGATTCGGCCTTTGTATCGAAGATAACGACTATTTCAATAACATTTTCCAAAAAATATTTAGTGTTATTCGACTTACAATTTTACTATATGTAGTAGGTATAGATTATTAGCAATAATGTTAAGTTTTAATAAATAATGGAAACCGTTATTTTTACAGTTTTTTCTTACTTTCTTTCAGGAAGAACCGGCGACTTCAGGTGACAGCGGCGACGAGAGTGGCAGCGAACCTGAGTCGCCCAGCGAGAAGATCATGCAAAATCATAAGCAAGATTGGCCTTGTAACGAGGATCGTGATGTTAAAAGGTCCGTTGAATAATTTAGTATTGTAACTCCTGACTTGTTTTATATAACAGTAAATGGAATCGTATCGTATGCGTACTATTTTTGATCTAGTTAAATGTCACTTAAATTGATGATTGATGAAGATTTCCTGAAGTCAATGAAATAGATGGACGGACACTTTTTATTTGGTATGAGTTTAGTTTTCAAACATATAAGTAGCTTTGACGTACCTTTGATGAGATGCTTAAGATATTGACAGATTAAATTAAAACAACAAGAGTAAATTGAACGTACCGTGGCTTTATTACAAGAGAGATTCAACAAAGTCACACAGAGTATATATATACCTACTAGAGATGTAACACTGTATTGTGTTGTCACTGAACGTAAGTATAGATAAAGCTTAATCGGTAACGAGTAAAGTAAAATTTTATTATTACAACACTTACGAGTATATATGACATAGCTTTTTTGTTAAAAATTTAAAGTTCAACTCCTGAAATTTACTTGAAAAATTTGACCATATAAAATAAATAAATAGTTATAAGTCTTTAGTCAACATTCACAGCTACCTATATTTTTGTAGTGAAAATTTTGCCCTGTGTTTTGTCGTATTTTTAATGTTTCTAATTTTTAAATACACGTAATAAATAAATAAACGTGTAATACATACGGAATTATGTAATTTTATCCCTCTTAGAGTTAAATAAAGTGAAGTAGTCGAATCATACCAAATTGAATAGAAATTGTACCTACAATAATTATAATGTCATTGTGATGAGTGAACAGTTTTTCTTTACTACAAATAAAAATTAGTTCAAAATAAGTAAATATTAGTCTAACTCACGTATTTCATTACAGAGATTTAAATGCTAACGACAATCTACCATCAACTTCTACTTCAAATCCGGAGCCAGAGAGCAGCAAGTCGAGTCAACCCTCTTTACCCAAAATATTGCCGAAAATCGATCTTCCTGGTGGTGCTATGTTGTATCACTCTAGTGTCCTCACAGGGTTAGACGGTCTGGGAAGTAACTTGGGTCTTGGAAACTTGGCTATGGGATACCCTCACAGCTTCATCTTAGGATTGGCTAATCAGGGACAAGAAGGAGGTAAAGCTTATATTATTCTATTCTTCTATAAGTCTTCTATAGTATCGTCAGATACGTTCGAGGTCAGGTACGGGTTCGAGTCTAGCTGGGGCATTCATTTGTGTGATTCATTCACTTGTACTCCAATCATGGGTGTTTATATTTATAGTATGTATGTATGTATTTAACGTTATATATTTATTTGTTTATTTATTTTAATTAAAGTATATTTAATGTACGAGTTTTTAATTGTCGCAGTTTAAAGTGTCCTTAAAGATTACAACTATGTTTAAAGGAAAATCTGTGTTATTTCTTTTAAAAAAAGTTCCAGCTGAAGTTATTAATACTTAGATTGTTTAGTATTTATAAGGAAAGGAGGAAAACGGTCGTTTGCAACGTATTATACCGTACATGCTCATGAAATACAAATTCCGTAACAGCTTCTCCAATAAAGTAAACATACATTAATGGTTTTCGCGTACAAAACGCTGTGATAAAATAAAGGCAAACATTTCATTACATTCAGTGCTTTATAATGACACAAGTGGTTGAAATTCAATTACATAGATTAAATAACCTTGCAATAATATATTATAGGCTCCTTTTTTGAGAGAAAATCTATGTTTTTTCTGACTAAGTTACTCCTTAGAATATAGGCTGTCAGTGAAAGTCCTGTCAAAATCAGTTTAGCCGTTTTGGAGATCAGCTAGAACGCCGACATACAAAAATTTTAAATAAGTATTTTTTATAAGTACCGTATATAATATCATATATATTTAGTGAAAGAGCTGATATTTTGATATTACTCACAGACATTTAAATTTTTTATGTGTATAAATTAGGCTCTGGTAGACTGAGAAATTGGTTTGAAGCTAGAGCTAAGACGTATAGATCGTATCCGCAGATTTCCGAGCAATGCGATGTTCATAACAAATGGTCTCCCAATAAATTCTTAGGTATCCCACAAATCTTTACGATACCAATAACTCGAAAGCTATTTATGCTGTTCTATGTTGAATGAATATGATAATAACTAACGCAGAGATGTCGTTTGTTTCATACATTGTATGCAATCCGTCATATCAGTGTGTTTCTGATCTCCAAAACGAGGTCATGCGTAATCGATTTATTGACTATGAGTTTTACAGTAAGGTATTATAATTGGTACTTTTTGTGTTCAATTGCTTATCTCAATTTTTGATATTGCAAAGTGTTCGTACATGACTGATCTATGCTCTATATAGCAAGAGATAACAGAGCGAATAACATTCAACGTACTTGCACTACATTTTTGTATAATACTCATACGTTGGCGTTTTTGAGAATAAGTGCCAGTCCACACGGCGCGTTGCGTTGCGTTGCGTCGTTGCAACGTAAATATTTTAGCGCCTAGCCGGCCACACGGGCACTGCGCCACCGCAGCGTTACTATGACGCGCCGCGCGTGTGGACCGGCTTTTAAAATATTTACTTTGCGACAACGCAACGCAACGCAACGCGCCGTGTGGACTGGCACTAAGGCGAGCTGGCGTTCTATAATCGCAATCGCCCTTAAAAACTATAGTTAATGTATTCTACGTCATTCCCTTTCAAATTAAATCTTATAAATGAATGTGTGACTATTTTAATATACCTTTTTCCTTTCATAGAGTTTATGAGTTTTCAAAAGCGATAGCATATCCAGAATTAACTAGGCCTTTTCTATCAATATTTACTTATAATTTATTAATTGGCAACACATAAAATACGCAGATTAAGCTTTTTAAGCTTAAAATACGTATATTTCATACTGTATATCTACAACCATAGCCTAATTTCCAGCATCATCATCTTCGAACCAGCCCCAGTTCATAACCATACCGCTCTCAATGGCAATGGCGGCTGCGTCAGGGCCGGCCAACGGATGTGCCTCGAGTGATGACAGCAGTGAACTGCAGGACCTCAGCACTGGGGGACGGAAGTGAAATTTACTTGGTAAATATTATATATTATACTATATCATTATACTGTACCATTTTTAGTTGGGTTTTCTAGATAATAATTAATTAAACTATTATTATAAATTAAAATTATATACGTATGTGCGTATATTTGTTACCATTCTTGCTGGAACGGGATTTGAGTGAAAATTGTATTTTATTCAAATCATTATAATAAGTAGAAAGACATACAAACATAACTTGAAATGTTTGTTGCTTCTTTACGTCGATACAGCTGGAAATTACTAAATTTCTGTGCAAAATATATAGACTATAACTTGGAGTAATACTAAGGCTAGGTACGCAAGTAGGCACATCAAAATCTGCTCAGTGGTTTAAACGTGAAAAGACAACACCTAGAAATATAAAATATAAGTGTGTATACAGCACTTTTTAACATCCTGGACAAGTGCGCGTTAACGGAGTTCACATGTCTTTCGAAAACCTTCTAGAAAGAAATGTCTATCTCCGATAATAATCGCTGTAAGATAAATGATAATCATGTTCAAGATTCGAACCCGTTACATTCAGTATCAGTACTCGGTACCAGTTAGTAGCGCCAGTTAAAACCACTTTCCTCTGAATCTTAAGTGATACATTAGGCCATAGTGTTATTATTAATATTAATTTTTTTTCACAGAAAAAACCCGAAGACTGGAGATTCGTAAATAACATCACTATACTTACCAAAGCTGTATTGGCTTAATTCAATACAACTAAATTATTATGTTGTCTTATATTACTCGCAATTCAAACTACCTATTTACTAGAGGCCGAATTATTTGTTACCTATAACACTTGGACAATAGAATTATATGGACGGAGTCTGCCAAAATAACTTTAAAGTCAAAAATAGTCAAAAGTAGCGTAATTTATTGCTTATGCTACTATTCTTAGATATCGCTTTTATTAATTTACTTTGTCAAGATATATACTTTGTTTACTATCTTTAAAGGATTAGAAACATGGCTATTACCGCCGCACTCATAGTCACATAATGAACCGTTAATGCGAGAATCTCCATACTAAAGAGCGACTTAATGGTTCATTAAGTGACTGTGAGTGCGGGCGTTAGTCGTTAACTTGTAATTTTTGATGAGAAAAGGATAGGTAACTGTTTTCTTTTATATTTTGAAGGTTAGTTTCCTTGAAAACAACAATAAAAGCTTATTTTTTCATTATAATACTAGCTAAGGGATTTTTAACCAACATCATTTCCTTATCACATTAATGAGTATTCTAATATTTGTATACTATTTAAAAAAAAATTTTGGCGTCATGTTAATTTCTATAATACTCTGTCTATATTTTCCATAGTCTGAGTTATAATTAATTTATCTTAAAGCGATCTTTAAAGGCGAACTTATATTGTATACCTACAGCGTAAAACACTAAGATGTACCGGGGCTTATTCTAATTAAATGCGTCATTATAAATTGTATTAAGGACCTCAAGCCAGGAGTCGAAAATTTTGTAAAAAAACGTTGTAAGTAATATTATATCGATATTGATGTGAAAAATTCTGGATGGTTATGGAAATAAAATCTTTATTCTAACCTAAATAAATAAATCGTTTTAAAAAAATAGTTTAAACTTTATAAATAGAAAAAAATGGTCAATCAAATAAATCTACACTTTACGAGTATTGCAAAATAAATATTGATTTATCGTCCTAATAGAATTTATTAATACATTTTTTAAGTCAATATAAATTGTGAAATGTGTTTTTTATATCCTCTCATAAATAAAATTTGATGGCAAACATGACATAACTCAAACTATTGAAATAAAGTTGGAATTTAAAATAAAACTGTCTTTTCGAATTTTTGGCGTATTTAATTTGTTTTTTTGATTTCTGGCGTTCTAAATGCTCTACAGCAATCATGGTCACTGGAGAGACTGAGCTATAGGTCTCAAGTTCATTATGTACTTGACACTGTGTGTAATGAGCAAGAAAAATAACTCGCATAGCACTTACTTGTTAAACGAAGTATATTTTCCATTAAATATCTTAATATTAAGCCAGTTTTTAGTTTACATTTTTAATAGTCAAAATATGCAACAAAATAAAAATAGCGGCACACAAGGTACATGTTAGAAAAATACTGATTTTCGCATTTATATGCGTGTTTCGCCTTTTAAATCGATTGACTACATGTTTTAGTGTTTCAAATAATCCGGCCTCTGGTAAAAACATATTGTAATTTAAGTTACTACATGGTTTGTCAACGCCGATAACTAAGGACAATGTATGGGCATAGAATATATATTTCAATTAGAAAGCCCTTTTTTAATTACTTGATTTTAAATATTATTTATCGCATTATATAAAATCTTTTTGATTTTTTCGTGGAATTATTTAGATTTTTAGTTGTTCCCGTAACCATAATAACCACCGATAGTAATAACGCCGGGAAGAAAAATAAAAATAAACCCGCAAAAAAAAAACGTTAAATATTCGCGTAAATCTAAAAAAGTTTAATAATTTCTAGAAAGTTATTGAAGCTTATATGCTGTAAATTATGTATTTACTTAGGAGTTTACTTGGTTTGTGATTTTTTTTATTTTATTTTCGATTTGAAAGACGTACTACACGTACTACATTCATTTTTGTTAATAATACCAGTACATTTTATTTCAAGAAATAATGCATCGTAAATAAATAGTTAAGCTTCTATAATAAAAGTAATAAGCCAAATAATTACACTTGGGAGATAATAAGGCGGTTATATTACAAAATAATAAAAATGTTATAAGGACTTTCTATTAGAAATATATAATCTGTGCTACATTTGGCGTTTTTAGCTTAAGTATAATAAGGCGGGTGTTAAATTTTTAGGCCAATCTATTGCATTAAGCATTTCAACCTTGCCAAGTTGCTACTGTTAATTGTTAACGATATTGGAAATGTAAAATACATTTAAATATATGTATCAAATTAATTAGTTAAGGCATTGTTTGTATCTATAATAACGTAGTATTTTTGTACCAAAACAGTGTTACTGTATAGAAAATGTAACATTATTATATAAAAAATATTCTAAAGTAAAGTTAAAGTTTCATTCACCTTGCATTTTATTTAAACTTTCTAAGGATTTTTAATTTCAACATCCTAGTTACCGACTGAATAGAGCTACAACAAAAGCAATTGTTTACTAAAATGTATAAGTTTAATATATGTTTATATTCCGAATATAGGCCAAGATGTATTTCAGGCTGAATCTACGATGTAATTTTTTTTGGTATGTCACAATTTCTTTCTATATTATGATAAAGAAAACTAAATTTGTTATCAAAAGCGAACTTTTAAAAAATTTGCTAAATTTGTTCTGGCATTCAAATTATTACTATTTTTAGAGGATAATTTATATTTGAGTTCTTAACAAATTGCTGTTTTCTTTTATAAGCATTTATTATTTTGATTATATTATGCGGCTTTGTAATTAAATAAACTTCGCTGCTGCATCGGTGCGCCTAATTTGTAATAAGCGAACGTTTAGAAAAGTTATCCTCTTTCACTACTATCGAATCGAGTTTTTATAGAAAAAAATAATAAACACGTGATGAAAAATAGAGATTTTACAAAAAAGGATGTATTTATAAATTTATTTTTGTAAATTTACGTTTTAAATGTATAAAAATCCTTTTCAATTGTCTTTTCTCAACGTTCGTTTACCGTAATGACTGATGGTACTGATCAGTTCAATAAGTATGTTTTTAAGTAATATAATTCATGTTCCTTTTTGTTTCCTATCAATTAATAAAACATTATAATTTTTGCGTATCTTTTATTAACGAATTACCAACTTTGAATCTTATTATTGTGATTTATAAAAAAGCTACTAATATTTTCAGATAGATGGACAAAAATATTGAAAATATATTATATTTATAATATATTATATTATTATATAAATATATTATATACTAGCTCGTACCGCCTTTTAGCGTACAATTTATACAAACTTTAAATGTTTTACCTATTTATATCCAATCAAAAGGTCAAATAATAAGTTTCAAGCTTCTAGATTTAAAAATGACGTTATTTCCATACAAACTGTCATCCTATCCTATTTCAACCTCTTACAGCCTTTTTTCGCCTTTAAAAGTAGCCTATGTCCGTCTCCTGGCTCTAAGCTACCTCTCCACCAATTTTCAGCCAAATCGGTACAGCCGTTGTTGAGTTATAAATAGTGTAACTAACACGACTTTCTTTTATATATACAGATATTTATATAATAATATAATTTATTATAAATATAATATAGTATACTCGTATTCGGCATCTGTATTAATAATAATTACTATTTTAATAAGATTTTTCTAATAGGTCATATGTAGTTAGCAAACCCGGCCCGCTTCGCTGTGCTTCAATTAAAATAAATTAAAAGGTGTTTGTAATTAGCCGGAACAAAGACAGACAGACAAAAAAAATTGTTTTTTTTTTGATGTAAGTACCGTGTATACTTTCATATGCATTTAGTGAAAAGTCAAATTTATATGTACCGATATAAGAAAAAGGTAATTTAATTAACAATTTTTTTTTAATTTAACAATACAGCGGGAAACGGTTTCCGTATAGGTTTTTGAAATTTTAATGGCGTATGCAAACATATTTTTTGGTATGTACGTATTCACACCATATCTACCACCAGTAAAAAATCGCTCGGTTTATTCGAAAAACTGAAATCGGTTAATCATACTGAAATTTGTATGACCTCATACAAAAAGTAACTTACTTTATGGTCAGTCGGATTTACTACTGAGCGATCAACACATATAATACTCCAAGTACAACTATACCATATCAATTCCCATAAAAATACATAATACTTTATATTCCACCTCAATTGAAAACAAAATAAGTGTTCAATTTATTTCAGTCAATTCAATGCTAAAATTATATCAACCGCGAGACGCCATAACTATTGAATTCTAGAAAAAAGAAACCAGTTACTTGAAAAAACACCGCCGACTATCAAATGGTTACACGGTTAAATTGTGTAAGGTATATGAGTGATTTACGAGACGAATAGCTATTTCGTACTTATTTTTATATCAATGACGGTTAATAAAAGATTTTTTTACACTTCATTCTTGTAACATTTGTGCTGTTAAGCTTTGCTCATATCAAAGTTCCCCAAAGTGCAGCAATCAGGAATCGTACCTCTTCAAAGTTTAGTATGATTAATACAATCGTTGCCCTTAGGCAAGATAGAGTCAGCAATAATTAGTTGGTTTAATAAGTTACAGATAACCTATAATGTGTTTTGACCATCTGATGTTTTGATCAGTGCAGCCAATCTCAGAAACTAGCACATAAGATGTTACAATGTAATACTGTGTGCTAACACAAGAACAGTTTGGATAATTTAAAATGAAGAAGAACTCTGTGCCACATACTTGTAATATTGATAGTTTTCCAATGCCTAACAACTATCGAAATACTTAAAAAAAATATTGACCCCAGCCTCGATTCAAATCCAGGACTTTTGACAGTTATATTAAACCGTAGTGAAGTATTCACTCGTTTTTATAAGAAGGTAGCATCATACATCTGAAGCTTAATGCGTTATGTAAATTAAGTTGACTTTTTTTAATTTTTTAATATATTTAAAAGTTATTTAAAGCTCTTCTGAACAGTATAGAGAAGTTATAAACGAATTCGATTTATAAAAAGTTTCAATTACATATGTAATTATAGAAGACTAGCGGTGCCCGCGGCTTCGCTCGCGCTATGAGTGAATAAAATAAACATTTTTGCTTATATACTGTTACTTATAATGTACCAAGGACTGATTCCCCATTTTAAGTTCTGGCCCTCTTAATTTGTATTGCAGAGCATTATTTCAGTGTCACGCAAAATATTTCAATAGAATTAAATTTCCCATACAAACTTAGCCACCCCCGTTAACCCCCAATGGGGGTGAATTTCGAAAAACCCTGAAATACGTGTTTCATCATTTGTACTAAAAAGCATTAATTCAAAGTTTCATGCAAAAATGTGCAATAAAAATATTTTTCTCATACAAACTTTGCCACCCCTTTTAACCCTTTTAGGGGTTGAATTTCCAAAAAATAATATGCCTATTTCCTTCTCATGAATGCAAACTATCTACATACCAAATTTCAGCAAAATCGGTTGGGTGGTTTAGGCGTGAAAAGGTAACAGACAGACAGACAGACAGACAGACAGACAGACAGAGTTACTTTCGCATTTATAATATTAGTATGGATTAATAAGAATTCTCAATAATACTTTTAGTTTATTCAATACTAACTACATATAAAAACACTGTAGTGTAATAATATTAATTTATACAATGTTTACATGCGAAGGAAAATGGTTATTAGTAGGCAAAAGTCGGGTCAAAACTTGTAATCTTGTTAAACGAGTAGTTTCTGTGACTGGTATTGCATTTATCACAGATATTTGGAGTACTTGTTCAATTTAACATCGGCTATTGGCTGGTTCTCGACCAATCGCTATAGTTTGATTGACAGGCTATGACTAGGCAAGCATGGAGTCGCATTAGTACGCATAAATTATTTTAATTTAATTTTTTATTACCACTAATGAAATACGAGGTAGTTATACCATGTTTTTATCGAACAGTTTTATCGATCGCTTATAAGTTTGTATTATTACTGTTTTAATATTCAGAATTAGCTTACTTACGATATTTTGTACAAAATTTTGGGGTTTCTATAAGTTTCAAAAAAGCTCGATATGAATATTTGACTTGCGCAGGAATCAAAATTCAAACATATCCAGACCATCAATGCAATGGGAAAGCCCAATGCATATACAATACAATTAGAACTTATTTATGTAAGGTTTTTTAAACAAATAGCTTGATTTAAAGACTTTTGAAGATAATAAATATTAAATAAGATAATTAAGTACCTTAATATTTCTTACGAGTTGAAAACATAACAAATACATGTTTTTTTCTATTTTTATTGCCAGTGACTTAAAAATTAATAGATTTATAATAAAAGTAATAGAAATTAAAAAGGATTTATTAAAATTAGACCACTCTACATCAGTCATATTCTAAAAATTAAAAAAAATAATTAAAACGTAAATACCAAATTGCTTTACACACGTCTGTAAATAATTGTAGTAAGTAAGGTTTTTTTTACATCAGACTTTATTTTAATTACTTAAGCTTTATAGCTTTGTTTTTATTCAGAGTCAAACTTCATCGCACGACTTTATCCTTTTGTCCTATACAATAACACGTTTAGAATATTATTCTCATGCATACCTATTCATTCTTATGATATAACAACGAAATGTATCAGGCCGTTTGGATAGAAATTATATCACAAATTATGTACTTATCTAAATTAAAACCAAAACTATGCATTTTACATGCATAAAGACGTTTAAGACACGCTAAGCTCAGTTTGTAGTAACAACTAAGGAGTTGCTGTGCCAGCGGTCGTGGGTTCGAGTCCCGCTGGGGGTTTATATTTATAAAGTATGTATTTAATTTATCTGGTAGCCATAACACAAGCCTTTATGGGACTAGATGGCGCTGTGTGTTAATGGACTCAAAATAATTACATTGGAACCAAACTTTTAACTAAAATTATATTCAGCGGACCGCAGTTTGAAGACCCCTGAACATAAAATACGTGTGGCTATTTAGCAGAGCAATGCATTACTTACTTAATAATTAAACATAATTATCTGTGAAAATGATTTTCTATAAATATACAGCATACATGTAGGTATGTAGCAAATGCATGCTTTTGTCTTTTAAAAAAAGATTTGTACTAAAACTAAATTGCTAATTTATACAATTTCTGGGAAAATATATTACACTAGTGGACCCAGCCACGCGTTGCTGTGGCTCAGTAATTATAATAGATTGAATAATTTTTTTACTAATTCTTCTGATACAATCAAATTACTATTTTCTAAAGAAATTAAAAATATATTCATTCATATGGGAACAAAAAGAGTAATCAATAAAATTTTATGTTATTATTAATAATTTAAAAAATATTCAAACTGAACACTGCACAATAATAACACAATACAATTATAAAAATTCTTCAGGAAAAATTGTAATAGTATGGTTTAATATATAGACATTATCCCGCTCAATATTTGAATGAGAGTTTTCTTAAAGTGTCACGTAATTACAACCGAAGGTACGCACACATACAGCCAAATAGATTACCTCGAAATGTATTAGTATAAATAAATAAAATAAATACTTTTGTTACGATTACAAAAAATAAATATATGTAATATAAGTAACAATTAAAACAATTTTAAAAGTATTATATATCATATCCAGTTAAAATAACAATATAAGATCTAATATACATATTATGTATACAAATATAAATAAAAATTTGTCATTTATAATAAAAAATTGTGGGCGAGATCCCCGAGCTGCGCACCTTGACCGTCTGAGGGGTGGTGGCGCTACCTCTTCCCCGTCCCTGAGGGCCTGGTACTTGGTTGCGTTAAACGTTTAACGCAACCTTGTTGGAAGTCGCATGAGAAGTTTCACTTCAATAAAAATAAAAAAGTAACAAAAGTGTATATAAATTTAAATATTATATATTACGATAAAGTAAAATATTTTATTTTTATTTACTATTTTATTTCTAAATTCTATATTCAAACGCGGCATCTATAATCTGTGCAACTTAGATGCCAAGCCGCCATCTATAAATACACACTAAAGTCGTATAATAAATATTTAATTTGTAATAACTAATATTGAGATCAATAATTGAGATAAAAACTACCCTATCTCGTAAGTTTGACCAAATTACATATGCTTACAAAATTTGATGAAAATTGGTTCAGCAGTTTAGGAGTCCATTGAGGACAAACATTGTGACACGAGATTTATATATATTAGATGTGTTTTATCTGCAATGTATGACTTGGACATAAAGTTTTACAAAGTAAGAAAACTTTATTTTTTCTATGCCTTAAGCTTTTCAGTTTTCAGCTTACAGATTATTACAAATAAGAGCTTTTGTATAGACTCCTAAGTCTACATATTGTATCGAATTATATCTCTAGAAATAAAAAAATCTGCACTTTTAAAAGTGACAGTCTTAAAAAATGGTACTTCTACAAAGTAAGAAGTTTCAATAACTTCTCAACTTACCACTAATTCCAAAGTCCTAGAGGGTTGAAAGAACCGAAAATAAATGACCGCAATTTGTTTCCGAGACGTAACGTAAAACATAAATAATGGAAGGACATTGACTTAGAGTAATGCTGGCGCACTCTTCGAATATAAATTATTTTAAACCCCAATAATGCCAACCGTTAATTTATTCTTTGGGGAAATTAGACTTTTGAAGTAGAATTGATAACTTATTTTTATGATAAATTATTCATTTATTTTTAAAAATAAATATATTTTTGAATAGAATATTTTTTTTTTGTAATTTGCTCCGTATTTTTTTTAATAGTTACTGACGAATTTTAGTGTTATCAATAAGTTTTTTCGAAACAGTTAGCTTTTTATATAAGAAGTAGCGACCCACCCTCGCTAAGCTCGTGTTAGTCCCCTTAAACGTTTTAACGTTTAATACAGACTCAGAGCCAACCCGTACTAGGCTGGCGTGGTGGATTATGGCCTGAGGGCCTAGACAATGTAACAATCGATTAGCGAAAGCGATAGTAGAAAACATGGAGGTTAGATACAGGAGAACCAACGCTTCATACTAAAGCAATACCCGCCTGTCTCTGAAAATTTGTAGAGTTTATAGCGCGCTGCCGTCAATAAGTAGTATCTGTGAAGTTAGCTATTTATGAGTACTGTCACTATTGTGACAACGTGAAGTTAGGCATTGAGACAACATAGCGCTCGCAGCGCCTCCTTGGTTTGACAATATTTCTGAGACACTACATTCTAGGGCCTTGGTTCTCCTGGTTTCTAATCTCCATGGTAGAAAAGTCCAAAATGTATGGGTTTGACATATGCCTTAGATATGTCACGTGATCTGTTGTCAACGAATAGATGATGGTAGACAATGTACATTCATTTCAATTATTAGTGATTTAAAGTTCAAGATGCATACGCTGTGCTTAAGCCATGACGATTGTAGAAATCGAATCGCTTCATAACGAATGCCGGTTGTCTATAGGCCCTAATCGCCCTTGTAATGAAGGGAGGCCCGTGCCCAGCAGTGGGACGTTAAAAGAGGCTGAACATATACAGACTCAGAGATGATATTTTTTCTCTTAGAATCCTGCCATCGTTATATCTAATTTTAATCAAAATCTATCAAAAACTGCTAGTTTTTCATCAAGCGCTCACATACAAACCGACAGATAAAATTTTTAAAAACGATAGGTTTGACCTCTGTATCGATAATAATAACTATTTCTATAAAATTAACCTTAAAATATAATATTATATGCGATACATTTAGCATTTAATTTTTTGTATAGATAAATCCTATTTGTATTTCTTGGACTCCAGTTTTGAAATAATGATAATGGTTGAAATTCGACCAATCCGCGATCTGTTCGGTAGGTACGATTTGTTTACAAAATTACCCTTACAAAGAGCCTCTGCCCTCTACGATAACCGAACCCACGATAACCAGCTTCCAAGTATTACCAACCAATGTACCACATAACATTAGCATAAACTATATTAAATAGCATTTGCATTTAGTTGGCAAATATTTTTATGTCAGTTTCAGCGTCGTCATTTAACTAGCTATGCCTGCGAGAATGTTAGAGGCATGTCTTAATGACTTAGATTCTTATAAAGAAGACGTCCTTGTCAGACCTTAAGTTTGCTCGATTTGAGTTTGTGCATACAAGTCGGTCACCCAGATTTACTTCTAATGTATACTAAGGAATTAAAAATATAGTCTTAAATCAATTTTATTATATTCAAATATATTTATTTATGTATGTTCATGTTGATTAATTGTTCATCTTAAAACAGCAACAAAAATAAATACTTACTAAAAGTTTGTTATTTATATTGGGGGATGCTGTTTTGGAACGACTTTCATAGAAGGAACCTACACTATTGAGCCAATTTTTCTTAAGAATCAACCCTAATCTCTTCGAGTAAGGACTTATTTATTTCTGTCGAAACATATCATCTTAATTGAAATTGAAATCTAAACATAAGTATTATAAAAGAATTCTAAGTAAGAATAATCTATACAATAAATATTTTTTTTTAAAAATGTTAATGAAATTGTCGCTTTTATCGATATAGAGGCCGAATCTATAGTTTTTAGACTTTTTGCCTACTGTTTGAACCACTGGACAGATTTTGATGAAATTTGGTTTTATGAGAGGATACTTTTTAGAGAAACCTATACCGTTATAACAAACTTATAAATATAATATTACACTTCTTGTTTGTATTGTAAGTACTTGGGTGACCGACTTTCGTTTGGCGTTATTATAATAAATAAATTTTTCATAATAAATAATATTATGAAAAATATACAAAAAATAGCTTTTTTCTACAAAGAAGAAGACGAGAAGTTAGATTTAGATAAGAAAAAACAAAACGTTATTTAAACAAATTTATCAAAATCATTAGAGCCGTTTTCAAAATATTCGAAATAAATTTATATATGTATATATAAGTATATATCATTTAATATTATAAGATCGTATAAAGGGGACAACGTGAAAATTGTTTACATAACTTTGTATCTACTGAGGTCTTTGAAATAGCATTACACTTACACATCTAGCTCAAATGATTTCATTATGCGTCTTAGAATTACGCTGGAATTTATTCGTTTCCTTATAAAAAAGAAAATATTTTAGTCTAAACAATTTTAGTATACGGTTACATTGTCATTATCTATATACATATACGTCATAAAATTCCGAGTCGTATCTGCACATTAAATTCAAATTCAAAATATTTTATTCAGCATGAAATTATTACAATTTTGTACTGAACGTCATGAGTCTACTACCAGTTCGGAAGGAAGAAACCACTGACCTGAGAAGAACTGGCGAAATAAACTCAGCGGGACTAATATATTTTTTTGTTTTTTTTTGTCTGAGTGATTTTTTTCTTTGTTTAATTAAATTGAAATTAACAATAATTCTATAGGTTGAAACAGCCTGGTGGCGATCACATCATTTCCAAGGCGTACTATCTTCTAAAAAATCGTTAATCGTATAATATCCTTTAGTACACAAACGTTCTTTCACATTTTTTTTAAATTTGGCAAAAGAAGCTTGTTGAACGTTTTCTGGGATCCTGTTGTATGTATGTATATACATTTTTTGGAAGTCATCAATGCAGAGGCCGAATCTATATATTTTTTTTTAATTTTTTGTCGGGTAACGCATCAAGAGAAAACCGTACGACAAATTTCGATGTAATTTAGTATGATAGGGGGAAAATATGTATCTTATCTCTAAAAAATCTACACTAACAGTAAAACACATGTATAAATGTGATGGGACATTATTACACACAGCGCTATCTAGTTCCGTGGTAAGCCGTAACTACAAGGCTTGTGTTACGAATACCAGATAGTTGATACACTACAGATATATAACTATAAATACATATAAATGACTTGAACCTACGACCGCTGGCACAACAAAATGAGCAAAACGTGTCGTTAAAATCATGTATTCTGCTAAATAATTTGATAATCATGGATAATTTCAATATGTATTTAAAAGTTTGTAGGTTTGTTTGAAACGACTATCGTTTAAATATTGTGCTTCGAGTAGAAATACGGCTCTGCCAATAAATAATACAAAGTCAGTATTAAAATAAAGTGTTCTGCGTACTTTGAATTAAAATTTACTCTTACATAAATGCAAAGGGTTCAGGCTATCACCATTCAGTGAAATAGCGCTGCGTAAGTAAGTATGTTTTGATACCAGATCATAAAAAAATAAATATAAAAATTTGGTCTTAAATAAAAAATTAAAAATCAGAAGCGGCACCATTATCACCTAGGCGTATAAAAAATAGCTTACGACCTGTTCTCAGACCTACCAAATATCGGTATGAAAATCGGTCAAGTCGTTTCGGAGGAGTTCGATAACAAACATTGTAACACAAAATTTTTATATATTAGAAGAATATAAACATTTTTACAAGTCACTAGCAAAAAAGTTGAGTTTTGTGACGGTTTCGCGTTGTTTATCTAACCGATAATAATGTTACAGCGATGTTAACTCTTTGGTTTTATAACAGATGGCGTTAGTAATAGAATAACATTCGACCCAATGAACACAAAATTGTTATTAATATTCATTTTTTTAATGGTTATATTTTTTAACAGATAACACATCTAAATATAAAGTTAAATTTCTATGTTAAACCACAAATCTATAGGCGTGATAGTTTTTCAGTAAAGTGTACCACAGAATTCTCAGGTTGTGGGATAGTGTTACGTCTCGCTTCGTTCGCCCTAATATATACATATATAAACTATACATAGTATATATATTTTTCAAGTGGTAGTGCCATGCTTGTTACCTTCGGGTAGCAGCCGAATGGGCCGGCACGCCCCGTATAGTACCACTCTCTCACAGAAGACCGGCGTGAAGTGGCAGCTATGCTGTCGCGTTTCGTCCGGTAAGTGAGAGTCCGGGAGGCCCACTCCCCATCCCTACTCCCGTCCTTCTCCCTTCTCCCTCCCTTTCCTGAAAGGCCGGCAACGCATCTGCAAGCCCTCTGGTGTTGCAGATGTCCATGGGCGGAGGTGATCACTTACCATCAGGTGAGCCTCCTGCCCGTTTGCCCCCTTTGTCCTATAAAAAAAAAAAAAAAAAATATTTCAGCCAAACTTATTACTTATTATATAGTTTCACAATATTTCGTTAAACTGAATTTACCAAGTAGAATATTTCCAAGGACTTGGCTTATTTACTTTTAGAATAATTTTAAGCTTATATTTTCCGTATGAAGAAAAACAGGCATTACACATTCAGTGTCGCTGGAACATAAACGTTTCGCGATTTTCTATGGAACATTATTTGAATAACGCCCCCCATAAAAGGTTATGCGCGTCAAATTTTCATATGGTGACCATCATGTTATGGAAAATTTTAAATGTTTGGTAAAGTATTCTAATAAAAATGTTTGCATTTCTATAATTATTTATATTTAATCCTATACGACACGAAAAGAGGCAGTGGAAACCCTGTGATAACACGCGAAGCGGATTCAAATCCCGGGTCTTGCACCTTTCGAAACGCTACAGCTTTCGAAAGAACATGTGTAGTAGCGTATTTTAGTGATTTCTATTGTTTCAGTTAAAGAACAGCCGTTTACTTTTACCCGAACTTCCAAAAAGGTGGTTATAATATGTTCATGTATGTGTGTTTTATGTAAAGATGGCTTGACCGATTTGGCCACTTTAAACTGTATATATAGGTAGGTACTCAACTTTATACTGTATTAATGTAGGTAGAAACTGATTTCGAAAATATCTGGAGTAAATGAAAACCACAGTTCATTTATTTTTTTATTTTTTAGTGTCTGGATGTCAGTTTCTTTTTTTTTAAATCTATTTTTTAAGGGACTTTACTTCCAGCATATGTCAGTCGTATCGTATCTTAATCTAAGTATAACATATAAAAAATATGAACAAGATGATGTCCATCAGTTTCTTAATCTTGACATTTGCCTAAGTTTTTCTCATATAATATTCTATATTATGTACAAATGTGCTTACCCTAGTCTATTCAGTATGCCCGCGCACGCGCACCCCTAAAACGTCGCATCCGCTCTACGTATGGTAGTCATTGTCCGCCTGAAGGACGATTTTCATTAATAAGCCCGGATTCCATGCTGATTTGTCAGTAGTTTCATATTAAAGGGGCCTTATGATTTTTGTTACATATTAACGTAATACTTTCTTAGGTGTACGCGATTATTCGACATTATAAATGAAACTACCTTTTCGGATTTTGTCGCGGATTTATTTTGATTTTTAGTTCCCGACGTTTCGAATGCTTTACAGCAATCGTGGTCACGGGACGTTCCGTGCTTCCGTGTTCCGTGACTTCCGAAAAGGTCGTTTCATTTATAATACATATTAACGATTAATTTATAATATAGACTATATAAATAAATCTTTTCGGATTTTGTCGCGGATTTATTTTGATTTTTGGTTTCAGGAGAGAGTCTCTCCTATGACCATGATTGCTGTAAAACATTCGAAACGTCGGGAATTATTATTATTATTAGAACATTATTATGTATAGTTACATAGGTATGATAGATTTTATGGACTGGGAACGTGTTTTTCCGGTGAGAGAATTTCCGGCTGTAAAAAGAAATCTATATTAGTTACCAGCCCTCCAACTACACACAATATAATATTCTGTATTTCTTAATTGAACCTGTACATTAGATTTTTTTTAATTTTATTGGAATAGTCATTATTATCAACACGGAGGCTAAATTTATTTTTTTAATTTTTGATTTCAATGAAATTTGGCATGATGGTTATCAAGGGATACGTATAAGATTCTTTTTACTGCGAAAAAATAACACATTTCTAAGAATTAAACCAGTTAAAATATACCACTTCAAACAAACCTGAGCGAATTAAGGGTGAGTCGCTAGTCTTATATAATTAAAATATTTATACGGAGATTCTTCGTTATTGCTTAATACGGCACAAGTATCTTCGAAGGCATTCACTAGACAAGTACTTGTTAAAAGGGAGAGATAAAGGCGAAAATCAATGCATTTCATGCCAATAGCGTGTGTCAATCACGCGGACTCGCTTGCAATCAGGAGCCGATCACAGCCTTAATAAGGGCGAGATGAAAAAAGCTAAAATTATGAGATGGGCCGATCGTGTTACGCGTTACAACAAAAACTGCTCCGTACGTCCAGTTGTAAGGATCGACTTGTGGAAATTGTGTGTTTAGACCATACGACATTTTTTCCATGTCTAAAAAATATATTTACGTTGTTTTACGAGTTGTGAAAGTGTTTAATTACACTAATACTACGGATACAGAAATATCACTTAAATAGAAAATTTTCGTTTAACAAAATTTAAATCAAAAAATTTAAGAAGCTTAAAAGTGACAGAAACAGAAATATAGAAGAAAGTTGAAGATTTTTTTCAATATTTGATTTATTTTTAGATATCGTTTGGCAATCGTGTCGTTTACTGTAAAATATCTCGTCAGTTGTAAGATAGGTAACAGTCTCGAGTCGCAGCATACAGGGCGTAGCTCAGTCTCCCCCGATAAATAGTAATTGCACACTAGGTGATTTTATATTTAATAATTCAATATATATTTTTAGAATATAAATGAATCTAAATTAAGCGCTAGCTTAAACATCTCTTGTCCATACTTTTTTTTCCTTTCTCAGTTATAGTTATTGACATCATCGTTGTCAATTTTTTTACTTACGTCTAATATACTAAATCCCTCATAGAATAAAAGCGATACGTGCACTTTTCATGTTTATAGTGTCTATTATTAAAATATAATGAATTTGTTTGAAGGCCTTTAAAGCCACACATTTATTTTTACAAAACAATTTCTAATGACAATGATATTTTCAGAAGGTGTATTAAATATTTGTCTCTATTTACTAATAACATATTACTTGATACAACAATATTTTAGCATTTCACATGTTTCTGAAACTTAAGTGAAAACAAGACAAACCTTCAAAGAAAAATGCGCCAGTGTGTTACGTTCCACGCACGTAGCTTATGATATTCAGAGTACGCATACAGTACAAAAACTGGCTTAACCATTTTAGCTGCGCGCGCGCACCGCCGTTATTACGAGAAGCCTTATGTTAATTACAATTATATATACCTGGACTAACAAAAACCGATATTCTATACAATTTTAATGCATTCGTAGGAATTTACGGCAGATTCCATCGGGGACAATTTGAAAAAAAAACATGTGTCGAAGCGTGGATCGAATTTTGATGTCTATTTTGTTGTTATATGGGCGGAGTCTATGAACACACCTCTCGTATATAGTGTTGTAAAAAATATTCCCAATACATGTACTCAGTAATGTTGAATTATCTAGTAAATTGCAATACAATTCCGATGCTTCAATGTCATTCTTAAAACTAAAATCGATTAATTTTAATTGATCGTACTTATATCTATAGCTTTAATTAAGTTTTTGTTGCCATACAACATTATAAAAATATCGATAAATATAAGCTGTAGTTAATGGATGTGAATTCGCTGTGACAAAATGATTTTATAAGGATAATAATAATTTGTACTTATATTAATAATAGAAAACATTCTTCTTTATTAATTAATCCTATTGTTCTTCAATTTCAAAATGTTTATCGACTACAATAGTCAAATTATTTGTAACTCAATATTATACATACTCTTATAATGAAACTCTGAGTCAAATCTCTGCATTGGATAATATTCTTATTCATTAATATCGATACGGAGGCCTGACATTTTAGAAGTTTTGTCTGTCTGCGTGTCTGTCTGTGACATGATGAGATCACGAGAAAAATTTCGTTGAAATTTGGTATGATCATAGTTGGTTATCCGGGGAAACATAAAATATACTATTTACTGCGAGAAATATCAGTTCCCTGAGACGAACCCAAACGGATTGAGGGTGGGTGAAACAATACTCGACGACTAGTTTGGCTCAGTTGGTAGTGACCCTACTTTCTGCGCCAGCGGTCGCGGGTTCGAAATCCGCTGGGGGCATTCATTTGCTAATCACGAATGTTTGTACTCCAGTCATGGGTGTTTATATTTATAATATGTATGTATTTAAAATTTATATATGTAGTATATCAACTATCTGGTATCCGCAACACAAGCACGTTACGTAGCTTACTGCGGAACTAGATGGCGCTGTTGTAATAATGTCCCAACATATTTATTTATTTATTTATTATAATATTGTTCTCGCTCATGACACTTTGACGAAACAATTTACGTAAAACGAACTTATAATATCCAATACTTAAGATTGCAAAAGTATTTTTCTTATTTTATTAATAACAATAACCTAATTTTTACTCCAGATAATCTGTTTGAGTACTAATTTATCCAAATTCATACTATTTCTTCTTAATTATTTTATTAAAAAAGTGAACCTTCAACCGTCTTAGTAAGCATAACACAACAAACAACGTACAACATTATCATGCATCAGTTATAAATATAATTAATTCAAAACCAAACACCATAAATACCAATAGGGTTTTTCATAAAAATTTTAAAAATTAGATTGTCCGATAAATTGTCGGGTATTCGTAGTGAATACCTTCACGGCGTACCCTTGGAAGGACGTTGTAAAAACACGCGAGCCAAGAATCGTGCATACGCGATATTTGACTGCTATCCGGTAATTGCAGCGGCCACCACTAATGAATATTTCTTCGTAGGGGGTAACTTTTCAAATAAAGGACGGGAGATTTTAAAAGAATGATTAAAGTAATAAGATTATGAAAGATTTTTATTTTGATATTAATAGAGCTTTATACAGACTTATTGACAACAATTTTGTTAACTAAAACTAGCGATTTAGCTTCGCTCGGGTTCGTCCCTGGGTAGGTTCAATTAAGTGGAACCCTAATTATTTCTATATTATAAATGTAAGTCTAAGTTACTCCTTATAATATCACCTATCCGCCGTGAAAATCCGGTCAAAATTGGTTCATCCGTTTTGAAGATCAGCCAGAACAAACAGATGGACAAATATTTTAATAATTGAGATTGATCTTCCGAACTCAAGCGAAGCAAGGATAAGTCGCAAGCTTATATTAATAAAAAATCATGCTACTTAGTATTTGTAAACTCGTTCACTTTATAAAGGAAATTGCAGAGCTTATGGATAACTTTGAGTCTGCTCTGAAATGACGCCCAAGTCCTATTTCAAAGGCAGACGCTTCGTTTCATTTCTTGTAAAAAAGGAATGTTGAGTACAAAATCTTCTGGTTTCAGAGGAATATTTACTACTTTATTTGCTTTTACAAATCGTTTCATCTTCGCAAAATGCTTTATTAATATGCTAGTTTGTGTAAATTAGTTTTGCTTTTTACCTTCTCGTGGGATAAATCTCTTAAACTGATTATTTACCTGCGATCCCTCTTCCTTTTTATTAATACAATAATTAAAGTACTCTATGCCTAAGTGACTGGTTTAATTTTTTCGGTGAATGGTTTCATTAGAAACGATTTTGTTTCTATCATCAGCTACCAATAGAATACATTTTCGTTCCACAGTTGAGAGTATCACTACTTAAGTCGTGTTTAATTATTCTTTTTGACTATGCATATTTGTTTACGTTATCACCTTGGCCTTAGCGATATTAAAGAGAATCACTTCTGATAAATACATTACAAGCACCTATACAAAATATTGAGTAGTAAATGACGAAAAATCAATAATTGTTAGTGATTTCAAAAGCACTATAATAAACTTAAAATGATAGTACAAAAATTAAATTAGTAAAAATTCTTTTTTGGTATTAAAAACGCTATAGTAAAAATTGTTTTTAAATCTAACATAGTTAACGAAGGGTGAATTTGTGATAGCTTAATGTTCTGTGACGATATTATGGCGACTTGCAATTCTTCCTGAAACAGCAACTAACTGGCCGACATTTAAAAAAGAGGGAATTCTCCATTATCGTGAAGTTTTTAACGGATTTTTGTGATTTAAAAAAAAATAATGGTTCAGTGCTCATTAATAGAAAAAAAATATTCTGGACTTTTATATAAGTATTAGCTAGTTTTTATATAATAAAATTTTACAAAGTTATGTATTACCTATATATATCTAAAAAAATAAGTTTCAAGCTTGTAGCTTTAAAAATGACGTAATTTCCATACAAACTTTCATCCTCTATTTCAACTGCTTACAGCCCTTTTTTGTACCAAATTTTATTTAAATTAGTAGTTCAGTAGTTTTGGGGTAAAAGCGCGCAGACAGACTTTTGCATTTATAATATTAGTAAAAATATTAGTAAAGGTTAACTTACAGAGTTCTTACGTCACTAACAAAACATTAGATTAAGTTTCTAGCACTTTTTAACACAACATTTATTTAAAATAATAAAAGAGAGGTTTATTCAATTCAATTTTCTCGTCAATGCCTTCAAAACGTGCAAAAATAATGGATGAAAGGATTTAATTGGTTTTAAAAGTCCATTGTGATGATATTTTAATTAAATATGATATACCAAATTCTCGGTGCAAAGCAAAATTAAAATTTTTCTGTTGAAACCTTTATTAATAATTCAGATTGACTTAAAACCAGATTTACATTTTAAAAAATGGGTTAATATAAGTCCCTAAATACTGTACCTCAAAAAATTTCGAAAGCGAAGGAAATTCAATATGATTCCTTTCCTACATACTTTTTTGTAAAATGTAACCGACTTTAATACTTATACTGTGGGAATTTCCTTCTTTAAAACAACAACATCTCGAAGTGTCACTGGGTTACAGCTAAGTGTTTGCCCTATACGGGGCTCTTCGTGTTACTTTTAACGCATCCGCCGCGCGTGGACGTTTTAGGCCTAACGGAAGGAACGTTTAACGGTTGCAGATACCTTATTTATAACGATTTGATTGATTTGACTTATATTTGTTAGTATGAAAACTCTAATGTATGTTAGATGGACCATTTTTTAACGGATTTCGTAATTTAATTACTTTTCTCTTAAAATATATAATTTGCAGTCTTTTAAGGCGGATTTGGATCATTAGAGTTTATCGTACAACCTTAAATCTATTCATTAAATTGTCTATCTATTACGACATAAATTGCACAGTACCTATTATTATAATATTTGCACGAAAGCACCTGCTTTTTAAAATCGGACCAAATTTATTAAAACTCGTTTTCGTGGAGACTAACTAACTCATTCTGTTACTATTTTTTATTAAAGGCAAAACAGCCTACAGTCATACATTACTTTTGAAAACATTTTAAATTATATCATAGTTTTACTATTTACAAATCGAGTAGGTAAATTGTGTCTTGTAGATGAGTTTTTGCCTCCGTTAATTGAAAATGAAATACCTTTTAAACTAGATTGATATTTTAAAAATATAATATGGTTTATATATGAAATATACTTTTGATTTTTAGATTTAGACATCGATAAGAAGATTAATTATTATTGATCTCTGGTAATTCTGACATAAGTGTATTAAGTATATTATGGATATATTATAATAAAACGCACAATATTGTTTTGCCTTTTTTGGTGTATAAACACACATAGAATTCTGACTCTACTGATATCTATAAAGACGTACGAGCATCCATTACAGTAAATAGTCTTCACAGGAAAATAATGTTTTTGAACTAGAACAACTTTATACTCGTACATGTTTTACGCTTAAAATACATAAGCAGGTACTTATTATAAGTCATAATAACCTTAAAAAGACAAATATGAAATTAATATTATGTATCAACTAATCAAAGCATGGTTCAATCTGAAGTTATATATCAATTCTAGTGTAGCTTCGACAGTTCAAAATAGCACCTTGTCATTTACCGTACAAGATGTTCAGTTGACGGTTTGCTCGAAACAATCGCGAATAAGATATATCTCCGTCTATAAATGGAAAATATAATTAAATATCAATCATACTCACGGTCCGACGTGTGTGACATATTCTCCTTGCCACCTGTGATTCTGTAACACTCTTCTATACGTATTATAAAATTCTAACATTAAATGTTTTTTTTAATCTTATTGAATTTATTATTAATGATACAGAAGCCGAATCTCTACTTTTTAGAATTTTTATTTGTTTGTCTGTGACCGCATCACGAGAAAATCATTGGTCAGATTGATGAATTTTTTATGATGATAGCAGAATATCCGGGTATAGAATACTTTTTAAAATATCTAATTTCTGAGAAATCTATACGACCCTTTATAATGTATCTAGGAACGAACGAAGGGAAAAATGGAGTTGGGGTAATACATCACTGTATTTGAAGAATTATTGAAGGGGCTTATTGATAATAATGTTTTTGATACTGATTTAGGTTAGAAAATTATTTAATTTGATTAAAATGTTAATATCTATTCAGTAGCGCCGTTGTGCACAATTTGACGTACCTATACAATGTAAAGTAAACGACAGTCGGTCGGTCCTCTGTAAAGTTTTTCAAAGTCAGCATATACTTATTATTCATATAATCATGGGACATATGTAAGGACGTATTACATATGAATTAATTTAAAATTAGTGTAGATATGGCGTGACATAATCTCATCTTCCGGTTATAAATGAAACTACCTTTTCGGATTTTGTCGCGGATTTATTTAGATTTTTAGTTCCCGACGTTTCGAATGCTTTACAGCAATCATGGTCACGGGCGGGACTGGGATGGACTTAGTAACTTCATTTATAATGTCGAATATTCGCGTACACCTAAGAAAGTACTCACCTTCTGGTTTTAAAGTCAAAAGGCAGACCGAGATATTATATTCTACTCTTAACCGACTTCAAACTCAAAAGTAAAAAGTTCTACGTTGTGAATTTATAATAGATAAATTCGTCAATATTGAATATAAAAAAAATTGTATTATAAGATGAAGGAATAAAACCTACTTCAGTCTAAAGTTAAAGTTTAGTCTAATTATAAACGTTTAGGAGAAAAGAAAGACAAACGTGATATGAATCATGTGCATACATATACTTGATTTTCACATTCATTGCTTGGTTTAACGTATGCATTTAGATCACGTTCACAGCTTTATGACAGACACATTCGCTAGAATGTCGACTACAAATGTTATTATAACTCATGTATGCCTGACTGGATTTAACTACGTGGGCAATGGTCATGGATTCGAGTCCTACTCGAGGCAAAAGGTTTGTCAAAGTTTGAACGGTTATATTATAATATTGTGTATTGATATATTCCCAATAAAAATATTATAATATTGACAATGTTTGATATTTTAAAATACTTTAAAAAATATTCTACAATTAATATTATATTTAAACAAGCAATACTAAACATGACTTTGAAACCAACTACGTGCATATATTATGTTTAAGCTTTAACATATAATTAAAAAGCTTTAGCGTGACAGCAGTTGAATGATATAATAGAATATAACACGAAAACAGGTCGCAATGTGTTTCAAATATCAATTTTGACGTTTCGCACTTCCGTCAAGACGACAATTGTTATGCAATTGGCGCGAAAGTAACTGTACACGTCCTTCCTGTGCCACCGGAAATGAAAATAAATAAATGGCGTATAGAAAATTAACTCTGACCACGTAACCGACACACGGGGTCAGAATATGAACTGTGATTGACATTGAAATATATTAATAATGTATACAGACGATGTTGCAAAGGGCTTAGTCTGATGGAATATTATAGTCGGTCACTCGACTGTGCATGATATTTATAATATCTATTTATATTTTAAGAGATTGATCCAATTTAGATGAAACTTCGTGGGTTATTCTTATATTATTCTATACTATATTTGCAAAGATACAGGGACCATTACATGGACGCACCCGAGCGAACCATGGATAAACGCGAGTATAGTTGAAACATCAGTCACTGGTATTTTATTATAATGCGTTAGGGTGTAAATTTTCTTAATATTCAAGCAGAAATGATTACTTTAGATCGTTGTTTCTTCGTAATGCGATCCCAACAGACAGTTTGTATTAATAATGACTATATCCATAAGATTCTCTACAAAAATATGTAATTCGACACAGTTGGAATTTTGATATATTATGTATGTATAAAATACCCCTATAATTCTGTTCTCACATTGAGATTGGACACAGCCAAAATTAATTATATTACATTTTAACTATATTTTAAACTGTAACACGAAAAACCAATGTTATGATGTACCAAAATACGATTTTATAATCTATTCCCATGTTAGTCTATACTCTACATAGTTGCTGCATTTGCCAAAGCGTATATTAAATTTTCGACCACACTAAATTGTTACAAATAGTTGAGTGTTGGATATAAATTAGAGCAGTGTTTCAATTTACACTATTTTACAATATGTTTAAGTAATGATAAAATTTTTGGTAACAGTTTGTTATCTTTACTAATATAAAGAGAAAAGATTTGTTTGTTTGTTTGCATTGAACAGGCTCCGAAACTACTGAACCGATTTGAAAAATTGTTTCACTGTTGGGAAGCTACTCTATCCCCGAATGATATAGGCTATATTATATATTCAAAAAATTTGGATCCTTACTAAAACTCCAATAATGCAACTCAAGGTGTAAATAAATTACCTACAATATTGTTTACATCGCGTGCGCTGCGAAAGCTATTGATGATAGAATAATATAATGTACTACGACTTTGCAGAATACATCATTATTTATAACTAGCAAAACCCGCGGTTTCGCGCGGGTAATGTAGTAAAATGTAGGGACGATCCCGAGCGAAGCGAGGATGAGTCGTTAATACGAGTATGTACGTAAACGTCCAATTTTATTGGAATTTTCGAGTATTATTGTTATGCAGACATAATTTAATACTTTTTATGATCATTATATCTTTACATATTTAATAATCATCATTATTATATTTTAATCCGAATTTGCTGAATTTGATAAAACTGCATGAATTTAACCGAACACTTCAAACCTTTATATTATTAGTCTTTAAACTGAGTCGAATATGCATAAAATATTACTTGAAATCTACGAGACCGAATGTATAGTTCTTTATGTGACTTTAAAGAGACTACTTTTTACTAATTTTAAATGTCAATTACTAAAACAATGCATCATCTAATAACTCTGACAAGCGTAATTTTTAAAACAATATGTGCGTAGCCAAAAGTCAGTACAAGCTATCCAACCAATTTTAGGTTATGTCACAAACCATTCACCCCTCATAACCAAATAACCCAGTAAACTCAAAACAAATATACTTAACCATGAAAAACTATGGACAATGGATTAAAATACATTGCTCCCAACCAATATGGGTGTACCACACATTATCATACTGACGTTAAAAAAACTCGTAAAAGGGAAACCTCGCCATTTGCGAGTATTATGTAACATAACGGGATTGCTTCCTTACGTAGCGCTACCAAAAAAGAATATATCAGTACTAAAAAGACTCTTTAGCGTGTCCACTTAAGGTAGGTACGTAGGTTCTCTAAATAAGTCATTGTAATTTTATGGATAGGGTCCAAAATTATGGACCTATAATGCCTGTAAGGAGATGCACGTGGTGTCTGGCTTCGCGGGTTTCCTCTCGATCAATGAAAGCGAGCTCAGATCTTTATGTACGGCGAATCTAGCTGGTAATGTTGGGATAGTGTTGCCCGAATGAAAATATAACTTATTTTTGTGGTATTTTGGAGTACATTTAAATTTTTCTATTTTCTGGAAAAATCAAATACTTTCCCAGGTTAAAAAGTAGCTTATATACATATATAGGCCTTCAATTATATTCAAACAAAAATGAATAACTCATCACTTCGTTTAGGCGTAAAAGGCGAATATACTTACACACAAACACACACTTTCACATTAATAATTAAACATTTCATATTTTTGTGCTCAGTACGTTTTTTTGTTAAATTTCATAACTATAATTCTAGTTACTATAATATCGCACGTAAAGCGATTACGCTAAATCGTCTACAAAGCGTGGGCGTCACGAGAGAGTAAGATTAACTTGTGTTCAAACTTCAGTTAAGGCTCATTACACATTACATTATACTGAGACAATTATAAAACCGTAAAATTTAATATAAATTTTTTTTTAGTAAAAATGTGAAACATCACATTACTTGTTTTTAGGTAGATATTTAGATGAAATACAAATAAAAAATATTTTAAAGACTATAACGATCACGTTCGAATTATGGAAGTTAATGCATTTTCATTATAATTTTGTTATTAATTATCTTCGATCGTTAAAAGTGCTTACAAATCCTATTCTTACGTAATAATAAGTGTTCTTTATACTAAATATAATCAAAATCAATCTAGTCGGTACAGCGTGAATAAGTGACAAACAAACACACATAAACGTACGAATGACAATTATTTATATAATATACATCAATATCGATATTCATTTTATAAATCGATATTACCAAAGCTGTAACCTTCATTGTGGGTAAAGCTTAAAGCTCAAAGTTTGAAGATAATTCAGTTTGTGTAAACAGTGATTTGTTGTTCTTGGTGGGACCGAGAACGAGAATAGTGTTTGTACAACTTTATAAGATTACTTTACCTTTTTAATTAGTTTAAATAAACTAGGCTTAAACGAAAATTGATTTAAATTGAGTTTTAGACGTACGATTGTCATTTTGATATGATAAAAATAACTTTTTATTATTTTTCATGTTCTTTGCTTCAAGTTTGTTTCAAGATTATAAGGGTTAAAAGATAAAAAATATGTATTTATATCGTATATACATATAATAAAATTCAAAATGAATCCAATCTACACACTAAATATTTTTAGGGAAATCTTATTATCGATATAGATGCCGAATGTATTGTTTGAATAGAATTGTTGTTAGTCTGTCAGTCTGTCTGTGATATTACGAGAAAACCACTGAACAAATTTTGATAAGTTATGATACCTGGTTATTCGGGTCAACGTTAGGAAAATTTTTATACGAGTAGCGGGAAAATATCGCGTTATTAGAAATGTATACCTACTAATCGTTGAAATGTCCGTAGTGACGAATTCTAGAGAAGCGAGGGTGAGACGCTAGTATTCTACATTTTGTACATCGTTTATACAATGATTGAAGCTAATTAATCGTTTATCCATGTATAGATTGTTAAGTAATATATATAACTTTTGTTTAAATCGATTTTAACAACATTGAAATATTTCACGCCTTAATCACTACATATTAAAAAACAAAGTCCTCCGCCGCGTCTGTCTGTCTGTTCGCGATGAAAAAACTACTGAAACGATGTTTATGCTGTTTTCACTAATGCATTGAGTGGTTCTCGAGAAAGGTTTAAGTGTGTAATTAGTCAAGTTTTTGGTTTACATTTACTAGCGGAATCCGCGGCTTTGCTCGCGCTAAATCTAGGGACGAGCCCGAGCGAAGCAAGGGCAAGTTGCTTTACTAAAATAACTTATAATATTATAATACTACAATAAAACCCACATAAAAAATACCTTAACTCATAGATACGCTCAAACCCTGTGTGAGCGTTAAGTTCAATCTATGCATTAAAATTCTAATCTGTACAATATTTTTTGGAAACTAATTAAAATAGTCATTATTACGAGATAGAGGAAGAATCTATAGTTTTTAAATTTTTTGTTTGTCTGTCAGTCTGCCTGCAAGTAATCGCATCACGAGAAAATGAATGATCAGATTTTGGGGTGTTGGGGTTCACCGGATCAACGCATTATAGGATAATTTATACTGCAGAAAAAAATCTTATCTCCGAAAAATCTACACTAATAGTTAGTTAAAACGTATTCCTTTAATCTAAAAATTATTTATTCATAGATAAAGAAATATAAACATTAAATATCTTCATAAATAACAAACAAAGAAGGAAATACTCACTAGTCTATCTAACATGGTCCTTGTAAAAAGTGTTACCACGTCCCCAAGTTTATTCGACCGTCAATTGGCGATTCCTTATAGGGTTTATTTGCTTTTAAAATTCGTATATCTGTATTTGGTGTACGGTTTTGGTGACATTATTCTAATTGCGTTACGTCTCTAAGGTAACTTGTTTCAATGACAGAACTATTTATTATAAAAATTATAACGTATTGCACGTAACTTTGTTGTGTTAATTGCCATCCTACTCGTAATATTATGACGAGTTGCCCTACTTGTCCTTTGGGTGTATATTTCCATGTAAAGCTTCCAAGGATTTTTAGTAAAGCTTAAAGCTTAGCATGTATTCAGCCTTTTTTAACGTCCCATTGCTGGGCACGGGCCTCCCTTCAATATGAGGGGGATCAGGCCAAACTCTACCGCGCTGGTCTAGTGCGTGTTGGCGGACTTCACATGTCTTACGAAAACTTCCTAGGTTATCTCAGACATACAGACTTCATCACGACACGACCGTAAGACAAGTAGTAAACATGTTAGAAATGATTCGCATATGAAAATATCTAAATATATGTATGTACTTACTTTATTTAGTTTTAAGAATGATGACTAAAGTAGTTTATAAAATATATGAGCAATGCAATCCCACGATGTTTCATAAATGATGTATGATGAAAATTCAGAAGGTTTCCAGCTAGTATAACTCTATGTACATCTATAGCCCCCTGCCACCGCCAGCCGACCCACATTAGACCAGCGTGCAGCACTATGGCCTGATCCCTCGTATTGAAGGGAGGTCCGTGCCCAGCAGTGGGACGTTAAAAAGTGCTTAATACAATATAAATGTGGTTTCTTGATTCGTGTATACCAACAAGTCTCCTAATGATATAAAAAGAAAAAGATGACATCTGCAGTATGAATGTCCCTTCAATACGTATGTACGAACATATTGGCACCTCAAAAATTTTATATATGCGTAGGCCGCGGCGTACCACGCTTTTCTTTAAAAGGCAATTTTTAGGGCGATTGGTTTGGAAACGCAAACACAGGTCATCGGCCGCTTAACGGATTTGTATAGGTTAATGACGAAATAAAAAAGGCATATTTATTGGAAAATAAATTCGACTAAAGATATGACTAAGCGATTGATCGACGAACGAATAATAATGTTAGTAGAAAATTTTGCTGGTTTTTATATTAAATGGATTATAGATATTAAAAAAGCTAGCTTTTAAAAACGGCCGATTTCGCTTGAATATTTATACCGACTTTGAAAAGAAATAGGTTCTCAATTACGATGTATACTAGCCGCATTTGGCTAATCAGAATCAGAGATGAATGCTAAAATTGAGGGTCCTAGAAAAAAAATCTATTAAAGTATCATGGTAGTCCTTATATGTTTTGAAATTATATTATCCTTTTTTTTAATTGCATTAAATACTAATACTACGGGAGGTAGCGTTGCATTTTTTTTAGTCATTTTATACCGAATGAATTTTACTTTAAACAGTTCTTTAATGTTGGGAAATCAGTAAAGTGAGCGTCAGTTGTCGCACTAGCGGTGGAGCTAAAGGAGACAGCATGACAAAGTCATTGGAAAAAAATCTGCTCCGATGAATTTTATACCAAGCGAAACTTGTATTAAATCATTGTTTTAATCATATTTTTTCAAAAAATTATCGTCAGCTGTATTGACGAGGGGGGGTTCAATATCAGTCACGTGCATAAACCTCATTAAAATTTGACAAATAAAGTTATTTTATACCTTATGAAATTTATGTATCTTAATTTTTATACTTTTAAAATAATAAAGAAAATCGTCAGCTGCACTTTGGCCGGGGGAAACACCGTCAGTCGTCGTGATAAACATGTCGCGCCCTCAACGCATTCGAGCGTTGCATAGTATCTTTGGAACATAAACTGACGATCTTTATACCCACAAACAATCAGCTGACGACAATTTTTTGTTTCTTTAACATTTAAATTATCTTATACTTAAAATTCAATAAGTATAACATCAATTTCATATAAATCACACCACAGTATATTTACTTATTCCGTGTAGGCTCCAAATTATATTAATATGTACTCTAACATCAAGGAATTTCAAGTTGTAAAAGTCTCTCTACTTCAACGTACCTTTCCTAAAAATTATTATTCTGGCCTCCAGGTAGAATATACCTGGTAGCTTAGAATAATAACACCTAGAATGATAGTTTCATACATTCATTTCATTCTGAATAATGTTGCAAGTAATTTCGTCCAAAAAATTGGTACACTTTTTAAAATATTTTTGTTTAATTATGAAATAATATATTTATTTGCATTTGATTCATGTGAATTATTATTTGTTTGAGGACGCATTTTTCTGAATGTAGTAATCAGATCGTAACCATTATTTTTTATTCGCTTACATTTAATTCAAAAAAATTAAGATATGAAAAAACGACAGAAACCTGTAGATATTGTAAATACTATTTATAATTACAAAAAACTATCTCAACTAAAAATTATTTTAGATTTGATGTAGCGCGAGCGACGCCGCGGGTTCTACTAGTAAATGGATACAAAAACTTGACAAATTATATACTAAAACCAAGAAGATAAAGATACTAAAGATGCATATGAGGAAGTAGAATAATATTTTACGTATTAATAGAAATCTAAGTTTTTGTCTTATTTATGTTCGTTAAAAAAAGTTTCTTCAAGTAATTAGTATATTGCTTCTAATGAATAAATATTTCTGTATGTAATTTGGAACGTACACGAAATAAATAAATATACTGTGGTGTTATTTATATAAAATTGATGTTATGCTTATTGAATTTTAAGTATAAGATAATTTAAATGTTAAAGAAACAAAAAATCGTCGTCAGCTGATTGTTTGTGGGTGTAAAGATCGTCAGTTTATGTTCCAAAGATACTATGCAACGCTCGAATGCGTTGAGGTCGCGACATGTTTATCACGACGACTGACGGTGTTTCCCCCGGTCAAAGTGCAGCTGACGATTTTCCTTATTATTTTAAAAGTATAAAAATTAAGATACATAAATTTCATAAGGTATAAAATAACTTTATTTGTCAAATTTTTAATGAGGTTTATGCACGTGACTGACATTGAACCCCCCCTCGTCAATACAGCTGACGATAATTTTTTGAAAAAATATGATTAAAACAATGATTTAATACAAGTTTCGCTTGGTATAAAATTCATCGGAGCAGATTTTTTTCCAATGACTTTGTCATGCTGTCTCCTTTAGCTCCACCGCTATCGGAGCAGCTGACGTTCAGGGGGCGTACCATGAACTATTTAAAAACATTCTTATTTCAAGACTGTTTTATTTCAAGATTACAATAAACTTACTTTAATTCGTACCATGAGCTTTAAAAAGCAAGATTGTTTTATAACTGCTTAGTGATGCGACTGAACAACTGATTTTTCTATTTCCTCCTATAAAAGAAAAGAAATATTGCTATATATATTGTATAGCGTCATCTTCGTCACACGATAGTTGTTCATCATTGAGATAAGGGCTTATTAGGTAAGAAATTTAAGCAAAAAGTTATAAATTTAATGTATTTTTGCCGAATTTTGCGATTTATTCAGACACTGAGTAATCTGTGCGATGACTGAGGACACCGTCTGCTGAGCAACATGCAGGCCCTCATTAATGCCTATAATACGCTGGTATGATACAGTGGCATAAAATGACAGTGCCTACCTTAAAAAGTACATATCGTAAAATGTTGACGGTTAGGCAATTAATTGTAAAATAGTTAAGATCGTATTATTTATGTAGTCCTTGTGTGTTATTTGTAGTATAAAAAACAGTGTTAACCTTAGTCTCTATAGACAAATCTGTAGATTTTAGGGACTTTCATAAGTGGCCTCAGCTCATCACACAGTTTAAACGCTAAGTCTTTATAAGACGATAGCGATTAACAAATTCCGCTTTATCAAGAATAATAAATGGATTGTAATTTTTTTCGTGGCACACAGCGCCTCTTCGGAAAGCTTGCTCGGTTTCAATAAAATTGAAAATTTCATATTCATTAGCCACCTATAAATGAGACAATAACTATAGACATATACTAAAATTACAATATTTATGGGCATATATAAGATTTACTTACTTTATTGAACACAATAATTATGTTTCATGTAATTATTTTACAAAATTATATTATATCCGTCTTGTATTCGCAACTTTTATAAGATTCCTAAATATGACATAAAAGTAAACATGCTATTCAATGATATTTTAACTATAGATATGTTATACGCTCACTAAACAACCGAAAAAAGTGTTCCGCGCTGCACACATACACACTTTTCATTCAAGGTACATGTCAAAATGATAGAAAGGGGATAGTCGATAAAATCAATAAGAAAAAAAGAGACAGCTAATGTTGTCAATTGCGCGTCAATGTAAACAAACATTAGTCTAGCGACCGATGACATATCAGAATATTAGGCAAATAATTGAAATATATTGATAAATCGAAGTATTCTGCATTCTTACATGTGGTATGAGATCCCTTGTGTTTTATTAACTTTGGTATCATAATTGGTGCATTTCCTAAATACACAGGATGCCATTTTTTTTAATTTTGTAGCAGCGTACCACTCGTCGCCATGCGGTGACACAGACTAAAGGCAATACGTCCTAATTAGGATGTTTTCGAGTTTTCACGATTGCGCGCTCATAACATATCTATAGTTAAAATATCATTGATGCTATTTGTCAAAATTCACCTCATGGTACGAATTGAATAAATGATATTAACATTTTCTTAGCAGTTTTGGTGTCGTGACGTCACAAAACGGCTAGAAAAGTAAGAATGTTAATACCCTTGCTATAAGGACGTCATGGTACGAAAAGCCAAAGTAAGATTATAGTATTCATGCTATAAGAGTTCATGGTAGGCCCCCAGAGCTGTTATGTATGAGGGGAAAACTATTATTGTTATGATTTTCAGCCGGTATAAAATGACTTGTTCAACTATAGCGCTACCTCCCGTAGTATAATAACACTATACTTCAATAAAAAAGTGATTTGAATCTTAATGAAATATTCATTATTATCGATACAAATAAAAATCGCAGCTTGGGAAAGTGCCTTTCAGCTTTGGACAGATTTTAATAAAATAAGGTATGATGATAACTATTACATAGGTTTTTTTTACCTGCGGGAAAATTTTTCATGTCTGGGTATATCTTGACGAGCGAAGGTGAGCCCTTAGTACATGTAAAGACTGTCATATTTGTGCCTACAGTATAGGTACTAACATTATAATAATATCACGAAATTCACAATGTTCTTACAAAACAGATCATAACCGTCACAAGATTGCTTCCCAATTGAACCTCGACGCACCGACAAAAGATCTGCTGAAGGAGATCACAACCATAAGGTAATAACAGTCTATAATGCAGTAACAGTCCATTCTGTTATCAAAGAAGTTCCAGGAGCAAGTGGGCCACGTCATTGTGCGTTTCTTGGCTTCGCGTCCAGCTGGATTGCCGGATGCTTTCGATCTCTACCATGGCAAGCGAGGGTAATTCGCTAGTTTACAAATAAATATCGTAGCGAATAAATCATTAAAAAAACTATTTTTAAGTACTACGATGATCACGAAGAGAGATAAAAACTAATTTGGCGATGTCGAACGGAGCAACCCTTATTTAGATTTTCTTATTTTAGGAAACTAGATCGAACTAACGGTTTCTTGTGAATGAATTTTAACGGTGTTATTGACTTTTACGAAAAAGGATCGATTGAGGACAATGTCTTTTGATCATAATACGGATGCTCGTATAACAAAAAAGGGTAGAAGCTTTGAGTCGTCGTTTCATATGTAAATACATGTTCCAAGATTTAAACCAAATTCGAACCAAGTAAAATTATATTATTGTACTTATATTGACTAGTAGTTTATCGTGGTTCTGTCTGTTTTATTTGAAATGACATAATAAGCTTACTTTCTTTTCGATTACATTTTTAAAATATTAAGTGTATAACATGTTATTAACGAGGAATCTATGTCTAAAAAATTTCAAGTTTAAGCCATTTATATTTTTTTGAGATTTCGTGGTTAGCAAATGAGAAACATTTTAGTCCACCAACCCGCACTTCGCCAAGGTCGTGGACTATGGGCTGATCCTTCTCGTCTGAAGGGAGGCCTTTGCCCATCTGTAGGCATAAAAAAAGGACTGACCTTTTACATGACATTTTATTAATAACATTTGGCATATTTTAAAGTATATCTATAAAGAACGTAACGTGTCTGTTTGTGAGACTCTCGTTAAAATTTTTTTAGTTTAGAAAAACAGTTCTCAAGCTTTGGTATATATAGCTTGGGTTTCATGAGTGACGAGATTTGTTAAAGACTTAGTAATGCTTGATAGTCGCTCTTTATTTTTTTTCTAAAATTAACAATTTAAATTGGTTTCCCAAAAAATTCGGTAATTAAATAATAAGTACGAAAAGCTTAGACTAAGTTACTTTAAAACACTTGTAACAATTTGCAAAATAGTAGACTTCAGAAGAGAAAAACTTTGTAAAGGCGTTCTTGCAGTAAAGTATTTAACTGTATGTAATTTTAACATATACCAAAAATAATAATGAAAAATTTTACATTCTTACTCTTAGGTAGGTAAGTATACCTTTTACTGTCTAACCTTGCTTTATTTACCCAAAGAAACTTTTTACATTATTAATGACTGCAATAGCAATACGAATTGTACCTAATATAATAAAATTCTTGATTTCATATATGAAATACTAGCAATTTCCGCTGCTCCGTCCGCGCCCGAAGGATGAAAATTTAGGGTTATAATTTTTTTTCATGCCAAATCATAAAAAAGTGAAAAATGAAAATTTGGTCTAAAAATAAAAAATAAAATATCTGGAGCGACAACCTTATCATCTAGGGGAATAAAAAAAAGCCTACGACCTATTCTCAGTACTAACCAAATATACCTACACAAAAAAATTGATCAAAATCGGTCAAACCGTTTCGGAGGAGTTCGATAACAAACCCTGTGACACGAGATTTTTAAATATTAGATAAATTTAAAAACGAATAAGTCAAAAACTTAAACGTCTAAAAATAAGACTATCAGTGACATCTATTGGCCATTCTTTAGAACTATTATAAGGATCGATTGTAAGCCACCTATCGTGATTTGTAGGAAGTATAATAATTTAAATGTTTACTCTAAACTGTACTAGATGGCGTTAGTGTGCTTGAAATAATTTTATAAAAAAATCTATTGTATACTACGATTCTTATGGATATAATACTTTGCTTTTATTTTGTAAGCTTTGCAAGTTCTGTGGTTAAACTTTTTATTATTTAAACGTCAAAGTCCATGTGTATTTTCAAAATATCTACTCCATTCTGAGCAGATTTTTAATAATAAAAATAGTAGGTTTATTGATTTTGAGACGGAACTGGATGAAAATTGAAAATAATCTTTACTGGCAGACGAATTTCAGTCAATGTCACACAGGCTATAGCCATAGTATAGTAAGCTCTACATAAATTAATATTTAATAATAACAGTTACCTACTGTTATATTATACCACAGTCTGGTATTGAACCCACGATCATTCTATTGTAGATGCGGAATTTTGTATGAGTTTGAACAGATTTGGATGAACATGTATGAGTTACAAATAAGCTATTATAAAGTTCTTATAAGCTAATCCGAGTAAAGCCGGAGTAAGACTCTATTAGTGTCATAAAACTGAAATCTATGAAATAAAACATTATCAATTTTTAGTTAATAGTATGAGTGAATGTAAACACGCGAAGTAATAAGCTTTCTAGCGGTCATCACTAGCACTCGAATTTCCGATGAATCAGTCAATATTTCTGTTTCACAACATATTTTAATTTACATTCATTAATTACTACACGTCACCCCTTTGGTGGACTTTTTCTTTTAGTTTTCATAGACTTTGATAAAGGAGAAGGTTAAATTAAGTAAAAACAAACGAATAAAAAAGTAAAATATTTTTTATCGGCGGAGAAAAATAATTAACTACTTATTTATTAACTTAAATAAAAATAATAAAAACCCCCACAAAAACAAACAAATTTCAATGTGTTGATTCTCTTTTTTGTAGAGCAATCGTGGCAATGTGTGTTTTCAAAACCATTTATAGAACTTTGCTATAACTAAAATGTCAGGCGCTTTTTACAGTTATATAAATACATACTTTGGTGATGCAAAAATTATATAGGTATAATGAATTCATAAACTCAATATTGATGTTTTTAATAAGTATAGATAAAAGCAGCTTTTAAAAAATTCTCATAGAAAAAAACTTCAAAATCTATAACTTTAGGTACAGTAGTTTTAGAGAATTATAACTGGACTCGATTTTTAATTAATAATAATAAAAATAATATAATATAGTGCTAAGTCCACCTCTCTGGCCAAGTGCGTTTTGGGCTTTGCGGACTTCACATGTCTTTCGAAAACTTGCTAGATAACACGAAACAATATTTCTCTTATCATTTTCAAATTTCATCTATTAATATTAATTTTTATTTACTTACATTATTGAAAAAAATTCAAAAAACGTACGTCCATTCAAAATAAAGTAGTTATCCGACATACATTAACATTAGTGAGGAACAATTATATACATATAAAAAAAATCGATGAATCAACGATACGTATCTGACACAACGTACTGAAACGTTTAGGGGGTTGGGTCAGTGGGATGATGGGGGCATGCATTATGTAGCGGCAATCAGGTAGCTGTTTCATAGATTGTCGGGTAGAGTGAAAGAAATGGGTGGAGAAGACTTTAAAATGTAAACATGTATGCCCAATTTATAAGCAGTTAAATCAGTACATCTGTACGTTTAAATAAAATTGAATTATCTGTTTTTAATCTTATACCTTTAAACGAGCAATTCTTGTATATTATATTATATATATAATCTGAATCTGGCTCCAACGATTTTTATGAAATTTAGCATGCAGGGGGTTTCGGGGGCGATAATTCGATCTAGATAGGTTTTATTTCTATAAAACGTTATTTTATCAATATTTTCAGGCAATGAAAAAAAAGCTACAATACCATTAGAATACGAAGGTAAATTTCGCTGTCATCCACAAGATTATAATAGCTCAGATTGATTGACAGCGGAAACCGGGCGGTCTCTAACCAGAAGTCCTCGGTACGAATCCAGGTGTTTCCAGTCCGATTGTTATTTTTTTCTTTTTTTAATTTTTTCCAAAAAAAACCGAGCGAAGCTCGTTCGCCTGATATTTTCAAATTAACAGCTTTTACTAAATGCATTTAATATCATACATTTAAAAAAAATGACTGTCCGTTTGATCCGATGAAATGAAATGAATGAAACGGCTGGACTGATTTTGACGGGACTTTCACTTGCAGATAGCTAATGTTATAAAGAGTAACTGAGGCTACTTATATTTTATTAGAAAATTATAAAAACCGTTTAATTTATTTTAACTTACGCAGGTACTATATAATTGTTTGTATGTGTGTATGTTTGTTCTTTTTGTACTGATAGATGACTGGATAGATTTGGATAAAATTAAGTACAAAGATAAAGAAAAAGAAAGGTAAAAACTTGGAATAATATATGACGTATAAACCAAAATGACATAGATACACTATCAAAGGAACGACTCAAAAAGTAATTCCATAAATATGGTAACGAAAATTTCTCTTACTTCATGAATAGCTTGGATAAAAAGTTTGTGTAAGAAAGTATTTTCACATTCTGTTGAACTTGAAGTTTCTATCCCGAATATCGCTGAGTGTAATGAATCCAAATAGAGTTAGGACACTAAAGTAAGTAGATTTTCTCTTAAAAATTTGTAATGTCATACTTATTTTCACACAAACTATTCCACAATTACACGATATTTGGCAAAACTATATATAGCCTAGTTTATATAACAAATTATTGCAAATAAATTATTTATAAGGTATAAGGCAGTGGTAGCCCAGCGGTAACGCGCTCGCTTGGAGTGATATGGGTTCAAATCCGGTTCTCGCACCTCTGATATTTTCATGTCCGAATTATTTCTATCATGATTATCACTTGTCTTACGGTGAAGGAAAACATTGTGAGGAAATCTGCATGTCTGAGAAAACCTAGCAAGTTTTTGAAGTCGAACCTAGCAAGACGTGAAGTCCGCCAACACGCACTAGGCCAGCATGGTGGACTTTGGCGTTATCCCCCTCGTTCTGAGGGAAGCCCGTGCCCAGCAGTAGGATGTTAAAAGGGCTGAAGACAAAATAGTTATAAAATACAAAAAACAATGATAAGAATAATGTAAATAAACGTGGGTAATTAAAAGTAAAGACCTTTATAGTACCCATAGGTATATAAAAAAATAACAAAAAGTATAAAAGTAAAATGAAATTGTAAAGAAATACGACAAAAAAAAGGATTCTTATATATGTTCTATAATGATAGTAATGAATACTATTACTGACATACAGACGTACATATTTAAATCAAATCGAAAGGATTATATAGAAAATTAACGAAAGCTCAAAAATGCAACAATTTATGAATAATAATATTATTTTAATACTAACAATTTAAAGTCATCTTACTTTTTTAAATCTAAGCTTGATACCACAATTTTTTTTATTTTTTTTTAAACTTTCCGTCTCCATAGATTGTTAGCCAGCGCGTCACATAGCGAGGGTGTCGGGTGTCGGCTACAGCGACCTGTAATTTCTGTGTAAGCATTGTTAATCCTGAATGTAGTGTAACTGACGGTTCTGATAGTTTGTTGGTTTCTATTTTTCTTGAAGCTTGAAGACTTCTGTAGTAAACATTAATATCTTACATATAAAAATCTTAACATAAGAATTAATTTGTCTAGTTAATTCAATATAATATTATGTAATATACTAGTATACTGTATAGTATTATGTTATATGTGGTAATATCTTTGATTTCTTTTTCAAAAATATTAAACCTTATTTGTCAACATAATATAAAGTAAATGGTAATTTACTTTTAGTGAGTGATTTAACTTTTAGTGAAAAGTGTATAACTTATTACAAATTAAGTTATAAATATTTTTACTATTAAAAATATCAAAACCTTTTGCTACAACTACACAGCAATAAGGTATGAAAATGTATGGAAAATAAAACCTTTACTAATCGAAAGGATAGTATCGCGGCCGATGCGGGCGGGAGTACACGAGCCCTTGTTCGACACACGATAGAGTACCTAGATTCTAATGTGAAGTGTCAATGTGTCAAATCGATATATTTATTTTAAATTATTTTCAATATTTATCGAGTTATTAGAGAACCTCACTTTAAACTTCTGTGAGTGAGGTTAATAATATGAAAATTTTGTTTTGAAACATCCCAGAATTTTTAAGTCATATTTTTTCTAAATATTTTTAATTACTGTTTATACCTTACCTATGAACTTTACCCGTTATTTTTTTTAATATATTGGGACATTATTACAACAGCGCCATCTAGTTCCGTGGTAAGCTACGTTACGTGCTGACTGAAGAAAACATTTGTGATCAACAAATGAATGCCCCTAGCGGGACTCGAACCCGCAGCCGCTGGCGCAGAAAGTAGGGTCACTACCAACTGAGCCAAACGTATCGTCATTTTATCCACACTTAATACTTTATCTCTAGTCACTATTACCTTAAAACTTAGGTTAAGGCATTGATTAATAAATTTAAAAAAAAAAATAGAAGAGGGCAAAGGTCACCAATGACTAATCCCGCATACAAAAGGTAGATTTGTATTCGTGTATCTGTTGAATCGATACTAATTAGTTTTTTGTTATGCATAGCTAAAATATGTATATAAGTACATAATTAATGATTTTCCGTTGAAATATGTCATGTTCTCATGGAAAAGTGCACCTGATCACGTAATATTATTCACGATACCAAAAACAACATTTAAAAAGCATACATGTCAAAAATAAGTTTTATAAAATGTTCGCAGTTAATGAATTTTGTATGCATCGATCAACGCCCGGGGCTTTAATTATACTATTATAACTACGACCGTTCATGATCATTTTAAATTCAATTTCAATGATTTTTTTTTATTAAAAATTTAAAATCATGTATACATTCATGTCTGATATAAATTATATTATCGCATGCACCGAATTTTAACCATACAAATACATACAAGGATCTGTTTTAGATATTTAATAATTTATTTCTATCAGCGATTTCTTATAGTAATTTAAAACTTTGATCAATTTGAGCTGTTTGGATAAAATTTTCCTACGTTTATTTAATTACTTTAACAATTTTCTTTTTATAAAAGAATTTGTATCAATCAAACGGAATATCTGGCTGAATAAATTTATTCCTTCGACATTTGCATCAAAGCCGGTAGCACAGATTAAAAATTACCGGCGTTAAAAATTACCGCTGAAACGTTGAACGGTGCCATCTTGTAAACAGGGGAAATATGATAAATTGCTGCCAATATTTCCTGATTAGGCGCAAACGGTGAAATAAAAATGGAGACGGGGCATAGGATAACGGATTTAACTTTGTTTCTGTATTTTTATTGATTCAATAAGATGAATCTTAGGTAATTCGTTATAGGTGTTAAACGCACTTAGACTAACGAATTATAATTGGATAGAGCCTACCGATCAATCTCCTTCGTGTCTTCTCCATTCTACGTGACACGCGAAGTAATATGTGCTCAATTGTCACGCTTTGAAGCCATTAACAAGAGAATTGAATTGAATTGGATAGAGTCCGCCATATCATATTGTCAAAGTCATAAATAGGCAATTATATGGATGGAGTCCGCCAGGAAAATGTCAAAGTCAAAAATAGTAGCAAGATTTTCGTACTCCCTATTCTCGATTTTATCATTAGGTTTATTTACTTTTAATTTAAAAATAATCACGCTAACGCTTTAATGATAAAAAAAAACTTTACAGTTATAAATTAATTTAAGATTTGACGACTACTTGCTGTGACAGCGAGAGAAGTGAGGAGCACAAAAGAGTGTACTGGAACCATGGGTGTTAATATTTATAATATGCATATTTGGTATCCATAACACAAGCCTCGTAGCTTAATATGAAAGTAGATGGCGCTTTGTGATAATATCCCGACATATTTATATATTATCATCAACCTTTGAGTAAAAAATAAAGTAATACTGTTTCGTTATTTTTTTAAAGATAATATTTTAAAACAATTTTTGACTTCATGTTCAGCTCTATGAAACTCCGCTTATATTTTCATCTCTGGCTTTGCTATGTATTTTTAATATCCAACTGGACATTGGTTAATATAAAAAGTACTAATAAAAAAGTTTTAATTCAATTTAACTTTATTGAGACCGTCAGGGACTGCAAAGCGTGAAGCCCTACCTACTTACTTATAACTATACTTTTTCTTCTTTTAAACGAAAATATTGTTTACGTAAATAACTTTTCTAAGCAAGTCACCAAAAAGCTTAGCTTTGAATTTTTATATAACATGTTAAAATATTGCTTTTGTTTTTTTTTATTTGCTATAATATGTTTGTCAAAAAATAAAATATAATTTATTCATTTGTATATGACCTAGTGTTATAAACAGATAAAATTATAGACTTAAATTATATTATAAATACTCGTATAGTTACTAATACTGTACTAGTCAAAGAAGAAGAAGAAGAAGGCATGAACATCGAACCCCGTTCGATTCTTAGCTCAAGATTTGGCTAGAGTACTAGAGAAATCGTTTACATCGATACATAAGAAGACGAACATTTACCTAGTGATGATGATGTTGTCCTATTATTCCGTTACGGAACTTAGGGCTGCAGCAGTTGTTTTCCATGCCCTTCTATCTTTGGCAAGTGTTTCGACATGGTTCCACGTGATTTCCGTCCTTCTAAGGTCCGCTTCAATCGACCTCCTCCAGGTGTTAGTTGGTCGTCCAGGTCTTCTTCGACCGGCAGGCTGCCATTTGAATGCCACTTGTGCAGTATTCCCGTCCACTCTTCGTAAAATATGCCCGACCCAGCGCCACCGCCTTAGACCTATCTCCTTACATTTACCTAGTATATTGTATTAATTATACTTGAATTTACATCCTCGTCTAATATATAAAAAATGTCGTGTCACAGTGTTTGTTATCGAACCCTACGAAACGGCTTCACCGATTTTTATGATTATTTTTTTGTGTTTATTTGGTAGTTCTGAGAATAGGTCGTAGGCTATTTTTTATTCCACTAGGTGAAAAGGGTGGCCCTCTGCAGTTTTTTTTATTTATTTGTTTAGACTTTAGGCCAAATTTTTATTTTCTTATGATTTGGCATGTAAAAATACTTATAACCCTAAATTTTCAACCTTCTAGCTTCTTTTTATAAGTGAGTCATGGACGGAGACGCGGAAATGGCTATTAATTATATAAAAATTTGCTTTACTACGAAGTCTGCTCCTAACTTTTAAATATTTATTTGTCTGTGATAATCGAACCACTAACCTAACCTAAATTAACTTATTATAATGAAGACTAAAATATATCTTTGAAATAAGTAGGTCGTACCAACTAACGACATCCACTCTTTTTAACGCCATTGACTGGATACCAGTCTACTACCCTACAAACGGTTTGGTTGAATTGGGTCGCTTATCGTCTACAGCATGAAAATATGATCTAGATTAATACAATTATGTGTTCCTATTTGACATAAATTATTTATTTTATTCATAATACAGCAGTCATTGCCCTTTATTTTAACATTTTAATGCTTATTTGAAAATCTATAAGTTACACCGTTATTTTCAATCGACTTCATAAAAAAATGTATGGTTATTAATTACATGATTACATGATTTTTTTGTAATCAATAGGTTATATTTTGAGTGTAGTGTCAGAATTATATAAATTAGTACCCGACAGCAGCGTAAGGGTTCGTCTTAGTTGAATTTGAATTTGAGTTGAATTTGAATCAAAACGGTTCCAAAATATAATATAAATATTTGAAAGCCGTTACCAAAATATATTAAATATATATATTGAAGAATTTTTCATTTAATATCATAAGATGAGATTACGATTATTTTATTTGGAATCCAGTAAATCATGCAGTACGATTATATTAATTTTACTATAGTATTAAGGGTGCCTCAGTGGTTTTGTGGCTAGTCCGGCCGCACATTCGAAGGTTAGACTCTACTCTAGAAGTTAATGAGTCTTTCTGTATAGTAAATTTCAGTAACAGTTCGGAGTATTAAAATGGCGGTGTATAGCTTTTGATCTTGCATACTGATAGTTTATTAGCAAAGCCTATGAAACATATAGTCGGCCAACAGACGTGACAGCCCAAGCAGGCTTACACTAATGTCCAAGCGAGTGTATGGCAGCTTGGGCTGGCTGTCACGTCGGTTTAGTATTAGAGTAGGAATCACCGATCAGTCTATATTTAACGTGTATTCTCTATTCTACGCGACATTGGCGAAGTCAACTGTGCCCAACCGGCACTACTGGAAGCCATTAAAGGAAATTATTGAATTGAATTAGAGTAGGAATAGAGAGTGCACTTGTTTCTGCGTGTACACTTGTGCACTATAATATCTCCTTCACAGTTGACTAGTCTCAATGGCCTGGGCCGGAATCGGTAGGAACGACATTATTAGGTATATACCTTATTCATATTTTGACACTTTCATATAGAAATAAGAGTTTAACTACGAAACTTCCTGAGTTTTTTAATACAATACAATCACATACAATTAAACCAATGAATTTTTCGTACGCATTTGAAGAATAAACAGACAAAAGTGTTAACAATGGGCTGTGGCTCCTCCGGTCACGTGGTCACTCCGGCGGATTCCAACGTCGTTGAAGAGAAAATTATTAACGAAAACGGCACTAATAGCAATGGCGGTAATCATCATAGCGATAATTTGCCGACTGTCGTTTTGCCTGAATCGCCGGCGAAACCTAAACCTCGTGAGTACTTTTTAAATAATATGTAATAATAATAATAATAATACACTTTATTGTACACCAAAGAAAAATAATAATAACAACAATATGTAGAATATTATGTATGAAAATTACTTAAAAAATATAAAAAGTCGATTGGAAGAAAAAAAGTAGACAAATATTGTTATATTGTGTTATTATATTGATTAAAAGTAACGATATATTTTTAATAAATACGTATTGTAAATATCTAACTTTTTACCACGAGGAGTACAGAATATACAGGAAGACCTTATAATAAAATTTAAAGAAAAGTTTCAAGTTTCAATATACAAGTAACATCTTTTTGCTAAATCCATATGAAAATTCCACGGTACATTCATTACACGATATACGGCAACATAATTTTTAAATGTTTGTCTGCCTGTCTGTCTGTTTGTTTGTTCGAACTAATCTCCGAAACAGATCGATTTTGATTGGGTTTTCACTAGCAGATAGCTGATATTATTAGGCGTATTTTAGTCTACTTATTTTTCAGAAAAAGATATAGTTTTCTGCTCAAAAATCTTAACAATTTTCCAATTTTAGCTGTTGCCTACGAAATACCAATCGAAGAGTTCGATGGCAACAAGCGGCCTTCCACACCACCGGCCCACTTGCAAAGACTCTTACTGCCGCCCGCCGCGGAAATACGCTTACCTGACATAAGGGAAAAACTTGCCGAGGCTGAACAAAGGAGATTGTTGGTAAGAAATCTGTACATTGATCAATATTTTTTAGAAAACCTTATTGAAATAATTATTTGAATCTGTTACAGTTAAAAGCCGTTCTCAGTTATAACGTGTTTAAGCTAGTTAAAACTAGTTTAGACTAAACGCCTTAGTAAAAACTAGAATTGATAAGAAGATAGGACCAAAAATGTAACTGTCGATAAATTATATGTATAGTAGGTATGTTGGGTAAATACTTAAAATCTGTTGCTTTTTATGAAAATTATTTTCATTACAATATTATATACTTATATTTATAAATTGCCATTTACAATATTATACATGTTGGTACGAATCGTGAGCACGGATAGACAGCAAGTTCTAAACAGCTTACATACCTTTATTTTTCCTTATTACAGTTAGACTTAGCAACAGCTCTTAAAGGTAAAATAAATAAATAATTGAATTCTGACCTGAAGAAACACAATAAATTAGCTTATATAAATGCCTAAAATAAATGTATATAACTGATTACATAAAAAGTAACTAAGATTATGAGTATTTACGAAACAAATTGTCAAGAATACCATATTTTGTTCCAATCTTTTAATCAATTCTAGTTTTTACTAAAGTGTTTCGTCTAAACTAGTTTTGTCTACTTAAAAACGCGTTGTAACTGAGAACGGCTTTTAACCGTAACAAATTAATACAGAGGCCGAATCTATAGTTTTAAGAATTTTTGTCTGTCTGTCTCTGCCAGTAGTACGAGAAAACCACTGGATAGCTTTTGAAGCTGGTTATCCGCGTCAGGATATAGGTTACTTTTTACTGCTGGATGCAATCTCGTTTCTAAGAAATCATCAATCTCAATTATATAACCGTTACAAACCGGCTGTAAAACACAAGGTATCTGATATCTAAGATTTTATTTTCGGGTCATTAAAACTCGGGAGGAGCCGCGAGAAATAATATAAATAAAATAGTATATAAATAAAATTAAAAAAGCAATCAAATGACATTTCCGCGTTTTAGTCTGCCTTTTGTTTTTTTAAATTAAAATTGTCTAGTGCTTTGTACCAGTAAGCTAAAATGTAATTTAAGTAAGATTAAAGTTCAAATCCCAAGATCTAGATTATTTGCAGAGTGTTTTTTATCTTTTAACTTTTTGTGTACAATAGTGTTATTTATGATATTGTTACAAATATTGGGGTTGGAACTACTCGCGTCCGTAGGTTATACCCATAGACACCCTACACGTAACCCCTGGGTGGTGCCAAACGAGTAGTAACAGGAGGGAGGAGACCCGAAATAAAACCGAGCCTGCCCATAGGCTTGAAGGTGGCAGCCCCGCCAATGGGCTAAGGTATAGTGGGCTAATCACTCGCTTACCCGACAATCACAAGATTAAAGAAACCGAAACAGTGCAAAACCGGACCGATCAAAATACGACGACTTTTGGCATGAAAAAACGGACACGAATTGCTTGTTGGAATGTGCGAACACTGAGTGAGAATAACCGTCTAGCTCAAGCAGAAGCAGAAATGCTAAGATACAAACTGCAGATACTTGGTCTCAGTGAAGTGGGCAGAAACGGATTCGGCGAAGTGAAAACGACTGGAGGCCTTACACTGATCTAATGGCGTAGGTCTCCTCCTTACTGAAGTTGCAAAGAAAAGCCTCTTAGACTGGAAACCCATCTCCGAAAGAATCTTAACAGCTCGTTTTAACACCAGAGCCCGAAAAATAACCATCGTTCAATGCTACGCGCCTACAAACCTAGCGTCAGAAGAGGACAAGGACGATTTCTATAGTATACTCAACTCAACTATCAAGAGCACACGCAAACAGGATATAGTTATTGTCATGGGTGATATGAACGCTAAGGTTGGGACGAACAACGCTGGTTATGAGAGACACATGGGCAGGCACGCGTTGGGAGTTCGCAATGAGAATGGAGGTAGATTCTTGGAGTTCTGCCAGGATAACGATCTCACCATCGGAGGTACCTTATTTATACATAAAGAACACCATAAACACACCTGGAATTCACCCGATGGCGTTACCCGCAACCAAATCGATCACGTTGCCATCAGCTCTAAATGGCGCTCGTCACTACTCGATGTTCGCAACCGGCGAGGGGCGGATATTGATAGCGACCACCACTTAGTAGTTGCTGAAGTACGCCTGAAAGTAGCAATAGCTAAGAGAGCTGGAGGTATCACTAAGGCAGAGAAACGATTTGAAATCGGTAAATTACAGAACCCAGAGATGAGAGACGCTTTCAAGCTGGAATTGCGTAACCGATTCATGAGCCTCGACGTGGACTCTACTTCTGTCAACACGGAGTGGAATCGCATCAAAATGGCCTATACAGGGACCAGCTCCGTTGTTCTTGGACGTAAAACACACACACCTGAAGACTGGATGTCACAGAAGACCCGGAGCCTCATTGAAGATAGACGACAACTCCATCTTAAGATTATGGCCACAAATGACGCTACAGAGCTCGATAATCTTAGACAGCAATACCGGCAAATCCGCAAGTGCATCTATCGCAGCACACGTAATGACAGGCGAAAACGGACGGATGGTATTGCCGACTACGCTCAACACGCGGCTGATACCGGTAATCTTAGGGAGATGTACAAGGCGACGAAAGTCTTGACCGGCGGTCGTAATATTCATAAAAAACCCTTGAAAGACAAGGAAGGCCGATTTATTGTAACGTCAGAGGATCAGCTTAGGCGCTGGCGTGAACACTTTGAGGGGATCTTCAATGCCTCTGAAAACAACAACTCCACTTTTGATGTAACACCTACTGAAATCATCCCTACGCAAAGATTGAACATAGATGAATCTCCGCCCACGGAACAGGAAGTAGCGAATGCCATCCGATCGCTTAGAAACGGCAAGGCCCCGGGAGTCGACCTCATCACAGCGGAAATGCTAAAAGCTGATATCCCTACCGCTGTAAACGCGCTAACGCCGCTGTTACGAAATATCTGGTTGGCCGAGGAATTACCAGATGACTGGAAGAAGGGGCTTCTCATAACTGTGCCAAAAAAGGGAGATCTTAGTCAGTGCAGCAATTGGAGAGGTATTACCTTGCTCTCTACCCCTTCTAAGGTGCTCTGCCGGATCATATTGGACAGGCTATCGAGAGCTGTCGAACCCCTCATCCGTAAGGAACAAGCTGGTTTTCGACCCAATCGATCCTGCACTGACCAAATCAATACTCTGCGTATCATATTAGAGCAAGCATCAGAATGGCAGAGGGAAATATATATGACCTTTGTAGACTTCGAAAAAGCTTTTGATACGCTAAATTGGGATCGCATCTGGGAGCGTTTACATGAGATCGGTGTTCCCGAGAAAATCACCAACATAATTAAGGCTATCTACAAGAACTACTCTTGTAGAGTAACGCACAATGGCCTTATCTCGGAAGATATACCGGTTCATGCGGGTGTACGACAGGGCTGTCTCCTCTCACCTCTCCTTTTTGTTGTTGTCCTCGATGGAATAATGCGTGACACGATAGCGAACAAGCGACGCGGCATAGAGTGGGGAGTCTGTAACATCTTGGAAGACCTGGACTATGCCGATGACATATGCCTACTTAGTCACACGTACGCTGACATGCAAGCTAAACTGGACGACCTACGAGGAGAGGCAATGAAGGCTGGACTTAAAATAAACACCCGGAAGACCCAGGAGATGAGATGTGGCGTAAAAAGCTTTCTGCCGTTGCTCATCGACTCAGAGACTGTGGAACGTGTCCAAAAATTTACGTACCTCGGAAGTGTTGTGTCAGAGACTGGAGGAACTGAAGAGGACGTCGCCTCAAGGATCGCCAAAGCTAGAGCAGCCTTCGCCCAGCTACGCCCCGTATGGCAATCACGAAAACTAACCCGAAGAATAAAACTTAAAATATTCCGGTCTAATGTTAAAACCGTGTTGATGTACGGGTGCGAGACGTGGAAGGTTACCAAGGACATCTCGCGCTGTCTCCAGGTCTTTATTAACCGATGTCTACGCCGAATTCTGGGTATTCACTGGCCCGAGAAAATCTCCAATGAAAATCTCTGGGAGCGCTGCAATGAGACACCAATCGACCAACAGATCAAACGCCGAAAATGGAATTGGATTGGCCACACACTCCGAAGGGACCCTAACCACATACCGAGGCAAGCCCTTGACTGGAATCCCCAAGGAAAACGAAAACGTGGCCGCCCAAAGCAAACCTGGCGTCGTTCAATCATTGCAGAAATGAAGGCAATAGGGAAGACCTGGAACGATATGAAGCGCGAAGCTCTCGACCGACCGGGATGGCGACGCACTGTAGACGCCCTCTGCCCCATCTAGGGGAGATAGGATTCCAATGATGACAAATATTATAATATCCATACAACCTATACGAACCTTTTTACTATCCGTCTGTAATAATGACATCTTTGGAACGTTTAGAAACTATACATATAGATTTATTATCGTAAAATCAGGCACAAAAAATTAAAACTCAAACATTTTTTTCTTATTTTTACAGATTTTACAGCAACGCGCTGCCTCTGCACAAAAGCGGGCTCAGCGAATGACAAAATACTTTAATGAAACGCAGAAAATTAATAATGTGAGTATACATAATATATTCCAAATGGCATACCTAAAATCACTCGAATTTTAGAAGTATCCATCTTTCTTGTCTAAGCTGAATAAAAAAAAAACAACTGAAAGTCGACTATCGAATGTTGCACATTTTTTAAAAGAAAAACTACTTGGGTATCATGTGAATAATTTTCACTCAAAAATCTCAAACCATAAAAGTTCTATGTCAATTATTCGAAGTACGTATTACAATAAAACGGCAATTTCATACTTTAACCCCTAATTAAATGTATAGTGAAGGATAATATAGAACAGTGTATTCGAAAAAATAATATCACAATATAGAATAGTGTGTTATAAAATGTAGAGTTAAAAAAGTGTAGTCCTAATATATGGACTATATTCAAAGGCTCAGTGGTAAAGCGCTAACTTGTTAATTACACGAAGTGGGTTCAAAACGTATCTTACCACTGGTATTTATACTGGTACTGGTGAATTATATATGGTAAAGGAATACATTATGAGGAAAATAAGATATTTAAGAAAACCAAGCGAGTAATCAAAATACATTTGTCCATTTTAATCTTGATTTTAACTTTTTATTCTGCTTGTATAGTAACGTGAAATCATATGTAGTGGATACGAGGACATAAGCGACAGAATTATAATATCGGGGTGCATCGGCTTCTTTTAATTAAACTACTAACTAATCTAAGGTTTAAAGATACATATTTATTTCCCAAATAGAACAATAGTTTACTTAATTTAAGGAAATTATAAAACAAAAAACTAATGTAGGTAATCATACAGTAGTGTTATATGTATTATTCAAACATATCTTTAGACAGTTTGTGCTTCTTTAATTTATAAATGGTACCTAAGTATATTATAATGGATATCTTATTTATCATGTTTTTACGCAGAAATCTAAATTTAAACAGGGATTTACTAATATAATTTTATTATGAAACTAATTTATAAATATAATAAAATTCTTACTTAGTTAAATCGGTACATTGATTAATTATTTTTTAGAAATTCTAATTGTAATAGTCATTATTAACGATACAGAGGCAGAATCTATCGTTTTTATTTTTTTTGTCTGTCTGTCAGTCTGTGACCGCATTACGAGAAAACCACTGGATGGATTTTGATGAAATTTGGTGTGGTGGTGGTTCTCCGGGTCAATATATAGGTTAGATTTTACTGCAGAAAATATCTCATTTTAAAGATATCTATATTAACCCTCAAAATGTGTTTATCTATATATTTTTCTACATGAAATGGAGTGTAAGTACACCTCCGTAAATAAGTTTACACCTATTCAATATGATATAAAAAAAATTTGATGCTTAAATATTAATTATTATTTAAACAAGCCACCCATGATGGATGGTAAATAAATAACACGTAAAATCGTCTGATTAATTTTTTTATTATTAGAATAATTGGCCATTTTTTTATGCGATACAAAATGACCTTTAACTTACTTAAATACTTATAACATGATGACATCAAAGGTTCAAACAAACTTAAAAAAAATTGTAAAGGAAAAAACTCGCATTTTCTTAAAAAAACTCTTACAAGTTGCTTTCAGTTCCGCCACTACTTGTGTCTCTGGCACTCAATCTTTCAATGTATTAGAGGAAAACTAATATTATTATAATTTCCCTGCTTTAAAAATACAAAAGTGAAGTTCTCTACCAATAGCAATCATCTGTACAAATACAGCTTTATGTACTTATTTATAATAAAATTGAAGTGTCTGTTTTTGATTTCAAATTAACAGCTTTTCACTACATGCATAATATGAAAGTATATACGATACTAACAACAAAAAACCAAATTTTAATTTTTTTGTGTCTGCTGCGGCTGGACCGATTTTGAGGGGACTTTCACTGGCAGATAGCTAATGATGTAAGGAGTAACTTAGGCTACTTTTTAACCGACTTAAAAGAAGGAGAAATTTATATTTTAGAAATTTTATTTATTTTAACTAGCGGAACATATAAAGCTATTCGTATGTTTACCTTGATTATTTTTTGGAAAATCTTATTAATATAGTTATTATTATCGATACAGAGGCCGAATTTATAGTTTTAGAATTTTTGTCCGTCTGTCTGTTACCGCAATACAAAAACCACTTCATACGAGGAACGAGGGTGCATCACTAGCAATATAATATTAGTTCACATTATGTAAATGCTTAATATATTCCTTTTTCAGGTAGAAGAAATCAAATACAACTCGAATGTTCTCACTCTCTCTCCTGAACCCGGCATTTGTGAAGATAAGAATATATGATAAAATAAGTAAGAAAAATGACTCTGTTAAAGCACATTGCAGACTAATTTCAATATATCAAATTGTTAATAAAGTATTGTACCTATGTACGGTTGTACCCATAGATATCTTGAAATATAAAAAAAACAGGATCGAAAGGTACTGACGTTCCTGCCCCCAGCACAGCCGGCCGCGCCCCATTATGCCCTTTCTTTCGTAGATAAATTAACATAATATTATCTCGCTCTGTCATTAGCACGTGTAAACTGTTCGACATGTGTTTGAACGATCCAATGAAAAATAGCCTTCCTCCCCTACACCCCGCCGTATTGGCGATTTTTTTTACGTACTAAAATTAATGAAAGCGGAGTCTATTATGTTGAATTGTCCGTGGTATGAATCTAATAAATAAAGAAAAAAATGGTTAATCAAAAATGATTGCTGTAAAGCATTCGAAACGTCGGAACTAAAAATCAAAATAAATCCGCGACAAAATCCGAAAAGGTAGTTTCATTTATAAAGTCGAATATTCGCGTAAACCTAAGAAAGTATAATCTTATTTTGACCAAACATTCCTGAATGTCCACAGATACTGCACCTTAACATACTTAGTAAAAAATACTTAATGTACAGATTCGACTCAATTAGAATTTTATTATATGCATATATGAGATATATAATTAATACTATGGAGGTCAATTAAGTCTGCAGTGTGCTTAAAGATAACAATATTTTGATTAAGTTATATAAATAACTAAGTTGATTTGAGATTTATTGTAAAAACGTTTACATGGTTTAAAGAAGTTAGATAAATATAAATAGAGGCGAGTTTCAATTTTTAACTTGTATGAATAAATACTATTATTTCATAGATTCTATAAAGCATTAACAAATTAAAAGATATTTTTCTTTTAAAGCTTTTACGTTAATTTCACTCTGGTGAATAATTATAAGCTCCAAACACAAAAATATTTATATACATATATTGTATATATATTAATTTGAACTATCAAATTTGCTTTATTATTTCTTGCAAAATTATTTTTGCTAATACTGTAGATACTTTATAGTTTCATAGATTTACGCGAATATTTGACATATTGAATGATCAATCTTTTCGATTTTGTCGCGGATTTATTTTAATTTTGGTTCATTAAGACTCCAGGAATCAAATATCAAAATAAATGTGAAAAGTCAGTTTTGTTTAAAATATTGTACTCACATTTTCATATAACTATCTTAATCTTGCTTAATCCATTAATTTCATTAGCTTTTCATAATAAACTAAAAGATATATATTAATTACTTTTCACTCTTGACTTTGCTTACGGTTTTGGGGATGAAAATTTTAAAAATATTATTTTTAGTTTTTATAGCTCGTAATTCTAATAAAACAACGGCTGTACCAATTTGGGTAAACTAGAAGTTAAATATAATAAAAATGTTTGAAAAGAAAAAGATTAATTTTCCTCGAAAACCATAAAAAAATATGCCTGGTCGAAATTGAAAGAGCTTTTAACGTTTTTAGCAGTCAAATACCATAAATTTTATTGTGAACAAGACAAGATAACGTCCATCAACCCTGTTAGTATAATATTGGTACTCAGTATGAACACATCACGTGTCAGACCCAACTCCCTGAGCATAGCATTCATGTCAGAGACAATTTTTCGTTTATCCACCCTATTGTTTACATCGTAAATAAAGAAGATATTTGTGACCCACTTTGAATAAGATACACTATTTGGGTGATTATTTGTATATAAGCTATATACATAATAGTAAAATATAATATGTTGGGACATTCTTACACATAGAGCCGTCTAGTTCCGTGGTAAGCTAAGCTTGTGTTACGAATACCAGATAGTCGATATAATACACTTATAAATTTTAAATACATATACACCCATAAAATATAAGCACCCATGACTGTAGTACAAACATTCGTGCTCAACAAAGCAGCAGGACTCGAACCCGTGACTAAATATATTATATAGGTACATATTACCAACATAGGGGTGGATATAATTTGGGCTACAGCCCTGGGCCCCTAAGATATGACCCCCCGTTGAGAACAATGTATGTATTGTAAATGTATTTATAAAAAAATATCCAAAATAAAAAAAACGTCATAATCTAGCCTAATATTTCTGAGATCAAATTATAGTATTATTTTAATTATAGATTTTAAAAGACAAATTTAACTACAATTACTTGAGGCCCCCAAGAAGCTCAGGGCCCCCAAAATTCACAGTCTACTCCGTTATAAAAAATATTTTCTTAAGTGATGTAATTATTTTCTTTATTGTTTTTAATAACATAAAAAATATACTTTAGGGATATCTATGTATGTTAATTAGTTAAAGAGAAATTGTATAGTTCCTATGCACATTTATGTATAAGACGAGTGTACACTGTACAATAAACAATTAAAAATTATAAGCTTTTATAATATAATCAATAAAACAAACAATTTAATGACTTTCATTTATTTCCTAAATTTATGATATAAATCTATCTTCTGACTTCTATCCATACAATAGAATTCTGAGTCAAATCTGTACCTACAATAAATAATTTTTTGGAAGATCATATTGAACTCACTGTTATCACAAATCTACCTTATATAGACCTTCTATAGTTTTTAGAATTTTTGCCTGTAATTTTGTTGGGATAATAGTGCACGAGGATTTAAGAATACTGTATATTCCGAACCGACCGCTTAAGAAATTTATTTTTCCTTGAATTTTCTATTGCGCTGTTACAGTATGAAGAAGTGACAATGTTTCTGTGTGAATTTTTATTTATTTATCTTATAAGCTAGCGGCTTCGCTCCGCTATGAACTCGTCCCTAGATTTGGCGCGAGCGAAGCCGCGGGCTCTGCTAGTAAATGTATACAAAAATTGACTGCTTTACAAATTTTATACTTAAACCTTCTTCGAGAATCACTCTATCAATTGGTTAAAGCAGCATGAAAATCGGTGCAGTAGTTGTAGAGTTTATCGCGAACAGACAGACAGACGCGGAGGACCTTGAATTAAAATAAAATTATGTAGTAATGGTCATTAAGAAAAGAGGATGAGGAAAAAATCGCTATCTGTCAACGCAAAATGGAGCGCAGCATGCTTGGCTTCAAATTATCGGATAGAATCAGCAACCACAACATACGCAGAAAAACAGGAATTGTAAATGTAAGGAAAAGAATTAGGTTGCTCAAATGGCACTGGGCAGGACACATATGTAGGATACGTAACAACAGATGGACAAAACGATTAACAGAGTGGATACCTAGGGATAGGAAAAGAAAGAGAGGAAGACCAAATAAAAGATGGAGAGACATCTTCAGCCAAATATGTGGATCTGATTGGATGCAAAAGGCGAGAGAAAGGGAAGTGTGGAAAGGTTTAGGGGAGGCCTACGCCGCAGAGGCGTCTACTACACTAGCTTAAGTTTATAATATAATATAATAATAAGAATATGTAGATGTATAAATTTGCATGCAACTAAAGAGTGCTAATATTCTGAAAATTTTGTAAATTTTATGTAGTAGAAATAAAGGCTATTTTTATTTATTTATTTATTTTATGTAGTAATGATATATAATGTGGTACTTAGTATTATAAATAATAGGTTCCCTAAACAATATACTAAGCTCTAATTTAATTTTAGTGTTGGTAAGTCTGAACAGGAAGTTGGCTAAAAGCCGTCACGTGCGAGCTTATTCAAAACTTTGGCTTGCATAAGATTTTATGCAATATATTAATGTTACTTTCATGCCATTTCCCAATACTGAAACTTTGCCTGTTTATTTTACTGTAGAGAATTTATTTATTTATTTATTTATTTATGTACCTTAACATATGTTATACAAAATGAAAAAATATAATGTAGACAAAGGATATCTTATCTCTATAAGAGATCTCTACCAGAAACCCTTCAAAAGTAAGATAATATGTAAAATCAAAACACGCGGTGTAGGTACAGTAAAACATTATATCTAAAACAATAACTTTAAAATTAAGATATATCAACTAATTATTATAGATATCATAACTATTAATTACTCAAAATAACAACTTACTTACATATTTATATGCATATATACTTACATACATACTTATATACATACATACTTACATACATACATACTTATATACATACATACTTATATACATACTAAAATAATATACTTTATGTCTGATTTGATAAGTAATGCTGTTTAATTCTTATTTTAAATGTTGTGAGTGAGGGATCGTCTTTGGTAATGAAGTCAGGCAGTGAGTTCCACAATTTTGCTGCCATAACAGTAAAGGACTTATTATAGAATGTTGTATTGTAGTTTGGAACCACTAGTTTGGGAAAATTGACACAAGAACGCACTGGTCTGCATCGTGGGGGCTCCAAAGTAAAACGCTCCCTTAAATAAGAAGGAGTAGAGGTTTTCAAAATATTAAAGAGAGCACACAGTGTTCGAACATTTCGGCGTAAGCGAATTGGAAGCCACCTCAGTTGACGTCGAAAAATACTTATGTGATCGAATTTGCGCAATCCATAAATAAAACGGATGCACAAATTCTGAAGACGATCTAGCTTATCAAGTTGCTCCTCAGTAGCATCAGGATAACAAACGTCGGCATAATCAAGCAGTGGAATTAGAAGGGATTGAGCAAGGATGATTTTCGTTTGACATGGAAGGAAATTCTGTAAGGGTTTCAAGGAATGAAAAGAGAAATGTATGCGTTTACTAACCTCGTTTATATGCGCCGACCAGGACAGATTACAGTCGAAGGTTAAGCCTAAGTTTTTACAAGTTTTTTTTGTTTTTTGTCAGAGATATTAATACAAGTACCGTCGAAGATGATATCAGGAAGATTATCAAAGACAATTTTGCCCCGCAACTGCCTACTACCGATGATCATGGCCTGGGACTTTAATGGATTGACAAGGAGTCCAAAAGACTTTGCCCAATCTCTGATTCTAGCCAGATCAACATTTATTCTATCTATTTCGTATACTAAGTCATCAACCGTAGCATGTCTATAAAGTTGAAGATCGTCCGCATAAAGGTGATAGTTAGAAGATAGTACACGAGGAAGCTCGTTTATGAATATAGAAAAAAAGCAATGGGGATAATACTCCACCTTGAGGGACACCTGTGGAGAGATAAGACCAATCCGATCTAGTCTCATCACAGTAGATTCTTTGTTGGCGATTATAAAGATAGGATCTAAACCAATCAATCACTGAAGAAGAGAAGTTTCGAGAGGCAAGAATTGCAAGTAAGACATCAGAGTCCACTGAATTGAAGGCATTGCTGAAATCAAGGAAAACCAGAACAGTAACCTTCTTGTTATCCATGGCGTAGCGAATATCATCGGTTACTTTTAGCAAAGCAGTAGTCGTACTGTGCAAGGGACGAAAGCCAGACTGAAAAGAACTTAATAGATTATTACGCAGTAAAAACTTACACATCTGTTTTGAAACTAGGCCTTCAAAAACTTTAGATAATGTGGGAAGAATTGAAATAGGTCGAAACTGTGAGAGAGCTATAGGATTAGATGCTTTGGGTAAGGGGATGATGTGCGCAAACTTCCAATCCGCCGGAAATGAGCTAGAAGATAAAGAAAAGTTAAAAATGTGAGTTATAATATGGCAAATGTGATCGATAGTTAATAATAACATATCACGACTGATTTCATCATACCCAACGGCTTTAGAAGTTGCAGATAAAATGTCCCTCTTAACATCATCCTCACTGATCTCTTGAAACACAAACGGGTCACAGTTAGGTATTGTAGCCATAGCTAGTTGGTTAAGAGTTAACATCTTCTCGATATTTGAAATTTGAACAGGTGGAGTGGAGAAATGTCGATTTAAGCAATTAGCATCGATAGAGTTAAGTGAAGAATGTTGTAATTTACCCACACCTAGCGACCTAAGAAACCTCCAAGTTTGAGAAGGTTTGTGATCTGAAATACATGCGTGGATATGTCTGCGCTTAGCGTCTCTGCACATTCTATTGCAAAGATTGCGCAACTTCTTATATGCTACAAAATTGGCCTCAGTGGGATGCCGCTTGTATTTAGTCTTAGCTTTATTACGCTTCACCATAATGTTTTTTATTCTCAAAGTCAGCCATGGCGCAGGTAAGTGCTTTACTCTGATCGGCACAATGGGAGCATGAGCGTCAAATAATTGTATGATTTTGGAATTAAATATCTGCAGTTTTTCGTCTATGTTTGTCGCACTGTATAATGAAGACCAATTTATGTTGGCCAGGTCAGTGAAAAACTGCTCATGATCGATATTTTTGAGATTACGCCTCAAGATTATCTTGGATTTACGCTTAGGGGGTAACAAATTATAACTAATGTAAATGAGATCGTGATAGGAGAAGGGAGCTGTAAGTTGGCCAAAAGCAAGGACATTCAAAGAGTTAGACACCATTATAAGATCGATGAGAGATGGATTAAAATTAGGAGAGAAATGATCGATGAAAGATGGATTAAAATTAGGAGAGATGGATTAAAATTAGGAGAGAATTTAGATATACACATGTATTGGTTTGTTCACTGTTTGTATTAAATCTTCGTATATATTGGTTATCCAAACTCCGTATAGTCTAATACGTAATATTTCTAATTTCACATTAGTTAAAATAAAAATAAATAAATTGCAACGTCTTTCTGTCTGTGGGAACACGATGAACTCAAAAATTGCCAAATAATTTTCACAGGGTTGTCACCAAAAAAAATATGTTTTAATAAGTTAAACAAGGTTTAGTATAAATTCCCGTGGGAGTTGCTGGGTCTTCTATCGGGCGCGTCCCCAGGTGGCGGATAGGGGAATGCCACTCGCATTTTGCGGGTGGTACCGGAGTAATCCGGCGCGGACCAAAACCAGCAGGTATGGGCGTACCTTTAGGGGATTGTTATCCCTGCGCCCTAGCGGAGCACACCGTAAACAAAGCCGAAGCTGTGGATCAGCACCGAGGTGGGGCGGGTCCGGTGGGTGCTTTACTGCGCAGCCGGGCTGCACTTCCTGTGCAACGCCCTCCTCAAAACTCGTAATCCCGGTAACCGGTGTCGTTGTCATGTCTAGCGGCCGGGAACTGGGACCGAGGGCCTTGGCTTAACCGCCCGGGCCGCGAGGAAGAAAACCTCTATAAAAAATCACCCCGAATCCCAAGCGGCGGAGCAGCGCGAGGGGATGCATGGCTGATGGGTAGTTCAGTTGCTACTGCTTTCCCCCGTTAGAGTACCGGCCGACACTCTAACGGGAGACGCGTAGGCTTATCTGGGCACAGGGGGCACTGCTCAGACGGACCAATTTTTCCGCCACACTCGTGGGATCAAGTATGGATTCGAAACACAAAAACCAAAACTCAAAAGACGTAGTGCCTGAGACGGGCGGAGATGATGATAGGCCCGAGATGGGCGGAGTAGATGAGGCGAGGCGCAAGAGGGGTGGTGACACTGACGCGTCAGTGGGGATACGCAAAAGAACGAACCCTTTGCCTCCGTTGCCGAGCGATGGCTCGGAGACGGAGACGGAGCAGCGTTTGAGCGTCAATATGGAGAAGGCTCAACGGGGCCGTACCTACGCAGGTAGGGGTGGCTCTGGGCTAGCACGCGCGCGTGCGGCGCATAAAAAACTCGAAGTGGAGGCTCGTGAGGACGAGTTCGAGCGTGGGTTGCAGGCTCGGGCCTTTCGGAAGGACTACTATAAAACGGTCTTTTCGTTTGGCTCGGAGTCTTCCTTGTCTGAGGCGGCGGCTCCTGCAGATCCTGTTGTGCAGACTGCAGATGAGCTTAAGAAGATTGGCTTAAAGAGTGCTGAGGCGGTGCTTGAAGTCGCAAAGAAGTCGACGAACCTCAAGGGCACCATGATCAAGCAACTCAAGGAGGCGGCGGCTGCCATGCAAAAGGTGGCAAACGAGCTAGCAGGACGCACGGTCTCAGATGAGAACCGTACTCTGCTGGCAGACAATAAACGTCTGCGCGATGAGGTTGAGCAGATGCGGGCGGAGCTTAAGGCCTATCGTCGAGAGTTCTCGGGGATGAGGAAAGAACTTGCGGAGGCAAAGGAGGGACGCCCCTCTAGTGCCTTTGGGGGCGACTGGCTGGAGGAAATTCGTGCCTCCATTGTAGCCACGCTTGTCCCCATTTTTGACGCTCGGTTCGAGGCGATGGAGCGCCGGCTCCCACCTGAACCAATCATGCGTCCTCCCCTTGCTGCTGATAGGCGCAGGGAGGCTGCGATGTCCCCTATCGCGTCGACCTCTGTCTTGCCGGCGGCCCCGGCCAAAGTTGCGGCTACGGCTGTTACGGCTGTTGCTGCTCCGCCTGAGGGGGCCAAAAAGAGTGGAACGGCGAAAAAGAAGGAGAAGAAACAAAAGAGGACGGCGTCTGTGCGCCAGGCTTCTTCTGGACCTGTTGCTGCTGTGGCTCCTGCACCTCCTGCGGTGGCTGGTCCCAGCACTGCTGGAGCCCCGCAGGATGAGACATGGGCAACAGTGGTAAGGAAGGGGAAGGGCAAGGGGAAAGGAAAGGGGAAGGGGAAGACGTCGGCCCCTTCCACTTCCGCTGCACCAGCGGCTCCTGTGGCGCGAGCTGCGCCTATGAGGCCAGCTCTGCCACCTAAGCCAAAGGTGGCGTCCCCTCCACGCTCGGCGGCGATTGCTATTACATTGCTGCCAGAGGCAGCACTGAAGGGGGTGTCATACGCCAAGGCCCTGGAACAGGCCAGACTGAAAATTGACCTGCCACAGTTTTTTTTTTTTTTTTTTTTGATTTATTAGGGTCCACAAACAGTGTTCACAATAAGCTTATCTTATTAACTAAATTAAACTAAATTATTAATTATGACACCAGCATCGTTGACCACAGGTTACTAATTGATATTGAGAAATGGTAGTGTACATATTGAAAGATATAATGTTATGCTCCCCTCACGCAACCTCGCTCCCTCACCCCTTCTCAACCTCATTAAATAATGGATGAAATCAAAATAAATAAATAAAAGGATGAAATTGAGAAAAGTTGCATAAAAGGAGTACACAATCCATAATTAGATTAGAGGGTATCACATATTACGTTAATTATTTGTTTCTTAAAACTATTCATGTTTGTGTTCGCTATGTCGACAGATCCAAAATATGTGTTGTAGGTGTTAGTAATTCTGCGCATAGGAGCGCGTAGACCTGATACAGTACGACAACGATTAGTAGCAAAAAAATTATTATACTTACGATTATGTGTTCGATACGGTACATTATAATATAATTTATTAATGAGTTGAATACAATCATATTTACCATGACTAAGATCATATAAGAACATGATGTCTAGCTGTAATCTTCTACTTTGCAGTTTAAGTAGTTTGAATTTTATTAATAATTGTTCATATGACAAGTGACGGCGAAAACATCTATAGTACATACACCGTAAAATTTTTTTTGTACAACTTCAAGTGCATCCGCGTACTTAGCATAATAGGGGTTCCACACTGGCACTGCATATTCTAACTGTGATCGAATAAGGGATTTATATATATGAAGAAATGTTAATGGCTGGCGAAACTCGGTACTTGCTCGCATAGCAAAACCGTACATTTTGTAGGCTTTGTTTATGATATTGTCGATATGCATGTTAAAATGTAACTTGTTGTCAAGAGTTACTCCTAAGTCTCTTATATTGTTAACGCAGTTCAATTTACTATTGCACAATACATACGGATAATTACTAATGGTTCTCTTTTTAGTAAAGATAATTAATTTACATTTATTTAAATTCAGATCTAATTTGTTAATTTTGCAGTAGTTGGAAAAGCGGTTGAGATCTTGTTGGAACCTGTGATGGTCCTCTGCACTCTCAATTGTGTGAAAAATTTTTAGGTCATCAGCATATAGTAAAAAGTCACAAAACGTAAAACATTCATAGACGTCATTTATAAAGAGAATAAATAGTAGAGGACCTAAAATGGAGCCCTGTGGAACTCATGAGCTGACAGTGACAAATTCAGATTCATAACCCTTAATTGCAATCTTTTGAGTACGGTTGAGTACATATGATTTAAACCAACGCCACAAATTACCACGTATACCATTAAAAGCAAGTTTTTGTAGAAGCAATTTATGGTCTACTCTGTCAAAGGCTTTCCGAAAGTCAGTATATATACTGTCAGTTTGTTTGTTTAAGTCTAGCTGTTCAAAGAGAAAAGTGGTATAATGAAGTAAGTTTGTTGTTGTTGAACGTCTTTTTACAAAACCATGTTGCTGTTCTATAATTATATTGTGTAATTCAGGATAAATAATGTTATGGACAAGTCTTTCGAAAACTTTTGACAGAGCAGGTAGAATAGATATCGGGCGATAGTTTTCAACTCTATTCCTCGATCCATCTTTGTGTATAGGTACTATACGAGCGGTTTTCCAAATACCCGGAAAGACGCCTTCCCGTAAGCATAGGTTATATATATAATACAATGGATGAGAAATGGTTAATGCAGTTAATCGAAAGAAGATAGGCGGTATATTATCTACGCCAGAACCTTTGGACACATCAAGTGCTTGTAATTCTTTAATCACTGATTGTTTACTTATGTATATATTACTAAGGTTCACATTTGAAACAATATTTGTTTCTGGAAAATCTTTTATGTCTAATTCTCTTGTAACGGTCGAAGGCTCGAAAACTGAATGGAAAAATGTAGAAAATAAATTGCATATATCCGTCGGATCGTTTGCTGTTGCACTTTTAAATGTCATAGAATTGGGAATGTCATCGTTATTTTTGCGAGCATTCATATATGTCCAGAAGCGCTTAATATTGTGTTGGATGCCATCTTCTGTAGACTTTATGTAATTATTGTAACACACTTCACTCTCTAACTTGAACCTATACCTATAAAGGCTAAATAACTCATAATCAGACTTATTTTGATATTTTTTCCATTTAATCCACGCTCTATGTTTATTTTTAAAAATATGTATCAGAGCAGGTGTAAACCAAGGAGAGTATTGACTACTTTTTGCAGTTTTGGTTGGTATAATTTTTTTAATGATTGAATAAATTTTTTCATACAAAATATTTACAGCGTCCTCAGCCTTCTGTCGAAAAAATAATTCGTCCCAATTTATGCCCTCAATTTCGGTATTAATTAATGTATAATTGGCTTTACTAAAATTGTATTGTTGTCTGGGTTTTCTACAAATAAGATTTAAAGATTTAGTTACTGTCAAGAGGACATAAAAAGGTGGGTGGTATTCATCAACGGGGACAAGGCTAATAGACGGTTCAAAAACTTTACAATTATAATTGTCGCTGATAAAAAGATCTAGGAGCCTGCCATGGCTGTTTTCAAATTTATTAAACTGCCAGCAATTTAAAGAAGAAACAAAATTAATTAATTGCTTATTGCTTAGGCAGTTTGTGTCAACTACGATAGGTTCTAAGTGTGTTCCACAGTTGTTCCATTTTAAAGTCGGTAGATTATAATCTCCAACTAATATAAAATTATTTACGTGTGGCGATTGTAAAATATTAAACATATGATCAAGAAAAGAAGCGTAAACTGCCGAGCTAAGATTTGGAGGTATATAGACTGCACTAATAAGAAAGCAATAGTTGCGCGCGCGCAATTCAATAAGAACATGATCTACCTGGGGAAGTGAGGGGGTCGCGCCTGAGCTGGCGCCGACGACGTACGGCGCGGCTCCGAGCTCGCGGCGCACCGCCACCAGCACCCCCCCACCGTCGCGCCGCCCGCTAGCGATGCGATCCCTATCACAGCGGTATGCTCGATAACGAGAGTCGATAAACTCAGTATCCAAAATTTCATTATGTAGCCATGTTTCTGTCAGTATTATGACATCATGAATTATGCAATAAAATATTCATGTAAAGTGTATGCAACTTGGTTCTTAGTCCCCTACAGTTTTGATAGTATATAGATATTACTTGCTCATCCATTGCTAATGCTTAGAAAATGAAATAATGTTAATAAGATAGTATTGCAGTGGAAAGTACTAAGAGTAGCCAACCAATATTTATATCTGATTTCATATTCAATATAACAATTATTAGAAAAATCACAATATAAAACATCATTTATGTATTTAATATGATAGTGTATAGATGTTACTTGCTCATCCATTGCTAATGTTTAGAAAATAAAATAATGTTGACAAGATAGTATTGTAGTGGAAAGCACTGAGGGCAGCCAACCAATATTTATATCTGATTTCATATTCAATATAACAATCATTGGAAAAATCATTATATAAAATATTATTATTGTATATAATATGCAGTGACAGTGCGGGTGCTAAAAATATGGTAGTAATAACTTGCAAAGTAGATGTAACTATAGTATATATATTAATTCTTATATTATAATTATTTTTAGTTAAAGTATTATATGTATATATATTAAGTATTTTATTTAACTGGACTATCTCAGATAACAGCTTCAGTAAAAATACAAAGAGAGTGAACATAATTTTTTGTGTACCTTTGAACAAAAATATAAAATAGAAAGTATGAGTTTTAAATTTAATCAGATACTTATTAGTGTATGCTATATAACAATTATTAGTAAATTCATAATGTAAAATATTATCATTGTATATAATCATAATATGCAGTGACAGTACGGGTGCTAAAAATATGGTAGTAATAACTTGCAAAGTAGATGTAACTATAGTATAAATGTTAATTCTTATATTATAATGATTTTTAGTTAAAGTATTATATGTACAGTTGGGGGTCACGGGTGGTCTCCTGATTCGGGAGGCAGCTACTGGGGCTCGTCTCCTGGAGCTGGCTCCCTCGGTCCCTGCAGAGGCGGCAGATCGCCTGGCGGAGAAACTCCGTCAGGTGCTCGATGGGGTGGCGACTATCACGCGCCCTATCAGGAGAGCTGAACTCCGGGTGTCTGGCCTGGATGACTCGCTCACCAAAGAAATGGTGGCTGCGGCGGTCGCTAGTGTGGGTGACTGCCACGTTGAGAATGTCTGGGTCAGTACACTCCGGACTGGAAGGGGGAATATGGGCACGGCTGTCGTGAGCTGCCCGGTCGCGGCAGCGAAGAAGGTAGCTGACGCTGGCAGAATCGACGTTGGCTGGTCGTCGGCTAAAGTGGAGGCCTTGGAACACCGCCCCTTGCGCTGTTATAGGTGCATGGGGTTGGGGCACGCCAAGACCATGTGCCCATCCAGGGTGGAGAGGGGGCATTTATGCTTCCGCTGCGGTAATGACGAGCACGCTGCAGCAGAGTGTAGGGCAAAGAAGCTCCATTGCGCCGTGTGCGCAGATGCAGGGCGCCCTTCGGGGCATGTGATGGGTGGCCGTGATTGTAGGCCACCCTCCACAAAGGGGAAGGCGGCTCAACAGACCGGAGCCGCCCCTAATGCCGGGAGCCAGAGGGCAGAGGAGGAGGCGGGTATGTCATCATAATGCCTGTACAAACCCGCTTCCTTCAAACGAACGTTAACCACTCGGCCGGAGCGCAGGACTTGCTTTTGCAGTCCATGGCCGAGTGGAAAATAGACGTGGCAGTTGCCTGTGAGCCATACTATGTCCCATCCTGGAACCCACACTGGGCGGGGGACATCGACAGCTCAGTAGCAATCATGACTGGGAGCAGCACCGGCCCCCACCTCTCGGTGATCGAGAGGGGCTCGGGACTTGTTGTGGCGGGGTGGGGGGAGTACGCCATTGTGGGGGTGTACTTCTCCCCCAACCGCAGCCTGGCGGAGTTCGAGGACTTCCTAGACTCCCTCAGAGCTGCGGTGGGCAGGGTGTCGCCGAGGAAGACTATCGTCCTCGGCGACTTTAATGCCAAGTCTCGAGCCCCGTTTGTTGTTGTTGGGGGAACCCCGCCTCAAACGCTCGTGGTCGAGCAGTCCAGGTGTGGGCCCTACTCTCAGGGGATGGTGGAGGGTGCCAACTCTGATGTGGAGGAGTTGGCTGGCCGCATGCGTGACACCCTCACGAGGGTGTGCGATGCGGCCATGCCGCGAGCAAGACGGCGAAGAGGCCGGCGTCGCTCCGTATATTGGTGGTCACCTGAAATAGCTGAGCTTCGGGTGGCCAGCAATGGGGCGAGGCGGGCCTTGGCGCGGTGCCGTAGAAGGCGCGTCGTGGACCGGGTGGAAGAGGGTGAGCTGCGGGAGGCCTATATGTCTGCAAAGAAGGCCCTGCAGCTGGCCATCAGTCAGTCCAAGAGGGCGGCCCGTCAGGAGCTCCTGGCGGACCTTGATCGGGATCCGTGGGGGCGCCCTTACATCGACGCGCGGAACAAGCTCCGCGCGCACGGCGCCCTGGTCACGGAGACCACGCCTCCCGATGTCCTCATGCAGCTTATAGGAGGACTGTTCCCGGAGCCTTCTGGGCACGTCCCCCCAATGATGGCTCCTCCCTCTTTCATCGAGGGAGTGGAGGAAGTCCCCCCAATAACTGAGGGGGAATTCTTACTGGCCTGCGATAAGTTGCAGGCCAGGCGGAGGGCTCCGGGACCAGACGGTATTCCAGGGCAAATCCTCAGCATCGCCCTGGAATACCTTGGAGGGGATCTTCGGGAACTGTTTAACGCGTGCCTTCGTGCTGGACAGTTCCCGAAGATATGGAAGGAGGGCAAGTTGTGCCTGTTGCCCAAGGGGGGTCGTCCTCTGGACTCCCCTTCGGCATACAGGCCAATCGTGATGCTGAGTGAAGTGGGCAAGCTCTTTGAGCGCATTCTTGCCGCCCGCCTTACTCAGCATCTCGAGGAGGTGGGACCGGGCCTTTCGGAGACCCAGTTTGGCTTCAGGGCGGGTTGTTCGACCGTTGACGCCCTGAACACCCTGAAGGCGCGGTCCTTGGCCGCAGTGGAGGAGGGAGGCGTGCTACTTGCCGTCTCACTGGATGTGGCCAACGCCTTCAACACCCTGCCGTTTGAGACTTTACGAGAGGCACTTCGTTATCATGAGGTGCCTCTCTATCTCCGGCGGGTGTTGGACGCGTACCTCCAAGACAGGCAGATCGTGTGGACGGGAGCAGACGGGGTGGTAGGTCGACGAAGTGTCGGCTGCGGAGTTCCACAGGGGGCTGTTTTAGGCCCGGTCCTATGGAACCTCGGGTATGATTGGCTCCTGCGCTGTCCGCTTCTTCCCGGGCTGAGTGTCATCGCGTATGCTGATGACACCCTTGTAACAGCCCGGGGTCGTACCTACGAGGAAGCGGCACGCTTGGCCACAGTCGGTACAGATCTGGTCGTTGGCCGGATCGGCATGTTGGGCCTGAGGGTCTCCATCCCCAAAACGAAGGCCCTCCTATTCCATGGCCCTCGCCGAGGACCACCCCGTAACGCCTGCCTGTGCGTCCAGGGGAGGAGGGTGGAGGTACGGGCCCAGATGAAATATCTGGGCCTGACCCTGGACGGTCGCTGGACGTTCCGAGTCCACTTCGCCCAGCTCGCCCCGAGGTTGTTGAGCGCCGCCTCGGCCCTCGGCAGGTTACTGCCGAATGTCGGGGGCCCTGGATCTCACTGCCGGCGGCTTTATGCCGGCATCGTGAGGTCCATGGCACTGTACGGTGCTCCAGTGTGGGTGGATGCCCTCTCCGCGCCAAACTGGGCCCATTTGCGTAGAGCGCAGCGGGTCCTGGCGGTGAGGGCGATCCGGGGATACCGTACGGTGTCCTATACGGCGGCGACACTTCTGGCGGGCGATCCGCCCTGGCATCTCAGGGCGGAGGTGCTCGCCGAAGTTTACCAATGTCGGGCGAGCGAACGGGCGAGGGGAGTTCGTCCAGCGAGGGAGGAAGTCGATCGGATCAGACGCCTAGCGGAAGAGGCTCTGATCCGGCGATGGGAGGGTGAGTTGGGCAGACCCGCGGCTGGCCTGACTACGGTGGGTGCGGTTCTTCCGCATCTGTCTCGCTGGGTCAGGAGGCAACACGGCGTCCTGACGTTCAGACTGATGCAGGTGCTTACCGGGCATGGTTGCTTTGGTGAGTATCTGTGTCGGATTGCGCGTAGGGAACCGTCGCCTGCATGCCACGAGTGTGATGCGTCTGTGGACTCGGCGCGTCACACCCTCGTGGAATGTGCCGCCTGGTCTCCCCAGCGCCATGCCCTGATGATGGTAGTGGGTGGAGACCTCTCGTTGCGCAGCGTGGTTGGGGCCATGCTGTGTGATGAGGGGTCCTGGTCGGCGATGGTCTCCTTCAGCGAGACCGTCATCTCACTGAAGGAGACGGTGGAGAGGGAACGCGAGGCTAACGCTTTGCACCCTCTTCGTCGCCGTCGACTAGGGGGGAGGAGGCGCCGCTATGCGCATCTTCTCCCGCCACCCTAGAGGAGCTACAGCAGGGGGATCGTCCACTTGACTCCCTTGCACATCATCGGGGCGGTCGGGATGCCCTGTGAACAGAGGGCATCCTGATTTAGGCGTGGTGGCCCGCGTGGTACGGGCCTGTCCGCAGGGACGTTACGGTCGAGTGAGAAAGCGATCCCGTAACGTCCCATTGCACTGCGGCGACGTGTTCCGCTGGAGGTTTTAGTGAGTAGGAGTCTCACAGTCCCCACCGGTTGACGGACCGGTGGGACCTCATGATGAGTTTCCTCCAGCGATACCAAAAAAAAAAAGTTAGTGTCAATATTTTTTTACCATTTGGGAAACAAAAATGGCTATATTTCTGAAGCGGGGCAAGATATTAAAATGCCGCTGTTGAAAATGCATTAGATAAATTGTGATATATTTTTTCGCGTTACGACATACGACACAACGGTAAGTACTACTGAGAGTTTCTTAACAGATAAAACTAATAACTGTACTTTGCCACACCTAGGATTCAAACCCACGACCATACTTGCCTGAATCTCCAACCATACTTGTCTAGTATTTAACTAGTACAAAATTAAGCCTCTAGCACTATACCGTCTAGGTCATTAACATTTTTAATATACGCAATTTAATCTAGTTACAAGAATTAAAACTTTTAGTCAAATAATTTATGTATTAAGCCGATCCTTTTAGTAGAACCAATAAACCGTTCGCGCTCAGTGCAAGTGGTTCTAACTTCGACATATGACCCTCATGACCCACTTTATACAAAAGGGCTGGTAGCACACTATGCGTGAACATATTTACTTATACAGTGTGAAAGGTACCTAACATTTTGTACTTATCTATCTTAACATAATATAGTAAAATTGTAATTTAGTCGAATCCGTATATATTTTTTTTAAATATTATCGAAATAGTCATAACGATCAATACGAGATTAAATCTAGTTTTTAGAATATTATCTGTCTGTCTGTCTGTGATCGCATCTCCAAAAAACAATTGGACTGCTTTTGATGAAATTTCATATGTAATCAAATTAAAGCAGTGGTAGCCCAGCGGTAATGCGTCGCTCGTATAACCGAGTGATGCGGGTTCAAATCCGGTTCTCGCACCTCTGATATTTTCATATGCGAATCATTTATATCATGATTACCACTTGTCTTACGGTGAAGGAAAACATCGTGAGGAAACCTGCATGTCTGAGAAAACCTAGCAAGTTTTCGTAAGACATGTGAAGTCCGCCAACACGCACTAGGCCCGCGCGGTGGACTATGGCCTGATCCATCTCGTACTGAGGGAGGCCCGTGCCCAGCAGTGGGACGTTAAAAAGGGCTGATGATGATGATATATTGTTATTCGGGTTTACGTATATAATACTTTTTCCGCTGGAAAAATATCCTAATCATGGGAAATTTACACTAATCGTTAAAACGTACCTTAGGATGTACACGACGAGAGTGAGAGTGGGTCGCTTGTAATATTATATGCAAGTAGCTATTTTGACTATTGTAATTAGTAAAAGGAGTAAGATATAGGCAGACATGTATTACTTCAGGTCATCTATGCGAACCCGTTAACATGGGGGAGGTTCCGTTGGATTTCACAAGACTAGAATCAGCTTTTCCGGTAAATGAAACATAAGAAATTTGTATCTAAATACATTAATTATCGTAGAAAAAAGAAAGGTTATCTATACACTACATTTCATCCAAATCTATTTAACCATTTCAACATCAAGAAATAACACACATACATGCAAATATTTGCATCTATTATATTAGTGCGGTTCTATAATATTTTTAAAGCTTTTCATAAACATCAAACAATGTATTGAATAAAACAAGAAGTAAATTTTAATAAAAACGGCTTACATTTTTTGTCAGTGAGCGGAAGGCCTTAGCAGTCTCAAGCAGATGGCGGTAGTAGTTTATTAAAGTTGCCCGTTTCTCTGCGCCTCGACACGAGTGTTCTCTAGCAATTTTCACTTGTTTTGCGAATAAAATTTCAATTTTGATCACAGATTTTGTTTCTATTTATATTTTATACAAATTTTAAGGGTGTTTAGTAGTTTAGGAGGACTTTAGTTACTTTTATGGGTAGAATTGTATTCTTACTCAAAATTTCACATGGACTTTCAGTTTGTAAAAGTTAGGCTTGTTCATTTTACACATACAGTTTTATGTATATATGCACTAAAGTGCTTGAAATTGATAAACTCAACCGTATTTGCCAAGAACATAAGGAGTTCAACTCAGTATGAAAAATTGTTTTAAACGGAAAAAGCAATAGTGGGCAAGCAAAGGACACTATGTCCCTAGAGGAAGTAGGAAATTCACAACTTTGCGCTTCTGACATAATCTTAGTTCACGTGGTAGCTACCTAAATCAGCGTTACTTGTGGCAGTTTCCGGAAGTGTAGCTCTAAAAATTTTAACGAACAAACTCTAATAAAGCCTTATGGAGGTTTGACTTCTTGTGTTCTTCATGGTACTAACTTTTAAAATTAGAATTACTTAATTTAGTTTAATCCAAGTCTAATAAAAGAATGATTATTTTTAAATTATTTGTTTTATTTCTATACATATTGGTATGTATATGGTATAGTTATTCTCCACAGCGAGATCACGATATTACCATATGCATTTCTAAAGTACTTTGTCTTGAATAATACAATTCAATACGTTTCTCAATAAAGAGCAATTGAAAAAACATCAAAAATATTAACAGGAAATTCAAAAAGGCAGAATAATGCAATAAATAACAAATATTTCAATTTAATTCTATACTTATGTAAATACTTAACACTGAAGTTAAAAAAATATGAACATAACTGTTTAGTGGTTACTTCACCTCGTATTAGCAACGAATTTAGAATCCTCTAGAACAATTTACATCTTGTCTTATTTCCCACAGGGCTGGCTGACTTTAAATCGCGATATAACGCTTGGCTTACTCTTAACTTAAGATGTAATCTCTTGGGTAGGATGTGAAAAATTTTTCTTGAAACTGGGGTGCCACAAGAATTTGTGATTTGCTTTAACGTTGATAATTCCTTCCAAATAATTGTAATTTAATCAATTGCAATTTTTTAATTACCGGTAATAAATCACTTGTAAATCGGTTCTATCCGGATGTAGCACCTCTGATATTTCATGTGCGATTCATTTTAACATTATTAGCACTTATTTTACGGTATGACTACATCGTAAGGAAATCTGCAACTGCATGTTTGAGAGAACCTAAAGACATACGAGTATGAAGTCCGTTAACCTGAAACTACAAACATACATACATACATACATACATACATACACACATACATACATACATACATACACACATACATACATACATACATACATACATACATACATACATACATACATACATACATACATACATACATACATACATACATACATACATACATACATACATACATACATACATACATACATACATACATACATACATACACATACTACTTTAAGAAATAAAAACATAACAAGGAAACTATGTGGATTTATTGAGATAATGTTCTTTTAGGCGAGTCTTAAACACTTTTAATGATGGATTGTCGTTTATAATATCATCAGGAAGGGAGTTTCAGAGTTTTGCTCCTTGAACTGTGAAAGACTTCTAGTTATATTACAAGAAATAAAGCTTTGGAAACTTATTCTTTAAAAATTGAATTTTTCTATTGATGATAACCGCAAAATCCATTGCGTAGTTTAAAAGATGTGAATAAGATCAATATTTATTATTATTAATAGTAGCACTATCAATTGTACCAACCTACTACGCTATAGTATACCTTTATACCAGTTATCGTATTAATTCACGTTCGATTGCTTCTGAGAACAATGACATCAGAACCTCTCCAAATGAATAGCTTCCGAATTATATATTGCGTGATAATTAAATGTGAACTAATAATACACTTACACGTGGTTTCGATAGATAATAATATAAGTTATTTTAAAACTATACTTATATCAAAGCCTATGCAAATACATAGTCGGCCAACGGACGTGACAGTCAGCCCAAGCTGCCATACACTTGCTTGGGACATTAATGTATTTAACAGCTTGGGCTGTCACGTCCGTTGGCCGATTATATGTTTCATAGGCTTTGCTTATATTATATTGTATTAAGTATAAGTAAGGTTGAGGTTATATTTGGGAAATTGATGTTTAGTAATTGCGTAAGCGATACCGCGATATATTAATTAATTAATTAGTTATTGGTACCTTTTGCATTGAGATTACAAATCATAAGTAGTTTGAAATTACTTTCATCCATTGATCGCTTTGTGTTATTTTCGGAGGAATAAGCACAATAACTGATTTATAATCCAACAAACAGGCACACAACGATTATTATACAGAAAAAGAATAAAAAAAAATGTTTGTACCATAATATACGTACTAATCTCCTAGTGAAGAATTTTTCCAAAACATTAAAATATTTAATAACTAACAATTGTTCTCTTTTTCGTACGTACTCTTAAAAACATATTTACTTAGATTTCTTCAGTCGGAATACTACACGTATAAATGAAAAATGTGATATAATTTTCACATAAAAGACGTTTTGAGCAATCATCTGTATAAAGGTGTAAAATAAAATGAAACAGCTATTTGAGTGAAGACGGTACTTACAGCTGCTGCGGGGAATACTTTTCATAATGAGGTAGCCTTTGTTGTCCCACTTTGATAACCGTGAAGAGTGAATTTATGTATGACAAAAAAGAAACATTTTTAAATATACGTAAATAATATGACATTTTATTTCGTAGAAGATAATATTTTCATGTTTTAGAAATTATTGCTATAAGTATATATTTTTATCGCATGTTTTTAACTATAATATTTATAAAGTAGTTGCTTTATAAACAATATTTTTAAATCAATTTGACTGCAGCATATTCGACATGACGAAAAAAATCTGGATGCCGATAAAAAAATAGATTTTGCAATAAAAGCGATCACATAACAAAATAGTAATAGAGCAAAATCTGTTCAAGAAAAAGAAAACCAAAACTATTACTGTTATCATTCATAACATATACCTAAAAAACAATCAATAATGTTTACTGAACCGAAATTCAACAAAATTTTGTAGGGTGGCAACTTGTTAATTACTCCTATTCATCATCATCAGCCCTTTTTAACGTCCCACTGCTGGGCACGGGCCTCCCTTAGTACGAGGGGGATCAGGCCATAGTCCACCGCGCTGGCCTAGTGCGTGTTGGCGGACTTCACATGTCTTACGAAAACTTGCTAGGTTTTCTCAGACATGCAGGTTTCCTCACGATGTTTTCCTTCACCGTAAGACAAGTGGTAATCAGGATAGAAATGATTATAGAAATGATATATAGAAATAATTACTCCTATTACTTCACCTTTTCTATATTCTGCAGGCAAATCTTTCATTCTCATGGTAAAATACACACATACTATCCAACAAAAATTATATAAATAGAATAAAAAAAACAATTTCCAATATAATAAAAAGTGTTCACATAAAATTCTTCATTTCGTTCAACGAAACGTATAATATAAGTAATTAAATTAATTGTTTGCTTTTAAATAATAAATATAGTACCTTTTACTTTGTCTTTGAAGTCCAAAAATGTTGAATCATTTCAATAACGTTTGTACATAAATAATTAAAACACTAATCCCACTAAAATGCTTGCCGTGTTTATTTTCTCTTTCAAATTTCGAAATATCCACTTTTTGTTCCAAATAATTCATCTGGCGGGCTGACAGGCGGTTACTGGGGTGAAAAATAGTGCCTTTTAAATTAAAGCTCGATGCACACTTTTCACATTTATAAATTGCTTTTTATTGCTGTAGGTAGTACGTAATGAAGAATTGTATTTTCCCATGGGAATGTAGTATGTACAAATCGGACTACTATCTTAAGTTCGAAAGTTTTTTTGTGAAAGTACATTAGTGAAAATACTTATTAATTTTAATAATTAAAAAAATACTAACAACATCACATATGAGAATTTTATGTAAGCTGCATTATTATATATATTGACTAAAAATTATAAATAAAAAGAACTAAACAGAAATCACCAGGTGGAAATCGAACCAACTACTAAACGTCTATATTATATGGATAAAAAATGCATAGATAAATGCAACTTATGCATATTATGGACCTACAACACTCGATTCAAACGAACAGTGTAACTAAAAAATTAAAATCTTCACAAAAATGCGTTCCATCACGTGATCAGACCATGGTACTATACTGATATATGCATTTAATTTTCTTATACTATAATTATTAAGTGTAAAATAAATATACCTATAAAATTAATCTACTTTCTAGTAGCGATATAAAATCAAATTCTAGAACAAAAAAATAGTCTCTAATGTGTTCCAAGCCTTAAACGCAGCGGTAAAAATGTATAGGGGAGAAGGGGCACAAATGAGCGGCATAGACAAAGAGAATAATTTAACAGCGAAACGAATCCGGTTAATGACTGCTCAGCATTGAGGTTGTGAAAATAGCTAAACTATATATATTATGAATATTCATTTATCCTACATCCTTTGACCGTTGTGGTTGAGTGGCGTCGTAAGCATACGGGTTTGATTACGGTCAATAACAATATTTCTCAACATGGCTACAATATGTTCAATTCAATCAGTAACAGTAGCCTATGTACTAATTCAGGTCTATGAGTTGATAAGGGAAGTCTATATATACAAATTTTCACCCAAATCCGTCCAGCCGAGTTAATTAATAAGTAAGAATAGAAGAGAATAGAATATAAGTCCAAGAATTTAATTTAAATTATACAATAACATATTATATAAATACTAATTATTAATACATTGCATCAATTCTTAGCGATTTTTATGAAAGGAAACGCTCGTCCATCGTCGTCGAAGCGTGTAACTTATTCCTACAAAATTGCAATCAATTGCTTTGGTTATTACTTAAACTAATAAAATCGATGCTCATTCGAATTCAATTATTCGATTTTTCATAGCGATTTTAAAAATTTAATAGCGAATTCGCTTCACTTGGGTGGCTTCGTACATTATACACGTACGTACCACCATGTTGCACCATGCACTCGAAATGTCGGGAACCAAAATTTAAATTCAATCTGAAATTATAGTTACATTTAAAATATCAAATATTTGAAAATCTAAGAAATAATCTATGGAAATATTATTCGAGAACTATTAAATTTTAATTTAAAATCACGTTATAGTCTATTATTAAATGACCTAGATCTTGACTGAGCATTACTTTGTTCAATTTGTGCGAATCGCGTGATATGATAAAGACGTATAGGCAAGTCATAATTTATAAAAATTAATAAAACGACCTACATAATTACCATACAAATGATGTGTTGTTATTATTTTTAAATCAAATGTTGCTTTATTTAAACAATAAATACAAAGACTTTTGTAAGTGATTATACTTATTAGGTCCACTTTGTTTTTACACATTAGTTTAGTGTAACCTTATGTTAAAAATATTGGCTAACTGAATATTATGTACGGTGTACGGTCGCACACCGGGAAGTCCTGGGTTCGAGACCCGGGTTGGGCCAAGTTTAGTTATTGTTTAGTAACAGCCCGGAGTTGGGAAGTTGGCGGTGTTTCACCCCCGTCCCTTGGAGAGCACGTGAAGCCGTCGGTCCTGCGCCTTAACTCTCACTGGTCGTGTCGAGTAGTCGTCCCACCGGAATAGAGAGTGCATTTGTGTCTGCGCGTACACTCATGCACTATAATATGTCCCGCACATGTTGCTAGACTCAATGAAATTGGCCGCCAGGGCCGGAATCGGTCAGGAGGACATCAATTAAAGCAGGAGTTTAAGAAGTACCTTATAGGTATACAGTTTTCTTTCCTACGTTATATTATATGAATTATTTACATTTTAAAGGTAACTCACTCACTATTCTCGCTCCGATACGGTTCGGGTTCGTCTCTGGGTAAATAGGTTTAACGGTTAGTACAGGTTTTTTAGAGATATAATAGTTTCTTGTAGTAGAATGTACTAAAAAGTGGTAGCGTAGTGGTTACGTGCTCTCTTGGAAGAAAGCGGGTTCAAGTCATTTCTAACATGATTACAAGTTGTTTTACAGTAAGGAAAACATCATGAGGAAGCCTGCAGAAAACTTAAAAAGCTCGACAGCTTTTGTTAACTTAAAAGCCAACGAATGTTTATGAAACTTAAAACTACAATTTAAAAGTTATCTGCATAACAATACAGCGATACTGTATTCGTTTGGTATCTCGGCCATTGATCACTTTACTTCGTAGACGAGCTGCACAGAATTCGTTGTCAGTCAATATTGACCTTTCGTATTCCAATATTGACTTATCGAAGAGCATGAGAAAGCTCTAGAAATCACATCCTGTTTTCACATACTCTACCCTTATATATGTATAGCGCAGTTAAGGTTTAGTTTGCTTAATTTAAATAATTGTTTTAACTAGAATTCTAATGCATTCAGCCATTTTTAACGTCCCACTGCTGAGCACGGGCCTCCCTCAGTACGAGGGGGATCAGGCCATAGTCCACCGCGCTAGCCTAGTGCGGGTTGGCGGACTTCTAGGTTTTTTGCTAGGTTCTCTCAGACATGCAGGTCTCCTAACGATGTTTTTCTTCACCGTTACCGTAAGACAAGTAGTATTCAAGTTAGAAATGATTCGCACATGAAATTATTATTAATTTAAATAAAAAAACTAGAATTATATTTTAATTTATTAAATAAAGAAAACTAGAAAGATTCTATATAGTATGAACGCAGCCAAATTTATTTTTTTCTTGCTACGTTCTTACATGACTATGTTTTGAGAACTCCACATCTAAAATTTTACTGTAAGTCATCGAGAGTGTAGTGAACTAATTACAAGATCTCTTAGAAAAATTAGTATACCAACGTAATATTATGTGTACATAGTTCGATTTCGGTATGCTTACAATGCATTATAAAAAAAGATGAATAATTAGGCGTACTTTTGTCATTAGTTTTAAGTCTTTTTAATCAAAAATAAATCAAATAGCTTTTCTATTACAACATTTATAAAAATATCTGATTATATAATTTCATTCACTAGAAATAAAATAAGTCGACACTAGTGAAAGTGATTTTAAATGCTTTTACAGTGCATTTGTGCTTATTTTAACAATAATCTTAAATATTACTTTTATAGATTTACTGCAACTAATATTTATAATATTAGTGTTGAGATAACTCTAAATGAAAAGTCTTGAAAAAATAAATAACAAAATAAATAAATTTATAAAAAATAAATAAATAAATAAATAAAATTGACGACACCTTTGGCTCCCGCTGGGGGCATTCATTTGTTAAGCACGAATGATTGTATTCCAGTCATGGGTGTTTATATTTATAATATTATGTATGTATTTAAAAATTATATGTAGTAGTAGTAGTAACGTATGTAGTATATCAACTATCTGGTATCCGTAACACAAGCCTCGTAGCTTACCACGGAATTAGATGGTGCTGTTGTAAAAATGTCCCAACATACTTATTTATTTAAAAAATGAAAATACTCAATGTATTTATCGTATTAATAGATCAATTAAATTAATATTGTTATGTTCAAAGCTATGTTGAAACGCTTATTGCTTATATTTATGCCTTGACTTTATATGGATTTGGCTACAATAACTAATACTTAGTTTTAATATCTAGTTGTATATTTAAAAAGGCAGTTTTTCTTATAATTAACCTTTTTTACATAATCAGCCCCTCGCATAGAACACAAAATGAAGCAGATTTAAATCCGGATGTCTTGCCTCTTCATATTTTCATTCGTAAAACATTTCTTATACGATTACCACTTGTCTTACGTTGAAGGTAAACATCGTGAAGAAACCGGCATGTCTGAAAAGGCCTAAAAGATTCTCAAAATAATATGAAGTCCGCCAACCCGCACTTGAATAGTTTTGTGAAATGTGGCCTAATTCGTGTTGAAGGGAGTCTTGTACCCAGTGAAACGTATAACTACTGATTACATACAATGAATCTATGTCATTTTTCGCATATAGTTGTGTTAATGTTAAGTGGTTTCAGACGTAATCGGTTTTCGTTTCACAAGTAAACTAAATAAAACAAACTATTATGAACATATTTCCAATACTAGCAAACCTGGCCCGCTTCTCTGGGCGTAAGTTAAAATAAATTAGCTTTTATAATTTCCTAATAAAATAAAAGTAGCCTAAGTTACTCCTTATAATATTAGCTATATACTAGTGAAAGTTCCGTTAAAATCGGTCCAGCATTTCAGAGGTCAGCCTGAACAAACAGACACACAGAGAGATAAAAAAAATAAAAATAGATTTTTTGATGTAAGTACCGTATATACTTTCATATGCATTTAGTGAAAAGCTGTTAATTTCTAATTAAAAACAGACACTTCAATTTTATATATATTTATAGGTACTGACTAGTATTAAAGGGCATACATTATTTATGTAAATTAATTCGTAAACAAGGAGGTCGATATTACGAATGATTTCAGACGGTATGATAACATGCGATTGCGATTAAATTTGCTGAAAACTGAAGGAAACCAACACGTATAAATAATCAGGAATTTTCTAAGATCCATACACTTCGTCTGAAGAAATCAACCAATATGAACACCTTCATCACAGTGAGTATAAAATATTATAAGCAGTTTTGGGTTTTTATCTCTTTAGTGGTAGTGTTTCATCTTAACCCTATTTTTGGAAATGAAAAAAATGTAATAATAAATTGTTAATAAGTTTCACAACTTCTTTACATGTATTTTTTACCTTGTAAACTTTTATTATATTTTTAGTTAATTTTAGATTACTCGCTTGTATAACCGAATGATGCGGGCTCAAATCCGGGTCTCGCACCTCTGATATTTTCATGTGCGAATAATTCCTATCCTGATTACCATTTGCCTTACGGTGAAGGAAAACATCGTGAAGAAACATGTCTGAGAAAACTTTGCAAGTTTTTGAAAGGCATGTGAAGTCCGCCAACACGCACTAGGCCAGCGCGGTGGACTATGGTCTGATCCCCCTCGTATTGAAGGGAGGCCTGTGCCCAATGAGTCTTATAAAAGGGCTGAAGGCAAGAAGAATAATTGTTTTATCACAGATTAAAAATGATAGTTATATCGGACAAATACAGATTATAAATGTAAAAAATGGTGTGTACGTGTATAAAAATATACTTTGTACTTTTAGTATACAAAAAGATTAAGACCTAAAGACGCATCCAAGTAAGAGACAAACTTTTTAAAAGACGATACTTAATGTAGTAACGTTACAATCAAAAAAAAAGTTTTTATAGCATTATGGAAAAGTTTACCCAGAGTTAACAAAACGTTTATTTTCAGTTGGCTTGCTTGGTAGCGGTGGCCGCGAGCGCGCACGGTTCAAGCCTCGGGCTGGGCTACGGCAGTCTCGGCGGTCTCGGCCTCAGTGGCTATGGTAAATCATTCAATTGTTCATTTATGGTGTTTTAATGCCTACCCCTTTATCCCTTCAGGGTCTAATTCTAGATTCTAGACCCTTTTAAAAGCTATCCTGGATACTCAAAATATAATGTTTGGCTTTATTTTCTTCTTAATATTACATTGATTTGACGATCTTTCATGATTCAATTTAATATAAATTTTGGGATAGGGATAGTCTCTCATTCTTTTCTGTAATAAAATAACACTTGCGCCTAAATTTGAAGCACAAAAGGTATACGTCATTATTAATTTTATAAGAATATTATTAATTAAATCTTTAATAGAAACGATAGCTAAATAAGCTGTCGCTGAATCGATTTAAATAAAATTTGGTACACAGATAGTCTAGAGCCTGAGAAAGGATATAGGCTACTTATCAAGGTGAAAAAAGGGCTGTAAGGGGTTGAAATAGAGGATGAAAGTTTGTATGTGAGTCGCTAGTTCATAATAAATTCATATACAACATTTAAAGGAAATATATAGAAATTATGCAATTAAGTACAAAATTGTTACTGATGCTGCTTTTCTACAGTTCTACTAGTAATTAAACTTTAACTGTACTTGTGCTTACAAGCGACTTCTAACAAAAATGTATTGCTTTATTTACGAATATTTTATTAGGATTTTAACAAATACGATTATTTCACAGGAGTATCGTCGATCGTCTCCGCACCTATAATCACAGCGCCGATTTACACTGCGCCAGTTATCAAAACCGCACCAATCATTAAAACGGTTGCAGTTGCTCCGATCATTAACAGACCTATCCTCCAAACCGTACCAGTATCCAGCTACAGTGTAGCCTTAGGATCCAATCTCGGTCTTGGCGGGTATGGACTTGGAGCTAGCAGTCTTGGCATTGGCGGATATGGACTCGGCCTTGGCAAACTTGGCTATGGAAAACTATAAGCCTTGAAACAAGAGGTGTCTTCAGACGAAGTAAACGCTATGTAACATCTTCATTGGTCAATGTACTTAATAAAGCATCCACAGCTAAATATGTAATTTTTGATTTATTATTCCACTTATACTTTACTAGTACTACTTTTAAAAACTTTTTTGTTTGTTGGGGTCTACTTTTATGGGGTATTGGAGAGGCTTATGGAAAAATAGAATGAAGTTACAAAAATCATTCGTTAAATACTTAATAATATTAATAAAAAATAATATTAAAAAAAATATATACATTGTCTTCAGCCCTTTTAATGTCCCACAACAACGCTGGGCACGGGCCTCCCGCCCGTGCCCAGCGTTGTTGTGGGACGCAGTACGAGGGGGATCAGGCGATAGTCCACCGCACTGGCCTAGTGCGTGTTGGCGGACTTCACATGTCTTTCGAAAGTTTGATAGGTTTTCTCAGAGATGCAAGTTTCCTCACGATGTTTTCCTTCACCGTAAGACAAGTGGTCATCATAATAGTAATGATTCGCACATGAAAATATCAGAGGTGCTAGACCCGGAATTGAACCCCACCACTTGGTTATCACGCTGAGCTACCACTGCAATATATAAAATAATTAAAATGATATGAATTATAGTATCATTATTTATTTTTCTACTAGCAATTCTTCCTTGCATGTCACAAATATTTCAACATTCTTATTAAAATAAAGTCTATTTAAAGCGCTTTAACTGAAGGAATACAAAGGAACGTCTTTGTAAGCAAAATATATTTAAGATTAAGAAAAAATGACTATTGCGAGTAATTCCCAAAAACTCCAAGTGAATTTTAACAAAAGCTTTAATTTTATTTTAAATATGCGTGTTTTTTCTATCTGTCTGTAGTTAATTAAAGGATAATTATATGTTCAGTCTAAATATATAAAAAGAAATTCTGTCAGTTGGTAAGTGTATCATTTGAAAACGTCTAAAAATAGATTTGACCAATTTGTTAGAACGCTTAAAAAGGTTTACAAGGAAAAAAAATCATCTAAATAAAAAAAACCGCTTTTTTGTAAAGAATATTTATTTGAAATAAAAAAAAAAATTTTTTGTTCAAATTCAAATTTTGATAGGACCACATCTATTAAGGTCAAGTAATTTGTTATTATAATTTAAAAGCGGCTCACCCTCGCTTTTCTCGGATTCTTCTCTTTGTAAATTTTAACTGTTAGTGTACATTTCTCTGAGTAATATTTTTTTCCAGTAAAACAGTAAAAAGTTTCTTATATTATGACAGAGAGACAAATATTCTAAAAACTTCTCATTTTGCCTCTATATCGTAAATGATGATGAGGTCCTGCCTACCGAATCCGGTCACGGCAGCCAATCTCATTGATACTAGCTATCTGCGCGGGAGATATTATAGAGCACGAATGTACGCGCAAACACAAGTGCACTCTCTGTTCCTTATCACTCTCATATTCCGGTGGGACGACTACTCGACACGACCAGTGAGAATTAAGGCAGGACCGATGGCTTTACGTGCTCTCCGAGGCACGGGGGTGACACACCGCCAACTTCCCAACTCCGGGCTGTTACTGAGGCTTTCGAAACAGAAACACTCAATAACTAAACTTGTCTCGACCCGGGACTTGAACCCAGGACCTCCAGTGCGGTGGTGTGCCACTACACCAGAGGCATTTAATAATGACTACTTCAGTAAGATTTTCCAATATTTTTTAATATACAGATACGACTAAGTTGGAATTTTACTATACAAGTATGTATAAATTAATATTAAGTTATTTATTTTTATTAATACATGATATACAAGTTTTGTTTTACTTCTTAACTCTTAATAACATAAATAAATCTAGCTTTTTATCAAGTTTGTAACATAGAATTGTAAGCAGTCTGTTACAATCGTGGTGTACATGTGATATTTGCATGTTCCAATAGTTTAATGCATAAGATATTGTACTTATTGTTAAAGTGTAATATTTAAAAGTAAGCCTAAAAAACAGTAGTATACATGCATAATATCCAGCATGTGTATTCAGCCCTTTGTTAACGTCCCACAGCTGGGCAAGAGCTTCTCTCCAATACGAGTAGGATCGAGCTATAGTCCACCACGCTGTCCAAGTGCGGGTTGGCAGACAGCACATTTTTTTGATTTCAGCACACTTTCGAAAACTGTTATAATCTCTCAAACATGTTTCCTCACGACGTTTTCGTTCACTGTAAGACCAGTGGTAATCATCTTAGAAATGATACGTTAATGAATATATCCAAGGTGAGTGAACCGGGATTTAAACCTGCTTCAATCGATTACGGAGTTACCACTGGGCTACCAAAGTCTTATCTTGTATATATTTTTAGCTAAGTCTAATTGATTTGGTCTCAATGCATAATTTTAAAAGGGTTGAATTTTGAAATTGACTTAGATACACTATGTAGGCCCTCGAAATTTTAAAAGTATGGAATCTTTTATTTGTACATTAATCACTATGAAGGTCTACGAATTAACACAATATGTATGCAATACATTCAGTAAACAAGTGCATACGATTCAAATCACTGAAATTTAAAGGAAACGGTCACGTATAAAAGCGCAATAATATGCATCGATAGACACATTTCATTTGTAACAATCAACCAATATGAACACTTTTATTACTGTAAGTATAAGTATTTTAAATTATTGTTTTGTTATATTATAATATTATTTTAACGTGATTTTACTTAACTAAAAATCGCTGGTTTGATTTTCACTTGAGGTAAAATAGCCGTAAACATTTTTTTTTATTTTGAATAGGAAATTTTAATTTAGATTTGTCATTTATACAATCAAATTTTAAATCATATCAATAGTGAAAAGTTTTAAAATTAATTTTAATATCCAGTATTTAAATATCCGCACATTTTCAAGTAATAAAATTTTCTTGAAAAAAGGAGGTTAATTTGATTTAAACATAGCCTATACACGAGTATTAGATAGAGACTTCTGAAAATTGATCTTACAAATTGTGGGAAAAGATCTTAATCAAGAGAATATTACGTGACAGTTTGTTTGTGCGTTGAGCGTCATTTTAAGTATCCGATAGATTATGACCTGGAGTAAAACATATGCTACTGTTAGGCACAGGGATGTCCAAGTGAAGCTAGGGTAAGTCACTAGTGAATATTAATGATTGTTTGTATACTTCTAGTTCGCTTGCCTGCTGGTTGTAGCCGTGAGCGTGCACGGCTCTGGCATCGGTCTAGGAGGATATGGTATGTTTAACTAAAATCTAATAAATGCATCAAATATTTTATTAATTTGTTATAAAAATTACGAAAAAATTACTTTTCTTATAAAAATTAAGAAATATTACGTTTCAAGTTTTTCGCGTAATCTACTATAACATAATATTTTAGTAAAGGTACATAACTATTTCATTGTGTTATAATGTACAAAAAAGCTAAGCATGTATAGATATAGTTCTGCCTATTTGAAACTTATTATAATTATTTATTTCTAGGACTATCAGCGCCAATCTCCGTGGCCCCTATCTATAGTGCTCCAATAATCAGCGCACCCATCTTAGCACCTGCAGCTGTATCTACAGCGAACTTATACAAAGCTGCTCCTATACCCATCGTCAGGCAAATAGTGACACCTGTTATATCAACTCCAATCATTAAAGTACCTGTAGCCAACTACGGTCTAGGTCTGGGCCTCGGAAAAGGTTTAGACTATAACCTAAACCTCGGTCTAGGACTTAGCAAAGGTCTGGACTACGGACTTGGATATGGATGGGGTAAATATTAAATCCGGCTGCAAATGGAGGGAAATATTTTTTGTAACTTCTAATTCGCGAAAGCACTTAATAAAGCATTGAAAACTTTGTTATTAATTATTTTTAATTGGAGCTTATATACATATTAGTTACCCCGCCTTAAAAATATATTTTTTTAATATAATATAATTATACTTATTTATAAGTATAATATGAGTTATCAACATATGAATAAATATTTGTACAATAATTAAACTTGATATTTACTTATTCGAATTAACTATTTACATATGTAAAAAAATAAGATTTACTCTTAAACTTTTCAGATATAAAAATTCAAAATGAATGAATCTGTAGTAGTGCTAGTTAAGAATATGCGCCATTTCGTTTCCAGTTACGAATCTAATAAATTCCAAAGGCAACATTTTGAACATGAATAATAAAAACTATATATAAAATAGTTCATTCAAATAAAAAACAGTATTATTTAAACACAAGTCTTTATAGACATGTACTTATATGTATTATACGTATAAAGCATACACGTAATGTAAGGATGTATGGAAACTATAACACTTTATAATATATTATAGAAATAATATAATAAATATTTTTTATTATTAATAATAACAAGCAAACCAAAACCGCTTCGCTGGGCGTTAGTTTAAATAAATTAAACGGTTTTTAAAATTTTCTAATAAAATGAAAGTAGCCAAGTTACGCCTTATAACATTAGCTATCTGCAAGTAAAAGTCTAAATTATTACAGCCGTTACAGAGATTAGCCAAAACAAACAGACAGATAGATAGACAAACATTTTAAAAATAGATTTTTTGCTGTAAGTACCGTAATATACTTTCATATGCAATTAGTGAAAAGCTGTTAATTTGTAATTAAAAACAGACACTTCAATTTTATTTATACGAGTATGTACTGAGTTACTGATGAATTTGACTCTCACTTCATTCTTTACTTCATTCCAATATATTAATTACCCGTCATTCACCCCTAACAAAATAAACTTCAAAAAGAAAATCGACTGACAAACGAGGAAAAAAGTTACAGACTGTTTTAACTTTACTAATTTACATATATGTATAGGAAATGGAAAAGTACTTACAAGGGTCAAATCAACAGCGTATACATTGTTTCGATTAAGTCTCTTAATTCGCAGTTAAATTACAGGCACAACTTTGGCAGTTAACGTTCCAGCTTACACATTTTAACAACATTTCTGTTTACCTACATAGTTTGACCAAACTGGCATAAATTTAAAGTTTATGCCATTTATATTGAAAGTACGAGATATTCAGGTTTATGGGCCCCTTATGATAATCCACAGTTCTGCAGGTGACTTTACTACATACCACATTCCACATATGTCTGGGAATTCGTAACTACCTATAGAAAATAGCATAAATGCTTTTTGATTTATTTATCATCATGTCATTTGTCATTTTTGGAAACCTATTACCTAGTTATTCAACTAACGACTCGTCCTCGCTCCGCTCAGGTTCATCCCTAGTCGTAAGTATACATTTCTCTAAGATTAAACATTGTATCACAGTAGAAAGTATCCTATATTCGGATAACCACCTATGATCATAACGAATTTCATCAAAATCTGTCGAAGATTTTTTCTCATCATGCCTTCACAGACAGGCAGACAAAAATTCTACGAAATTATAGATTATTCTTTTTTTTTTCTTTTTTTTTATTTTCCATTAAATATTCAATACGCCAAAATACTATATTATATACAAAAATATTGAGTCTCCGCTCAATAGACCAACAACTATTGAGATATCAAAAATAAATATATTGTTATACTATATTCAATTAGCAAAGGAATAGAAATGAATTTGCCATCGCACAGAATGAAAGCATATCAGGTGTATATACCTACCGTCTCGCTGCCAAATGGAATTATAGACGTCTGAATGTGGCGCCGGGACAAAGACTAAAAAGAATATGGCAATGTTACCAATTTCATCTTTCTTTACAGTTTATAGAATAAAGTAGCAAACGAGATTTAACTGATGGAAAGTTATTGTCCTTGAGAGACAATTACAACATAAAAGTAGTTGCATATGTGATGCCAGCCTTAAGGGACCTTCTTCCAGGACTTTTGTTTTAGCAGAACCTTCGGCTTCGCTTTTTCGCTACAGAACTATCACAGTATCTCCCGCTGGCCTTATCTGAAGATTAATGAAAATTTATTGAAAATCGCTCCGTTTTAGAGTTCATAGAGAATATAAATACACAGATCGACTTTTAAATAAGTATAAATATGATATTTTGTACAAAAATATAAACTACACTGTGTCCTATTGCTGGGTATAGTATTAGATCTTCTTGGTAAAAAAATCACCTTGCTTGCAAAAAACTTTAATAAAAATCATTTTCTTTATTCGCTTCAGTTCATCACTAAAATAAATTGAAATCGAAGTATAAATCAAGGAAATAGATGTCAAATGTGAACATTCCATATCTTCTTACTCTATGTAGAGTCCATTACGCGGATCTGAACTGAAGATCGTCGAAGCGTTAATTGAAAAAGCAATTAAAGTGGGACACATCTATGATATTCGATCATGTCTTGACCATCTATTCCATCCTATCTATTTACTGGGAATCAAACAATACTTTAAAGAATATTTATAAATTACATCTCTAATATATAAAAATCTCGTGTCACAGTGTTTGTTATCAAACTCCTACGAAGCAGCTTTACCGATTTTTATGTTTTTTTGTGTATATTTGGTAGGTCTGAGAATAGGTCGTAGGGTGCTTTTTATTCCTCTAGGTGATGAGTCCGGCCCTCTCCAGGTTTTGTATTTTTTATTTGTTTTGGCGTCAAAAATACTTATAACCCTAAATGTTCAACCTTCTATCAAACCCTATTTTCAAAAGTAATAAGAACACAGACGGAGCCGCGGGAATTGCTAATAAATATATATTTATTTCCCTCACTGTATAAGAAATGGAATGATTTTGGTTAAGTAATTTGCCTGGAAATCTCTCAGGTGCGAAATTAATGTTTGGAACTTTTCACTTAATTTATCAACTGATAACATTTAACAATTCCATTGGTTATGGAAAATATAAGTGACATAACAATATATTTAAATATACTGGCACTAAAAACAAAAATAGAAAGCTCTTTTGAAAAAAATAAATGAAATTAAAAAAAATAAATATTACTTCGATCGTATTTTGTACCTAGATAAATAGTATTGTAAAAAAAAAATCAATACATGTATAGAAAAAAAAACTATAAAAGTAATGAATTCTATATTAGTCGAATGTTCGAGATAAAATATACTCGTATCTAAGGGCGAGCCCGAGCGGTGCAAGGTGAGTCTCTAGTCTTACATTAAGACTTCGTCTGTGTAATTATCTGTTCTGAATTCTGTTATTAGTCTGTAATATTAAGTAAGGATAACATTAATAACAAATTAACATTAAATAACACAAATTATAACCTAATGTTACATTGAAGGTAATTTCACTTCTACCAAACTCGTTAATAATTTATTTCACGATTTCTTTTCAAGCAATTATATGTTGCAAATCGGCACATTTTCGTAATATTCTTTTGAATTATTAATTTAGACACTTTTGAAACATGTGTTTGGCATTCAGACGTTAATATTATTATCATTTGTTGACAACGTGGGAGTTGGAGTGTATGAATGTATCTTATGTAGTTAAAGATCGTATGTTCGTTTCCCCGCTGACGTTTATTGGGCTGCCGGCTGGTTGTATTGTATGTGTATTATATTCCTAATATTTGGTGAACGTTTCACTCATCACTAAGTGCAACTTCTCTCAAAAATATTTAACTTACTCGTATTGACGACGGCTGTATCGTATTATATTCACGTCATTAAGCAGACGTCATAAAATGAATACAATCTAATTTAGAGCATCAATCTAGTATAGTCCACCAGAACAAAAATCTAACTATTCACAAATAACTCTAGCAAGCAAATTACCTTTTCAAAATGTCAGATTGAAAATGCAAAAAGTCAAAATCAATTGGTTCAAAAAAAATTCATTTATTGCACAATAATGTTTTACAAAGATTGCGTGTACATTAATCTGAAAATACTTTAAAGAAAAATAAATTTCAGTATTGAATGTGCACATGTATGAGGAAAATGTAATTTCCATCTTCCAATGGGTAGTGTAGGGCTCATGTGGCGCAATTTTGCTTCACGATTGCTCCACTCTAGCTATCTTGATAAATGTGAAGAGATGATGCTATATGGAATGTACTGTGCACTTTAGTTATAACAGTTGTTTCAACTTCACAGTACCATACTTCCAGTATTTCTAGGGAAGTATAATGTTCTTATAGTATAATACCTAGAATAATATTACAATATTTAATCTTTATCCTAAGACGTAAGTTTATTCTTTTTTAACGTCACTGCTGGGCACGGGCCTCACTCAATACGAGGGAATCGGGCCATAGTCCACCGCGCTGGCCTAGTGCGGGTTGGCGGACTTCACATGTCTTTCGAAAACTTGCTAAGTTCTCTCAGATATGCAGGTTTCCTCATGATGTTTTTCTTTACCGTAAGAGATGTGGTAATCAAGATATAAATGCAATTTGCACATGAAAATATCAGAGGTGCGAGACCCGAATTTGAACCCGCATCACTCGGTTATCCAAGCGAGCTCGTTACCTCTGGGCTATCAATGCTAATCTAACATATTGAAAAATATGATTTAAATAGTCGTTATTATCGATAAAGAGGCCAAATCCGTGTTTTAATATTGTTGTCTGTCTGACTGTCTATCTGTGACCGCAGTCTTGGTATATATTTGTATTAGATCTGGCTGTAAAAACTACTGGACTGCCTGCAAATAACCAGCCAGTCTAACATATAACATACCTTTTACTAAGAGAAATTATCTAATATCAGAAAAATCTATACTAATTAAGTATTAAAGTGTGCCTAAGGACGGTTCCGATGAAGCAAGGATGAGTCTCTAGTACATAATAAAAACCAGCATTTGCTAATTCAGTAAACGTCGTGACGAAACCCGCATGTCTGAGAGAATCTAAATAGTTTTCAATAAAACTTTTCATTCGATTTGAGTTTCGCCCGTACTTCGACAAAGGATGTTAAAAGGGCAGAATTTTTATATACTCGTATATGTACATTGTACATTCTATCTTTATTTATTCCAGCTTAATTCTGCATCGTTTGGCTTTAGTTGAATTTTAAATTACATTATCTTATTATATACTTGCATTTCCCGTGGCTCTGCCTGCGTTCGTTTCTAAGAAATATGATATTTTCCTGCAGTAAAAAGTATCTTATATGTAACCCCGATAACCCACTATCATCACACCGAATTTTAGCAAAATCTGTCAAGTAGTTTTCTCGTGATGCGACAGACAAACAGGCAAAAAATCTAAAAACGACAGATTTGGCCTCTGTATCGATAATATTGACTATTTCAATAAGACAATGAGATTAAGTTACAACTCTATTATATCATGATAAATAATGTTCTCCGACCGGTTCGGCCATTGCGGCCAATCTCTTTGAAACTAGCTTACTGCACAGGAGATATTATAGAGCATGAGTGTGCGCGCAGACACAAGTGCACTCTCTGTTCCTATCACTCTCATATTCTTGTGAGACGACTACTAAACACGACCAGTGAGAGCTAACGCGCAGGACCGACCGCTTTACTTGCTCTCCGAGGCACGTAAATGACAAACCACCAACTTCCCCAACTCCGGGCTCTTAATGAGGCTTACTAAGCGGTAAGCTCAATAACTAAATTTGGCCCGACCGGGACTCGAACCCAGGACCTCTCGATGTGTAGCCATACATGCTAGACGCTACACCACCGAGTATTATATATTCTGTTATATGTAAAGACAGTTTTTGTTAGCTACAGCGTGTCATGCTATATTTATGCCAGAGGTGGCAGATTTGGTTTAATCAATACTATATTTCTCAGCTAATCACGCCCATCTATTTCGATTTAAAAAAAACAAACAAACAAATATACTTACTCATTTATAATATTAAAACTATAAAATGACTATTTTACACCATAAAAGTAGCATATAAGTTTTATGGTAAACAACGTAAGCGTTCCTTTTGTACGGATGCAACATTTAGATCATCAATCACACGTCACTTAAGAGGGTGTGGGGCTTAGGGGTGGTAAGAGAAGTGGATATGTGGGCTTCCAACTCTCACTTATCAAACAACGTACAACTGTATGAATACATCTTTTTCACCATTAATTTTCTATATAAAACACTATAGAATATTCATTACACTATAGAATATATTTTATGTTATATACACTTTATAGTATTCTCTACTTTAATTTTATACTAATAAAACTAGAAAGTCCCGCGGATCCGCCCGCGTTCTAACCACTATTAAAAATAGGAGTTGGTGGTAGAAGGATGAAAGTTATAATAAAAAAATAAAAAATACAGGTCTAAAAATAAAAAATAATAATATCTGGGCTTATCCTGAGAAAGGCTAAAATTTCCTTACGACTATTCAAAATCAAAATATGTACCTACATAAAATAATTATACATAGAAGCAAACGAAGTCACGGGAAAAGCTAGTCTGACATATAAATTCAAATCAATTCAATTTACTCAATGATAGTTTAATAGACAGATATGTTATACGCTCACTAAACGACCGAAAAAAGTGTTCCGCGCTGCACACATACACACTTTTCATTCAAGGTACATGTCAAAATGATAGAAAGGGGATAGTCGATAAAATCAATAAGAAAAAAAGAGACAGCTGTGTTGTCAATTGCGCGTCAATGTAAACAAACATTAGTCTAGCGACCGATGACATGTCAGAATATTAGGCAAATAATTGAAATATATTAATAAATCGAAGTATTCTGCGTTCTTACATGTGGTATGAGATCCCTTGTGTTTTATTAACTTTGGTATCATAATTGGTGCATTTCCTAAATACACAGGATGGCATTTTTCTTAATTTTGTAGCAGCGTACCACTCGTCGCCATGCGGTGACACAGACTAAAGGCAATACGTCCTAATTAGGACGTTTTCGAGTTTTCACGATTGCGCGCTCATAACATATCTATAGTTAAAATATCATTGAATTTACTATGAGTTTTTGACGTAGATTAATCTCCTTATTCGTTTTTCAATTGTAAGTGTATAAAGCTCTGTTGCCTAAAAATCGATTGACATGCTAATTGCTTAAGCTGAAAACTTCGCTCGTGCCACGACCCTTTGTGTGTTTTCAGATTTTCTCTTAGAAGTAATTTATATGTAAACTGAAGTCTGAGAAAAGTTTAATACCGCTCTTACAACTTTTAACAAACGCGGCGTAAGATTACACTTCCTCAGTTATTAGTTATAGGATTAATGATGATATCCAGATTTTTTACCATAACTATGTTAGTTTTTATACTAAATCCCGTCAATAGCTTATATTAAAACAAAGAAAATTAAATAACTAATAGGTACAAAAAAACACATTAATTGAGAACCCTCTCCTTTTTGGAAGTCAGTTGAAAAAGGCAATGTTTTGTCTTTTCGTATTTACTCGTATACTCGTTCCGCTCGGATCCTTCCCCTAGGCACGTTTTTAAAGGTTAGTACGGTATAAACTGACCCGCATTATTATCATCATGCCAAATATGGCGTGATCACAGACGGAGACAGACATATAGACAAAAAGTCTAAAACTGTTATTTTAATACTTTATACGTTGGCTCAGAGGTTAATCTCGTGTAAAATTAAGAAACTATTTAAGCAAATGTTATATTGTGGCACATTTTGAACACCCTCCCGATAAAAGTAAACATAGGTATTTTTAAAATGATCTATCACGCTGTATTTCTTTCGGTACATATTTGTATTCGATTTCCTCCATCACACAATGCATTATACGAATATTTTGAAAGCCATTCATCCTTTAATCCTACTTGAAACACTTCAGACCCTCACGCCGGAAATAACTCTGACAGAGTGACTAAAATCGTTCGTCCGAACTTTGAAGAAATTATTCATGAATATTTTCATAATATTGTTTATTGTCATGTTATATTTGAAAATGATATTTTTTTGTTTTTAACAGAATTTAAGGTGTGTATTAGAGGCAGTGATATCCCAGTGGTAACGCGCCCGTTTGGGAAACCGAGTGAAGTGTGTTCAAATCCAGTATCCTTGTACTTTACGGTGTACCCGTATCCTATTATATTATATATGTATTATACTGATATTTAAACGTGCAAATCATTTTTAATATAATCATAAGAATAATCAACTATTTTCTAGTAATTATCTAGCAATTCTTCGAAGTATATGTGAAGTCTAAAAACCCGCACTTGGCCAGCGATATGAATTATGGAGTTATCCCCTTCACATCGAAGGGAGGTCCGTGCCTCAGTGCAGTGGGACGTTATACGTTTGAAACTTGGTTATAAAATCTGTGATAAATTCCTGTAAATAATAAAAAAATCCAATATCTTATAACTTTATATACATATTAAACAATTTCTTTAATAATAGGAACTAAAATATATAAGATTTTCAATGTTCCGACAAAATAAATCTTTTTAAGCTCCTTTTAAAGAAGATAAATCTCAACGCAAGCAAGCGAGACATTTTGTTCAAATGCTGAATTTCAACTGTAACGTACAGAATACGATGTCCTCTACTAATATCCAAATATTTTATAATTTTAAATGCTTCAGTATAAATTTATTGGGAATATCACAATCATCATCAAGCAGTGTTTTAAAGAAACATTTTTATAACTCAAGCCTTGCAGAATCATTTTTATTGACTTTACTTATTTATAATAATGTATATGTATGCCTGAAACACCTTATTGCCGTCTTGGATTTTTGTAATAATTTTGACTCTCTTTTCTCTACACTAATAAATGGCGAGACGTTTTTTTATTCGCTATAACTACAAAAACTACAAAACGGATATACATGGAACTTATTTCAAAGGATGCAGCGTATTTTGGTGAAGATTTTAGTAAATGTAAAATTTAAAATGTGGTTTTCGGCCTTTAGAACGCGAACGAAGCCGCTTAAATTACTAGTACTAGATAAAAAAGTACGTACTTTAATTAGTCAGAAATTATAAATGAAACTACCATTTCGGATTTTGTCGCGGATTTATTTTGATTTTTAGTTTAAACGCGGATTTAAATCCGAAAAGGTAGTTTTATTTATAATGTCAAATATTCGCGTAAATCTAAGAAAGTATTAGTCAGAAATTAAAAATTCAGTACTTTTCAGTAATATGAAGTAATATCAGGTGATCTAAATTCTATCTAGACGATCAAAATTATATTAGTGCCTAAGTTAGAGGCAATTTGTATCCTAATCTAGGAATATACTAGCATCCTCATATCCATCACTTAGAAATTAATATTAACGTACTTGATATGACTGAAATTTCATCAAAATTATCATTCTTTTTTTTATATAGAAAATGTAATAAAAATATATACTTACTTTTCTTGTATCAAGTACACCTGTTTGATACTAGCGGCTCATCTTCTCTTTTCTCGGTTTTGTCCATAGTAAAACATAAAGGTAAATATTTCCCACGGAAAAAGTTTTCCGGGACAGAAAGAGTATGACTTATTCCAAATTATAATCTATCTCTGTGCCAAATTTCATTCAGATCCGTATAGCTGTTTAAAACACGAACTTGCACATTTATAATAACAAACTTTATAAATCTCTGTAAATTTACAGTTAAAAAGTAATAATAGTTTATGCACTTGTGGATTATGGCATTTTTGATTCAATCATTAAAAGTTATAGGCGAGAGTAGAGTAAAAAGGAGCTATATATTATTACTCTTATACTTACAGATCCAAGGTTTTGTACCTCTAAAATTTTTAATGTGCAAATCCTTTTAAACACTTGCCCTACGGTTAAGGAAAACATCGTGAGGGAACCTGCATATCTAAGAGAAACTAGGGAGCTTCCGAAAATCATGTGGACTCTGCGTTTTGAAGGGAAGCCTGTTCCCAGCTGCTGAAGGATGTTGAAAAAGGACTAAATACAATGTATTATTTAAACCCGTCCAGCCGTTTTAACGTGAAGAAGGAACAAACAGATAGAAACGTATGAACCTTTGTATTTAAAAAAGTCAATTAACTGAGGTTTTAAAATTTAGTTTTCTAGAAACAGCCGACTTTGTACTATACTGTGTTCCACCAGAAAATAACACTGTTTAGTTAAATTTTTATTGTCTTTGGTTATACAAAAACATGGAGTAATCTTTAAAATAACTTACAAAAACACATTTATTTATTGATAAATACATCGTGAAGTACTAAAGTTGTACATTGATTATAGTAAATGTTAGTTTCGATAATCTGGTTATCAAACGATATCACAATTATTCTGTTATCAGTTACCACTATAATATAAATACGAATGAAAAAAACAAAATTAAAATGTTCGATTAAAATTTTCCCGGAAAATATGCTAATTTTGGAAAATTATTAATGCTTAATTATTCATATATTTCAAACATTGGAGTTGTTAAATATAAATTACTTCCGAGAGCATTTTAACCCGTTATTAATGAAGATTTCTTTTGATATGGATCTGAAATTCTACACGATTTCCCATAAATGCGCGTATTATACACTGTTATACAAAAATCTACAAGGTACTTTACAATTGAAATAAAATAAACTAGTACAATTGAATTTCCATAAAAATACAATATTTTTTGTAATGTAACATTTTAATATAATTTGTGGGTGATTAAATCATACATATTTTGCAATTTCTATTCTCCAATACCGCATTTTAAGCCGAATTTGCACTCTAAAATTAATTATGACAAAAACAAATTATTAGTTCAAACTCGTAGGAAGATCACCATCATAGTTCTTTTGTAATTATTTGGTAGATAATCTAAATAAAAGAACGTTTTAATTCACATCAATCGCCATAAGTAGTAAGGAAACTTTTCCAAGCTTCTTCATAGAAGCTTCGAAGGAAGCTAAATTAATAGTTTTTTTACAATATTTGGAATTTTTAAAACCAAAACCAAAGACTCAACACTCAAATCAATGTATCCATAATCAAACGTGAAAAGCTATAAATAATTAATTTTATATTATGTATATTCTTCACAATTTGTTTTATAATGCAAATACGGCTTAATAGTTATACTCGTATCGAATTATTGGAATTCTCGTCCTCTCTCCTATATCTTTTATTCTTGCAAAAATGATTACTTAAATTAAATAAGTAGTTGTGTACGAACAATTTATACATTCATTTACCATTTTAATATTATAGAAATGTAAAATGTTGATAAGATATTGTTCTATAATTATATTTTGTTCTATAGTTATAGATAGAAATAAAATATGGAACTGACATATAGATTCTATTTTTTTATGACATATCGATATCATTTGTCATTACAAACTTTCTATTTTACAACGAGTGTAGACATCTTTTCTAAGCCCCCTCATTCGTTTGAATCTGAAAGTGACACGTCAATTTTCAATATACGAAAAAAATTGTGATGGACAGTTTTATTGGATGAAATTTACATCAAGTTCATATAAATAAAATTGAAGCGTCTGTTTTTTTATTTTATATTAACAGCTTTTCACTAAATGCATATGAAAGTGTATATAGTACTTATATCAATTTTTTTAATAATTGTCCGTCTGCCTGACTGTACCGATTTTGACTTGCCGATTGGGACTTTCACTCGCAAATAGCTAATGTTATAAGAAGTATCTTAGGCTACTTTTATTTTATTAGAAAATTTTACTAGGGACGTGGACCGGGTTTGTTAGTTTATGAATAAAGATTTTAATATATGTACTCGTATAAGTATTGAGGAAAACCCAGTCTTTACAAAATATAATGTATATTTAAAAAAACATAATTTTATCTCGTAAAGAGCTATTTTAAAACAAAATCAAACCCTTTTACTAAGCAATTTTCCGCTCTCCTAAACTAAAGGATGAGTATCAACATCGTGTGTAATATACGCAAAAATTAACATGAAGGCAAATAAGAACTGACTATGTATTAGGGGGCGTGGCAGTAAACTGCCAAGTCCAGCTTATTTTTGTTATTTTTTCATGTTATTATGTATTCAAAGTTTTTGCTAAGAATTATGAGAAAGAATATTATTTTTATAAATGTCCAAAATTATTATATCACATCTTTTCATCTTGTGTAAAATAAACAGCTTACAATAATTTAAAAAGTTTTATTATTTTTTATCTGTACGAGTAATCGTACTTGAGCTTGCTGTATACCAACCAATAACAACTTTTGTGAGACTATCGATGTATATATTTTTATAGTCAGCAATATTATACTCATGCATTTTATAATGTTCAGTTTTTTTTGTTTTTAATAAATTACATAGCGAAAGAGTTTTTTTTATTTATTTATCTGACCGATTGATGACCTAAGTTCATTGTAGTATAATTTGCGCAAATTATATTATGTTATCCTGTACCCATTTAATTCCTAACCGGAATTCAAACCCAAGACTTCATATTCTGGAGCCATGCGTACTACTACACCAAGGTAAGTATTTTGCCAATACGTAGGTACAAATTGCATGTATAGATTATTTTCCACGTGTGCATTACATGGCCTTGATTCATTAAAATAATTCACTTAATTCTATATTAAAACGCATCTTGTCAAATTACAGAGTACGGAAAGATTTTAATAAAGTATTTTACGAACAGTCGTTACTAGTTTCGATGCCTAATTCCGTATAGTAGCGACTTATCTTCGCTTTGCTCGAGAGGTGCCTAGGTGGAAACGTTTTAATTTTTTTGAGCCATTTCAGAAATTAGACGTAAAATACCAACAGATAAAAAATAACTAAACATGCATTTAGAAAAAAAATAATTTTAATCATCTGCAGAGATTATTTCACAAAAATGGTTGTGAGAGTATATTTTTTATATCACATTAATAAGCGAATGAGTATTTATTATTTAGTAATTGTTAATTTTGAGCGTCATATGTTATCATTTGCATGAAATTTTCAATACTTCTTATACATTATATTTCAGCTAAAACAAATAACATATAAACTTATTGTGTCATAACTGAGACTGAAAATGTAAGAAAATATTATGTTCAAAACGTGATTAAACCAGAAAATTAAGTTTTATTAATAGAATAATTCTTAAATTAAATTTAAGCTGTAAACATGGCTACCTTTTATATAATGGTGCACTCATTAAGAGGACACTCAAATGAATTTAAACCGTATTTATAACCGCATAACGATCAAATTAAAATACTTTAATGGGTTTGCAGTTTAGAGATTTTCATTCCGCTATTTTGACCTTTATATATATTGTGCAATTAAGTTCTTATTTCTTTGTACTGAAGGCGATCTCGACATACCAGATCGGTTAAGGTTATACCAGATCGCCTTAATAACATCTGTTCTTCAATGTTAAACAAATCGTTGTATAATCGTTGTAAGAAAATAAAAAAATATTGTTACGTGTGTAAAGAATAGTTAGTTTGTTACTTATTTCTCTATTTTCAAATTATGTTTAATGTGGAATATAAATAAATAAATAATAAAAAAATAAAATTCAAAAAATATTCGTGCTCAACAAATGATTGCCCCAAGCGGGACTCAACCCGCGACCGCTGGCGCAAACAGTAGGGTCACTACCAACTGAGCCAAACGTGTCGTCAAATATCTTCTGGATTATTTAAAAAACACTGCCCTGTAGTACAGGTATCAAACCTCCAATAAAAGTATTAATAAACAAAGTGCAGAAACTAATAGTTAGTTTTACATTTAACTCAGATGAATAATAATTTATGGTAAGTTACTTTTTAATATCATCAAACAAATCACTAAGGGTGATATCAGACGGTTCACTCGAATGATTATTCACTTGGATGAATCTTTCATTTCATATTCACACGGCTTAGACGGAATGATATAGAAAAGAATATTGATTTCTCATTTCTTTTAATATGTCATCGAATCAAGTCGGCTACAGAACTCGAGACAAAATGACCAAACCTGAATGAAAGTTCTCTCATGTTCAGACCGTTCATTTCTCGGTCTTTCGGAGTGAAGTGAAGATTCTAGATGAAAATATCCAACACTGTTGGATCGGTTCACTAATGAATTCATGCGGCACTAATGTTTCATTTTATGATCATTTTGAGTGAAAATAGAAAAATGAAAGACGAAACTGAACAAAAAATGAACCTTTTGATAACACCTTAACCACACTTTTAATTCATAGAAATAATTAAATTAAAAAAATAAATCTGTTATTATGTAGGTCATATATATAACGCATCTTTTAAACGTATTTAATTTATGTATGAATGTTTCACTTTTTTTGACACATAATATTTTCAACTCTTCAATTAACGATGGTCGTTAGAGAGGTGACACGATTTAGTCTATATTTATTTTTTTATTAATACAGATAATTAATGTGACAGTAAAATATGTTCATCACTCATTTTCATAATGCCTAACCAATTTAGATCACAGCTGGAATAAGTTAAGAAAAAAAATGGATCTATTTTTTTTACCACTCTCAAACGTTTCCGTTATAAGTATATGTACCAGGTACCTGCTATATTAGGATTCGTAGTTTCATATAAATGCATCTAACATTATAACCAGACTAAAATATATACTCTTATTATGGAGATTTCGTGATATCTAAAACTATGTACATTAGTTTGAATGATGTGTACGATTTTAAACTAATAAAGGAAGCTGCGATTCGTAATTTACTTAGTGTTGGTTTATACATATAATAAAATTTTAACAAACTTGAATCTGTACATTGAACATTTTTTGGAAAATGAAAATCTTATTGAGAAATCTCAAGTATCTGTTAAAAAGCGACTGTAAAACATCACACGGTATATGAAATCAAAAAAATTAATCTCCGGTCTTTTAAACGCAGGCGGAGCTGCGGGTAGTGCTAGTTATTTAATAAACCGTAACACGTTTCCATTCATTCTAGACTGTTGTATGAAACTGACCTCTGAAGATTTTGTTATGGGTTCAATTCCCGTACATTTTTCATACACTAAGGTCTTCTTGTTTATTTTTCAACCGACTTCCAAAAGGAGGAGGTTATCAATTCGTCTGTATTTTTTTTTTTTTTTTTTTAATGTTTGTTAGCTCATAACTTTGAGCTGGGTGAACCGATTTTGATGATTCTTTTTTTATTTGAAAGGTAGTGCTTCCCATGTGGTCCCATTTTAATATTTTCCAGTTCTGATAATGGCATCCATGAGAAAACCATAAAAGTCTTAAATTTGCATTAAGTAGTTGCGCGACAAATGGACGAATAACTCAATATCACGCCAACCGATTTCGATGATTCTTTTTTTAATGGAACCGTAGAAGTATACCCTATACTTCAAGGGTAGTTTGATGAGAGTTTGGTAAGGTTCTGATGATGGGATCCATGACAAAGTATCGGAACTCTTCAATTCTTAGGAGCAAATTAACGATGCTCGGCTCTTTTATAGGCTATATTATAGGCTATATGGATATTTGAGTCACGTACCGTAACTGATGATGGAAGGTACAACTCCTCAACGGTTAGCAGTTTAAAGAAAATTCTTTCAATATAATACGCAATTATGAACGGATAGTTGTATATACTTTCAGGATATTAGGTTTACCTCATAATAGAAGGTAAATTTTTATAGTCATTAACACAATACGTATCTACTTTCCGCAAAAAAGTTAAAAATAAATTATTTTTAACAAAAAAACAAAAACCGACTTCCAAACTTAATAAATCTAAACTAAAAAGTAGAAAATAATACTTTTAAGGACTTTGTTAATTTTGAAGTCGGTGCCAGCCAAAGCAAAATAGCCCTAAATAGATACATATTTGATTAATCTATCAATTTGTAAACATAATCTGGCTGGCACCGACTCCAAAATTAACAAAGTCCTTAAAGTATTATTTTCTACTTTTTAGTTTAGATTTATTAAGTTTGGAAGTCGGTTTTTGTTTTTTTGTTAAAAATAATTTATTGTGTAATTTTAACATGTATTTTATAACAATAAGTGATGCTACTAGAGAAGAAGAATCAAAGATGATGCACGTTACCTAAAGTTCGCGTTCTAACTCGTTACGAAATCCCGTCGGTCCGTAGCAGCCCTCTTATTCTCACCTTGCTACGTCGTAGAACTTCGTAGAGCTACGAGCAAACTTTCGAAGCTCGATCGCCAAAACCTGTTTCGGTAGTATTAAAGCTCGCTCTTCAGTATTATAGTACATGTGGAAGCGTATTTGTTCTTATTTTAATCACTTAAATCTTATTTTAATGTTAAATCAAATTATTAAAAATTAAAATATCGATTCAGAGAAAATTTGAAAGTAAAATGACATAAGAATTTTAGTTGTCAATTTGTTCTTTGTGTTTTTGTAGATAAACTTAATGTTTGTAGGTCAGCATAATTTCTTAAGTTGTTGAATTAAGCTTTTTTGTTTTACTTGGGACTTGTTAGAAGATGAAATGCTGAAATTAAAACATTCTTGATATTTAATCCAGAAATTTTCTATTATTTTATTTATTTTTTTGGGACTTTATTACAACAGCGTCATCTCCGTGCTAAGCTACGAGACTTGTAATGACTTGTAATAGATAGGTGATATACTGTATTGTATATATATATATATATATATATATATATATATATATATATATATATATATATACGACTGCAGTACAAACATTCGTACTCAACAAATGAATGCCCCCAGCGGGACTCAAATCCGCGACCGCTGGCGCAGAAAGCATCGTCTTTTATAATTGCTATATGATTTAACTAGAAAAGTATTAATTTGAAATATCATTAGGTATATATAATAGGTATAGCTTTTCACTTTTGGCTCAACTATTATCGTATAAACTATAACTTCCGTTATTATATTTTAAAATCGTACACGTTATAGAAAATACATCTACACGATATCTACAACACAATTCGGTTAAATTGTAAGACATTCACAAAAAATATTCTTTAATTATTATTAACTAGTACATTGTAACTGTGCGCATTGACAATACGAATAGTATAGAATTTAAAATGTATGACCAAAAGTTATTACAAATAAAAATGATTATGACTGAAAAGTGGTAAATTATGTTATATAGATACTAGAAAAAGTGTTTACTTTACCTGTTAGGTATTACTTTCTTTTTTGTTTCTTCAAGCCTCAAGAGGAATTTGTTCCAATTTTGATCATTTGAATGTTGATTGAGATCGCAGAGGATGCTAATTTAATAGCAACTACCCACTTCTTCTACAAAAAGTAGAGTTTTTTACATATTTATATACATAAAGCAATATATGTATATAAATATAGTACAATAAAATGTATCTTTATTCGTGTTCTCTAAAAGGATACACCAATATATACAAATATTTTTTTGAATAACTAAAATATTAAGTTATTTTTTGATAATTGAACCAATTTTCCAAACCATGAATCGGTCTAAAAAGCTTACTATATTCTGACCGAAGTTTTATAAACTTTACGATTCTATCGAATTTTACTTGAGTAATTCAATTTTGTTTTAACATGAAAAATGATTAAATACTTAGTTCAGAAATATAAGATCCGATTAGATTTAAGATATAATACGTGCAATAAATTTATATATTACATATTATATTCAATTTTACGTTAATTTAAAAATCTTAAAAAATCTTTCTTTTTATTTATTATTTGTAATAATTTTTGACCTTTGTAAATTGTGAATGTACATATTGAATTACGCATTTTGTTGTCAATAACACTTGCCTGTTTCTTCGGATGGCTAACTTATTAATACTATGTGACTTGAACTAAATTATATAAAAATACTTAAAAGAAAAGTGTGACGTTTTATGTAACTTTGAACGAGGTTTATTTAAATTAATTAAATTAAAAAAGAATGAAATAAAAAACTAAAATAAAAAACTATTTTTATATATTTATATTAATTTCAAAAAATTGGAGACAAGAAAACTATTTTTATATATTTATATTAATTTCAAAAAATTGGAGATAAAGGATAATTTAAAATGCAAATAGATATATTTTTAAAGTTTGTATATTTTACCAATTTCTTATAATCGAAGTAAAATGCGTAATTCACCTTACCCGTATAAAACTTGTAACTATGTCTAAACATAGAATATATTTAAATATTTCAATAAAATGTTAACAAAGGAACGTTCCACGACACAGATTTACACTTGTATATAATATAATCCGACTATACGATACAAATGCAACTTACTTTATATTTACATTACTTTAAATTAACACCAAATTTAGAATTCACGTTAAATCATTTTCTTAATCTACTACACACATATATTTCTTTTTATTTCTATGACTGAAAACAAATCTGTACTTATATAATACGATTATACTTCATTTTAAAAGTTCATTGAAACAACCTTATGTAAAAAATTACAAATAAATATTATTTTGTTTCTAAATAGGGAATTATACGACAATTATTGATGCCATGTAATCAGTCATAGTTATAGATTTAAATATTTATATTTTACCTTGAATTCGTTAATGGTTTATCACAAAAATTATGCAAAAAGACAAAAATGTCTAACACTGTGATATTAGATAGGGCTTAAATACCCACAAAAATCTGTAAATCTAGGATTCCTACATACATCTTCGAAGTCGTTGTATGACAGCTTACTAGAAGGTAAAGGATAAAAGCCTAGTTTAAAGTTACTCGAATAGCTTAAAACATTTATAGTAAGAAAAATTGTAAGCAGGTACAATGTGGAAGTCCAAAAATGACCGAAAAAACTTGGAATAACATCACATTTCAAAATATATCTATTTTTTGCAAAACATTTTCTCAATCCAATACAATCACACATAAAACCACACAAGAAAATTGTTTTAATATTGCTTATATTCTTATAATTAAAGAACTTATCAAAATTCAGAGACCATTGGGCTGAGTGTTTCAATGGAACGATATATTTAACCATCGTCATATATATTATGCGTAGATTAGTACATAATTTGAATGATATCGAGCAAAGTAATTAATAATTGGATACGCTAAGACGAAAATTGAATGCCAAATAAATCGATCCATGCACTAAATTCGTCAACTTTAACCCTACAAGCTCACACTTTACCGAACACGTTTAAAAATGACTAGAGAAATTTTTAGCATGTGTAAGTCTATATTACGCCGCGTCGGTCGCAAGATTCACTAAACTAAACTACTCACTCTTATATGGCAATACGTTTCAAACATTTGGTTTCAATACTGACCTTCTTATAACAGAAGATTAGGAAACGAAATAGTCTAAAAGAATGTATCCGAGGACACCCAATGAACTAAACGAATTTAATGGACGGGACTTCAAACTCACTAAATAAATAAAATTGCTTCGATATAAAATAGAACTAAAAGTTTAAATGATGGCGATGAAACATTTAAGTGATGGTCCAAAAAATTTAAAATTTTAAAACAGTTACACTTAAGAGAGCAAAATGTGCAATAATGGGTCTTAAAGACCAAGTTAAGACGTTCCACACGCAAAATAGCGATTTAAGTTCAAAATGAGTTCCTGCACTATCTAAGAGTTTCCATAACAACGTATAAAAGACTTTAAAAAGAAATGAGCAAAGATTTTTTTATATATTTTTTAAATTTTATCTAAACTACTTTATAAAATGTGACACCGATTACTCAATTTCTATAAAACGTCTTAACTTAGCATTTATTTGTTTGGTGGGTACCAAAATTGGGCAATTACTATCTTGGCACCTTCCATTCATACTTTCATTAACCACTGAGATATTTATAAGTTAAAAATTTTAAAAAGTCCATATCAACATTAATTATACACTCCTCTAGTCATAGCTTCTCTATTTCTGTTATGCCACTTACAGGTTAAAATCCTGACGTACGTTCTTCTGAACGTCGCATTACATAGGGCGTAGCAAACAGGGTTTATAGTTGAGTTTAAATAACATAGAGCATAAAAAAATGACCACAGCTCGTCTGGAATGCATCTGGCGCAAGCTGTGAGAGGTTTCAGCAACACGAGAATATTGTAAGGCAACCAAGTGATGATAAAAGATAGGAGAATGGCGGAAAGAGTTTTTGCCGCTTTCGTTTCTTGCTTTTTCTCCTGAGTTTTCTTTTTCTTTTGCTGTTTCGATGTGATGCCTTTGCTTGCTAATTGCTTAGGAATTATTTTTGCGTTGAGAGGAATTCGAACATCCTGTATATGGGATGTCCGTCTCGTTAAAGCTGGATGGGCTGCTGGATGCAGATTCAACTCCGAATCCCCTCTTGCTGGCCGATAATGTGGTCTACTGTTTGTTGGAGGAGACTCTTCGGTGATCATTTTTATGGTAGGTCGCTCTGTGTCAGCGTCAGGTAATCGGATAAGAATCGTGTAAACAGAGTCTGCAGATGCCGATTTTGGTGCTGGAGAGGCGGAGGCGTTTATTTTAGTGTTTGGGGGCAACGACCGGCTGTCCCGTGCAGCGGGTATCGGTATCGGTATAGCTGGGTCATAGTTGCGGCGGAGAGGGGATGTCCCTCCGTCTGCAACACTCGAGCCTCCTGAACCACCACGCCCTGCGTATGGGTCCCTGATGACGTTCAGCGAAGTACATCTGTCATAAATAAAATCATGATTAGAATTAAAACTTTATCAAATAGATAAAGTAACGCTTCTACATTGAACTAATATTTTCAATGCACTATTTTGTATATAATAATGATGTACATTATACATATTTGTTACTCTTTTAAACTGAAATAAACGGATCGGTATCAAAAGTACTCAGATGATAATTGTTTAGAAGTGGATACATAATCTGTTTTAGTAATAAAATTTACCAAAAGGTAGCGCTAACTTATATAATACCATAAATACCAAAGGTTATTGAACTGAAGTTATACAATACCTGGACACTGAGCTCTGCAGTGGTGTTTCCACGGACACTGGAGTGGCATAACCTCCTTCAGATTGATCCTCTTCAGGCTCTGTATCTTCCAGATCTTCTCTTCCCGAATGCCACCACGCGACACACCACGCCCTGACAGCCGCCCAACCGCGCTTCTGATTTCGGGCCGATGCAGCCTGTAAGTCAGTAATATTAATAAATTGTGTTTTTATGTTATCTTCCTTGTCTTTTTCTCTTTTTTTCTTCTTTCTTTTTATTTTCTCATTTAAAATAATTAATTAGTCAATTATTGAAATGATATTATAACGACATATTAAAAGCATTTTATAATCGGAAAGGCTCTCCAACTAACAGATTTGATAAATATAGTACGTAAGGTGAGTTTAAAATATAGAACTTAGTTTTACTACCTAAGATTTTTAGTACCTAATATACTCGTAAGTTTAAAAAAAACTTGTCACGCAATGATATTCTAACAAAATATCATTGTTGTCACGATTATTATTTTGACCTAATAAACAAGAAGTCATATGAAAAAAAGTATTATATTATGATAACAGAAATTAAAAAAAAATACGTTTTCACAGTGACATATTTGCGCAAATTTCTAAACTTGGTAGCTTGCCAGATCTAGTGATAAGTAGACCGAAAAATTTAAGCATTCTTCTGAATTTCAAAAACAGGTTACAATGAAGGTAGTTTAAACCGCACCTTCAGATCCGAGAAACACAACAGTTGCCAAAGCATTCAAAATGTCCCAATCTATCTGCCATTTGCCAAACATTCCGGTCGCATTTACTATTATTGGATTGTCGCCAAATTGTAGAGTTTAACTAAATTGCATTTGAATATAAGCCGTGTATTTTGTGAGTGACGTTAACTGAAAAATTAAACTTTGTTATACATTTACAGCTTGGCTTACCTGCAATTCTGTCTATATAAAATACTAACGATTCACCCTCCATTCGGGTTCGTCCCTCGTATCAATTTAGGATAAAATTTTACAAACTTTGAATGTCTTATTTATTTATTTATATAATCAAGAGCTAAAAAGAAATTGAAGTTTATTGCTAAAATAAGCTAAAATTAAAAAAAAATGACGTAATTTCCATACAAACATTGGTTTGTGGGACTCACCAGCCAGAAGGGCCGGTACTACCCACTAATACCCAACGTCCCCTCCCCACTCCGCCATAATGGGACGCCGCAGGATCGAAACTTCATCCCCTATTTCAACCCTTTACAGCCCTTTTTTTGCCTTGAAAAGTAGCCTATGTCCTTTTTCAGGCTCTAGGAGTCTAGAATATCTGTGTATCAAAATTAATTTAAATCGGTTCAGTAGTTTTGGCGTGAAAGCACGACAAACAGACAGACACAGTTACTTTCTCATTTATAATATTAAGTAAGAATTGGTATTAAAACCCAACTCTTCCATTTTCAATTCGGTTCATAATTTTCAAACTTTCCGTATTGAGTGAAGTATTAAAGTTCGTTTATAGGAAAACACAATGTTGTTAAAAGTATTTAAACAAACTTGGTATAGCATTAACGTATAATGTATAATATATAATAGGTATATATGTATACAACTTTCCCTGAATTTATCGCAGTGCTAAGTTAACGTAACTTTGGCGTTTGCAAATTACGAACAGCTGGCGATTTGCACTGCGGAGTGCGAGCATGTTTTTATAAGCATATTAAGTTCATAAATGAGAATATTTTAAATATTTATAAAGTTTAATGTTTATTAAAAGTAAAAACTCACTAGAGTAACAATAAATAGAAAGAAAATTAATAAATACTTTTAACCGCAGGATAATACCAAAGCCTTTGAAGCATATAGTCGGCCAACGGATGTGACAGCCAGCTGCCATACAGTAATGTCCCAAGCGAGTGTATGGCAGCTTGGACTGACTGACTGTCACGTTGGTCGACTATATGTTTCATAGACTTAAATAATACCATATAACTTATTCAGCCCTATTCAACATTCCACTGCGGGATAGATGCTTCCCTTCAATACGAGAGGGATAAGGCCGTAGTCCACCCTGCCAAGTGCGGGTTGGCGGATTGCACATTTCTTTCCACAACTTACTAAGCTTACAGGTTTACGATGTTTTGATTTCTTTCCGTTTATATAACTCCTACATATTTTTCAATCATCCTTCATAAGATAGCTAAATCTAACAAGACCAAACAACCGATACTTAAAAAAATAATATTAAAATTTATCTATGTATTTTTGTTATTTTTAAAATATAGTTATGGTTTTAAAGACTCATATTATAAGTTACGTTTTGTAACGCTTAATGATATACAAGCAAAGCTGTTATCAAAAACTAGTTAAAATAGATATTAAAAAGCTTTTCGTTTAACTTTCTAATACACTACTACAATATTTTACAAGTTTTCCATCAATAATATTAGATGCTAAAATAAATTAATATGAATTGGAAGAACAACATCAAAACTAACAGACGTGGTGTTTGCAAAAACTAAGTTAGATGGGAAAGTCGAAGTATTGCAAGCGATCATAAATTGGCGTGAAATTATGAGCCATTAAGGAAAACACTGAGTTTTCCATTCTTTCAATGGTACCAAATGGAAAGAAAAGGGAGAGTACCTGTTTTTATAAAAGATCAATGACCCTAGTGGGTGCTTAGGTAACTTTACGTAACAGGGCTGAGAGCAATGTATTATACAGATCTGTACTAACTATTCATCCTGGCATTACTCGCGTTGTGTTAAGAAATACCGCTTTTTTTCCGGGACGAAACCTATATAAATAAATAAATAAATATGTTGCGACATTATTACAACAGCGCCATCTAGTTCCGTGGTAAGCTACGAGGCTTGCCTTACGGATACCAGATAGTTGATACTACTACTACTACACATAATATATAATTTTTAAATACATGTGTATTATACATATTATACATATTATAAATATAAACACCCATGATTGGAATACAAACACAAACATTCGTGCTCAACAAATGAATGCCCCCAGCGGGACTCGAACCCGCGACCGCTGGCGCAGAAAGTAGGGTCACTACCAACTGAGCCAAACGTGTCGTCGCTTTGTGCTGTTCCAAATCTATCTTTGTAACAAATTTCATTGATATTCATTCAACTAATCTGGCGTGATTGAGAAACAAACATCCATCCCAACATCCAAACATCAAGTGTTCACATTTAAGTATAATATAATATTATGTAAGTAAAAAGTGAGACTGGTAAGTGTTACTGCATAACATTAAAACAAACACACGTTCGCGTTTATAATAGTAGCTAAGTCCGCGGTTTTACCCGCGTCATTTATGTGTATTTACTGATATTTATGCCTTTAGCAGCAAAAACATAAGGTTTAGACCCTCTTAATTCGGCATTGCCGCAAAATCTGTCCTACCAAATTCAATTCACATGAAAAATATTTTTTGGATTTTTTCTATTATAATTATATATCAAAAGTGAGTGTAAAAGCTTACGCTTTTATATTACAGACATATTGTTACGTACTACGGGTTCGGGATCGGAAATTAATAGCGTTCTTGCACTAAGGATGTTTTATTACACTATGAACACACGCACAGTTTGTAAACAACACTAGTTTCTGAACACTGTATTTCTCTTCTCAGTACTCCTTTTCAATGCTTCTTCAATAATACTTCAACCAACTATTTCGTTTCGCTTCTTAGTCTTCACTCAACTTCGAATGTCAACTGATCTCTCTACACACTGCCGGCCTTTTTATATGCATAAATATTAGAACATTCTAGTATCGAAAGTTCAAAATGTTTCTAGTAATTTCGAATCCTTTCTCGACAATGCTTTGTCTCTTGAGTTCACACTATATTACGCGACAATATTTTCCATATAGTTGTATAGGTACTTCTTTAGCCATAAAATTGTTTTTTTACTATTCTTATAGGAGGCATATCCCTATCACTACATACTAACTTTATAAAACAAAGTGAGATAAATTCAAAACTATCGAACGACTTTTCATACGGGTTTTCCCAAAGGCCGTAGTGATTCATGAGATAGGTGTACGTGTATTTAGGTTTACTGTTGAAGATGTCGGAAAAATTCAAGATAACTAGATATTACGAAATAATTTCTCTTACTAATAACTTTAAAAAAAAATCGAAAAGTAATTAGGGCGAGTGAAGCGAGCCCTATCACTATCAAACAATCTGAGCATTTTGCGGTACACCTTACTGAAAAACTATCACGCCTATAGATTTGTTTTTTAACATAGTGACTTAACTTTATATCTAGATATGTTTTCGGCTAAAAAAATATTATTTTATAACAATTAAACAATAAACAATAACAATTTTGTGTTCATTGGATAGAATGTTATTGTACTACTAACGCCATCTCTTAGGAAACCAAACATATCAATAATCCTATATAAAAAATATTTAAGACATGTGAAATACACGAACCAACACTGGGCTAAAGTGGTAAACTATGGCCTGATCCCTCTTGTTTTAAAGGAAGGCCCATGCCTAGCAATGGGACGTTAAAGAGGGCTTAATACATACTAGGAACACACTTTGTTTATAAAGCAAGAATAAGTAACTTAAACTAGTAACCGAATAAAATTACGTTGACGTTACTAGTATTCTTATACAACTTCCAAGTGCTTTCTTAACGACAAGTGCAGCGATAAATAACAAAGGTCTTAATGTAATTAGAGTAATAGCAGACTTGGTACTTTTAAGGCCTGTCTTGCAATATATCTGGGTCACTTGGTCGAACGGTAGCATCGAAGCGGTATTTTTGGTACACAAGTTAACGAGAATTCGATCAAGTGTATTTATTGCGGTACAAAATAATATTAGTTCAAAATTATCTTACTTTATAATTTTAATATTGCATACATGTAGTACCTAACACCCTTATTTTTTCAAACATTTAGTAAAACAACAGCAAGTTTTTGAGCGCTTTTGAAAAAAAAAGATTGTTTCATTTGATTATATTATATTGACGACATGCTATTGAGCCACAAATTATTGTCCTTACGTGTTGGGCCAGAAGAAGCGGGTTCGAGGCCCACTGGGGACATTCATTTCATCAACTAAACAAAAGAAATTATTTCGAAATGAAATTAAAAAAGGATTTTTTCTATAACTGCCTATGATTATAATATAATTCTATATATTAATTCTGCCTATGATCTGCGTGACAGTGGGTTGCCAATAGATCCCTCACGTATACGACGATCGACGATAACGAATAGGTACACACCTGATACTATAACAATAAATCTTTGCCGACCGACCATGTCTTCTCCATCTTACCTGACATTTGCGAAGTAGTATTTGCTCAACTGAGTCATAACAAGAGAACTGAATTAATGCCTATGTTTAGCGATAATTCATAAGGCAGTGGTAGCTCAGTAGTTACGCGTTTGGATAACCGACTACGTAATCAATACGGGTTCAAAACCGGGTCTCGCACCTGCCTGTCTACTGTTACTGTTACTACCTGTCTTACGGTGAAGGAAAACAGTGAGGATACCGGCATGTCTGAGAGAACCTAGCAAGTTTTCAAAAGACATGTAAAGTCCGCCAATCCGCATTTGGACAGCGTAGTGGACTATGGCCTGTTCCCTCTTGTTTTAAAAGCAGGCCCGAGCCCAGCAGTGGGCCGTTAAAAATTGCTGAATATAATACTATATTTAGCGATTCATATTCGCCTACAAAATACTTCAAATATAAACAATGTACCCATACAACGCGCAGACGAATAATCTAGGTGATTTTCCTACTATAACTCTTCTCACCCCAATGAACCTGAACGAATTTCGTAAGGAGGGCATTGGCCTCTCATTCCATCGATATTTTGTAACAGAGTGCTTACACCACAGTATAATTAAGTAAGCAATATTTTGTCTCAGCAATGTCCTTGAAATATTACCGACGACTGTTTCGTAAACACGTAAGGCTGTCTACAGACTGTCTTTCATTATATTATCATAAAAACGAGATTAATTTTATATTAATTAATATCATATTAATATATTCTTAATATTAATATAGATATAATGAAGCTAATCGCCATAAGCCAATTTATAAAACCAGTCTGTCCCATTTTTAATATTATAAATATTTTAGTGAGTTACCTGGTTTTCTCTCCAACGTGTGTCTGTCAAAGCTCCCCGAACATGGTACACGGAGTCAGCATCCCCAGACTCTGATCTCGCTCGTCCATCCACTTCGCGTGTCTCGTCACTGTATGAACAAAACTCATTAATAAAATCTATTATAACATTGCTGTACAGTGTAATAACTGTGCATTTTTTTTTCATCAGTTTTGCTCAGATTGTAGTTACCCTACTTGCTGTGCCAGCGGTTGCGGGTTCGAGTCCCGCTGGGGGTATTCATTTGTTGATCACGAATGTTTGTACTCCAGTCTATTTATAAATATAAACACCCATGACAGGAGTACAAATATTCGTGATCGTATTTAAAATTATATATGAGTAGTGTATCAATTATCTGGTTTTCGTAACACAAGCCTTATCTTATATTTATTTATTTACACTAGGAAACTACTTGTTTATGTAAAAAAGTCATATATATGGGATCTTTTATCGATAAAACTAAAAGTTAATGTAGTAGTGACCAAGTGGTATTTCGCTGGCTTGGGAAACCGAATAATGTCGGTTCAAATCCCGGGTGCCACACTTATATAACTTGTGATATTTACATTTGCGAATCACTTGTCTTACTGTGAATATTAACGTCGTGAGAAAACGTGTGAAGTCCACCAACCCACGCTTGTGCAGAGTGGAGCTATGTTCTGCCAACGGTGACGGCTCGTGCTCAGCAATAAGACGTTAAAAGGTCTGAATTTATACATGTAATATTCTTTTATATTATTGTTTATCACTGCATTACATAACTGAAACAACAGTAAAATATATTGTTACGTACTACGGGTTCGGGATCGGAAATTATAAGCGTTCTTGCACTAAGGATGTTTTATTTCACTTTGAATACACGCACAGTCTGTACACAACACTAGTCTCTGAACACTGTATTTCTCTTCTTAATACTCCTTCTCAATACTTCTTCACCAATACTTTAACTAACTCTTCACTTTTCCACTATTTCGTATTGCTTCTTATCTTCACTCAACTTCGACTCGATGTCAACTGAACTCTCGACACACTGCCGGCCTTTTTATATGCATAAATATAAGAACATTCTAGTATCGAAAATTCAAAATGTTTCTAGTAATTTCGAATCTTTTCCCGAAAGTGTTTTGTCCCTCTCTAACACATTAGAATTTGTAATAAGCTGTTCCTGTCATCTAATTGACATAAGTTAAAACAAGCGTGCTATTATGACGAGTTCACACTATATTACGCGACACTACCCCCTCCTTAGTTATGCTCGTCTCGAGCATTGTTGTTGCCATGGTACTTAGCCAATCGGTCTACATGTACGATCTTAGCCGGGCTTCGTGATGTACGTTGGATACGGAAGGTGACGTATTTAATTTTCGTTACAACCTTATAAGGCCCCTCCCAACTGGGTTGTAGCTTTGGTGATTTACCCTTTCTTCTCACTGGGTTATGCAGCCATACCAAGGAACCTTCCTCGAAGTTCGTTCCTGTCGCCTTCCGGTCGTAACGCGTTTTCATGCGTTCACTTGCTTGTAGCCCCGCATCTCGTATCTGCTCGTGAACATCAATCATCTTCGCTCTTAGACCACTGGCATATTCGGTGATACAACTGGGGGTATCTGGCGGGCAACCACTTAACAGATCCGCTGGCAACCATAGTTCTCTTCCAAAATTGGCAATGGCAGGTGTCATAGCAATGCTTTCATGTAGAGCGGTCCGATAAGATAGAAGAAACAGTGATAAGTACTCGTCCCAATCTTTTTGATGACTTTCTATAACCTTGGCTAGATGTCGTTCTAAAGTCTGATTAAACCTCTCCACCATACCATCGGACTGTGGGTGACAAGGCGTAGTTCTAGTTTTATGCACCCCCATGATCTTACACATTTCTTCAAACACTTGTGATTCGAAGTTTCTTCCTTGATCACTGTGCATTTCTAATGGAATGCCAAATCTGCAAAATACATCTTTTACCAATTTATTTGCAACAGTAACAGCTTCTTGATTTGGTATGGCGAATGCTTCGGGCCATTTTGTGAAATAGTCCATTACAACTAAAATGTATCGGTTCCCAGAGTCAGTAATCGGAAATGGTCCTGCCACGTCTAATGCGATTCTCTCCCAAGGTGCCCCAACGTTGTATATTTTCATTGCTCCTCGGCTTCTGGTTTGCGGGCCTTTGACGGAGGCACACTGTTCGCATTTCCGACACCAGTCTTCCACATCATCTCGACAGTGCAACCAGTAAAATCGTGCCCTGATCTTGGTTAACGTTCTTCTCACCCCTAAATGTCCACCAGAGGCACCATCATGGTAGGCTCGAAGTACCTCGGATACTTTTATTTTAGGTACAACTAGTTGGAGATGGCTATCATTTCCACGTGTCGTTTCCCATTTGCGGCACAATACTCCATTGTGTAACAACAAACTGTTCCATTGTGCCCACAAACTCTTAGCCTACCACTCCTTAACCATTCCAGAATGGGTCGTATATCTCGATCTTCTTCTTGTGCTCTCTTCATAGCATCATCGCTCCAACGTTCATCTATCGAATCTGTTCTAATGATTTTAATAGATTCTAGTTCCTTTGCTTCTTTTCTTTGACAATGCTTGCAGTCTTCTTCGCATGGTCTTCTAGATAGAGCATCGGCATTACTGTGTGTTTTACCCCTACGATGTTCTATTTCAAACTGAAACTCTTGCAGCTGCTCAATCCACCGCGCGACCTGTCCTTCGGGGTCCTTGAATTCCAATAACCATTTCAGAGCAGCATGATCGGTTCTTACCAAAAATTTGCGTCCTAGCAAGTATTTCTTGAAATGCTGTAAGGTTTTTACTACAGCAAGCAGCTCTCTTCGAGTAACGCAATAATTCTTCTCCGGTTTAGAGAGTGACTTACTAAAATATGCGATAACCACCTCTTGATCACCCTTCCGCTGGGACAATACACCTCCAATGCCGATATTGCTGGCATCAGTATCGACAATAAACTCTCCCTTTGTGTCTGGATACCCAAGGATCGGTGTTTGGCAAAGATGTTTCTTCAGTTCTTGAAAGGCCGATTCGCAATTATAGTCCCATACGAAAGGTCTCTTCTCTTCGGTCAGTTTATGAAGTGGTTTGGCGATGTCAGAAAACCCTTTCACAAACCGTCGATAGTAAGAGCACAATCCTAGGAAGGCTCTCACTTGTGTCTTGTCCTTAGGGGTTGGCCAATCTTTCACAGCAGTGATTTTGTTGGGGTCCGTTTCTACTCCGTTTTCCGAAACAACGTGTCCAAGGTAATTCACTTGCTTCTTGAAAAATGAGCACTTCTTCGGACTTAACTTTAAATTAGCTTCCCTTAGTTTATCGAATACTTTTTCTAGTTTCTGAAGATGGTCTTCGAAATCACGTCCCACAATAATTATGTCGTCCAGATAAACAAGGCAGGCTTCTCCTAGTAATCCAGCAAGAATACGTTCCATCAATCTCTCGAATGTGGCTGGTGCATTGCATAACCCGAACGGCATAACCTTAAACTGCCACAACCCTTTTCCAGTTGAAAACGCAGTTTTCTCCTTATCCACGGGGTCCATATCCACTTGCCAGTAGCCACTCTTCAAATCGAGAGTCGAAAACCATTTCATACCGCTGAGAGTGTCTAGGGTGTCATCGATTCGAGGCAGGGGATAACTATCCTTTTTGGTTACATCGTTGAGCCTACGGTAATCGATGCAAAACCTTGTAGATCCATCCTTCTTCCTTACTAGTACCACTGGCGAACACCAAGGACTAGTGGAGTGTTCGATGATGTTATTCTTTCTCATGTCTTGGATCATGTCGTCAACTTCCTTTTCCTTAGCCCAAGGAATTCGTCTAGGTCGTTGTCGAATAGGCGCTACGTCCCCAGTATTAATTTTATGCTTAACTATTCCGGTTCTTCCTATATCGCCATCATGTTTGGAGAACAAATCTGAATATCGGTACAATAAATTTCCAGCTTTCGCCTTCTGTGAACTTGTGAGATCTTCCTTACAATCTTCCAAAAGTTTCATCGCTTGCTCTTTATCCTTGTTCAACACCTTTTCTTTCGGTTGACATTTGCTTAACCAGGCTATCTCTTCACAAGTCCCCACAACTTCGCCTCTTCGAATGGTTTGAGTAGAATTACTGGTATTCAGAACCGGAACCATAGATGTCGAAGCTTTACCTACAACAACTCTTGCCGGGATCCATGAGCTCTCATCTTCCATCTTCTCTATAATAGCACATGACCATGGACGGTCTGACTTGTTCTGAGGTAAAGCGACAGGTACTAGAGTCTGCGATCTTGGTGGAAGAGCGGTGTCTTTCAAGCAACAAACTTTTCCGTGAATTCCACCACTTATCGGCACTTCTCTATTTCTGCATCGTAAAACTCCATGTTTCATGTCAATCGTACACTGGTAATTTTGAAGAAAGTCCAATCCAATGATGCAATCATCAACGATATCTGCTACTATAGCGTTATGCCAATAGATGTTGTCCCCAATTTTGATAGCAATTTTTCGTTCTCCCCAAACAGGTATGCGCTGGCCGGTGGCTGTCATGAGAGTGATATGCTTTCTGTCCTGCAAATTATTGTCCGCAATGTGTTTCAGCAATCGGTTGTTAATAACGGTTCGTGATGCTCCGGTGTCCAGCGTCAGTTTACATGCTACTCCATTAATAGCGCCATGTATAACCAAAGTGTTTCCATCTACAGTCTGCTTCACTTCTATTTGTGGGGTTGTAGATTCCCCGGCCAGCGCCCACCCCGCAGCCCTGGCTGGAATTAGTTTTCCTGTGGCTGGTCGGAAGTAGATACAGCCACATCTGTCTGTCTCCGAACGTTCATTATCTTAGGGCAGTTACTTCGAAGATGGCCCCGCTCACCACACTCGTAGCACCTTGGGTTGAAAAGACGCTTCCGGGTGGATAATCCTTCCGTAGTGACCACTTCCCTCACCCTCCAAGCTCTTGTGTCATGGCGTACAGCTTCAACCTCTAGAGCATGAGCGACAGCTTCCTTAAGACTTGTATGGTGTCTTAGGCGCACAGTGGCACGTACCTCCGGGTCGCGAATCCCATCCACGAAAGCCTGCAGAAGAATAGTTTCTACGGTGGAGGGCGAAGATTGATACGCCTTTCGCACGAGCCTCTCTATTTCCACGGACCATTGCTGCAGGGTTTCATTAGCTCGTTGAGAACGATCTTTAATTTGAGCCCTGTACACGTGCTCCAGGTGACTATCACCATACCGCGACTCTAAAGCGTTCAGTAGCTCAGTATAAGTAATCTCACTGTTGGGGTCACTAGCACAAAGAGCCTCCAAAACAGTCAAAGCCTCCTCTCGAAGTGCGACGGTAAGGGCAGATCGGGCTTCTTCATCCGTCCATCCACTCGTCTTCTTAACAGTCTCAAACTGGATCTTGAAGGCGGCCCAGGAAGACTTGCCGTCGTAGTAAGGGACCTTAAAGCTCTTTGACGATGGGCTTATGTCGACAATACGCGGTAATTTGTGAGTTTCGAAGTAATCCATCCTCTTCTCCATTTTAGAGAGTTTTGAGTCGTACTCCTCTAAAGCCTCACCGAGTGTCGTCTTTATGCCCTCAACTTCTTTCTCAACGGCTTCCACCCTTTCCACATTTTGTTGGAGAGCAGCTATGACATCCTTGTGAATGCCCTCTTGGAGTGTGCGAAGCTGCTGAGACTGTTCCTCTTTGAGTGCGTGCAGCTGTTCCTCCTGACGACGCGCGTGCTCCTCTTCGCGGCGAGCCTGCTCCTCTTGGAGTACGCGCAGCTGCTCCTCCTGACGACGCGCGTGCTCCTCTTCGCGGCGAGCCTGCTCCTCTTGGAGTATACGTAGCTGCTCCTCCTGACGACGCGCGTGCTCCTCTTCGCGGCGAGCCTGCTCCTCTTGGAGTATACGTAGCTGCTCTTCTTGGCGGCGGGCTTGTTCTTCTTGGCGGCGGGCTTGTTCTTCTTGCAGTGCGCGCAATTGTTCTTCCTGGCGGCGCGTTTGTTCTTGCATCATGAACGCCATTTGTTGTAGAAGGGCGTTCATGTCTGGCGCAGTGCTTTGTTGAGCAGCGGACTCTCCACTTACAGAACTAGCACCAGAATCTTCCCTGTGTTGTTCTGCCATTGCGCGTGTAGTAACGCCTTCCTTCTCGTGCCTCGGTACTAACGGCATTTCCGATCCCACTTCTGACACCAATTGTTACGTACTACGGGTTCGGGATCGGAAATTATAAGCGTTCTTGCACTAAGGATGTTTTATTTCACTTTGAATACACGCACAGTCTGTACACAACACTAGTCTCTGAACACTGTATTTCTCGTCTTAATACTCCTTCTCAATACTTCTTCACCAATACTTTAACTAACTCTTCACTTTTCCACTATTTCGTATCGCTTCTTATCTTCACTCAACTTCGACTCGATGTCAACTGATCTCTCGACACACTGCCGGCCTTTTTATATGCATAAATATAAGAACATTCTAGTATCGAAAATTCAAAATGTTTCTAGTAATTTCGAATCTTTTCCCGAAAGTGTTTTGTCCCTCTCTAACACATTAGAATTTGTAATAAGCTGTTCCTGTCATCTAATTGACATAAGTAAAAATTTGACATTCGCCGTTCTAAAGCATGGTACAAGCGTGCTATTATGACGAGTTCACACTATATTACGCGACAATATCTTCTATCTAAAACTTCTCTCTCTGAATTACATACATATATATTCTACATCGCAAGGATATTCTACACCTCTACACTTAGATATGCAAGGAAAGGGTTAATCAAAACCACATAAAGAGAGATGAATGGACGCGAGCAGCTGGCATAATGCCAAGGCGCAACATCCTATGTTATAAATATAAGCGGTTGGAACTCTTACATGTACTTAGATACACAATTTTATTACTTTTTTACATTCGCGCATTTTTAGAAAAACACTGAAATATTTACGACTACACATCGTCGTATTGTTTAATATCGAGACGGTATATAGACTCAAGGTGCTTAAGGATGGCAGACTCTACAAACCTTTTCTTTTGAATAGATCGTAAAAGCTTAAATTGTATTTTTAATGGAAACATATGCATTTAATGTTTTCTTATATACATATTTCTAAGCGTTAATACAAGTTATTGAGAGACGTAACTTAGTTGACGGAGAATGTATATAATAAAGTGGCTGCGTACAAAGTACACATGTCAGAAGTGAAACTTCTTTTACAAACAATTTTTTACATCTCGTTTAAATTTATACTAATCTCAAGCTTTAGATTTCCGAGACTTAAAAGGAGGGAAAAAGGAAGATATGTTAGGTATTTAAAACAATAAAAGTGTTGAAAATTAACAAGAATTATAATTTTTTATATTTCACTGTATAAATACTAATGGTAATGTAAATAAATAAAAAATGACGTATTATTACGTGTTTACTGTAGTACAATTCATCATCATCATCATCAGCCCTTTTTTAACGTCCCACTGCTGGGCACGGGCCTCCCTCAGTACGAGGGGGATCAGGCCATAGTGCGGTGCTGCCAGCGCGGTGCTGGCCCAGTGCGTGTTGGCGGACTTCACATGTCTTACGAAAACTTGCTAGATTTTCTCAGACATGTAGGTTTCCTCACGATGTTTTCCTTCACCTTAAGACAAGTGGTAATCATGATAGAAATGATTCGCACGTGAAAATATCAGAGGTGCAAGACCCGGATTCGAACCCGCATCACTCGGTTATACAAGCGACGCGTTACCGCTTGGCTACCACTGCCTAGTACAATTGCCTAGACAGAATTGCCATCTAAAGTTCTTATATATTTTAACTACTAAACGAATACATCAACTGATAGCGTGTATTTTTTCGCTCTCTCTCTCCTCTCACTCCATGGCTATGTGTTTCATGCTACGTTCTCTACTACTCAATCACTCTCTCCATCTTTTTGGACAAAAACGGCCCACACGTTCGTGTCACTAATATTATTATTATTGCGTTTCATCCGTAAGAATTTTACCTACATGCGCACAAAGAAGTTTCATTTTAAAAACATAGCTGTAAGTCAACTTAAAAGCAAGTTGTTTTTCATCTTGTATTACTGAATTTGATACTAAACTGTGTTTTGTATTTAATAATCGCTACCGCTTATGGCTCACGCTATAGGTCAAAATATCTACTTTGGAACTGGAAATTGGCCGTTTCTAAATCGTCTACAGATTAGTCTTGTACAGCCAATGCATTGGTTTTATTGTTCTCTTACATTTTATGTTCCGTCCTGGCTAATACCTTCGCCTATTTCCCTTTTTCTTCGTAAATATTTTCATCAGTGGCTATCTAACAGGCCATCTATTTTCCATTAATATTTGATGCCGAGGATGTCTTTCTTCCTAAACCTTTGAGGTCATAATCCTAAACCAATATTATTAATAAAACAATATTTATAAACAACTAGTGACTTACCCTCGCTTCGCTCAGGCGTCTGTAGCAGTTAGTTGTAATAGTTAGTTGCATTTAGTTTGTAGAAAATACACGAGAAATACACTGGACACATTTTGATGAGCATTCGTTATATTAATATATGATTATCCGGGTCTATTTAAAATACTCAATATCTCATCTATACTTTAGTTAAAACGTACCTCAGAAGAAAGGTACCTACTAGAGAGAATCGCTAGTTTGCATAATATCAACCTAAACATCTATAATTTTAGTGCCATTCTGATTTTTTAAAAGAATGGGTTTATTAGTAAAAGAAAAAAAAATATTTGTTTGCTTCTTTTTACATGTATCTTTATAAGTTATCAGCAGCCTTGTACGCTCGTGTTACAAGTTTCAACTAATCTAAAGTCTGTAATTAGGTCCTTGTTCTCATGAGTTCCTTTATGCTAATTAGGCAACTTTTATTAATCTACACTTTAACAATTATGGCGCAGTGGTATTAACACAGTATACATACTTTAAATAACAAGATTATGTGAACGATTATATTATTAGGTATACAGTATAATAGATCATCCCTTAGAATAATTCTCATCAACATCTCTCTCTCTTCTCGACACATTTTCCTTATTTCGAAACCCATCGATAGATGGCGCTACTCTGAGAGTTGAAAAAAAGATTAAAAATATTTAATATCATTAGGTACTAAACGACTTTAAAATAAGTTTCTTTTTAAAATTGTACATTAATAAAGTTCAAAAATAAATTTCTATTAATTTATCTTTTAATTTTAATAAATACTTGCTTGCCCTCGTCCCTCTCTAGTGCGCCTCTAAGCCTCCTCTAATAACGATACTTAATTCTTAAATACCATCGTATTAATGGTAAAAAACGTATCAAAATCAGCACAGTAATTACAGTAGTTTATGAGATTAGGCCAAACTGCAGACGGAATTTTTATTTTCATTTAAAAATATTATGTTTATCATCAAATGGTCAACTTTGGTTATTGAATTACTAAGATATGCTGAAAATATTGAATAACTCATTCATTTATATTCTTGAACTGTAGTAGAATTTACTTTTGTTTTTATGTATTTTGTCATTTCTTTCCTTATACGTTTGTAAATAATTTATAATATATAATAATCTAGTTAGTGTAGGTGGCCTCGTCGTTCTAATTAGATGTAAAATAAATAAATAAATAATGTTTAAGACACGTGATACGAGTGCTAATATTAGTATTGCATAAGCGTATTTGTTGGTTTGTTAGTTTATCCTTTACGCAACAAAACGGCTCGTCTTGATATTATTCTGGGTTGGACAGTGACAAAGGCCGCGTGGCCTAAAGGCAAGGCTTGTTTCAACTCAAACGAAAAGCAGAAAACAAGACGGTATATACGAGTACATACTACGTATACATGAACTGTAGTTCGTCCGGTGGAGGTAAAGAAAAAAAAATTTTTTTAAATAAATATGTTGAGACATTATTACACGCAGCGCCATCTATTTCCGTGGTAAGCTACGAGGCTTTTGTTACGGATACCAAATAGTTTACACATGTATTACTTTTAAATACATGTTATAAATATAAATATAAACACCCATGACTGGAGTACAACCATTCGTGCTCAATAACAAACGAATGCCCCCAGCAGGACTCGAACCCGCGACCACTGGGCAGAAAGTAGGGCAAACTGAGCCAAACGTGTCTTCAATTTAATTAATTCAATTCATATAAAATAGAAATTCAAAATGTAGAAAATTAAAACCGAATTTATTATTTCAGGTAATTTATTTTAACATAAACAAATAAATATTTAGGGATATTAACATGGTATAGCACCATCTTGTTCCATGGTAAGCTACGAGGCCTGTGTTATAATTTTATATTCGGGATTCAAAAGAAAAACCTCTGTTTATTTGTAAAATAACTTTATTTTTTATTTATATTTATTGATTAAGCATGTATTTTAATTTCGATACTTAGTAGGTATGTAACAAAATTAACGATTTAAATAATTGCTTATAATATTAATACTGAAGACTATGAAAGATTTCTTTGCGAACTAGTATTAGACCAAAATTCAGTAAAAAATTGTTAAAATTTATTGCGGAATAAAGTATTTTGACTTTGAATTTTAGAACTAATAAAGAAGAACGACTATTTTTTTTTATTAGAAGTAATATCACAAGTACCAGAGCTATTCTGTTGATTGCATATTTGTTTCCAAATTTGATACAGAAAATAGTACTTTAACTTATTTCAATAAGACTGCTACTTGTTAAGCACTACCAGGCTGTTTTATTGTCACAGTATCTGTATTGAAGTAATAGAAAAAGAACTTTAAATTTAATGGCATAAGATCGATATTCGCGTACTATGTGTAATCTGTTGTGAATCTTAAGGCTATGCAACAGATAGGAATCTACGAGAGCGCTCACCGCGCTTTTGTCAGCTATATAACCTGTTTATAATTCAAGCAATTTAATACTGTATTCCTAAGTATTAAATGCTATTTTACCGCGGTAAGTTTTAATTTTTGAACCATTCTAAAGTTAGTATTTACACGGTTGGAATGGTTTTGGATATTTTTTTTTGCTTTATTTAGTTCCCTTTTCAGTTTTGATGCGAGTTTTTGTTCAAACATATTACGTACGTTTTAATTTTCGATCTACAAAGTGGTAATACAATACATGTAGAAATTTTAATTTAAAGTGAAATCTTCGTTCAATACTATGACTTTTTTTTAATTTTATAGAAGCTATAATTGTTGGCCAATTGCGTTTTTCAAAATTTTGGCAAACATGCAAGTTTCCTCACGAAGTTCACCGTAAAAAGTGGTTAGAAATGATTCGTATATGAAAATAGCAGAGGTGCAAAACCCGGGTTCGAATGCGCATCACTCGGATTTCCAAGCGAGCGCTTTACCACTGGGCTACCACTGTCATTTTATTTAAAGTACCTGGAAGACCGAGCTTTGCTCGGTATTTTTAAGAAAAATGTTATTATAATATAAATAAACATATAAATAATATAAATAAACAATGACATACTGCTGAAGTAGCTTTAGTGTTATTGTGTCGATAAAGCAGTTAGTTACTTTATCGACACAATAACAACCAACAATAATGACATCTATCAAAATACTTATATAAAAATACTGTTCGATATTCGAACACGTATATTACAATTATCGATAAAGTTGATTATTGAAAACACGAATAAAACTACATTTTCTGAAAATGAATCCTAGCTAGATCGATTTAAAGGTATAAGATATGATTTATACTAAAATATTTAATTAAATAAATGTGTATATTAGATTTTATTATCTGACCTTTTAAAGATTAGTTTCGTTTGACCTCTATAGAAGTTTATCTGTTTTTCAAAATTCATTCTAATATCGCGCGAAAACATCGCATCTGTCAGATTACGTCGTTCGCACTGACAGAACGATTTACATTCATTTCGTTCGGGCGCTTTCGTGCAAAAATATTGTAACTGTATTTGATCTATGCTTTTTATTATGGCTGTATTTCTCGCTTTACTTGTACATAAAATAAATTAAATGGCTTACGCTCTGGTTGTTGTGTTTTATATTATACTAGCGAATCACCCTCGCTTCGCTTGGATTCAACCTTGTGTATATATGTTTTAAGAGTTAGTATAAATTTAGTACTTTCTTAGATTTACGCGAATATTCGACATTATAAATGAAACTACCTTTTCGGATTTTGTCGCGGATTTATTTTGATTTTTAGTTCCCGACGACGTTTCGAATGCTTTACAGCGATCATGGTGTCTCCCGTGAGTATAAATTTCTCAGAGATTAGACAGTTTTCCGCTGTTAAAATTATCCTAAATGTTGACCCAAATAACCGCTATCATCATACAAAATTACATCAAAATTTCCCTTGTGGTTTTATCGCGATGTCTTCCTAAAAAGTCGGACAGACAGAGACAAAAATTTAAAAAAAATATATATATTCGACCTATATAAAACTTATATATTATTTCAATACAAAGGCCGGATATAATGATTTTAGAATTTTACTCTCGATTATACTATTTCAATTACATTTTCCACAAAATATTGTTCACATAATATTATATTATAATGTACTGATTCAACTCGTTTAGAATTTTATTATACGTAAAGGTTTTATGATATGTCTAGATTTATTATTCCTATCTACTTGCAATTTTATGAAACTACAGTTTATAATGATAGGTGTATTAAGATAGCAGTGAAAGGTTAGCAGAATCGATCGAAACTTATATGGTATTTTGTAGCTAAATAGTTGCTAATTAATTGCTAAAACCCCGATTTTGTTGCTTTAACCGATTTCGAAAAAATAGAGTTACTGCTATCTTAACGTTAAGCTAGCAGTAAACTCACGAAATCAGCGATAATTAAACCAAATTAGTACATTAGAATTTGTTGCTAATTTGTTGCTGGAAAATAGTGAAAGAAAATTTGGAAAAACTAGAATTGGTTAGTCCTGTAGACCTGTAGCTGTATCCATGCTATCTTAACATGCAGTTTTCCAAACAACGCGAAGGCGTGGATTTTGTTGCTTATCGGAAATAACATGAGCATACCCTAGAGAGTCAGCAACAAAATAAACACTAAAAATCTGCTACACCTGGAGACCTGTAGCCAAGTTCATGCTACCTTAACATGCGGTTTTTTACGAAACCGATGACATGGATTTTGTTGCTGATCGGAAATGACATGAGTACACCCCAGAGAGCCAGCAACAAAACAAAAAATTAAAATCTGCTGCACCTGGAGACCTGTAGCCATGTACAAGGTACATGCTATTTTAGTGTGAAGTTTTCTTAACAATACGATAGCATAGATTTTGTTGCTGATCGGAAATGAAATGAGCACACCTCAAAGAACCAGCAACAAAATAAAAAATAAAAATCTGCTACACCTGGAGACCTGTAGCCAAGTTCAGGCTACCTTAACATGCGGTTTTTTACGAAATCGATGACATGGATTTTGTTGCTGATCGGAAATGACATGAGTACAGCCCAGAGAGCCAGCAACAAAATAAAAAATTAAAATCTGCTGCACCTGGAGACCTGTAGCCATGTACAAGGTACATGCTATTTTAGTGTGAAGTTTTCTTAACAATACGATAGCATACATTTTGTTGCTGATCTTTTTTTGAGCTGATTTTTCCAAATTTTCTTTCACTATTTTCCAGCAACAAATTAGCATCAAATTCTAATGTATTAATTTGGTTTTATTATCGCTGATTTCGTGAGTTTACTGCTAGCTTAACGTTAAGATAGCAGTAACTCTTTTTTTTCGAAATCGGTTAAAGCAACAAAATCGGGATTTTAGCAACTAATTAGCAACTATTTAGCTACAAAATACCATATAAGTTTCGATCGATTCTGCTAACTTTTCACTGCTATCTTAATACACCTTATAATGATAGAAGTTTTGCTTGTCTAGCCTTTAGGAAACTGAACTAACAAATTAAAAATGACAAGAAAAATATTGCAAAGTAATTAATCCAGATAAAGTTAACGAATTTTTTAATTATATTTTGAAATAACTTAATATTAGTATACTAGCTTTAACTCACGGCTCCATTCGCATTATTTCAGTAGTTTTTTTTAAAAATTCTCGCATAAAACTTCGTTAGAATATAAATTTTTAAAATAAATTTTTGATATCTAACTTGTAATAATTCCTAATATCAGCATGTTCAATGAAACAAAAAAAAAAGAAAAAGCGGTCTGGGGCTGTATAATATGAGATGTATGCAATAGAAAAATAATTCTTATAAATATGCATAAGATACAATTAGGTCAATTTAATTCTACCGACAATTCAGTAACAGAGTGCTCTCACTAAGGTTTCTTAATCAAGAACTACACTAAATTGTCAAGTTTACAACTGAATTACTCAAAAGTAGAAAATAAACTTAGTGCTCGTACAGCAGTTTCTCGTAGATTTAAATGAAAAGAGAAAAACTATGTTAAAAGAACAAATGAGTCGCCATAGCTTTTTTATTTAGACCCAGTCACAGTAAACACGTACCTACCAAATAAAACCATTTACACCATGTACCTACTTACTAATAAATTATTTTTCACTGAGTACTTAATAACTTTTGACACAAGATAATTTTCCTAGAATTTTTTTTTTTATGGGACAAAGGGGGCAAACGGGCAGGAGGCTCACCTGATGGTAAGTGATCACCTCCGCCCATGGACATCTGCAACACCACAGGGCTTGCAGATGCGTTGCCGGCCTTTTAGGAAAGGGAGGGAGGGAGGAGGGAGAAGGACGGGAGGAGGGATGGTGAGTGGGCCTCCCGGACTCTCACTTACCGACGAAACGCAGCAGCATAGCTGCCACTTCACGCCGGTCTCCTGTGAGAGAGTGGTACTATACGGGGCGTGCCGGCCCATTCGGCTGCTACCCGAAGGTAACAAGCATGGCACTACCACTAGAATGTTTCGTTTATTTATTTATTTTTCAATAGAACTTCATACAAAGTTCGTATCAATAAGAACTAGGGTCTACGAGGCTACGAAGCTACGCAAAATAAGTACTATGGATTTTATTAAACAACAATTATACTTTATGTATAAGAAAAATGTGTTATTAAAAATATCGACATATTAATAACATTTTAGATTCTATATTTTCACTAGCAAATCCCGTGGCTCCGCCCGCGCTCGAAGGATGAAATAAATTTTTGGTGCCAAGTCATAAAAAAGTTAAAATTAAAAATTTGCTCTAAAAATAAAAAAAATATATATTTGGAGAGGGCCGTACTTACAACCTAGGGTAATAAAAATTATGACCTATTCCCGGACCTATCAAATATATATACAAAATTCATAAAAATCGGTGAAGCCGTTTCGGAGGAATTCGATAACAAACACTGTGATACGAGATTTTATTTAAAATATAATGTAAGATCTATTTGAATAAAGTATGTTTTGATTTCAATGTAGGCGGGTAATCTCTGAAACTAGTGATTCGATTCTGAGAATTGCTTTCCCTAATATGAAGTGAACTTCATACTTATCGAATTGAATTGAAATTCGCTGCGAGTAGTGAAGACTATTTTTATTGTAATCGACTTTTACTGTCAGTAATCATTAAATCAAGCAACGGAAAACCAAAATTGGCTTAAAAATTTATACTGAAATATTAAAGAGAAGATATTAAGGTGTGGATAGGAGTGAGGTCATATTTTTTTTATTTAAAAGAACTTAACTGTAAAATATTTTTTATAAGCAAAATTTAGATTTTTTATAGTATTAAGCATTTACTTGTACACTGTACATTCGATACTTTTTTTTACTACCCACAAATTGGCACAGGCCTCCATTCGATACGAAAGGAATCAGGCCACAGACTGGCAGGTAGGCGGACAACACATGTCTTTCAAATACGTGCTAGGTTAGGCTCTCAGACATGCAGGTTTCCTTACGGAGGTTTATTTTTACCATAAGACAATGGCATGAATATATCAGAGGTTCGAGACACTGAATAACACTTTCAATTTTTGTGTTCCCTCTCGGTTGCCTCGTGGTGTAATTAAGCCTTTTCCCTTACCTTACCCTTAAGAAAAACTGTACTAGGAGCGAACTCCACTATACCGCGTATTGCAAAAATATTTAACCAATGCAGTGGCTCAATTGACATTTTCAACTCTTATACTTCAGTATATAAAAGGAATGTTTTGTATCAACTCTCGCGAATAGCAAATAAGCAAATGTAGATTTTATGTTTTTTTTGTCATTCTTCTATGTATAGTAGAAGCATGTTGTGTTTACCTTAATATAGATTTACAATTTACCACTGTTTACTATAATGTTTGTAGTAATTGTATGTATTAATTGAAAAACTGCTGGTAAACCATAAATAAATAAAATAAAAAAAAATTAAATAAACCCGCTTCACATAGTATCCCAAGCGAGCTCGTTACCACCGAGCTAACACTGTCTATTATATATATTAGCCTTATGCCTATGATATACATTCAAAATTATTCCATAGATTATATATTTGATAGATCTAAAATGAAATCCAAACCAGGTTTTATTTATTTATGTTAAAATACAATACTCATCCACACTATTATTGAAGAAACAGTGATACAAAACAATTGTTTTCAATCCCATTCATACAATCTCGAGCATCAGATAGTCTATTTAGAACGTTGAATCGTTCTAGTCGATACACTGTCGGACATGTCAAGTGAGACAGCATTATGCCCATATCATAGGAGTGAAAGGGAAGGACACATGTCATTGTGTTGCGCTTCAATTGTAACTCCATGCGTGGAAACCACCTTCAAGAATATGTTGTACTGGCACACGTGTTATAGATTTAAATCGACTTTATATTTTGGAAATAAACTAAATGGGCATATATTAAATTTAAAAAATATAGTTTTTTTTAAATGGCTATGGAATCGGTAAGGGGCATATTGTGTTGTCATATTTTATTTCATTAAAATATGACATTTTGAGCTCCATGAAGCTCTTTGAGCGGATTGTGGACTCCCGGATCCGGCAGGAGTGCACGGTCTCGGATTGTCAATATGGATTTCGCCCTGGGTGCGGCACCATGGACCCTGTTTTTGCCCTAAGGACCGTCATGGAGAAATACAGATCGAAGAATACGCCTCTGCACCTCCTCTTTTTAGATATGCAGAAGGCCTTCGACTGTGTTCCTCGCGTGATGATCTGGTGGGCACTGAGGTCCAAAGGGGTACCAGAAATTTATATTGATATAGTCCGAGACATGTACCTGAATTCCGAGTCTGTGGTCAGGACGGCTGTTGGCGATACGACTCCCTTTCCCATCACCGTCGGAGTACATCAAGGCTCGGTTCTCAGTCCGTTTCTGTTCAGTGTGATATTGGACGAATTATCCGCCAGCATCAGAGGTGCACATGAGCAACCCCCGTGGTTGCTCATGTGCGCGGACGATATTGCACTGGCAGACTCGGACAGGAACCGCCTTGAGAGACGCGTAAAGGGTTGGGAGAGCTCGCTTAAGAACGGTGGTCTTAGACTGAATGTAGCGAAGACCAAGTACCTGGCCTGCAACTCCAACGACCCCTTGTCCGTTCGCATAGGCGAAAACATGGTCGAGCGCACGGACCAGTTTAAATACTTAGGGTCCATACTTCATGCGTCGGGTGACATCGATTGCGACGTCAAGGCACGCATTTCAGCAGCTTGGGCTAAATGGCGTGAGGTGAGTGGTGTCATCTGCGACCCCAAAATGCCGGTCAAACTGAAGGGACAGGTCTATAAAACCATCATTAGACCTGTTCTTTTATATGGTAGCGAAGCGTGGCCCGTGCTTGAGCGACACAAGCAAGAACTGCGTGTCACGGAGATGAAGATGCTGCGATGGACGTGTGGGGTCACGCGGAAAGACCGCGTGCGTAATTCCCGCATCCGTGGTAGCCTTCATGTCCGTGACATAGCAGACAAATTGCAGGAATGTCGCTTACGTTGGTACGGCCACGTAACGCGTAGACCGGCAAGCTACGTGGGTAACAGATGTCTAGCCATGGCACCCCCGCCGGGACCTCGAAAGAGGGGCAGGCCCAAGAAGTGCTGGCTTGACGTCGTAATGGCTGACATGCGTGCCAATGGTCTAACTCACATGGATGCGCAAGATCGGCCGAAGTGGAGGCGGATGACGTGTAAAGCGGACCCCGGGCTCTGAGGTGAAAGCCACGGCAGCAACCGGGACAAACGCTCGGATGATGATGATGATGATGATGATTTTATTTCATTAACTTACATTTATAAAAAGAGGTTCTATATTATTGTAGTATACAATATTGTATAGTATATTAAAAAAAATTTTTTTTATATGCTGTAATTTTTTTTATTTCAGACATCTACATATTATTGTAAAAAGAATTGTAAAAGGGAGATTGCTTATTTTAAATTATAGAAATTTTTGATTTGATTCATGTATTTTGTTTTAATTTTTCACGGTTTTTGATGTGGCACAGATAGATAAATATTCTATAAACCATAGATTCCGGCCTTCGGACATGATAATAACAATATTTTCAACAAGAATTTCAAAATAGTATTTAATGTGCAGATTTAAATTAGAATTTTATTATTATATGTAAATATAAATATAAAACTACCAGTTATATTATAAGCTAAAGACTTAGACTTAGAAACTTAAATAAAGAAAAGAAAAAAATATTATAAGGAAAACATTATCTCATATGGGAGAAAGATCGAGGCTGCACGTAGCGAGATAAAACATAAGCTCTATAACACGTCGAGTTTCTTTCACGCTCTCCTTAATTTTCCAACTCATATTTACTAATATTTAATTAATTTAAAATCCACGGTTCAAAAAGGCTTCTAGAAGCTATTTTGATAAAGTGTATTTTAATTCTATTTGAATATTATATTACTCGCTTGCTCGAGTGCGTCTCTAGGTACGTTTTTTTTTAACGGGACATTTATTCTATTTCTTAAACTAAGGTCCGATTTCACCAATGGTGTCGTAATCGAAGAATAGCTATGCCAGGTATAAAATTATTCGCTGGATTTATTCTCAGAATAACTTATAGTACGTTTCACCACTTTGTAAGGACAAAAAGTTACTCCTAGTATTACTATTCTTAGATAAGTGAATGCAGACAAATTAAAGAGGCTTGTCATGGTCTAGTACAGTATAGCATAACAGGACATTTCTAATTTAGTCGTCACTTTGAACTTGTGTCAATGCAGTATATTATCTATACTCTTTGTGTCAATGTGTCAGTGCTGTTTTTCAAACAAACTATCTGTAAAGTCACGCTACCTGGTGTTTAAATTTCATTAATATGCTTTGTGTTGTGTTTATTGTTTAAAAAAAATATCTTAAAGGAAACGAAGTGCTAACTTATATGCTTATTTATATTTATTTATTTATGTAATGGTCGCTCAGTAATAATGTACTCTAAGCGCTCAGGTGACATAATTTTGACACCAATTTGATTTTATCTGAGGAATAAGCCGGTTATTCCTTCAAAATTGGTGGTATAAGAGTTACTCTCGTATAACTTTGTTATGCTTAGGATAAGTAGTTGGTGAAATGAAAGTATGGTTATCTGAGAGTAAATAGCAGCTTTGTCCTAGGAATAAAATTTATTCTACTTTGGTGAAATCGGACCTAAATAGCGTAAGTTGCGCCTAATAATACCAGCTATCAGCTTCTGAAAGTCCTGTTGACATTGGTACAGCCGACAAAAACACAAAGACAAAAAGAAACAAACTGTTTTTCTTATAAGTACTGTTAACCGTATGAAAAATATAAACGTCTAGTAGAAAGCTGTTATGTTAAAACTACAAATTAACACACTTTCATTTTATTTATCTGTACTATTGGTATTAAAAAAAACTATTTTATTTTTTATTTTAATTAAAAAACTTAAATGTTAATACATAATATACGAATTCTTTATTAAAATTATTTAAAAAATATATTTGGGGGTTTTGTTTAAAATAAGTATCTAATTAAAAAAAACACATTCACTCATACTAAGCAATTTATAGCGACTTTTGTTTTGAGCGCTCTTTTTTTGTTTAATCTATTTATTTTATTATGCAATGGAATATTTATTTAGAAGGCTCATTTAAGTATTATTTTTAAAACATACTTAACCTAGTTATAATTTTTCTTTATTTATCACCACTATTTTTATTTATATTCGTCTCTTCTAAAATACTGTTAATTTTCAACCAACTTTAAAAGGAGGAGGTTCTCAGTTTGGTTATATTTTTTTAACATCTGTTACCTCAGATCTCCGTCATTTATGAATCGATTTTGATAATTCTGTTTGCAATACCAATATTAAAATGGGCCCTTGAGTCATGAAGCTACGCTGAAACGTAAATAAATCAATAAAATCGGTTCATTAATAGGGATACATTTGTAAATAACCCTTAAAATACAAACGATTGAGATCCTTCCCCTTTTTATGGGTTCGTTAATAAAAATAAAGTTAATGAGGGTCTAGTAACTTTGGCGTTGTTCAAATAAAATCGATTTTATATCATGATATCTTGTTATTGAGAGCTGCGACGTTGCCGATATCATCGTCAATACAAAATATATATTTATTCATGTAAACAGACCTTTATTCTTCCTGTCGATCTGCCACGACTCGTACTGGTCACGATGTGATTTAAAAAACAATAATAATATGTAAATTTTCCTTTGCTTTATACGATGTTGCCTTATAAGGGATGTATTTTATGAATGACAGTTTGTAAATAAATCATTATCACTACGTATAATCAGTATCAGATTATATATTCTGTGGTATATACAGTTCATATAATTAAATGAAAGTGTCTGTTTGTAATTTCAAATTAAGAGTTTCTTACTTAATACATATGAAAGTATAATATACGGTACTTACAGGAAGAAATCTATATTTAAAATGTTTGTCTGTGTCTGTTTGTTCCGGCTAATATCAGAAACGGCTGGACAGATTTTGACGGGACTTTCACTTACAGATAGCTAATGTTATAAGGCTAGGCTACTTTTATTTTATTAGAAAATTATAAAAGCCATTTAGTTTATTTTAACTTACGCCCAGCGAGGCGGAACGGGTTTGCTAGTAATGTAATGTGAAAAAGTGTTCTGTGTAATTTACAGTTCTGTGTAAATTAGCTAAAATATGACGATGACTATTGAAGATGTTGGAAAAAATAATGTCGAATGGACGAATATTAGTTAGTTTTAATAAATCTTTCATTTATGTGTGTTTCACTCAAATTTTCAAGAATAATAAAGTAGATATATTATGTACTATAAAAATTTTATTTGCTAGATTTGCTCATAACACAAAAGAAAGAAAATAAACTCGTACATTAAATTTTACCATCCGTAATGTCAGAATTTAATTTCGTGTTCATTCACAAATCTTCACTGTAAGCACTTTAAAAAGCTATGATCAACAATTAAACTTTTCCTTTATTTAAGTAATTGTCTTATTAGAGAAGAAAATTGAGTACCAGCTGGTAAACTAACAGATAAGTTACTCGAAGTTTGGCATGAATTTAAAACATGGCGTAACTTCGTATATCCTCAGAACTTTTGGGCTCAGATGCATCGCTATAAATATGATTTATACTAATATCTATTAAAAGTAATACAACCAGTATTGTTAACTGTGATATAGATTTTTAATGACCTTTCTAATTGAAGTAATGTTTATTTTTTAATTTATGTTTTCTTTTGTTACTTCTTTTCTTTACAGCTAAACGGGTTTGCCTGAAATTCACACAGACTAAGTTTATTTTAAATAATGATATTTTTAATTACCGTATAGGTTTGATAACATATTTTTTCAGACATCAAAAATAATGACAACATACCTATCCAATTATAATTTTTTTATTCATAAAATGGCCTTAGTTAAACTCTTAAACACCATTTAGTCACTAAGCTAGAACAATGGCCACTTAACTTTACAAAGATGCATCGAGAGCATAAATCGATTACCAAGGTCTTACGTTTTTCTAAATAAAATTAAAGATGACAATCTGGTGTTATCAAGCGTAAATCGTGATTAAATCAAAACATACTTAATTCAAGTATAAGTACTTTTATAAGTACTTTTAAATTGTTTATTTTACATTTTGATATATATTTTTTTATATATTGGGACATTATTACAACAGCGCCATCTAGTTCCGCAGTAAGCTACGTTACTTGCTTGTGTTACGGATACCAGATAGTTGATATACTATACATATATAATTTTAAATACATACATATTATAAATATAAACACCCATGACTGGAGTACAAACATTCGTGATTAGCAAATGAATGCCCCCAGCGGGACTCGAACCCGCGACCGCTGGCGCAGAAAGTAGGGTCACTACCAACTGAGCCAAGAGTGGTCATTTAAAAATTATATCCGTGAGAAATCTACCGTCGGTTGATGCTATTTTAATATGGACAATGGACGTCTATAGAATATCATAATTGAGCTGTTACAACATAAAGAGGCTGTGAAATATGAAATACTTATTCACAAAGCTTCAATTATATATATTTGTACTATTTATATGGCATTTCTTTGCTTTTGTATTGAGTTACCACTGAAATAAAAAAGTAAAATTTTATAAAAAGCTATTTAGTCTTTTCTCTTAAACTATGAACGCAACTATCAACATACGTTGCTGTATAGTGTATATGTTACAGTTAAAACCCGTTCTCAGTTACAATGCGTTTTAACTAGTGAAAACGAGTTTACACGAAACGCCTTAGTGAAAACTAGAATTGATTAGAAGATTGGAATAAAAATGTAATTGTCGATAAATTATAAAGTAGGTATGTTGGGTAAATACTTAAAATCAGTTGCTTTTTATGAAATTTATTTTCATTAAGTATAAATCGCCATTTAAAATATTTTATATTACCTACATATGTTGGTACGAGTTGTGAGCACGGATAGACAGCAAGTTCTAAATAGCCTACACATCTCTACTCTTATTACAGTTAGACTTAGCAACAGCTCTTAAACGTAAATTTGTCTTTATTACATCATCAATTTGCAAGAATTTTTCTTAGGATTTGTTATATTCTGACCTGAAGAAACACAAAAAATTAGCTTATTTTAAATACCTAAAATAATAATAAATAACTGATTATTTTCAAGGATACCATATTTTGTTCCAATTTTCTAATCAATTCTACTTTTCATTAAGGCCTTTCGTGTAAACTAGTTTTCACTAGTTAAAACACTTTTTTATATATATTTAATAGCGAGCGAAGCGACAGTGAGTCGCTAGTTTAACATATAAACCTAAGCTATGAGTTATCTTGAAATGAAGCACAGTTTTAAAACAGACATAAAATTTTATAGCAACCACGTAATGAAGTCACCTGAAATAACTATCTATAAAAAAGGGATAAGACTGCTGCTGAGTAAGCTAGGTGAAGGACCTACATTTAGATACCATGCAGGTTCAATCCACCGGTCCACTTGACTCTACAGTCTATAGCAGTGGTTTCCAATTTTTTTGAATCCTAATTGTTCAACATTTTTAATGGATCCTAATTTCGATAATTACAGCGAAACGTTTGTGTTTTAAGTTAAAATACTTTCTTTTTTGTATTTTTCTAGTTCTAATCACTATTAAAAAAATGTTGAAGTAGAAGATTGAAAATTTGGGGTTATAGTATATTTTGATGCCAAATAATAAAAAAAATTGGTCTGAAGAGGGCCACCACATCTTGGATTCAACGGTGTTAAAGTCACAGCGTTATTATATTAATTCTAAGCTCATTTTTTACTAAATCATAGTGAAGCGTTATTATTACTGATCGATTAAAGCTCAAGGCATCTCGGTAGAGTCAAGTAGTCATTGTATCGGGCTTAGAGTGTAAATTGCACATAATGAGTTTAACAAGGCCTATCTCTGGCAGACAGCCATCGTATTTATGAAGAAATCGTGACGAACTATAATTATGTTTTTAGATTTGAACGAGAATTTGATATGATTTTAAATTATATGTTGAAGCCAATGACAATTTCATTTAAACATTTTCTAGCCTTAAGTATAGGATATTTATATATTTTTAAATTATACGAAATTCGTGACTCGTTCAAACATGATACAAGTGATCAAGGTAAAAATAATCTAGAAACTTACTGCCTTTGTCTGCATATATGTGTAATTGTGTATATACGGCGGCTTATGATAACAAAAAAGGGATAGAGACGTCGCGTTGTGGGTACATTCCATTAAAAACTTTTCGTCGTGGTTAAAAATGACAACAGTCTTAACTTTTTAATGCTACTCTGTAGGTTTTCATTATACTATGTCAGTACCTACTATGAATAACTTACTTACACACTAAACTTGATGAAATTATACAAAAAATACAAAAAAAAATATTTTATACCTGAACCTTTATCTAGTTAAACTGTATTATTTAAAAATAGCAGAATTGATTTTAACAAAACTTTTCTAAATGATGTAATTCCTCCCAAAGTGATAATGTACATTACTTAATTTAGATAACGTAAATATATTTCACATTGATTAGGTCCCACCTACCTCACAGTCAGTTTGTACAAATCAGTCGACCCCATTACTCCATTTTCATTCGTTTTTGAGTACTTAGTTTGTTTATTTTATAAAATTGAAAGGAAATTATATAAAAGAGTTACAAAGTAATGTAAACATATTTCTTAATTATAGCTGCTTAGAAAAAGTACGTTGAATAGTTAAGTATTACGTTAAAGTCAATTTTTAAATTAATTATTATTTAATCATTAGATATATTTTGTTTTTCTTTATTATATCTTTAAGTGGTATTTTCATAAAATATAGTATCATAATGAATGAATTATTAAAGGACTCGTCAAATTTTTAGTATAATCACTAACTCCATACTTATTTTTTAAAATCGTTCAAAAAGCATTATTTTTCACAGCGATGTACTTTAATGTTAATTACTTATTCCTATTGTAGTTCAAATATTTTTATATAAAACAAAGTGTTTATTTGTAATCAGCCCTTTTTAACGTCCCACTGCTGGGCACAGGCCTCCCTTAGTACGAGGGGGATCAGGCCATAGTCCACCGGGCTGGCCTAGTGTGGGTTTAGTTAAGTGTTTATATAATTCCAATATATTCTGTACATCATAAAATGCGAGTAGAGCTAAAAGCGAAAGGTACTATAAATAGAAATACCAAATAAAAATATTTTTATATACATTTCGAAATAAAACTTATCAAACATACATGAAACCCAACCAATGGTTTTCGATTGTTCGAAAACATTGAACACTGAAGTTTTATCACGAACAAGTTGGTCTGCGTGAAACAAACTACTTTTACAGTATGAAACAGGGAACGTATGACAATAGTTCTGTGATGAAATGTAACAAAAATATAAAGTATAACAAAAAATAGTCTCTACCCGCGGCTTTTATTTTGAGGATTTTAAAATTAAAACTTCTAGGCAACATTGTAAAAAACAACCCTTTGTTATTAACCGACATCACACATCAATGCAACACGCCTTAAGTGTTCTGCGACCGTCTATCAAATTTTGTTAATATATTATCTCCTTACCCTATACAAAATAAATGAATTAACTTTCCATTGGTGAAAACAGCATGAAAATCGGTGCAGTAGTTTTGAGTTTTGCGCGAACAGACACACAGACAGACAAATGCGGCGGAAGACTTTGTTTTATATAATAGGTATAGATTAAAGTTTTTTTGTATACATGCAAAAATACGATGTCCCTATATCGATTCTCTAGCATGGTCTATGGTAATACTTAATAGATATTTACTCAAAAAAGGGTTTTCTCGCGGACCACGTTGTTTTTTGTACTCGTAGATCCTGTAGTGTGCATCTAGTGATAACTAGCCTTATTAAATTTGTCAATCTTTGAAACTATCATTCATATTTTATAATTCTTTTTCCATTTTATAACCTCTTGAGGAAATTCCTAGCTATCTAATACCCTAAGGTCCGATTTCACCAATGGTGTCGTAATCGAAGAATAGCTATGCCAGGTATAAAATTATTCGCTGCATTTATTCTCAGAATAACTTATAGTACGTTTCACCACTTTGTAAGGACAGAAAGTTACTCCTAGTATTACTATTCTTAGATAAGTGAATGCAGACAAATTAAATAGGCTTGTCATGGTCTAGTACAGTATAGCATAACAGGACATTTCTAATTTAGTCGTCACTTTGAACTTGTGTCAATGTTTTATATATGTAGCAATATACTCTATGGTCAATGTGTCAGTGCTATTTTTCAAACAAACTGTCTGTAAAGTCACGCTGCCTGGTGTTTAAATTTCATTTAGTTTGCTTTGTGCTGTGTTTACTGTTTTAAAAAAAATATCTTAAAGGAAACGAAGTGCTAACTTATATGCTTATTTATATTTATTTATTTATATAATGGTCGCTCAGTAATAATGTACTCTAAGCGCTCAGGTGACATAATTTTGACACCATTTTGATTTTATCTGAGGAATAAGCCGGTTATTCCTTCAAAATTGGTGGTATAAGAGTTACTCTCGTATAACTTTGTTATGCTTAGGATAAGTAGTTGGTGAAATGAAAGTATGGTTATCTAAGAGTAAATAACAGCTTTATCCTAGGAATAAATTTATTCTACTTTGGTGAAATCGGAACTAAGAGTATTAGGAGCAAAGCAATTACTGTAAAGAAAGTACGCTAAGTGCGGATGGCCGTGTGGCGCGACGTGGGGCATGGCTCCTATTAGTTTTTCGTGACAGTAGTATACTATTCGTAGGCTTAAGCTACTTGGTTGGTACGCTAGTCTAATGTATACCAAAAGCTAAGTGATTATATAATCATATTTCATCTTTTTCATAGTGACTATCACTTGAGTGAAGCAGTGGGCAAGAGTTGTAAATTCAAAACTTTGTGATGACGATATTTAATCAACTGTCAAACATTAGCAAATCCGGCCCGCTTCGCTGGGTGTGAGTTAAAATAAATTAAACGGTTTTTATAATTTTCTTATAAAATAAAATTAGCCTACGTTGCTCCTTATAATATTAGCTATCTGCGAGTGAAAGTTATGTCAAAATCGGTCCAGCCGTTTCAGAGATTAGCCGGAACAAACAGACAGACAACAACTTGAAAAAAATATTTTTTTGATGTACTCGTAATTACCTTTCATATGCATACTTTCATATGCATTTAGCGAGCTGTTAATGTGAAATTACAAACAGACACTTCAATTTTGTAATGTAATGATGTAATAATGACTTCAACGATATAATAAGATCTTTGGATTAAACATTACAAGCTATATGAATGTTACGTAAATTAAATATTGTAATAAACTTTGAAATAATTATATTAGTAAATAACATAAGCTACCACATTTTCAGAAGAAACGCTCTTAAAAACTCTAGAAGGTAGTGTGTTATGATTAAGATCGATCTGACAACACTCTTGTTGTCATATCAATCTTAATCAAAAGGTGAATTAGGTTAAAGGTTTGATATACTATCCTTGATAACTTAAAACCAATAACTGAACTAAATGTACTTTAGTGCTATACTGTCTATTATAAATTTACTAGGGGCTAACCCTCACTTTGCTCGGGTTCGTCCCTCGGTACGTGTTGTATATATTTACTTCGCACCGCGCGGTATATATTCGCTGAATTAATTACCATTGTATGCAACATGGCAACGGCTATGACTGATACGTTAAACGCCGTCAATTTTATAAAGTTTTTTTAAATTTCCTAATTTTCCGCTCAATTTTCTTAATTTTTTCTTTCATAACAACAATATATTCTTTCATAATAACAATAATCAAACAATAACAAACACAACAAAAAAAGACTTAACAAAATCGGTCCAGCCGTTCACGCGTGATGTCGTGACCAGAAAATAGGGATTCATTTTTATATACATATATAGACCTAAGATATAGAAAAAAAAATCAATAGAACAGTAATACACAACACCATCTAGTTTCATGATAAGCTACGAGGCTTGAGTTATGGAAACCGATTATAGACTACAAGCATATAATTTATAAATATTAATAATAATTATTATTATAAAAAAATATCGTCACAAGTAAAAAAAACACTTATAAAATCTTGAAAATGCAGATTTTAACAGTAAAAACCGTATCCAAATTCATTCAGGAGTTAAAGATAAACAGTCTATGTACAGACAAACGCTTGATTCATTTTATATGTATAAAGCTTAGTACTCATTATTGTAGATAGCATACGTATAATTTAGGTTATTATGTAATGTATTATAATATCGCAGTGGAATTTATTAAACTACCATTTGGCTTCGACACAGGGATGAAATAATGGCATGGACGCAGATGGCGCTACAATGAAAATTGGGGAAGAAAAATTGGTTTCTGTAGCTTTTATTAAGTGGAAGCCATATTTTAAGTAACTTTTTTATAATAAGCCAGTGGTTCGTCTTAAATACACTATTATTTTTAAGGTCTTAATTTTTATATGTAGGAATTAATTTGTGAAAGTACTGATTCGATTTCTAAAATTCACTAAATAAAAATTTTAAGTTTTTAGTTAAATATAATATGTAATAATGATGAGGTTTTATTTCTTCCAATTTGATAATGGCCATAATTAACACATTGGTACAAGTCCTACAATACTGTATTAAGTAAGTATAGTTACCAGTATGAGAATAAAAAAAAAGTGCGTGCGTACAAAGTACACAAGTCAGAAGTGAAACTTCTTTGTTTATAAAAACTCACTGTTTACACAATGTATATTTTAATTTCACTTAAAAACAATTCCTGACGATTATCAGCATGAGCAGCCACGTCATAAGTTAGGCTGTATATTGTAATACTTTTGCTACACATAAAAAAACTATGGACTCGCTTTTACGTTTCATCGAGTTTGAAAACACAACGATTCTAAAGAAGTTTCACTTCAAAAATGAAAACAAAAATTAAGTATTTCAATTGATGTGCCCAGTTCTTAGTTCCCTTACACCTTTTAGATAAACGTAGTCCCTATAATTGTAATGCTTACACTAGAAGCGAGAAGAGTTCCTTTCAAGAGATCAAAGAGGCCACTTATAAAATATTAGCCTTTATCCGCGCCTCCACTCCAATTGTCAATAAAACGACTTATGCATTGTGTAGCTTAGTATCAGAAGATTTTTCAAACCCAATAGGTACTTTCAGAGATCGTTTATATAAATACAAACTAACAAACTTTTACTTTATGGTAAGTTATATACAAGCAGTAATATGTGGGTGTAGTTAGAAGAATATTATTTTTTACACGACTGCAGCGAGTCTAAAAAAAGGGTTATGTTAGTTTGGCCCATAAACGTAGCAAAACTGAGGTTGGTTGGTTGTACCTCCATATAACCATATGTACCTCATATTGTTTTGTTTTTTATTGACATTTTTCGCTGTGAGAATAAATCTCACTACATCCGTTTATATATAAATAGGTATAATAAGTCAGTAGTAGCCCAGTGGAAACGCGCTGGCTTGGATAACCGATTGATGCGGGTTCAAATCCGGGTCTTGCACCTATATTTTGATATTTTAATGTGAAACATACCTAAAATGATTACTGTGAGCGAGATTACATAATATCTTACGGTGAAGGAAAACATCAAACAGCAGTGTGACGTTATAAAGAGCTGAAAGCTACTAAAAACTATTAGATATAATAAGCTTATGCAGGGATGTATTATATAGTTTTTCCCGAGGGAGTTTGATAATCTCCCGCGATATAAATTCACTCTCCAGCCCTTCGACTATCTCCACACAAAACTCACGTTAATCACTCAATTTCAACGTTTATATTAATATGTAGGTAAATATTATAGAAACAGTTTGAATTTTTTAATTATTTAAGAAGCAGGCATGTGCGCGCTAAATAAAGCAAACTTCTTAAGAATTAACGAAGGAAATATCAGTTTTTCTGATATCTAAGATAATTAATTACCAAAATACTACGAGAAGATTGAATTTCAAAGTTAATTATATTGTTTGTACAACGCAATGTTAAAACTTAATTAATTTACAGCGGTTCCCCCATTCCCGATAACTCTCACTTATCAATCTTAGTCAGTGCAGCCTCTATTTTTAGATGAAATAGAACACTATTGTCATTGTTGCTTGAAATACACTTTTATTTTTCATTTAATATAAAATTTCACTTTCTGAGCGTAGAAAGTATATTAAATTACTATTATAAATATAAAAGTTGATATCTGTTGATGTTTGTTACTTCATCACGCTAAATGCTAATATGATTAATACGAGTTGAACACGTATCTTAAATACCATTTAGAAAAATCCTTTGAAATAGTTCCTATTATTGATACATCCGAATTGATAGTTTCAATAATTTTTGTTTCACTGTGTTCTGGGAACGCATAACGAGAAAACAGCTGGACGTATTTTGTTAAAATTTGGAATAATGATAGCTGGTACGGATCGACATATAGGAAACCTTTTTATTAGGAAAAGGTATCATCTCTAATAATTTTATAATACTTAATGAGTCTGTAACATGGACATTGGACTGGCTGGTTATCAATGTACAATTTAAATTGGCGTGTCTTGAAGCATGAAATTATTTCTTTACAAAACATACATTGGCACTTAGAAAGTTCTTTTTTCTTCTAAAAGGCTAAAATTATGTAAGATCGATGTTAACGCTTCATTTTGTCTATTAAAATCCCATAAAATACTAATGATTGGTATTGATAATAAAGTTCTTTTGTTCAATTCATTTAAATAAGTATGTTATGTTTTTCGGGATGAAAACAACCCTTTATCCTTCTCAAGGTCAAAATCATTTTTAGTTTAGTGTAAAAATGTATCAGACAGCCTGATATCACATGACATGATATGAAATATAAATTTTAAACTAAAACTTAGTCCGTGTTACAAACTAAAACTAAGTCTGTCTTACATAATTTGAAATTTTTTACCAACTCTAAGCTACCCTATAGAAATTCTTTGTTTGCCACAGGAGTTACTAAAGCTCCTTGATGTTCTACCTAGGTACTCATATTAATTTTATAAAGTGTCTTGACACACAACTAAATATCCATTTTACTTTACTTCTTAAACTTAGTTATCTATACCGCCACTTATGAATATTTAAAAATTAATACATAAAAGATTCATTCGAATCTTTCTTCTTTTGAAAAGGAGAGGCTTCTTCCAAATGGCGGAGCTGTGTACAAATTGTAATAATTTAATCTATAGATAAAACACAAAAATTGTTTAGCTCGTTATACAAACTTTGAAACCATCCAACTGATGTGCCCTACACAGGTGTCATTAGAAAGGTAATAATGAGAACATTAATTTAGACCATTAAAACAATACATTAACAGTACTACTAATAAAAAAATAATTTATTTAATGCTTTTGCTCAATATTTACTCAATTTAAAAAAAATAACAATTCACCACAATAACATAGCTAATGTAAGTTAAAAACAAACAAGCATCTCCAAATATATATTATGTGTACCGTAAAGGCTTAAGACTACACGTGTTAAATCCATGTTCACGTGCAAAAAGCCGTGAACGATAGTTAATTGGAAGATTATGCTAACCAGATAACAATATAAAACGTAACTCGACTACGGTTTCATTAATAAAAATTGTCAACCATTTTCTTCTTATCTCACATTTACATAGCAGCTTGATTTAATCGTATCATAGACTGCATAATTACTTTCAGTGTTATTAAATAAAAGTGCATCTCTCTTCAGCCCTCTTAACGCCCCGCTGTAAAGCACGGGCCTCCCTTCAATACCATCAGGCCATAGTCCATCCAGCTGGCCAACTGCTAGGTTTTCTCAGACATGCAGGTTTCCTCACGATGTTTTCCTTCACCGTAAGACAAGCGGTAATCATGATAGATGATTCGCACATGAAAATATCACAGGTGCGAGACCCGGATTTGAACCCGCATCACTCGGTTGTACAAGCGAGCGCGTTACTACTGGACTTACCTCTACAAAAGTGCGATAAAAAAGTACATAGTAGATTAGAGCTTCTTACTTGTGGATCTACTTAATGTATTTCATCTATTTACTACTGAAGTTATTGAAATCATAGGCACATGATAAAAAATCTAGAAAATCAACACGACATGAAAGAAAGTACCATAAATATTAAAGTTGCACCAAAAAAAGCATTGTATTAAAAAAAATAAGAATTACTTTTTTTTAAAGTTCAAGTTTACCTGACTCGGTAATCGAACTAACTAAAAATTCAAAGTATACTTAAAGAACCACTTCACAATATATCTATACTAGATAAAACTCATGTGTTAAATAAAGTATCAAAGATGGCGTAAATCTTTGTGCCTTCATCTAATGTGTCCCAGTGTATGTTGCTATGGGGAGTCTAAAAGGACGATAAGAGAAATAAGGCTACTTACACACGTTTTTTATTAAAAATTTTACCATGGCATAAATAAAATTACTTATTAATAACATTCAACTACACAAAAAAAAGTTACGAGTAAAATGATAATATTATCATCATTTTACTAGAACTCCTTAAGTCATTTTTTATTATTTTTCTTTTTAAACTTGGCTGCTTTTTAATTTAAAGGAAAAATCACCTAGAAAGTATAATATTTTAAAGGAAATTATGATATCATTAAATTAATGTTTCAACTTGTATAATATTATCTATTTTTAGAGCTGCTTTGACTAGTTTACAAAATATGAACATCTTATATTAATTTAAAATGAGTGCCGTCTAAACGCTCCCTTAATACTTGAAGACGCTGAAATCTTTAAGAGCTTTTACGCGATAGGTATTTTTATTAGATACGTGTGGTAAAAGATGGCCGTTTGGGAATTTGTCGTTTTATGCCTAGTAGGTAATCGTGATGTGTTTATGTTATCTCCATGTATTATGTTATCTGTTAAGATTTTATCCATCTGTATTTGATGAAACGTATGGCTCAGTTGCGAACCTACTTTTTGTCCCAGCGGTCGCGGGTTCGAGTCCCGCTGGGGGCATTCATTTATTGAGCACTAACGTTTGTACTCCAACCATGGGTGTTTATATTTATAACATGTATGTATTTAAAGTTATATTATGTATAGTGTATCAACAATTTAGTATCCGTAACACAAGCCTCACTTATCACGGAACTAGATGACTCTGTGTTAAATAATGTCCCAACATATTTATTTTAGAGTTATATAAAAGATTAAGTTTGTCGTTTTTTTTTTCATTATAATTAAAGGCATATTCTATATTGATGAGGCTATCGATTTTTATTAAACTTTACTAATGAAAATGAATGATGATGAAATAAATAGCTTGCGAATCGCATTAGGTACCTAGTACCTAGGTTTATGTTTAAATTGAACGTATGTATGGGCAAAATACGTGGCCATCCACGTCTTTTGCAAAACATTTGCAACATCGGGGACAAAAAACTTAATAAATAATCAAAAAATGTAGTATTTTCTTCAACATTCGTGTATATCTAAGAATATAATCTATTCTAAAATAAATTAATAAATCGCGCAAATCACACAATAATTAATCTATTACTTCATTAAGTCATTTCAAAATGTACAGCACTCCATATGGCAATTTTTTATTTTCTTTGTTTTGAAAAAAAAAGTTCAGCTGCATTTTGCATTAAAACAAATACTTTTTTTCTGATTATTACACTAAGGAGCAAAAAAATATTGTAATTAGCAGCCAAAAAGATATTGAAGAATAATCATTAGAATCAATCTTGATTGATTCAATCGGCCAATCTTACTGACACTAGCCAGAAGCGCAGAAGATATCAAAGTAAACAAGTTTAGGCGTTCGCCTAGACAAGAGTGCACGTTCTATTCCTTTTACGACGATACTTTGACAAGATTAGTGAGAGTTAAAGCAGGATCAACTTTTCAACTCCAGGCTACTATTGAGAAGATATTAACTGAAAAACTCAGTAATTAAATTTATGACAACGCCAATCTTGGATCCAAAACCTCCAGATCTGCAGCTACGCTACTACTAACCACTAGACCACTGAAGCACTTAAGTTCCATAAAAATATCTAGTCACTTTTAACCAATAACGACGACACGCTTGGCTCAGTTGGTAGTGACCCTTCTTTCTGCGCCAGTGGTCGCGGGTTCGAGTCCCGCTGGAAGCATTCATTTGTTGAGCACGAATGTTTGTAATCCAGTCATGGGTGTTAATATTTATAATATGTATGTATTTAAAATGTATGTCTAGTATATCAACTATCTGGTAACCGTAACACAAGCTTCGTAGTAGTAGTAGTAGTAGTAGCTTACCACGGAACTAGATGGCGCTGTTGTAATAATGTCCCAACATATTTATTTGTTTATAAAAATAACTTTGTAATTTAAACTTACTTACGTTTAGCAAGTGTTCAAGTCGTTTTTACGTGACGATGAATTTATAAAATGGCTTATCGAGTGGTGCGAAAATCTACTAGATTGGATTAGATTAACACATTTGAGTGTTACAGTTTCTGAAAACCTTTGGGTATAACATTATTTACGTAGACAAACTAAAACATTAATTAATATTCAGAGCTTTTATCTTGTTGCTAGCAACAATTCGCTTTCAGAATGACAAAAGCTTATAAAGCTATTAATCCCTTTCCCATAGTAACCCTTTCTTCTCCAGGAAAAAACGTTTAAATCCCATAAGTGACCGAATTCACTAATAACTAATAGTCCCGTTATTAATTCTTTATTCACTAATCTTTCCTCGGTTGAATATACCTACTAATATTTTGTTAGATAACTTTTTAAGAATAATTCAAATATCAGTTCAACAAATGTACAAACAACCGTATTAGCTACGTATATAGTCCTTTTTAACGTTCAAATGCTGGGCACGGGCCTTTCATAAATATGAATAGGATGTGGCCATAGTCCACCACGTTAGTCAAGTGTGGGTTGGGTCAAAAACTTCTCTGAGATAAGCAGGGTTACTCACGATGTTTTCGTTCACCGTAGGACAAGTGGTAATCATGTTAGAAATAATTCCCACATAAAAACATCAAAGGTGCGAGCTCTAGATTTGACCCCGCTTTACTTAGTTACACAAGCGACCGCATTATCACAGGGCTACCACTGTCTCTATTATCTATACGAGGTCACTATTTTGATTTCACGGATGGACATTGAACACATTAATATTTATCAGTATCGAGGATAAATATGAGAAATTAATGTTAATGGAAATGCGGGAAACAGCCAGTGACGTTATAAAAACAAAACTATTATCATTAATTACACGTTGTTATTCTTCCGTTCGATGCTGAATATTCATCGATACTTTAACAACTCGAGTTCCATTATCTAGAATCGATATTCTGATGATTGGACAGATCCAATTAACATATCAAAGCCAATACTTCACGTACAGAACGCTTGTCATGGAATTCAAATTTCATATGTATTTATTTTCTTACATCTGCCAATATTTTTACCTTATTTTCCTTTTTGTTTCGGAAACAAAATTTATCTTTTGATGTCAATATTCATTTGTAATTGTTGTAACTAGGTAAAAGTAAAATATACAATTATTATCCAATTTAGGTACATTCCGCATGATTTTACAGAGTAATTAATATGACAAGGTCATAAGTGTTATATTATGTAGTATAATTTTGCGAGTTTTTAAGCTACATAATATAATTTCTATAACAGTAATATTGTGTAGTTAAAATAATTGTGACATTATGAAGCAAAATATTAGCATCAAAGACAACGGAAACCTCTAGAAAAACTATTGTCATTCAGCCTTAACACGCTTAGGGCGGTACAGTTGCGTTCAGAACTCTCAGTTAAATACAACTAAATACAAACCTTGCTATAAACGAAAAAAAACTTAAACCCAAGTGTCAGGGTTGCGGGACGCAAACAGAATTACAGTAAAAGTTTTTGTGGCCATTCCGAAAGTTGCAGATTGTAAGTAATGATTCTGCTCGTCTACGATTAAGTTTCGTAACTTCTGAGAACTTCGGGATCGATAAAAAGGACAGTGATTTTTAGGCTTTGTGAAACGAGAAGTTACTGTGCGATAGACTATTTATGTTATAACTTTTTATGAGCTTTCACAAACTTACCTTGAATTAGATCTTTTAGACGAGTCGTGCTTCTTTCCTCCTTGAAGATTGGGTAGATCCTTCTGTCTTTTTTTTGTTTCCCTCCATATCTTGTAGTATAATATACACATAACTGTCACTGGCACATAAAACGCAGCAATGGCCGTCCCGAAAGTAATAAACTGATTAGTCTCTATGAACTGGATATAACACTCATTAGGAGGAACTTTCCTCTCGCCGTCTATATACGGCCACGCGTAAATCCAAGGCGGCCACAAAATTAAACTGAACCCCCACGCCGCACCGATCATAACTGTCGCACGACGTGTAGTCCTCTTAGCCCTATATGTTAACGGGCGTGTCACACTAAAATACCTATCAAAACTTATAATTAGGAGATTGAGAACCGACGCGTTGGAAGCCAAATAATCCAACGCTAGCCAGGTGTCGCAAACATGCGGCCCGAGCGGCCAATATCCGTAAATGGTGAACATTGCGAACAGTGGCATAGATATCAATCCGACGGCGAAATCTGCGACGGCCAAGGAGAATAGGAAGTAGTTGCTGATCGTTTGGAGTTGCTTGTCTATTTTAAAGCTTATCATAACCATAGAGTTGCCAACAACGGTGAGCACGGAGAGGAGGCTGGCGAAGATTGCGATGACGATTTTCTGGGCGAGGCTAAAAGGACTAGCTGGAAGGTCGGGTTCGAACGCCAGGTCAGTCAGGTTGGCTGATTCGTTGAAAGCGATGAGCATGACGTCAACTCGAGCCCGCGGCCCCCGATCCGCAGCGGCTCGTGCGCCGACCGAGAGCGGATCCGTCTGGAACAAAGAAGATAACACTTTAGTTTCACAGTAAACGTTAACATTGAAATTCTTATTATTTAAATTGACTAATAAAGCGCCTTCCGAATTTACACGATAGTTATACAATATACATATGTATATGTGGTGCATCCTTTTGGATATTTGAATGACTACTAGTTTCCTATGAGTTACTCTAAATCCTAATTTTGTTGAGGCGTCGTGAGTAAGTAAGCGGTCCTGAAAGGCCCCATAAGGACAGGTGAAATTCCGTTATATTAGGTTTTGTGGATTGTACTGTCTTTGCCGATAAGTTCCATATAACCATCTGTATGTACGCAGGTATATGTAAAAAAAGTCCTAATCAAACGTATCTACACATGCTAATATAATATTCAAGGCTATTTATTTAAAACATTTTATTTTATAAATGAAATTATAAATGTATTGTATTATAAAATATGTTATGTTATATTTATTAAAAATATTTCTTATCATTGCAAGTTAAGATACTTCGTTCTTCAATTTATACTAATATCGAAGCTCCACCAACCTCGGATACAGACACAGTAGATGTAAAGTTCATTTACGCATATGACATCCAATATTACAAATCGGAAGCATTTAAAAACAACAATTAACTTTGATGACGCTTCGTAAACATGAAAAACCAAGTAACGTAGGAAATTAAACCGAAATTCGCAAAAAGTTAAAAACGAAAATGACAAAAATCTCCATGGCTTCCGGGGGTGTTGTACGGGGCCGAGAAAACAATTAAAATGTTTACCGACATTACGAATGCACGTACAGTTTTAATGTTCTGCGAGATTGCTTGACTAAATTATATAAACAGAGCGGTTAGAACATCTACCAGCCGCGGTTTACAGCCGACCTTACTCAAAGGAAATGCGTGGGTTGCATTTGAAATTTTAGATACATTGATTAAGAGGTAAATAACAATAAGGATCCGACGCTTCATTAGCATTAAGGGATGCAAACAACTGTATAATATTGATATTGGTAGGCTTTTGTAACTAATCTGAAACAATTGTTGCATATTTGATTGATAGTCGTTCATGAGTTTGAGGTATTTTAGTTTCGGTCAAGTAATTACATGAAAAGGCAATGGTAAACCAGTGGTATAGCGCCCACCTGGGTAACCAAGTGAAGTGGGAACAAATCCTACATCTCACACCTCTGATAATTCATGTGCAAATCCTTTTTAACATGACTACCACTTAACTTACGGTGAGGGAAATATTTCGCATAGAATTAATATGTAACCGGTAAAAGATTGTTTAATAAAATCAAATTTCAGAACTAGCTTCCGTAGCTGTTACAAAATTCATCACCGAGCATAACCCATGTGTCGTATTCGGCTGACACAAAGGATGGCATAGAACACTGTACACCTACCGCTTTATTTAGCCGGTGGCAGCAAAATATCAAATTTATAGAATGTTCCGAACGCTGAATATGCAAAGACACGCTGGACTAGAATCTACTGTGGAATTTTTCCTTTCTCATTATTATTGATGGGTTTTATTCGATCGTTTTTTGCATAAGTTAGATAGTGAATTTATAACAACCATCATACTTTTAGCCGCATACTTTTTAGTAAATTATATTCAGTCCTGCTATTAAGTTCCTTTTCGACAAACAAACCAAATTCAAAAATAGTTATACTGATTATACTATTCTAAATAATTATAAAAATATAATAATTACATTAATATAATGATAAATAAAAAAAATATTCCAAATGATTTGGTTTCGCCAAACAGTTTGTATACTTTCTTTAAAGAGCAACGAAAATATTATATATGTGTTAGCACAGCTGGCCATACGTTGGTGTGGCACAATTTTATGATAACTTCGTAAGTTAATGTCAATAACTATATTTTCAGCGTCTCCTTTGCTATTCCCTTTCCGAATATGAAAAAGGTTAATTTTGCAATAAGGAAATGAAAATATTATTCTTATATAAAATTTGTATCTTATAAGTTGGATACAAATAACGCATTTAAAAGAAATACTCTAAGATCCGTTAAGTAGTTTCCAGTACACACAAACTGAACCAAACGTCTACATTGCAACGTTTCCTCTACATTATTGTTGATCCCAGAATATTAATTTCGTAATATTAAAACAAGGTAGTGAAAAGGTATACCACTTTTTTTTAAAAAAAACCTAAGTTTTAAAATGCATGTCATAATGAATGTCAAGTAAGCCCACTACGAGATGCTGCAGCGTCGCTATTAATTAGGTTCTCGATGTTCCACGGTATTTGCATTGTTATACTCTTATCTCCGTGTCCATCACAACCTTCCTATACAGCTAATTTACTTTGTTTAGCTTTACCCTGAATACGACTATATTAGACTTGTAAGATACTAGCAACTCACCCTCAATCCGTTTGGATTCGTGCCTATGCGTTTTAACAATTAGTGCATATTTCTCAGATTTAAGATATTATCTATGCTTTTTCTACTATAATATGCGTATATAGACATAAACATTCCTTTTGAATTATTCTTTCTATTAATGAAAACCGCATTTAAATCAGTTGCGTAGTTTCAAAGATCTAATCGTGCAGACGGCGGAAAGCGACTTTGTTTTATACTAAACTAGCGAATCCCGACGTCCCTAGATAGAGAAGCGCGGGTTCCGCTAGTAAATGTATACAAAAACTTGACAAATTATATACTACTACCTTCCTCGATAACCACTCTATACATTGGTGAAAACAAAATGAAAATCGGTGCAAGAGTTTTTGAGTTTATCTCGAACTGACAGACAGATAGACGCCGAATGACACCTAGTAGGGCTTTGTTTTATAATATTTAGTGATGTAAATCTTTACATATTATAAAACTAACAAAGACAGACTTACGGCAAAACCACCACTGTGTTAATACTTAACATATGTTTACGACAGAACCGGCTTAAATTAAACATTTAACTACAGTTACCACTGGGGTACCACCATTGATATACTAGGAAAAAAGGTGTAGATACGTCATACGCGCTCAAAAAGTGGCACACTAAAACTAGGCTAATTGGCCTACCTGAACTTGTCACACTTGTCACTTGTCACTTGTCAAAAATGCCGTCGTGTGTGATGAGATTTTGCACCAACTATACTAAAAAAACTTCCAAAAGCCAAGGAATCACTTATCATTTGTAAGTATTACAATTCACATGGTTTGTTTATTATTTTACAAATAATCAGTAACTATTCTCTAAAATTTTGTCTCTATTCGCGACGATACAAAGAGCTATATAGTTGTTTCTTTTTCGCACGTATGCTTAGACTTGCCGTCCTACTTTATCTGAACTATAAGTGATCATATTTTATTAGTGTGGCGTCTATTATACGTGTGTGCGTTTTGTGCCATTTTAAAACACCGTTTGCCTTGTAAGTGACCTATCTACACCTTTTTTCCTAGTATATCAATGGGTACCACTGTCTGTACCTAAAGTACCTAACCCTTTCCACAAGGGAACATATAAAAGGTGTTATAAAGTGACGACTCGTTTGGCTCAGTTGGTAGTGACCCTGCTTTCTGCACCAGCGGTCGCGGGCTCGAGTCCCGCTGGGGGCATTCATTTGCTAATCACGAATGTTTGTACTCCAGTCATTAGTGTTTATATTTATAATATGTATGTATTTAAAATTTATATGTGTAGTATATCAACTATCTGGTATCCGTAACAAAGCACGCTACGTAGCTTACTGCGAAACTAGATGGCGCTGTTGTAATAATGTGCCAACATATTTATTTATTTATTTAGTTAATATTCCTCTCCTAATATATGTACGAGTACATATATACGTAAAATTAAGGAAAATTGTAATCACCGCTGCGATATATATCTCGATCTCAATAACGTTTCAGGCCGCGTATAAAATCCTTTGTTACACGAAAGGAGCTGAATTAAATGAGACCATTGTTCATTTGGCTCTTTCAAAAGATTAATCCCAAATGCGAAATGATTTTTGGTGGAATATTTTAACGTACGTCAAAATTTATTTGGAAATATTAACAATGATTTAAATTAGTGTATTATTCATTCTTTTTTATTATAATCTGCATTCATAATTAAATAAGTCCCAAAACTATTATTGAAATATTGGCTACAAAGATTTTTTATTTAAGTATCAAAAAAAGTTACACTTTTGATAAATAAGGGATCTTTTTGTTTAAAAAGACTAAATACTGTACTAATTTCACCGAAATCAAAAACGTCGTTAATCTCGACATGTATTTTTCCTTTATTCATATTACGTGAATGTTCCTTATTTTAAACAACATTAATTAACCCTCAACGATTAAATAATGACAAATAAGCTATAACTTTTTTGTTAAATGATACAAAATAGTAGTTTTCAGTGACAGTATATTCAAAAGTGACAAAAGCTATAAAAATCTCGATGCCGTAATATTTCTTATGTTAGTTACAAAGCCGGTGTCTGGCAAGCGGCCAACTTAGCCTAATAATTAATTATGACTCGCACCAAAGCATCTGAACAGGCTAATGTGATTGCACTGTATTGGCTTAATAAAATGAAACGTCGTTACTGTAACAAAAAATGAGTTCAAATTTGAAAACACCACTAGAAAAGCAAATTAACTATTAAAATTAATTAGAACAACTTACGAAATGTAGTTGATTTTAAAACAGTCAATCAGTCAATTATCTATTGATAACAGGTATATGTTGCTTAAATATAAAATCCTATCATATAATTTCTTCACTACGTTTTAGCGTTTAGATTTAATATTTTTCTGCAGTAAAAAAATCCTAGGTGTTAACACAAAAAATAATTAACCAGCTATGATTTTGCCAAATATCTGTCCAGTGGTCTTCTCGTGCTGTGGTCACAGAAAGACAGACAAAATTCTAAAACACTATAGATTTTGCCTTTGTATCGATAATAATGACTATTTGTCTTATTCAATAAGATCGATTAACTTTATATAAAATCAACTTAATAAAAACTCAAAGATCTTAGATATAAAATGCAGAAAGTATATTTATTAGGTACATACGCTTAAACACAGATGTGTGGAGTAATGTAGAGCAAACGTTAGCAACGGCTTCGCATGCAGTGAATAGGGCGAAGTAATTTTGGCTTTAATTATGAATTTCTGCGGTCGCGTGATATGTTATATTATGTGCTATACATACGTTGCTAGAAACATAGTTCGTCTTATAAGATTTATTTACTTTATGTAGCATTAGCGACGTAGACCGGCTTTGGTATAAATTGATACACAGGTTTCACTCAGTCTAGTGACCATACTTGCTGTGCCAGCGGTCGCGAGTTCGAGTCCCGCTGGTTTCATTCATTCATTTGTTGACAATATTTCACATTCATATGTTTACAAATATTTAAACCCCAGTCGTGGGTGTTTATAATTATAGTATACGTATGCATTTATAGTAAAACTAGTGTATCAACTATCTAGTATCCATAACACAAGCCTCTGAATTAGATATTGCCGTATTAGTTAATGTTACAAAATTAAATAATGATAAGGTAAAAATCTTTTTGATTACAAAAATTGTCGTAAAAAGAAAATATTAAGCTAGTGTTATTTTAATATAAAAACTTCTAGTTTAGAAATTCAGATCACAATGGGCAAGAACTCTTTAGCACTATTTGGAAACCAAAGACATACCAATACAATTGGTATTTAGTCGGCATGAAGCTAGTGCGCCGAGTGATTTGCATAGCTTTCGTAGCAAAGTGTAAACTAGACACAGCAAGATATTTTAAATAATAATGTCCTCCCGGCCGATTACGGCCACGGCGGCCAATCTCATTGAGACTAGCCAACGCGGGCGCGGGACATATTATAGTGCACGAGTGTACGCGCAGACACAAGTGCACTCTCTGTTCCTTATCACTCTCATATTCCGGTGGGACGAATGCTCGACACGACCAGTGAGAGTTAACATGTATCTAAGTATTACAAATAAATATTATAAATGTCGCAGTGTGGGTCATAGTGTATTTCTAAAATAAATAGGACGCGATTACCACCTTTTGATATTTTGCAAAAGTATTTTGCAAAAGGGTAACTTTTAACACAACCCTGTTGAATCGAGTGGTGGCTGTAGGTATATACTAATTCCACCGAAAATAGCATTCCCAAAGAGGGTTCATCAGGGAGAGGGGAGGCATCAGGCAGGCGGCCGGTTGTAAAATTTCTTGCCAAGCCAATTACAACATGTATAAGAGTGTCAAAGAATGACAGAGGAGAATGGAAGACATGTTGTGCCGACACCACATAGCGTGGGATAAGGACAGGAAGAAGAAGAGAGGAGTATCTAAGTATTACCATGTAATGTTCAAATGGCGAAGAAAAACATTGTGAATGAACCTGCATATCTGAAGTGGACAAGCCCACGTGAAATAGTGGTATATGAAAACTGTTAACGCTGCTAACTGTACGCATGTACAATGTACATTGTACATGTCTACGAACGATATACTCGTAGTTCGTGTATTTAGAACATTAGAAGGTTGGTAATCAAAAATACTAGCCTTCATATCATATCAGAACATAATACAAATTAAAGGGTCTGTTTATAATTTCAAACTAAATGCATATGAAAGTATATACGGTACTTACATCGAAAAATTATTTTTTTAAATTTTTGTCTATTTATTCCGGCTAATCTCTGCAACGGCTGGACGGATTTTGATTTTGACGGGACTTTCACTCGCAGATAACTAATTTTATAAGAAGTTACTTAGGCTAATTTTATTTTTTTAGAAAATTATAAAAACTGTTTAGTTTAATTTAACTTACATCCAGCGAAGCGGGCCAGCTTTGCTTGATTTGTATAAAACTTTTCACTTACCCGTTAAGTCTTTTCCGTAAACATGATTTATGTTAAGCATTTGATAATTTGGTCACCAAAGAACAATATAAATTCGCAAATAAATTTGAAAAGATAATTTTGTTTGAAAGTAGCGACTTGCCCTAGTTTCACTCGGGTGTCGCTAATTTTTAAAATTTGAATAAGGTAAATTTAGAAACGCATGGGTAAAAGACAAAGATTCAAAAATCTTATTTTTTTTTGTAACTTCGATATCGTGCATAGAACACAATCGCATAGTAGTTTGGTAATTCATAGACAACAAACATTTGATATTGATATTATATATTTCGAAAATGAAAAAAGTCAAGCGGAATTTAATAGCTGAGGGAAGTATGGACAAAACGCTTGTATAGAACTAAATGTAATATTGGTTCATATTTCAGTCTAGATTCAAAGCAGAAAATATCTGTGCCGTTAGTGACGACGCTATTAAATTTCAAAGAGAAATTGCCAAAATGGTGCTGTGATGATGAAATATATAGATTTTTCTGTATATTTATGTTCCATTTGGCCTGAAAATACCATATTGTATATATTTCAATAGGCACCCAAACTCGAAATCTCATATCCCATTATTCTCGGTGCCTATAGAAACTATCTTTTGTAATTTATAACATTCATATCGATAATTCGCATATAAACTTCATCTCCTGGAATATTATATGGCTCAGTTTTTCGTGACCCTACTTGCTGTACCAGCGGTTGCAGGTTCGAGTCCCGCTGGCATTCATTTGATGATCACGAATGTTTGTACTCCAGTCATGAGTGTTTATATTTATTATATGTATTTATTTAAAGTTATATATACTTAGTGTATTAAACAACCTGGTGTCCGTAGCACAAACCTTGTAACTTGCCATGGAACTAGATAGCGCTGTGTGTAAAAGAAATAGCATTTGTGTTTTCGTAACTTTGGTTCAAATCTCCATATTAGCAAAATTCATGATGTATGTAATTAACACTTACCTACTATTAACAAAATATATTTAAGAACTGTTTTGATATAATTTAATATACAAAATTAAATCAAAAATATATAACCTTTGTATAATATAACCTAACTAATATTCGGAAAGTTGAATTTTGCCAAACAAAAATAAACTTTATTCCTTTCTCAGGATCTACTGAAACAGCTAAAGAAAAGTTATTATATTTTCAAGCGAGATTTGTTCCTTAAATTAATGTTTACATTTTCAATTCGACGAACAAATATTACAAGCAATCGTATTTGTCTTAAAAACAATTTTTCTTCGATTTCCTTTATAAAACATTAGCAATTCACCCTCGTTTCGCTCGGGTTCGTCCATAAGTACGTTTTGACGGCTGGTATATATGTAACAAATGTTATAAAAATATAAGTTAAAAAATCTAAGGGGAGTTGCTAGTACATATTCGTTGAAATATATCCGTATAAAAATCTCGTGTAACAGTGTTTCTTATCGAACTCCTCAAAAACGGCTTGACCGATCTTTATGAAATGGTCTGAGAATAGGTCGAAGGCTATTTTTTATTTCGCTAGGTGATAAAGATTTAAAACGCGAGCGAAGCCGCGGGAATTGCTAGTCTTATATATAAAAACCTCGTGTCACAGTGTTTGTTATCGATCTCCTCCCAAATGGCTTGACCGATTTCTATGAATTTTTTTGAGTATATTTAGTAGGTCTGAGAATAGGTCGTAGGCTATTTTTTCTTCACCTGGGCATTTCCAGATTTTTATTTTTTATTTTTAGACCAAATTTTTTTTATGATTGAATTCATCATTCATCCTTCTACCATCAATCTCTTTTTTTTAATAGTGATTACAACGCGGGCAGAGCCGCGAGAATTTCTAGTAACTTTATAAGCATACACGAACGTGAGTCGATGTACAAAAGCTGAACGAAGTCAGGACAGGCTGAAGTCATTTCATGAATAGCCAGCTTGTTATAAATTTTCTCATCGCAAATCTTAAATAGAAATTTAAATAAAATTATATAAATAGACTGTGTGAATGAAATATTCTGGTGCGGAAATTGGGTTGGAGTGTCATGTTGTGCTGTCAAAATGTATACATCTTCTATACAATATTATCTTGAGAATATGCATTTTTCACTTTGCTTTATTTAATAAAAAAATATATATATTTCATTAAATCTTTTTACTATGTTTTTTATTAATAAGTGCGTTTATATTTTTTTATACTTATTGCTTGAAGTACACACTTTAATTAACATTTTATATTTTTTATATAACTTGTATATTGTACCTACTTGTTTGTATTATAATCATTAATCTATCATAAAAAAACCATACATTTATCAGTTGCCTTTTTTTGCAAATAAAAGTGAAATGGCGATAAAACATTTTCGTTTTTAAAGTTTTGGTAAGTAATTGTTTAACTTCTAGCATTAGTGTGATTCCTGAGATCTGGCTTACAACGCTGACTCGCGGTGAATGCGCGCTGATGTGTCTTTTATAAACTAGTAGGTTTTCTTAGACATGCAGGTTTATCTCAAATATTTTTCTTTCCCGTAACATAATATTCAAATTTCATAGTGAACTGAGGGAAAAATCCCTTGTTGTGTGGTCTTCTTTGGCAGACCTGACTACATTACAAGCACATTATTATTGCTTGGCAATACGAATAAATTCGACTTTTTCCCCCCAACTTCTTGTCATGCGAGCGAAGCCGCGAGCAAAAATTAGATACATTTTTATAACATTATTGCACAAAAACATCGAGAATTTTAATAACATTAATACAACGTTTGCTTAATTTATAAATGGTAAATATAAGATAATAGAATATCAATTTCTTATTAACTAATTAAATTAAAACTAAAGTCTCATAACTTTTAGGATAAACAAAGTTTCTAATTTAACAGCAATTTTAAGTTGAAGTACAGAAAATGCAAGTGCCTTTAACTTTCCTCACGTAAATGTGTAATGTGAGTGACCTGAATTGTATTAAACCTGCAATGTAGCGACGTAGCTACGTGCTACGATTTTCGTAGCCTTCGTAGCGGAAAAGTTTTTTTTGACGTGCAGATAGTTTTTTTTTTTAAATGTAGAATGTAGATAATTTTAACAGTAAAATAGTGATAATTTTCTTTTTTCTTTGTTGAGTATTCTAAGTATTAGTTTCATTTTTAGCTACGTATCTTTCACTTTACATTTTTAGAAATATCCAATTAACAATAATTATAAAAATAAAATTTACATTGCGATATTTTTGATGAATTTTTTTCCATCATAATTATAAATCCGAAAAAAATTGTTTCTTTGAAATTAACATCGTTCATAATTCAAGTTTTAGTTGCCTTAATTTTTTTTTATTTCATTTATATATATGACAGATGATGATGTTTGGATGTTTTGTAAATTGATATAATACATAATATATATGTTCATGTTCACTTGGCACGTACACTAACCTACTTTCAACAGTATAAGAAGTGATGATGATTTGCACTACAAAGAGCAGAGCAAACTCTAGACATGGATATAAAATATTGCTTATCACTACCTATATGAAGAGATTCTTAAGGGATATATAGCTAAAACTTAGAAAGTGTCTAAGTGGAATGATCGTGACTCACTAGTTCCAAATAAATAAGTTGCTTCGCAAACAATATAATCAAATGAAGTCAAAGTCGGAAACTAATATAAAACTTCGCAATACGACAACAATTTATTTTCTTATTTCATCCGACCGATTTCTTTGTGAGAGCTCTTTGACCATTCCAAGAAATGTCCTTTACGTTTGTATGCATTATTTCGTTTGACAAAACGCTATATATAATATAGCGTTTTGTCAAACGTTGTTTGTAAACGCTATATAATATAGCGTTTTGTCAAACGTAGTTGAAGAATTCTCTTAGAAATGATTTCCAAAACGCAAATGTTGATTAAAACAATTAAAAGCTATTTTGTATGCTGTTAGTGTAGATTCTGTTCTTTGAAATGATTTTTGCAAAGTAGTTAAGATATCTAAGTGGTAGTGCCATGCTTGTTACCTTCGGGTAGCAGCCGAATGGGCCGGCACGCCCCGTATAGTACCACTCTCTCACAGGAGACCGGCGTGAAGTGGCAGCTATGCTGTCGCGTTTCGTCCGGTAAGTGAGAGTCCGGGAGGCCCACTCCCCATCCCTCCTCCCGTCCTTCTCCCTCCTCCTTCCCTCCCTCCCTTTCCTGAAAGGCCGGCAACGCATCTGCAAGCCCTGTGGTGTTGCAGATGTCCATGGGCGGAGGTGATCACTTACCATCAGGTGAGCCTCCTGCCCGTTTGCCCCCTTTGTTCCATAAAAAAAAAAAGTTAAGATAGTCTCATAGAACATAAGTCAGAAAAAAATATGCGTATAACTAATTATAAGAAAATGTAAAAACTAGAAGCTTATGGAATAAAGCAAATTTGGAAACCACTAGTTTTAAACATTGTGTTTTAGAATACTGTACGCAAATACTTGACTTCCAACTATCTTGTTCTATATTTTTGTATATAAATAAAAATTTATGTTCGTCTGTTTGTCCTCTATGCGTTTAAAAGCTTTAGCTTTGATCCCACTGTGAGAAAACTACATTTTGCTATTTGGCATAACCATATGTAGGTTCTGTCGGGACTGTCGCAAAAAGCCAGTCCTAAGCCATACAAACTTAGAGAAGCATCCGAGAGAAGTAAGGGTTGTAGATTAGATTTTTTGCGGTTATGTCTTTGTGGCTGTTGTTTCGAATACTTTACAGAGAATAATGTCATGGTGAAGATTCTAATTCTAAATACATAAAAGACGTTAGAATTTGTTCGCATTTGTAATGTTAATATGTATTGAAAATTCTCGTTTTGCTTATATTATATATAGTTCATTGGTGGTAAATTGAATACTTAATAGAAGTCAGGGATGCTACAAGCTTAAGTAATCTAAATATATTGGAACAGCGCCGAACAGATTGATTAAAATACTATTTCTGGGAAATACAACAATATTATACCTGTTTAATTCAATGAGAATACCTCCATACCTGATATTATTTTATGTTTATTAATAATAGGTATCCCAGTGGTCACGCGCTCGCTTGGATAACCGAGTGATGCCAAGATAGAAACCATTCAATGTCTTCCAGCGTCTCAAACTATATTTTTACTAAATGAATCGATTACAAACAAATATACAAACATTACATTTTGAGGTTTATATATATTTCTTAGAAATGAGATATTTTCCTGCAGTAAAAACTATCCTATATATTGACTTGGCTAACCAGCTATCACCACACCAAATTTCGTCCAAACCCGTCCAGTGGTTTTCTCGTGATGCGGTTACAGACAGACAGACAGACAAAAATTCTAAAAATGATAGATTCGGTCTCTGTATCGTTAATAATTACTATTTAAATTAGAATTTCCAAATAACATTCAATGTACAGACTCAAATAAGTTACATTTTTATTATATGTATATATTTTATTCAACTCAAAAAGTATTATTATATTATAGAATCTATCAATAGAACTCGTAAGGGACTGTCACTTAAAGATAAAAGGGCCGATTAAGGAGGTTGTTAAGCCCGAGGCAAGAGTAATGACTGAATTCAATAAGAGATTTGATACTACAAAGGATTTGGGGTCAAAGTGGTATGTTTTTGAGAAAATTCAAACTTATTTTTAAGAAAATCTTTTTCTGGATATTGTGGTTTTTTTCAAATATACATTTTTTTTAAATATTCGTGTCAAGTGTACATTCTACTAGGTGATTAAATAATAAATTTTAGCAATCGGGTGGACCAAACATCCCCCCAAACACATTAGAATGAACAGGAGCGTGATACCTGGATCGACCGATTGGTCTCGCTGCTTTCAAGAAATATTGAAATAGTTCAATGAATATATGACGTATAAAAATCAATACCGAGATATAAATAGACTATAGGTAAAGTTACATTAATTTTTGGAAGCTTTAAAGCATCTGGTATAAATTACCGAGGGAAAGTGTCTGGCAGGATTGATCATTATTAATTCTTAACTAAGTATATTTTCTAAAACATACATAAAAATCAGCACTGAAGCTTTAAGAAAAGCGAATACTATTTTTACTTAACTTTAGTTTTTATTTTCACAAATAATATTAATTTCTAAAAATTTTATTTACATTATTAATAATATATATACCAGGTACTTTACTTTATGTAAGTAGAATAGAAGTTAACCGACCCTTTTGACTTCAGGTTCGATTAATTCATAATCACACGTGTAAGCATGTAGGTCAACGATTTTTGGACTACTTTTAACTAACTCTTGCTTTAACAATATTTTCTATTAAGTTCTCTTTTCTTCCCTCTCCAGGCGTAAATGTATAATAAGGGATATTAAATTAGATAAAAAAGAATGTTCCACTGAATATTTTAGTATTCATACAGTTTAACGAATTAATAGTTACACATCAAAGTTAAGTTAAAATGTCTAACATTTTGAAACTAACTAATACGTATGAGATATAACTAGCGACCTACCATCCGCGTCGCTTCGCTCGGACGGTGTCTATGGCTATGTTTATTTAACTTATTGAGCGGATCCCAAATTCTTCTAATTCTTTATTTCGAAAACATAAATACGCTTATGTTACTCCCTATAACATTCGCTATAGCCAGCAAAAGTTCCGTTAAAATCGGCCCAGCTGTTTCGGAGATTAGTCGGAACATATCGTATATTTATTTAATTTATGTTCAATGACTCCTAGGAGTGCCGTTTTGCTACCATTTACTTCGCCGATGTCGCGTAGAATGAAGTATACACGTTAACATACTCGTAATTTTATATGCATAATATAGTAAAATAATGTTTGCTGTTAAATTCAATTTCATTTGTCTGTATAGATTAACTTAATAATTAATTTTAGTTTAATACTTAATAATTAATTTTAGTTTATTACATTTTAATATGATAATTATAAATATCGTCACAGTTTTTTAAGTATTTTGTTTCAAAACGTGAAAAAATCTAAGCACATTTTAAAACGAATCTGATCAAAAACCTAAAATTTAACCACAACAATTAACAAAGAGTAACGAAAGGAGTAATACTGAATGCATCCTATTAAAAATCTCGTGAGAATTGTTCCATATATATTTGCTTTATTTAAATCACCGAATATAAAGCAGGGAAGATCGTAACCATAAACACTATAAATTGTTATTTACGACTATTTTATACCACGCCAATATCAAACATGCGTTCTTTCTCGTACAAACAGAAGGTTTTTAATCTGTAGGTACGATATTTGATATTTCTTAGAGCTAAAATAACTGAACGCATTTTGATAAAGTTTAACATAGAGATAGAATATGATCTGGAGATATATAGTATATATGTTAGTGTATTAATATAATTTGCCTAAAAGGTGAAGATTTTTGAATTGAGCACCTAAGATGATCGCAATTAGTCGCTAGTTTTATATCACAGAAATAATGAAAAAAATGTCGTAAACTGAAGTGTCTGCGAAATAAGTTAAAAAAGTATTTTAAATTAAAATCCAACCAGAACGCCTAAAGTAAAAGAGTAGGATTGAATATATTCCATTCGACAACCCCTATGGATAACGCTCAAATATATTTCTCAACATGATAACATATAAAAACTGGGAAAGTTTCAAAAAATGATAAACGTCTCCAATCGCGACGTGACCTCGACCACCATGACCTAATTTCTACGGGCATTCCCCAGGGCGGGCGAGGGCGGCTCGGCGTGGTACACACGAGATGTGATTCGCGACGATTGTGTCACAACGCGGCGTTTACTCCCCTTGAGATACATGAAATCGGCTGTAAAATGTCAATTTGTACACCTTTCTAACCGATTTTTGGAATGTAAAATTTTATTTCCTTTTTACGATAGTTTTATTTACAAGAAAAAATCGTATTTATAAGAAAAATTACATTTTTCACAAATATTTTCGTTAACGGTGCATGTTTCAACTGAAATTTGATTTTAATAATGTAATGGCACCTATTCAGCCGATGCGTCGTGAGTAAGCTTCAACTTTACTATCACTTTATTCTGTATCAAAGCTTTTACCCCTATACTTGGAAAATCGTTTTTCTACTCCAGGAAAAAAGTTACCTATCACTCTGACTAAAAAATCCTGTTTAAGACTATCAAATTTAGTTATTAAAATGAATACGTACGGTTTGATCATCACAAAACTTTTTGTGTACCCGTAAAATCGACAGAAGTTTAAAAATATGAGCATTATACACTCACTACAAGTCATATATGAGTTATGGATGAAAGCATATACAAAGTAATTTAAGAAAATGAATGTAGGATGAAAGGTATTAGAGGTTGTGTGAGTGAGATAGATGTATGGGTATGAGCGAGTAAGCGAGTGAGAGTGCGATTGCGACGATTTCCGATCAGAATGACGACGGACACAATTAGTGTGAAAGGACGAGTGAAAGGACGCTTAGCAATTAGTACTAAATTCTTGTTTTTTGAAAATTAAAGTATAGTTATAATTACGAAACGTGTACTAATTTCCATCCCCCGACCCTACCCGACATGAATATTTAAATTTTACAATCCATATTATTTCATAAAGTAAAAAATATAATAAAAACTGTAGATGAAGAGTCATTTTTTAAAATTTTCTTTTCATAAACATAAAATTTCAAAGGTTCGGTAATCGAAAAATACTTTCACAGGCATTTGGTCGTATCGTCGACCATTGTGACCTAATTTCCGATACATTCCCTTGCGAGGTGAAGTGCACACATAATGTGAGTCATAGCGACAGTTTGTACTAGCAAGTAGCGATCCCAGGAGTCAGAATACACAATCAAATTATTTAATACCACGTTTGCGTCGTGACAGGTTATTTTCTAAGTAACTTTTTAGAACAAGCTAATGTCTCGTGGGATATTTGATCCGGGATGATAAGTACATATCACGCTCCGACTTTTATGCTTATCTGTAAAAAAAAATAACAATGTTGATCTTATTAGTGCATTTTCATTTATAGTAATATCTAACTGCTGTTTTAAATTGGCAAGTTTGTGTATGTATTTTTGTGTATATTTTGATTTATTTTCGTTAAAACGGCTAAACGGATTAGGATCACATTTAGTACACAAAAAGAAGGAAGAGGAATAGAGAAAGACCTGGAGAACTCATAAGCTACTGTTAGGCACCTAGTGATACCAAACAGTGATCTCGACGGGATTTTAGATTTGTAACGTAACTTTAACCTTTACATCAATTTTCTTTGTTCTTACTTAAAAATGGCACACTTCCATAAAAACTTTCACTCCCTATTTAATATTTTATGTGTTAAAGATTCAAAAATCCTTCCTTAGTGTACTCTTATTTAGCTGTTGTAAAAAACCTTTAAGATCCATCAGTTTAGGGAGTACTTTGTACAACAGTAAGTTAGCGTTGAAATTTTTTATTAATGTATTTTGGAACTTAAATATTAATAAGGATTCGTTATTAAGGGAAACTAAACCCTTCTGCTGGAAATGTCAAAGTTAATTTCTAATATGGTGATAGTGTTTGTTCTCGCTATGGGAATAATTCTGATTTGTCTCCGTTAAACAAAGGCAAGACTTTGAGAAACGTTCGCCATCGTGTTATTAAGCTCTTAGTCTATGCCAAAACTGTTGTATAAGTACAATATTATTAATTACATTTATTGAACTTTCAATACTTTAAAGCTCTATGTATAATAACTTAATGCTCGCGTAATGATAGTCATTCGCACTATTGAAAATTTAAAGTAAAACATTTTTTCCAATTTTTTTATTGGTAACATTAAATCTTGGCAATAAAATAGGTACTTATAAAAGAAAAGAAATTTAATTAAATAATAGAAAAAGAAAAGGAACTGAACGGTTTTGTCTGGGCCTAATTGTAAAAAGATTTTGTATTATTCTATTTAACATTTCGAGAGCTTTACGGAAACGTTGTAGTTCTCGTGACCATTTTTGCTGTAAAGCATAGAATTGCCAAAAAAACGTTAAAATGAAAATTATTTAACCGCTGCAAATAAACCGTCAGTGAAAACTAAACCCAAGGTTTAGTTACTTATTAAAGACCTCGACAGCGTCCTCTACGTTAAACAAAGTGCTCTCATGCACATGTTTCGTTAAGACGTTTTGTTTATGTGTTTTTTCTTTTGTTAAAATCATATTGGATGTGTTGGAAATAGATGTAAATATTTTGCGAGTTACAATCAAGGCAGTGGTAACTGGTAGCCTAGTGTTGAATCTCTCGCTTGAGTAACCATGTGAGTGGGTTCATATCTCGGGCGTTACACCTTCGACATTTTCATGTTCATCGGATTTGAACTCGGTTTTCCAAGGCTACCACCACCTATCAGTTTGTTTTATATGTATACATCATACCTAATTATTAAATATAATAAAATATATTAGAAAATTTATGCATTATATCGGAAGCCAGCAATACATAAAAAAATATATATATATGTTAGGACATTATTACAACAGCGCCATCTAGTTCCGAGGTAAGCTATGAAGCTTGTATTACGAATACGATACGGATGTGATAGTTGATATACTAAACATATATTTTTTTAAATACTGAATGACTGGAGTACAAACATTCGTGATCAACAAATGAATGCCCCCAGCGGGCCCCCAGCGGGAAACGAACTCGCGACCGCTGGCGCAGAAAGTACGGTCACTACCAACTGAGTCAATTGTGAACTATAATAATATGAATGTATATTAATTGTGGTCATTAAAATTTATATCAGAATATATTCAGTACAAATGGAGATAATAGACTGCTAGTTTGCAATTTAATTATGGAAACTAAATTTATGTAAACGAGCCTACCGATAGTCTAAATTGGTTAGCTATGAGCAATACTAGTACTGGTATTGCGATATATTAATATAGCACTAACTGTCAGCATCCTTGCCTATTTTATAAATTTCTAGAGGGAAGCATAATATGTATGCACATTGTACAATGTACATACTATTTATTAGATTATACAAAAGCTTTTCGACCTCGAATTTCTTTAGGAATGCTGTTCATCCTTCATCGAGCTAAGGTGCGATGTTCCTAGATTCCCTTCTTCTTCTACGACAACTACAGTAAGAGATCATGTAACCCTATTCTAAACAGAGCACCACACAGTTAGCATCCGGCAATCCGGCCGGGCACGAAGCCAACAGATGCTCATGGTGGTGGCCTACTTCGGTGGTCGGTGTTGCTTCAGGTATTTGATAGTAGAGTAAACCGTAGAGCTACCAATTGTACCACTAATTGGTACCATGGTGTTGCTTTTCAACTTTAACTTTTTAGTTAAAAATCGATTGTTATCAATGACATGAACTGTAAGTTCTTGTTTATACTCATAAAAAATAAATATAAAAGTTGAAGCTGGCAGTTCAATTTCATACCGAAGCTTTACGTTAAGTTAGAAAAGTAAACCAAATCAATCACTCTTTATTACGATTGTTTACTTTGTTTTGTGACGGAAAGTATAAGTCAAAGGAAAATATTGGTTAGTTAAAATGAATTGCGGAGTAGATTTTTTTTATCGTACTATTGGTATTCGTATTCAGCCCTTTGTTAACGTCCTACTGAGGGGTACGGGATAACCTTCAATACGAAAGAGATCAGGCTATAGTCCACCAAGCTGACCAAGTACGTGTTAGCGGACTTCACATGTCTTTCGAAAACTTGCTAGGTTCTCTCGGACATGTAGGTATCCATACGTTGGAATTTTTTTAACGTCGGGAAATGTATTGACACATACCACCAGGTGGTTATGTGACTCACCAGCTTAAAGTAAGCCAGTACTACCCACTAAAACCCAACTTATCTCACCCGTCTTAATGGGTCGCAGGATCGCTTGCGCATGCAACTACGACGTGATATATCGCACGTGATAATATCAAAGGTGCGAGACCCGAGTTTGAACCCGCTTCACTCGGTTACCACTGTACCACTACCTCATCGTACTAGGTGATTATGTGTTTATTTACAAAGGGATGAAGCCAAACATATAGCCCACAGTATTAGTTAGAATCTCTCAAACGTACATCTCACCATATTTTCCTTCACCATAAAGCAAGTTTTTGTTGAATGGCGTATTTTTGATATTTACATACGTCCTAAATCATGTATAACTTTGTAATATGTTTATTCCGTTTAAAGAAAGTTTTAACATTTTACAATTATAATACTTAATATTAAAAATTTATTTCTTCGTTTTAAAGAAATAAAACCATACAAGCACACCAAAGCAACAGTTAGTCACTAGTAACATTACAATTTTGACTGTAAATTAAATATCGTAAAACTGAAGACACGAATATTATCTAAAAATAATATAAAAAATTCTTCCGAGTAAAACTAGGGCTCGTTGTTTGTTGACTTTTTATTAAACGTATTAATTTTATTTATTTGTACTCATATGTGCGGAAGATGGAGGAGGAGAATATAAATAATTTATAGTGTCATGTAGAGTTATATATCTTCAAAGGTCTGACCTCTCTAACGTTGTCAGTTATAATTGAAAATGTAATCTCGAACAGTGGCGGCCTCTAGTGAATATTGCCTTTATACGAAACATCTTCTTACCCTATGGAATTTGTTACATAGAGCTGTTAGCTAGCTTTATTAAACAGTTGGAATCTGTCCCTGATTTAATTAAGAATAAAATATATAGGTACCTATAGCAACTCACCCTCGCTTCGCTCTGGTACGTTCCTAAGTACGTATTAGTTAACGATTAGTATGGTAAAGAAAGACTAATTACCTCTTACTAGAAACTAATTGGTTCCCAACACAAAGCGTTCATTCCCATTTTTAACCGACTTCAAAAAAAGGAGGAGGTTCTCAATTCGTCGGGGACTTTTTTTTTTCTTTTTTTTTTCTATGTATGTTCCCCGATCACTCGACGATGGCTGGACCGATTTGGAAAATTCTTTTTTTGTTTGAAAGGGTATAGTTTCTAGTTGGTCCCATAGTCACCAAGTCACGATCTGATGATGGGATCCCAGGGAAATCGAAGACAACTCTCAAATTTTATAGGCACTTATTACGTTTTTCATATATTTTCTAAAGCTGTTCAAGTATTTGCGTCTGATAATCATCATCTCCTGTGGTTGAGCTAATGATGGAAGGTACAACTCCTCAACGGTTAGGAGTTAAAAGAAAATTCTTTCAATATTATACGTAATTATAGACCGATAGTTAAATTCTTTCAGGCTCTTATTAACCGACTCTAAAAAAAGGAGGAGGTTCTCAATTCGTTGGGGACTTTTTTTATGTATGTTCCCCATTACTCGAAGATGGCTGGACCGATTTGGAAAATTCTTTTTTGTACATAAGCAAAATAAGTATCTAATTTCCGTTAAAAATTTGAAAATAAATTATTTTTAACAAAAAACAAAAACCGACTTCAAAACTAAACAAATCTAAACTAAAAAGTAGAAAATAATACTTTTAAGAACTTCGTTAATTTAGAAGTCGGTGCCAGCCAAAGCAAAATAACCTTAAATAGACACATATTCGATTAATCTATATCTATAATATTTGTAAACATAATCAAAATACCGTTCGAAAGTTCCTTGCAAAGGCAAGATAAGTCTATCCGTCTTGGCTGGCACCGACTTCAAAATTAACGAAGTTCTTAAAAGTATTATTTTCTACTTTTTAGTTTAGATTTGTTTAGTTTTGAAGTCGGTTTTTGTTTTTTGTTAAAAATAATTAACGTCTACCATCGGGATAAAAACTGTACTGTCTCTCATACTAAATCAAATTTCATCTAAATCGGTTTAGCGGTTTTTTTGCTTATCCATTACCAACAAACATACAACACTATAAATTACTAACGCCCGCACTCATAGTCACTTAATGAACCATTAAATCGTTCTTTGGTATGGAGATTCTCGACTTAATGGTTCTTTAAATGACTATGAGTGCGGCGGTAAATAGGCGAAGAGAAGCAAAGCAAGACTATATATAATACGAATTAAAGTATAATTTTAAATAAAATAAATATATAAAATATTTATTCGAAGGTATTTTACGTTATTTTAAATAAAATAAAGTAAAATACCTTAGAATAAATAATTTATAGCTAATAATATTGGTGTTCAAAAACGATCTAAAACTTGGTATGCAATATATCGTATGCGCACATTTTGCATTTAAAAGAACTTCCGACAACAGCGATATTCAATTTGATATGTAGACGAATTCGATATCGAGTGAATCCTTTGAACGGATCGCGTTTTCAGTTTAACATATTACCTGTGGGAAAATAGAATAGAAATTCTGTAGGAATTTGAAAATTTACTTATAAAACTGCTTCGTAGCAGATCTGGAGATCGTCAGTTCGAGTCCCGAGTCGGAACAAAATACTTGTTAGGTAATTTGCGTTTATAACACGTAGTACTCTTGCAGAAACAGTCTGGAGTTAAAAAGTTCCCAGCACCTGATATCTACAGAACCCTAAAAAACAGAACCAAAGCCTATACGAGGCAGTGCTAGCCCAGCGGTAAGTCGCTCGCTTGGATAACCGAGTGATGCGGGTTCAAATCCGGGTCTTGCACCTCTGATATGTCTGTGCGAATCATTTTCATGATTAACTCTTGTCATACGGTGAAGAAAACATCGTGAGGAAACCAGCATGTCTTAGAAAAACCTAGCAAGTTTTTCGAAAGACATGTGAAATCCGCCAACACGCACTAGTCCAGCGCGGTGGACTATGGCCTGATCTCCCCTCGTATTGAGGTACACCTGTGCCCAGCAGTTGGACGTAAAAAGGGCTGAAGATGAAGCCTATACAGTAAGTATGATTACATTACGAACGCGGCAGGATATTACATTTGTATCGCATTGGCGTACAATCCTAATCTCGTTTCCGATTCTGCCGCGATAAACTGATTGCAAGAAACCATTGATATTTCAATGTTCAACGTAGACGCTCAATAGGCTTAGTTTTTAAGCGTTTCTTATACTATTCTTATAAGTGACAAACAATCTTTTTGTTTTTTTTATAATTAATAATATAACAAAAATGTTATAAAAATAATATTACAAGAGACATAATTACAGACATTTATTCCCCTCGTATTGAAAGGAGGCCCGTACCCAGCAGTGGAACGTTAAAAGGACTGAAGACACATTACATACAGCGCCATCTAGTTCCGTGCTAAATATACCCAACTAGCTGACCCGTGCCCACTTCGTTGGGCATAATGTTAATAATCCTTTTTTAGTACAGAGTGTTATGTTTTAATTTCTAACTGGAAAAAGGAGGGTTATACGTAGGTATTTTATTAATATTAAAAATTAAATTATCTATAGGTACTAATATTAAAAAAACTACTTTTTGTAACTTAAATATAAAAGTTAGACATATGCTGTCGTTGACTTTTTTGTAGGCATTTTCAAGCTCCACACCTTTCCTTAGAACTCAAAAATATATCTTTCATAGTTAAGGCAGCGTTCGTAAGAAACGCTTTCATTCGACCGTTTTTTCTCCGATTCACTTTGCAAAACGGACTACCACGTAAAAGCCTTTTTATTTTTCGTTTTTTTTATATAACCTATGACACTCAGCAATAATGTGGCTTTCTATTGGTGAAAGAATTTTTAAAATCGGTTCAGTAGATCCCGAGATTACCCCTTACAATTTAACAAACACACAAACTTCTTTATAATATTAGTATAGATGAATTATCATTAGTCATGGGTGTTATAATATATGTGTAATACCCATGCTTCGAGTACAATTGTTCGTGCTCAATAAATGAATACTACCAGCAGAATTCGAACCCTAGTCACAAATTAAGCCAAACATGTCGTTAAATCAATTAAAAACTTAACTTAATCATTCATATAAAATATAATTAAAAAATATTTTATCCAGGGTAAATCTTACAAAGATTACCGTCTATTAAAAGCCATGTAGCGCAGGCGCTTGAGAATAAAGTGCAAACGTGTGCAAAAACACAAGTACACCCTTCCTCCCCTAACTCTCATAGTTCAATGGATATGCGACCGCAGAAATTAAACTGCAGACCAACTATGAACTTAAGGCCAGCCTCGATATGGTGCAAAATAGGCAAAATAGTGTAAGGTTTCGCTATTTTAATGTAAAATAAAATAGTTTTTAATTTATTAAATTGGCCATTTTGTAACTCTGGCAGTCAAAATTATGAAAATTGTTATAAAAATAAAGAATATTCAAATTAATATAAAAAGAGTGACGGGACAAAGGATGCCGGATTGATCTGCGAGGAGTTGAGATGGATAGATGTTGGTTGAGGTTGAAAAGATAATATAAGGAAATTGTTTAAGATAGAGGAAATTGTGAAATAATAGTAAATATATATATTATGTAATATTGGAAGCTGAAGTTGGTTTTAATGAGGACCTCACATTAGTAAGTCTCTAAAACTCCCCGTTTCATCTAAAAATCTGATTCGTGACTTACATCTGTCAAGTTTATTATTATAATACTTCAAGATTCTCAACAGAATGCATATCAAATTAAATACAACGTTGAGGTGTCAATCCTCCTGTAAAACTTCAATCGTATTAAATTTAGCTGGCTTTAGGAAGAACTAGAATATCTCTCATGTGCAGGTTCAGGCCATTTCATCAGTTTTTGACACTGGTGGAACAACATTATTGGTGAGATATCCGGCGCAGAACCTATTTTCGGCCAAAACCCAAAAACTTTACTTGGCTCCACCCGGAACTCGGAACCTCCAGACTTCGGCCATGCCTGCTAATCAATTGTCCAACGGGATCCAATATATACATATAGCTATAACAGCATTAGCTTAAAGTACCTCACTCTCAGCTTAGGCAATTACTTATTCGTTTTTAACACTTAAAAAGGATGACGAAGCTCAAGATCAAATTTCAAGAGCCGAGTCCCCTTGCAATTAATATAATTACAGTCCCGAACACTCTATTACTAAAACACGAGGAAAAAAATGCGGAATAATTGGAAGACGTCTTCTTTTAATTAAAATTTGTTGACAGAAAGGCTCTACTGATGTTAAACCATATTATTAGATTCGAATCGACAATTAGTACGATACTTTGAACCTATCAATTAATTAATTTGTATCATATTATGAATTAAAGTCCCTCGGCGCTGAATTTCTTTGTTTCGTCCAATCTCAGAAACTAGTCTAAATCCCTGTTTCTGATCTAGGGTGGTTATATTATATGTATATTTGGCTTAAAATGAAAATTTCTTGAAAAAAGGTATTGATTTGAGAATTAATGTGAGGTATAACTGCAAGAAGTATTTATGGGGGGTACACCTGATCAAAGTGATGATTACTAGTATGATATCATTTTTTATCTTAATTAATTTAATTAAGATACAATATATACGTCATTGACGACACTCTTGGCTCAGTTCGTAGTGACCCTACTTTCTGCGCCAGTGATCGCGGGTTCGAGTCCCGCTGGGGGCAACCATTTTTTATGCTCGAATGTTTGTACTCCAGTCATGGGTGCTTATATTTATAATATGTATGTATTTAAAATTTATATATCTGGTATCCATAATACAAGCTTCGTAGCTTATTTATATACTGTACCTATATTTCAATTTTCTTAACATTAATTAATTAGTTCAAAACATTACTTCAAATACTTAGTGTTACACTGAGTATTTGTAATAATGGTTTTAATAAATTCAAGCATAATCTGTAAAGTACTGTAAATCTTAACAGTCAGTATAAATGATTTTTTGATATTTGCATACATGACACGTCAATAATGCTCATTCATTTTTGCCTTGTAAAAATATTATTACAAAAATTTACAAGTATAATTATGAAGCAAGCTCCAATGTATGGCAACCAATGATAAAGTACAAAATTAAAGTTAATCGCCAAAAGTGTTGCCAAGCGCAAAACTCGAGAACGGCTCGGCCAGTTTCGGCGTTTTCTTATATTTCCGTTGAGATACGAGGAAGGTTCTTAAAAAGACAAAAACATAAAAGTCGTAAATCATAAAACTATAATATTAGAAACATATATTTCCCATGTATTTCTATAACGTTGTAATACATCCACCAAGATGTAATAAAAAAAAGATATCAGTTACAAATATGCGACAACACTAATTAATTTAAAACAAAATAGTATATCAGGGGAAACGTCATTGTTTGAAAGAATAATGATATATTCAGCTCGATGGCGCGTGACACCGTAATTATTTAACGTATTACGTTGATGCACGATGTACCCTAACTATATTTGAAAATTAATAATACTAGCAAAAAGCTGAGCTTTGTGAGGGCTCGCGTAGTCTAACGGGTAATAATGTTATAGCGATGTTAACTCTGGTTTTCTAACAGATGTCGTTAGTAGTACAAAAACATTCTATCCAATGAACACAAAATAATAATGTTCATTTTTTAATGGTTATAAAATTATATTTTTTGACAGATAATACATCTAGATATGAAGTTAAATTATTATATTAAAGCACAAATCTATGGGTGTGATAGTTTTTCAGTAAAGTGTACCACAGAATGCTCAGGTTGTGAGATAGTGTTAGCTCTCGCTTCGCTCGCCCTAACTAGCTTTCATTGACTTCGCGTTAATAAAAAGAAAGATATACAATTAATTACAGGATAATTTTCGGAATTGTGACTTGACTGTAGTATTTTCCATTATCATGATTGTTGTAAAGTATTCGAAACATTGAGAGTCAAACAAATAAATCCGCGAAATCTATAAAAACATTTTAATTTAAATTTGCAATATTCACGTAAAACTAAGAAAGTATATATTATATAATTTTTATTTGAAAATGTTTGTTTGTAATTTAAAATAGATATTATTATTATAGTTTTATCGATATTAACAAGATATTAAAACATACATTAAAAAGTTTAGGCTTCGATTCAGGTAATATCTATACGTATGTGGCGAAACATAAAAGAAGTTTTTATGTTATGTAAACTGAAATTTCAATGTATATTTTTTGATTTAGAGAGGAACACGATTTGGACTAATTAAAATATTGAAAATATCGATTGGAGTTTATTTTCTTCTCAAACTCCAAACGTATACTCGTACAGTTATTTTCCCAGCACAAGCTTCGAGTTAGAGACAAAAATATGTATCACAACTGTCAATTTAGAGAATTTAACACAAACTTTATTAAACTTAACAAGTGTTCGAGTGCACCCATTTTATATTTCCAATGTAGTTTCTCGTCCATTCTTTCAGAGATAAGCTTGTAGACACTTATCTTTAGGCCACTATTTTGATCACTGCCCTCAGATAGTTCAAGATATTATCACAATGCTCTCTACGACATACCTATTACCCACATATTTTGAACCAGAATACTTTCTGTAGCTTTAATACCGTCATAGTTAAAAGTTTTCCTTCGTTACATAGACTAATGACTCACCCTTACTCCACTCGGATCATTTCATAGGAACGTTTAAACGGTTACAATAGGATTCTTAAAGTTATGATATTTTTCTATTGTAAGAAGTATTCTTTATGTAAAATCAAATAACCAGCAATAATCACACCAAAATCTATGCAAAAATATTTAATTACTAGCGGTTGCCGCGGCTCCACCCGCGTTCTCCCGGTTAATCCCGGTGGTAAAAAGATGAAAATTTACGGTCGCAAGTATTTTTGATGCTAACTCATAAAAAAAATTTGGTCTAAATAATACAAACTAAAAATATGTGGAGAGAGCCAAAAAATAGCCTACGACCTATTCTCAAACCTACCAAGTATACACAGTAAAAAATTGTTAAAAATCACAAAAAAAGCATAAAAATCGCGTTCGATAACAAACACTGTGACACGAGATTTTAGATAATTATACGTTTATATTTGGAAGTAACAAGCGCATGAAACACTTAGTTAGCTAAAAACGGTCACTTTACTAATAAAGTATACAGCCGTTAACACTAAATCAGCACATCAATTAACTTACGGTTACACAAACAAAATACCATGAACAATGCCGTTTTATACACAAAAACAGTCCTATGGAGCATTTCTACTGTTATAGCAATAAGGACAAAATCGTTTGGATTATATCGACCGTACCCGTCAGCCTATTTGTCGACTGAATCAAATTGATCTCCGACACTACTAAGCGTGGTGAGTTTGTTTGCCAGAACCAGCAATTAGGGCCTGATTTAAGGGCGTTTACACATTATATTATTTAGTTAAGATATTAATCGAGTAGACTAAGGGTGTAAATTAACACTGCTTATGAGATATATTTATAATTTGGACAGTTTATAAAATAATCAACTAATATATGAAACAGCTGTTCTAAAGAATTATAATGTGCACCTCTGTAGTCTATTACACTGTAATAAATAGTACCACGATGACCATTTGCTGTACAGAACTAAAAGATAGCCTAGTCACTATACAGCCTATCAAATATGTATATAAAAATAACAGATCAATCTGTTTTTTCTTAAAACCAGCTAATATTTATTTTCTATCTTTTACAACAGTAACCATGATTAAATTCAATCATTTATACATTTTTTTTTTTATATTTAATGATTGGAATTACAGTAATAGTAGTATTTCTATAAATTAAACGCAAAAATAACAAAAATCTAACTTATTTCTACCATCCCGTATTTTTTTTAAAACAACTCGTGTATTTCCCCTTAAATAGCACACCAAGCCAGCAAACAATTGTGTGGGTGCTTCCGAATACTTCACGCTTCGGAAAGTCCTCTGAAATGTATAATCATAAAACCTCGACCGATTTAATTATACCATGAGTTAGGGCTGTCATCTATCAAAATATGGCGCTGCTTATTGTAAGGTTTCGCTATTTTTTAATTTGTTAAACTGGCCATTTTGTAACTCTGGCAGTCAATATTATGAAAATTGTTATAAAAAAATAAAGATTATTCAAATAAAAAAAGAACGAGAGGATGGAAATTGATCTGCGAGGAGTTGAGATGGGTGGATGTTGATAGTAGTTGAAGAGTATATCTTTTATCAATGATATTTTAACTACAGATATGTTATACGCTCACTAAACAACCGAAAAAAGTGTTCCGCGCTGCACACATACACACTTTTCATTCAAGGTACATGTCAAAATGATAGAAAGGGGATAGTCGATAAAATCAATAAGAAAAAAAGAGACAGCTAATGTTGTCAATTGCGCGTCAATGTAAACAAACATTAGTCTAGCGACCGATGACATATCAGAATATTAGGCAAATAATTGAAATATATTAATAAATCGAAGTATTCTGCGTTCTTACATGTGGTATGAGATCCCTTGTGTTTTATTAACTTTGGTATCATAATTGGTGCATTTCCTAAATACACAGGATGGCATTTTTTTTAATTTTGTAGCAGCGTACCACTCGTCGCCATGCGGTGACACAGACTAAAGGCAATACGTCCTAATTAGGATGTTTTCGAGTTTTCACGATTGCGCGCTCATAACATATCTATAGTTAAAATATCATTGCCTTTTATTAAATTATTTAAGTAAGAGTTCTATAGAGGAATGTAACCTCGATATTGTCATAGAGGAGGATATTGTCATGTTTATAATAGTAATAAATATTTAATACACATATTATTGGAAACTGAAGGTTGTTTCAATGAAGACTCCCACATTATCTATAATTTTTAATATACAGTTTAGTTATAATAATTGTTATTTAAGTCTCTTTTTGGTTAGCTTCGATAGGTGAAAGTAATCGTCTTTGTTTTTCACACAAGTAACACTTGGCTGTTACTTGATAACTTCGATAATTGTGGGTCAATAATTTTCTTAACTATTTTACGTAAATACCATAAGTATATCTAAATTCGACAGTTAAACATTTTTTAGTGAACAATAAAGCTGTTAATTGGCGGTCAAATGCAAGAAATTTATTACAACTCCTATTCTAATAAACAGTATATTTCATGAACTATCGTTTTTAATAATAAGTATGAAAAACATTTCTAAAGCAAATTTTCCCACCCCTTTTCACTTCCCTTAGGGAATGAATTTCAAAAAATCCTTATCATCATAAGACGATTTTAACTTTTACGTAGATAGCTGTTATATATAGCAATGGATGCTGGAACCAAGACTCTAGGGAGACATTTTGTTCTGAATACTGACGAGTAATTGATTTAGATACGTTCGCAGAGAATCCCACTGGGCACATGTTAAGTACATGGTATTTAAAAAGAAATATTGCTTACCTTTAATTAGTAACGCAGAGTATATAGAAATAAATATAATGCCTATTTTACTGCACGGCTACTGATATTTTCATATTTAAATTCCATTTTATTTCTCTTCAGGTTTAGAAGTTCCTAAGATACAATCTAAGATGTGTGACGAGGAGGCTGGCTCGTTTTTCACTCAAAACATTAATAAAAAACTGTGGGAAAAATGTGTGAGGGTATGAATCCTTAGTTACAAAGAAAAATAGCACATTCGATGCAAGTCCTACCAATATTTTCCAACTACTTGGACAATGCCAAGAGAACGAGAAAAGTTATGTACGATTCATATAGAACTTAACAGTTAACTTTGAAGCTATGCGAGATTATTTGTTACATACTAGGCAAAGCGAAAGTTTCTAGTGTTCTGACACTAGAAAGTTTCGTTTCAGTTTTTTAATATGACTTTCAAAAAGCACTTTTTCTAACAATAACAAACTATTATTCTTCATATTCAGTAACTGGGGCGCGCAAAGTACGTACTCTCTAAGCCAATATTGCACTCTGTTATTAACACTTAAACGTATGATTGAAAACACTCTTAACTATCACTTTACTATCTATTTTGGTCTTTAAAGTTTTAGTAACGAAATGTTTTTTATCATAACTAACATTTGTTTTCGGCTTTGCGCGAACATTTTAGTAATAAATTTACCTTAAAATAAATATAATATTACAATTAAAAAATATTTTCCTTATATACTATAGATATACCGTAGAAAATAAGAGTTAGAGTATATAATAACGATGTCTAGCCAAATATATTAAATCTGACGACAGATTTCCCCCAGGACTAGAACTGGGAAAACCTATACATGTCAATGTTATTTAAATCGTATAAAGTAATCTATTTCTATTCTATATATGAAATAATATTCTAAGCCGAGTCTGTACATTAAATATTTTGTACGAAACTTTATTAAACTTATTGTCAAAAAAGCTCATCAGCTATATTCTTTTTTATTTTTGTCTATCTGTCACATACTTAATGAAATTTTAACGACAGTTAAAATATGAAATCTCTGAGAGATTTTATTTTTTTAATATCTGAGAGATCTATACTAACTGTTAAAGGTAATTAAAGGAGCTAACTCGAGCGGAGCGAGGGTGAATCACTAGATCACTATCACTACATACTATAAAACAAAGTCCTCCACCGTGTATGTATGTCTGTCTGTTCACGATTAACTCAAAAACGACTGCACTGATTTTCATGCTGTTTTGAAAGTTGATAGAGTGGTTCTTGAAGAAGGTTTTAGTGTATAATTTGTCAAGTTTTTGTATACATTTACTAGCGGATTTATACTATTTTCTTAAATATATCCAAGGATCCTTTTAGTGAAGTTTATAAGTAAAATATTAAATATAATATTTTATTAATTTGCGTGGTAGGATAAGACACAGGATTTTAATCTTCAATCTTGCGATACAATGCGGTGTGGGCGGTTTTTATATAATGTGGTTGTGGGCGTATAGGCCAAGAGTTAACAGCTCTGATGCTATTAAATTGTTAAACAGAATGAATAAATTTGCACATTTATTGCATCAATTACTTTTTTCAACAGGAAGCTAAAACTAACTTTAACAAAAATAATAAAGTATTATTAAGTCAAAGGAGATTCCTGGGAGCTTCACACGCTTGGATAGATTAAGGCTTTGTAGCATAGTATTCATTTATGAGTAGTGTCTAAGTCTTTAATTACTATTTCAAAATAGCTAATAGTATTTTTATCTTAATTATAAATTAAGTTATATAAAATATATATTAAAGATCAAAACCCTATTTTACGTCTATACAAAGTCAAATATCTGTTTGACTAATTAACATTAACAAAAAAAAAATACTCCATCGACATACATAATATATCGACATTCACAAGCACAAAAGCATAAGAGGCCGTCATCAACGTCGCTTTAAAATTTCAATTACATACCTAATTTAGTCGTCAGCTCTCACACTACAATGTAAATGAGAAGCGCGTGTACCGATTTTAATTAAATTCCTCAATCAATTCCGGCATTATGACGTGAATTTTGCAATTTTACGGCCGGCCATTATCGGACTGACCTTATGTTTATGGTCATGTCAGGGTTTATTGGGGGTAATATTAAAGCCTTGGAGATGGGATGCAAGGACTTAAGAGCATGAATGAATTCCTCGGTGGCTAGTATCAACTGCCGCACATCCGCAAGTCCTGAGTTCGAGTCCCAGGTCCAGCCTAATAAGTAAGTAAGCCTCAGTAATAACCCGGAGTTGGGAAGTTATTTAGTGGTGCTTCAACCCTGTGCCTTATAGAGTAAAGCCATCGGTCCTGCGCCTTATCTCGCACTGGTCAGGAATAAAAGACAAAAATATGAACCCCTTCATTAACAAGTTTATTTTGTTTCATAATTATGTATTTAATTATCAAATTAATTAAATACTTATTATATAGGTACTTAAGCCGAAATTCTTGAAGCAATAATCCTAATAAATGATAACCACAAAATTACTCAGAAGTCGTCATCGAAATGACATGTACATAAAATGTAACTTGCGTAATCGGCAAATGTATCTACTGCCAAATCTCGAATAATATTAATTTGCCAAAATAAAACTTTGGAGTTCGGCTTTTTGACCGACTTCAAAAATGAGGAGATGTTTAATTTACGTATGAACTTTTTTATGTATATTACATGAAATTTTACTGATGTACCTATATGAATCGATTTGAGATTCTTCGATTCTGTACGAGATATGTATATAAGTAGGCTATGCTTTGAGAATAATCGTTTTAATTTAAAGGAGAGTTTTAAGCGCTATAGATAATTGATTTTAAACTAGTCTAGTACTCTTACTGTGCTTAATTATCAACCGTTGAGAATTCTACGTCACGTTGGTAAAATAATCTGTGTTCATTATCTGATAAATTGAATTGAAATTACAGTTCTACTGTATAGAAATACATAAACAAACATTTGCGTTAATCATAAAGAGCACCATTCTTTCTACGATACATTTCAATAAGAAAACTCAATAACTGTTGGTTGATCAACTAAGGATTCTAACCACTGAATTCCTGCATCAAAGATAACCATGGAACTTGATGGTCTTGTGAATTAAAAAAATGGGGTATTTAGACAAAAAATGGTTTTTAATAAACAATTTCATATATATATATGTCACCGGACATACTAAACACAGAGATGGATTTCTCCTATTAATATAATGTACATTACGTCTATCCGTTCGTGAGGAAGCAATACAGCGTCGTAAATTGTCTGTGCCGTAAATGGCGGTCGAAGTTTACGAGATCTTATGGAGTGATTGATAACGGAATATAACTGGGTTCGTTTTATTGGTTATTTAATATATTTTTTTCAAAATCTTAAGGTGATAATATTAAGGAAAGTTCTATCTTAGACTTACGTCAGTACTTTAATTTTAAAACTAAAGTCAAATATGTGAAGTATTAAATTCCGTCAAACCAAAGATATACCTTCCGTTATCCCATTAAAAATTACTTAAGGCTCGTTTTCCATAGTTATGTAATCGTAATAAAAATGTAATAAAAACTAGAGACTTACACTCTATGTAAATAAAATTATACATGTTTGTAATTATTATTAAAAAAACTATCAATCAACCCTGTTTCTACCATTCCCGTACCATTACAGAGAATTCAAGTGATAGCTCGAAAGCAATTTATTAAATGAAGTATAATATGTACTACACACAAGTTTTCCAGTCAAACTACTTATTATTATAAATGAAACTACCTTTTCGGATTTTGTCGCGGATTTATTTTGATTTTTAGTTCCCGACGTTTCGAATACTTTACAGCAATCATGGTCACGGGAGAGACTCAGTCTCAGTCTCTCGTGTCGAATATTCGCGTAAATCTAAGAAAGTATTATTTATTATTAATTAGGAGGAGGAGATACATCTATTTTTAACACGTTCGCTGCGGCGGCGCTAGAACTACACTTTCTGCCCGTGCGTTACAAGACAAATACTGCCCGTATCTATATTTCCTGCTATGCGTTACGACCTCTATTTTGCCGTACTAGCACCCGACTTCTAAGGTTCATACAGACGTGGAAACTCATGATATCAACGTTTTTTTTTAACTAATCGATAGGGTACATCCTCGTGTATACGTAGCTGCGGTCGCCCGGGGTTCTGTAAGATATTTCGTAAGATATAGGGATTTTTCAAAATCAGCTATTTACGGCAATATATTTGCCGTATAGCATAGAAGTGATAAAATGCTAGGGATTGAGCTTACTTGTAAAATAAACAGTCGATATTTTAACGATATGCTTTATTAGATATACCTACTAGATACAACTTTAAAACTTAACAGTGTATGAATCAAAATAATTATTCTTCTTAATTGATCAACATAATAATTATTATTCTTATAATTAACGTCAATTTTAAAAATACTTGTCTACAGAATTTTTAAAAATACTCTCTTTTTACTTTGCTACTACTAGAATATCTACATTATACATGAAAAATTAAAACTTTTAAAATGAGACCTACTTTAAAATAAAAAAAAACACAAAAAGGTAAAAAATAACTGATTGGTAGTTTTGAAAGTCTCATGGTTTTATAATTTTTTCGCACAAAAAATATCGAGCACAAAATACGTCTTAGTTACGGCCAGCTCTATTGCTAACTGAGGCTCCGTGTGGGCGCATTCGGTAAGGTGCGGGGTTGGGAGGGTACGGCAAAACAGTTGCCGTACCGCACTAGACAAAAATATTTTACTCACTGTGCGTTACGGCAACTATTTTGCCGTACATTATTAGTATAGGATATTATTATATTTAAAGTAAAAATATTGAAAAGATCACTGCCTCTTTTCTACACTTACGGGCACATAGTTAAATCACCCCCGCTCCGAGCGTAAGACAAGGACAACGAGCTGCCGCACTGACTACTAGTCAAAAACGGCAAAATACTTGCCGTAACGCAGCGAAAGTGTTAAATAATACAAATATTTAAAATAATACGTTCACTATTGTAATTATGAATGATTGTGTGTACTAGGTTTTTGATGAATTTGGATGTAATTTAGTATTAAGATAGACTAAGAGTAACAAATGTGATACAGCAAGGTATCGTTTAAGATGGGACATTATCGGTTAAGTGAAAGTACTGGTTTTTCTAGCTGGTAGGCCCCACATAATCACCTTTTACCTACAGGTGGTATGCGTAAATACATTTTCTAACATTACTAAAAAAAGGCAAAAAGCTAAGGAAAGTAAGTAGTATATAATTTTTCTGCTAAGTGATTTCAGCTCCCCTGGAAACTAACTAATGTTCAATAAAAAGTTTTTGTATACAAAATCGAAGCTACTACATTCACAGTATAAAATATCTACACACAGACTATAAAATTACATGTATAGCATAGAAGAATCCTAATGTACATTTGTGTATTTTGAAATATTCGTATTGCAAACATTTTTCTAAGAATTTTTATTGCCTTTTATTCAGGGGCTTCCCGCGGCTTGCTATTGGAAAATTGGATTTCAACTGTCTCAACTGAACACGAGGAATAACTTTCGAGAAAATGTTTAAGAATTACTTTTACTTTAAAATTGTATCCTCTTTAAATATAAAATATTTTTTAAAAATACACGATGATAGAAAATCTTTTATTTTTTACTCATTACGACTCACTCTCCCTTCGTTCGGTTTCGTCCCAGATTTTTCAGAAATGAGATAATCTAGGAGTAAAAAGTATTATTTATGTTAATCCCAAGAACCAGATATCATCATACAAAAATTCATCAAAATCTGTTGGTTACTTTACTCGTGTGTTTCTTACAATTGCAGTATGACGGACTTATGTATTTAGTAAGAAACTGTTCTGTTGATGTTAAACAGAAAATTAAATATTTATCATACATAGATATATAGACCATTATCGTTTTTTTGTCTATTTCTTTGAAAATAAATAAAATAAAAGCCTTTAGAAGTGAATTTTCTGCCTTTCCTATACCTTTCCTAGCTTTCCTACACTATACAATATTCATGTCGAAACCTATCTATTATCCGTAAAGCGGTAACTAATCCAAATCGAATGAAATAATTACTATCGTCGAAGGTCTGTTAGATCTTAATTAATCCCAATTTAATTACATATAAATTTAATAATGTGTGCTCTAATCTTACTACAGATATTGATAATCGAAATTCGACATTTTAAATATGATAATATAAAATAAAAATTCTCACTGAGTTTAATCAGTACATTAAATTTGAAAAAAAATATTGAAATTGTCAATAAAGAGAATCGATAAATAACAACATGTTGGTACAATATTACACAGACACAGCACGATTGTGTTACGGATACCAGATAGTTGATACGTATTATATACCTTTAAAAACGTACATATTATTACTGTTATGTTACACAACAGCGTAGCAACTAATTTACATGACTTTTTGCAAAGATCTGATGAAGGTACGACAGCTTTACGTATTCTCCGAGACATGGGTGTGAATCGTCGACATTTCTTAAGTACGGACTGCTACTTGTATTCGAGACAAATACTTGGTGACTATTTATGGTCGAACCAGGACTCGAACACACAACATTTAAGTTCTAGACCAATAAGTTAAACGAACTCTACTTGGTTATCAGAACCTTATGATGTCCGGCCACGGCGGCCAATCTCGTTGAGACTAGCTATCTGCGCGGGACATATTATAGTGCACGAGTGTACGCGCAAACACAAGTGCACTCTCTGTTCCTTATCACTCTCATATTCCAGTGGGACGACTGCTCGACACGACCAGTGAGAGTTAAGGCGCAGGCCGACGGCTTTACATGCTCTCTGAGGCACCGGGGTGAAACACCGCCAACTTCTCAACTCCGGGCTGTTACTGAGGCATACGAAACAGAAAGACTCAATGCCTAAACTTGTCCCGACCCGGATAGACCCGGGACTCGAACCCAGGACCTAACGGTGTGCGACCAAACATGCTAGCCAATACACCAACAAGGCAGTTATAGTCAGAACCATATACCGTGTATAGAATCGAATCGATCCATACTAGGGTTTAAAGTATTTCACATAATATACGTTAAAATACAAGTAAGTAAAAGTAATATACCTAAATATCAAAGGCTCAACAGATAGCTTTAATAACATAAATTGCTCTCTGGATAATTTCCTCAAAGCGCCCACTACGTACACGTGTCAAGCGTTTATATATTCTAAACACTTAACATTTGATCTCACTTTTGAACTTTACCGAGAATTTGTAACCGATATTTGTATGTTGGTTTAAGCCTCTGTTTTACTTTGAAATAATATATGAAAGAAGCGATGAAATAAGAAAAGCATAGTAAAAAGAAATTTAAGTTGTTGTATGACTTGTGGTTATTACGTGTATTGGGTATCATCATCATCATCAGCCCTTTTTAACGTCCCACTGCTGGGCACGGGCCTCCCTCCCTCAGTACGAGGGGGATCAGGCCATATAGTCCACCGCGCTGGCCTAGTGCGTGTTGGCGGACTTCACATGTCTTACGAAAACTTACTAGGTTTTCTCAAACATGCAGGTTTCCTCACGATGTTTTCCTTCACCGTAAGACAAGTGGTAATAATGTTAGAAATGATTCGCACATGAAAATATCAGAGGTGCGAGACCCGGATTTGAACCCGCATCACTCGGTTATACAAGCGACGCGTTACCGCAGGGCTAGTATTGGATATATTACGTATATAATAACTGATTTTTATACACACACATGTCGTATATACCATAACTAAGTCCTTGCAATATACTCGTATGTAAGCATTTTACTTCCTACGCACAGTAGAAAGTAACTAAAATAACCCGATTTTGGTAAATATGTATTTATATAATGTTACTAGCAATTCCCGCGGCTCCGCCTGTGTTCCGCCCGTAATTGGTGGTATAAGAATGAAAGAAGGGTTATAAGTATTTTTTATGCCAAATCATAAAAAATTAACAAATAAAAACTTGGTCTTTAAATAACATAAAAAATCTGGAGGGGTACCCTTATCACTAGGGGCATAAAACATAGCCTACGACCTATTCTCAGACCTATCAAATATACACGCAAAATTTCATAAAAATCGGTTAAGCCGTTTCGGAGGAGTTCGATGACAAACACTGTGACACGAGATTTTTATATATTAGAGAGATTATTTTTACCAATTTATTTATGAACCGTAAGTAATGATTAAGCAAATATCTTGATTCATATTTTGTCATCCATTTACAAAACCTAATAAAAAAAAAAGGTCTATTCAAGTTAAATCTAAAACCAACTTCAACATGGCGATAAAAAATGAATACTGAATGAGACTCCAATTATTATATAGTCATAAAGAGACAAAGTATGGGGCCGCTAAGTACCCATTTCCATGATGAAAACAACGATAAAGGTCAGTTAGATTAGCCATGCTTTAGTGCACTATAAAACTAAGAGATTTTACTATTCATATTGAAACTTTATCATTTTATAGCAATATTAAATAGATTTTCTTAGAAACATTATACAGAGGGATAAAAGATGCTGAGAAGCAATAATATCAATTATTTCACAATTTTTCATAATATCTAAAAAGTATATTTAAATATTTACGATTAATTGTTGTTCGTGTAGACTAAGCTAAATATATTCAATGAAAATCATTTTTGTTATTTCAATTTGAAATATGGGCGACAGTACAATACTGTATACTAGTATATATACACTTCTTTCTTGGATTTCTAATCTTAATTTTCACGTTTATACTACCGACTGACACTCGCGTCGCTCAAGTTATCCTTTGTTTCTTTTCAACCGACTTCCAAAAGGAGGAGGTTATCAATTCGTCTGTATTTTTTTCTTTTTTTTTATGTTTGTTAGCTCATAACTTTGAGCTGGGTGAACCGATTTTGATAATTATTTTTTATTTGAAAGGTAGTGCTTCCCATGTGGTCCCATTTTAATATTTTCCAGTTCTGACCATGGTATCCATGAGAAAACCATAAAAGTCTTAAATTTGCATTAAGTATTTGCGCGACAAATGGACGAATAACTCAATATCACGCCAACCGATTTCGATGATTCTTTTTTTAATGGAAAGGATATACTTCAAGGGTAGTTTGATGAGAGTTTGGTAAGGTTCTGATGATGGGATCCATGACAAAGTATCGGAACTCTTCAATTCTTACGAGCAAATTAACGATGCTCGGCCGAATCTTTTTTAGGCTATATGGATATTTGAGTCACGTACCGTTACTGATGATGGAAGGTACAACTCTTCAACGGTTAGCAGTTTCAAGAAAATTCTTTCAATATAATACGCAATTATGGACCGATAGTTGTATACTTTCAGGCTATTAGGTTTACCTCATAATAGAAGGTAAATTTTTATAGTCATTAACACAATACGTATCTACTTTCCGCTAAAAATTTAAAAATAAATTATTTTTAACAAAAAAACAAAAACCGACTTCCAAACTTAATAAATCTAAACTAAAAAGTAGGAAATAATACTTTTAAGGACTTTGTTAATTTTGAAGTCGGTAGCCAGCCAAAGCAAAATAACCCTAAATAGATACATATTCGATTAATCTATCAATTTGTAAACATAATCAAAATACCTGGCTGGCACCGACTCCAAAATTAACAAAGTCCTTAAAAGTATTATTTCCTACTTTTTAGTTTAGATTTATTAAGTTTGGAAGTCGGTTTTTGTTTTTTTGTTAAAAATAATTTCTCATTGTATTCCTAACTTAATAGTAGCATAAGTTACTTCTTATTATAAAGTCCCGTTAAAATTGATCCAGCCGTTTCAGAAATTAGCCGAAACAAATAGTAAGAAAAACAAAAATTTATAAATTCGTATTTATAAATTTCTTGAAAGTACCGTATATAATAATTCCTTTCTGTATGTTTGCATTTAGAAAAAGCTTTTAAAATTAAGCTAATAATTTAGTTTTTGTCTTATTAAAATGATAAAATTCTTGATTCTATTTTGAACCCGTTTTATCTGCATCCATGCGGTGACCTCTCACAATCTTTATATTTTTACACTCAAGTCAGAAGTCAATAAAATTAGCTACAAGCAATTTCACAGACCAGCTCTAAAACTGAAGTATTTAATTTAGATCAAAAAACTCATTAAACGTTTTCTCAATCGTTTCGCCCTTTTATTATCTTAATGTAATTAACAATTGTAGTTTTGAGCTATTAGGATGTTACTGCATTTTACATTACATTTCCAGAAAATTTTAAATATATACAGACGAATTGAGAATCAACTCCTTTTTGGAAGTCGGTTGAAAATTAAACTTTGGTAAATGCGTCTAGGAAAGTCTAGAGAATATTGAAATAAAAATATTAGTAACAAAGTATCCCAAGAATTAACTATTTAATCAGCCCTTTAGAACGTCCTAATGCTGGGCAAGGGCCTCCCCTCGAGACATAAGTGGTTATAGTCCACCACGCAGGCTAAGTGTGGGTTGACGGACTGCACATTTGATAGGTTCTCTCATGCAGGTTTCTTCCCGATATTCACCTTCATCGTAAGAGTATCTAAGGTGCGAGACCCGGATTTGTACCTCGCTTCACTCGGCTAACTAAGTTACTAACATTTCTAGAAAATCGAAAATGATGAAAGATAACAAAAGAAAAACATTCTCAATGAAAAGTACAATAGAGAAGAACAACATATTGTAAAAAGAGGAACGAAAGAAACAACAAAGAAGAATAGAGATTTTAGATGCAAGGAGCCCTGCATATTTTTTACAAAAAAAAAATTTGCAAATTGAATTATAAAAGACCACAATATCATATAATATATCACTGAAAACCTTTTTAACGAAGTTTTCAAACCGTTTATTTTTAAAGAAACCAACACCCTTTGCATTTAAAAATACACTGCTTACGCTCACCGTTTAATCAGAGTTAACCCGTCTATGTCCTACTTACCTGTCCGCGTACGATAGGTCACTTAAATATAGAAAAGCCAAGGGATATTAATATAAAATGAAAATAGTCTGTTGCTGTTTCTCACAATAAAGATTTCATTGATTTTGCCGTCTTAATTGAATTGCCGCGTCTGATTCATACAAATAGTTCGTCTCGCATACTGTCTAAGTCATGGTAATCTTATAAATAAAACTACCTTTTCGGATTTTGTCGCGGATTTATTTTGATTTTTAGTTCCCGATATTTCGAATGCTTTACAGCAATCATGGTCACGGGCGACGTGGTATTTGACGTCTCAGAGGTTTATATACTTGTTATAGACCGAATCCGAAAACTTAATTTCATTTATAATGTCGAATATTCGCGTAAACCTAAGAAAGTATTTTCATGGTAATCTATTTAAGCGACATAAAAAGAAAAAGAGTTTGTTTAGTTATTTGTGTCTTATCGCTTAGCCTATGCCACATAACCATTAGTGATGGAATTTGAAATGTACATAGTCGTATAGTGAGGAAATGGGTAAAAGGTATTTGCTGCCGTAATGCGACTAGATTATAGCAATGTGTAGCTACACATTTTCAATAATAATAGAGTTTTATATTTTCAACGATAGTTTGCATCTGGCGCGTTAGCATATCTAAAAATTTTGCCAAAAGCGTTATTGGAAGTCTAGTTCAACAGCACCACTTCGAGATATTTGAGAACCGTCTCGTGTAGACATATACTCTATCTACTCCAATTTCTTGTATTTCTACGCAAATATTCGTATGCTTAAAACATTTAATGTAATATAAAAATCGTGTTAGCATTTATCTCAAGACTTACAAAACTCTATTATACCAGCCTTACAAACAAAGAAGGTCGAGATAGGCATTGCGAGCTTCAAATTAATTTCCGTTATTTCCATTAAAAATTATACAGCCTTTTTAAATCGTGCTGCTATCAGAGGATTCTTTGTGGTGCCGTAATATTATTTACAGCGACAAAACGACCAAACGATTACGCGTCTTATGGTTTGCAAAATAAAGCTGAGAATGCAATGGAATTATGAAAATAAGTATGAGTACGTCGTTAAAAGTTCATTTTTTCACGGTAAGGCAGTTGAAGTATTAGGTTGCACACAAACGACAGTAGTGATTGGTTAGTGGTTACCAAATGGATATGGTAGAGAAATGTAGGACACTTTTTGAATAAAGTTTCATCTAGTTAACTTACTTTACAAAGTTGTACTGCTAAGTAAAAGCCTTTATCTGAAGGAGAAGAATGAAAAACTTTCCTGACTTGGAAATTCTTCTACTTTTTTAGAATTTCTTATTTTTGTCTCTCAAAGGCTCAAAAGTCGTTTTAAAATAATGTTTAATACGTATGTTTAATTTTTCTTTTAATTGTAAATGACTCAGATACTTTATCGAAATACGTTTGACGCCATCATATTCAAAAGTTCGTAGGAATGACATTTGTATAGGACGAAATCAAACCACATCTATACCTTAACTCGAAATTCCGCTAACTCCATTTCATTACACTTTTCATGAAGCAATAAAAACGTTATGGTTTCAATAATATTGCCATTTTTAACGCATAAAATTTAAGATTATTTCGAAATATGACTATTAAATAATTGTATATTTACTTCCCAACAATATTGAAATACTTATTTTAGTATAGATTTCTCTGACATATTGTTACTTTTTTTCCTGACAAGAATATCAGGAAAATATCTTATCTCTAGACTCTGACACCTATAACTAGCTAACATTTTACCAAAATTTAAAATCTATCCAGTGGTTTTTGTTTCACCCCCGTGCCTCGGAAAGCACGTAAAGCCGTCGGCCCTGCGCCTTACATCTCACTGGTCGTTTCAAGCAGTCGTCCCACCGGAATACGAGAGTGATAAGCAATAGAGAGTGCATTTGTGTCTGCGCGTACACTCGTGCACTATAATATGCCCCGCGCAGATGGCTAGTCTCAATGAGATTGGCCGCCGTGGCCAGGATCGGTTAGGAAGACTTCATCATATATTTTTTCATATACACTAGATGTAAGTATAAATTTCTCGGAAATGCGATATTTTCTCACATTAAAAAGTATCCTATATCCTATCCGTAGTCATGGTTTACGGAAACGGTTTTCGATAACCGTGTACAAAAACCGATCCGTTAAACAGTACTGTATAAAATCAATAATTTATTCATTGAACCGAAGTAATAAACGTATTAACGGTAAAACCATATATATGTACAATTTTTGTTGATATCAAATCTATGTATAAAATCCTATTCGATGAAACCGTGAAGTGTGAATCCTCTCTAATTGAAATTCAAAACGTTAATACATATAGATGTAAGTTTCCGCTTCTCGCAGTAGTTCTCGTGTTGATATTTGATTGGCATAAATAAATTATATCGAACGCAAAGCTTAACCTCGAGTATGTAGTTGGCTTACTAAGACTTAAGCTTCGTCAAATTGTTCACTTAGATGGATGTGTTTCTTTTCATAGTATGTTCAGTAATTAATTTATTATTTTATCATCCTTATGGACGTTTGGATCTACAGTAACCAAATCTTAATGGCGACCTTTCACAAAAATCTGATCACACGACGATATTGACACTCAAGCTACATCATTAACTCTTTTTTTTTTCAAACTAAATTCAGCATTAGTGAAGCGTGGCCTACACAGATATTTGTGAAATTAAGATTAATCAAGAAAAATAATTAATGAAAATTATAATACTTTTAGTTTATTTTTAGGCAGGCCCAGTGGTGACACGATCGCTTGGATAACACGATCGCCGAGTGAAGCGGATTGAAATCTGGGTCTCGTCACTTCATATTTTCATGTGCGAATCATCTCAAACGTCTTCAATACACTCTTACAACTTATCTTACGGTGGAGTAACACATCATAACGTAACCTGCATGTTTGAGAGAAGTTTTTGAAAGTCATGTTAACCCACATTTGGTCAACGTGGTGGACTAATGGGCTGAATACAAATATACACTACTTTTACTATATGCCTAAATATGGCAGAGCAAATCATACAATAGAAGATTATTAAATTATGACAATAAGTCAAGAAATGGCGACGTCATATTGCAAAACTATCTCGTCTTATGCCAGTGAGTTCACATTTCCCTTAGGGAAAAGGCGTTATCATCTAAGTACCCAGTTATTATCTGCATCACCTCATCAAACCGCTTAAATCTCAAGAGATGTCCTAATTATTTAATTATATCAAAGGAAATATTTTTATCTACTTTTGTACATTACTTTAACGAATGCTTTATAACCAAATTCTATTAAACCCGGCCCGCTACGCTGGACGTCAGTTAAAGTAAATAAATCGGCTGTTACTATACTCTAATAAAATAAAAGTAGAATAATTTACTCCTTATAACATTAGCTATCTCCCAATGAAAGTTCCATCAAATCGGTCCAGCCGTTTCAGATTCAGATTATCCGGAACAAACAGACAAACAGACAAAAAATTTAAAAATAGATTTTTATATGTAAGTACCGTTAGTAATATACTTTCATATTCACTTAATGAAAAGCTGTTAGTTTGAAATTAAAAAGACAAATATTAATTTATACATATATGTACTGATTTAAAAGAGTAAGTTCAAATAAACTCAAGAGGCTTATTGAGTTTTTTGATCATTTAACTAATATGTTTATTTCAGTGACAATATTTTTAAAGTATCTTACGGTTTTGTTCTTTAAATTGGTATATGTAACAGTTAATTCGATACTACATTTAATTGTGCCGGTGCGTTAATCGAATGGTATTATGCGAACATTGGTGTGCAACCTATGGCCTACATTCTAATCAAGGAAATCAAAAAGCATTTAGCATTATTTTTTTGTTATCAATCAATGATATCAAAAAAATAATGCTAAAATTTACTGATATAAAAGAAATTCCTATATTACTTTTACTATCTACATTAGAAATGGCTATTTTAACAAAATCTATTATTTTCTGCATTACATCAATCTTTTGCAGAATTATCTGATATGTACATTATGATCTGTTTTTTCGTGATGTACACACAGACAAAAATTCTTTAAGGTACATATACATATTTCTGCCTCTATATCGATAATAGTGATTATTTCAATAATACTTTCCAAAAAATATTGTATGTACAGATTTGACTCAGTTTAATTTCTATTATTAAATGCTTATGTCACCTATGAAAAGGTTGGTTACCCCTGATGTAGGCTGCTTAACGTGTACCAGTGCATATATCACGTGTTATTGATTACGCTGTTTCATAGTAACGGTATATAAATTATGTAAATCTTGCATAAATCGTTGCCTTATTTGAATGTGAATTAGAATAGAATGAATTATATTGTCTTAAAATTTTAGAAAAATATCGATTTAGTGCTTTTCTATATATGCAAGGAATTCCACGGTTAATCTATACATATAATAAAACTGTAGAAAAGTCGTTTTTGTACATCAAAAAAAATTACTAAAAAAATAGCCAGGGTGATAAAGGACAACCAAGAGAACCCATTTCCAGCATTTTTAGAATTTTTGTCTGTTTGTCTGTTTGTCGGTTTGTCGGTTTGTCTGTTTATTTATCCGGGCATCAATCACGTAAAATGTACGAAAGAAATGTAGATAACTTTTATACACAACGATTGAACGAAACTTGAAGTAACATTTAGTTTTTGTTTCATTGCAATCGGTTCAGTCTATCAAAAGATATTTGAGTTTAAAGTGAAGAAGTAGAGAAATTCCAGAAGTAAAATTAGGGTTATGTGCATTTGATCTCACAACTTCACGTAACTTTTATACACAACAATATGTGCGTAAATTGAAGTAACATTAAGTTTTTTGTTTCATAGTAATCAGTTCACACCTTATAAAAATGTAAATTAATAAAATTATAATAGTGTTTCCGAAGTAAAATATTAAAACAGCGCCATCTACGAGTATTCAAACTAGAGATCAACTGCGTGCAGTATTGTTCGATAGATGGCGTTGTGCGTGTGAAGTCATTTTCTGAATCGCGGTGTTAAGATTTTCCTTGAAAGAATGACCTTCGCCCATGTCTGCCGGCCACGGGCCATCTTTGAGTTTTGTATTTATATTAATGTAGCAATATACTCTATGGTAGGAGTCTTTAAAGTTCTGTCTTTAAAGAGGTTTAGTCTATGTAAAGGTCTTGAATTGAATTGATAGTACTATCGTAAATCGTTCATTCGTTAATTCGTTATTTCGTTTTATCTTTCAAAAAATTTTGGTTAGGTAGATTCGGACTTAATTTCGAAGTGCGAAGTAAATAATAACTTGCAATTTCAGTCAAGTAGTTTTATTTACTTCGTAGTTTGAAATTTTATTAGTCTTCAATTTAGTCCTGTGTCAATCGATCATTTTGCGCGACCCGGGTCAATCATGACCAATCATCAAGTAGAGAAATTCCAGAAGTAAAATTAGGGTTATGTGAATTTGGTCTCTCATCTACACACCTGAGTGTAAATATGCGTGCACAGTTAGGAGGCTGCGAAAATGCACAGGAGTTTTCCAATTTATTGTTACAAAATATAGGCGATGGCACATACCCCGTACAAGAAGATGGAAAAGTTATTTTGATTGATAATGATTTGAATTGATGGTTCCACAGCTAATGTTGCTTATTAAGAAGCAATAGCATAAATTAAAAAAAATAATTTGTATCGGTATCCTCCAACAGCGCTTCGCACTAAAAAATACATTGTTAAGTTCCGACATCCACGCGAACGAAGTCGCGGGCACAGCTAGTAGTTGAATAAAGCTTATTACTCCTTCATGGAATACATAGAAGTATTGGACTAATGTCTGCTTGGGTCTCACGTAGGATAAATAAATATTATTTATTGTAGCACGCAACTGTTGGCTATCTCTCCGGCTCTTATCAGCAAAACTGCCTTCAGAACCAGCGGTAGACTCCTTAGGGACGTAAATGCTAATATTTAATATAAAATTTTAATAATATGACGAATCAAAACTGCTTGTAAGTGTTTATTTGAATAAAATATATTTTGATTTAATTGGTTCTTAAAAGACTGTGAGAATGTGAAAATAAATACATTTAATACATTCTTAATACCAAATACATTATTTGCTACAATCATCTCAAATTATTAAATAAGTCGAATGGGTGGATAAGAATAAGTAAAAAAAATCTAATATTTCATTATATAATGACAATCGTTTTTTCTACATCTTCATATATTTTCCTCATCCGAACAGAGAATACGAAAAGGATGTACTGTTTTAGCGGAAATTTAGTATTATTTTTATACGAAATGTTTCTTTTTCCTTAATAAATACTCCAGTTAAATCCTTTAAAAGCATCTCCATTCGTGAGTAATGATCGTGCAAATGTAAAGAAAATTCTAAGTGGAAAGCATTCAAAAATACGATGTATCTAGCGTTTACATACAACTGATACAACTCGGTTTAAACATCCGCCTAAGGGTTAAATAAACAACATTTGTAAAGAAATCCATCACGGAAGCGCTATTTTTAAAATATCATTTCCTGCAATGGTAGAAGAGAATGAATTTTAAAGTTATATCTTTTGAGATTCATCATTTTTTTAATCCAAAATATTCGTAGTCGGTAAATAGTAGAAAAAAATTATATTTAGAAAGTATTTATAAAAACGTATTTTTAGGGTTCCTCTCGAAAGAAAAAGACAGAAAGGGAACCCTTTTAGTTTAAATCTAACCTTGTTTCTTGTCCGCCTGCCCATATATCACAAGCAATTTACTATGGGACTAATAGTTCTTATTTAACCCTTTTATTATTCCACAGCTGGGCACGAGCGATGCAAAGGCGCATTAAAGGAGATCCCCCTTTAGCCTTTTTGTAACTCTGCTAGGTTCTCTCTAACATGTAAATTTCCTTATAATGTATTATTTTATTAACTTATTCTAGTGGGAACAAAACAATTTATGTTCAAAACTATTCAGCACTAAAAAAACTATTTTTTCAGCAATAAATATATAATACTAAATTCGTGCGATAATATATAATACTAAATTCAAATTAGCAAATAATACATAATTAATATACCAGTATTTTTCACTCTAGCTCTATTATAAGGAGTTAATGTTATATTTATTATCTATAGGATAATAAAATTGAAGTGTTTTTAAATTACAAATTAACAGCTTTTCACTAAATGCATATGAGAGTAAATACGGTACTTCCATCATATTTTTAATTTTTGTCTGTCTGTCTGTTTGTTCCGGGTAATCTCTGGAACGGTTGGACCGATTTTAACGAGACTTTCACTCCAGATAGCTAATGTAATAAGAAGTAACTTAGATTGCCTTTATTTTAGAAATTGTACATATTTTTACTAGCGAAACCCGTGACTTAGCTCGCGCTAAATCTAGGGACGAATCCGAGCAAAACAACGGTGAGTCGCTAGTGAATAGCATATAAAAGAATTTAGACAAATGGTATCCTTCATCGCATCTGTTAAACATTAAGGCATATTTAGAACAGAATACAAGATAGAGTATCAAAACGACGCGGCTCGCGGCTCTCATGGAAAATTCAAGATATAACTCATACGAATTTCCATTTAATTTCAGCAAACAACATGCTAGCATCGAGTGCGGTCAGCTAACCGCCTCTAAAGGAACTTATGTATGAATTTATAAAGTATATGACCGTCATATGTAAACTAAACGTTCAAAGATAGCCGAGATAAAAATTTTGTTTAAAATTTTTAAAATAGAATAATTAAAATAAATATGACTGATATCAAGTTAAAATTGACTGGAGAATTTACTTTACTTCAATGTACTTTGGCTCTACTATCATTTCCTACAGAAAGCGCTTCATGAACTGTGCTTTAAAAGCAATGTACATACTCGTATAATATCATTCTCCCGCAACTACTTACTATCTTCGATCATATTAATCATGTAGATTTTTTATTTAGTTACTGAGCCAGTGGTCGCGCTCGCTTGTATAACCGAGTGATGCGGGTTCAAATCCGGGTTTCGCACCTCTGATTTTCATGTGCGAATTATTTCTAACATGATTACCACTTGTCTTACGGTGAAGGAAAACATCGTGAGGAAACCTGCATGTCTGAGAAAACCTAGCAAGTTTTCGAAAGACATGTGAAGTCTGCCAGCACGTACTAGACTAGCGTGGTAGACTTTGGCCTGATCCCCTTCATATTGAAGGGGGGCCCGTGCCTAACAGTGGGACGTTAAAAAGGGCTGATTACAATACTGCATAAAAGGTTTAAGGTAAAAACATTGTTAAATTGAATAGCTTAGCTAGTTATTAAAGTTAAATTGTTTTTATAAAAATCAAAGTGTTTATGTAATATCTATATGCAGAATCCTATCTTTAGTTAATGCGGATTTTTAACTTTATTTTAATTTAAATTACTAATTAATTACCTTTTAAGTGGTAACTAAATGTTAATAAAAAGATAATTTTTATCGATCAAATTAATCCTTTTTCTGCGTACCAAGTGTACGTCAAAGATCTTTGACAAAACATATACGATATTTTCAACTGTGTTTTTTATAAAAAAATTAGCAACTTATACTCGCTACTTAGTTTATATGTATACTAAATTTTATCCAAATGGGTCCAGTTATTTTGACGTAAAAGAGTAACAAGTATACAAACGCACAAACATTCTCTATTTTAACATTACTAGCGCTATATTTAGCGCGAGTGAAGCCGCAGATTCGTCTATAATTCGTATATAATACATTTAAAACTTCCTTTTAAATCACTCTATCTATTAAAAAAACCGCATCAAAATCCGTTGCGTAGTTTTAAAGATCTAAGCATGAGACAGAGCGGGAAGCGACTTTGTTTCACACTATGTAGTGATTCAGATAATAAAAATCTTTATTTTATATAAACTAAATCATTTATAACAAGCTCTCTCTACATTTCCTCTGTTGTATTTACGACGCTAAGTACTTATATACGTCTGCTTTGCGAACCGTAACGTATACTTTAAAGCCACTTAGAACATTTACTATCTTTTTACAGTGGCTTTACAAAGATATAGAAATCTGTAGTGTACTGTAGTCAATTTATTGTTAATATTGTTACTTTATTAGTTGAACTACAATTTTGAAGTTTATTATGACTAATAAGTGAAGAACTATTAAATAACTTCTTTTTATCGAAAACCTCTCGACGTATAAAGATTACATTTGGCATGAAGGTAGTTTTTAGTTAGTAGAGTTCCGCTAAGAACGGATTTTGCGACAGGGTCGGATTAAGGAGGTCTACCAAGTTTTTTTATAAAAGTCCTAAATTTTTTTTTTGCAACGAACTTTACATTTGGCACGGAGCATCTAGAGACGAATCCGAGCGAAGCGAGGGTGAGTCGCTACCCGCTATTATTCATACCTATATACAAGCAATAATAATCAGACAAAAATTAAAAGAATAAAAATCTTTAAATAACATGTAATATTCACGTAATAATAATAACATTCACGTATTTATAGTTCGTATTTAAAACTAATTGTGAAAAAATACTATTGCAAAAGTTATTAAGATTTTTTTAAAAGTCTTAATATATAGCATTGCTGTGACAGATTTTGAGAATATTCCAAGAGACTACTGTTACGGATTACAAGATAAACACATATAGGATTGCTGTAAGACGCTCCTGATAATATTTCAACAGGCTACTGTTACGGATTAAAAGATAAACAAGACACTTCTTTAAAGGTGAGACAGCGGAGTCCGGAATTTTGTTTGCTTGAACGCGCTAATCACTGGCACTAACTTAACTTGAATAGAATTTTTTGCATTTTCCTGTCTATTAAAAATAAAATAAATCATCGTCTTATTATCATCGATCTATATAGGAATAAAGCATAAATAAATAAAGCGATCGATAAACCTTCTTAAACTATAGAAATTATATTCAGCCCTTTTAATTTTTAACGTCCCACTGCTGGGCAAGGGCCTTCTCATACAACAAAAATTAAGCTATAGTTCATACCACTGACCGAGTGCTGGTACGTGAACCTTACATATCTTTCGCTCGAAGAAAATAAGATATTTGACGTCCCAGGGGTTTATACGTGTTCTAATAAAAAGTCATTGCAAACTGATTTAGAATTACGTTTCTGAATAAAATAATGAATGAATCGCAGCTTTCGATTTCGAGATTATAATCGAAACATAATATATTAAACATAATTTAGATCATTTTAGTTTACTAACCACGGTCTATCTCCAAAACAGAGAAATTTAATTTCAGTAATACCGTTAGGGTATGAAGGTTAAACGTCTCCTTGAGGATCAACACGCTTAGTTCAGAATGTCTCAAAAGTCGTTACGTTATTCATATTGTGACTCAACTCCTATCCTCCTCCCTCCTGAGATATAGTACCGTGAAAATTTAAGCGGAATAATGTTCAAGGCAGTCCAATAAATCCTGAACTGGGTTCTGATTGCGAATTTTACCAAATTTAAACAAAATTTACACAAAAACAATTTTGTTTAAATTTTGTTTTGTTTTTAATTGGCCCTTGAGATGAATATACACAACTATTAAGGATCTCTAAAATTTCATGGCTTATCGAGCTACTCTAATTGCTTATTATGAAAATATTTTCATCGAAACATACTCGTATACTTATAAATGTCAACATAAATATCGATTCCTTTGAAAATGACAATGTACTAATTTTTTAGTTCATATCTTTTAATATTTAATAAACAATTCTTATATACATATGTGTAATGTATACCCTACAACTTTTATATAATCTATATATAAATAAAAATGAATGTTGGTAAGCGCATAACTCAAAAATGACTGGTTCAATTCGGCTAATTTATTTTTCTGTATATTCCTTAAGGTCCACGGAAGGTTTTAATACTAAAAAATATAGAAAAAAAAATCTATGTTGGCTAGCGCAAAACTCGATAATGGCTCGACCAATGCAACTAATTTTTATTTTATATGTTCCGTAAGTCGCAACTCACACGGAAGGATTAAATAATAATATTAAAAAAAATGAAAGTTTGTTAAAAACTTATACTAAAGGGGATACCTAGGGACGAACCCGAGCGAATCGAGGCTGAGTCGCTAGTATATAAAAAATATTCGTCTTTTTGTCGGCTCTCATGCTGATCACATAATGAGTGAATAGCGCCATTTCGGGCTTGTGTTTGTAATTAATCTACTTAAAACATATCACGCAAACCGGAATGCACTTACCTATTTTATCATACGAAATTTCGTCGAAATCCATTCAGTAGTTTTCTCATAACGCGACCAGAAACAGACAAACAAACAACATTTTTAGAAAATCTATAGATTCGACCTCTGTATCGATAATAATGACTATTTCGATAAGATTTTCATAAAAATAACAAATTTACTTATTTGAGTCTGAATTTTATTAATATGAAGATATTAATATGATGTTATTATACTTATAGGTTGTGTCCTTTTTTAGCTTAATCTTTGGCTGTTATTTTTAAGTTCACGTTTTTTTGTGGAAAATTTGCTTAATATTTTTTGTTTTGAAGTATTATGTTTATTAAATGTACGCTAAAAGTTTCCCAAAGACAAATAAATAAATAAAATACACTTAGCAAGGTAAAACTGGGTTAGACTTTACTGCAGTGATATACAATATACATGTATGGAAACAATCAAAAATTCCAAAGCGTTACTTCATTCGAAGCGTGATATATTATTTCGCTCTTTACCTCTGAGCCGAGCTCATGAAATTTTTACGAGCCATCTCAATATTAACGACCTTTATATACCCATGTCTTGTGTCTCTACTGAAAACTCTAATAAAAATTGAAGCTCGGTAAAAGTAAATTTTCTTCTGCGTCAGTTAAACTAAACTCAGTTAAAGTCAAAATATATAAACTTTATGCAAATCGACTTTTACAAGCACTTTTGAACCGCCAATTTGACACAAAGAAGTGTCAGACAGCCTGAGAGGGAAGCCTCCACTGACTTGCAATGCAGCACTTAGAATAGCCTGTAAAATCTCAACAGTTGCTCTTTATAAAATTTTAAGCTACTCGTGCTATATTTATTATGCAATCTTACCGTAAACATGAAACGTTCTTAGTTTTGCACATTTTACTATAATGATGATAGTACAATTAAACGGACAAATAATTTAGAAAAATAGGGAACAAGGGACAGGTATAAACATAAAAGGTATAGAATTTTCTTACTAAAATGAAAATTACGAGATTGAAGTAAAATAATTCAAGTACATTTCAATAGTTGTTTTGTGCCACTACGAGATATATATACGGCTTAATCCCAAAAACAGTTGATCACATGTCAAAATATTGTCTACGGGTTAATTTATATAAAATTTTCCGCTCTATAATATTTTGAACGACTTTAACCTTTTACGAAACAAGATATTTGTTAATTTTCAACATTTATGACTTAACTTGTAATTATTGAGATTATGTATGGTATTTAAGCTAATATACAAAACGCCAAATAAAGCCCAAACCAAAACTGCCCAAACTCTTTCTTCAATTCCGATATCTCTATTGGAATTTAATTAAAAAAATCTAACTATTTAAAAGCTTAAATTATATATGCACCCAATATAGACAACGACACGTCTTGCAAAAGGTCGCCCACGCAAAATAAATCCTGTTAGCAATATATTTCAATCCTACTGCCAAATTTATCAAATAGAAGCGGTTTCAGGAAAATAGATTGTTTTTATTCTAATATTCTCCTCTTTTTATTGCTTCGTACAGTTGCGACTCTATCACTAAGCTCTGTGTTATTCATTCATCCGTATTTCTAGGTAAGCGTAGGCTTATAGATCTACATATAGTGAATTTGTTAACAGAATACACCGCATATGTTAATGTGAACTAGATGGCGCTGTTGTAATAATGTCCCAACATATTTATTATTTATTATTATTATTATTATATGTTAATGTTATGAGAGATAGAGTTAAATGTAGTAAAAACATTAAATTAAAAGGATTTTTTCCTATACAAGAAACGGTTTTTTGGGATGGTTTTTATTGATCCATATTTAGAAAAGTGTAATTACTGTAGTTTAGAAAAATTTAAATATGCCAGATGACTCTTATCAATATATTTCTTGCAATGAACTCAATTAGAATATTTAGTTGTTTTTAATCCATATTTAGTGGAAAGCAGGACAATATACTCATATACATTAATTACGAGTATTTCAAAGTTTTATTCGTCACCCCGACTAATTGCCGTCCCGTCTAGTGTTAGTTGCTTTCTACCAGACTGTTAGACCTACAACAATTTGAAATTTGGGCTGAAAAATATCATTTACCTACACTAACAACTAAGTATATAATACAGCAAAAAGTTGTATTATTATACTTATTAGTAACGAACCTTTCTATAAATTAGCTTTTTCATGTTTTTTTTTGTTTTATCAGTAACAATGCAAACGAAATACAAGTGAAGTCTGCGTCCAATTAATCAAAATATTGCTACTCGCTTGGGAGATGTCACGAACACTTTTATCGCGTAATCAATGCCGTAGATAGATATTTTTTAAAGAATTTACTATATTCCAATAACATACCAACAACCAAGTTGGAAATTTTTAAATATTATATATCGCTATACTTTGATCTACCTATACATCTCAAAATGAAATAATGTTCTTTTGTAAGCGCATCAGTTATCCAACATAAGCTATTTATTTTACCTTTAAAATCTGTTACAATGTTAGATTTATTCGGAACTATCTTTTCGGACTTAAATGCAAATATGGTTTTATACGTACAGCAACAAAATGAAATATCACAAAGAAATTAATTGAAATTTGGACCAGGCATCTGTCGGGTCAGCTAGCTGACATAACATATTGTATCCTGCACCTCTAAAGATATCGTTTAAGTTGGCTCAGATTTTGCTACCTAACGAAGTGTACATACATTCATTTAAGTACATTGTTTATTGTATTTTTTTAAATAATATTTTTTGAACGTCTCACTGCTGCTTACGGGCCTTTTCTAAGAAAAACGATCAGGCCAAAGTCCACGCTGGCCTAAAGCCCATTACCACTGGGCCACCACGATCTTATCCATAATTAAGGCATTAGTTTATTTTTTATAATTAAATAATATTAACATTAGTAATCATCTTATTTAAAAGTGATTGGACCAAGAACTTGTCGTATTAGAACGAAGAAAAAGAATGCCATATACCTATATAGGCTCTTTTCTTGAAATAAGAAAAATCTTATAATACATATAAAAAGGAACCGGTTTTCGTGTTATCCTTTCAACTATCTGAGACTTTACACACGTGTATAGCTATTTTTATAAAATTCACTGAAAACTGTAATATCAGTTGGAACATAACCAGAAGGCTGAAGAAGAAAAAATATATGTCCGAATATAAGGACCAACTGAGTTACATTTTAGCTCTATCTGTAGAAGCATTATAAATTATAATGAAGTAAACTCAAACCAAAACTTCTCTGCTAACCTCCAGTTTGTTCAGTAAGAATAATTAACGACCATCAGTTTTAAGGCTTAATGGGCTTAGAACTTATTGAGTGACCTGATTTTAAAGTTTAAATGGTCAAGTTAATGAACATCTATATTAAACTAGCGACTTAGGTACGCTCAAATGTGTCCCTAGATCTAGTGTATTATTTATTATCAGGATCCAATGCTTTTTTCAGATCATAGCCTATTTATGTTTAAAAATTTATCCAAATCCGTTTAAATCTGTCAGTTTAAAGGAGAAACATCTAGGACCGACCTGAGACTCGAACCCAGGACCTCTGGATGTTGAGGCGTACATGTCAATATACACCACCAAGTCAGTTAATTAAACAATTACGATATACTCGAAGATATTATGGCTTATCATCAGCTTATTAGACATCATCTTTAGTTGATTATCAATGTTGTAGGCGTTTTGAGGACTTATTGTGGGTACAAAATAAAGTATTCAATGTTCAATACATTTAAATAACAGAAATTACAACTTTTGTATAAATATTTTATTCAGTATGAAATTATTACAATTTTTTACTGAACGTCATGAGTCTACTACCAGTTCGGAAAGAAGAAGCTGCTGACCTGAGAAAAAGTTGTGAAAGTTATAACTTGAAACTATAATTCGAATAGTTTAATTTAACAGCGAGTTCTCGACATCGGCCTGACTTCAACCCACAACACACACATATCCGCCACAATAAACTAACATTACCGATCTACGTAACTCCAAAAATATGAAGCACCGCCCAAGGCGTCCCTCGGGCTTTAATTTAAATTTAATTTGATATAACATAGCGACTAAACAATAATGAGGCTGTACATTCTAGCAAAAATGGTAAGTAATCAAATTATAATTCATCTCTGCTAACTAAATCCTCCTCCTCCGAAAAATATACATACTTATAACACATTCACACACTCACCCTTGCTCAGCTCGGGTCCCGGTCCGGGGTCCCTAGATTTTTTTTTAGGATAACCAACAAAAGTAACATTGATTCGTACATTATTTGCATTTACAAATATAGAGATGAATGCACTTTTTCTTACAGGTTACCATATCATGCAATAATATAAGCGAACATCATGTGTATCTATTATAAACACTAAAAGTAGTTTTATAAAATAATTGTTCATTACTCATTAAAAATTAATAGCCTAATCACATTATATTCAGTCTAAAAAATACATGATGATAACGGTTACTATATGTCTCTTAGGAATGCAATATATTACCGCAGTTAAAAGTGTTAGTAAAAAGTATTATAGTGTTGACCCGGATAACCAGCTACTACTATCATCCAAATTTTATCAAAATCAGTCCAGTGGTTTTCTCCTGATGCGGTGACAGACAGACAAAAATTCTTAAATCTATTCTAATGAAACTATTTCAATAACATTTTCCAAAAAATAATTAATGTTAAACTCATAACTTTGTTATATTTATGTAGTATTCGTTATCAAAAAGCATTTTTGAAGTTATTCTGGAAGTAGCGAACAAATTAGAGTTTAAGCAGACGTACGAATATCTTGAAAGGAGAAAATATTTAAAAATACATTGAAAAATAAATCTTGTTTATACGAGATGCTGCGAGATATCGTGTTATAAATATAAATTGTCATAGTTCACAATTTGTAGCTCGTTATAAGTTCACTATGTAACTCGCAGAGTAACTACAGTTAGAGCTCTACGAAACATGTATTAAGACGGCCTTGAAAAATAACGTTATCTAATACAATTTATAGATATCGCATTCTTGGTTTAAATATATAAAGCAAACCTGATTTAGTTTTGGTTTTATGTAGGTAACTAGTTTGGCTTTTTTGTCTTTGTAATTTAATTATTTCTTGCTATGCTTTGGCAATTTAAACAACGTAAGTGCGTATTTTCCCTGGGTGTTTTTCAGAAAAAGGTTTAAAAATTTCGTTTTATCAGAAGACCTAAATGTATAAACTTAAAAGTGAAATATGTATATAACATTTGCGAAATCATTAGATACACAAAATAAATCTATATACTTATATGCACCTATCGCTCATTTAATAATATAAAATTTTGACCTGCCATCGTTCCATACAGCTAGATATATTAAAAAAAAAGTTATTATCAATTTGAATGATTAATAGATTTTAGATTTAAACATGTCAATTAATCATGTAAATTGTCGGAAACTCAATAATATTCAATTGCATTTTTTCTTACTTACATAATATGCTTAAACCATAAGTATCGATGATCATGCACATCTATTAATACAAGCATATACATACATATAATAAAATTCTAACTGAGTTTTTTATCGATTTACATTATTATCGATAAAAAGGACTAATTTTCGAGGTCTTAAGTGTGATGATGTTGGTTACAGGATAAACGATACTTTATACTGCTGGAAATATCAGAACTTTTGACACTATCCGTTATGACGTATCTAGGGAACGAATCTGAGCAGAGCAAGGGTAAGTCACTAGTATTCTAAAAATATGAAAACTACTCTATAATTTTCACTGCCTACTAACTAAACTAAACATTTTTTTTAGTTTTATCGGACCTAAATAAAATGTATAATTACTACATATTATAAATATAAAACAAAGTCATCCACGTCTGTCTGTCTGTTCGCGATAAACTCAAAAACTACAGCACTGACGTTCATGCTGTTTTCACCAATAGAAAAAGTGATTCTCGAGGAAGGTTTCTGTGTATAATTTGTCAAGTTTTTATATACATTTACTTGCGGAACCCGCGACTTCACTCGCGGTAAATTGCTGGTAGTGTCTGTTACCTTTTAACGACGGAACTGTAAAGCCTTCAGAACTGTAAGCTTTTATCCAAGCATAATTTATTCCACAAACTTTTATATTAAAATTTAAAGTAATATCATAAAATATCCAGATATCGAGTAGTATGCGAGGAACTCATTCGTATCTCACAAAAGTTTTTAGCCGATGCCTATATCGTATCTCAGAACATTTATTCGGTGCCGATGAGAATGTCTTATTGAAATGTTAATACACCCTTTGAAGGCGTAATATGTGGATTTTGCGAAGTGGGTTTCGTATTTATTTATAAAGTCTAAGCGTATTTCTATTTAATTTTTCTTCTATGTACTTTAACTGAGAATTTTCAGTTCGAACCGAGTAAAGTTAAGATCCATAAAAGTGATATAAAATAGCATTCAAGTACTGCTTACTGCATGCAATCTAGTTTTTCAATATTTTCTTATTTTGATCGTTTCCAGTGTTTGTTCGTTTGTTAGTTTCTTTGTTTGTTTGTGTGTATGTATTTCCTTTCTAACTTGGAAAAAGAGCGTTAAATTGATGTAATTTCTTACAGTGACAGCTACGTGACTGGATACTAGTATTTAAACAAATCAAATATCTTAATTTTATAGTAAAATTGCTTAATTAACAGTTTCCACAGTTGTATTCCTCTTCAGCCCATTTTGCCGTCCAACTGCTGGGCACGGGCCTCTATCAGTACGAGGGTGATCAGGCCATATTCCACCACGCTGGCCTAGTGCGTGTTGGCAAACTTCACATGTCTTTCAAAAACTTGCTAGGTTTTCTCAGACATGCAGGTTTCCTCACGATGTTTCTCTTCACCGTAAGACAAGTGGTCATCATGATAGAAATGATTCGCACATGAAAATATCAGAGGTGCGAGACTCGGACTTGAACCCGCTTCACTCGGTTATCTAAGCTAGGCTACCACTGCCTATATTCAGCCATATTAAAATACGAAAGCATATTCTTTTTTTATATATTGTTATTTTATATCAGTGTTGTGCCTTTTTTTAGTATATTTATTTTTAAGGGATACTCGTAAAGAGTTATAACAGAAAAGATGATTTCGAGTATGTTCTATTAACAAGCACATTAACAAATCTGCATTTGATAATATCAAAAGTCGTGAATTTCACCGCCGGCCATAATCTTGACCTTTAAATCAGTGTGGGCTTGTGTGGGCAGGATATATATTACAGTTTCCTCCGTAGTCCTTACGCCACTTATACTTGCTGACGGAAATATATCAATTTATCTTAGAGGTATTTTTGAGAGTGTATCAATAATATTTTATCAGTGACAACATACATACTCCAATGACACGTGCGTCTTACTGAAACTATCATTTTGACTACTGCCAATGGTCGCGGGTTCCAGTTCCACTGATGATATTAATTTATGTGATGAGCAGGAACGTCTGTACTCCAATCATGGCATTTTGTAGTTATAATAATATACATATTGAAGTTTTAATTTATTGAAGTGTTAATTTATGTTTACTAAAATAACGCTGTATGTTTCCCAAAGATAAATAAATAAATAAATAAATAAATAAATAAATAAATAAATATATATAAAGTTATATAAAGTTGTAGTTATAATAATATACAAATATATTTAAAGTTATATATCAGTAGTGTATCGACTATCTGGTATATAATGGTGCTGCGTTTTAATGTCCCAACTACTAACATGTTTATTTATTTTATAGATATTTATCATGGAGTTATATTTCTAGAGGCCGCTCAATGATATTATATACAAGATACGCCACAAACACACCAAACGCGTGCCGTGGATCGGTTCCATTTGTCACCAGTCAGTCGAGCGGTCACATGTCATTGCGAACACGCGTGTCGAATAGCTGTCTCTTTCACTCTTACCCTTTGCGTATTTCCTGTCGCACTTATAGCGTGTGTTTAGATGTACAGTGTTATTAAATGTGTATGTGTGTGTCGCGGAACAATTATGTTGTGCGTGCAGTATGAACGTAACGTATCTTGTATATAATATCATTGATGCCGCTGAGATTTGTATATAATATCATCTCATCTTCAACAAATCAAATTTTCCTTCTATTTATATTTCTTACGGCTGTACAAAATAGATAGTTTTTTACTACTCTGAGCAGCTTGTTGAAATATTTCAGTTTAAATATTTTACATTGAAATATTTACTTTCCTTAAATTCAACTGCACCTTAAAGAATTTCATCAAACCCTTGTTTGAAGCTAGCTTTAAATGAGGTCAATCGAGCCCAAGTTTATGCTACGCTGGCTACATAAGTCGGTGAGTTTATTTCTTTCCGAACGAAACGTTCTCAACATGCCAAAATATATACTCGTTGTAGCCTACAACTTTATACATAGCATTTTATTTTTATACATTCCCAGTAAACTTAATTTTTTAGAAGTAGAACTTCTTTAAAAGAGCCATAAGATGGAAAAAAGATTGGGAATAGTGGTAAGGTAGAAAAATTTACTATTTTCACATCTGGAATGGGATTCTGAAGAACCTAAGAAACGGCTATTCTAAGTTACAAATACTACCCCCAATTTAAAAAAAAACTACAAATACACCACTGTAACGTGTGGCCTCACCTACTAGTGTGCTATAAATGCAATAGTCGTAATCTTTGATGTCATCTAGAAGTTCTTCACGATTTAATATGTTAAAAATGAATTATTACATTAGAAAATGATTTCGAAATATCTTAGGTTTATTTAACGCCAACTTTATGATTATCATAATAACTTATCCAATACTAATAAAATAAAACCAAAACCACAAGGCAAATTCTACTTATCCGGTCAATATATAGAATTTTTTTACTGTGGAAAAATAAATCAATTTTGACTAAAATATACACTAACAGATAAAGTGCATCTAGTGTCGAATCTGCGCGGAGACGAAGATATTATGTTAGACATATTTAATCTTTACTGACTTTCTAGTAGAGGAAGCTTTAGAAATAGCACCATCTACCTTAATTAATTAAATAATCCTTTGAAGGCTGTTATTTCTAATTATTAATTAAATATCAAATCTTATTAAAAGCTTAGAACTGATATTTTGAAACACTTTATATTTATATCACTGTATTCCCTTTTATCAATCCAATAGGCAAAATTTTCTTTCAATTTTAATGAGTCTAATTAATGCATTCGCTATTCAAGTTACGCGTTATATAAATATGTACAACGGTATTAAGCCCTCTTACTTATTATTCGTCGTTTAGAGAAAGCTAACTTGCTTTTACCTGGATCTGAAAAGCATACAATTTTAAGTTATTATTCAATACTTACGAGTAAATGACTACTGGTAAAATATGTAAGGACAAGTATATAATATTTTACGACTCTTTTTTCTATAATAAACTTGATAAATCCATTTATTTCAATAAGCCAAGTACTATACTAGCTTTAATATAGCTTTGGCTCCCTGATTGATGCATTAGTGCAAGAGAAGGTACAGAATTTTTTCTGTTACCAACGTAAGAGATAGCATAAGTCAGTAGTTACGCAGTGGTAACGCGCTCGCGTAGATAACCGAGTGATGCGGGTTCAAATCCAGGTCTCGCAACTCTGATATTTTCGTGCGCGAATCTTTTCTCATGATTACCACTTGTCATACGGTGAAGGAAAACATCGTGAGGAAACCTGCGTGTCTGAGAGAACCTAGTAAGTTTTCGAAAGACATTTAAAGTCCGCCATCCCGTACTAGGCCAGCGTGGTGGACTATGGCCTGATCCTCCTCATATAAAGGGCTGAATACAAAGAGATAAGCACAGTGAAGTAATATAACAGTAAAATATTTGGTGTAACAGTTTGTATACGAGTACATAAAAAACGGATATAGAAAGGCAAACTGCTACGGTTGACGTAGCAGCTCTACAATGACACCCATATATATTTTTCAGTTTTAGTCAGCTTGAAAAGAACAAATATAACTGGTGACACGTTTTCGCTTCGTATATACCTATGCTATTTTTCCAAAAGAGTTGTATCACACAATTGCTTGACAAGATTTTTTATCTCATTCTAGAACATGAACTGTCTCTATGTGAAATATGTAAATATGTTGGGACATTATTTCTCACAGCGCCATCTACTTCCATGATAAGCTACGAGGCTTATTTGATATACTATACATATAATAATTTTGAATACATACATATTATAAATATTATTATATATTCCATAGGTAGAAAGGTATTCCATAAGCTGCGTAAAAGCTCAAGACAAACAATCAAACTCATTTCAGTTATTAATATACTCTTTCCATTTTTTAAAGCTTTTCAAAATTAATTTTGCCGATACTAATTAATCATAAAACATAACAAATCAATAATTATATAAGAGGTCATCGTGCCAAAATGACGTTGTCTGGTCGGCTGTTCCACGTTTCCTAATATTCGGCATTCCGCCAATCGATTGTTGAAAATATTTCCAATACAAACATAATGTAACAACAAATGAAAAAGCAAATTAAACTCTGAAATTGATTTAGTTAAAGGTAATGTACAAGGAAAAATAATAATATATAGAAATAAGTTTATCAAACATTAATTAATCATAAAATCTACCCATAACGATTAAAAAACGATTTTGGTTATTTACCCGATACTTAAGCCTAATTTAAAAATAAAAAAACAATTACCTCACTGTTAAAAAAAAATGAACGCAAAAGCTTACAGTGGTACAGACAAACTTTTATTATAGACGTAATAAACAATTAGTGCAGCCGCAAGCAAAGGGATCTCTAAATAAGAAAATAAGGCATGCACTTAATGCATATTTTAATAATAATTTTGAAAGTCTAAGTGAATTAGTTCCTGAGATTAAATATGGCTGACACAAAACCACAGCTGACTCATTAAATATCCATATGAAGCGAGATTTTGAAAACATTCTGAAACGTAAGTAATTTTGACGGGGAGCGCTGTAATCTCGTTTATTGAGCAAAATTTAATTAGCGCGTTGTTAATGGAGGCTGAGTACAATCCGTTACCTGTGTAATCAACACATCTGTATAATTTAAATGCCTTTAAAAATAATTCAAATTAATAAAAAACCGATAGTACTACCCGTGGAAGTCCGCCAACCTGCACTAGTTCAGCGCGGTGGACTATGGCCTGATCCCCCTCGTATTGAAGGTTAGCCCATGCCCAGCCGGTAGTAGCCGTGGGATCAAACTAAGCAAACTCACTTTATAGTCGTAAATTAAATTTCCAAGCTCTAAACTATCCAATATTCAACACATAAAAACACAAGCCTATGAAAATACAGAGTACTTTATGCAGAATATTAATTTTACTTATGACATGATAATAAATTGTTTTATTTACTAAAACTAAGTAAAACTTTTTTATTAATTGAACTCAATAATTTGTTAATTGAACTCAGATTCAAATACGCAGCTCCCTAATGTCCATTATTTTATATTTAATGTCATTTGTCACATTAAGCATTTACTCGTAGAATTTTATTTGGGAAAATCTAAATTTTTTTAAGTCATAGCTTGTAATCATAGTTTCGTAAATCCACGTGTATAAAATTATTAGTTACTTGCTGACTGCTATATAAAAAGGAGGGTTGGGGTAGGAGGGAGTGCTTTACACACTTTACGACCTATCCTCATACCTGCCAAAATTACTAACTAAATTTCAGTTAAATCGGTTGAGCCATTTTCAAAGAGTGCGACTATAATCACCGTGATACGAGTTTGTTATATATAAGCTATCTGTTAGGTAGAGACGTACATTCAGTAGAGAAAATATCTTTTTTTAAGATTTTTGAAATATCGTATTTTAAAAATCGTACAAAAATGTTGGAAATTTACGAGTACTTCATACTCTTTCTACTTCTTACAAACTTCTGACAACGTATTTTTAGTTTTCGATCTCATTTATATATTAGGCGTTTATTTTATTCTTAATAGAAAATAATTATAATACGTACATGTGTACATAATTTAATCGATATTATTAAAGCACTTTACAATGAAAGCGTCTAAAAGTGAGGTTAAAAGACCCCATGCCTGAAATTCATCCATTAATTATACAAAAAATTTATACACCTGCTTGTTATAATTTATAGCATAAATAAATACACATAATATAATACTTTATATATCCATATAATATATAAAACATATACATATTATCGTTTATATACTCATTATATATTAGGCGCGGCAACTGAATGTACCGGATCGAATAGAATATACTTACACGAATTAAATTTGTTCACTTAAAATACCATACATAATTTGTGTGTTTTTGGGCTGTTCTTTTTCTAATGATAGTAAAAAACTCTACAATATTTAACGATCATTTTTTGTGTTAAAATTGTACAGCCTCCAATACGAATGAATTAAACATATAACATATATTATTCGACATGCCGATATTAATAACACTTTAACTCAAACCGTAATAAAATCTAAAAAAACCCATATACCAAAAATAAATCTCAAAAATTACTGAAAACAACGAAAATTTACTACCGTAACACATTTCACTACAGACAAATGGCACGATGCCTTCCACGAGGACCGCACATACTAAGTTGACCTTGTGATCACTCACCTATAATTTCGCACATGGTCGGAAGCCGGGCTCAGGAGAGCTGGCCATCTCTCCTCTCACGTCCCATCACTGCACGACACAAGGTCCAAGTAAGAGGCGTGTGAACACTACACGGTCTATCCATTCACTGCCCGGGCGTCTGCGATTTGCGCAAACTCGGATGCTGTGACGCCAGAGCCATCTACGATCTTTCTCATTTTGCCGGGTTGGGCTGTAGAGGTCATAGGGTCACCACAAAGTAAACTGTCCCAAGTTTATGTGAATCATTGTGACTCTACCTGAACTACGATCACGGTGTGGTCGACATTCAGATGCTTTTTGTGAATGATTTTACTCCATGAATGTAACCTTCATACATCGTTTATATTTTTATACATAACTTTATTGTCTTAATTTCTTATTATAATCGTAATAAAACATGTTCAAATAATTTCCCAACAAAGTAACTTCTTTTACAAACTAAGTACTCAAACCAATAAAAAAGATTATTGAATTATGTAAATACATATGTATATTCTTGTCTAGATTATAATTATTTACTCTAGTTAACTAAAAAAATATTTTGAATCTAATATATAAAAATCTCGTGTCATAGTGTTTGTTATCGAACTTTTCCGAAACGGCTTCATTGCTTTTTATAATTATTATTTTTTTTGTGTACATTTGGTAGGTCTGAGAATAGGTCGTGGGCTAATTTTAATTTCCCTAGATGATAAGGGTGGTCCTCTCCAGACATTTTATTTTGTATTTTTAGAGAAAATTTTCAATTTTTACTTTTTTATGATTTAGAAACAAAAAATATCTTCCCGTGGGCGGATTTAAATTAATTTCCATTATTATAATACCTTTATTATAATAGTCTGTATTTGAACTAAAGACCATTTCATATAAAATTTCTTATAAACTTATCTAATAATATGCAAATTATAAATCCGTAAGGTAATATTAATAAAATAAACTTTCCTAAAGTTTATTTTTCTTCTTCATCATTTCTTTCATTATACTTCTGAAGCTTTAAATTTTTCAGTATTTTTGTAAGCTTTGGTGTTTCCTTAACATACCAATTGAAACTAAAATTTCAAGTACTTCAATTAATTCCGTTTTAATCGTATTAAGAAAATCTAATACCATAATAATGTTACGAGACTTATGTTATAATTGATAGTTGAATTCAAAGTGTGTAGACACTTTGAATTCAAAACATGTTATAAATATTAACAACCATGATAGGAGTATAAACAATAAACATGCGTATTGCGTGCTCATCATACAAATAATTGCCCCCAGCGAGACTCGAACCCAATACCGCTGGCACAGTAAGTATTTCGTAAATTTCTTGTAATAAATAATGTGTTTAAAAATGTACTATGCCATCCGGAAACAGCATGGTTAATATTACCAAAATTTAACTTGTTGGGTGGATGCAGAAGTAATTAAAATAGGTGGTTTTGTAAATAATCTTTCATAAAAAAATCTTTAAGGGACATAAAACGGGCCAAAAGAATATAAAGATTTTAGGGCTATAAGCGACCCGGCATCGCTTTGCTCCATCCTTGCGCGTTAAGTAAAAGTAAGGTAATACTCGTATTTGGGTTGGTTTTTAATTATCTTTCACCTTGAGGTGTTATAATATAGTAAAAAGTTTTTTAAACGAAGGAGGTTTGCACAAATATTTATACACTTGCTTTTGACGCGGCTTCACTCGCATTATTTTAGGTATATGTAGGTAAAATAACTCTGATGGAAAAAGGATTTTTTCGTTATATCTATACCATTACTAATATTATAAAGAGAAAAATAAGTTTTATGTTTGTAATCGATACATAAGAAAACTACTAAACCGATTTAGATGTTTGTTACGAAGATAGCTTGAGTCCATGGATAGGACATACGATTAGTATTAATCCCAAAAATTATCCCTTAAGAGGGTGAAAGTTCAAATGGTGTCTTGATCATCTCTCAAAAGATATGAAATTAATCATACCTATGATATTTTCACCTTAGAAGAAGAATGAATGTATATATTTATAAATATACTAATATATAGTCAATCAATTCCATACTAAACTGTTTAGTGTTTTACTAAAATACTTTATTCAGCATCAAATTATTCCAAATTTTTACTGAACGTCATGAGGCAAAGATGAAGTTTTAGACCTGAAAAGAACTGAGCGGAACCAATATAATTTAGACTGAATTGTTTTTTTTTTGTATTAAATTTGAAACTTAAATTGAAATTGCAAGTTAATTTTTTTAATTTAGTGAAAAAATAAAAATATTCGAAGTAACAAAAGCAATATATTCATTAATTCCTAACCAATTTAAATATAAATATTAGCAAACTAGCCTTTCCCGCGGCTTTTTCGGCGTACCTCCCCCCTCGCCACCGCCGTCTCGCATGCTGTAATCATTATTTTCAACCGACTTCCAAAAGGAGGAGGTTATCAATTCGTCTGTATTATTATTATTTTTTTTTTGTTTGTTAGCTCATAACTTTCAACTGCGTGAACCGATTTTTATGATTCTTTTTTTATTTGAAAGGTGCTTCCCATGTGGTCCCATTTTAATATTTTCCAGTTCTGACAATGGCATCCATGAGAAAACCATAAAAGTCTTAAATCTGCATTAAGTATTTGCGCGACAAATGGACGAATAACTCAATATCACGCCAACCGATTGCGATGATTCTTTTTTTAATGGAAAGGATATACTTCAAGGGTAGTTTGATGAGAGTTTGGTAAGGTTCTGATGATGGGATCCATGACAAAGTATAAGAACTCTTTAATTCTTAGGAGCATATTAACGATGCTCGGCCGAATCTTTTATAGGCTATATGGATATTTGAGTCACGTACCGTATCTGATGATGGAAGGTACAACTCCTCAACGGTTAGCAGTTTAAAGAAAATTCTTTCAATATAATACGCAATTATGGACCGATGGTTGTATACTTTCAGGCTATTAGGTTTACTCATAATAGAAGGTAAATTTTTATAGTCATTAACACAATACGTATTTACTTTCCGCTAAAAATTTCAAAATAAATTATTTTTAAAACAAAAACAAAAAACAAAAACCGACTTCTAAACTTAATAAATGTAAACTAAAAAGTAGAAAATAATACCTTTAAGGACTTTGTTAATTTTGGTGCCAGCCAAAAATAACCCTAAATAGATACATATTTGATTAATCTACCAATTTGTAAACATAATCAAAATACCTGGCTGGCACCGACTCCAAAATTAACAAAGTCCTTAAAAGTATTATTTTCTACTTTTTAGTTTACATTTATTAATGTTGCGGAGTTATGTTAAAATTATGATATCTCGTAAGATATTCATTGAAATCAAATGATGCCTGCTCTTGGCATCATTTGATTTTGTTCAAAATTAAGTAGGTACTTGTGATGAGTAATTTATTTATTTAGGTAAGGATTATTATCATGTTTATAAGAACACCTTCGCAAATAATGCATTGTCTTAATTAAAACAAATTTGATTACCATAAAAAAGGTTACAACGAGTTAACCTTAAAAGATAGACATATGCTAGAACTTTTAAGGGGGACATCCGTCATTCATGATTTTTTTTATAACCTTCCTCGATAAACGAACTGTCCAACACAAAAAGAATTTTTCAATTCGGACGAGTAGTATCTGAGATTAGCGCGTTCAAACAAACAAACAAACAAAAAAAAAACAAACAAACTCTTCAGCTTTATAAATAGTATAATATAGAATAGAATAGATATAGATATATGTTAGTAAGTATAGATATTTCATACTTACCATTCACGTCATTATTGTCGGACTGTATAGAAGCTTGTTATCGCACAGCGAGGCCACACGCTGTTGTCGCCGTACACCGGAAAAATCTCACGGCGCAATGCATTTTGTATTGTACGGTGAACTATTACGATGCCACTCGTAGAAAAATTATGTCTTTACTTTAACAAAAGAACTACTTAAAGCAGATGTATTATCAAGATTATTAAAATCTATGAAATGGTTTCATGTAAATTTCTGCATAAATTATTAGAATAAAGCTTCCATAATAGTTATATACAAAAGGTAATAATTTTTATTAAGCATTATTTAAAGTGGAACTTACGGATAGGATAGAGCTCTACTAAGTTGTTGTTGTTGGTAAGATTGACTGAAATAGACTACTTTGGCTGACCTACCGGCTACCGTAGGGGCGTTGTGGTTGTATGCGTAAGCGATCCTCCGACGCCCCATTAGGACAGTGGAAGTCTGTTAGGATTTAGTTTGGTTTTGGAGGTATAAGGGATGTATTGGGAGGTATATAATAAGGAGTAGTAGTATAAGCTATTTTGTTCTAATTACTTTTGGCTCTTTCTTCAAAATTTATCCTACTACGCTATGCGTGTTTACGGACACTTATTCATACGCTGATAGTAGGTACTCCTTATGCCTCTTTAACACATACCTACTAATACTATAATCTTAGAGAATGGACTAAGCATTCCCTATCCAAATGTAAAGTAAATACGGGCAAAAAATTGTAAGAGATGACACGCGCGTGCGGCCAGTAGTTGTCTTTGTTTAGAATTTTGATTGGTCTACGTCCATGTCTTTTATTTATTACTACAGGTCTACTACAACAGAGATAGGTATTAGGCACACGATTGCTTTCTCTCCTTCTAGAGAATGGTCAATTTTATACGGGCAATGCTCAGTCTATCTATAAAAATAGCATCGCTGTAAATGACATTATTTAAATCAATGGAGGGTAGAACTAAGGAGAGTTATCTCCTTATGAATAAGTGTGCGCCGAAAAGCGTTGACTAAGAAGCTTTTTTTAAAATGTTCTTATTCTACTACTTCTGTATATTTTTATTTAATATCGAGAATCAACAGGTTAAATCAAAAAGCTTGCTATAATATTCAAAAGAAAATCGCAAAAGGCGAAGCTTCACACTAAAAAACTTCTAAAAAAAATTAAAAGTGCGTGCGTACAAAGTATACATTTCAGAAGTAAAACTTCTTAGGCAAACTAATTTTTAAATCTCGTTTATATATAGATATTTTTATTAAAACAAATAAAATGTATTCTTTTATAACGGTAGCCTTTTTTATGAGTTTTGAAATAAAAATGTTTTGTCCTTTCTCAAATATATAGGTTGTTTACCTATTTAACTCTACATATTAATATGTTTTGGCTCCGTTTAGGAAAACATAATACATTTTAGCAGTAAAACTGTCAAAAGAATGAATATAATAAAGCCTCGCCTGTATACGTTATCTATGTGGCTTAAATAAATAATTAAGATACATTTACTCTAGAAGATTTTATAAATAATAATAATTCATGATTTATTGAATGCCTTAAAATATTCTATTTAATCTATATACATATTTTATTTTTTGATTTCGCCACACTGTCAAATTGACATGTCTTAATGTTTATAATCTGTATGTCTTTTTTAACTTGATTCTTTGCCGTGTCGTTTCGGGTACGTTGAATTAATCCGCAAAAATCTGCGTTAGCGGCACATATTCATATTGCTAAAAGTTTTTAAATTAATCTAAAAACATGGTTTATAATAAACTTATATATATTTCCCAGATATTATGTTTTTGTGAATTAAAAAACCGCCGCGGCAACTTGACGTTTATTGCACATAGTAATAACCTAATGTATTCCAAACAGTGAAATAAAACGTGGTTATTTTGGGTTTTCAGTGAAGACTACCAGTATGAAGTACAATAGGCTGGTAACTTCCTCCAGGAGGAAAAACAGGAAGAGGCATTTTAGCGCCCCTTCACACATCAGAAGAGTTTTGATGTCTTCTCCCCTTTCCAAGGAGTTGAGACAGAAATTCAATGTTAAGTCTATGCCAATCCGCAAAGACGACGAAGTTCAGGTAAATAATTTACTTTGACAGAAATATTTTAGGTTATAACCATGTCTATTTTGTTTTCTTTGTGTTAGTAAGCATAATTTAGTATTCGCTAAGGCCTAACTTTAATTTTGTGTGTTTAACCTGCTCTATTATCTGAACCTGTCAATTAATCCTAATAAACTAGGGGAAAAACATTAGTTAAGTAGTACAAATTGTCTGTTTGTTTATTTCTAGTACATAGTTGTAATTATCAATGTGCTCATATGCATGTGGTAATAAACTTGTTAAGTTTCATGTATTAAAAGTTAGAATTAAACATTTTCATATAATTGTAGCTCTTTATTTAATCCTTAAACTATTCACATTTGAACTGCTTTAATATATGGATATCATACTTTAAAATATAAATGTACGCCAGTGTTAATTAATATGATGACGACAAACCATTCACAGACTACAGATGTTTGCTACCTCTGAAAGTTAGTGCTAGAGGTTTTCTCTAGTGCATTCTGGAAGGGAAAGCGATTCTGTACCATGGTTCAAACTATGGCTCTGATTAATTAACTGGCTATTTAGTATATACTTTAAGAAAACTTAAATATTAACATCACATCACTTTCAAATGTTTATTCTTTATTTATTATGTTTTAGGTTGTCCGCGGACATTACAAAGGCCAGCAAGTCGGCAAAGTAGTCCAGGTTTACCGTAAGAAGTTTGTTGTCTACATTGAGAGGATCCAAAGGGAGAAGGCTAATGGTGCCAGTGCATATGTTGGTATCCACCCCTCAAAGGTATGTAAATTAAAATTTACTCGCTTTTTTATAACTAAAATTCAAAAAATATATATCAAATATTAAAATGGACTGTTTTTTAAGTTAAATGATGATCACTTCTTACTTAGACTGTGTTATCATAACTAAGGCATGACCTTTGTTATAGACACAGATACTGCTGAGACACTTCCATGGCTCTGAAATATATCTACTAAATATATGAATAGTAACTATAAAAAGTATCAAAAACTACATAAAATTATTATTTTCAGTGCGTTATTGTAAAACTAAAGATGAACAAGGATCGTAAAGCCATCTTGGACAGGCGTGCTAAGGGCAGACTAGCAGCACTTGGCTCTGACAAGGGCAAGTACACTGAGGAAACCGCCACCGCAATGGAAGCCTCGTGAACATAGATTTAAGATTAATAAAAATATAAAAAAACTCCATTGCTGCTTTTATTTTGGAAATTAATCTTGAACTTCAATAGTATTTACACTGATATAAAGTAATTCTTGGTCATAGAAGACCAAAGTGAAAGATATAGAATAAATTAATTTTAATATTTTTGTAATCTGAATTTCTTTACTTTGGACAATTTTTTTCCATAAGAGTAAAATATTTAATTTATGACAGGACATGTTCCTTACCCCTTAAAACCCTCAAGTTAATCCTGTCTCATTCTTAAAAAACAAATTTACTAGCAAAAAAATAAAATGGTTTTAGTAGTCAGTGGCTTGATTAATTCATCGTACCTATGCTATTAAAGCTCGTGAGCTGTTGTGAAACAAGCCCTATCATCTATTTGAAGATGTAACTGGCCAATCTCAAAAACAACAGTTACTGTTAAAACACGATTATAATATTTAATTATGCAAAGTTATAAAGAACGCAACTATTTGTAATTTAATAATAAATTTTAAAAAACCCACATAAAATAATAAAAATAGTGTTCTAGTCGACCCCTTTCATTTGATACCTATATTGAGATAGTTGTGAAAAAATATGTAACGGCGGCCATCTTGGACCAACTTTCATCAAACATAGCTAAGCTAAGCTAATCAAAATGGGTTCATCCGTTGCAATGCTACGATGCCACAGACAGACCTACACACTCGGGGGTTAAAAACCAAGATCAAAATTTTTTGCCTCATAAAATATGGTTTAATATTACAGGGGTATTTTATTGAATAGCTTACTAGAACTAGAGAGTATAACGAAATATTTGAATTTCAATGGGCATGTTATTAAGTTACGAAGGTATAGAATAAATTATAAAACTACAATAAAAAAATTATGTATATGAAAAATTATGTAAATGAATAATTCATCGAGATAATCTCATGTTACAGTACTCAGAAATCTATTTCTAATATGAAGGGTACAGGGGCAAAACAAGGAATGTCACAAAATTATTATATTGCATAATGCATTCTATAATGTGGCAAAATCTTAATGTTCCCATACTTTTCAACTTTTTTAAATTTTAAGTGAACTTTTAATATCTCGGCATTTTCTAGTTATAGACGAGAGGGAAATAAAAACAGCCATATGTCCTTATATTATTTATATTTATTTCTGAATTGCATATAAATTTGTGGACTTTCCGTTACAATAGTACTCTCGAATGATATTTTGTATAAAACGCTAATATACGCTATTGTACCAGAGGACCAGTCAACATTCGCCCCAAACAGAAATGCACACAATAATTTAAACTAAGCTTATTTCTTTAGAAATTAACCTAAAATACCACCTACAAGGTACTTAGTTCGCCTAAGATTTGCACACACACTCCCATACAACGGTTTAGGGCCCGTTATGTGAACAACCCATGATGGTTTCAACAATGTAAAAAATAGAACTAGTGATATAACAAAATGTGCGTAGACTCGAGATAACTCGACTGAATTGTACTTCACGTACAAATTATAGAAGGGATATCAAAAATTTCGAGTAACTACATAGTCTATTGGTTAGTGAATTTTTTTTTATTGATCCTTCGTGTTTGCTTGAAATATACTAAGTAAATGTTCTAGAATAATGAAAATGTGAATGGATAAAGGTAGCATTTTTTTTATTTTCTGTTTTACGCTTAGATGTCGGTGTTATGAGTGTATAAACAGTTTTAAACAGTCACATTTGACTGTTTTAGTGCAGTTCTCGCTACTTGATAGCCATTTTATATACATTACACAAACTTTGAACTCAATTTTCTCTCAAATTAGAATTTTGCGACATTTAACCTTTATCCATTCACGTCTTCAATTAATTAATCCTTCGTATTTTCTCGATAAAATATCCTACATAGATGTTCTAGAATTCTAGCATTAATAAAATTTTGTAAGATAAAATCGCTTTACATGTCTATTTACATTGTAAATTGAAATCGAAACTTTTGATATGCCTCCACAAACGATAGTTTGCAACGTATTTAGTTTTAATTCCATCTATTTTACAATAGGCAGTGACGCATTTTACATACAAATGTGTACTAGAATGCTTGGTCCAGATTTCGAGTTCATTGCCATTGCGTTTTCCGACATACTAATTAAAAATAAAGTATCAAAATAATATCCTTAAGCTTCTATATTTAAACAATTTAGACGCTTTGTACTAATATACAATTTTTCGCATTAAAATTGAATTGTTTAGAAAAGTTTATCTTATAAAAAAATCAAACTTACTTTCTATTGCTTAATTTGAGGCAAAACACCCCACAAATATAACTTTGAAACAAGGAGCGACTCCATACAAAATCATCTGATAATTAAACACAAAGTAATAGAGTCTCTCCTTCCCCCAGTATTTAATTATAATATGATATTTCTCGTTAATTTTTAAGTATTTACATTGACTGTTAATAATCTGTTAGAAAAAATAAGCATTAAACCGAACTTCACATACATACGTAAATAAATTGTGATGTAAACACAAGTAGTACAATCCTACTCGATGTTTTAATATATGACATCTTTATAATTTAGAGTTCCGCATTTATAAGTTAAATCAAAACCATAATCGCTACACTTGTGCAGAACCCATAACAAAAAGACTATAAACTATGCAATTTATTAAAACTCACAATCTTGTGCTGACTTGGTCGTTCCAAAACGCACTAACTTTTAAATAATAACATATTGACTATTCTATAGCAAAAAATGTTATTATAATAATATAAAAAATTAAAAATGGGGTAAGTTATCTTCTTAAAAATATAAGCTAGCAACATTTTGGTACAACCAAGATCTATTAACCCCTGGTCTGCATACTGTCCAGAATTCTTGACAGAGACGAGAGGTCAATGTACTTTACTTTTACCACAAACAAATCACAACTTAAATAAACCAGTGAGACAAAATTTCAAAAATATTCATAAAAATTGTTACATATTGAATATATAATTTTGAAAAAGTGCCTCTATAAAAAAAACTTCGAAATGTTGTCTTTTGTCCATAAAACAAACGTACAGACAACTTTATATGTATATAGATAATATAATAAAATGAACCCACAACGCTATGATAACAATAATTTCATCGAACAGAGAGTTTTTGTGGAGGAAAAAATTTAAATTTTATTTTATTGATAATTCAATACTGTAATGTTGGAATCAATACAAGTCAATGTAACATTAGAATATAATTTATTCAACAAACTTTCAAAAGTTCACTTTTCTAACAAAAATAGAACTATGAACTATCGATTTCTATACAATGGTCACAATTAGGGGGTCTTCACACACTCGGGTTTTAAAATGTTGCTATTAGTCAATTTGATTCTGTAGTCAATAAAAAGCAAAATGTTTTAATAAAAAAAAACTCATAAATTATTCATGTGTGTAGAGACCCCCATACAAATTATTATTACCCCAATCCCATAGTTTAAGTAAAAAACTTTGTTTCATAGAATAAAAGAAAAGTACTAATTAGATTGTCATATATTTAAAAAATAGAATTTTAGAACAAACTCTAAAATTACATGAATCAAATGTTAAAAACTTACTTTTCAACTTAATTTTACTTTTAAAATGAAACCGACTTCAAAACCACTTTCAAAGCTATCAACCACCTTTAAGGCTGTAATTTTAAGGCAGTCTAAGGATAATATAGAATTAGCGCCACAGAAGTAGATATGAAGCCACACGTTTTAAAATATGAAATTAATATCAGGGATCAGGACATAGTTCACCGCACTGGCCTAGTGCGTGTTGGCAGACTTCACATGTCCTTCGAAAACTTGCAAAGTTTTCTCAGACATGCAGGTTTCCTCACGATGTTTTCCTTCACCGTAAGACAAGTGGTGATCATGTTAAAAAATCATTCGCATATGTAAATATCTGAGGTGCGAGACCCGGATTTGAATACGCATCACTTAGTTGCCCAAGCAAGCACCACTGGGCCACTACTGCCTATTATTTTATTATTCTTATTTTATTCTCTTAGAATTTCACTCATTTCTTAAAAAAAACAGCAAATTTTGCTATTATTTTTGACATTGACATATTTTAGCTCTATTTATATAACTCCTTAGTCCAACTATGGCCAATTAAAAAAAAACTTAGAAAAAAACACTAACCCTCCACTTTTGAAGTCGGTCAACAAAGTCATAATTCAGACATTAAACTATGGGAATAAGCATGGTGTGACCTGTGCTAGCTATGTACAGGCTCTCTGTCCGAGAATGATTGTATGATGTGTTATTTCTTTATAGGGCGGCGAGTGCGGCTGGTCTTGCCGGTGGACGTGGACGGCGTTGGCACGACTGGGGATGGTTTATTTTCTGAAAATATATAAGGAATTATTATATATCTGAACTATCTAGAGGATATTAGTTTAATAAGTCAGTTTTAGTGACCCTAATTGCTGCGCCAGCGGTCGCGGGTTCGAGTCCCGTTGGGCATTCATTTGTTGAGCACGAATGTTTGTACTCCAGTCATGGGTGTTTATATTTATAATATGTATGTATTTAAAGTTATATATGTGTAGTTTATCAAGTATCTAGTATCCGTAACACAAGCCTTACCAGGCTGCTGTGTGTGTGTAATAATGTCTCAACATATTATATAAGACTATTTTCTTGGGTTTTGTTGATGTTCCATTTGGTTTTCTAATATATTCAGGTTCTAAAACATTAGTCTCTCTTGAAACTTAAACTAAAGATAAAAATAAATCCTTAAAAAAAATTCTAGTTCAATCAGTTGTTGGTTGGATTAAACCATTACTTTCCCAAGGGAATGAACTGTCTCTCCATACAAAATCCCTTTGTTTGGAAATGAAATAAGGACAAACAAACACTCAAATCAAACTCTATACTAATAAATGGCGTGACGTTTTTTTTCGTTTTAACTGCAAAAACTACCATACTAACAAATAAAGAACTTATTTCATAGGATGCAACGTGTTTCCGAGAAGGTTTTAGTACGAGTGTGTAAAATATAACAGCTGCCCAATTTCAAAACACAGTAACTAACATTTAAAAATTTTTTTCAATTTTTCTTATTAAAAAAAGTTTGCCCGCCAAATTGATGAAAAATTTAATTTATGTATAGAAAATACTTGAATATAAATATTTCTAGCAAAAAATACTTAAAATTAAGGTCTTAAAGTTGTAAAAAATGCAGCAATACTAGAAAAAATCAGGTATAAAAATTTTGCAGTTACTGTGTTTTAAAATTGGGCAGCCGAATTAAGAACTTAGTTTCTGGTCCTTATAACGCGTTATATATACATAAATAATCTGTGACAACTATGAAAGTAGCCGAATAGTCGGCTGTACTAGTCGCCGACTATGAAAGTGAAGTGTCCAGATATTCGGTTTAACCGACTAGTCGGAACATCTCTTTAAAGACGAAACGGATATCCAGCAACTATCCGATATCCGGCCTATCCGGCCCTGTGGATATCCGGCGCACCGGTCTCGTAGCTTCCGTTTCTACCACTATCCGTTTTATCTCTAACCTCTATCATTGATCCGGAATGGGAAAATTAGAAATGATAACTACAATATCTTGATAAACTTTTAACATATATATTTTTTCTTAATACATCCATTCTAACTTTTAAATGTACAAACTACTTTTGATTTAGAAAAATCATAAACATACCTTTCGCAGCGCGCCGTCCCTTCCTGGGAGTAGACACTGGGGTTTCTACTTTCGTAGGTTTAACGGGAGTTCGTTTTGCGGGGGTTTTCGCCTTCGCCTTTTCCGTTAGAGCCGTTGCAGTCTGAAAGTAGTATTACTTTAGTATTACACTATTTTTTTCTTTATTTTTTCCCTTTTTTCAGTTATTTGACTTGATATGAAAAGTGTGTTGGTTTGCTTGTTCGAACAAGTCTTGTTTTTTTTTAGTTTGTTATTACTATGTATCTTTAGCAGTGGATTAATAACTATACATACATATAGTACTAGATTAAAACTTGAATAAAGTAGAAGCTAAGTAATTAAATATTAAATGTTAGTTCTTGAACATATTTTCTTTTAATTTGATCATCGAAATTCTTATTATTGAAATAATCAACTTCAAAAACCACCAACACATTTTACAATATCAAGTGTATATTTTAATATAGAAACACATCTTTAAAAAGAAAAGATATTAACATTTAAAAGAAAAATTTATTTAACGAACAATATCAGACATATTTTAAAGTTATATTATGTGTTTCTATTGCAACATTTTTTATATTGCATGCAAATTACATGCCTAAATTAATAAGAGATATAAAAAACGCAAATCACCATTTAAAAAAAAAACAAAAAGCAAGCATGATAGATGAAGGTGAATGATATTCATTACATTTATTATCTGTTATACATTATTAAATAATAAAATGACTTTTTACATGTAGATACTTATTTGTACATTTATTTTTAATTTTATATATCTAGTTTTGCCCACAGCTGGGAATATTTAATGGGCAAAGTTTCATCATAAATGGTGTATGATAGTGGGAATGATATGCAATGGTTCGTGGAATAATAGAAAATAAATTGTACCTTGACCCAATCCACTTGCAATCCATTACATTCATACTATAGCATGCATATATAAGTACTCTCACACTCGCTAACTCTTAGAAAACAATTCATGCTTTTGAAGTGGACTTTAAAATAAGTCAATAGCTTTTGAGTTGTGGTATGAATGGTGGAATTAAATTAAAATTTTTTACTATATAGTGTGTCTTATGTTGATATTTTTGGGGCAAACAAAGAAAATATAACGTAAATCAAACATCCATACAATAACATGCGTTTATAATTAAAACCATTCATATACTTTCAAATCACTTCCATTCCTTTGTCAATGTGTTTATAGTTTGTGTTTCATGTCCTTTTCGTTTTCAAGAATTAATAAGGAATATGCGTATAATTTATATAACAGTGTAATTTTTTTTTATAATCCTTATTACTTTTGAATTAAGTACTTAAACTACTTAAATCACGTACATTTTTTATTTAGAAAATAATTATTCAAAAGTGGAGAAATAGGCGGGAAATTTAAAGTAGTAGAAACGCAACGTTATTGGACAGACCAAATGTAACGTCAGGTATATGATTAAAAGTCAGTGTTGCCAATTTAGTAATTTTTATCGTTAGAAATCTGCTTAAGCGTCATTTTAAGCGACAAAAATAGCAAAATTGGCAACACTCGCTGTATATAGACTTCGTCGTCAAGTCAAGCATGCCAAACGGCAGGCGTGATACTTTTAAAAAAATCCTAAATTTTTGATTTTTAGGCGCCTGGATATTTTTTTACGACATAAACATAAAAAATAAATCACGCATATTCCCTATTGTTAACAGATCGGGCAACAACTATTAGACATTTACGTAAAATATTACTTTAAGAACAGCCTTTATATACTATTTACTTAACAAATTATGTAATAATAATAACATCAACTTTTTGTCTTAACATTCCAATAAAACATGCATTTTTAGTACTCTCTGTATCTATTTCTGCCTGATCTGTTTTTGCTTATATTTGTCTGTTCGTATATCAATCATCCTGCGTATAGTTTGTATTTATGTCTATCAGTATGTCTCTGTCAGTTGAACTATCCCTCTCTGTCTGTATGTCTGTGTCGGTCTGTCCATTTGTCCTTGTCTGCCAGTTAGACTGTCCGTCTGTTTGTTTTTTCGTCAGGCGAATTATTAATGTCTGTCTCTCTTTGTATGTACCATCCATCTGTTTGTCTGTCTGTTTGTCCCTATGTATCTGTTTATTTGTCGGTCAGTCTGTCAGTCAAACTATTCATCGATATGTATGTATATATTTGTCTGTATACCTATTTATCAATCTATCTGTCATTTGGTTTCTCTGTCAGTCGAACTATTCATCTGTATGATTGTTTGTCAGCCTGTCAGCTGTTCGATTCACCTATATCTGTATTTTGATCTGTTCGTCTGTCTAGCGTCAGCCATATCTATAAATCTGTTTGTCCGTCGGTTTATTCATCCCTATGTATAGGTCTGTCTATATATCTGTCTCCGTCTATCCCTACGTCAGTATCTGTATGTCCGTCCGTCCGTCCGTCGGTCCGTCCGTCCGTGGGCACACAGCACTCGTCCACACCAAGCTCACGTGTTAAGTAGATGGCAGCGGATACGTACATTTCTATATATCCGTCGTACTATGCCTACCTTGCTAGAGGGCGCCACAGTGGGCGTACTACCTTGCCGCTTGGCTTTTGGTTTGGTTACGCTTTTCGGACTGCGCTTTGGCGTCCGCGATTTTTTGATAGGCGTCACCTCTTCTTTCTGTGGAATTATTTGATTGTTATATGCTATTTTAAATCACCCCTGTCTTGGGAGTTTCATACATTCGGTTAACAGTTATTAATGATCCAGTGCAGGAATCGAATCGAATCGAAAATTAAAATAAAATGAAATAAAAAAATAAAAATAATAATCGTATAATCTTTTATATAAAAATTAAAAACCTCGTGTCACAGTTTGATATCGGCTTGACCGATTCATGAAGTTTTTTGTGTATTGTGTTGTGAGAATGAGTTGTAGGCTAGTTTTTATTCCCCTAGGTGATAAGGATGGACCTCTCTAAATTACTATTTTAGACCAATTTTTTTTTTTTATTGTTTTACGATTTGGTATTAAAAAAACATATATTTTCATCTTTCTATCGCCAATCTCTATTTTCTTAAGTGATTAGAACGCGGGGATTGCTAGTAATATGTGTATTGTATCAGTGTTTGTGTGTATGTGCGTCATACCGCGGGCTCGCTAGTGTCGGCGCTCCGCGAGCTTTTGGAACTGTTACGTTTGCGCGACTTCTTTTCGAGCTGCGATTCGTCTGTGTATAGCGACAGGTCCACTGGAATTAAAAAACATATTATGAGGATATATATAATATTTAATTTAATTTAAATAGTGTCAGAGAATGGAGTTATCATTAATGTGACTTATTTCAAGAGGTTCTCTCTATTTCTATCTAGTGATCAATACCTCTTTGTTTTTCAATTTGTTAGTATAAATTATAATTTATTAAAAAATGATGTTATAATGGCATGTTTATAAATATGTATATTAATAGTATTACAATGAATACAGTAGAGAACTGTTTACACGTCCTTTTATCTTATCTACCTACATATAACAAAATTCTAATTGCGTTGAATCTGTACTTAAAAATAAATTAATGAAAAATATATTTTTAAAAATTCAATAATAATGACTTTTAAATAAAAAAATAATTTTAATTTTCATTTTAATTCCGTCAGTCTGTCACCAACAGAATTGTATATACAATGTACAGATATAGATAAAATGAGTTATTTTAAGGTACTCAAATGTAATAGCAATAAATGTATACTGACATCCGTCGGGGTGCTCCTCGGTGAGCGGCAGGCAGCCGCCGCCGGCCTCCGCGCTCAGCGCGCGCTGCAAGATGGAGGCTGCGCGCGCACGCTCCCCCGCGCGCAGGCGCAGCGCGCCCGCGCCCGCGCGCCGCGCCAGCGACAGCGTCGTCAGCACGCACTCCATGTCTGCACACACACACAGTGCACACTAGCGACTCCACTGACCTCTATAATACCACTGGACTGGCTGTTGTCAATGTCGTAGAATAATTTGATAAACCGAGTTTTTGCAAAAACTCTAGGGATATCGCGAAAATACGGATAATTAGACAATGTCTTTGATATTTCTCAATGTTACTGAAAAAGGATAGGGTTTTTGCGAAAACACTAGTTGCTTTAGTAACTTTGAATATACTTATCTCTGATTGGCTTGATTGAACTCTTTTTGTGATTGGTTCTAAATTTGAAATATTTTGTCATAGAGTTATAAAGCGTAAGAAAAGACAATGTGATATAGGATTTTTCTTAATATTTTAGTTAAATAAAATACAAACTTTGGACCTTTTAAGAGAAAGATAATTCTTATATTGGCGATGCAAAGATTATCCGCGCGCCTCTAGCGGCGAAATCTAGAAGTTGTCTAAGAACGACACTTTGCTATAGAAGTATAGACTTAAAACTTTATAGCTGTTCATAGAGAGTAAGAGCTTAGCTTTAAACATAGTAAGATGGATCACGATTACATACAGAAACCCGTTGCTAATAAAAGCAGAAATACGAAATATTGTTGCGTTCCTCAATGTTAAAGGTACAATAACAATACAAAGCATCGCAAGCAAATAACGCGCCAAAAAAGATGCGTGAAGCGTCAACCAATCAGATAACACATTGTTTTGGTCGATCCGATTGACCAATAAGTGCGCTTTGTTTATAATAGCCAATGATTCTATTCCCAATCTTACTAAAGCGAGTAGCGTTTTTGCAAAAACCCTATCCTTTTTCAGTAACATTGAGAAATATCATAGACATTGTCTAATTATCCGTATTTTCGCGATATCCCTAGAGTTTTTGCAAAAATTCGGTTTATCAAATTATCCTACGACATCAACGTACTTTTGTGGCTGCTTGATATTCGCCATTTTGGCGCTGTCGGACGAAGCGAGACGTAGCGAGAGTTCGTGGTACTAAAACTGATGATGTCAATATCAGCGAGCAAATATCGATAATTTTTAATAATAAGTTTTTACAATCAATAAAACTGTTTCAAATAAAGATTTTTATTTTTATTAATCAATAACCGTATCATCATACTACTTATGTTATATTAACAACGAAAATGCAAAATTACTTTCTAAATTAGTTCTCGGGACTCTCGCTAGTGGCGCTTCAAATGGACACTAAAAAATTGCTGTCAAACGCTTGGAACAGCCAGTCCAGTGGTATTATAGAGGTCAATGAGCGACTCGCTTTTATACACTTTTTTTAATACAGTGTAAACTCCTTGTAATTTCACATCATTTAACGACAAGCTCCCTAAAGCGTCAAAATCAGTCTGCTTTGGATGGTTTAGCTTGTTTTCCATACAACGATACACTCTATTTAGCATTACACTCACTCTTAATAACAATTAAACCATAAATAGTATTTCTTAAGTTGCCAAAATTAGTAAAATCTCTGTCATGCATTAAAGAAGCTCTGGAAGCAACAAAATTATTGGCAAAGTACTTTCTTTATCACCAAGATGCCTTATATCGCAAAATATGAATGAAAAAAGTAAAAAATACATCAAAATTACTGGTGCAACAAAAGAGGTCCGACGAAAATAACAAACTATACGCAATAACGTTTTAATAAGAATTATTTATATGTATTTAATTACTAAAACTATTTCTTATTCTAATACAGATTTCTCTTCTCTCCATTTAACGACAACTCTCTATAACGTTAAAATATGGACAGTCCCCTGAGTGTCGTTATATAGAGTTTACACTGTATTGGGAAATGTAGTAACACATGCCACAAGTGGTTATTATGACAAAAATATCAAGCCAATCGCCGTGTCTCGACGTGAATGGAAAGCTTACTCTAACTAAAGGAGAATAAAACTAACAACAATCTTCGGTTCGCTCATGTGCGTCCTAAGTAGAATTTACATTTTTAAACCCTTATTCTTTTTCTAAGATAAAATTTAGTATTTATTACTCCTAACGCTATCTGCCCGTGAAAATCGGTCTAGCCATTTCGAAAATATAGATAATGGAACAAAAAGACTAAATTTTTTAAAATTGATTTTACTATGGTGTATTCCGTACATTTCAGTGATTCCATTCTTTCTTATGCATTTAATTAAATTATTTGACATTTAAGACACAATTCAAATTTACTTATCTATATAAATTACCTGTGATATCATAAAAGTCAGGCTTGTACGTCTCTCCAGTCGAGTCAGACTTGTCCTGAGACAGCCAACGTATTTTGATTTTGCGCGTAGTCCTGTACACATTTTGCAGAGCTTGGCACACGTAGAAACCTCCCTCGGCATTACGAACTGCCAGATATTCATTCCTTTGAACAAAATTAATAATTAATAATAATCTTAGAAGACCATCCATTAAATGACGTAAGCTCAAAATGGGGTCCAGTAAAATTTCAATTAATCTATATTAAACTGACAGAGCCATAATAAATCTTACTTCTACTTAAACATAAAATATATATAAAAAATAAATTGAAAAATTGAATTTTTCTGCCATTTCTTTCTTCGTTCGCGGAAAAAAATACCAAAGTGTTGTGTTATTTTTATATTATAAAAAAATAAATGTAGACCTTAATTAATTGTCACGTAAATGTCGCATTATAAGAAGATCGTACCACCAAATCTCACTTAATCTCACCAAAGGGTCTAAATTAAAAGAAAAACAGCTCACGTAATTAATGAAAAAAATTATGAACAAAATAGAATGATAAAACGCTCGAGTAAGATAAGTAAATATTATCAAAAAAGTTTCATGGTTAATAAAACTAGTTTAGTTGAACTAATTTCATTACATTAACTTTCTCTATTCAAATAATTAAAACATCTGTTACTCTTAAAAACTATTTAAAATGTACAAACCGACAGTAAACTAGTATTTAGAGTAAATTTTTGCGTTTGCACTATACTGAATTCAGCCCTTTTTGACGTCCCACTGCTGGGCACGGGCCTCCTTCATACGATATGATACAAGGGGTATCGGTCATAGTCCACCTCGCTGGCCAAGAGCGGGTTGGCGGACTTCACGTGTCTTTCGAAAACTTGCTAGGTTCTTTCAGACACGCTGGTTTCCTCACAATGTTTTCCTCCACCGTAATACCACTTGTCTTAATCATGTTAGAAATGATTCGCACACGAAAATATCAGAGGTGCGAGATCCGGATTTGAACCCGCATTACTCGGCTATCCAAGCGAGCGCGTTACCACTGTGACTACTGTCTTTCACTGTATTGTTACCTTATAAATAATAAAAAAATATATATTACTTGTAAAAGACGATCAGTTTGTCGTCATTTTGTTTGGTCGGTGTGGACCGTCCTGCTGAAGCTGACAGCTTAGTAGCCATCGCTATTTCAGGAGTTGGAGACTGGTATAGTTGTACCTGAAAATAATATAAAAAGTGGTAAATATTGAATGAATGAATAAATAAATATGTTGGGACATTATTACAACAGCACAATCTAGTAGTTATAATATGTATGTATTTAAAATTTATATATGTGTATCAACTATCGGGTATCCATAGCACAAGTCTCATAACTTATCATAAAACTAAATGATGCCAAAGCCTCTGAAACATATAGTCGGCCAACGGACGTGACAGCCCAAGCTGCCATACACTGATGTCCCAAGCGAGTGTATGGCAGCTTGGACTGGCTGTCGCGTCCGTTGGACGACTAAATGTTACATAGGCTTTGATGATACTATGTGTAAATGTCAAGACATCTTTTATTATTATTATTATTTATATAAATTAGTAACAACCTATTATTAAAAAATATACCTACATACAAAATTCATTTCTGGTATTTATTAAGAGGCGATACAAAACAATGTAATCGTCCGATCACTTATTGTTAGTTTTTAAAAGATCGAAGGTTATTTATTAATTGAGATCGTGTTTGGCGCCAAAGGTCTCTTCGCATGCTAGAAAGCTATAAGTCGATGTATGTATGTATATAAAACCTAACATTATAATTTATTTCATTAATATTATAATTTCATTTAATTTTTAATGTTATAATTTGGCAAACTTTGTCATTCATTCACAACTTGTTAATATTATTAATGTGAAAGTTTGGATGGATATATGTTTCTTACTCATTCAAACCAGAATGACTGAACGAATCTGGATGAAATTTGGCACAGGGATAGGTTATAGTAAAGGAAAGGAAAACCACTTAGGTTACTTTTTAAACCCGAAAAGTAAAGATTTGTTTTTTTTTTAAGTTTTAGTGACGACTCTGGGCAAAGTAGAGTGAGTCACTAGTTTTATGTACCCAAACCAAGACTTAAAAAATCTTTACATAAGAATTAAAAAAATACAACTAATAACAATTTTATGAAAATGCAACTCCGAATTTAGTGTATTTTGTTTTTTCGAGATAAGAAAATAGAAACTCGGTCTAAAAAGAAATTTTTACATATTATAATAAAACAGTAACTTAATCGTGCGCGTTTCACGCAACAAGTACTGAACCGATTTTAACTAAATTTTGTGTAGTGATAACTTATTACTAGGGTCGATATTTAGGATATCTTTTACTATAGGAAAATCTTTATCGCAATAACTGTTCATATCTATTTAAGGCTAGTTGTCAATAAGTAGGTATCTACGCATTTGTACGTTAGCACGCCTCTAGTAAAGTTTACGTCATAACCCATAACAAACAAAAACACGTCATGTCAAAATTTGGACGCAAATTCAGCTTTACTGATAAATAAAAAGTTTGTCAATATGTTATCCAAAACTGGTATTTTTTCTGCTTTTGAATTTTCAATTTTCTTCTGCATTTGGATTATCTATGCTCAATTGTGTTTTTATAGAATTTTTGTGTCTGTCTGTCTGTTTGTCTGTTACCGTATCACCAGAAAACCACCTAGCAGATTTTGATGATATCTGGCATGGTGGTAGTTTGGGTTAACTCACATAATATAGGGAATGAAATATTTTCCCGCAGAACCAGAAAATACGTTTTACTCAGATACCTATTATCATAACAAATTAAAACAAAATCGATTTAGTTGTTTTTAATTTTTATCATGATGAACTATCAGACGAACAAAATTTCTAAAACTCTGGATTAATCCGTTATATCCAAAATAAATAATAATGACAATTTTGATAAGATTTCCCAAAAATTATTAAACTCAGAATTTTAATATATTTATGTATATAGATATAGGATAAAGATAAAATGGTAACAATAGCAAGCATCAGGACATCGTCTGATGCTTTACGAGATACATAGCATACCTGAATATATGATATGCAGTTATAGCTCTTATACTTTGATCGATAAAGTACTATTTACCATACTATAACCTATAAATGTAGTGTTTTTAAAAAAATAATACTTTTTACTTAAGAGATAGGTATATTAAAAATGTGTTGTTGATTTGAATTCTACATGTGATGGTGAGTTTACTTTAAACATATAAATTGACTATTTATAACTTTAAAATTGGGATTTTTGACGGACTTCTAAAAAGGACATATTGGATATTTCAGCCAAAGTTCTTTATTATGTATCTTTTTTTAAAATAGCTTATTATTTAATGTATATTTTATTATTGCATATGACTTATTAATACCTCTAATTTATAGTCACTTATTGCAAAAATAAGCTTGGATAGAAGCTTTTTTAAATATTAACTTGAATTCTGTTAATAATGTTATCACAGATTATAAAAAATAACACTGATGTATATCTTTTTTTTTTTAAATATGGTACAAATGCACAGGGCTACCTACCTTAATGCTTTCCGAGTAGGTAACTTTCATTGGACTGACTAAACTAACACTACTACATAGATCATTCAAAACTGCTTAGTTCTAATATATTTTTTTGTTTTACTTTGCAACATTTATTATGTTAATTTAAGTTATTAAAATTTTCATATAGCTTAATTAAAAAATGAGAATAATTAAAAATACATATTATAATTATAATTATCAATTAGAAATGGTTATGTAACTACATAATAGGTAAAAAAAATTGTTACCTTCGTCCGATTCCTTTTAGTTCTTGTATCTGGTGTGGCATCTCCTTCAGGTTGCCTCTTTGCAGGAGTTGGTCCATCCACTTTCTCCGACGCCTGCCGTCTTTTTCTCATCGGAGGAGTCACTGTAGCCAATTTTAATGTAGATTTTGGAGTTGCTTTTGATTCTGATTTCATTGGTGTTTTCACATCTAATTTTTTATCTTCAACTTTTGATTCTTCTTTTGTTAGTGGTTCTTGTTCTTCTCGCTTTGGAGACTCTTCTTTTTCTTCTTTTTTCTCTGAACTTTCTGGTTCAGGTTTTTCTGTCACTTCTTCTTTTTCTTCTTTAACCGGTTCAGGTTTAACTGGTTCAGGTTCTTTCTGTGAGGAAGGTTTTTCTTGATTTTGGTTTTCATTAGCAGACTCGGGCACATCTTTACTATCACTTTGTGTGGGTGCTATATCTGCATCAGGTGCTGGCTTAGGTTCTGTAGGTTTTGATGGTGATTTTTCTGGTACTTCATTAGCTGTAGCTACTTTAGGCTGTGAGGAGCTATCTGCCTGATTGACAGAATTTGATGTTTCAGGCTTTTGTGGAGTAGTAGGAGTGCTAGCTGCTTTTTCAGGAGGCTTTGGAGTGCTTGGTGATGTTTTAGCAATATCCTGTTTTTCCTGTTTTGATTCAGGGTTCTGAGGTTTTAGTGTGGCAGGTGTGTTTGAACCTGATTTAGATGGATCAATAGTGCCATTGGCTGGGCCTGTTGAATCTGGTTCTTTTTTCTCAGGTGTTCTAGTTAATGCTAAAGGTTGTGATGTGGTTGTTGAGACTTTGTCTTGAACTAAACTGAGAGGAGCACTGGTGCTTGCACTTTTACTAGGGCTAGCGGCTACATTTGCTGGAGTGATCGAATTTTGTGTTATATGTGACAAGTTTCCGTGGTGGCTCATGTTTTGTGCCATCTGGGCCATGTTGGCAGACACGGGAGCCATGGACGGCACCGCGTGGGACGGCAGTGGAGGTATATTTACGGCGTGATGTGTTAGATTCTGGCCAACCAGATTGTTGGATCCGTGATGCAAAGAGTTTTGAGCGCCCTGCGGCAGACCCACTGCGTGATTCGCGTTCGCAACGTTCCCCTTGGCAGGACTCGCCTGACCGCCAGGCTGAGGCACCCCTGGCTGGGGTAGCACTGGTTTTAAAGCAGAGTTCATATCAACTTAAAACTCACTCTTCACCGTGAAAAAGCTGAAACATAAAGATTGTACACTGTTGTTGTTGATTCAGAACACTGAGATGTCTTTGACCCAAAACAATAATTCATACATAATAGTTGTGTCTATGTATAGGCGTACGCGCGTAAGAACGCCGCCGAGGTAACTATGCCCGCCTTTGATACTTTTAAGGATAACTGGTGTAAATAAGCTGGAAATAACGTTTAAAAGTTACCACTATCAAAACTGGTGATAAATGCTCATGAAATTGATGTGTAGTGAGCGCGGTAGAGATAGCCGCAAAAAAATATGCGTTGCTATAGCTAAGAAACTTCCGCAAGATTGAGACCCCGCCGTCGGCACTGATTGGATTAATGCAGTCATCAAACGATGCACACAAACACTTGACCTCACTCGCGGCAAAGTATTTCCATGATTAACGTTTTTTATCAAGAATTAACATACACTAAATTCACTAAAGTCATCGAAATCTTTCAACAAGTATTATGCACAGTAGTTTAGAGATGGCGTCGGCCTAACGCGCATGCGCCACCCTCTTTTTTCCCTCCTCCAATGAAATCATAGATTATTACGAATTCTGAACGAACAAATCCGAGAACACTTTGTCTCATTCTTTTGCTCAAGTTGGTACTATACCTGTTTCATTTAACGATTACTTTCTATGAATAAAAAATATAACAAAAATACGTTGACTTTTTAGGCCAGGCCACGATGTTTCCGTACATAAATGTTTGAAAATTAAAATAAACTTTGAAATATTTTTTATTATTTTCAGGTGTTTAAAAAATTAAATAAAATTTATTTTTAGTGATGTACAACAAAATTTATTTGTGTTCGCAATCACTTTTTTACTGTCTTTCAGGTTTACTTCATAGAGTATATTGCTACATGGTTTACTTTATCAACTATGTCATGTAATAAAAATATTGAAAATTAAATTATTATAATAGTAAAAACTTTTGGCTGTTTTTCTTATCAATATTAAATGTAGTCGTTTTAGATCCCATATAAAATTCAAATACTAAAGATAAATTTTCATTGAAATATTTAACTTATTTTTTTATTTCACTTTATTCTACTAAAGTAAGAAAATAACAACTATAATCTAACGTCTTACAATGTATGTGATGAATTACAATAAATCTCGAAAGGAAAAATTGATCAAAATATATTTAATTTTATGATGCTACTAAAAAGTAATTATAATTAATGAATCATGGATATATTAAAAAGAATAATTATTTAAGGGTATATATAAGCACAGCGTAAGAAAGAAATAACTAGACATATAAGTATCCATGAAGATTAATTTTAAACACTTTCTGAAAATTTGGCCGATCACCTATTATATAATTTTGTCCTAATATAATATCTAGGACGCGTTTCGTTCCATATTAGAGTATACACTAAATATTTTAGTTTTTACCTGTACCTGTTTAAAACCTCTATAAATATTCAATATTGAATATTGATGCCATAGATGAATAATAAAATTGATGGATATTGGATAATCTGTATTCAATTTGACGGCTGTTTTCCAGCTGCCTGGGCTTTGGCCTTTGAGTTTTTGTAGAAAATTGTGTGCAATTACAATAGAGTATAAATTTAGTATAATCATCTTAAATAAACGCCGGTAAAATAGATTTTGAGTCACCAACACCGTACTAAATCGTTTACGATGGCAAGTACATACAGTTATAGTAAATCTTTTGCATAAATAAGCTATATTATGCGGTACTATAATTTTATGTATTTCAGGACGTTCTCGCCAGACCAGCTGAAGAATTTGGTAACGATGAAACCCTTGAACACTTATGGGCTGCTAGAGCAATGGAACACAGTGATATTTACTTTAATGTAGGTTACAGTGTTGATAACCTTTTTTTGATTTAGCACTTATCATTATTTAATATTTTTTTATTTTTGGTTTATAGGTACTCTGTTCCGTAGATACGAGATGGCTACGGCTAACTCCCCACGATGATCTTATATACACTCACTTTAGGCAAGATTTTCCTGATTTAAATATTTCATATATAAAAGAAGAAGAAATAAAGAACAATGTTAATAAAGCGAAATGGCGCATGTTTTGCGAAAAGTTCAAAAACATTGTTGAAGATTACAGTTTCGGAACCCTAATGCGTGCAGACACTAAAGGTGATTATTCAGAACAAAATACAATACTGGTACCTAGAGTTCAGTTCTACGCTATAGAAATTGCAAGAAATCGTGAAGGATTAAATAATGAAGTCAAAAAACATTATAAATGTGCATCGAAAGCTAATATGGAGGCTCAAAATAATGCAAGAGAGGTTACTGCATAATTTGTTTTAGTGATGCTGACAACACTAAAATAAATAGCTATGTTCTTCATATCATTTTTAACCGATTTGACATTAAGTGGCAAATCACTGGCGCATTAATATAAGCAATCTTTACAGGCAGCTTTAAAAGCATTTACATTGAGTATACTTGTAGAATACATGTTATGGATATTTTTTGTACCTAAAATAGAAACACCATAAGTTTTATTACTATTAATAAATAATAAATCAAGTTATTTTCTAACAATTAAGATTACATTCCAATACTTGACTTAAGTACTCCTTTATTGTCAGTCACTTGTTCTTGACATGAATTTGGAAAATAAAAATTCTGATTAGATTTTGTTGAAGATGATGACAATGATTTCCATCATAAAGTTGTTCTCATAAAGGAGACCAGGGTGCAAAAGAAACATGAAAAGCATAGCAAAAAACTGAAATTTGCTATTTCTAGCCAACAAGTGGTATATATTTAAAATTAATAATAAAAATCGGAAGTTATATTCAACTGAATCTTTTTGATTCAGTGTTTCAAGTCATAAAAAGCGAATGTGTGAAAATAAAGAGCATAGCTATTTACATTTCATTGAATTTGTAAAAATCACAGAAATTTCTACACATTATGTTGAAATCTGTGACGGGACTATGAGGCAATCATATTGGTTTTGTAACAATGTATTATCTGTATTTTCAATGTTGAATTTATCATCCTCGCCAAAACCAATCATTACTACATCTACTTAATCGGTAGCTGTTAATTATTGATCCTAATAGAACTATTGTATGTGTAGAATAAGCAATCCAGGCATTGGATTATGTTTATTTAAAACAATAAACATTAAGAAAAAATAAAACAAAAAACTAGACCCTTCGCTAGCTCTTTCTTGAGCTTTCAATATAATAAAATGTAAAAAATACTTGTCAAAATTGTATAAGTGCTGTATATTTCTAATATTTTTGAACTATAAATAAATAGAATTGGATTGGACAAATAAGTAAAGAAAGATTTGTTAAATAATCCAATGCCTATTCAGAATGTTATTGTTAACCTGCCATTATTAAATATTGTAAGTTTGTATAAGCCTAACTCCTAAGTAACTCATTAACGTAAGCTTGTAGACTATTTGATCTTAAAAAATGAATGGGGTGAATCAAAATCTTAAAAAATGAATGGGGCTCAATTTCTCATACATTTTTTGATAATAAATTTTTTACAGTATTTTTGGGTTTCATTTCCAACACTTGTAACAAATACTAGACGTATGTTATTTCAACATGCTATTTAAATAAAGTAGAAGCTATATATTTAAAAAAGATATGATAAATCTAATACTTTCTTAGATTTACGCAAATATTCGACATTATAAATGAAACTACCTTTTCGGAACCAGTCAGTCTCTCCCGTGACCATGATTGCTGTAAAGCATTCGAAACGTCGCACTATGGGAAAATCGCGTATGTTTCGTCTCAAAACTCCGTATCTCAGTTGTTTCAAAACTAAATGAGCTGTAATTTTGCACACATATACTTGTATGTACAAAGTCTTAAAAGATAACAAATGATTTTATGAGAAATGAAAAGTAATTGAAAAAATAATGATTTTTACCTTGCGATATGTTTTGACACCGTGACAAAAAAAGTGCAAATATGTGCAATTTTTTTTTCTCTCCTTGCGTTAGCTAATGTATAAAGATCTTAATGCAACAAATATCTCGACAGCGGCAAGCAGCGGTAATGGGTAAACGTCTCGTTAAAAAAAATAACCCTAAAAACATACCATATTAAACTATATTGGTTAATTTTATTTTACCAAACTAATATATATATAATACTAATTACGAAACGTTAAGAGGAGATTACAAGCATTTAAAAAATGTACAATACTTATACATTTATATCAAAAACTTTCGAGTAATGTGGCGTTGAATTGTAGTAACATTGCGTCAAAATTACGTTATTGAACATGAGTTAGCTTTGAAGCCTATTTATATACATTATAACAATAAAAATTAAAAAAAAAATAGGATAAAGAAAGCTTATTTATTAGACTATATAAATTTATTATTTTTATTCCATAACAACGACTTTCTCGTGAAACAGTTATGAGACGGCTTTGTATGGGGCTTTCCCATTGTGCGTCGCACGCGTCGCATCGCCCTACTATGAGAAAATCGCGTATGTTTCGTCTCAAAACTCCGTATCTCAGTTGTTTCAAAACTAAATGAGCTGTAATTTTGCACACATATACTTGTATGTACAAAGTCTTAATAGATAACAAATGATTTTATGAGAAATGAAAAGTAATTGAAAAAATAATGATTTTTACCTCGCGATATGTTTTGACACCGTGACAAAAAAAGTGCAAATATGTGCAATTTTTTTTTCTCTCCTTGCGTTAGCTAATGTATAAAGATCTTAATGCAACAAATATCTCGACAGCGGCAAGCAGCGGTAATGGGTAAACGTCTCGTTAAAAAAAATAACCCTAAAAACATACCATATTAAACTATATTGGTTAATTTTATTTTACCAAACTAATATATATATAATACTAATTACGAAACGTTAAGAGGAGATTACAAGCATTTAAAAAATGTACAATACTTATACATTTATATCAAAAACTTTCGAGTAATGTGGCGTTGAATTGTAGTAACATTGCGTCAAAATTACGTTATTGAACATGAGTTAGCTTTGAAGCCTATTTATATACATTATAACAATAAAAATTAAAAAAAAATAGGATAAAGAAAGCTTATTTATTAGACTATATAAATTTATTATTTTTATTCCATAACAACGACTTTCTCGTGAAACAGTTATGAGACGGCTTTGTATGGGGCTTTCCCATTGTGCGTCGCACGCGTCGCATCGCCCTACTATGAGAAAATCGCGTATGTTTCGTCTCAAAACTCCGTATCTCAGTTGTTTCAAAACTAAATGAGCTGTAATTTTGCACACATATACTTGTATGTACAAAGTCTTAATAGATAACAAATGATTTTATGAGAAATGAAAAGTAATTGAAAAAATAATGATTTTTACCTCGCGATATGTTTTGACACCGTGACAAAAAAAGTGCAAATATGTGCAATTTTTTTTTCTCTCCTTGTGTTAGTTAATGTATAAAGATCTTAATACAACAAATATCTCGACAGCGGCAAGCAGCGGTAATGGGTAAACGTCTCTTTAAAAAAAAATAACCCTAAAAACATACCATATTAAACTATATTGGTTAATTTTATTTTATCAAACCAATATATATAATACTAATTACGAAACGTTAAGAGGAGATTATAAGCATTTAAAAAATGTATAATACTTATACATTTATATCAAAAACTTTCGAGTAATGTGGCGTTGAATTGTAGTAACATTGCGTCAAAATTACGTTATTGAACATGAGTTAGCTTTGAAGCCTATTTATATACATTATAACAAAAAATAAAATAAAAAAAAATTGGATAAAGAAAGCTTATTTATTAGACTATAGTAATTTAGTATTTTGATTCCATAACAACGACTTTCTCGTGAAACGGTTTTGAGACGGCTTTGTATGGGGCTTTCCCATAGTGCGTCGGGAACTAAAAATCAAAATAAATCCGCGACAAAATCCGAAAAGGTAGTTTCATTTATAATGATAAATCTATACCTACATATTATAAAACAAAGTCCTCTGCCGCAACTGTCAGTCTGTCTGTTCGGGATAAACTCAAAAACTGCACCGATTTCTATGCTGTTTTCACCAATGGATAGAGTGGTTTTCCAGGAAGGTTTTTAGTATATAATTTGTCAAGTTTTTGTATATATTCGCTAAAATATGATATCGGATGGAGATGTCGGAAAAAAAATATTATGACAAACTGGTGTATTCTGGATAATTATGTATCTTATATAGGTCTACAGAAAAGTCCGCGATGGCATATATTTATCTCTTCTTATATTTATTTAGTCACACCATATAATTATTTAAACGAATATCTAGGAGTAATCGCAAAAAATACGGACGCGAGAATAAAATGCAAGCGCTGCTTCAAGCGCCGCTTCGCTTGATCTTAGCCCGCACCGTCTTGCCTACTGTTTAACTAATAGCTTTGATTTGGCATCATAAAATACTTATTAAATATTCAACGTTCTCCCGCCAATTCTTATTTTTTTATAGTAATTAGACGCGGGTGTAGCCGCGGGAATTGCTAGTCTTAAAAAGGTTAAGGAAATAGGAAAAAATACAAAGGCACCTCTTAATCATCATCTATATTTTCTAAAGGATATTCAGTCATAATTAAACCTCGACTCCATAAGGCATCTGCAATTTGTATTTTATCTGCGTCACTCTGCACATCTAAGTTATCTACGGAAACATATTCTGGGTATGAAGTAATTAATGTTTCAATAGCAGGTGCAACATCTGCCTCAATTTCTAAGAATGGTAGTTCATTTCCATGGTATTCTAAGGAGTTCTCTGCATAATAATATATTCTTATGTGATCCTCAGACACCATCCTTAATATATTTTTACGTAACAATCTTATCCTTGTGTCTAAGTTTATTTCAACTCTATTTGTTACTCGTCCATTTTCTATCATAACATCAGTATCTCCGTAAACTGTCACTGCTTTCTCTAAGTCATTCAGGACTGGAGGTAAGGCATCCTGTTGGAATTTTTTACTCATTTGATCAACAGCCTCATCAATTGGTAAATAATTTTTAATTTTATCAAAAAGATTCTTTATGAACTCTGCAATTTCGGTTTTTCGAGGTGTATTTGAGTCTGAGTGTACTAAACCAAAGTTTTCATAGATATCAAATGGCAAACCTTGCCTCAGTTCAATATTTTCATTTATTGCTATCTGTAATGCAGCAGGAATCATTTTTTCAAATAAATCTGCCCATGCATGCTTTTGATACATACTTACGGTAACATGTAAAGAATGTTCTCCATCTATAGTCACTCCCTGATGTATGTATCCTCGAGGGAAATACAACATGTCACCAGCTTCTAAAGTTACTTCTAAAATTGGTTCACCAATTTCATCATCAGAAAAATTCTTGGATGAAGTTCTTGGTAAGACTTCACTGTCATCTCTAGGTTTATAAATTCTCCAGTGTTTCTTACCTTCTGCTTGCAATATAAAAGCTTCAATATCATCATAATGTGGTGCAAATCCTTGACTATCAGGAGGAGTAAGGTATGCATTAGCCCCAACAAAACAGTTAAAAAATTCTTGCAGAGTTGCATTTAGCAAATGTAGCCGAGATAGATATGTTTGCGGATTCAATAATCTTATACTGCAACCATTTAAGTAGAAATCCCATACTAAATGGGGATGAGCTCTGCCCTCTGGATTATGAGTTTCTCTTTTACCATCAACATATGAAGTTATATCTATATTTTTGGTAAATTGAATATTTTCTGTTCTCAACATTGTATCAATAGCCGGAGTTGAAATTATATCATTGTAATATTGTGACTTTTTTCTTGCAATATGCAGTGGTTTCTTTTCCCAAATTTCGTTTAAGAAATCTTCAGGGCTGAAGGGTGCTATCATCCATTTAAATACTTTTAGTCCCTCTTCAGTGCTGTCAGTCTGGACAGGAGTAAAGTCAAAGCTTCCGTTGCTTGAATGTAATGAGGCCTTGTCATCGTCATATGTTACTTGCTCTTCTTTATTTTGAGGAGTAGATTTTATAAGTTCTGGAATATCATCATTTTCAGAAGATTCATTACTGACGCTTAAAACTTTTGGTGAAACAATTATTTTTTTATTACCCTTTGTTTTCTTTTTCTTGTGTAACTTTTTCTTTGTAATTTTTTTTGATTCTTTTAACTTTTTCTTTTTTTGCTTAAGTTTCAGTCCAATTTCTTTCATAAGATTTTCACTAACATCTTGTGTAGTTTTTGGCGATACCGGTACATACGATTTATTTTGTTTATTCCTTTGTTGTTTCTTCTTCATTTTATTTTGTTGCGTTTTAGACTTGTATACAGCAAACGCAGAGACTTGTGTATCCATTATTGTGAGCACTCGTAATCACAAGGTGTTTTTTATAACAAAAATGCAAACCTTAACCTCTAAAGACGATTTACAAGCGATAATTTGTTATAAGTTTAGATATCGGGTATAAAATAATTATTAGGTGTATGTTAAATTCACTGTATTGTTTTATTATATTATTATAGCAATATAATGTAGTCTACTCTATACCGTATTAAATTGAAGTTTTATTTTAAAATTCATTATTTTAAGGTTATGTAGGTATGTACTTTTTTTACTTTATCTATTATCTATGGTCATAAAAATTAAAATATAGTTTTCAGTTTTGACTTTTGTATGGAGGGGAGAGCCGAGTGACAAGACGTGGCAGTAAAAACGCGTCCAGTAAGAGAGGCGCTGCAGTAGCAGTCGATAAATTTTAAAGAAAGCGCCAAACGTAATTAGAAAAATTACTCTTTCTCTCTGCAGTATTTTGTTAATATTTACTAAAACATTTTTAGACTACGTAAATAGTTGAGGTTTTGTATACTAGCATTTTACTAACTACTTGAGTCACTAAAATTTTTAAATATTTGAACTCAGCTAACTTCACTCCATTTATAGCAGCTATGTTCATATTGAAACTATTCGAACGCCAGCGCTATTGTGGTAGGTAATGGAAACTTTCAGTATACAGCTCGACACGTTTTCAACTTTCCCTCCATATGAGTTGGTTCTCCTTATCTCTACCCTCCATAGACTTTTGAGCATAGCTTATTTAACTCGAGTGGCAAAAATTTAGTGTTGTCAGCCTTGTTGCTGTAAAACTGCATTGAATAAATAGTTATCAATAGATATGCCAAAAAAAATATATAATATAAAAAGATTCAACGCATATAAAATTATTCAAATATGAAAATAATTTCATCGACTGTAAATGGGTGCTATTTTTGAAAATTAAAATTAATAAGACAATAAGTAGTATTAATTATTTTAAAATTCATATATGAATTAATTGGCACAATAAGAAATAAAATATCTTTATGCCATAGATCTTGTTTAATTAGAAATGAAATGTGATTATTTACAATATTAATATGATTGTATACTATGTAATAGGAAATAGAAGTTGATTCGGAATATAGAAGATGGACTGAGCAATATCCATATGAAATTGACCACTATCTAGAAAGAGAGAAAACGATCGTGCAGCCAATACCTATCTCTGTCTTGTAGGTCTGTATGTAAGCATCCGTTCCTGCAAGTCTGTGAGGTGAACCAATCAAAATGTAGATAAAGGCAACTATTAGCCGCACGCTCGTCTCTCTCACACTAATTAAAACTATTCTCAAGGTCTATGATTCGGTAGTATTTTTAACTGGCTTTAAAAATTCTGAAGCTCTCATTTTGTTTCCATGGTATATTCTCGCCAAAGAATTGATTTTCTTAATTCTTATGAACAAGGCCTTTACGGTTTAATTTACTAAACCTGGGACTCAAACATAAGACTTTTGGTAGACAGTTGTATATACTAGCAATTAAAATATTAACTAGCCAATCAAAGAAAAAGAAAAGGAGAAAGAAAATGTAAATTTTTATATTCAAGGCGAAATTAAAAGCGTTTGTTTTTTTATTATTTTATTTCAGATTTGCATCAAATACAATACACATTTTATGCGACTCACCATTACAGGCATTATGGGTTCAATTTATAATCATTTGTATACTAGTGTCTATTCTTTGTCACCTAATACATTTAAATATTAATATTTCCTCTACAATATAATGATCTATGTTGTTGTTTATATAACACAGTACACTTAACCGATCTACCAAGTTAACACATGCTAAATACTTAGTTGATTAAATTTGGTTTAACTTTAAATGTGTATGTACTAATTTATATATCATTTGATTATAAAGTGATTTCTTTTTCATTGTAGTGGATTACTCCCTGTAAATTATAGTACATAATATTTTCCCTTGAATGACACAATATTCAAATGAAAAATATCAATAACAAATAGGTTGTTAGAATAGATATTACCATAAAATTATTACTTTATTAACGAGGCCAAGAATTTAATAAAATTCAACAGGGAATTAAATTTTCCCAAAATACTAATTAGCTACATACATTTGATAGATAGTTTCTTTTATTACATAATAAATAATAATAATCTTAATATCATATGTAGAGAAATAGAAAGAGTATCAAAATAAAAATATATTATGTATTCTGATTTCCTTAATCTGAGCATAAGCTTTAAAATATTGTCATTGATTACAATTTAAACAAAATTTAAAAGGGAAAGAAATCGTGAATAGAGAAAATAAGTACATTCAACATCATTATTAGGTATTGTTTTTCTTTGGAATAATTCAATACATTTTTTTTATTTTTATGAATGCTCAATATGCTAAATAAATTTAATTAATATATTTGGCTGAGTCACATGATTATTGATTTTCAAATAATTAATTCTTCATTTTATTTAGCATACTATGGCAAAATTTGAATATCAAAAAAGTAGTTGCCATGTGCAAAAAATTCAAGAGCGTTTAGAGGGTTTCTTTACAGTCAAAATTTAACAGAAGATAAATTTTTTCGATAAATTGTTTATAAAATGTATTGTAAATATTTGATATGCCGCTGATTGGAATAGTTTTCGATATTTCAAACGTATACAGTACAGACTACAAAGGGACAGGTTCTTCAGTCTGTTATTTATAAAACTCTATTAAAATCTTTTTTTCTTTATTTTTAGAATTTATTCTATATCAGATATAGAAAAGTGAGAAAATTTGAAACCTCCTCAGTCTTTTAAACGAACTAAGTTCGATTTGATAAACAAAAAGTATTTTTTTTCTGTGCATAATAAATAGCTATAAGAAATTATTTTTAGAAATGGGAAGGACGGTCGCAAATAAGTGAAAAAGTGAAGGTAACCACTTTTAAGATGTACCCATTTGATTTTGTATGTTATTTAGTCATTAATGTAATATGTAATTGTGATGATCGAATAATATAATATAATTAAATTTTTAAATACAAAATGCAATTAACTAATAGATTATTAACTACATAGAAATTTTATAGAATACATCAATAAATATATCTTATCTGTTGTAAATACTATGCCAGATATAAATTGATATATAAGATTTTTGTCTATCAATGAAGATATAATATATTAACTACTAAGCTCACAAACTAAACAGATGAGCAATATACATTTTATTCCGTGAATAGGTTTTTTTTTAATTTTCAATTTCATATATGTACTACTTAGTTACACACAGAATTTCTAATCCTTTTATAAATTACATTTATTTTACCATCAAGACACAAAACTACTGCTTAAATTATAGGTTTACACACGTTTAAACTAATTGATGCGAAATATCGAAAAATGAAAGCTAAAACAGAGTATTACTATCAACTACTGTGTTGGGACAAATAATTTATGCCCAGTCATTATAAGCTCTTTAATGTACTCGAATATCACGGGCATGAACCGGCGTAGTGTCCTCAGGGCTAGGGCTATCATCGAGATGAGGCCTGATGTGCACAACAGAACGACGTTGGTCATGATGATAGTCATCCCTCATCACCAGTCCCCCAATACCGTATCCTGGTCCCATAACTCCTGAACCACTTAATCGCATCTTTTCCGGATCTTCATCGAGTTTCATTGAAGAAAATACGGTACTTAAGTTCAATTGGGGTATGTCGTAAAATACCGTCAGAGTGAGCATTAAGAAGGTCAGGCCGGCGATTAAGTAGACTGAAAATAAATAAAATATATTTTATGTTAATAAGTAATTTTAATTTTTATGAATAAAGTTCCTCGAAACGGTGGAATAATTTTAATTTATCGCAACACTGCTTATAGCCAATAGCCTAACGTCCTGTTATTAAAAAATAAATATAAGTTTCAATTTGCAAATGAAGCTCTAAAATAGAGAGAAACGTTGATTGAATAAAATTAGAAACAAATAAAATGTTAAAAAAATGGGAATTGGACTAAGAAAAATAATAATAATACGATAATGTCGACGACAATAAGGGTTTTAACTTTAATAAGTTTCTTCTCGTGGAGTTTTCATGCAGTTTGATTTTACTTTAACTGTATAGGAAAAAATCACAACTCAGTCAATAAATAAAAAATTGAAATGTGGAAGTTATGTATATGGAATGTTAAAACCATCAAACCACAGAGTACATTGGTATATACTGGTCAAACCGTTCAACCGTTAGCTATGTAATCTCACGCGAACAGATTTTCCCACAAAAACTATCTAGGATTGACTGAGCTTTACAAAATTTTTACAAAACTATTTTGTATACCGTAATTACAAATTATATAGTCAAACCTTTTTTGTGTATACTTTCTATTAATGAAAACTGTATCATAATCCGTTACGTTGTTTACAAGAAATAAACGAAGTAACAGACACGCACGACTTCTATTTCATTTTAGATAAACACTTACATGTAGCAGCCACTTTATACAATGGTCGGTAGGGCTGTCCTGGAAAATCTCCAGGGATGTAATCTCCAAGTCCAATAGTGGTGAGAGATATAAAGCAATAATAGAAGGAATCCAAATAGTCCCAATCTGGCTCCATCGCGTCAAAAATAGCTGCTGGCACCATGAGGAAGAACACTACGAGGAGTGTTACTGGAAAAAAAGTGTTTTGTAAATAACAAATTCTTTTATAACTAGTACGTAACTAGGCAGTATTTTAAATAAACCAAATATTATTGATAAAAACCAAAATAATGTCAGCCATTATCTTGTCAAGAAATTGTGTAGCTTTTTACTATATTGTTGGTATTATGTGTCGAAGAAAGACGTAGAGGACCCTTAAACTTTATTATCTGTGACATATTTCGATAAATAATATGTATAATGTAACCTATGAGAAGGGCTTCTAACTTTAATTTTAATAATTGATATGTCTTGCAACATTAAAATATTAAACTAATAAATAAAATAATTGTATTTCAATGATTGTTATTACTCACCTATAATCATAAGATGTACTAAGCGAATCGTGAACGGGCGGTACAAATGTCCCAATGCAGAATTCAGTGATCTTAGAAGAGCAGTTGCGGGTAGTAAAAGACGTTCTACCAAAGCCGATAGCAGAACTAAGGTTAGGGGAATGCCGAGGAGTGCGTACACCATGCAGAACAGCTTGCCTGGCTTGGACAATGGTGTCACGTGACCATAACCTGGAAATTATTAATTATTTCTTGTATAAAAAACAAATGTGGGTTGTCGCGTCAGTGTTGATATTTTCAAACGTGTAACGATTTCAAAATTAAAGACATCAAGTCCTTCAACCCGTATTTGACCAGCGCAACGCGTTGTGGCCTAAATCCCCTCGCAATGAAGGGAATGACCTTGCCAGAAGTGAAACGTTAGATGGCTGAGTTTTAGAAACCAAAATATTTCCTATAAAATTGTATACCAAATAAAAAAAGTTATAAAATTCAGAGATAACATACTTAAATAGCCCAAATTAAACAGTTTTCTTAATCGTATTTCGTTCACTTCGGAATATATTCACACGACTAGTATTAGTGGAAAAAATTACATATAAAAAATCGTTACGTGTGAAAAATGTATAATAAAATACAAGAAAGACAGATTATATTATAGAGAGACATAAAACCTCCTAGCTTCTTTATAAAAGGTATATAATAAAATCAACACGCGACACGAAGGCAGCGCTTTGCCACTAATTGATTCAGATTCCATTTTATATCGGCCATTTTTTCTTTCACGTTCCATCCCCGACGCTAATGCCTACCCCCGTGAGGACAGGTCCGTCGTCAATCTTAATTAGAAGTATTGGAGATACGGAATTTTGTGTTGGGAATTGTTTACTTGTTTTGAACTTGTCTATTGTTATTTTTTTCATATTATATGTTTATTATCGTATTTGCTATAGGTATACTGGTTTATATTTATTTCATGTATCGCGGAAACGCCGGAACGATTTGGATCAAATTTAGATTTTGCTATTTAAGTTTATCTTATAGGTACATTTTTTTTAAGAAAGCAATTTTTATAAGTTACCGAATAAACGCCCAAGTACAAGGTACCTAGGTACTTAAAGTTAGAATTAGTTGTGCACGAATATGTTTCAAATTTCCATATCAGTAATATCAGCATACTCTCGCATTTAATTTTCATGATAAGGCAAATAAGAAGCGCTATTATCTGCTGCTTTACGAGTACTAATTTCGCCTATAAGCTGCGGCCATTTTTATTAAATATTTTTTTTCTAGAGAGACAAGTACGAGTAGGTATACCTACTGATTTTAATATGTTAGTATTTAAAAATGAAAATTCCACGCAAACATGAAATGTACATTATTTTCTTGCTTGTAAAGTATCAATGTTATTTTCGTTTTCGTACATAAGTACTTAAGTAGTTCGCGAGGAAAGCGCATAATACAGACAAAATGTCGCCAGGGACTTCCCCTAATAAGGATTTATATAAATCCTTATTAGGGGAAGTTATATATATAAAAGTCTTACCGATAGTGGTGACTACAGTAGACGAGAAGAACAATGATTGACCAAAGCTCCAGTTTGGTCCGCCGGTGACATTCTTAGAGGCTGACACACCGCGGTTATTCGCCCGAACCACTTCGTCCAACAACGTCTCCAAATCATCATCTGGAATAAAGTAAATAAATAAATAACTTATAAATACTTAAAAATCCAATTAGTTATCGAATAATCCACAGTAAAAAAATGTTAGAAGAATGACGGATATGGTTTAAAACTTTAGAATAACTGATGTCTAATGATTTATAATAAATTGATAATAAAAATAAAAGGCAATTATTGTGTTGCTTTGTTTTTAAAGAACATATTATATATATTTTATACAATTTTTCAGCATCTAAGTTGTTATACATCTAAAAATATTTAGATGTATCCAGCCCTTTTTAACGTCCCACCGCTGGACGGGGGTCCCCCTTCAATAACGGGCGATATTTTGCCAGGCTGGCCAACAGCGAGTTGGAGGACTTCACGTTTCTCGAAAATTTGCTACGTTCTTTCAGACATCAAGATGTTTTCCTTCACCGTAAAACAAGAGCTAATCATCTTAGAAATGATGCCCACATGAATGTATTAGTGCTGCGAGACCCGGATTTGAACTCACTTTACTCTGTTTCTCAAGCGAGCGCATTCCCACTGGGCTAACATTGCTTCACTCGCAAATCTATCTTTAAATATTGATAGATTCATAAATTCATGAAATTTAATGGACTCATTCGTATATGCAAATCGTCGCCACGAGAGAAAATTGGACAATCAAACTTTAAACAACTTTATATACGCTTTCAAGATAAAATTTATTCATGTTTGGGGTGGTGACCTCTTAAATCTTAATTAACTTATACTGTATTTAAGTAATTATATTCATTAAAGTTGAAATGAAATTAGCTAAATTACAATCCTTTGCGATGCGCTACTTTCATTATAGTAAACGTTCAATTTAAGACTAATATGGTTTATTACCCTTTGTTTGACCTTAATATAGTACGACGTCAGTTTCGCTCTTGAGTCTTGATTTTTATTCTGTAAAAGTAAAAGTGCGCAAAGAATGCTACAAATTATTCCTGAAAACTGAAACTATTTCGGTAAGATCAAGATCAAGTAATTTTTTTACTTGATCTATACATTCATCAAATTCTAATACATTAAATAAATATTATCGATACACTCTGAAAACGCCTTACGATAAAACCACTGAACCGATTTTGGTGGTTGGCATAATGACAACTTTTACCCTTTTAAACTTTTTTATTTAATTGCATATAACAGATAACATCGCGTTTCTTCTTTTTACTATGACATTCTTTAAAACGATGCTATCATCGTTTATATAGATAGAATATATATTCACGATAGAATTGTCATCAGCGGTAATGGTGTTCAATTATTTACAGTTTTACGTCGCAACTTGCATACAATAGCGGTTTGCGGCTGCATCTACGGAAACCTGACATTTGAAACGAGGCCGGAACGAGCTCGAATGCCTTCCCTCCCCGATTGAATTTGCTAAAGTTAAGTCACATTGCGAGCGATTTAGTGAAGACATATTCTCTATATTTTACACATATTATACATATTATTTCATTAAAACTCTTTATCATAAAATTTTTAAGCTGGTAATGTTTGTTTTCTACTTTTTAACAATAACATGGAAATACTCTCGCGTTTCGTTAAATACATATATATAACCAAATTGCGAGTCTACTTTTTCTCGTAGTTAGCAAAAATTAAAGAACTTATATAAAGAACTTATAATAAATATTATATTTATTACAAGTTCTGTGGCAAAAATGGATATGAAATCTATATATAAAAAAAAAAAAGCGTTAGTCTCGCTAAAACTGGAGAACGGCTGGATCGATTTGGCTAATTTTGGTCTTGAATTATTTGTGGAAGTCCAGAGAAGGTTTAAAAGGTGAAGTACCTAGGGACGAACCCGAGCGCAGCGAGGGTGAGTCGCTAGTATTTTATAATATTAAAATATTTCAAGAAACTTCAATAAAATTATAAACTAAAAGGCGATGCACTCTTATTTATTTTGAATCGTTTAATTTACGTGCTGATCGGGTAGTTAAAAGTTGGAAAATAAACAGATAGAACTAATATTTATTTGAAGCAATTATGAAAATGATTTAAGACACATTTAAAATAAGTTGAAACTGCCATTTTACGTTACACTGCGTTACGTTAAATAAAAAATATTTTATTTGAAAATATTGATTTTAAACACATTATACTTAAAAGACTGTTGTTACTTAGACGCGCCTTTACTAGAATTTCGTAGGACCGCAAACCGTTTTACAATTGCCTGCGCTCTCGTATCAAATGTCGCTTTCCCTCATATTATGGAAATCTTACAACCTCCAATATGGGGAATATTTTATGTCAAAACAACCCTCTTTCTGCAACTTGTTCTAAATGAACTTTGATGTTACATAGTCACTACATATTATAAAACAAAGTTCACAACCGCGTCTGTTTGTCTGTCTGATCGCTAAAAACACAAAACTACTGCACCGATTTTTATGCTGTGACCAATAATGATGATGTTGATGATGATAATGGTATTTTGCCCAGCGTTATCGTCGTCTCAGCCCAAATACGTCCACTACTGGACAAAGGTCTCCCCTTAAGATTTCCACGACAACCTGTCTGGTACCATCCAGTAGGCTTGTAGGCTCCAGGGACTTTAAACAAATCGTCATTTTAACGAACCCGACAAAATTTGCCCAAAATTATAAAATAGGCACCTATTTTAAACTATTAAAATATTCATAGCATTAAATATACTCGGAGTAGCCAAATGTTATTTTCCGACTCGAGAATGTCTACGATGTCTATTTTTAGTTTATTTTGCAAGATAATTCGAATCTGCTATTTCTGTATCCACTTATTGAATTCATTAATTCTATTTTCGATTTTAGAATGTAGCTTTATTTTTTATTTTATTCTTTTTATGAACGCCGAAAATATGCTCGTAAATAACAATTGTATAACGAAATTTTGCGATCGCTTTTATTTTATAGAAACCTTACCTTTAGGTAAGTATTTTTTAAAAGAATAGAGTAGGTACTAATGTTCTTATCTGTCATTTGTCTTAAAAATGTATGTTTTTAAATTGATTTTTTTATAAAATCACGAAAGATGAGTCGCAGAATGATCATAGATTAAGCAAGACAAAGTATTGTTTATTTACAGTAATTATTTCAATTTCTTTACTTTATTATGTTGATCTTTATAAGAATAAAATAGACGAAGACAATAAAATTATTGGTTACAGCCGCTTGCTGCAAACACAGTTTAGTTTTGCGTGGCTTCATAATGTTCTACGAGTATATAGGTACATTTTATGCGTATTATTTTTTATTTATTACTTATATTATTATTTTTCGATAATGACGACCAACTATTCCAGACTTTGGCAGTCTGCATACATCCATTGCCTTTTTTATTATCAAATATGTATCTACGAGTATAGTCTGTGATTATCTCCTTTATTTATTTATTTATTTATTTTTTATGGGACAAAGGGGGCAAACGGGCAGGAGGCTCACCTGATGGTAAGTGATCACCGCCGCCCATGGACATCTGCAACACTGCAAGGCTTGCAGATGCGTTGCCGGCCTTTCAGGAAAGGGAGGGAGGGAGGAGGGAGAAGGACGGGAGTAGGGATGGGGAGTGGGCCTCCCGGACTCTCACTCACCGGACGAAACGCGACAGCATAGCTGCCACTTCACGCCGGTCTTCTGTGAGAGAGTGGTACTATACGGGGCGTGCCGGCCCATTCGGCTGCTACCCGAAGGTAACAAGCATGGCACTACCACTTTAAAAATATAGGTATCTAAATAAAATGAGTTCATAAAATTCTGAACGTGAAATGTTAGGTACACATGTATAAAATGCAAGAAGTTAAAAACAGTATATTTTTCAGCCTTTGAAGCAGGGCTGCTATACATGGCATCTCGCAATAAGTGACAAAACAGCTCTTGCAAAAATGAGGTGTCACTATAAATGCACATTCATTCAAATATAAGACCCGTGTATCATATGCAGAAGTTATTTGCAACTTTGTTTTATATACAGTTTAGTTTAGAAGTAAAATGCGAGCCATCTCTTGAATTAAAAAGATAAGTAATATTTTTAAGATACACGCGAATATTTGACATTTTAATTTTTAAGCAAAACTTTTTGGATTTTTTCGCGGACTTTATTTTATTTTTGGTTTGCGACGTTTCGAAAATTTTACAGTAGACATGGATACAAGAGAGAATAAACTTATGCTTTTTAAGAGCCACTGTTTTCTTATTTAGATGTATCGATCGGTGACATTAATAGCTGCTTTCCACTATTATTTCATAATTTGAATAACAGTTTGGTGTACCTATTTTAATATTGAACCAATGCTATTTTAGATCCATTGGCCTAATCGTAATGAAGCTTAATTTATTCTTAATTGACATCTGTACAGTATAAAGTCTTCTTATCGAGCAACAGATGGGTATAGAATGCTTTTTTTACATATCTTAAAACCTTAAAATCTAATATATAAAAATCTCGTGTCAATTTCTAGTCTTGACCAATTTTTTTGTGTATATCTGGTAGGTTTGAGAATAGGTCTTAGGCTAATTTTTATTCCCCCAGGTGACAAGGGTGGTCTTCTCCTAATATATTATTTTTTTATTTTTAGATCAAACTTATAATTTTTCACTTTTTTATGATTGGGCATCAAAAAAATCTTATAAGCTTAAATTTCCATCCTACGGGCGCGGGCGGAGCCACGGGAATTTCTAGTAATTTTATATATTTTAAGTACCTATATACTTATGCAACGTTGATCTAGATAATAGTAGTTTATAGTTATTAAATGTATGGATGGATGGATCTATGGATATCCATAATATCATATATCCAACAAACCTTTAGTGGGTATCGAATATCTGATATCCGCTGCAGTGAACATTGCAAAGTCATATAAATGCTATACTCTATAGTATAGGCTTCTGGATTTGTAAAACAGCTACATTTTGTATAATGTTGTAAGTTTTTAATGAATCTCACACGCGAACTTGATACCAACAACAATTGACCCAGTTAAAATACTTAATAGAATATTTATTGGTGCAGATGTGATTGTTCCACGTTTTTTAATATATCCAAAAGAGTATTAAACAAAATTGTTGTAGTCTACTAGTTTGACCTAATTCAATTTTAATACGTAGGTATACAATGTGAAAGTTTTTAAGAGTTAGTTAGTTACAGTCAAAAGTACATACATAACGTGTAAATGTAAATAATATACAAAATGTCAGTAACATTTAAAACCAAGAAAAATATTTTCATAAATATTATACATAATAGCATAGGCTTTTTGGTGAAGGAAGTGAAGGGATGTCCCTTCATTATATGACTACTTTCTTAAAGTACCCTATAATGTAGCGCTCAGGGAACACTTTAGGCGGAAGATCGATCTTTAACTTGCTCGTACGAGGCAGAAATGAACGTGAGGCTCGTATGTACAAAGTACATATACCTACATAATATATTCGGGTGGGTGACAGTAAGCCTAATAGAAACAGAACAATGTTTTTAAACTCTATGAAACGGTAGAATACAAAAAAAGCCCCGCTGAATTTGTTTCGCCAGGTGTGGTCAGGTAAAAAATAAAAATTGTAATAATTTATTCAATTTGACGCACAGAGCCTTTACCTTTCGTTGAATTAAAATAATTGTCTATTTATCATTAATTCATTACTACTACTTAACTCTAATTGTCGTGGAATGCCAAGCAACGTTTTACTTCAAAAGAACAGACCGAATCAGAATACAACATCACAAGTATACTCTGGAGTTCAGCAATAAATAATGAATTTCGACAAAGTCCGTACATTAGGGCAATGTTTTAACAAAGCTCACAATCTAATTTATTATTTAGCTAAGCGGCTTATACCGGGCACGCTGCGATACTAATTGAAACGGACCTGTAGCCTCCACAGTATATACTCGTACATATGAACGTGATTAGCATTACTCAAACAATAAATATGAAAGTACAAGTAACTCTACTGGGCTGTTTGTCTATTCTTATAACGAATTTTTCTGTGAAAACCAATTTCGTCGCTATATTATTAGAAAAACAGCGCTTTATAATTTAATAATTTCTCCTCGAACTGTGTTCAATTGATTTAAATATTAGATTATGTCCAAGGCTAATACCTCGCATGGTAGCCGATATACCTATAGGTATCATAAAATTCTACCTAAGCTAAAAGGGCATACTTTATATCAATAAAAAGTCAAAAGGCGAGAGAGACTATTTTGTTCAATTGAAATACTAATGGCATTTGAAATTATATATATTAAGCTGATTAACTCTTAGGAAAATTGCCCATATTTCAAAAGCAAGTCACATTCAATAGAATGGGTTTGTAAGCGGCTTAGGTACTTCGTACTAATTGTAATGGTTGCCTTTGGAAACTTAAATTAAATGAGAAGCAATATTTTACATAGAAATGATATTACATTTGGTAAATGAAATAGTTATTATGTCGTAAATACACATATACTTATGTATTTTCATACACTATAGTTCTATTATTCGTATCTAAAAGGATTTTGGTAAAAGGGAAAAATTGAGATGTAGTGAACATACTAAAAATATTTATTACTTAATACTTAGAAGTCTCTTAAAACAATTCTTCAAACCAAGAATATGATATTCTTTAATAATTAAATAAAGGTTTTAACATACCCAAATATATGTATACATTATATGAGTACTGTTTTTTGATTTTTTACGAACCGTATTTATTTGCGCCTGATTTTCTTCAGTTATGATCATATTTTTGTTTGTTGTTAGTTTATTTTCAATTCTTCTGATCATCATTCAGGCCTTCTCGATTACTGAGCACGAGCTTTTTATCCGTGCGAGGGTTATGGGGTAATCCCTTATCCTACTGATGAAATGCGGGTGGGCTAACTTATCTTTCGTAAACTAGTTAGGCTCTCTTAGCTTACGACCTGATTTTTTTCAAAATTTTATCATTCATCGTAAGGGAAATGGTAATAAATAATTTTTTTTATTAATAAATAATCATTTCGAAAAAGAAATAGCACTTCAAGATATCACATGATCATAATCGGATTTACTAGAGTAGGATATTTGTATCACTTAATTTATCCAGCGAATGTTCTACTGAGTTACCACTACCTTCCTGCTAATAAAAGCACCAAGTCAGCTGAGGGAATAATTACTACCTAGTACCTAGGTATATTTCCAATATACCTGAATGTATTGTAACATCGAAGTAATTAACAAATTATCAACTCCCAAGTCCCTCATGACCTTTTATTTAACTACTTATCAGTTGATAGTGGCACAATGTTGTTTAATGTAGTCGAGAGATATCGTCTATTTACTTACGTTGATAAATAACGTTTTTTACACATGATGAAATACAACAATGAAATACAACAAACATGAAACAGTATAAGTTGAACTCTAAAAATATAATTATACTTGTGGTAAGGTCAAGTACACGTATCCAGCCCTTATTCAATGTCCCGAGCACGAGCCTGTCTTCAGTGCGAGGGTCAGGCCATAGTCCACCGCGCTGGCCTAGTGCGTGTTGGCGGACTTCACATGTCTTACGAAAACTTGCTAGGTTTTCTCAGACATGTAGGTTTCCTCAAGATGTTTTCCTTCACCGTAAGACAAGTGGTAATGATGATAGAAATGATTCGCACATGAAAATATCAGAGATGCGACATCGGACTTGAACCCGCATTACTCGGTTATACTATTACGGTTATAATATACTAGATTTTGATAAATTCAAGTACATACCTAAATCTATCTCTGATTCAGTTACGTAGCCGTTGTGTATAATTATTACAGTGAGAAAATAAAGCGCTATGCGTATAGATTGTGCTAGTTTCAGTCTCAAATTGGTCACCGCAGTGATTGAAATTCTATCTAAGTACGTGTATTGATCGAACACATATATAGTAATTGCTTAACACCGGTATATTATTAACACCTATAGGTATATTATTCAGTTGGAGAGTCCTTTAAGGTTCAAATAATTTTGATTTTTATTCCCACATGATATTTGAATTGAATTCAAACAGGGATTTATCTATCAGTCCGACATAATCATCACTTTGCAAAGCCCAGGTTGATCCGGACTGAGTGTCCAATAACACGATAATTAAACGCTTTAAGCTCTCGTGTGTCCCTGGCTAACCCAGAAACATGACGTTAGCATTCGTCACCAAGCAGCAAAATAAAGGATTTATTTATTTGTATCGACGTTTATATGTAAACTATTTTTTATATAATTTAAACACATATACATAACAAAAGATAACCGTTACTTATGTTATAAAAAAGTGAAATTCCATTTTCCAGCAACGTATGGCGCGAATTACAAATTGCTATTTATTAGTCGGAATCTATCTCCAATACAAGATAGTGTGTTCTAGAAAAATCTATCAACAATTACTTATTTATTATTTTTATAATATTTTCATGAATGCCTCTTAAAAACCTGTATTTTGATACTTCACTCGGTTAATTGAATTTTTTTTACAATACACAAATTGACCCTAGATCCACCATTTTGTTTTTTTTTTAATGATATCTACATAACATATGACAATCGAGTTATCAAGAATGGAATGAATGAATAATCAAAATCTAACCGATTGTGAAGTGGAAAATTACGAGAGGAAAAACATACATACTTACAGACTAAACACATATATCCCTTTAAGCTTCACGGAATAAAAAATGTTGCTTAATCAATAAACTACCTTGTCAGTGGATTTAAATTCCTAGAAAAATAATTGGCATCGCATTTAATGAAAATTAACTATAAGTTATAACGATATTAGAATGATGAGTAAACTTGCTAAATTAAATCATTATGTTATGATAAACAAAGTCGTATAGGTACATGACCATTCCAAAAAATTTGGTATAAACATGCGTAATAGATGTACATTCAACGACACGTCACACGCAGTTATTGCATCTATAGAAAAAGAAATGTAAGAGTATATAATAGCTCTAGTAAATATTTATTGAGTCCGAAGTCTTACACATTATACATTTATACTACTAAATACTAAGCAAATAGATTAGGTAGTTTTTGAATTTTTACCCGACTGCGCCAGAAGGAAGGTTATGTTTTTCGAGAGTATGTATGTATGTATGTATGTATGTATGTATAATTGTTTGACACGCTCTGCGGCCTGAACAGCTCGATGGATTTTACATAGAGAGGTGTCGTTAGATTTGTATTTACTGTGAGAGTGAAACCGGGTATTAATTTAGAATCAGAACACAACATATTTAAGGGTTTTATTCATTTCAAATTACACAGAAACGCAGTCGGGTTTTTAGTTTTTTAATTACACTGACTTGTCATGTTAAGTCAATGAGTGAATGACCTTTGGCTTTCATATATGTATTAAATACTCGTAGCTTTAGTCACGGCAGTAATCAAAAAGTAAATTATAGTTTGATAAAATTGAAGTGCCTAGTTATTTGATCAATATCCAATGTACTTCATGTACATATTATGTTACAATACGTACAGAGATACGTTATCGATGTGGAACGGAATTAAAGGCTGAAAGATGAACCAATTACTTAGTGCTACCTATGGGATATCCTACAGCCCTATAAGAAACACTAAATCCCACAATTATCATGTCAATTCGCTTGTTAGAGTCCTTAAAGCGTATTAGTTAAGCATAGATTAGGTGCTTCGTCAAACCCCCCAACGTGCGTTCACCTTGACGAGGTGGGGGAGAATCCGGGCGGGCGCAAAGCCAAGAAACGCGCAGGAAGGGCCCACTTCAGTAGGCGGTGCAGGGAGGGCTCATTTCGGTGGGCGATAAGTCTTACGGGCTACTCCTGGTACTTCTCTGGATAGCAGAGAGGGCTGTGGAGCAACTCCGTGGCTGTGTGTTCTGCCTCGGCAGACCTGCCGGGCCGTCAGGGCGTCGTAGTTGAATGCGTAAGCGATCCTGGGGCGCCCCATTGAGACGGATGACGGGTGCTTGGGTTTTAGTGAGTAGTACTGGTTTGCTGGCTGATAATCAAATGTTCTATAATAACAGCGTAGGTAACTTTAACCTTGTATTTACTACACCTAGTAAAGTAATCTTTTAGAAATTAACCAGCAGTTAGCATTTACGTAAAGTATTTACGTTATATATATGAATTATGATTCAATCAAGATGATGATTTAAAACCTTCACTCGGATTTCATTGAGCATACAAGTAGGCACAACGTAAAGAAACAACTTATTTTTCCGCATTTATATAATTAGTATGAGAACGATTATGATTTAAATAAATTATCTTTAGAATAACATTTTTCGAAATATCAGTTTTTGACAACAAGTTGGTATGAATCAATGCAATAATATTATATAGATTACATAATATAAAATTCTAACTAAGTCGAATTATTGAAATAGCCAGATTATCGTCAATACAGTGCTTTTTTTGTACGAAAGCTTTTTACTGTGGAGTGAGGGTGAGTCTCTTCTTAATAATATAAGTACGAAACATTGTATGGATGTTTTATATTTAATAACACCAGAGCAATTGAACTGATCTCCCGAAGTTCGGCTCATAGATATTTAGAATATCAAGAATTTTATACCGGAAAAAAATACATGGTTCCCGTAAGGCGTGATCGAATCGGAGTAAAGCGAGGGCGATTCGCTAGTATTGTGAACAACATACTATACAAGTACTTAATGTAATATAGATTAGACTCGCCCGTGACCACTATTGCTATAAAGCGTTCGTAATGTCGCGAACTAAAAATAAATAAATCCGCGACAAAATCCGAAAAGGTAGTTTCATTTATAATGTCGAATATTTGAATAAACCTAAGAAAGTATTATAGATTTTGCTGTGTATACAAACATTTATTGTAATCTCCTCATAAAAATACAAGTTATAATATAATTTCAAAAACAAATGTTATATAAGTACCTATTGTTTAGTTAATTCTGTTAAAATTCGAGTAGGCATAGTCTACCCAATAATGTCATGTCTTCGCTTAATTAATGCTGACATATTAAGGCCATGAATATTTCCATACATTATATGAATAGTTTATGTAATATTTCATAAATAATTAATAACTTGCGTAGATACGAAGCGCGTCATCTACTCATATGTGAGTGTAGGAGATAGCTTTTGACCTAGGTCAAAAGTACATATGACGTCACGCACAGCTCTAGTCTAGATTATAAATTATTGTTTTTGAATTCTCAAAAAAAAATACAATTTTCAATAACAACGAAGTTATTGTTAGATTTGTTAAGTCACTACGCAAAAGAACATAATATCAAACTGGTTTTTAAATCTTCTGATTTTGATGATGACTGATTCATTATTGAACATTCCTAATTAGATAATTAGAGAGTACTAAGGTACTAATTAGATAATTGGAGTTCCCAGAGACATAAAGACAGTGGTAGCCCAGTGGTAACGCGATCGCTTGGATAACCGAGTGATGCGGGTTCAAATCCGGGTCTCGCACCTCTGATATTTTCATGTGCGACTCTTTACTAACATGATTACCACTTGTCTTACGGTAAAGGAAAACATCGTGAGGAATCCTGCATGTCTGAGAGAACTTTGCAAGTTTTCGAAAGACATGCGAAGTCCACCAACGCGCACTAGGCCGGGCGCGGTGGACTATGGCCTGATCCCCCTCGTATTGAAGGGAGGCCCGTGCCCAGCAGTGGGGTCAAAAAGGGCTAATTATAATTAGATAAATATACTTTACACTAATTATAAGCTTTTTAATATTGTTTTTATATTCTTTTTCTTTTCCTATTTTTAATTAATATGTTAATAATTAAAGGAGGAAACAGATTTCTATGAAATTTGTGATGATGATTGCTGGTTATCCCGGTGCACATAACGTGTAGTTTTCACTATGGAAATAAATCCCATCTTTGAGAAATCTATGTACAAATCTATAAAATATAATAGCAGTTAAAGCAGCGTGAGTTGCAAGTTAAAATATTGAAAGATATATCGTCTATACATATAATTCAAACCGAGTGGAATCTGTATATTAAATATTTATGGAAAATGTTATCGAATATCATTACTATCGATACAGAGACCGAATGTATAGTTTTGATAATACCTCATTTTTTTAAGAGAAATCTAACAGTAACAATTAAAATACACTAACAAGGGTGAGGTCGCGACTTAAAATACTCACATGAATAACATGTTATGAAGCTATAAAATAATTTAGTGTCAATTCGATGCATTTTTTTTTAAATTGATATTCGATCGTAGAACGACATCTTATGATTTGAAGTTAAATCTACTGTCGAGGGGTAATTAGTAATTACCTATATTAGGAAACGTAATAAAAGGGAGATAAAAAAGTGTAGATATATTTTAAAATTAAAAACAGCTGCCATTTTCAATAATAATATAAAGATCATTTAAATGATGTAATAAATTAATCCCGATTAAATTTCAAAACTTTCCCACGAATCTTAATCTTAATTTCAATTATGCAACTGGACGAGATAAGGTTTCCTATTGTAAAGATAATACAGCCTTAGATTGAATGCCACTAATGGGTTACTTATACAAGTTATGTAAATATATGCTGTTTAAAATTCCACTTTAAAGGATTTGGCTTAAAATTTCATGAATAATTCATCCTCGAATTAAGAATAAAATCAAATTATTTCACATAAATGTCAAAAACGTAAAGATATGATTTTTACTACTAATTTGCAACCTATATCTAGTGGAAAGTACCATTGTGAGTACAATTGTTATGTTGGAGTAGTTCGAGAGTACTGTCTTGTCATGAATTATAACTATTTTACCTCAAATTCACAGAAAATAACTTAGTTTCTTTTCACCCTAAAACTTTTGTCGCGGGCTTCAGTCTGGACCCCGGTGGAGGCTATGGAACTAGATGGTGCTGTGTTTATGCCTCAACACATCCATTTATTTTAAATAAAAAGAACTGAAGCTATAGTGAAAGGTATAATTTAAATATATTTGTGAGAGTATTTTTTTGCACTTGTTGTGATAAAATGATTTGGAAATACGTTTAAAGTAGGTATACTTACATTACAGGTTTCACAACGTTAAGATCAACTTTCATATTTTTGTCAAAATTAGGCTCAAAAAATTAAGATACTATGTAGATAATTAAACGATATCACAAAAATATATTGCAAATATGAGAACACAAAACCTTTTAAGTATTCATTTTTTATTATGTAGTAGGTAATATTAAAAACACTAGGAAATTAATTTTATGCTAAACACAGTGTTTAAAAATAAAACTAGAAATATTTAAATAAAAAATATTGCAGCCTTAAACTTAGAACTTTTAAATTCCGAACAAAAATGTTAATGTTTATGTATTAGCATACAAAAGCCTATAACAACATTTTGTTTTGATTATAGTAGGACTACAAAATTGATAGTATATTTTCAAAATTATTTGAAACAATTATTCCATTAAAAATAAGTAAAAAAATATTTTTATGTTATATTAGTAGCTACTGTTAAGGAGAGAAAATAAGCTTTTTAAAAAAAATACGAAAGTTGATTCTCAATTAGCCGAGATGTCAGATAAAACCAAGTCGAATTGAGCTCTCATTTTTTTGAAAGTCGGTCAAATTTATACATTTCTACGTGTTAAGACCCTAAAGAAGGCATAGGTTACTTATCTCCCGTGATCCATCGCCTACAAACTTGTCAGGTATTACCAAACCGGTTTCGATAATAACTATGAACTAGTCGGCCTTAGAACTGTACAGCGATGTATTATGTAAGAATACAGGTTTTTTAAGTTTTAACAGTAACATTTTAGGCTTGAAGAATTTTATTTATTATATTTTTGAAGGCCATATAGCCTCTATTGGATGAACGCAACTTTCAAATCAAGTATTCGGCATATTTGAATCAATATTTTACTAAGATAATAGTGCATTATTGTCCCTCACCATCGCTTCGCTCGGGTTCGTGCCCTCAGTTTATAGTATATAGTCTATGTTCGTGCCTGGGTGCTTCCTGCCAAATTTAAAATTTGTAGCACAAAAAATTATTGCCTTTCATACAAATTTGCGAAAGCCCTGTCACCCAATCTGTTTTTAGCGGACATAAGTACGACTAACTATAAGCTACCTCCCTGCCAAATTTCAACTTTTTCTTTTTCAAGTTTTCGATATTTCGCAAACCTTTCGCTTTTATTTAATTAGATGCTGTACCTACTTCTAGGTATCTTCGAGCTGTATTTAGTATTTACCATAAGTTAAATGCTCAAAGTCAAAGTCTATCTGTATCTATGTCAATAAAACCACATATAGATGATTGGGAATGTGATACAAATATTTACCATTTATGACAAATATTTTTTGTGCATTGATAAGTTAAGTTAATATTGAACATATTAAGTAAACTCGTATGACTATAAAAATAACTGCAGTGTGATTAAATATCGTAACATTTCAGAGCTTGCTGAAATATTATAAAATTACAAGTTCTTTAACTTAAAGTTGTTTTTAAAATATAAATTAATTCATATTATTGGTAAAAATGATTTTGCGTCTACTTACTCGGACTAATCTTACAAACTACTTTACGAATTTTCGAACCAATTAAAAATACCTCTTCTAATTATGAGCTTTTTGAGCTATTGTGAATAATTAAATCAACAAATGTCATCTCTTAAGGCGAGATTTTTCTAAAACGTACTTTATTATGGTGTGAAGTAAATCTTAAGATATGGCAATGATGATATGTTCTTAGCATTCGTTATTAAATTAAAAGTAAACATCGGAAACTCAGGCAATAACAGCATTTAAAGTTTACAATTCCGATACTCGTACACTATCTATATAAGTGCTCTTAACGCACCGCGCAGTGCAGCGTCCACAGCTGCCAATACCGAAAGTTCAATTTTCCAAACCGTTTCCAGCCATATCCAATATACACGCACGTGATACTACTCTAATTTTTATAAAACACTCGGGGTTTTATGAGGTTTCGGCTTGTATAACCAATTATTATATAATATATTTTCAAAACTTTCCATGAAATCTTTTTAAATGTAACATTGAGAAGGGCGACTTCATCGACAAGAAAGCTCGCAGGTAGCTGATTGATGCGGGCTGCTTGAGACCGTGATGAAACCTTTGGCATACCTTCGCTCAACTGTGGATTGTGATAGGCTTATTATAATGATTTTGAGATAAAAACATACCTACTTCACGGCACGGCAAAGCATAATAATAAATGTCACTCAAATATTATATTATGTACGTATTATATATGATAGAATATTTAAAAACCAATCAATAGTTAAGGAAATTGATATCTTTTACATTAGCGAGGAAATCGTTTAATCGACAAAAAATAATAACATAAATAGGTACATACTTTTAAAGTTAAACAATATTTGTTGTATGTACGTAAAGTTCAAAAAGCTAATGAAGGTACAATGAGCTAGTTTTAAGTATTGTTAATCAATAATCAATAGTAATAATTATAATTTATAGTAGCAATAAAATATGGTGAGATATCATAGTGGGGTCAGGTTATCTGTGCGTTGGGGGTGTGGCGAGAGATATATAAACTTTACATTGTTATAGCTTATTACGCAAGAACTCTAAGTAAACAGCGTTGGAATATTCCAAAATAATAATTATTATTATTATCTTTAGAAATACGAGGCGAAACTTGTTTAACCTATCTAGAAGATCAATATGATCTTTACAGAATATTTTGAGAGCTGAACAGTGACGTATTAAACTGTATGAAAATATTATAGTATTATTAATGTTAAATTTTAATACATAATTAATAATTTTTTCTGAAGGTTTGTGTGGAATACGAATATACGATAAGATATTGTAGCAGTAACAACTTATGTCTAATATTTGTGTACTAAATTTCATTTAAATATGTTCAGCCACGTGTTCAGCATGTAGGGTTACCGACTTTCGCAATTATAAGGTAGTTCGACATTTTATAAACAAAAAAGACATTTGTATTACACTGTGTAACATCAATCACTTCGCACAAAAAATGATGAATCTTTCTCGAATTCTGAGCTTGCCGCTTGATTGGGTTATATTACTCATTTTTTTTTAAAAAGTAATGGATTCCAGTCCATTGATTGAATTAGTCAAATTATTATTTTAGATTGTAATTATAGCTTTAGTAACGTACAAGAGTTGATAAACCTGATTCATTTAAAAAAAACAAATTAAGCAAACGAAAATATCGTACCTACCCTGATAAAAAAGTTACACATAGATATTTATTTATTTACAAGATATGCCAACAATACATTGTACCTAAATTCTAGATTATGTTAACATTGATTATATTTCCGGCTTTAAAATAATAATAATAATAGATCAATAAAATAATAATATTAAGAAATCTTAAATACAATTTACTAACAAATACTTAAAATAAATAATAGATACATCTAGAACAAACAAAAGCTAGTGTATTTTTATAGAAAACTAGCTAGGTAGATACCTTTTATCGGTTAGAGTGAATTTCTGAGAAATGAGATAATTTCCGCAAAAACTACTCTGGATAATCAGCTATTATCGTATCAAATTTCATCAAAAACTCAAAAAAGTGGGTTTCTCGGGATGCAGTTACGAGCAAACACAAGAATTCTAAAACAACTATGCCGAATCTGGCATCTATATCAATAATTCCAATAGTATTTTTCAAAAAGTTCTTAGAATATTAAATGCTTAAATTCACAAAAAACAACAGTATCCATCCTTTCTCAAATTGGTCAAAATAATAAAACGATCAATTTTAACAAGTGCCACTTCTACGTTTTCTATTATGAAGGTACGTTACACGTATATTACGAGTATTCGCACCGACGACGCCATTTGCGTCAAATAATTCGAGGATTTGTGATCTCACACCTGAGTCCTGAGCCGTTTTTTATTTCGTGGATCTATTGATTTTTTCCGTATAAGATTACGTGCTTTATGGCTATTATGTTTATTTCGCCTGAGATATTTTTATTAGACTTTTTGAATAAGCCTATTTCTGAATATCACCACTAATCATTGAAAATTGAAATTACAAATAATATACTAAGAGTATGTAGACAAAAAAATTGTAATCGTAATTACGTAGGTACTAGCAACTCTCACTGATTGATACATCAGCCAAATATCACTTTGTTTATGGTACATATAACTTAATCAAGAATCGAATCTGTTGCCTTGGGCATAATATCTGAACATATGTTGATCTATGATTATTCGTTATTATGTAGAAACAAATAACTCTTGAATCTATTGAGTTCAACGTAATCGGATATACCAACATAAGGACACCAACTTGATTTTAACGTTGTTTCAGATCAGGTATCGATATCGTTTTAATGATGTAGGTATATTGTATAGGTACGGATCTATACGTAATACAGACTCCATTAATTTAATCAAAGTTTTAGCCGAGTTTATTGTTTCAATAATGAGGTGAGTCTACATTACTTTGGTACGTTGAAAATAAAATTGCTTTTTTATAGTCCTACACGTGTAGCTAGCTCTTGTTAGGCAAAGTTTTATAAGCGCTGTGATAAAACACAATATCATATATCGAGATATGAAGAATATGTATTGTCCTGAAATCATTCAAAGGATCGGCACGTGTACATCTTATCCATCTAATATTTATGTCTGTCGGGCACTCGTAGCCCAGCGGTAACGTGCTCGCTTGGATAACCGAATGATGCAGGTTCAAATCCGGTCTCGCACCTCTGATATTTTCATTGCGAATCATTTCTCTCATAATTACCACTTCTTGAGGTGAAGGAAAACATTGTGAGGAAACCTGCATGTCTGAGAAAACCTAGCAAGTTTTCGAAAGACATGTGAAGTCCGCCAACACGCACTAGGCCAGCGTGATGGACTATGGCCTGATCCCCCTCGACTGAGAAATGCCCATACCCAGCAGTGGGACGTTAAAAGGGCTGAAGAGAGACTGAGATATGTCCGTCAACTGTTGGATATGTTATGATGATGTCTTCCTAACAGATATCGGTCACGGAGGATGTCTCTGAGTCATACATGTTTAACTAACCTTAGTTTGTAGAACAATAATAAATATATAAGTATATGAAATTGATCTTTATTTGTAAAAAAATTGCCAGCATTTGCAGTAGCATTTGTACCTACTTAAGTCACCACTTTGTATATAAGTATAAGTATTTATATAAAAATGTTTGTTTTTAAACACAAAAGCGAAGATGCATTAACAGACGTGATATATTTAATTGTACATATAGTTTAGAAAATGACGTGTACAGACCACGCACTCGTATACGAGTATGACGGGTCAATCAAAGTTTGAAGCCACGGGCTTTAGGCTGCAAACACTGTAACAAATAAAAGTTTTTAGCGTGAAAGCTCCTCTGTCTAGGGAATATTTGAGGATTATTGTTTTATTATCTTAAATGTATCCCTTGTGCCTTTCTTTCACGTTACACTGTTACGAAAAGATAATATAAAGTATGCTAAGAATAATTTATCTTGATCCAACAAGAAAACTTATGATAAAAAAATTAAATAATAGAAAGTCGCTCTATCCCTGTTAAATATCGGATAATATCGGTTCTTGAATGTATAAATTAACCATGTTTTTCACGCACAAGTACAGTCGCGTGCAAAAACTATTAAGATACTAATATATTATTATTTTCATCCAAATGAAGCTATATTTACGGTCATTTATAGAGTGGATAGATAATTTTAAACTTTTTTGTAATAGCATTTGATATCGGACGTTCGGAAACTTAAGAAATAAAAGTTTGCTTAGTTCAGACGTTAAATAATATTTGTTAAATAAGTACCTGATATTTTATAATAATTAGCAATAGATTAAAAATTAAAATGTTTCTAAGCCAGTATTGAAAGGTAAACAATATGTTTTCTAATAGTAATAAATATGAAACGAATGTTCGATTACAAAAATCTATATAAAAAAATTTCATTGTACTTCGAATCTAGCGGGATTTGATCACATAAATGTAACACAAAGTCTTAACGAGAACTTCCTTGTTATGTGCTAAGCCATGCATTGCTCCAATACTCTCTCTCGTGCCTCGTAATAGCCTCAGACCAAATAAAAAGTAAAGACGGAACTCTGCGAACAGAAAAGTGAGGCCACCTTTTTAAACATGTGTTGCGTGGGCCGGTGTTGCCATGATAATTCAAATTACCCTAAAATTACAAAAATAACGTTACTAATTGATAACGTCATAACATGATATATAAAGTGTCTTCAGTCTTGGTGAGTTGTCGGTATAAAGTAGTGATGGTAGGAGAAAGTAAATGGAAAAAGTGGTTCAGAAATAAAATTCGTTATGATTTATCCAATTTATTTTATTTAAAAACCTTTATGCTGAATTAATTATTAATAATACACATAGGTACTATTACGCTTGAAAGGATAGTAAACGCCTTTAAAATATTAATTAATACATATTATTATGGATATAATTGAAACCCGTTAAAAACAACTGACTTAATAACGTAACGAATAAAACTTTAGCAAATTTTTTATTTTGCTATTAAATTATTGTTCGAGCCGATTTTGATAACATGGATATATAATATTGTGAAAACCGTTAGATAAGAATCTATCTCGATAGATTGTAATCCATCCAAATAGGGTAAACAAAAACACTTTATACTGGCAACATTTGTGTTCCAAGCAATAATCTTAAAATTTTATTTTGATTTATTGAAAATTATTGGTTTTTAAATTACTTACGTGTGAAATGTGATTCCATCCCGCTTTTTATCTTTTGAGGATTAATTCTTACACCCTTTCACAACACAATTCGGCATTTTCGCTTGTAAATTAATATTTTCTCAAAACGTGTTGCTCCCACGAGCCGCGATATATAGACTGACAAGGCAAGGCGTAGTTTCGTTGTACGAGTGTGCGTGTAATTGTGTATGTACACGGCGAGGCGTAGTTTGACCGGCCTCACTTTGCTGTTCGCAGAGTTCCGTCTATACTTTTTATTTGGTCTGAGGTAATAGCATAGATCATTAAAAATATGTACTACTTATACTTTTACAAACGTCTTTAAAAGAAATGTTTTTGTTTGCTTGAATGACAATTGCTCGATTCATGTAAATTCATCTAATTTTTGATATGAAATAATTTTTCTTTTTTCGTGATTTTATCCCAATTTTATCGATAACGTTAATCTATTGTGATTATTATATCGTACCTAGAGCTGAAACCGAGTGGAGCAAGAGTGATTCACTAATCAATAATAATTATAAGTACAAAAGATATCGGTTGATCTATTTAAGGCCTGTCCTTTGAAAGCGTCGTGGTTATTTGTTATTTGACATTTCTCTACGTAGAGACAATTTTTTTCTCAATACGTTATATCCAAATCAATTATACTTTTACTAAGAAGAACTAAAGACTTAAGAATCTGATTAAAATAAAATGATTGATGTTTCTCATATAAAAACTTAACTTTAATATTATCCATTTATTCGATTCATTATTTATTCAGTTATTCAGATCCCACGTTTTTTAGTCTAGATTCTAGATTTTTATATTGAAATCAATTATCATTATATAAAATTATATAAAATGTATACATATTTTTTATGATTGTTTACCTTACCATCTTTGGAACATAACTATTAATTTACTTGCTTAATTTGTCTTAAGTAATAAAATAAAATTATATTATCGTTTACTTTTATTTAAAGTTTAATCATAAGTATTTCTTCGTAAGAGAAGGTTTTTAATTAAATAATTTTTTACTACGGTATTTTTTATTTTTGAATGTATTAACTTAGTAACTTCAAGAGCGATGCCTCATTAAAGAAAAATTAACTCCGTGCAAAAAATTATACATAAACACAAAAATAATACAATAAAAAATAGAAGTAGATACCTGTCTGCAATCGAAAAAAAGAACTATAATTTTGAAAATTATGGATAATTGTATGTCATATGAACGTAACCTTCGGAACAGCTGAAACTATTTTGATGGAACGGATAAACTTATTATCACATCAAAAGAATTCTATAGTAAGCTCTATAAGGTTTTTAAAATAGAGCATACGAGTATATTTACGAAAAACTGAAGCTAAGTTACCAAACTTACTTTAAATTAATTTAATTATAATTAACTTAGTCCAAAAATAAATGGCAGGTGCGTGTAGCGAGATCATCGCTAGATTACGTAATTATATATGTTATAGGTACTTCAAAGTCGAATTCGTTTGGAATAATAATGTAACATTAAGTCGATATACCTAGTTGATAATATTTTGAAATTTTTTGTTAAATTTTCAGAAATATTATGTCTTGTAACCTTTTTATATGTAAATTAATAAAGATATTATTTTTATCACTATTCCACGTTAGTATCTACACTAAATATCTAGAGTAAATTTATTTTTATAATACAAATATTTAAATTCAAAATACACATTATATTACAACAGCTCTCATCTTAGCTCGGGGTCGATGGGTCTATGAAGTCGTTATCGTAGATTTGGGACGATGTACTGTCGGCTTGTTGGGACTTAAAAAAGATAGCTCTTTTATGTAGATAGAATTATCAAAATTTGAAGACATTAATTTTAGGTACTTATAGATAAATTTCAATTTAAAAACCTCTAAAGTTTGTAGAGCAAATTATTCATATTTTATTATTATTAAACGTATGAAGTCATTTATTAATTATAACAACAATAACGTCTAAACCAAACGCAACCTTTTTTCTGACTTACCAACAACAGTAGGATATTTCGCCAAGAAGTCCTGTTTAGCGCGTATCAGCTCGAGCCACACTTGATTTTCCAACGGAGTCTCTAAAGCCGAGAACACCAAGGCCCCAGTGACGAGATAAGTTACATAGAATAGGATGTACATAACTAGAAGGCAGGTAAATCTTGCTTTGCCGAAAAGTTTCGTAGTTGCAAATAATGGTTGGAAAGGCGGATGCTCCTCTTCGTATAGGATTTCCCTTGGGACTATCATCTTTTTAGGGTATGGAAACAATTGGCTGTGGACTGTCATGTCGTCATCGCTTCTCGCCGAGCTCATGCTTCCATACGAATGTATACGAGGGTACTTGGGCCGATCCACTTTCTTGTCTTCAGGCATTTTGATTAAAAAAAATATTTTAACTTGTTAAGCACAAAACTTTAAATGTTTATTTAACTGTTGAATAGACCACAATACTGTTAATTATAAATCATTATACAGAAAACGTTCATATATTTGTTAATGCAATCTTCGTCAACTAATTTTTAAATGTCCGCACCGAAGAACCGGAACGGTTAATATTTTGGTCAACTGTACTTAAAGAATCGTTTAGGATGATTAGGCTCGAAAAATAGCGCGAAAACTTCAACTTTAGTATTAAAAAGCACTTTCGACATCATCTTGATACATTTTAGTTAAACGACTTCGTATAAAATATGGTAGTTAACTCTCGGTATACGTGGCCGTCCGGAGCTACGTTCGTCACTCGACTGTGCAGTTGACGGTATTCCTATTCAGTTAAAAGTTATCGGTAATCGGTATGCGCACGCGCAGTGGTGGGTTCTTAACGATCTATGATATTAAGTAATTTGATGGATATTTGTCTTGATTCTAAATAAGTATAAAATTTCTTGCAACCAACATGATAAGTTAATGATTTTTCTTATCATTCTGTTTCTATCTTTATTAAGTAGCGTATTGAATGTCAAAATACTCATAAATTACAATCGAAGAGTTAATTACATTAGTAGATACAAATTTACCTTTAAAAGTTCAATGCTCTGCAGCTTTTTAATTAATGAAATAAAAATTTAAGACGTCAATTACAGAACTAGAGGAGTTTGTAATGTAAGCCAACTAGAAACAAAAACACAAATATATACGATATTTAATTAATATAATAAAAAGCCTCTGTCTTGTTATACCTACTTAAATCACAATTCACAACAACAAAAAATTATGTATGTTCCTAATACCTATATCAATTTTTTTTTATAGGACAAAGGGGGCAAACGTGCAGGAAGCTCACCTGATGTTAAGTGATCACCTCCGCCCATGGACATCTGCAGCACCACAGAGCTTACAGATGCGTTGCCGGCCTTTCAGGAAAGGGAGGGAGAGAGGAGGAAGAAGGGCGGGATGAGGGATGGGGAGTGGGCCTCGCGGACTCTCACTCACCGAACGAAACGCGACCGCATGTAGCTGTCACTTCACGCCGGTCTTCTGTGAGAGAGTGGTACTATACAGGGCGTGCCGGCTCATTCGGCTGCTACCCGAAGGTAACAAGCATGGCACTACCACTAAGTATATGTTATGTCTTGTAAACGCTAAAACGTCTTTATATGAGAAATTAAACAACAATAATTAAAATCGGTACAACGAAGACGATTAAGATAACGTAGAATTCAAAATCCTCCTAAGAAGTTGGTCAAAAACTTTAATTAATCTAGCAAAGTAATCATACAACGAATTTTATCGCTTTTACACACACACATACTTAGTTAATTATTCGGCAAACTTTATTTCATTAACAAATCGTATTGAAGCTAATTGCCTTCATACACCATACAAGTGCCTTAAATATGACAACTTTTTTGAACAAGTTTTGAAGTAGCTCATAGGTAACGCGCTTGGAAAACCGAACAAGACTGCCGCTCGTCTTTTCTTGTTGAAGAAAACATTGTGAGGAAACCTGCATGTCTGAGATAACCTGACAAGTTTTTGAAAGACAAGTGAAATGCACCAAGCTGCACTTGACCAACAGGCAACATGATGGACTATGGCTAGCCTGTGCCCAGCAGTGGAACCTTTAAAAGGGCCTCTTGGACCCTTTGGATGGAGTGTAAGACAGAGAGTCAAAAGAAAGAAAGGTAAACAAAAACAGTGATTTATTATGTACATTATGGAACGCTTCCAAGTGCGATCAAATATTCAAGTGGTTGGTTTAGAAAACAGGAGGACTTATTAGGTTAAGCTCTTTTTTGTAGTATTATGTTGTGCGATATTTACGTCATTTGTAAGCCTAATTTCATGTTCTTTTATGTAGGATATATTTAGAGTGGACTCAAATAAATTTCAGGACAAACCCCTTTAATGGTGGAATTATATATTCCGTTCTTAGGAAGAAATAAATCATTGCATATTTAGGGATGGATTTCATTATTCCACCCATTCAAAATCACTTTGAAGGGTAAATTTGGCGTTCTTCGTTCATACAAATAATAATCTGAATTAAAAATATGCCTAATAAAATTTTACTTGTCTAGATCTAAAAATAAACAATTTATAGTTTAGCCGTCGGTTCTGTGCACTTCAACACTTGTATGCATTCGTTACGTTTTATTGTTCTATGCCTGTGTAAACATACACACGAGGAAACTCGCCGGCTGGAGTTAGTTTTTAATATTGTTTCTTGTCTGAGCAGTGACGTAAGCAATGTCTATCACCTAGGTAGCCATAAGACTAGTACGAATTTACCATATAATATAATATATGCATAAAAGACCTGCCTGCATTTCGCCTACGTAGGTACTTATTTTAGAGCGTCTAAAAGCACTAAAACTAGGTCGATTGGAGAAGAGGTCTATTATCGAGCCTATCTTAGTGTCATTTTATGTATTTTTTGTTTGAATTATTTTCCGCAATAAAGTATACCGCAGTAATACTTAGTGTTGTCATTGGAGAAATCATTTTGGATTTTTGCTCAATTGAGACATTTTGGAGCAATCAACAAAAAAATTGAGTTAAATATTGAGTATGAAATTCTAACTTTATATATAAACTCGTTATTTTTTCCTCCTTAGGGGTTGAATTTAGAAAGATTAATATTACCCCAGAGATTCGTGTCACTTGTTTCTACCTACACAAAAAACGTTAAGTCCTCTCGGGTCAGTAAGGGTCATATATCAGGCCAATTATTTATTCTGTTACAGAATTAGATAATCAATTTATTTTAAAACGAATAATGAAAATAGATCTACTGGTATTGTAAATTAAAAATGTATTTTTTTTGTACGGAGCCTTATTAAGTATCTCCTTTTAAATTGTTGCTAAATGTGTGAATCACACATAGGTACGTAAAAAATGATTCTATGAGTATAATAAATGCAAAAGTACTTGTATTTGTAAGTTTTTTTTCTTTCACATCGAATCGCCAATTTTTTTTTTATTATTTCATTTCATTTCATACGTTTTAATAATCCCCAAGAAAAAGTCATTCCCTTCAGATATTCGTTATCGATATTATATTCGAGGAGTAACAAACGAATGATCCTCGCCCGGTTACAACCTTTTGTGTAGGTACTGTACTTATTTAAATCCATCACCCCCACCTGTTTTAATCTTATATGTGCTAAAACATTCCCAGAGGATTATTCCCAATTCAGTTCAAAGAAGAAACAAGAGAAAGATTATTTCCGAACTTGTTCACGATTGTTATAAAGATACAGTTTTATTACTAACTGTCAACCCAGTTTTCAGAGGTCGACTTTCTTTTTTTTTTAATTGAAGGATGCCAATTGCATGTGACTCAAGTTTTAACATTTATTTATTTATTTATTTTATTTATTTATACAATATCTTTATTTATATTTATAATATGTATGTATTTAAAATTTATATGTGTAGTATATCGACTATCTGGTATCCGTAACACAAGCACGTTAAGTAGCTTACTGCGGAACTAGATGGCGCTGTTGTAATAATGTCCCAACATATTTATTTATTTATTATTTATTTTATCTGAAATTTCCTGAATAATCTGTAAGTAGTATTTCGCTTTTATATAGAATTTTACACGTACATATAAATTAATGATTTTAGGGTCAATATCATCATTAAAACCAATATTTAGTTTACAAACACGTGGCGCGTGTCAGATAGTGTAATATTGTATACAATAGATACAAAATAATAAATATTATAATTATATATTAAGCACATTGTTCTGTGGCATGATTGTGTCAAAGGGAAATTACACTACTTTCTTATCTCTTCTTATCTCCAGTGAGTTCACAGTTTGAAATAATGAAGTTATGTAATTGCTAGGTAGATAAAATACCTACATAAAAAATATTCGATGATACGAAAAGCATTATAATTTTATATCTACTTAAGGGCGGATTTAGACTTTTGGGATCTGAATATACAGGAATATAGACGATTAATTGAAGGTAAATTATAATAGATATTAAAATATATATATATATATTTTTCCTGTTATACTTTAGCTAGTTAACATCTTACTTGAGGTCTATTATTTTTTTTAATTTTTCAATTATTTCTTCTCTTTTTCCGGTCATTCGTTTTTTTCTAATATGCAGTGACATATACAAAACTTAAAAACACTTTTGATAAACTTTAACAGGGGTTGTAATACAAAAATAGTATTAACTTAAAAATATTATCTTTGAGAAAAATAAAATCACAAAATTAATAAAAATTTATTGAAGTGAAATTTCTTATGAGACTTCCAACAAGGTTGCGTTAAACGTTTAACGCAACCTTGGGGTTTGTCTCGGGAATCTAAAGCTTTAGATTAGTATAAAATATAAACGAGTATGAGTACAAGTATTAGGCGCTCAGAGACGGGGAAGGGTTAGCGCCACCACCCCTCGGGCGGTCAAGATGCGCAGGTCGGGAATCTCGCCCACCGCAAGTCGGTGATTTTTAATGTGATGTGTAGCAAAAGTATTACAATATACAGCCTAACTTATGACGTGGCCGCTCATGCTGGTAATTGTGAGGAATTGGTTTTTGAAGTGAAATTACAATATCATTAGTATGTAGGTATAAAGTGTGTAAACAGTGAGTTAAATTTATAAATAAAGAAGTTTCACTTTTGACATGTGTACTTTGTACGCACGCACTTTTTTATCACTTACTTGAGACACAGGGGTGATATTTAATGAAGTTCGTCTTGATCTCTCCGACGCGTCTAGCAGTCTCTCTTTCCACCGGACCCTCCAACGCTTGAAACACTGTCGCTCCTATAAAGATATTACATAATTATTTTTTAAGTTATTATATAGTAATTGTATTATTTCAAATTATATTGTAAACTGAGTTGATTCTACCAATGCATAAAAACAATAACAATAGGTACTAAAAATAATAATTAAAAAAAATATTTTATTATATCTATACCAAATGTTACTACAAGGTTCTGTAGTCAACAAGGAACCAAGGACATAACATCAACAAGGAAGTAAGGTTCGCCAATTATTACATATTGGTGGATTTGTGTAAAATTCAGTACATGACATTTTTTTTTACTTTCGAAACTGATTTTACCGATGATGGTGGTAGTAACCACCTACAAATATGCACAGGTTGCATGTAGAGACTCAGTTAAACCTAATAGAACCCGTCTTAGCCGTCACTATATAGCCTAACTTTCTGATCAACAGTACCTGGCTCGTACGAGTAAAAAAATCTTACCTACCTTAAGTTAATCTAAACATCTAAACATGTTCTATACATATAAATAAAATTGGAGTACCTGTTTTTAATTTCAAATAAACAGGTTTTCAACATAAATAAATCAATTTTTTTTTGTCTGTCTCTCTGTCTGTTAGTTCCGGCTAATCTCTGGAACGGCTGGACCGATTTTGGCGGGACTTTCACTCGCAGATAGCTAATGTTATAACTTATAAGGAGTAGCTTAGGACACATTTATTTTAGAAATTTTATTTATTTTAATTAGCGGAACCCGGGGCTTCGCTCGCGCAAAATCTAGGGACGAACGCCAGCGAAACGAGGTTGAGTCACTAGTGCATATTGTAATAAGTTTTTTACCCCCAAGCGAAGATCGGACTCCATTTCATTTCGTTAATCCAATATTTAGTGCCAAAGGTGATTCGTTAATGTTTGAAACGTGCGCTATTAATGTTTTGCGATAAATTAAGTAGTTTGTTTATATTTACCGACTGACTCCTAGTCACTGTAATTATATACTTGATAAACAATAATGATGTAATCTTTGACTTTTTAATGTACATAAGAATAAATAATAATAAATGTGAGGGGACTTTATTACATACAGCACCATCTATTTCCGTGGTAAGCTACGAGGCTTGTGTTACGGATATCAGATAGGTGATATTCTACTCATATATAATTTTAAATACATACATATTATAAATATGAACACCCATGACTGGAGTACATTCGTGCTCAACAAATGAATGCCCCCTGCGGGGCTCGAACCCGCGACCGCTGACGCAGCAAGTAGGGTCCCTCTCACTACTAACTGAGCCAAACGTGTCGTCGAATCATAAACATATCGATACAATAAGTAATATCAAATAATATGCAAATGCGTATTGTAATTAAGGTAAAAGTGTTCTAAAAACATCTACAGTGTACTCGTAAGTGGCACAACGTTCAGCCGAAGTTATTGAAAACTGTAATAAATCTAACATGAGTTTTTAACTATCAAACAAAATACACCAAAACGGTAAATCTCATGATTAATTTAGTTTTATTTAAACAGTTCCGTCATCTCTGATCACTTACACACAGTGTGATAGTTAACTAAATAGACACAAATTGGATAGTTAAGTAACAGTAATGTCTTGCATATTTTGCTAACGTCAATAATGATATTAGTTTATAGGTATCAATTTATATGGTAAATTGATGACAAGAAGCTTATGTTAAATTCAGACATAAGCTATTCTTATTCTGAATATTCCTCATTTGAGTACGAGGAAGAAAAGAAGAAATACAGAATAAATTATTATTAATCATGAAAATTGTTTTTACATAATATACCTATGAGTTTTTAAAACTTTTATTTTAAATCTTAAAAAAGTTAGAAAGTAACAGCAAAAGCGGACATTACTCAAAATTTATTATAAAATAAATTAAATTTCACGTTCCAACATTTGTTACAGGGAAACTTTCATACCGGATTTTGTGCAAAAGATTTGAAACGGGCAGAGTTTAACGGTTTACATAAGCTTTGAGGGAAATGTATAACTTTAGATGGTTGCATAAAGTTAATATTAACAGGTCATGAATTTGATTATCACTTGGCACAGTGTTTTCTTCATGTTCATGTCGTTACCAAGCGATAAAACCGCCCAAAACGTAGGTTAAGTACACGTGTCTTGCAATGGATTATTTTTGATACATTGTGGTATTATTTTATCTTTATCCTTTGATCATTTGTGGAGAAAGTACGATAGAGTGCTCATAAATAAATAATGTAAAGCCTAAAAGCGACCCACGTCTGTCTTTAAAGCTCCACCACCACCAGTTATCTTTTAGTCACCTTTGTAAATATATTTGTATCACATAAAATATAAGTTAGCTTGCCACCTTCTTGTGACGCACCGAACATTAAGTACTTCAAACACATACCGCTTATGTAACAAAGGGTAGCACATAAAATATTTACATTTTCAAAAATATAAGATCTAATATAGTAGTTCTAAGAATAGTATAGTAGAAGTTATAGATTTCTCAAAGATGATATATTTTTCCACGAAAATAAATAAGCAGCTGTCATTATGTAAAATTTCATCAAAATCTGTCAAGTGGTTTCAGGAAGACCGTTTTTTCATTAGAAAATTGTTCCCATAATAGAGTACTTTCGGTGGTGAAAAATAAATTTTGAAATTTGATAAAAATAAAAGATTATGTAGAAATATACTTAAATATTCTGATTTTGAGTCATAAAAGCTCATTATTGATTTATTATATTAAAATGAAAAATCGTAATTTTTAACCTGTATATCACGTGACCTAAAACACAAGCTGCTATGGGTGTGACGTCAGTCAGGCAACCACAGACCACTATTAGCATAGAGCATATTGCTAGTTGCTACATATTATTATAAACTGTTAGTTCTCCTGAGTAAGTGTTCTGTGGTCAGTTCAGTGTAAACACTCAACACATACATAGGTACTATTTTATACATACAAGACTGTTGTTTATTACCAGTATTACGTCACCAAATGGCTGACAGCGCTTTTGCGGGAATAAAAAAAGTTTAAAATTAAATTTAATTTTATGGCAAAAAAGCGTGTTTATTTTGCCGAAATATATTTTATTGTGGCTTTTTATTAGGAAAATCAACATTTTAAAGTACTTTTTCCAACATAGTAGAATACCCTATTCAATCAGAGTTTAACAAACAGGTAGATATACGTCTGACAAAAACGCTATAAAGTATAGATTCGAACTTTGTATCGATAACAATAATTATTTCAATAATATTTTCTAAAAATTCTATCGCATATAATGCGCTCTACATATAATATTTCTTTATTATATGTAGAGTATAGATGCAGGTGCTAGATGATTTTTGTTCTTGTTTTGACTAATCAATAAAAAAACTAAAGCTTTGTAGGAATACCATTATTGGATCGTTGTTCGATGGTTTCTAAAATGTAACTAACTAACTTACTTAAATAATAAACTTACCCATATTTAAATATACCGCCATAGCAACGATGAGCAAAAGCAGTCTCACGTAAGGCATGTTGCGTATGTCGCCAACGCACCCGGGCATCACCAGCCTCATGATTTCTAAAATGAAAATTACATATATTATAGTCTTATATTTACATAACATTTTTACAACTTAATAGACTATTTGTAACGAGTGTAAGAGGAAGCTAACAAAGTTAATTTATAAATTACCTATGTTTTTTCAATCGGATTTTCGTCTACAACTTCAGTTTATGAGGAAGTCCGAAGCATGATGTATCATGTAAGATAGCTTATATTCTAAATCAGTGAAAAAGCTTTAAAATATAATAAAATCAAAAATTATGTAGTTCCCGAAAGCCCATTCAAATACTAATAAGTATATCTATACGCATATGTGTATACGCATTTGGCTCAGTTTGTAGTGACCCTATATGCTGCGCCAGCGGTCGCGGGTTGGAGTCCCGTTTGGGGCATTTATTTTATTTGCGATAACTACGAATGTTAGTTTTATGTATGAAATTAAAATTTTATATTTGTAGTGTGTTAACTACCTGGTATCCATAACACAAGGTTGGTACCTTGCTACGAAACTAGATGACGCTGTGTCGTAATTTCCCAACATATTTATTTTTATTTATTAATTAAGTATGAATACAATATCGTATAGATAAACTATTTTACTAAAATTACCTCGTTTACCCAACATATTTCATTAGTTCACCTGATATACGTTACGGACGGACATGTATACTACTAACTTAAAAGAGCAGGTTAAAGCAATTATAAGGGAGGATTAACATGGGCACAATTGGATAACATTTAGTCGAAATTCAATTTGTTTGAGAGCTGAGAGTGCAGAGTGGAAGCAATTTGCCTCCACCCTCCATCCTCACTCAATTATCTGCCCAGTTATTAAACGCGGTATTGATCAACAAGCGACTTTGCTTGTAAGGGATTTTCATTTTATAAATCGAGGATTCTCATAATTTTACTTCAATGATGTTGGAAAAAAACGTAAATTTGATTTATAATCTAATCACAAGAGCAAGTTGGAACTTCTTAATGAGCTCATTACAGTAATTTCATTTGTGATCTAGATCTAAATTATATACATTTTTGTAGAAATTCAAAGGTATTTTTCCTTTTCTAATTTTTAACTACAAAGAACCTACTCGGACATTGTGCTTTGAACATTTACAAAATAATTTAGTTAAATCGGTTAATTTTTTCTCGAGTGCTCTTTTCACCGAACAACAATTCATTTGTTTATTTATTGGATAAATATATTTGGCAGAAAAAATATAATATGTAAGTAATATGTAAATATCGAAATGATATTTCAAAATTATTGTTATTTCCACAGTACTATTACTGAGCTCATTAATTATTTCTAACTGCTGTACTCACTAATCGCCAAAATGGTTGAATACGTTTTAACTGGGTTTGAATGGATAAAGCCGAAATGTTTTATTTATATACTTATATTTTATCTATATGTATATTTGTATAGGTATATGTATTTATTATATAAAATTTCAGGTATCGTGTAACTGACTCATACGATTTGGATCAAGTTTTTTAAGTTTTGCTTTTTTTTAAATGATTTCTTCTGAAAATACGCAATTTTAATATATTTTAATATGTAAATAGCTCGTATATAATATGTAATTTACGAGACAGATTGTAAAGAATTACAGCACTGGTTAAAGTTATAGCCACTACTGAATAAAGCTTTTAAAATTGTAAACAGGTATTTATTTAACTTTGAACGCTCTGTGATATGAAGAGTACAAAAATAAATCAAATTAAGTATTTATTTCTTGCAATACAAAAAACAATCAGAAGAATAGCTGTGAAAATTGATACACAGTTGAATTGAGAACCTCCTTCTATTTTCAGTCGTCAGTTAAAAAGTCACTGTTTAAATTATATAAGGGCCTTAGACAAGACATTCTACAATTGTAAAAGAATAAGGTATTGAAATAACATAAATGTGACAATTTATTTTTCAAATTACTCCTTAATTTGAAATTACTTATGCTTTAATGTTTGCACCAAATCACATATATAATTAAATTGAACAAACGAAAAAATTATGTCTTTATAGTCTTATAATAATCTTAGAATCTATATAGGTACATAAAAGGTGTTGTGTGTATATACCTAGGTAGTATGTGATCTATAGACTCCGAAACTGCTGGACCAATTTCGATGAAACTTTTAGGAAAGCTTGATTCAGATTGACCTAGCTTCCTTACAGGACCTAAAAGTAGCGATTGAAAATATGAACGCGGGCGAAGCCTCGGATAGTGCTAGTATACATGATACATAACATTCTCTCCGTACAATAGGCAGGTACTATATTATGGGAACGTTTATAGTGAAGTAAGCCAGTTTTGCGTCCTTCGGTATATCTAAGTTCTAAAGTAAGATTTTAAAACCTATAAGCGAAATCACGAATCTCATAAAAACGTCTAGACTAATGTTAATAAAATGATCTTTATTGGAGATTTAATCTTCTTAAACACTTAATAATTTTATTAAATCTCTTAAAACACACTCTTAAATCACAACAAATAAATTACATCTTATTTTTAACGGTGTCTTAATATTTATACAAGTCCAAGTCAGTATTATATGGTTTACAAAATAAAAAAAAAATTTAGAAGAGCAGAGAAATGTATTCGTTTATTGTATTCAGTTCTTTTAACGTCCAACTGCTGGTTACGGACCTCCCTTCTGTACTTCACCACTCTAGCCGAGTGCTGGTTGGTGGACTTCATATGTCTCGAAAACTTGCTAGGTTCTCTCAGACATGCAGGGTTCCTCACGATATAATTTTTTTTGTTCACAATATTTTTAACCGTAATCGTAAGAGTAATCGTAATAGTAGAAAGTTTTTCAAGCTAGTGCGTTACCACTGCCTTTAGATTTCTATAATTTTAATTAAAAAACCATAAAAGACATAAAATATGATGTGTCATTTAAACTCACTAATGTACTTACTATTACTATGCTTTTGTTCATACCATTATATGAGAGTTAATTAGCCATTATTCCCTTCATCTCATCTGATATTCTGAGAGATTTCCATTAGCCATAATGAGCTTTTGCATGAGCTCGGCTCGGTGGCTGCAGCCTTTCATAAGGTTGGTTTTAAATTGATTAGTATTCTATAGACAGGGAGATATTGAGAGTGTCATTTTTCATACATTATACTCGTACCTATTTATATTTTTAATTTAAACTAGCGACTCAAAGTTATTATATTTCAACGGTGATTTCTCAAAACCCACAGGTAACATTAAAAGCAAAGAAAAAATAATTGATTCCTGCATACTACCCATCATGACCTATGGATGCCAAACCTAGAACCTTTCGAATCAACATTATATGCGTAAACTTGACACCTGCCAAACAAAACTAGGCCCCAGCAGGACGCTTCAGGAAATCATTCAGGACACCGGCAGCCTGCTTGACTACTGGGACGCCCTGCGGAAACCAGCCGTGCACAGAAGAAGAAGAAGAAGAAGACACCTGCCAAAACAATATGGAGAGAAGCACGCTCAAAGTCAAGTTAAAAGACAAAATGAAACTGGAAACATTAAGAAAACAAACATTTTCATCATATTTTCCCGCAGTACAAAATATCCCATATATTGTCCCGGATACCAAATAAATACATCAAAATCTGTCTATCAATGATATTCAACTAGACAGATATGTTATACGCTCACTAAACAACCGAAAAAAGTGTTCCGCGCAGCACACATACACACTTTTCATTCAAGGTACATTTCACTACAAGTCAAAATGATTGAAAGGGGATAGTCGATAAAATCAATAAGAAAGAAAGAGACAGCTAGTGTTGTTAATTGCGCGTCAATGTAAACAAACATTAGTCTATTAGCGACCGATGACATATCAGAATATTAGGCAAATAATTAAAATATATTAATAAATCGAAGTATACTGCGTTCTTACATGTGTTATGAGATCCCTTGTGTTTTATTAACTTTGGTATCATAATTGGTGCATTTCCTAAATACACAGGATGACATTTTTTTAAATTTTGTAGCAGCGTACCACTCGTCGCCATGCGTGACACAGACTAAAGGCAATACGTCCCAATTAGGACGTTTTCGAGTCTTCACGATTGCGCGCTCACAACATATCTATTGTTAGAATATCATTGCTGTCTAGTAGTTTTCTCTTGATGCGTTCCAAGAAAACAGACAGACAGACAAAAACCCTTAAAACTAAACATGTGGCATATGTACCGATAAGAAAAAAGAATTAAATAAAAAAATATACTGATTTGCAAAAAAAAACGGGCCGTTTCGATTTTCTTCCTGGCTGAAAAAAATACAATACCAAAAAGGTTTTAATCACTTGAACATGTTACTGGCCAGTTATAAAAGTGCCATAATGTTTATAAGAGTACATTCCAAATTCTAATTTTTGACTGAGCCTGGTTTTCAAAGAAAACAACTTTTAACTACATTTTGTGGCGCGAATTCCCTATAGTTAATATCGACTCTAATTAACTTTTTGTCAATTTTTATTTAATTATCTGAAGTCCTTGACATTTAAACTTATTGTTATTGCTGTTTAGCAATCTCGAAAATGGCAGATAAAGTGATAAAAGCGAGCTAAATTATTGCGCTGCTTGAAGAAGGTTGCAGTCAATGCTTCGTGGCTCAGAGGCTAAATGTGAGTCAGTCGACAGTTCAAAGGACCTGGCAGCGCTATCAAGAGACCGGTTCCGTCAAGAGAAGGCCTGGTTCTGGCAGAAAGACATGTACCGAACCACGGGATGAACGTTTTTTAGTTAGTCAAGCGTTGAGAAATCGCAAATCTTCTTATGTGGACCTCAAGAACAGCCTCGAAGAAGTAAGAAATGTGCAAATTAGTCTATGGATGGTCAGGAGGAGGCTTCTCGCTGTTAATATACACAGTCATCGCCCGGCACGCGGCCCTAAATTACTCCGTGGACATCAAGTTGCCAGGCTTAGCTTCGCTCGAAATTGTGTGTCATAGACTCATGAAGACTGGGATAAGGTATTGTTCTCCGATGAAGCCAGGATATCTGTGCATGGTGAAGACCGACGTCGGCGAGTGCTACGTAGACGAAGAGAACGCTTTGCAGAGGCATGTTTTGAAGAAATCACACCTTATGGAGGGAGCTCTGTTATGTTTTGGGCAGGAATAAATTCTATGGATCGTACGGAGTTAGTCTTCATCGAAAACGGTACACTGACTGGACACCGATACATAACGGAACTTCTAATTCCTTACGCACAACCCGCTTTAACCGCTCTTGGCGAAAACTCAATTTTTATGGACGACAACGCTCGCGCCCACTGGTCTGGCGATGTGGAAGCGTATATGCTAGAAGTCGGAATTCGTCGTTTGGACTGGCCAGCTAGAAGTCCGGACCTCAATTCCATAGAGCATGTCTGGGACGTTCTGAAGCGACGAGTGAGATCAGTGCAGCCGGCTCCGCAGACCATCAGAGAGCTAAAGAATGTGATTACCGCGGAGTCGGAACGTGTTCCCCAAGAAACCATGAAAGATATACTCGCTAGCATGCCCAGACGAATGCAAGCTGTGATTTCAGTAAGAGGGGGTCACACTCAATACTAAACTTTTATCTGCTTTTAATGTATTCAAGAAAAACAAAGAAATTAACGCGTTTCATTTTTATTTAGCGAGCAGGTATAATAATAGTGTTTTGAGCTTAAACATTATTTCTCAATAATTTAATCAATATGTTATGATAAAACTGATGAAAACTATTCCTTCCTAATTAATTTATAAAATTCTGAGGATAACAATACCTAAAATTGTCAAACAAACTAATAGTCACTATAAAATAGTTCTTTGCTTAAGTGCCCGTTTTTTTTGCAAAAGGGTTTATTATATAAATTCGACTTACTTAGAATTTTATTATACGCACGAGTATAAATACATTACTTCAGCGTACTCAAAAGACCGATACAAATAACATAACTTTATCTTGAACTTAATAAAGAATTTCTCCTTAAGGACTCCTTACATTGAAAACACAAAAACATGCTATATTTAGAAAAGTATTCAGCAAATATAAAAGCCATTATACTCTATCCAATTTTAGTTCGTCCAATTTATTGGGGTTTTATACTCGCGACTCGAGCTTCGAGCACTCACTTTTACGGTTGTTTTTCAATTCCGAATGCATTGATTGGTCACGTGCGCTTCAAGGGCACTCTCTATTTCAATTAAAGTTATTAACTTACGCAGTACGTTTTTTTCACAAAATACAAGAGCAATTCAATACAGTGATAAGTTAATTTGATTCTGGCTTTGATATTACATAAATATAATGTTTCTATTGCTACTGAATTGGTTTGTTGCTTTAGCTCTGTGGTAGCGTGATGCTTGGAAGAAAAGGTGAGGATTCCAACCCCTAGGGCCTAGACCTTTGGTGCTTCTAAGTTCATATTCTCATATGCGTTAAAATGTGTGTGTGTACGAATTTAACTTTACGCGCGAATAATTAAGTTTAGATATATTATTATTTATTTTCAAACATTTAATAATTTTAGCGATCACGATTGCAGAAATTAGCTTAAAAATCTCTTTCAATTATAGATTTATCTAATGAAAGTAGGTATCCATTTAATTGAAGTACGTATACAGTGCAGAGGAATTAATGTAGCTTTTTGTTTATTAAGTTAAAATAAATTCATTTGGCTTACATAAAGACTTGTCAAACGAATTTAAAGTGATAAGCGGTTTGGCGCGTGATATTGCTGTCATGGAAATTTTCGTTTAAATTATATTATTGTCATTTCGTAAATGGGTGGGGTTAAACCATTTCTTAAACGCTAGGAGTACCGCTGAAAGATTATGTACCTACAAGGCTTTGAAGATATCAATTATTGTAGCTCTTCATCATCAGATCAGCACCATAATTGCAAGCTACCGTACTGTACGTATATCGAAAACTTTTATTTATTTTATGTTTCATTGGAACTTATATGTGAAGCAAATGATGATGTCATGTAAGCCGATTTTGTCCTAGTGACGAGGCACGGGGGTGAAACACTGCCAAGTATAGAATACTACTGAGAATATTTTAACGTTTTTTTAACTCAGACCTAGTAGGTACTTGAGCACAAGACTTCGGATCTGCAGCCATACATGGTATCGCTTAACCACAGAGCAGAAATGATGTTAAATGCTAATACAGGTTAAAAAAATATTGGCATGAAAAAAATTAAGTATTCTGTAGGCTTAGATTATTCATATAAGTAATCTAAGTAGGTATAATTTTAAGTTATTTTTAACTAATTTTATATCGATGACACGTTTGACTCGGTTTGTAGTGACCCTACTTGCTGTGCCAGCGATCGCAGGTTCGAGTCACGCCAGAGACATTCATTTGTGTGATGAGTACAAAGGTTTTACTCCGGTTATAGGTGTTTATATGTACAACAATTATTTATTTATAGTTATATATATGTAGTGTATTGACTAAGTAACTGGAATCCAAATTCAAATTCAAATTCAAAATATTTTATTCAGCATGAAATTATTACAATTTTTTACTGAACGTCATGAGTCTACTACCAGTTCGGAAGGAAGAAACCACTGACCTGAGAAGAACTGGCGAAAGAAACTCAGCGGGACTAATGTATATTTATTTTGGTTTTTTTTTTTTTTTGTCTTAGTAATCCATAACAAAAGCCTTGTAACTTTAACCATGGAACTAGATGGTGATGTGTGTTAATGTGTTATTAATTTACTTATATACCCCAATATGTTATTAATTAATTAATTTACTTATATAATAACTAGATAGTTTCATATTGAAAATATATAGTTGATAATAATAAGTGTGTGGGAGTAATGATTGTTGAAGCTTATAAAGTTCAATATTGGACGTGGAAGCTCGGGGGCGGATGGCATAACCGGCGCTCTGTTTATTCATGAAGCTTAACCGATTATTAAGTTTAAATTTTCCTCTAAATGAGTTAGGTTTTGTATTTACTAAAATGTTACCTTATGTCAGATATATTATTAACTTACTGACCCGTTTTTTTTAAAAAACTTATTTGGACTTCTAAAAACTATATAATGCTTTTGAGACCTTTTAATACTTCTCTCTCTTTTCTCTAGTAAAACAAGGTACTCATATTGTATTGAATGATTCGGATGTCATAATGTCAGAGGTGCGATAGAGGGTTGAACCCGCGTCCAGCTTCACTCGGCTACTAACCAAGCGAGCCCTTTACCACTAAGCTATCACTGCCTAAACCTTTTCACATTTATTTAATTATTAAATTAAGTAATAATGGTAATTATCACCTTCACTACAAAATTCCTAATTTTCTACGCCCTAACCTAGGAAATTAACAATTCATTTGGTAAAATAACGTTTTAAACACACACCTATTCTCTATATTATGCTTCCTACCCAATAATTTATTATACTAATCAATTTTAGTTCACATGAAAAATAGTTTAATTAAAGAAATAAATTTCACAAAACTAGTACAAAAACCACTCATCGAGAGGACTCGAACCCAGGACTCGAACCCAGGACGGGTTCGAGTCCTGGGTCGGACCAAATTTAGTTATTGAGTTTTGCGTTTAGTGAGCCTCAGTAACAGCCCGGAGTTGGGTAGTTAGCGGTGAGTAACCCCTGTGCGTATTGTATTTATAACAGTCCGAAAGTTTTCAGGAAATACATAGGAAAAACTCGGAAAAGTAAAAAATCTGTGAGTTATTTCTATAGTTTTTATGAACCTTGTAGCAATATACTCTATGGTAAGAACTCAACCATTACAAAACTTTATTGGGATAAATTAACAACTGTAAAGTGCTTACTTTACAAGCATGAGAATAAATAACACCTGTAAAGTTAGCTAGTATGAGATAAATATATTACTAACAAGTAAATTGTGACGTTACAACCGGATATGGAGACGTGCTCAGTGGGTTCCGGTAGTCACCAGATGTAGGGCATCGATTGCCGTCGAATAAACGGCAATCTCTATTTTAATATTACTGCTTTCTGTGACGTTAAAGCGACCTAAGTCAATACATACATTCTGAATAGAATCTGTACATTAAATATTTTTTTGAAAATTGTATTTAAAATTGTTATCACTATCGATTTAGAGGCCGAATCTATATATTTAAACATGTCTGGGAATGCATCACGAGTAAACCACTTAACAGATATCGATGAAAATTAGTTTAATGATAGTTGTTTATCCAGATCAAAATATAACACGCTTTTTACTACGGGAAATATAATATAATCTCTAAGAAATCTATTCTAACTTTTAAAACGTTCCTGGGACGAACCCGAGCGGAGTGGGGTTGACTCTCTAGTCAATGATAAACCAATACACATTCAATTTTCGGATATAGTTATTTTAAATGTCTCGGCAATACTTGCCATCTTTTTCGTCATGGATTAAACGATTGAACGTTTTAACATAACGAAATAGGGAAACTTTTTCACTCATAGTGCTCTTTGGGCCCCAATTTGAATAAAACTTGAATTATTAGAGACTACTTTAAAATCCACTTGTTCGCTTTCAACTAACAGAAAATGTTCTGACTGAGACTGAAGGGCTCTTAAAATGTAGCGTTGAGAAAATATAAAACAGAAAAGTAGAACTTCTTGTAACATTTACAAGATGATATATTTTTAGAATAAAAATGATCTTTTTAATGGCAAGAAAGGTAACTTTTCTGAGTTTTTTTAAGAGATTATTTCTTGATCAGATTTTCTCCGAAATCAAACAATCAAACACTTTCTTATGTAATTTATATATGAAGATCAATATGTGTAGGTTATATACTTATTGTACATAATATATACTCTATGAACTCCAAAACAAGTGATTTGGATAATTTCGATGAAATTATCATGCAATCTTATTTCAAGATATAGCAACGTATGTATATTTAATACGCACAATATGATGAGTAAAGTTATTTCTAGTATTTACTGAACATATATGTCTGTACGATAAACGGCAATGTCAGAATTCTACAACCCACGTTTGTATGAAGTTCAACATGGAACAATTACTTATGTTAATAGAGTGAACTGCTTCTGAAGCTATAGTGGTTTTATGAAAATGTCAACTGTTTTTCAGGTTATAAATTATTTCCCGACAAAATAACTGGATTTAACTTGTACATTCATTTATCATATAAATATATGTTATTAAAATATACACGAACAAATATTATATGAATTCAAGACTATTCTTATGATCATTTTATATTTGTAAGAAGGTATATATTATAATTAATAAGAAGGTATATATTATAATATAGAAATTTGACAATACAATAATAAATAATCCCCCGCTCCCTGAAAATAAGTGGGAGGGATCAAGCCTTATCCAAAACCACCACGTTGGTGCAAGAAGCCGGACTCAACATGTCTTTCGAAAACTATTTTTGTTCTTTGAATAGATTTTCTCAAGATTTTTTCTTTCATCCAACTAGTGGTATTCATATTGTATAATAATTTCATTATTAAAATATTGGAAGTTCGAGTTTCGAATTTGAACCTGCTACTATTGGACTCTATAATCTACGTATTTATTATAACACTCATGATAAATAGTCCTAATAAAAAAAGACAATGGAAGAAAACCTTGAGCGACCAAAATAGACTCAATTTAGCCTATTAAAATATCAGCTTTCGTGTAATTAAAGTTCCATTAGTAACGAAAACCTTTTTATATATTAACGAGGGTAATATTTTTCATTCCATGCTCACTAAATCAAAAAATACTTGTCTGATAATAACTTTGCGTAGATACCTTTAAAGCACGCTAAATGATGTAGATATTTTTGGAATCATTCATTAAAATTACTTAATAAGGTGCAGATAATAATAAGTCTACGAGTATACAGAATAAATAAATTTGAAGTGTTTGTTTGTAATGTCTAACATCGAAATAACAGCTGAATGTATATAATAACAGTGGAATTATATACGATACTAATAAGACTAGCAAAATTTTTAAAATGTTGGTTTTACTGTTTGCTTGTTTCGGCTAATCTCTGTAACCGCTGATTATAAGGATATTGTGAGGCTATTTTTAACTAAAAAAAGGGTTCTGCCCGAGAGAAGCAAGGGTGAGTTGCTAGTTATTTAATATTTATCGTAACAAAAACTTAAGTTGCGCAACTTCGATGAATATAATGTCGAAAAACTTCCGTTTTAATATAAGAATCTTAAAACGTAGTCTAAAATTCAGAGCATACATTAAACGAGTAAAGCCTAGCTTTATTAGTTTTTCATAGTAGTGTAGCGGATAAGCTTTATGACTACAATATGTAGGTACTTATTAAGTATGTATGTAGAGATACTTCTATAAAATATTCAAGGGCTCTTTATGAGGCCTGAAATTTAAAATAAGTACGTAGCAACGTTAATGATATTTTGGTACGGCAAAATACCAATAAACAAAAAGCTATGAAAAATGTTTCTAATAATTATTATGATTCCATTTTATTAGTTACTACTGCCTAAAATCATTAAACCCTACATAATCCAAACATACAACAGAGGTGAGTCTAATATTGATTTAGAAACTAAGCTTCATTGTAATTCGTAAAGAATAGTCGAGGGCACGTGACATCTAAGTTTAATTTACAACAGATTGTGTAAATGCTTCAGTATCTGTGGTTATATTACACAAAGCATTTGTATTTACAAAATATCAATCTACATCTGTGTTCCAGACACTGAGTAATGTCTAAATGACAGTTACAGCCTGAGATTTGTCTTCAGTTGACAACAATAACGGAGATTAAATTTTCCAGGCGGATAGGTAGGTAATTGTTTTCACTTATTTATAGGCGAAAAATTTGATTGGAGAAAATTCGTACGAGTGAATGCGTATATGTGTGAGTGTGTCTGTGTGTTAGATTGTGTGCATGTATTTGTGTGTGGGATTGTATCTGTGGCTCTGTGTGTAGGTGAGAGAGTGTGAGTGTGTGTACTTCCGTTACTTTTTCACGCTGAAACGACTGGAGATGGTCAATTTAGACCTAGAGTTACTCATAAACTTATAGCCACTAGTAATAAATAACCTTTAATTCTTAAAGATTTCTAAAGGCGAAATTATCTGGATAATGTAGTAAAACATATTTTTGTGACATCAAAATGGGTGTCGAGAGTCTTTGATACGTTGCACAGTGTACAATGTACATTCAATATATTATATTCACACGTACTAGACGTAAGAGATGGAATGAGAAACAAATGGAAATAGCTAGCATACGTATATGTATTAATGTATTGTAGGTAACGTGATCAAAGCCATTACAGAGTACGTCACAATCATATTAATATGTCAATAGGAATTTCTCCCTCGCAACTCGCAATTAGAACGCCATTACGTATATGCCTACTTGTACGTAATTATTTTCATTTGGATTTTTATAATAACACTAGCGACTCGCTCCGCTTGAGTTCGTCCCTAGGTAGGTTTGAAGATAAGATTAGATTTTTCAAAGATCACATATTTATTTGCAGTAAATATATGCTATATGATTACTTTGATAACCAGAGAGGCTCATATTAAATTTCATTAAAATGTGTTTAGGAGTTTTCTCACGATGTATTCTCAGACAGACAACGCAAACGAGTATTCTAAAAACTAAAGATTCGGCTTCAGTATCGATAATATTTTTTTTTAAATACTATCTAAAATTTTGATTTATTATACATTTATATATATAAAAATGAATTGCTGTCCGTGAGTCTCGTTAAAACCTGAGAACGGCTGGATTTGAAACCAATTTGGTTAATTTTGGTCTTGAATTATTTGTGGAAGTCCAGAGAAGGTTTAAAAGGTCGGGACGAACCCGAGCGAAGCGAGGTAGAGTCGCTAGTTAGTTATAAACCTCTCTTATGTAAACTAATATACTCTCTCGCAACTAATATACTACTCCACTTGATACTTATTAATAAAGTCGAAAAATGCATTCTATATCCTCGCCAAATGTCATTAAAATATGTTCACCTGATTAAGGGAAAAAAGATAACAGACAGATTAAGATACAATAGACATTTAAAAGTGTTACCCTAAATATAAATAAGTACAGATAGAAGAAAATAAATCATGAATCGTAGAAATTAATATTGACACAGTACCAGCAACGATGGTAAATATATTCGTTGAATAATTTCGTATCGATCGAAATCAAGGTCACGAGCACGTCCTTTCAGACGACTATGTCTGGCAACTAAGAGCTTTACTCATATTTCAGCCGTCACTGGTACTCACTTTCATATTTGGAACTTTTAACTTAAAACTTTTCTCGTGGTAAAAGTTTGTTCTTTTAAGACATGCCTGTCTATTACTGTAGCTTTTACTGTAACTAGTTATTAGTTTAAAACTTATTACAAAGTTGTATTAAAGCGTAGAAACATTTTTTTTTATAAAAAATCCCTATTTTAAGGTGCAATGGAAACTTTAAAGTAACTTTATTTACCAAGATATTTATAAAAACTCACTTATAAATAAACTAATTAAAATTTAATAAGATCATCGCTTAAATAAGATTCATAATTAACATTTCTTAAGAAATTTGAAGTATATTTGAAAAACAAAAAAAATTGTACTTTGTGAAATAGATTATGTAGATATTTAATCCAACGGATTTATGAAATCATTTTTAGTACTTTTACACTATTTAATAGTTTTTTCTTTTCTAAGTTCGTCGTCAAGACTATAATCAGTTAAGTTGAGAGAGGTTGGGATTTGGCGAGGTAGAGCCATTGCTTTATCTCCCCTCACTAAGATAGTACATCTCTCTTAATTCTTCTAATCGGATTAGGCTGCAAGAGTATAGTATACCAGATAATATTTGTTTATTTAATAGAAATAACAAAATAAAGATGAAATAGATATTTCTAAACAAATTATAAAACTGAAAACTATTAAAATTCTAAAATTATTCATTTATAAGGTACCTAGCCTAACTAACTATTACTTATGCATTAGCCGGAGCCCGGATGGCTGGGAGAACCAAGTATAAAAGTTTAATGAGATTTATCGGACCTTCGACGTAAGTTATACAATGTAGATGATATTTTAGGACCTTAATCTGTGATATCAAAGGGCTTAAGAGCTCAAAGAAAAGTAACACAATACATAAATAGGTACTTACATAATCTTTTCTTATATATAAAAATCTCGTATCACAGTGTTTGTTATCGAACTCCGAAACGGCTTGACCGATTTTTATGATTTTTTTTGTGTATTTTTGGTAAGTCTGAGAATAGTTCGTACGCCATTTTTTATTCCCATAGGTGATAAGGATGGCCGTCTCCATATTTTTTTGTTTTTATTTTAGACCAAATTTTTATTTTTTATGATTTGTTTCCTTAATTTTCATCCTTCTACCACCATTTCCAATTTTTAATAGTGATTGGAACACGGGTGGAGCCGCGGGAATTGCTAGTAATGTATACTTATAATACAATTCTAAATGATTCGAATTTGTATCACAGTCTTTACATTAAATATTTATAGGAAAAATTTTGAAATTGTCTTTAATATTGATACAGAGGCTGCATCTATACTTTTTAAAAATTTTGTCTGTCTGTCTAAGATCACACAATTAGAAAACCACAGGATATGGATGAAATTCCTTATGAACTGGTTATCCGGGCCAATAAACTACTTTATATACCTACTTTTTACTGCGGAAAAATGTAATCTCTAAGTCTATCAATACTAACAGTTAAAACACATTTAGGGAAGAACCTGAGTGGATCGAGGGTCAGTCGCTTGTCTTATAAACAAATAAACTTTTGTTGTCAGTATGACGACACTATGACTAAGGTGCAAGATAAGTCCCAGTCCTAAACTTGAAATTTTCAAGCTGCCATCGATTAAGTCAAGTAGTCTTTAATGATCTTGCAGCTTCATAAACGAGGAAAAATCTAACAGAGAAAAGAGAGAAAAGATATGTATGGTCGCCAGTTTCTCTATAGAGGTCAATAGCATAGTAAATTATATACATTTATGTTTAATTTAGGGAAATATAAGATTGTATAGTTTTCAAATGATATGTCTGACTGTTTGTTCCGGCTAATCTCCGAAACGACTGAATCGATTATTACGGGTCTTTCACTGACAGGTAGTTGATATTATAATAGGTAACTGAGGCTAATTTGCAAAACAAAAATAAAAAGAAAGGTTTTTATAAAACGGATTTGGATAAAGGTTGTTTATTACACTAATAGACTAATTTACTGTGGCACTTAAACGTCTCAATGGACCTTCTTACTGGCGCTGATATTTTTTATTATTAGTATCTTTAAAAGATAATTAATATCTTTAAAAAATGTGCTCACTTAAAATAATGGTAGAAAAGTGAATATTATTTTTCTACGTAATTTGTATGTAAAGTTTTGGTAAACAGATAATCCAACATTATCCCCAATTAAAACTTTGCTAATATTTCGCAGTTAATTGATCGTTGCTTAAAACTGCTTACTAACCGATTTCAATCAAACTTGCTAAATTACTCTCACGAAAAACGTATTGGCATAACTTATAAATACTGTTTTGGTTTTGTACATGATTTTAAATAAAATAATTTATACGTATTTACAGAAACTAAAGTATAGGTTAGGTTAGGTTAGGTTATTATAGTTATAGTTATAGTTAGGTTAGTTAGTTCGATTTTACTATGCCGTATTATAAATAAATATTATAGTATTATTATCAGTACATCAGTACAATTTAGTAATATTTAAGTGTCTGTTTTTAATTTAAATTTAACAGCTTTTCACTAAATACATTTGAAAGTATATATTACGGTACTTACTTCAATAAATTATTTTTTTAAATATTGTCTGTTTGTCTATGTTCCGGTTAATCTCTGAAACGACTAGACTCTGATAGCTAATATGTATTATAAGGAGTAACTTAGGCTACTTTTATGTTATTAGAAAATTATAAAAACCAGAGAGAAATAGTTTACCTTGTTTTAACTTAATCCCAGCGAAGCGGGCTGGGTTTGCTCGTCATTAATATTATATACACTAACTTTGAACCTATGCCTTTTTTGTCTAATCAGAGAAGGCTAATAGAGTACCTGAGATTACTTGGCAAGAGGTGAGGCCCATAGATCACTTATAATCCAAGGAAAAACTGATTCAAATATTGATTGTTAATACTACAACTTCGAAGAACGTACGAATTTTCATATATTTGCCTCCTCACATGTGCAAAAAAAAATTTTCGATAAAAACTTTTGATTTACAAATTATAAAGATATATAATGTTTTAGTGCCCAAATATATATTACATGAACTTCAAGGCGAAAATCTTAATCTCTAAATGAAGATCATAAATGTTTAAAGCCTGCAATATAGAAAACAATTATAATAATTATAGGTACTATTTAAGAGCAAAACTTGTAAATTTTTTTCCGTTGTTCTTCAAACATCAAAGTTATTTTTCAGGGTAAATCTCACTTTTTCTATATCAGTGTTTGAGTGGGAAGCTTAATACATACCATTAGAGATTAAAAATGCTGGTAGGCTTCAAAAAATTGTATTTATTTTAATGTACAATGTTAAATATGACTTAAATGAAATAAAAGAATTTCGCCTAAAAATAATTAAAATAGAATTTTTAATTTCACATTTTTTGAATATGTGGTTCTTTTCGCAATTCTGGTTATGCTACGGAACCCTACAACGCAAGTCAGAGTCGAACTTGTCCGATTCTCAATTATATGTAGAACCAACCTATAAACTTTACTTAAACAAATCGCATTAAGTACACTTAATAAAGCAGTACTTTTCGAAGTCATGTAAACCTGATATACTATGTGAAATAAATAGGAGTTATGTTTTTACCAAAGTATAAAGTAAATATTGTATAAAATTGTCGAAAAGCGATATTTCAGCGAAGGATCTTTCAACGCAAAAAGTGTGAGCGACGGCCGACGACTAGAAGCTTTGGAGTGGAGTTGGGTGATTGATGGTAGCCGCTATGAGACAATATTAAAGAGTCTTCAGTGTAGTTTAGATATTATGACGAATGGGCATTTATGGTTTTGTTTATTGTAATGCTTATAATATTATATTGTATTAATCTAATATTGTATCATCCCTTTCAGATCAGTAATCTCCTCGCAAATGAAGAGCATCAGGCTGTATCCATCATGATTGCATGCATGCATGGCTAAATGTATTTAAAGGACTTCACATGTCTCTTAATATCTAAGATATGCGGATTTATCAAGATATCGTCCTTGACTACGAGACTAGTGGTAATCATGAAAATGAAAGGCAAAAGAATTAAGAAATACATATTAGGGGTGTAAGAACCGGAATTAGAACCCGCTACAGTTCGATTTTAAAACGAGCACGGTACCAATGATTTTTCTAAAAGTCAAATCAACAATCAAGTATAAGCAAAAATCTGCTGCACTAAATAGATGATCTGATATGAACATAGATTGAGATTTGAGACTCTAGGAAAGATAGATTTTGTCGCGAATAAAATCACGGGTGAAAAGGGAGATGAAAGTTTGTCGAGCAATCGATCACTTTTCAAGTAAGGTATACCTACTAATATAAATATCATAGTTTCTATTCAATAATAATCGTTAAAATGTATCTATACGTTTTATATATATAATTCAAAATACGAGTAGGTACATATCATTATTTAAACATTCTATTTCAACTTTTAATTTCCTATTAAATATTACGTACATATTTTAAAAATCCTTTTCCAGTTGATAATATAAAAACTATTATGAATTAATTTTTGAAGCGGTGTTGTTAAATAAATGAATACCTAGTATTTCATTCCACAAGCAAAATTAACGCGAAAAAGAATTGGGAATAATGAGAAGCACCCCGCCCGCATACTGTAGACAAACCATAATCTGGCTTAATACCATGCTGATTTATGTTTTTCATTAAGTTTTTACTACAGATTATACAATATACATTACTCCATATTATATTTAGTTAAGTTTATTAACGGTTAGTTTCAATTTCTTAGAAATAAGACGTTTTCCTGCAATAAAAAGTATCATCATACCAAATTTTACCAAAATCTGTCGTGATTTGGTCGTAATGTCAGAGACAGACAGACAGACGGACAAAAATTCGAAAAACTATAGATTCGGCATCTGTATCGATAATAATGATAAGATTTTCCGAATAATTACATTTAAATATCAATAATGAAATTTCCGAAATGTACAGATTCGACTCAGCATTTTATTATATTTACCTATAGACTTAATTACTTAGTTAGTTTTAAATTTCATATAAAAACTTTACTACGAAGAATATTTCAAAGGAAGCCGCCTTAAACCACCTGTTAACTTTCATATTACAAACTTGGCTAAGAACTAAGATCGTGGTACAAAATTAACTCAAGCATGTATAAATAATCATCTTTTAATAATATTTATCTATAAATATGTATATTATAATACAAAGGAAACTAAATGAGTATCGTATTGCGTATATTATCGGTTTATTTGAAGATCTGTTGTCAGAGATCCTTCAAATAGAGCGGAGTTGTGTGTAGTGGCTTGAGAATAATTAAACATACATATTATGATAATATGTATTTGTAGGCAGTTAAGTAGAAACTAAAAAAAATTGAGAATTAAGTATAAAATAAATTTACTATACAATAAAACTAAAGGTTTAATAAAAAAATAGGAATTTCAAAAAAAACTAATTATTATTAATAACATATTATTTTTTACGTTCATATAAATGCTAACTACATAAATAGTCTCGAACTAAAATTAAAAGTACACTTACAAAAATAACATGTGAAATAAAGTTGTATCTAACGAAGAAAAAAAAACAGCAAACTTACCGTTCCAAGTTTCTTGCAACGCTAGTTTTTGAAAATTCTACTTTGTCATAACTTTTCCACAGACAATAAAAAGGAAACTTTTTTAATCTTTCAATATTTGAATTCGTAGCCGGCTTTTGTTCAGCCGGAGCGTGCGTTCAGTATCACGCTGAAACTCCGTCTGAAAACTGCTTCGCTAGCTATATAATTGTGGCGTCAGAGGCTGCTCTCGTGAAATATGTTTTAACCTCTACGACTGCTACGATTTTAATGTAAGCAAATACTTAAATTAAAATATATTACATATTAAACAAAAAATAACTTAAATTTTCTGTTTTACATTTTTATATTCCTACTGGAAAGAGTAAGCCCTTAGTAAAACCAATTTACGAGTATTGTTAATTACTGTTAATTAATTTCTAAATCATAACACAACGGTCCAGGAACTGTCCAGTTCAGGCGAAAATCAAAACTTGAACCACCAATAATAACCATTTAAATAAATAAAATAACTCACGAAGTAGACGAATGAAATGAAATTTGACAATAGGAGAAGTGGAATAGGTATGTAGCGATCGTAGCGTTCGCGTTCTATAAATGATTATGTACCTATAAGAAGTTTGTCCCTACATAAAATATCTGAGAGAGTTAAAATAAAAAACTTGTTAGAATTCTTAATATTTTGCGTCAAACAATAATTATTACGCACAAACTATTTCAAGATAAAATTGATAAGACTATAATTAAAAGCTCAATAAAGCTTTTTAGTTTTTACTTGTACGTATGTTTAGACAAAATATTTAGAAAAAAGTTTCCATTTATCATTTATATCTCAAAAAGATCGTATCCTAAACCGATTCTATGAAGTACCCGATATGCCGTGTAGTCTCAATGGTCGTATGGGGTGCGCGCGCATGACGTTTTATCAATGGGACGTCCATCTTTTTGACGTCAGAGACATGGCCGTCATTATGTTTGTTTTCTTTACCCAAACTAGGGCGGTTGCCGGTATTTACAAAGCCTGATTAACTATTTAGATTATTACATGTTAATTTTACAATTTTAGATTAAATCTGACGTTTCGATTTTGGTTAATATTTAGGTAACTACTAATTCCTAATAAATACTTACTAAATAAAAAAAAATCGTAGCTTTATAATGCTGCCCTACGAATGTTGCCTATAATTTTTGTTGACTGAATTAAAAGTACTTTTTTAGAAATAAATACGTTTTTAGTTTTGTAACGGATATTAATTATTAGTCGTATAATATTACGTTACTTTTATTTAATTCATCGTTTTGATTCATCGATTTTACTTATACTAATTTATTTTGATAATAAAATTATATTACTTACAAAACTCTATATACCTACATAGTACAAATAATAAATATTAATTTTCTTATAAATATTAGTATTGTCGTTCAAAAATAGTACTCAAAATATATAAAGTACAGTTGAGCTCGTTTTTTAATGCAATAAGCACATAATATAACTAAAGTATCACCGATAGCTGGTTTATGGTCACATTATTATTCATAAGGCAAACGCCAAAAAGAATCTGCCCATCCGTCATTCTCTTTGACACCAAGATTTACCGATCGTCAGAAAAAAATGTCACACGGACCTTATTTCAGTATGAAAATAACATAGGCAGTACTAACACTAGCGACTCGCCTTCTTTGACTAGATTTAGCGCCATTAAAGCCGCGGGTTCCACTAAATATATTATAATAAAACCTTCCTCGAGAACCACTCTATCTATTAATGAAAACGGCATGAAAATCGGTGCAGTACTTTACGAGGTTATCGCGAACAGACAGACGGACAGACGCGGCGGAAGACTTTGTTTTATAATATGTAGTGATTTGTGCAACGCATAGACATAATGTTATGGAAAATAAATAATTATCCAACAGCGTAAGAAGCTATTAACTATAAAAGGACAATTATATATAATACTGGATACATGATAGTATAACACGTAGAATGGATAGAAATTATCCGATGGTAACGATTTTTTTAATTGGATGATTTGTACTTAAGTTGAAAAATTTACTAATTCTTATCCAGGCTTATTGAAACATTAACGATTTTGACATCTTAAGAGGGATCCCAGAGGGAGAACCTGGGCCTAAGCTACAAATTCTACCCTAAAGAAAAGTATGCAGTAAATAAAATAGTACAATAGCTACTTAAATGAATATAGACATACAAAAACTTTTTCTCGTTTTGAAAGTAGTCTCTCCCAGAAGATAGAGTTTCGTGTCATGTACACTCGCAAGAAGTTATCTATCGTGAAGGAAATTAGGTCGCAACATAAACTCGAAACTTGCAACTAAAGTTCAGTGTATTTTGATTATTCCTTGCAGTGACATGTTTTAGCAACTAATTTAATCTTCTCTAATATATAAAAATCTCGTGTCACTTTGTTTGCTATCGAACTCCTTCGAAACGGCTTGACAGATTTTTATGTTTATTTTTTTTTTGTATGTATTTGGTAGGACTGAGAATAGGCTTATTTTTATTTAGACCTAATTTTTATTTTTCACTTTTTTGTGATTCAGCATCAAAAAATTCTTGTTATCCTAAGTTTTCATCCATCGGGTGCGGGCGGAGCCGCGGGAATTGCTAGTTATAAATAAACATTATTTAGCATATAGTGCATCGTCTGCTGTTGCTTGTAATAATGCTTTGTTTTATTTTAAGCGCTAATAAATCAAAATATACTTTATTGAAATAGACTTTTACAAACTACGCTTTCGAATTGTCACTTTTTACATTAAAATATAGAATTTAAATAAAATGTACATAATATATAATTCCGTGACGAATTACCACCGGCTCGGAAGACAGTTCTGCTGAAAAGGGACTGACAAATTAAACAGTGGCTTTTTTAAAATAATATTTGATTACAATATTGCAATACAATATTTATCTATTTATCTAACGTTAGTGCCAACCAGACATTAGTTAGTATCACATACAACGTATCCCGAAACCAATGACATAATAATTCATTTTTTTTTAAAATTTCGGCCACGGTAATCGTTTTCAAAGATTTGTAGAAGTATTTGCGAAGACACAAATGCACTCTTCATTACTCCTGAAAATACGTGCTTTTAGAAGTACATGACGAGTTTATTTATCTCCAGTTCAATGTATGGAGAGCCAACCCTATCTTGCATTTTGTATAATTAATTTAAACCCTCCCGTTCCCTCTCCTATCTTTTAATCTAGATTACACCATAAAGAGGAGTTTAATTTCCTCTAGATGATTGCCTAATTCCCCGCCATTATTTTACAAAAAAAGGATTTAATTTGTATATACATAATATGTATTACATACCTATATGTATAGTATTAGTAGTAGGGATTCAGGTTTGATGTTTTTTTAATGAAATTTAGAAATAAATTGAAGGACACTTTTAATAATAAATAATAATGGAATCGATTAAAAGGTTTCAAGCGTTACGCGCTGATGATGTAATCGAACTGAAATAAAGTTAACTTCTAATTACTATGAACTATGAAAAGTCCTGATCAAGGATCAGGGCTGCTAGGCACTATTTGCATAGGTACAATAGGGTGTTAACGTATCTACTCCTTGCAACTGTTTTACTCTAGTACAACTTATAACTCTTTTCTTGGTTGGAAAATGCATTAACACACACCACTTGTAGGTTATGTGTGCCTCGGGGTCTAGAAATACCAGTACTACCCATTAAACCCCAACAAAACCTCCCACGTCTTAATGGGACGCAGGATCGCTTCAACATTCAACGCTCAACCCCAAAGTGGTCCACCTCCGGACGGTAATAAGCCCCCCACCACGACAAGGTGAACGCACGTTTAGGGGGGGCCTTATAACTAGATTGTCCTCTGACATTATGTAAAATTCACTATAACTTTCCTCACTCGCGAAGGAATTTAATTAGGATCGGCTCTTTGTATCATTATGCAAGTGCGGACGCCTTTCATCTCGGCTTTGAATCCTTTATCGTAGTTGAAGTGCATTTCCTTTTACGCGTGACCTTTTCGAACTTTTCTAGCAAATCGTTGCGTTGGATTATGGAACTTATAATACAGCTAGACGTTATACCGTGTTATGTAGAAAGTTCACAATAGAGCATTCATAAGTATGTGGACGAGTATATACATATATTTAAGCCACTTTGTCTGTACGTACATCATGTAAATGATGTAACGCAGAACGACAATTCTATGATATAAATATAGTTACTCGTATGTTTGTTTGTTTATTTTTACATGTAACAATGAAGCGACGCGGTTTTCATGTAGAGATATCTTTTTAGCTGGAGAGTAAGCCACAAAACTATTAATCTACGAGATACATAAGTATAATTTCTATTGCAAATTTTTATTCAAAATTACTGTCAAAATAGTTATCAATACACGACCAAGAAAGTTAATAGCAGAATATCGTGAGTAAGACGGGGATTGAGATAGAATAAATATTTTTAAAATTCATAATACATAGGTAGAAAACATTTATATTAAAAATAATATTCATGCATTTTAAGACACATCATCTCATTATTTAGTTCCATGGTAATAGGCCTTATATGAATACCAGATAGGTGGTACACTAGAGATATATTTTAAATAGGTATGTATTATAAATTTAAATAAGCATGACTGAAGTACAAGCATTTGTGCTCTACACACAAATGAATGTCCCTCCCCAGCGGGACTCGAATCCGCGAGCGCTGGCGCAGTAAGTAAGGTCACTAAAAGCTGAGACAAAAGTTTCAAGTCAAATTAATATATTATACCTAATATTTAACACAAGAAATATTTATGTTCCAAAAAAGTTTAATGAAATAAAAGTAAAAAATTATAAATATTATTTAGCAATTTCTTCTAATGAAGATATATGTTTTTCATTTATTATTTCTTGACCAAAGTCTTCAGGTAGGCGATGATACGAGCCAAATCAGGAGAAAAAATGGTACAAAATAAATTTTATACTATAAAAAAAAATACTTTTATACAACTTTTTATTTTATTTCCTAGCAGGCAAAGTCGTAGGTTTTAGCTAGAGTATAATAATAAAGTTATTGATAACTAAATAGGGGTCCACAGGTGCACATATTCTCAAGCGTTGGCAAATCATTATACCACATCTGAAAGCCCTATACATTCCGGCGTCAAATTAATATACATCGAGTTTTAATCTCAATATTCAAACTCTTTTCACCTATACAAAATGTTAGGCAAACGAAAGAGATGGATATATTTTTGTCTATCCACAATAACATAGAATACCCTTAACCAAGCGAAGGGTCGCAAAATCAGTTCCCGCGCTTGCGCGAATCAATAACTCATACTATGCATAAAGCTTTCTAGTTACGTAGTTATTATTATGTACGTTATACATTGCTTATTTTTCTCGTCGTATTTGTATAGAAGGTTAAAGAAATCCGCAATGTATTTTCATATTTGTTTTAATGTTGCCATTGTAAGTGTCATCGTACCTTGGTAGTGGTCAAAGTTCGCGCCTGCGTTCTACATCCATGGACCATTTTTAGAAAGTATTACAAAATAAGTACCAAGTGCTGCTTTTTTGTGAGGAAATCCTTTAAAAATACATAATGTGAGTAGTAATAACTTATATTATTTTTTAGTATTTATAGTTTTAAGTTTTAAGTTGGACGTATTCGGGAAATTGTACAAGAAAATTCATTTTCAGTAGACAGTTCAAAGGGGAGGGCTAAAAACTTTTTTCTCGTATTGATTACGTCTCGACATTTTGTTTTTGTAACAACAGCTATAGTATTACATATTGGAGTTAGATCTTTTTAGTTTTAATATTAATGTTAGACATAGTAGTTATTTGTGCTCAGACGTTCATATATATGTATTAAAAATAAAAATATACTGTGTACAAATTTTATTTTGATTTTTTTAATTATTTAATAATTTAAATTTCTTTGAATGTATATTATTTCATTTTTCTTAATTTCCTACGTATATTCATAAACTGTTGAATAAAAAAAATGAAATTTTATTCACTTCTCGTACGCAGTATTTACTTACACATCATATTCCTACTAAATTACAGCAATTAAAAAATGCGAAAGTACCTTCACTAGTTTATTAAATTTCCAAAAAAATCCCTAAATTAGGTACATTTCAACAAAAAGAACTTTAAAATCACCTTAAAAAATTATTATACTCCAAAAGAGGATGATCTTAAGCAAAGTGATAACATATACATCATATATACTCAGGCCTTTTTTTGACACTTTTTTTTGGAGGCACGCTAATTCTCTTAAAGTAGTTAGTCCATAATATTTGTACACCCTTCCCCACCCCCCACTGTGTTTTGAGTTTTACTCATTTTTTTCAAATTCTTTAAATTTTTCATTTTTTATAGCTACATTTTGAAATTTTCGATATTCCCTTTGAGGGCACTGCGTGCCCGCGTGCCCCCACAAAAAAGCCCTGCTGATATACTTATGTGAAAAGCATGGAAAATACGCCACTAACCTTTTCATTCCTCCCCTAAATAATCTAATACTAGCTTTTGTTTAACCAGTTCATAATTCATAGGCATAGGTACTATAAATCTACATAGAAATATCTGAGTGAAGAAATATCAAATAACAAACGTGTGTGTAAATCTAGTATAGTATTATGTTATCTGTGGTGTAAATACACACATGACAAATCAAACTATTTCAAGAACCAAAAATTAGATTTGAATAGAATTACAATACTATATTGAATACAATAGATAGAATTAGAATTACAGCCTTTTTTTTAAATAAATAAATAATATGTTGGGAAATTATTACTAACAGCGCCAACTAGTTTCGCGGTAATCTACGAGGCTTGTGTTACGGATACCAATAATTGATATACTACACATATATAACTATAAACAGCGGGACTCGAACCTGCGACCGCCGGCGCAGAAAGTAGGGTCACTACCAACTGCGCCAAACGATTTGTATATGTGAAGTATGTAAAATATTCGCGTAAATCTAAGAAAGTAGTACTCCTATTTATTAAGCTTCTTTAATATGTTTTTGAAAGCATGTCGTGCGGGGCGGAATGCCTGTCCCTGGGTCCCCCGCCGGATTCCATCGTGCACATGCCGCCGCCACCGCTGCCGGCCTTCCTCGCGAACATCGCCAACCTCACGCCCCCCTGCAGAGCCTCTAAGTGTCCGCCGACACCGAACAGTGAAGATAACGCTTTGTTCCCCGGCGTTGAATATCATGAATTGCCCAGACATGGTAAGTTTGGTAAGCATTCTTGTAGTGTTTGTGTGTAAATAATAAGTACCTATAGTAATTAGTAATGGTTATTTACACTGTCTCGTGCTCACGGTATAACAGGTGGTGGGGTAGTCCGTGTAAGTCATCGACGAGAGCGGACGTGTCGCTTACGTATACCGTGGGGTTATTGAGTGAGTGAGCCAGTGAGTTGAGTGTGTTATACAGTGATGGCTACAATCCTAATTCCCAAGTTATTCAAAGAGTTGTTGTTGTCAAAACTTACTTGTCCACAACTTACTTTATAATTTAAACAAAAAACATCAGCTATTGGCCACTGCAAGTTCCATCAAAATTGGTTCAGCTGTTTCGGAGATTAGCCGTAACTAATAGACAAACTTCAATCTGTGTTCATAGGTATTTTATGAAGACATCGCCACTATAAAACCCCTAAATGTTAGTATCACCACATGTGTACTTACGATAACCGCAATTGTAGACAGCTTTAAACTGATAATCCAGAAGTTGGATAGTAAATCTGTATAATTTGATTAATTTATTTTGAACAGCATCACAAATCATTTTGTTAAAAACTATTATTTTTGTATTAGAGACCTTTTTAATATGATAATTAGCATATATATTTCTACATTCTCAGAGCCGGCCACCAACGACGACACGTGGTTCCTAGTAATCATCACTTGCTGTATCGCCGTCCTTTGCATCGCAGCTCTGCTGGCGCTTTTCTTGCTAAAATGTAGAGAGTAAGTATATATTTCTCTTAATGGAAGTAAGTTCGTAATATTCCGATCGTAAAGTCACTTATTTGTTACTAAGATCAGTCCGTAAGAGAACGAAGAACAGAGAGTAAAAACTAAAAAGAACTGCGTTTCTAAAAAATAAAAAGACCCCCCCCCCCCGACACGTCACGTTATTTTTTTAAATCTATTTTAATATTAATAAAATTAAGCAACACATTAAATCGTTCCAATCTAAATAAACCTATAAAAATGATATAATAATAGAGACTGACTTTGTTAGTCATAGACTGTAAACTACTGACGGTACTTTTCCAAAGACACTTTAATCACCATATGTATAAATAAAAATTAATAATCTCATCAGAGCTCGCGGAGGCTGCAAAAGCGGAACCGGAAAGGCGAGCGGCTCGAACGCGCTGTACGGCAGCGCGGCGCTGGACTCGCGCGTGCTGTGGGCGGCGCTCACCCCGCGCGGGACGCGGCACTTCGTCGCCGACACCTACCCGCACGACGAGACCGAGGACCACCACTACGAGTGCGTGGAGCCTCCGCTGTACAAGCTCGGCCCCCCCGAAGACCTCACCATCACTAGACACTTCAACGTCGAATATGAAGACCCCGCCCCGTTAATTGAAAGCTACTCGGACAGAACGGAAGAGTACTTCAGAAATGGCATCGAGACATTGCGACGTGGCAACCGCCCGTTGGTTTCGTCTCCCACAAGAATTGAAAGACCCAATCTCCCGCCATTGAACCTTCAACCTCGCACTCTCCGCCGCGCGCCGCACTCTCGCCGCGTTAGTGATGCGAACAATTCAGAAAAATCGGCCATCTGAACCGAAAATGGCGCGGTTTTTTCCGTCGCCGATTCAACAGATATCGATTACGAGTGGATGATCAGTGACTCTAACGTCGATCGACTCGTTTGAGGACCACTTACACACTTGCTCACCCCTTAAACTTAGATCCGCTTGAATATGAACCGTTTAATGTAAACCACAAGTTGCAATAATTACTTTTTTGTTAAAATTTTTAATTAAAGATATTTTTTAATCTGTTTTATGTCGTTGTGCCATAGCATTAAGGATAAAATTGGACTCAATTTTGGCAAAAAAAAAAAAATAACATGTAAAATTTTGTACAATAAGGGTTAAAAAAAGTTATTATTTATGAGATTTTTTTGTAAATAAAGGTATATTTATTATATCAATGTGCAATGTAAATAATTTTAAGCGCCTAGACGACATAGATCTAGAATAATTAACTAACTTTATATTCATGAATCTCTCTAGTCATACATTTTAAACTGCAATTTTCTTGTTAACTGTAACGTAACTTACTGTAAGAATACTAGCAAATACTCACTCTTTGTATTTATTTTATTTTATATTTTCACGCAATAGTTTTCTGTAATCTAATACAAAACATTTTATACAAAATAAAATTACAAATAATAGGATGAGTGTTTTATTAACCAATTAATAAAATAAAGTTTATTATTTTCATAGCGGGCAACCTCGAATTTTACGCGATGTTTTAATAATGCTTTCTTGAAATATCTAGTGCAAGGGAACATTAAATTTTCTGTCTTAGACATGAAGATTATAAACAAGAAGTCGTAGATTTTAATAATATGAGTTTTCGGTATATATTGTTCCAATGTGGCGAAATAAGCAGCCGACTGCTGCTAACAAGAACAACATAACTTTTTAGTATTGACAATGATTCTACTACTATTCTAAAATATAATATTTTTTAGCTTTTTATGTTTTTCGTGTACCTATAATGTGAAATTTCTATTCGATAGTTTATTTTACTCAACACAATAATAATAATGTATGCTTTATAGTCTGTGGCTATATCAAGTAAAGTGACGGAAGTTTGACAGTGAACTGTGAAAGATATAATGACAATGACAGTTCCAAATTGAGAGAGACGAGGTGGATGCCGAAATTGTTTAAAATCAGTAAATAAAAACATACTCGTTGATATTATTATAGTAATAATATTTTCGTGATTAAGGTTCTGTAATATGTTATAGCTGTGACAAATAATAAAAAACTTAAAATGACTGACGAAGTTATTAAACATTCTGTACACACACTCGTGTTTAGATCTCTAAAAAGATCTCATGATATGTTTATTTCTAACCAAAGTATGCTACCGCCGATTGATGAAAAAGCGTAAGTGCTATTCAAATTTTAAATAAAACTAACTGTACTATGAGAATATAATTTTAAACATCTTATACTAATGTTTACATTTTACAATGTATTATAACTATGTATTATATTATAGAAGTGTGATTTAACAAAACATAATTATTAAAGCATTTTCCTCGTTATACCTAATTCAAATTATCGAACTCTCACAGTGAAAAAATATTGCGAGCAGTAAAAGCAAGGGACAGTTATGGACAAGTGATGTCAGCAGTACAAAAGGCGCAAACAATTAAACAGCAAGAGGCTTTAAGTAGACCAGAAACTCCCCATGATACAGGTAAGAATGTGAATGTAGATAAATTAATTAGATGTTCTATTAATTTCTCTGTCTGTGTAAAATCATCATCATCATTTATGAAATTGTTTTAACAATATAATGATGTAACAAATTTTTTTCTGTATGATCACATATTGCTTTTTATTGTATAGTATTACAAAACGCTTTATAAATTATATATTATATATTATTTACTAATAAGCTATGTTAAACCTTTCAAGTGTGTTTATTTTCCATACTCAGAAATAGCAGAATCTGCAGCTCTTGCGTCTGATGGAGCAATGCTTCCATACAGTGCCCCAGCAACTCCAACACCTTCAGCCATAATGCCTGCACCGAGAAAAGTACCTACCATGCCACGACCTAAATGGCATGCTCCATGGAAATTGTTTAGAGTTATATCAGGTCATCTTGGTTGGGTTAGATGCGTAGCTGTGGAACCAGGGAATGAGTGGTTTGCGACAGGTAAATATTTTTTAAACAAAAAGGAATAATTTGAATCTAGTAAGAAATATATTGGAATTATAACAATAGCCCTTAATTAATATCCCCACTTGACCAATAGAAATCTTAGAGAAAATCTGGTTGTGAGTCTTGATTCTCATTTCTCTTTGCCCCATATGAAAAATATAAATAAATAAATAAATACTTATATTTAGTTAATAGTTAGGTGGTAATATATTATTATAATGCAAAAAGAAACTCAAATTAGTATTTAAGTCAAAACTATGTTATATATATTTTTTTATAATTACAATTGATGACACGGTTGGCTCAGTTGGTGAGTGACCCTACTTTCTGCGCCAGCAGTTGCGGGTTTGAGTCCCGCTGGGGGTATTCATTTGTTAAGCATGAATGCTTGTACTCCAGTAATGGGTGTTTATATTTATGATATGTAACAACTATCTAGTATCCTTAACACAAGCACGTAAAGTAGCTTCTCACCGAACTAGATGGCACTGTTTTAATAATAAATTAAAAACAATGGTATGGTTTTAAGTATTATTTAAAATAAAGTCACACATTGTCACTATCAATCATCTTATTTTAGGTGCTGCAGACAGAGTTATAAAAATATGGGATTTAGCCAGCGGGAAACTAAAAGTGTCACTCACAGGACACGTCAGCACTGTTAGAGGTACATTACAATTTTTAGAATTATTTCATTATATACATTTTATATTGTTAAAAAATGATAGTCATAAAGTAAAAATAAATAGTGTTAAGAAAAATATAAATATATTAATAAAATAATGTATTATGTAGGACTGGAGGTATCATCTCGACACCCATACTTATTCAGCTGTGGGGAAGACAGGCAAGTGAAATGCTGGGATCTTGAATATAATAAGGTAGTAAAATACAGTTTAAACTCTGCATTTATTCATATCCAAATCATATCAAGTTGCTTCATAACAGTGTGTCATAATTTTGAAGACTGTTACGCAACCCTAATGCCTGGGGACCACCAACGTCGCATCCCGCACCCGCACCGAGTCTTTCATATTTCGACATAACTTTTGTGAAGTGATAGTGTTGTAATATCTGAGTTCCCTTTTAAAAGATTCTTAAAGAGTTTTTTAATCATTCCATTCGTCAAACTTCGACGGTGTAATCACCTTAGGATAATTAGTTTGTAAAATTAGTTTTATTAAAGCATTTTATAAGTAGAGTTACATTTCATTTGCATCCTCTGACTGTGTGTGTACTTTTATAATTAGACAGTAAATATTTCTAATTTTTATTTTTTTATTTAAATATCTTACCGTGGAACTAGGTGGTACTGTGTGTTTATGTCCCAACATGTTCATGTTAATATGATAATATAATCTGCTTCAATAATAACTATTGTTGTGTGTCAGATGATCTAGCATTACTGTTCACATGGTAACAAACATTGTAACCCTGTTCACATGATAACTTATAAATAAAATTGAAGCGTCTGTTCTTAATTTTAAATTAACAGCTTTTCACTAAATGCATATGAAAGTATATTATGCGGTACTATGTACTAACATCAAAAATTATTTTTTTGTCTTTCTGTCTGTCACTTTGTACCTGCTAATCTCTGAAACGCTGGACTGATTTTGACAGGACCTTCACTCGCAGACAACTATTGTTATAAGGAGTATCTTACGCTACTTTTATTGTAATTTTTTTATTTATGTTAACTATTGGAATCTGCAGCTTTGCTTGCTTTAATAGCTAGTAACTAATATGTCGTGTGTCAACTGTCAGGTGATATGGTACTACTAAAGACATATGATATTTTATCTCATTGTGTCTCTATGGACTTACTTTTTCGTTTCATCGAGTTTGAAATCACAACGATTCTAATGCTACGGCTACATATTGAACGAAGATTCGTCGTCGCGTTTTTGCGATAAAAATTCGTGTTCGATCCATCTTGGCCACATCAAAAAAAAAACTTCACTATGTTGCGATAGTCTAGACTCTAGAACATCGCGATAATTCATTTCGCAGAAAAGTTACTTTAGTTCCTCCACCGTAACATAAGCTTTAATTCTCACGCATACGTCGTAATTTAAATGTTTTTCTTGTGGTTTGGCTCTTGCGAGTCCCATAAAATTGGTTCAGATTCATAATTTTGTATGAATTCTAATACTCTGTCATTACTCCTATCCATGATTTATAAGTTTAATTAATCAAACACGTTCAAACTACTCGGCGTCTTGTAATCAACTAAAGCCGCGAAGTGTAGCCAACCTCACGAACTTTGTCGCGACAAAACCCTTTGATGTGCGGCAATTTACCGACAGCGGCGCGAAGCCACCGTGTATTCGCGAAGATGATTCGCGATAGGACGAATTCTTTGGCCAGATGAGTCGCGACAACGCTAATCTTCGCGTTATCGCGATTATGTGGCCGTAGCATAAAGAAGTTTCACTTCAAAAAAATAATGACCGTTGCGTCGTGCAGGTGATCCGGCACTACCACGGGCACCTGTCGGCGGTGTACACGCTGGCGCTGCACCCGGCGCTGGACGTGCTGGTGACGGCGGGGCGCGACGCGACGGCGCGCGTGTGGGACCTGCGCTCCAAGGCCAACGTGCACACGCTGGCCGGACACACCGACACCGTCGCCTCGCTCGCCTGCCAGGCCGCCGAGCCGCAGGTCACTACACACCTATGTCTTACTACTTTGTCTTCCTTTTGTGAGCCTCGGTGAGGGGCAAGAATTGGGAAGTTGGAAGTGTTCTACCCTCATTGTTACAGCTTAATTCTCACCAATCACAGTTATTTTGAGTACTTTCCGTTTAGTAAACTTCAATATGAGTCCATTATTGGAAAGTAATCGATATCCTACCCTCGGACCTACGCTTTAACTCACTGATTGTGTTTAGTAGTCATCCTATCAGAGTTTGAGAGTGATAGAAATAGAGTGCGCTTGTTTGTGCCTATATGTACACTTGTGCAATATAATATATCCTAGATGGCTAGTCGCAGTAAGAGGAATCGGTCGGGAAGACATTTAATGTATGTAATCAACCTGTATAAGCAATTATAATAAAATAATAGTATTCATTTAAATTATTATATATATTTTTTTCAAAATATTTTTGTTAAATTAGTTTTTTATCTTATAAGATTTAAAATCTCTATGTCAACAAAAAATTAAAATACTGGAAAATCAGACTATCATAATTCACTATGCTGACCATGAATGTATTGATAGATTTAAAACTTGTTAGCTTATCTTACGGTGAAAGAGTTGTGAGACAACCTGAATGTATAAAAGAACCTAGCCTATTAAACTAAACATATTATTCTCAATTATTTCAGATAATAACAGGATCCCATGACTCAACAATCCGACTCTGGGACCTAGCAGCGGGCAAGTCAATGTGCACTCTCACAAACCACAAGAAGTCAGTCCGTGCCATAGCAGTGCACCCCTCCCTATACACCTTCGCTTCAGCGTCCCCGGACAATATAAAGCAATGGAAGTGTCCGGAAGGAAAGTTCATACAAAACCTTTCAGGACATAATGCTATAGTGAACTGCATGGCAGTGAATCCAGAGGGAGTGTTAGTCAGTGGCGGGGATAACGGGACTATGTACTTCTGGGATTGGCGTACGGGATACAACTTTCAACGGTTACAGGTATTTTAGGCCTATTGATTTCATTTTTTTTTTCTGGTAAATTTTATTTGCTTCAAAATGTGATTAATGTGTCATATTGCACAGATTGAGATTACTTTTCTATTGTATCGAAATGAAGAAATTTGGTTGTAGATTACATAGTTTGAAATGGATTTTGGTTTATTTTGCGATTCAGAATATTTTATTGACAATATAATCTTAGTATTAGATGTTAAGGAGGATGTTAGAGGTTTACAATGTTCATGTCTAATCTCATCAGATGTGTCAAATTATTGCTTCACAAAGTAAAGAGTGAAAGGTTAGGAATCCACCCTGTCCCCTGATCAAACGTTTTATTAAACTCTCAAAAGCCACTCGGAATCCCTATAAACCTTTAACCCTTCCATGTGAACCCCTAAGTAAACTACTAAATCTCTCCGCAGTCAGCAGTGCAGCCAGGCTCCATGGACAGCGAGGCGGGCGTGTTCGCGCTGAGCTTCGACCGGTCCGGGTCGCGCCTCATCACGGCGGAGGCGGACAAGACCGTGAAGATCTACCGCGAGGACGACGCCGCCTCCGAGGACTCGCACCCCGTCAACTGGCGCCCCGACATCCTCAAGCGCAGGAAGTTCTAGCACAGTACGATAATAAATTACATTTTTATAATCAATTGTGTTTCTTTTTTGATGATACTAATCACTACTTGTTAGTTCTTATGCAAAATAGTTAAATATGTTGGGACGTTATTACAACAGCGCCATCTAGTGTCAATTGTATTAAATGGTTACCATTATACAGCGCCATCTAGTTTCATGGTATGCTGAGGCTTGTGTTGCCGTGCATCCACACCGCAGTTAACTTTTGTGTGACAACAAAATGCAACACGGTAACATTAGGTAACTTATGTGGCTCCTTGTTACTATTTGCTGATTGTTACTTACGCATCCATACCGCCAACAATATAAATTACATTAAATTATTATACTAACACGGCACCACATATTAACAATAAATAACTTTTTGCTGTCGGATGTTATACCTGATGGTATACAGTGCCCCCATCGGAACTCGAATCTGCGACCGCTGGCGCAGCACTGTACTGCTGGCAACGCAAACTAATCATACGTGTCGTAACATTTTAAAAAAGCTGATGAAACACGAAAGGATTATTGAAATCAAACAAACACAATATTTTATATTTTATTTCAATGTTACAAAATTAAATTATAAATGTATTTACCGTAGCTCGATAAATATTAGATATTAATTCTAAGAACAACTGCACAAAAAAAACAATTGAAACTTTAAAATTCAGGTGGAATGTTTTAAAAGCAATTAATTTTGTGAATTTATAATAATATATTGTGATATAAAATTAAATATCATATTAGATATTCCAATAAAACTCGCCAAGTATACAATATAATATCTAAAATAATTCAGTCCTTTTCAAGACCCCACAGCATGCGGTAGCCGTGAGCTAAATAATATTTTTTATTTTTCATTGCATTTCTACAACAGTACAAATAATTCTATAAAAATAATAAATATGTTTTAAATAATACATTATGTTCTTTTGAGTTTAAATTCCTTTCCAAATTAGTAGTTCAGATGGAATACTATAAAATGGAACAATATTATGCAATATGAATATTTAATTCTTAATTTCACAGTAATAAATTTTTCATATCGTTTCAAAATTGACAAACCATATTAAAATCTACAAAATAATGTATCAATCCATAATTCTTCTGAAATTTTTGAAAATAATGTAAAAACGAAAGCCATAATTTCTAAGCGAAACCTTTCAATGTACGATACAAGTATTTTCAATACTAGTTTAGTTTTACTATGATTACAAGCACCTAGCTGTCTAAATAAATATATATAAAAATTGCGTGTTCGTCGCGACATATGAGAGATCGTGGTGTTAGTTATTTTGTATCGATAATGAATTTCAAAGTGCATAGTAAAATGATAATACATTAGTGTCTGGCACAAATATAATAAATGCAACACTTGAACTAATATTGTTTGTTCAAAGAATCTCAAATCTCAATGCAAATGGCCGGTATATCTTGTGTATTTAAATTTTTATATTATATGGAGCCATTTTTATCGATCATTTAATTTTCCCTCAATATTTTAATGGAACTACGGTCGAAGCTAGTGTTTGTTCATAACCTATAATTTACTTAATTTTTTGTTAGCACAAATTTAATATTTCAAAATCTCAAAATTATGTGTTAGTCAATTATTCAATTAAATTATATATTTTCACGACCGAATATCATTTTACTATAACTACTTTCTCATTTTAATAACAAATATGTCGCGGCAGTATATATTAAGCAATATCCTGTGAGCGCAGTCGCCCCGCTCATATCTCATCGTCCAAGTCGAACTCCTCGACGGGGAAGTCCCCGACCGTGACGTACATGGGCTTGACGAACCCGCCGTACTTGGGTGGGCACGTGAAATATCTTTTGCCATTTACTCTGAAACAAAAATACATAATGTTAAATCAAAAGCATAAATATAAGACTAAATAAATATATTAATATATATTACATAGGCTTGTTTTTATTGGACTGTAGCCCGGGCCCCTAACATATAAGGGGGCCCTGTGTTCAAAAATATACTATCCTGAACTTAAAAAAAAATTACCTTAAAAAGAATAAAGATAACAACATTAGTTGAGGCCCCCAAGAAGTAGACAAGGGCCCCAGTCCTCTCTTTACATATATACACATTATTATATATTTGTCTAATCAACTTAAATCTTATTAATATTATATGCAGGTTACCGTTTTATATTCTAGCATGTTAGGTAAATATCTTAACCCTCTAAAAATCCGTGCAGCTAACTCAACATTGCGATCCAACTGCGACCTTTAATCGCAGTTTTAGGCTTTTAAGAGGGTTACACTATGGAGTATCAAGAAAGACTTACTAAGTTTTAGCGTAGTCTAATAAGAGTAAGTTTGTCTAATTAGATCGACCGAGTGCGTACGGCCGCGCTTGCTTGCTGAATATCGCGTAGTGTAATAAGACTTTGCACGCTTAGAATGTGCAGTCAGCGCGCAGCGTGTGTTATTTTGTGTACCGTGACATGCCATATTTATTATTTATACCAGAAAAGTCACAAAGTTTATTTAATATTATTTATAATAAATCTTTTTCGGTTTCCAAAGTCTTCCCATAACACCACGACAACCATCACCGGCTACGTACGCCTTGCAAATAAGTTAGCAAGCGGTTTCAATTCAGAGCTGTGTAATAGCAAGCTTGTCTAATAAGACGTTAACCCTGTTTTCCAATTACAGAGCATAATGCGACTCAGTGGCGCACAATGCCGATTTGTGCTGATGCTAATTGGAACGTGAATATAATGATTCGATTATATATTTCTGCAAAATAAATATGTTTATAGTTTTGAATTCTAAAATAAAATTGTATTCACATTATAAACGTGGAATATAAAAAAAAGTCAATGTTATTCTTCTTGTAACTTTCATCGATACACGGTATATTTATTTTTTTAACACAGCATCACGCCAAAGCAGTGTTCGATTGTGCGAAGCGCTGTTGTAGTTGGAACATTATGCCGCATAATGCGCCTTAGTGCTGTAATTGGAAAAGGCCGTAAGACTGTCTTGAAGTTGTTTTTTATTCTGTGCTGAGACTGTCTTGATCATGGAGGTTAGATACAGGAGAACCAACGCTTCATACTAAAGCATTACCCGTCTGTCTCTGAAAATTTGTAGAGTTTATAGCGCGCTGCCGTCAATAAGTAGTATCTGTCAAGTTAGCTATTTATGAGTACTGTCACTATTGTGACAACGTGAAGTTAGGCATTGAGACAACATAGCGATCGCAGCGCCTCCTTGGTTTGACAATATTTCTGAGACACTACATTCTAGGGCCTTGGTTCTCCTGGTTTCTAATCTCCATGGTCTTGATACTTCACTAATGTCTGTCACTGTCACGTGACAGCAGCGTGTGACATTGACAGACGACAGCACTCACTCGCCGTCGTTCTTCCCGCGCGGCTCGTCGTACTGCACGCCGATCCACAGGCCGCGCGCGCCCTCCAGCGCGCCGTTGTAGCGCACGGTGGCGCGGCGCGCGGCCTGCCCCGGCACGCGCACCTCGCAGCGCGCGCCCACCAGCACCGCCTCCGCCAGCCTGGCGAGTGTTGACATCCACATGCTTGAGCAGTTGACAATATAACAATTGGACATAGTTATGCAGACCAGAACTAACCCACAATCATGGTGAAATTGAGTACACAGATAGATCCAAAATTGCTTGTTTTATATATTATATGCCAAAAATATCTAAACTATCTAACGATTTTTTGAATGCAAAAGACACGGTCAACAAAGATACCAACGCACATTTTGCTATGAAAATCGATCATATCTCAAAACAGTCATTCTGACGGTTGGTTATAGTCTGCATAACTATGTCCAATTGGAAAATGGACACTGTGATGATTAATTTTTGAAGTGAAACTTCTTTAGAATCGTTGTGATTTCAAACTCGATGGAACAAAAAAAACAAGTCCATAGTTTTTAATGTGTGACGTAATGTGTAGCAAAAGTATTACAATAATATACAGCCTAACTTATGATGTGACTGCTCATGCTGGTAATCGGGAGGAATTGTTTTTGAAGTAAAATTTCAATATAATTAGTATTTATACAGTGTGTAAACAGTGAGTTAAATTTATAAACAAAGAAGTTTCACTTCTGACATGTGTACTTAGTACACACACACTTTTTTGGAATTATTAATTTAATAAGATAAACTTTTTTTTAATAAATTGTAGGTCTTAGGCATTTAAATGCCATAGACTTTTGAATTTCATCTAAAATATCAAAGCAATAAAAAAGTATGCAAAAACTCACTTAGCTTCTTCTTCAAGTTCTTTCTGCTGCTGTTCCTTCATCTTCTTCATGTCCTCCTCATTATATTTGCCCAGCTTATTACGTTGAAGAAACGAGCGCAATGTGTCTCCTTTCTTCTCATATTCTTCTTCAGATAAACGGAATCTAACAAAGTATTTTTTTGTATATGAATTCTAAATTAATTGTTTTTTTTTCAAAATGAGTTTAAGGCCTGATGTTTATTTCTTGTTTTCTTACATTAAAAATATAAATATGTATATGATATAACTTAAACAATTAATAGTGAAGTCTTACCTCTCAGCAGTATCTGCATCAGCAAAATCTTTAATCATAGCAAAATTGTCAATGACATGTATCCTCATTCCATCATCAATGGGATAAGATCCAAGTAAGGCTTCATCATTATCAATATCACAAACAAATTTATTTTTGCTGTCATAAACTTTCAACTTCATCGTGGCAGCAGAGCCACCAGTAACTAGTTCCAATTTTGTCTGCAATTTTTTTTATTGTTTAAATTCTAATTAAGGTTATTAGTTTAAGTTATTGGCAATTTAAGTTGTGTTAAATAAAAAATAAGCAATATCTATTCTGTATTTTCAATGAACGAATAAAATTAAATTTGATTTATGTGTTGTGAATTGTGATGCACATTGTAATAGTAACAGTAAATATTTTATTCTACATCATAAAAAAATAAAAGTAAAGATTTGATCTGAAATTAAAAAATAAAAAATCTGGAGAGATCCCTACATATATTTAAAATGCTATGATAATTTTTAAATAAAAAAATGGTTGTTGTACCTCACTCAACATAGATAGGTATAGTGTGTCGCGGACTTTTTTGTAGATATTTATAAGATCTACAATTAATTAGAACATTTTATGGTTCTATCTTTTATAGTTTAGGCAGCGTACGAAAAATAAGTAACTTTTCTGGTTGATTTTTTACACCTTGTGTCCGAAAAACCCAAATATCTTACGGAACCCTATTTTTTTCCAAAATAAAATATAGTCTATGTTACTCGTGGATAATGTAGCTTTCGAATGGTGAAAGAATTTTTAAAATCGGTCCAGTAGTTTTTGAGCCTATTCATTACAAACAAACAAACAAACAAACAAACAAACAAACAAAGTTTTCCTCTTTATAATATTATTCTACATGTATATGTTTAAATATCACTAACAGAAGTATCGCTAATCTGTTATGAATCACAATTCACATCAAAATAAAAAAGTCAATGAATCATAGTAACCTTAAATTCTTGAATAGTGATGCCTTTTTTGAACCGGCGTTCCACTGGAGCCGCATCTTCGCAATCAGATTTTGTAATATGTACATTAACAAAATCTTGAGTTACAACTTGTATATTTGCCATAATTTTCTGATATTTTAAGTATCACAAACAATGAATCTGACTATGATAAAAATATTTTTGCTAATTAATAAACATCTATCACAGATGCAGACGATAAAAGAATTGTCATTTGTCACTTGTCAGTGGCATGTCGCTCATGTCAGAAAAAAATCCAGTTCAAAAATCAGTATCAATTGATGCGCATTGTAAAACGTCAAGTCAAAACAAATAGCAAAAAATCTGAAGATATTATTAATAAATAATTATTTAGATAATAAAAAAAGCATCTATATTTATTCAGGCTCATTAATTGTCAAATCAAATAGCGCGCGCTTCGCCTGCTTCCATCCTTTTACTACTCGACTCCCAAACTGCAGGAAAGCGAGAGAAAAGATGTTACACCTCATGAATGACTACCTAATAACAATCATCTGTCAACAACCTGGAAGAGCATGTCCCAGGTTTTCATCAGAACCTGTACCTATAAACTATACCATTTATCATATATTGCACTAGAAACTGAGGAAAAAGGAAACTGCTCCTTTACCCTCAATACTACTCCTTGTCCAGCGGTCATGTCATTCTACAGGTTTTCGAATGTAATGATTAATGAATCTCCTGTGCCCGTCTTCAAGTAATTATAAATATTAATTGTACTATAATTATTTTTATCCTATCGTAGTAAATTAATATTACTAATCATGTATTTCATGAATACGTAACTATTTGATCATAGAGTATATTGCTACATATATAATATTTGATACTTCTTACTCATCGCCAGCGGCAGATTTTATTGTCTAGACGGGTGCATCTATTCCTTGATTCTTCAAATGAAACTAAATAAGTCTCAATTTAAAGAATTATGCTAATACAATCTTATTTCTTTAACAGTAAAAACAAGGGTAGACTTGCATCCTCTGGTCATGGCTGTTATTTACACTTTATCTTGAAGTTGCGATTTCGAATATACAAAATCAATATTAATCAAGAAATATAAATTGCCTCAGTTCTCCACCCTACGCGACATTGGCGGAATCAATCGTGCCTCACTGGCACAACTGAAAGCCATTAAAACTAGTCAAGTCAAGTAAAGTACCTCAGACTAGACACCAAACTCACGCAAGACGTGAAGACGGACATAGAGGAGTATAGACAAGTATGCATTTTTGATTAAAAACAGAATCAATTTTCAACATGTCGGACAACATTTAAGACGTATAAGTAGGCTCTAGTATAAGAAACTGTTCAAATTTAATTGTATATTCAAGTTTAGCAACAGATCTTATAAAATCAGGCGGGCCCACTGCGGAGTCGCTACAGTTTAACGACCACAGATCGCAACAATACATAACAAATTGCCAATGCTTAGTTATATCCAGTATGTGTTCTTTCGAAATTATTGAACGCTTTATATAATCAAATTTTAGTAATTCTGTCTAATCAATGGCGAGTGGGAATTTCCAAGTAATAAGTAGACATGATAATTAACAAAAATAAAATACTTTAAATAAAAATCATGTACCTACAAATATTTAAACCCCGACTGTTAATAAAAAGCGAATGAAAAAAAAACAGATTAAGTCGACGAAGAAAGCCTATAGATATGTTAGAAATAGAACATGTAGATGCGGGTTTTAAGTACGTGTATTTCGGGTTAAGACCTCATCTCAACACGAGAAAAATAAGTTGATAAATTGATGACGTTATATTATGTATCTATGTTTTTAATTGTGCGAATTTAACAAAAGATTGAAACAATAAGTACCAGAAAAATATTATGGCTTTTTTAATACTCTAAGTTAAAAAAGCGCTCGTTAATTAAATAATTTACATTTTACCTTTGATTTTATTGTAAAATCAGCCAGATTATAGGTTTACAGTGTATATTCACAGATGGCGCTTTCACTTTTTTATATCACGGTCATTTATTGCGATTCTCGATGTATTTTTTTATTAATTAATTTGCACATATTTATAACAAAACCAGTTGAACTATTTACGAATCAACGACAGATAATCTATTCGAGCGAACAAAAATGGCTCGAAATAACGCTTTTCAATTTCTTTGTATGGGATGAGATATTTTTAGTATCATGTATACATAATATAGATTCTGTTACGTCGCGTTGTCAACTTGCTCTCAATTTTTAGGGAGCTTTTAATGGAATGCAGATATACCTCTACCCTCCATACTCGTAACGTACGCGGTACGGTTATGTGATTCTTATTATTTTTAATTTACATATAATTTTGAACATAACATTACAGGTCAGAGGTTCAGTTTACGTAAAAGAAATACTTGCACTTTAACAATTGAACATAAAAAATGACAGGTTAATTCACAGCTTACTTTTTCTGTACAAAATAGGGTAGGACGATATTTACTATTTATCAACAAAAAATAAATAGACATTGGGCCCTTGACAATTGCTCTTCGTCGTCATTTTTTTCTTGGCACCATACAGTGTCTTAATTTCGCCAGGAACAGCTAAATGCTGAAACTCAAACAAGAAAAGAAAGCAACTAGACAATGCGTGCAAATAACCCCGACGAAGAGTTAATTTAAATTTTTCACTGCCTTTTCAATCCCTGTAAATGTTTCCTTAAACAAAAATCCTCGATGACATTTTACAATTTTTTTATTCAAGCACAAGTATGACAAAACATTAAGCATGCATTTTATCTGCTTATCTATTATATATAATGAGCTATAATGTGATTTCTCATGTATTATTAAAATTTCTAAGCCCCCTTATTATAATTAATATTATATATTTTACATATTATATGAACAGTTGAATTATTTTATATTTTCAAATATAAAATATTTATATAAACACTCCTATTCTATCTCTAATCTTTACGATGAATAATAAATGATACATCTATCAATTTGTTTGTTAGTATCAATGCGTTAGATTTAAAATTTATTAGACGAAAAAACGTCTTAAAAGTGGCCTACCTTCACCAAAATATTATGAAAAAAACGAAAACAAATAAAATAATGATCTATAGCTCGATTGAAAAATAACCTAGGATATGCCAATTCATGTAAAGATACAAATTTAAAATAAAAAAAAATCTACTTCACATAGTCGTATAAAATATACAAGTTTAAGTATTGGCGGTGATTAGATTTCTCGACTGGCTGTCGGAACTATCGACCACATTTTACAGTACCATCGACTTAAAAGTAACAGTGTGATTTACTAAATATCATCTGTGGATATTTTTATTAAATTTTAAGTATTAAAAATATACTAAATGGTGATTTTGTTGATCGAATTTAGTTCAGCTAAGTCACAGTAAAAATATAATAAATATTTATATAATATATATTTTTACTGTGGCTAAGTGCCGGTAGGGAGAATCTGTACACCGCCACGAAAAAAGCGATAATTTATCGCACGACACGTCTTGAGTCTTCTCTTGTTTTGATCGTTGCGACATTCCAGATATTTCCAGTTGATTCGGGTGACACGAACTTCGTCGAGGCCTTTGCACACATTGCTAGCGATATTGTTATTATATCGGAATGAATTATTAAAATTAAAATGTCATTGTGGAAACTAAAATTTTATTTTGATTGTGATTTGCGAAACAAATTATCGATTGTCATTCCGACATAATAAAGTAAATATAAAAATAGACGCGCGCCGAGTACAACTGAGCCAAACTTTAATTTAAAAAAAAATGTTGCAAAATAACTCTGCAACAAATCAGAATAAGGGTCACCCATATTTCATAATGCATCACAAATTCAAAAAAATTCACATGAAATCGTTTTAAAAACAAGTAGATAAATTTGTCTTAATTTCTAAAAACTAAATCAAATATTATAGTGAATATAATTCAAGACAAAAACTAACTTTTTTCTTCATGTCAAATACTCTTGTAGATTATAAAATTATTCTTATTTAAAATCAAGTTAATTCTCCAATTATATTATTTATAACATATTATATTATTAATTATTAATAATAGACATTAGAGAGTGATGTGTTCTTATTATATAATATATTTCTTTTTACTTTAATAATATTAATTTTAATGTGATGCACTGTGAAACACCAGAGACCTGTATAGTGCTAAATTAATATTTATTTGCGACATTTCTAAGAAAAAGAGATAAAAAATAGTGCAATTGTTCTAGACGCGCGTCAGACAGTACCTGGCCCGGGTCACTCCACTTGAGCGCCGAGGCTTGTTCCTCTTCGAAGCCGCTCCAACAAACAAAACATCGTTACCAGTAAGGCACTCGTATATTTCATATATAAAATAAAATCTTTGGCGTTTGTTTGATTTTACTGTATGCAAAGGCACGGTTGCTTTGACTGAAATTGAACATTTTGGCAGAATAATTTCAGCTATTGTCATCGCGTTTAAAAAAATCACTTAATTTTTAATCTATGATTAATATTAAAAATAAATAAATCCGTATAAATTGTTTTTCAATCGAAGCAACAGATACTCTGCGTTTCGCGCATTTTGAACTTTTTATCGGCATCACGGCCCGCGGCTACAGTACTTCGACCACGACGAGAACGGGAACGGTGACTGTGACCGCGCGTGCGGGAACAGTAACGGTAACCGCGGTTCGCACTCGGGTATCGCGTCACCCGAATCAATTCCACTGGAAATATCCAAATTTCCGCCGTCTTCGGTGTCAAGCATCTTTCTTCTCTACAATAGTGTCCACTTGTTCTATTGTCGTTTCCTCTCTTTCAGGTTCCGTCTCTGGTTCTGGTTCTGGTTCTGGTTCTGGTTCCGGTTCCGGTTCCTGTTCCGCTTCTTGTTCCGGTTCCTGTTCGGCTACAGGTTCCGGTTCTTCACTGAATATATCTACAGATTTAGTTGTTTCTATTTGTTCATGATTTGTTTTATCCAGTTCAGGTTGCGGCGACTTATTCCGAGGTGGAATCGCGAAGCTTGTGTCTATGACTTCGTTTGTATCATAGAGGTCTAATGGCGGATGATTATTAACTGGTTCTCTTTCTTCATTGTCGTTACTCTTTTCTTTGTCTTCACTATGCGTGGCTTGTTCGATGTCATTGGAGTCTTCATCATCCATTGGATCATATTTATCAATACTCTCTTCAAATTGTAGTTCATTTTGCATAATTTCACTAGTACTATCTTGTACACTTTGTTCTTCTTGACTAGGATTGACGCTATCCTCCTTGTCCGTCTGACTGGCACTAGGGTTAGACTGGCACTCAGTTGCTTTGTCCTCCTCTGGTTTATCTTCACTTGTACTACTTTCTTCTGCGGCCCCCCATCTTGACTTTCTATCTTTATCTCGTCGTGAGTTCCTCTCCTCTCGGGGCGGTCTACTGGGCTGGTCTCGAGGCTGTTCCTTCGGCTGGTCTCTAGGCTGTTCCTTCGGCTGTTCTTTAGGCTGATCTCTAGACTGTTGGTCTCTTGACTGGTCTCTAGGCCTTTCTTCGAAAGTGCGTCTTCTATCATTTCTATCTCTAAATCTATCGTCGTGTTCTCTTACTCTCCTGTCTCTTCTTCTATCATCCCATTCATTCCTTCTATCCCAATCTCTTTCTCTATCCGCATTCCAGCCTCGATCATTGAATTCTCTATCGTCAAATCTTCTATTGCCACGGTCGAAAAATTCTGGGGGACCGTCGTACCTTGGTCCATCGAAAGGCCTCTCTCCTTCAAACCCATCATATTGCCTGGGCCCGTCAAATGGAGGACGTGGACCATCAAACGGTGGTCTTGGACCATCGAAAGGCGGCCTCGGTCCGTCAAACGGTGGTCTCGGGCCGTCAAATGGTGGTCTCGGTCCATCGAACGGCGGTCGGGGTCCGTCGAACGGTCTAGGCCCGTCAAATGGTGGCCGCGGTCCATCAAATGGTGGTCTTTTACCATCAAAGGGTGGACGATTGCCATCAAATGGCATACGATTGAATGGCGGTCTTTCAAACATTGGAGGACCTTCAAAGGGTGGTCTTTCGAATGGCGGTCTATTAAATGGACCAATCCCATTAAACCTTGGTCCGAAAGGTCCGGGTCCGGGTCCTTGTACATCCATCCATGGACCTGAAATTAGATAATTGTGGGTTTAACAACATGATGTTTACATGGTTATTGCGAGGTTAGATTAAATCATACCTCTCATAGGCTGCCGAGCCGGAGGGCCTCTCATTCTTAACTCTGCAAATTGAAATTGCTTGTATCTTTATTCGGATATAGTTCTATTATAAATGTCAACTAAAGAATGACAGTGAAAAGCTCTTATAATAGACCCCGATCTATTTAATGGACCCCACATTCGTTATCTAGGCGAAATATATTTAATTAAACTATAAAAATACTAGCACACTCTCGGGGACCACCAAAAAATTTCTCTAGGCTATTTTTTTAAGTATAACTACTATTTTTCTACGACAACTTAATATCGAAAGTGATTGACTTGTAGAAAATGTCATCATGCAATGAGGGGTTCACCATAGACATCGGGATCATAATAATCAACTAATTATAAATACAAAAGGGAGACAGTTAAAAATATACAAATATACATTTATAGAGTGTAAATACGTTTGGCTCAGTTTGTAGTGACCTACTTGCTGTGCCGGCGATCGCGGGTTCAAGTCCCGCGGGGGAATTAGTTTGTGAGCATAAACTTCTGTACTCCAGACATGGGTGTTTACTGTTTATATTTATAATATACTTTAAGTTTTATTTGTGTAGTGTATGGAACTAGATGGTACTGTGTGTTAATATCTATCTATATTATAATAAAGAGCGCTTATTGAGATCACTTTTGTTTTGGGTTTTGATCGCATGTCAATGTTTGAAGAAATTGGTGACACATAAATTAACAAGCAAAAATGAATATAATGTGTGATGAAATTATAAACATTTTTCAATTTGATATATCTCACCAGCTCTAAACGCGGGTGGCTGTAGCGCTCGAGGCGGCGGTATTTGCGTCCATCCTCCTTCTTCTGTGGGCCCTTCGTTATCTGTAACAGATTTTTATATTTATTACGTTCGGAAAAGAGTTTGAACCTCTCAAGGGCGCCTGTCCTTGAAAAATAAACCCGCGGTAAGTAACGGTATGAGTTTGAGTGTTTTTGTTTTAAAGTATTAGTTTCAATTCTTGTAAGCCACTTACAGCCCCCTCAAACTACGGACTTTCAATCGGCCGATAGTTTAGTCGGTTGCTTAAACAGATGCAATGAAGATGTATGGAAGTGCGCACATTAGAACGACTTGGTCCGGCGGACTAAGTTTGATGTGTTATACGATTGCCTGCAAATCAAACAGTCGGACGACTGCTTAATCAGTACGGCGGTCTTCCACGCGCGCACACTACATACTGTTCAGCCGGACAGATTTTCAGTTTTTTCGAGTTTTGACACCGGAATGTCATGTTTATACTGTATAGTCCGGGAGGTAGCGTTACAAACCACACAATCATTTGAGGTCGATTAATTCATATTGAATCTAGAATAGGCTGGACGAAAATCAACCAGTAGAACAGGCAGGGTTTAGGAGAAACTTTAATACACACCATCAAACAGCTCATACAAAAGTACAACGAACACAAAAACCTATTTACTTAGCCTTCATACACTACTCCAAAGCTTTCGACAGCCTTAAACACGAATACGTATGGCAAAGTCTTATAGAACAGGGGGTTCAAACTGCTTATATAAATATCTTGAGAAACATTTACAGTCAAAGTGAAGGTAGAATCAAGTTGGAATCCCTAGGGGAGACCTTTCCAATCGACAGGGGAGTCAGACTAGGTGACCCACTCTCACCAAAACTGTTCTCAGCAGCGCTGGAGCAATTGTTTAGGCAATTGGAATGGGAGCATCTAAGACTAAATATAAACGGATCGCGATTGAACCACCTAAGATTCGCTGACGACCTTATTCGAAGAGAGCCCAAAAAAACTACTGGAATCCATGGTAGATCCCTTGCAGATAGAAGCCGAGAAGTTGCTCTAGAAATAAATTCGAGCAAAACTAAAATGATGACGAACTCAATAGCTGCAGATATAACAATCAATGGACAAATATCTAGGGCAGATTATATCGCCCAGTGACCAAATATCCAAAGAAATTGATAAAAGGATTGCCACTGGATGGAAAAAATTTGGGCTTTGAAAGAAATTATGAAAAGCAAAGAGACAAGAGAAAAAGACTTTCAATACCTGTATTCTCCCTTGCATCACTTACGGTTGCGAAACCTGGGCGTTGACCAAAAACCATAGGGATAAACTTGCGAAATGTCAGAGAGCTGTGGAGAGGAGCATGCTAGGGTTAAAACTAAAAAATAAAGTAAGGAGCATAGATATCAGGTGCAAGACAAAACTGACAGATATCCTGTCGCGTATCGACCAACTTAAATGGACTGGACATAATATGCTTCGTAGTAAATTGGAAAAATGGAGCAAGCAAGTAACTGTCTGGTACCCGTGACCGCCTCGTTGGTGTAGTGGCTAGCAAGTACGGCCACTCATCGAAAGGTCCTGGGTTCGAGTTCCGGGTCGGGCCAAGTTTAGTTATTGAGTATTGCTGTTTAGTGAGCCTCAGTAACAGCCTTCCCGACTCCGGAGTTGGTGGTGTGTCACCCCCGTGCCTCGGAGAGCACGTAAAGCCGTCGGTCCTGCGCCGTAACTCTCACTGGTCGTGTCGAGTAGTCGTCCCACCGGAGTATGAGAGTGATAGGAACAGAGAGTGCACTTGTGTCTGCGCGTACACTCGTGCACTATAATATCTCCTGCGCAGTTGGCTTGTCTCATTGAGATTGGCCGCCGTGGCCGAAGTCGGTCGGAGAACATTATTATTATTATCTGGTACCCAAGGGATGGTTTGAGAAGCCGGGGTCGAAAAGTAAGAAGATGGGAGGACGACTTAAAAATGACTTTAGGTCTCCTTTGACTAAGAGTGGTGGCAGATCGGAAGCAGTGGAAGGCATTGGAGGAGGCCTATGCCGTAAGGCACACCGAGCGTAGAGACATACTGTAAAGTGTAAACTAAATTTAAGTTAATGTTTAAGTCACAAACTGTAAAAAATCGAAAATAAGGCTTTATTATTATTATTATTAATTCATATTGAAATCAAATGTTTATTAGCAGTCATATAGTGTTACGAAAGTCGGCAGGTATAAAAACTTAAAATATAAATAAAAATAATATTAAAGTAATATATTTTAATATTATTTTTATTATTATTTTAATTAAAAATACTAGCTACTAAATTTTAAATTTTAAACTGGCCAAACCATATTCTCCTATTTATAATCATTTATAAAAATAGATGTCATTCAAATACGCGATGATCGTAGTAATTTTGCGGTGCGATCCTAGGCTAAGAGCTGTCGGCCGATAGTTTGTCTATATATATAATCTGCGCACGCAACGAACCCAACAGTTTAGTCGGGCCAGTGTGCACGCTTACCCGACCAAACTATCGGCCGATTCGTTGTTCGCTGTTTGCGGGGGCTCTTAGATACCCAATAAGAAGAAACATAAAACATAACACTTGGATGTTTATTTAATTTACAAGAGATCTTTGTTTCGACCGAACTTGTATAAAAACATGTCAAAATAACAAATAAAATTTTTCTTTCTTTTTAACCGACTTCAAAAAAAGGAGGAGGTTATCAATTCGTCGGGGACTTTTTTTTTTTTTTTTTTTTTTTTTTTTTTTCTATGTATGTTCCCCGATTACTCGACGATGGCTGGACCGATTTGGAAAATTCTTTTTTTGTTTGAAAGGGTATAGTTTCTAGTTGGTCCCATAGTCACCAAGTCACGATCTGATGATGGGATCCCAGGGAAATCGAAGACAACTCTCAAATTTTATAGGCACTTATTACGTTTTTCATATATTTTCTAAAGCTGTTCAAGTATTTGCGTCTGATAATCATCATCTCCTGTGGTTGAGCTAATGATGGAAGGTACAACTCCTCAACGGTTAGGAGTTAAAAGAAAATTCTTTCAAAATTATACGTAATTATAGACCGATAGTTAAATTCTTTCAGGCTCTTATTAACCGACTCTAAAAAAAGGAGGAGGTTCTCAATATAAGTATGTTCCCCATTACTCGAAGATGGCTGGACCAATTTGGAAAATTCTTTTTTGTACATAAACAAAATAAGTATCTACTTTCCGCTAAAAATTTGAAAATAAATTATTTTTAACAAAAAACAAAAACCGACTTCAAAACTAAACAAATCTAAACTAAAAAGTAGAAAATAATACTTTTAAGAACTTCGTTAATTTAGAAGTCGGTGCCAGCCAAAGCAAAATAACCTTAAATAGACACATAAGTATTCGGTTAATCTATATCTATAATATTTGTAAACATAATCAAAATACCGTTCGAAAGTTCCTTGCAAAGGCAAGATAAGTCTATCCGTCCTGGCTGGCACCGACTTCTAAATTAACGAAGTTCTTAAAAGTATTATTTTCTACTTTTTAGTTTAGATTTGTTTAGTTTTGAAGTCGGTTTTTGTTTTTTATATTCACTTTTTTCACTTTGACAATATACCGTTATTATTCACAATTAAATAGAAAAACCATAAAAAAATTACACTCGCGTCGGGCGCGCGACGACAAGACGCGGACTGAAAGTATGTTTTTTTCGGTTTATTTGATTATTTTTCTATGCAGCTGTGTAAGTAAGACATTCGTGATTGGTCTATGGTTAATGTATTAGAGATTGCAAAATGTTCCAATTAAAAATACACTCTAAAAGTATTACAAAAAGGTCGGATATAGAGCGCACGTACGAGCGCGGTGCTTAAGGGGTGAATAGCCATTGTAACCAAGACGCAAGATTCTACATTAAGATATCCAGGACATTCCATCACATCAGTAACTGGCTTGATATCTAGTGTAAACAAAGTATTAATTCACGTACCTGACGGGGGTTGTGGGTGCTGTGGGTGCTGTGGGTGCTGTGGGTGCTGAGGGTGAGGCGGGTCGGGTGCGTCCGGCAGCGGCTCGGGTGCGTCCGGTTTGCCGTTCGCCATCTCCCACAGCCGCTCCTGCAGACTCTTCTCTGATGACGCCTCTGCATTGGAGCGTAGGGGCGACTTGTCCCGACTAGTTCTTTCACTGTTTTTTTAAATATTGTATTAAAAATGAGTCATTGTTTTACTTTTTGTTAGTGTGCTGTTCCTAAATGCAAGAATACTAGTGTAAAAACACCGAACAAATTACACGGCGGTATGACGTAATATAGTGGCGTCTACTATTTCGTGGTGTTTAAAAACAGATTAAAAAACTGAAAACTTTGAATTTAATTATACAATTTATTTTGTTATTTTATGAACTAAAACCAACATTTTCCGAATACTTTTTGCCTAAGCTAACAATATTGCTAAAGCTTAACAATATTTTTTAGATTGGTTTTCAAATGGAGTAAAATACCCTATAGTGTTACACTGTGTACCTTCTATTTAATTTTTTTAAAAATAAATCAATTACAATTCGTAGACACTCACCGGTTGTTATCCCTGGAGTTGAACCGCTCTCGGTCGCGGTCGCGGTCGCGGCGGCCGCGCTCCCTGTCGCGCTCGCCTCGCTCCCGCCGCTCGTCCCTTTCCCTGCCGGCCACAGAGCTGCTGATAAAAAGGTACATAGTGTCTTTGAAGGAAAAACAACGATTCAAAACTAAAAAATTAATCTTAAAAAAATGACAATAAATTTGTATGTCTAAAGAAATATTTAAATGGTGTTATCATTTCATTGATACACACCCCTTGTTTACCATAGACTTCTTATTATTATGTAGGTGACTTATACGTAATATATTTAGTTTATCATATTTATATTTCTTAAGATCAATAGAATAGAAAAACTGGATGGATAGATGTCCATAATAGTACGTTAGAAAATGTAATGAATTACATGTTACAAAATATTAAAATTAATATACGTAAATTAAATATAAAATAAATTATAAATATTATGTTTTGGAAAGTTAATATATAAATATGATAAACTAAATATATTACGTATAAGTCACCTACATCTATAGCGCTATTCTTTTAGCGCTCTTTGTTTTTGACTTATTAGAAGCATTTTTAGCATGTATTTCTAATTGAAACTTATAGCATTCTGAAACATTTATCGAAAACTACTACAGTTTATTCAATACTTTTTAATTTTCCAGATATAAAATCATTATTTGCTTAAAAGTTTGTTTTAATTATCTCATACTGTTGAATTATGGAGTACTAGACTTTCCCGTGGCTACGCTCGCGTTCTAAAGGCTGGAAACTAAATCTTTCGTCCTGCCCCTCCCGGTCGCGGGTTCGAGTCCCGCTGGAGGCATTCATTTGCTAATCACGAATGTTTGTACTCCAGTCATGGGTGTTTATATTTATAATATGTATTTAAAATTTATATGATTAGTATATCAACTATCTGGTATCCGTAACACAAGCACGTTACGTAGCTTACTGCGGAACTAGATGGCGCTGTTGTAATAATGTCCCAACAAATCAATATTTATTTATATTAATATAGTCTATAGCCTTCCTCGATAAACGGACTATCCAACACAAAAAAATTTTTCAAATCGAACTCGTAGTTCCTGAGATTAGCGTGTTCATACAAACACTTCAGCTTTATAAATAGTATATAGACATATAGCTATTATTAATTATCCTTACCTATCCCCGTCTCTTCCACGATCACGCCCTCTATCCCGATCTCTTCGATCCCGGTCCCGCGTATCCCGCGAGTCCCTCGAGTCCCTCGCGTCGCGGTTGTCCCGCGAGTCCCTGTTGTCGCGGCGGTCGCGGTCGCGCCTGTCGCGGTCGCGGTCCCGGTCGCGGTCGCGCCGGTCCTTGTCGCGGTCGCGGCGCTCCTCGTCGCGCTTGTCGTCGGGCGGGGGTTGTGATGCGTCGAACTGCGGGGCCTCTTGCTGGGGGTTGAAGCCCGGCGGGGGTTCTGATGTGTTGAATTTCGGCGGCGGTTTCGAGAGCAACGCTTGTATCTGTTAGATAAATATTTAATTATTAATCAAAATTAAAATATAATAAAACTAAAAATGATAAAGTTAAATTAAATATGTAACTAAACTTTTTTATATGAATTTGTTATTAAATAATGAGTATGTAGTGCAAAATAATCAGAGCCATAACTTATATCATAGTGCAGAATCGTTGTCCTTCCAGAGAGTGCTACAGAAAACCTGCACTACTCTCTTTCAGTAACAGCAAATATCTGCACTATATGAATGGTTTGTTGTCATCATGTCATTTTGCATTATTTATTTTTATGAGACGAGTTAATATACCACCAACTATCCCCGAAAAAAATCACGGTAATCCATCACCTTGTTTCGAAGTTATGGAAAAACAAGCGATCAAGTAAACACATTTATATCTATAATATAACTAGTATTACATGTATTATTATAAAAATGTAAGTATAGAGCATACCTGATCTATCGACATGCTGGCCACATCGCCTAGCGCGGGCGGCGCGGCTGGCGGCGCGGCCGGCAGCGCGGCCGGCAGTGCGGGCTCCTCCTGCTCCTCGGTGTCCAGGTCCATGTTATCGTCCGGGGCCTCGGTGCGTCCCGCCTGATGGTAATCACGTTATAACATGACGACACGTTTGGCTCAGTTGGTAGTGACCCTACTTTCTGCGCCAGCGGTCGCGGGTTCGAGTCCCGCTGGCATTCATTTGCTAATCACGAATGTTTGTACTCCCATAATGGGTGTTTATATTTATAATATGTATGTATTTAAAATTTATATGTGTAGTATATCAACTATCTAGTATCCGCAACACAAGCACGTTACGTAGCTTACTGCGGAACTAGATGGCGCTGTTGTAATAATGTCCTAACATATTTATTATTTATGTTATATGACAATTTGATTTTATATTAGATGATGTAACCATCTTCTTATATGAAGGGTACAGGGGCAAAACAAGGAATGTCACAAAATTATTATTTTAAATTTACATTGCAATCTATAATACGTGGCAAAATCTAAATATTCCCATACTTTTTAACTTTTTTTAAATTTTATGTGACATTCCTTGTTTTGCGACTGTACCCTTCATATATAAAAATCTCGTGTCACAGCCCTTGTCGAAACGAAGGAGTTCGATAAGTTGACGGCTTGACCGATTTTTATGAATTTTTTTGTATATTTGGTATGTCTGAGAATAGGTCGTAGGCTATTTTTTATTTTCCTAAATGATAAGGAAGGAACGCGGGCAGAGCCGCGGGAATTGCTAGTGTTATATAATTGTTAAAAAATAAAAATAACAAGCTTCAAAAATCTTAAGTACAGTATGTTTTTTTTTTAATTATACTGATGCGAATACTTTTAACACCCGCTTTTTCGTGTGCTTGTCGTGAAGTTTATGATAACAGTGTTTCCAATTTAGCACAAAATGATGACTTAGTATAGTATATAGCAATAAACATATTTAACAAGGCTTTCACAAAAACTTTACAAATTCTTTTCGAAACGCAATTTTGGTTTCTTCGTGATAGTTAATTTTTTTCACTATATTTTATGTTTGAAACAAAATATATCTAAAAATACTGTTGATAATTATAATATAAGCCAGAGTACTCACGGGTGTATGCTGCTGCACGGGCGTGGGCGGCAGCCCGTGGTGGTGCAGCGGCAGCACCAGCCCGCCCACGTTCATGCCCACGCCCACGCCCATCAGTCCGCTCAAGAACCCACCCACCATACCTACAAAATGTACATATTACAAATCTAATACACATTTTCATGCTCATCAATCTACTGTTTTTAATAGACACAAATTTTTTACCGACTTCAAAAAATTAAGGTGTTTATAATATATTCGACTACAAATGTTTTTTTATATATCATATAGATGTGGTATATTTAAGTGGTGCAAAATAATCAGAGCCATAACTTATAGCATAGTGCAGAATCACTGTCCCTCCGGAGAGTGCTACAGAAAACCTGCACCACTTTCCTTCGTCGGCAGCAAACATCTGCACTCTGTGAATGGTTTGTCGTCATCATGTCATTTTGCACTCCCTATTCAACGGTTCCCAAGTTTTTGACCACATTCATCATTGTTTCATATTTTTATATTCTTTTGTATTTTTTTTTTGAAGTGAAACTTCTTTAGAATCGTTGTGATTTGAAACTCGATGAAACGAAAATGCGTCACGATAAAGAAAGAAATACATAAAAGTATAGGATTAAGTCGTAGAGAATGAGATAGAATACATTCCCATGTTGCCATGGTAACCGTTGTTTATTTTTGAAGTGAAACTTCTTTAGAATCGTTGTGATTTCAAACTCGATGAAACGTAAAAGTAAGTCCATAGAGACACAAACACGTAAATCAAGCACCAGGCGCTCAGAGACGGGGAAGAGTTAGCGCCACCACATTAGTATTTATACGGTGTGTAAACAGTGAGTTAAATTTATAAATAAAGAAGTTTCACTTCTGACATGTGTACTTTGTACACACGCACTTTTTTTTGTGAGTATCATTTCACTAACTAATGTTTCAAATATTTTTTCCTTACGTTGTGGACCTTAATGTTGCATAATTAAATTTAATCAAGTAAATAAAATCTGAAGTACAAATGGTTACCTGGCTGGGGCGGCATGCCGGGCGGGAAGCCGAGCAGCCCCGCTTGCTGCAGCCCGCCGTCGCGTTGCAGCCCTAAGGCAGAACAACTCAGTTTTATACATATTTTTTTATTTCAATTTTAACTAAATTACAATTTAATTATACTAGCAAGACCATGCAACGTGTTGCTGTGGCAAACTTAATGTTTTTCTTTAGCTTCCGGATAGAATTTATAAATAGCCGTTTCTGATATGAAAATCGCAAATTTTGTAATAAAATAAGTATGTAATAACCAGGATAAAATCTCTTAACTTTTAAGTTGGAACATATCACATGGTCTTTAAAAAATACGTTTAAATCGTATTGTATAAGTAGTATTGGAATTTACAGCCGACCTCATGACACAGGAATTTTATATATAAAAAAAAGATTATATATATATATATATATATATATATATATATATATATATATATATATATATATATATATATATATATATATATATATATATATATATATATATATATATATATATATATATATAAATGATACTAACCAGGCACAGGCGGTCGTATGGCCGGCACGGAGGCGCCCAGCCCCGGCGGCAGGCCTCCTGCCATTCTGGAAAAACAACAGCCTTCAGATAAAAAAGTGCGAAAGAGATAAAACTAATATTGGAGAAGTTAACGAGACATGACTTCACGTGCGTAGTGTTACCAAAGTATCAATAGTTTCACCATCGATAGTTTAGTTGGAAATGTGGCCAATACTATCGGTGGTATTGTTGAAGTGAAATTTCTTATGCGACTTCCGACAAGGTTACGTTAAACTTTTAACGCAACCAAGTACCAGGCCCTCAGAGACGGGGAAGAGTTAGCGCCACCACCCCTCAGACGGTCAAGATGCGCAGGTCGAGGATCTCGCCGTTGATGACGTTATGTGTAGCAAAAGTATTACAATATACAGCCTAACTTATGACGTGGCCGCTCATGCTGGTAATCGTGAGGAAACAAAAAGTTTCACTTCTGACATGCGTACTTTGTACGCACGCACTTTTTTGTCCGTCATGATCACTGACTTCTATAATACCACTGGACTGGCTGTTGTCAACGTGCTTTTGTGGCTGCTTGATATTCGCCATTTTGGCGCTGTCCGCCGCTGTCGGACGTAGCAAGAGTTCGTGGTACTAAAGTCTAAAACGAATGATGTTGATGTAAAGATTTTTATTTTTTTATTTTTATTAATCAATAACCGTATCATCATAATTACTACTTATGTTATATTAACAACGAAAATGCAAAATTACTTTACAGTAAACAAACTCTTTTCACTGTCATTTGCAATATACGTAAAAATTAGTTCTTGGGACTCTCGTTAGTGGCGCTTCAAATGGACACAAAAAAATTGCTGTCAAACGCTTGGAACAGCCAGTCCAGTTGTATTATAGAGGTCAGTGGTCATGATAGTATTGTTCTACTTCCAACTATCGATACAACTACGGATGCTCTGACTATCGGTCGGTATGAGTAGGTGAGTATCGCTGGGCGTACCCTGGCGGCGGGCCCGGCGGCAGGCGCGCGGGCAGCGCGGGCAGCGCGGGCAGCGGCAGCGGCAGCGGCAGGCTGCTGGGCGGCAGCGCGGGCAGCAGCGGCGGCGGCAGCGGCGCCAGCAGCGGCAGGCCCTCGCCCAGGCTCTTCGGGATTATCTGCACACAACACACATACATACACACTCCACTTTATAGCACATACACGCCGATAAACCGAAATAATAATTAGGTCAATGACTTCAACCAATTCAAAAAACTGGACTCATGTTTTATATTATAAAATAAATATGATAATTAAATAAAGTATATTAATTATTATTAACATTCACTAGTTACATTTCGACAACGAAAAATAAAACTATAGTGACCCTAATTATTTTACCAGTAGTCGCACGTACGAGTATCGCTGCAGGGCGATCATTTGTATTCTAATGTTTATATTTATAATATGTTTATCTTTAAAATTACATAAATGTAGTGTGTCTACTATCCAGTATCCACAACACAAGTCTCTTAAAGTTTGTAGTATAATCAATTGGAATAAACGCAAGAATATAATAGTGTGAGGTGGTACCCTGGGCGGCAGCCAGGGCGGCAGCGTGTCCTCGTCCACGGCGCCGCCGTCCTCCAGCGCGTCCAGCGACAGCGCGCCCAGCAGCCAGCGCGCGTGCAGCGCCGCCCACGGCAGGTACGCCACGCCCAGCTCCGCCTCCCAGTAGTCCTTCCACTCGCGCCCCTTCACGCCCTTGCCCGCCGCCCACGCCACCTGCCGGTACGTTTCAACGGGTGTTATACAAACACGTGAGTTCTGTGTATAGAGGTCTGTGTTACTTAGAATTATCACCTTCATTCATTCATGTTTCCTTAGATTTATGAGAAATGTGATGTCTTCTGACAGTTAAAAGCATCCAATATAATATATGGTGACCTTGATAACCAGCTATCATCATATCAAATTTCATCAAAATCTGTCTAGAGGCTTTCTCATGGTGCGGTCGTAGAGACAGAAATACCGACAGACAAAAATCAGATCGATAACAACGATTATTTCAATTACATTTACCAAATTTTTCTTATGTACAGACAGATTGGACTCAGAATTTTATTACATGTATATTGCATAGAATACAGACAGACAAATTCTCCATATAATATTGCAAAACCTATGAAACATAATCAATCAATCAGTCAATGAATGTGGCAAGCCTAAGCTGCCATACACTAATGTCCCAAGCGAGTGTATGGCAGCTTAGACTGGCTGTCGCGTCCGTTGACCGACTATGTTTCATAGGCTTTGATATTAGTAAACACCGATGTATGAAGGGTACTGGGGCTAAACAAGGAATGTCACATAAAATTAAAAAAAGTTAAAAAGTATGGGAACATGTAGATTTTGCCACGTATAGATTGCAATGTAAATTAAAAAAAAAAAATTGTGACATTCCTTGTTTTGCCCCTGTACCACTGACGTCTATAATACCACTGGACTGGCCGTTCCAAGCGTTTGACAGCAATTTTTTTGTGTCCATTTGAAGCGCCACTAGCGAGAGTCCCGAGAACTAATTTTGACGTATATTGCAAAAGACAGCGAGAAGTGTTTGTTTACTGTAAAGTAATTTTGCATTTTCGTTGTTAATATAACATAAGTAGTAATTATGATGATACGGTTATTGATTAATAAAAATTAAAAAAAAAAAAACTTTATATCGACATCATTAGTTTTAGTACCACGAACTCTCGCTACGCCCGACAGCGGCGAACAGCGCCAAAATGGCGAATATCAAGCAGCCACAAAGGCACGTTGACAACAGCCAGTCCAGTGGTATTATAGAGGTCAGTGGGTAGTGGTACTGACGGTGATCTCCTTGGAGTGCAGCTTGTGCTTGTTGAGCTTGGCGCGCGCGCGCGCGGCGTCGCGGCGGCGCTCCATGACCACGAAGGCGCAGCCGCGCGGCGCCACCACGTCGATGCTGGCCACGCCGCCGTGCGCGCCGAACAGGTCCGACAGCTCCTCCGGCGTGGCCAGCTTCGACAGGTGCCCCACCCACAGCGTCGTGCTGCACACTGCACACACACACACACACACACACACATCATAATACGTGTCAAAGTGACTAGAGAGAGAGAAGAGAAACTTCTGTTGCTATTCATTATTCATTGTACTATTCATTATTCATTGTTAGTGGACTGTAATCCATAGGTCGCTGGTTCATCCGGCTCGAAGGACCAAAAAATGTAGGGGACGCGGCCTACTACTAATGCTTGATAAATTAAATATAGTTAAAGATCGTTGTAAAAGTTTATTGATTTAATTATATGCTATAATGATAATAATGCTGATTAATGATAATGAATGCAGCCGGTTTGATTGCTGTCCGATCGTGCACTGCCGTTTTAGGTGCGTTTCGATGTATTTATAACACACCTACTAAGCATTATTGCTTAGGTGTTCGGTAACAACCTTTGGCCCGAACACTATTATTAACAAATGGAAAGGAAATGTCCGTTCAGCAACTAATAAATAATGAATAAACCAAATAACTACTTATTGTTTTCTAAAATAAGTTATTTTTACATAGATGACTTAATTGATGATATAACAATTAAGTTCATACTGAAGTTTAATTATGTATGACTCACACATTGTTTCATGGTAATTCTCAATAATAATAATAATACCCTATAGACATCCTTATTTAGACAAATTCTGAATCTATATAAGCCATTTATTTTAATTCATAGTTTTCGAAGAAAACAGCAATCAATTAGAATTCGTAAAAATAGTCTTAACTTTACATTTGATATATTTTTAATTATAATTTTAAGAAATTTGTCTTCATTATAAATATAAAAATGGGATAAAAAAACATTTATGATCTTACCACTAAGATTTTCTTTTTTGATAGGCGGTAAACCTTTTTTTTCTCTTTCTCTTTGCTTTTCCTTTTCTGCCTCTCGTTCTTTGTAACTCTTCTCTCTATCTCTGTCCCTAGAAATACAAAATTATGATTTCAAATAACATAATGAATAAGACTGATTAAATTTTAGGGTTTATTGTTCATATTAGTAATTAGTTTGACATTAGAGATATTATAAAATAGATTTTTTTATTTGCTATAGTAATTAAGCTTAAATTAAAATTAAAGACACAATGTAGACTTCATATTATGTATATACTTTGCGCGGGTTCAGTCCCGCACTCGTTTTAACTGTTAATATGAAATTAACTATAATATACTATATTATACTATATTAACAATTCATCATAACACAACTATACATGTTCTGTTATGATGAATTGTTGTGGATTGTTATATAATACGTTTTGAAATAATTTACCGCGGTAAAAAGCAACCTATATCACTCTCCAGCCCTCCCAACAATTTCCCCACAATATATGACGCCAATCCTTTCAATCACAACGTAAAAGAAGGACAAACAAACAAACGCTTTCTTTTATAATATTATTAAAAATAAATCAATATATTAGTACCTGTCCCTATCGCGGTCGCGGCGGCGGCGCGGCGAGCGCGAGCGCGAACGCGAGCGGCGGCGGCGGCGCGGCGACTTGGAGCGCGAGCGGTGTCTGCGCTTGGGGGACGGACTCCTGCAATGTCGGAACAATCATTATTTATATAAGGTTTATATTTCTTGTTATCGTGTATCTAAGTGGCTTTCAAGTGTGTAACTTTAAACAACGTTAATATAAACAAAAAGTTCTCCGAAAGGTGGACATGTGGACTCAAGTGCCGCGCGCGTGCGGTGACGTAATCGACCACGAACCATGTAGATTGCTTACATTTCAGGGGCCGCAGCAGGCCAGAGGATAAGCAATATTCATTGCTGGCCACATTAGGTGTAGGGACAAAAGTTAAACATTATAAATTTTAAAGTGGAAAGAGCCAATAGGAAAGAGGATGGAGGGAGAACACAAAATGCTGGGAGCAGATTGACATAGCAACCCAGAAAGGGATCTGTCAAGAAAAATAAAAATATCTTGAAATATATATAAAATATAGTAGATGAGCCAAAGAAGGAATTCTGGATCCAGACTTTATACATTGGATTTATATATGGTGAAAGTACACAACAGAAGAAAGAAACAAAGAACCCCCTTATGTTTATCTGCCATACTTAAGTAAATCTTAACATTCCTTCTTGGGCTTTCTTACTATTATATTAAGAACTTACCTAGAATCATTAGCATCAGGTATTTCTATGACTTGGGGACCAGTCTCCACAAATTCTATGTCAGACTCATTATTAGCCATATCTTCTTTAGGCTCATTTTGCTTTTGTTCTGGCTGTGAATTCTAAAAAACAAACACAATATGTAAAGAAACTTTATTTATGCTTAAATTGTTATTAAATAGTAATAATTAATATAAATAATATGTTCTACTAAAATATTTAAATGGAACTCACTAAAAATGGTACATTTTGATTTTGATTCTGTTGTAACTGCATGTCTGACATCATTGGCATTAAATTCTGAAATTAAAAAACAATCATAAAAAAAATACAATAGTATTATTTTGTTGTCAATATCTGTTAAATCTTTAATCATGCATACTCAAACAACTTTTTCAATGAGAATAATTAATATACTATATAAAAATAAGTCGGGTTTCCTTCCTGACGTTATAACTCCAGAAGGCACGAACCGATTTCCACGCTTTTGCATTTGTTGGAAAGGTCTCGGGCTCCGTGAGGTTTATAGCAAAGAAAATTCAGGAAAAATTTCAACAGAAAAGCGGGAAAATCTTTTAAACTATACTAAAGAGGTTACACCTGGGGACGAACCCGAGCGAAGCGAGGGTGAGTAGATAGTTTAACATAATAATACTTATTCTTGATACATAATTTAATACGCACAACGGGCATCTACTGCCTAAATGCAGAAACCAGCCGTGCAAAGAAGAAGAAGATACATAATTATAAAATTACTTACAGGTATCTGCATTCCAGTCATAAGCTGCATCTGTGCTTGTAAGCTTTGCAACTGTCTCATAATCTCAGGATTTGTTAATATACTGAAAAAATGTATACTTTAGTAGTTAACAATTATGCTACAATGGACATAATATTATGTACAGAATCCATCCTAAAACATTAGTCATTAATTTTTTTTATGTTTCAAGCAAAAACAACTCTATCAACAATAACAAAATTTTCTACAGCAGTAGATTGTTATTACTCAAGTGAAACCAGTATATATCAATCATCAAGTGTCTGTTTTAATTTAAAATTACCAGTTTTTCAGTAAATGCATAATATGATAGTAGTATGATGTATGATATATGATAGTAGATGCATAATAGTATATACACTACTTAGATCAAAATATGATTTTTTGAAATTTTTGTCTATCTGTCTGTTTGTTCCAGCTTATCTCTGAAACGGCTGAACCGATTTTTAACAGGACCTTAAGTGGCAGATAGCTAATATTATAAGGAGTAACTTAGGCTACTTTTATTTTATTAGAAAATTATAAAAACCAGTCAAATTTATTTTAACTAACACCCAGCAAAGCGGACAGGGTTTGCTATTCTTTAAATAGTTTCAGATTTGTTTGAAATGAAGAGAAAACAAGCTAATAAAATAAAGAAAATTACCTGCCCAGAGCATCAGTAGGGTTATGAGTATTATGGCTTGTGTGTGTACTGTGTGTGTTATGAGAACTGTGTGTGTTGTGTGTACTGTGAGTGTTGTGAATACTGTGTGTGTTGTGAGTATTATGTGTGCTGTGTGGAGGCTCAGGTGCGGATTCCTCTTCACTCTCATATTCAAAGTCGTTTAGCAGCTTGCGGTTAAATTTAGCTGGCTGTGGTCCATTTGAGTCATCTTGGAACTGAAATAATTTCAAATAATACAATTAATAATTATATATTTTCGATTTCCACTCACACTTTCAATCACTTAGGTCACTTTACATTTAGTTATGATACTTAGTTGTTGTTCATTATCTTATCAACAAAGTCATAAAGACGACATGAGGTTGCCAGTAATAAAATCTTTAATTTATAATACATTATGGTTAATAAATGTTGTCTTACCGCATCACCCATTGGAGAGGATGTATGTGGACTGTCTTGACGGGGCATTGGAGACATTTTGTTATCTGAAGTATTATGTGTAATGTTTAGACTACTTCCTGTAAAATAGTTTTTTTTTTGCTTTAAAAGTTTAATTATTGGACTTCTATTTTGAAAACCATTTTTTAAAATAAATTTACTTAGTAATTTAAAGATTGTAAAAATAAAATACAAAAAGTAAGTTAATTCTTAAAGATTTTTGGTTATAACTATAAATATTAATAAAAACAAATATTTTACCATTAGCAGTGCTGTTTTGTTGTTGTTGTAAGATTTCTTGATGTAAAGGATGATTGGGATCCGCCATATCTAGTAATGGTTGAATAACTTCAGGACTAAATACATTGTTCTTTTGCCACAAATTTAGCACTCTTATTATGTTTCGCTGGAAATTATAGAAATATAAAAAATCTTATTTTATGAAGTATTGGTCAAAATGCTAATAAGAAAAAAATGAATGGTGTTGCTGTTTATAATACGCACCTTTTAACTGTACAATTCACAATTAATAAAATACTAGAATAGATATCCTTAATTAATTGATGAAAGAAAGACATTTCTCTCATTGAAGGGCAACTCTCAAATCTTTGACAATAAGTAGCAATATTTTTAGTATCCTAGCCCTTACTATTTTTATTTGATTTTTAACTTTTTACTTTTTTATAACTTGGTATCTAATAACATATAACCTAAAAGCAATATTTATGTAATATTTAATACCTTATCATCATCAGGGCATCTGAAGAGGTTCGCAAATGTCTGTTGCATATTTTTAGCGAACCGAGGCGCGAAGACATCTTTATCTTGTCCGAATTGGTGCCGCGATTGCCTCACAATCGAGTCTATCACATACAAGCCTGGAACTTTATATTCAGGTTTGCATTTTTGTATGAATTTTTCCACACTATGTACAACATGCTTGTAGAATTTTATGGCCTTTATAGCACCTCTTGTGATAGCACTCATCTTCGCTTTTGATATAGGGGGCTTGTTTTCGTACAACCCGGATAACTGAAAGTAAATGATATTTTATAAGGACGATGCCATGGTTAGCTTGAATTGTACACAAATTTACAACGAAAATACCTCCGCGTTGAACGCTTTTACTTCTGGCATATCCATTTTGTTGTTTATTTCACTATTAATTAAAATATTTATTGATCTACACTACTTTAAAAATAATTATTTGCGTAAAGAAACTCATCTTCTTGAGCAAATCAACATGCTCAGAATTACAAAATGGCGTGCCTCTGATAGAGTAGCCATAATAAAAATTAAATTGAAGAATTTAGGCATAGACTCAACCTAGACATTCTTTCATCTTTTCTACATTACCATACTATAATAAAAGCTTTTCAATTATTTTACTATCTCACCCTTACCCGGTTAGGGTTCGATCCTTCGAATGGATTACGTTTTATCTGTTAGAATAAATTTCTCAGAAATGAGCTGATATTTTTTAGTAATGGAAAATATAATGGATGATTAATAATTTTATAATGAAGTCTGTGATTATTAGACAAGTAGCTCATTGTATATTAAAGAGGATAAACTAAATTAGTGATGAATCATAGAAACTGAAATAAAAAGAACTCTATTTTCATTCTGAATCCGAGGTCAGAAAGAGATCACAGAAGTTAGCCTTCCAGGTTTTTTTTTAAATTTTAAACTTTTTTTATTTTGACATCGTTCGTGCGTCGTTTGTTTTCTTTTGTTCACTATAAACATTTGTTTATAAATTTTAAAGTTGTAAATATGGGAAGCTAACTTCAGTGACCCGTAGATAGCGTAGATAGAGAAAGTATAGATCAGCCATGACACTAGCATTGTAAAGGAACTTTAATAGGCATATTATGTAAGAGGTCTTTCTGCGTAAACAAAATTATTGTATGACATCAAAAATTGGTCACAAGCAAAGTATAAGATAAATAAATTACGAAGGCCGGTTTTGACATTGGAGTCGCATTAAAACAATGTGCATAACATTTGTCAGAGTTATAATGAGTCTTAATATTGCCAGTAATGACAATTTTTTTCCCATAATTCATGGTAATTTGATTATTCGTAAAATGAACTAGTACTTAGATATACTCTATAATACCAGTGGACTGGCTGTTCCAAGCGTTTGACAGCAATTTTTGTGTCCATTTGAAGCGCCACTAGCGAGAGTCCCGAGAACTAATTTTGACGTATATTGCAAAAGACAGTGAGAAGTGTTTGTTTACTGTAAAGTAATTTTGCATATTCGTTGTTAATATAACATAAGTAGTAATTATGATGATACGGTTATTGATTAATAAAAATAAAAAAATAAAAATCTTTATATCGACATCATTAGTTTTAGTACCACGAACTCTCGCTACGTCCAACAGCGGCGGACAGCGCCAAAATGGCGAATATCAAGCAGCCACAAAAGCACGTTGACAACAGCCAGTCCAGTGGTATAATAGAGGTCAGTGACTTAGATTGTTTTTTTTTGTTTTTTTTTTAAATGTAATGCCTGAAAATTTATTGTATTTTATTGAAAGATTTCCTAAATGGCCAACTATTAGGAATCGCTGGATTTAAGATATTAGTCGACCTAGTTAGTAGCCAATTTATATAAAAACGATTTAATTTAAGAACCTTCACCTTTTTTTATTTGGTTAAAAAGAGATTATATATATTTTCTATGTACTTATATATAAATAAAATGAATAAATAAATATATTTCATATGTGGTAATTAGTTGTAATAAAAATATAGTTTTTTTTTTTATTTTGAGCCTTTTTCAAATTCAATTATAATTAAAGATTCGATTAATTCGATTACGTTTTCGTAATTTTTTTGTTAACAATGTTAAAAGCCATAAAAGTTATTATTTTCTTAAACTAAATGCATATTTGAAAATACCCATAATTGTATTTTACGTGGCGACTTCAAGAATTATTGATTACCAAATAGTAATCGTACATGACTAATGAATTTATCTTTCTAAAATTAAAACTGGATTTTTATGAGATAGTATAAGAATAATCATAATATAATACGGGTATATTAAACGGGTCAGGGAAATTAGTTTGGACCAGTCTGTCAACCCCAGATGTATCAATGCAGTAGTTTATTATTGTAAAATAAGTGGTTATTACAATAGATGAATAATAAGTTATTACTATATTTAATTTTTTTTGTCTTTCTCAATTATACGTTTATGTCACGTCTATTTATGCCTATAGTGCTACAAGGATGAAGGATCTTTTGGCACTTATATGACATTGACATGAGGGCGTTGGTGTGAAATTAGGGTTACAAGCTAACAACATCTACTCACTTTTAGGGAATTGTTTTTAAAAATCTATCTCTTATAATCCGTAATTGAATTCAAACTTAGGAAATGAAAAAAATAAAATTAAAAATAAGTAGTAGCTTTCTTTAGTAGCTTTCTTTCAATCTAAATTTAAAAAAAATTTTAAAAATTATAATTCAAAAGAATCTGTCAAATCTAAGCATATTTTGAATTGATTAAATTATTTTTAATTTGCAGTAGTGTTGCTTAATACTTTAAAATAATCAAAATTCAATTTATATTTTAACTTAATTTTCTTATATCAAATTAATACTTAATTTAAATAATAAAATGCAACTTAGCATAAACAATTTATAGGTAAGAAAATATACATAATTATTAGAATAGCAACACTACATAATACTTTTGAATAACTAATATTAAAATAAAAATTATAATAATTATAATAATACTAGCTAAAAATAAGTTAATAATATTGCCATAATTGTAAATTATTTTTAAATTATTTAAATTTAAATACATATAAATGTTTAGAATTAAAATTTTATAAGGTACTCTGATGCCATTTTCAAAATTTTTGTAAATTGTGGGTAGGCACTGTCTGTAACAAGTATATAAACCTATGAGACGTCAAATACCTTAGTCTCTCCCGTGACCATGATTGCTGTAAAGCATTCGAAACGTCGGGAACTAAAAATCAAAATAAATCCGAAAAGGTAGTTTCATTTATAATGTCGAATATTCGCGTAAATCTAAGAAAGTATTAAAAGTATCGATACTTCAAGGTATCGAGTACTTTTCTTATTTCAACCGACTCACAAAAAGAAGGAGGCTCTTAATTCGTGAGTTTTTTTAAGTTATCAACAAATGAGGTAACACCTCAGAACTTTTGACTGGGTGAACGGATTATGATGATTTTTTTTTATTTGAAGGGTGGTGCTTCTCGTATGATCCCATTTTAATATTGTCTAGTTCTGACACTGGCATCTATGAGAAAACCATATAAGTCTTAAATTTGCATTAAGTATGTGCGCGACAAATGGACGAATAACTCAATATCACGCTAACCGATTTTGATGTTTTTTTTTATTGGAAAGGATGTACTTCAAAGGTAGTTTCATAAAAATTTGGTTAGGTTATGTTAGGTTCATGAGATCCATGACAAAGAAATGGAACTCTTCAATTCTAAGGAGCAGATTAACAATACCGCAACGTCATCATCATGTCAATGAGCTGATGATGGAAGGAACTAGTACAAGGGTTAGGAGTTGAAAGAAAATTCTTTCAATATTATACGCACATGGACCAATACTTAATATATTCTTTCAGGCTATTATGTTTACTTGATAATAGAAGGTAAATTATAATAAACAAAATACGTATCTACTTTCCGCTAAAAAAATTAAAACAAATTATTTTTAACAAAAAGAAAAAAACAAAAAACAACTTCAAAACTAAACAAATCTAAACTAATGAGTAGAAAATAATACTATTAAGACTTAGTTAATTTTGAAGTTTTATGCTCAGTCATTGAGCATAGGTCAATATCAGTCAGCAAATAACGTGTGTTTAACTTCAGTAGGGCAGGACGTGAAAAACAAATGGTATTGGTACATAAATGTAATACGGTTATAGAAAAGGACAACTGTATCTTCAAAAAATAATAATAATAGAAACAAATTTTTTTTTATTCCAAGTGTAAATGAATGAAGGAAGGGTTAGGAATTTAACTGTGACCGGAAGAAATGATTTCGAGCAATGAGGTCGTGTTGGTCGCAAGTTTTAAATGGGTAAATTCTAAGGTGACCCATTTAAAACATAACTTCTTATTCGATACGATACCTGACAAAAAGTACTCATTGAGTAAAAGTATCGAATGCAAAGTATCCAGTATAAAAGTATCGGTATCGAAAGGAAATGTACTCGATACAAAGAATCGATACTTTTTTCGTCTCCCTATGACTGTGGAGTGTGGACTGTCAAGTGTCAAGTGTCAACTGTGGTTCTATCAGAATCTCCTGAGTAAAAGTGTTCTGTGATCAGAATTTCTTGGTAAATTGTTATTTATGTATTTCAAAACATTTAAACCATAGAGTATATTGCTACAATTTAAACAAAGTAATTAGTAAATAAAATTGTTTTGATTTTCCACTTAAAATATATAATGAGTGATGAATATGCAGCAGTTAAGCGCGGAAAATTAATTTTAAAAGGCGATAAACCTAAGTAAGTGAGGTTATGTTCTGTATTGATGTTTATTATAATATTTAGATTTACTAGCTTTTCTCGCGGCTCTACCCCCGTCTAATACATTTCTCAGAAATAAGAGATATTCCAGCAGTAAAAAGTATCCTGTATGTTGACCCGGATAACCATCTAACATAACAAATTTCATTCAAATCTATCCAGCCGCCAGCGGTTTTCTCGTGATACGGTCATTGACAGACAGACCAAAATTGTGTACCTACTAAAAATATTTAAAAATAATTAGATTATTTAAATGAGTTTCAAAATACTAACGTTCATAAGTTCTGATAGTATATATAGTAGTTACTAATCTGTCTTCAGTATTTTCTACTCGGCAATGGAGAGATTTCATCTTTTACAAAAAATATATTTTTTAATGTTGAATTTAAAAACTAACTGATGTAATTATTTTATTAAAAAATAGGGCAAAAAAACGCAAACATAAGAAAAAAGATAAAACAGAAGATGAAAAAATTGATGAAGATTGCGTCAAACATGCAGGATGGTGGAAAGTAGAAAAATATGAAGATATAACTGGATCAGTTGCTATCGAATTTGGGAATAATGCTTATATATCAGCCTTAGATAATGGCTTATTCACAGTTGGGGCTCCACATGGTGACGGAGAAGGCCCATCTCCTGAAGAAATATTTACAGCCTTTCCCGCTGGAGAAAACAAGTTTGCATTAAAATCTGGTTATGGAAAGTATTTGGGAGTGAATGCAGAAGGTCTTGTTATTGGCAGATCAGATGCAGTTGGTTCTATGGAGCAATGGGAAGCAGTTTGGCAAGATGGTAATTACTTTATGAACATTTTGTTTTCTCGAATTTTTAAAAAACCCTGTCAAAAATGAAATTCAATGAAATCATTATTTATTATAAAGTAATTTAATAAATTTATTACAAATTGCCTTACATTTAAAAAAATCTAAATAAGTATGTTTAATAAGTTATTTAATGAAAAGTTTTATCTATTCTATATGTATTTTATATCTTTACAGGTCAAACAGCAATAATGAATTCTCTAAGCAAATTTATAACTATAACAGAAGATGACTCTGTGGTAGCTCGTGATTTCACAGCGGGGAAGCAGAGCATGTGCTATATCCGCAGCAATAAGAGCAGGGAAGTCAATACTGTTAAAATTATAGAAGAGGAAGGAGACCTGGCAGAAGTAGAAGTAAATTATGTGTAAGTAATCTGGATTAATAACAAAAAGTACAAATATGGAGACAATATGATGTTTTTGGTATTCATGTACTTTCAAATTGGTGACTTAAATCAGCCATTTTGACTTATTAAATTTTTAAATGTGTACTCCAACAGTCACTTTGATAGAATCTTAAGATAATTATTACATAGGTGATTCATTGTAAATTGGTTAACTTGTTTAACAATTAAGCGGCTTTGCTTGCGTTCTAAAGGCTGGAAACCAAACCCTTTCGCCTTGTCTTGCACGCGGTGATTATTATTTTGTTTTGGAGTCATGTTAATACTAAGATATCTCACAAGATAATTATTGAAATCAAATGATGCCAAGAGCGATTTTGTTCAAAATTAAATATTTGTGACGAGAACTTTATTTATTTAGGTAAGGATTAATATCATGTTTATAAAAACACCTTCACAAATAGTGCATCGTCTTATAACAAATATGATTACTATAGAAAAGGTAACAGCGAGTCAACCTTAAAAGATAGACATATGCTATCGCGGACTGATTTTTAGAATTTTTAAAGAGGAACAATTACGACACACATGATTTTTTCATAACTTTAACCGTTTACGCAGCGTACGCAACGGTAACTCTCAAAAGGTATATTATTCTCCCGTTTTTGCAAAATTTTTCATAGTTGCTCCGCTCCTATTGATCGTAGCGGGATGTAATATAGCCTATAGCCTTCCTCGATAAACACTATTTAACACAAAAAGAATTTTTCAAATCGAACCAGTTTTTTCTCTGAGATTAGCGAGTTCAAACAAACTCTTCAGCTTTATAAATATCATTCTTTTAAGAGCTTGTGAATGTTACATTTTCGCTCTACTTATTTGGCTTTTTGTATAAGCATTTCATAAAATTTTCTATAATATGGATCGACTACTTTATACAAATATCATATTATTATTAATATTGTTCCAGTAAAAAGTTCCAGAAATTCCAAGATAAGAAGCTTCGCATAAATGAAGGCAGTACTTCTGAATTGAAACGAGCAAAAGTAGAGGGAAACCTACATGAAACTTTATTAGATCGTAGGAGTAAAATGAAAGCTGACAGATATTGTAAATAAAATTCATTATGATTACCCTAATACTTTCTTTTGAATACTACTAATATAGGAAACTGCAGTATTTAAGCATTAAAGAAGCCTTGCCCCTATTTAAGTTTTGACAGTTACTATAGATTTCTCAGTTAAAAAATCATTCAATTTGGTTTTTTGCTCTAGTTCATAAACCAATAATCACAATTTTATGTTATCTATTCAAAAAATGTTTACATAGTAAATTAAGAATGTGTGCAAAACAACAATATTTTACGAATAGAAAGTGTTGTCAGCATAGAAATAAGGGGTAGGAAAAGTATTAATACACAACTTATAATTTTTTGATGATTTATTTCTCTTGCAATGACATTCGGTACAAGGGGCCTAAAATGTTTGAGATTAATTTTGCATACACCGCTTTCTTAGAAACACCGTATTCGTTACAATCATAGAGAATTTGAAAATACTACCTACATGTCTTATAAAAAACCATATCTACACCTAAACCTAGTTAGACTAGACGACCTAGTCCATCGGAACTTGTTTCAGAGCTTTCAGCATAGATTACATTGTTCCAAAGCCTGTTTTATTTCACAAATGTGCAAAAATATCATTTCTTTAATTATTATTATATCATAGATGGTTTCAATCAATCAAAATGGCGCCAAATCACATGTTGTCGGCTAAGTACACATTCTCAGTTGCTAACTCATTCATACTACTTGTCAGAAGTAAGAATTTAAAATAATAATTAATAAACAAAAAACGCTTCAATATTTAAATTCCACTTGATAGAATTGTACTAGCACTAATTATAACATACTTTTTTAAATTTTCTCTTTTATTTGATACCAAAAATTCGTTTAGCCAAAAAATGGAGTTAGCAGCTTAGGAGTACTTAGTCAACGATATGACAACCCGTCGCCTCTTATCTCAAACAGGCTTGAGAACTAGGCAAAGTTACATAAAATGCAAACTAGTCTCTGAAGTAAGCGACACTTAACTGTAAGCTTTCAGTCGAGTTCAATCGATAACCTATGATTAAATTTTAAATTATACTGGCATTTTTGACAACCATCCATGTAATTGCCATCGGTAAATTTTATATGAAAATAATAATAATAAATAACATTAAAAAAACATTAATTAATAATAAAAAAATAAATTTAATATTATAATTATAATTACACAGAGAGTTGTCAAGTGTGATAATTAATCGGCACAAGTGCTTCAAAGTTCAAGTTCCGTCACAATGCTCAACTGTCTAATGACGTCATCTTCAAAACTTAACTGGTCTTCTCAAATTAAATCTGTAATTGCCGAATGCGATAGATTCTGTGATTCGAGCATGAAATAAAGAAAGTTAACAATGTTAATGAATGCATTAATATTTTTTTAATTAATTAAACTAATATTTTCGAGCCAGTTTGTTTACGATCATGTTATTTAAATAGCGAATACCACATCACACCTAGAGATTAATTTTATTATTATTAATTTATTATACATATAGAAATAATCAAAAACCATAGATTAGAAAAAATGACAGATTACTTTTTTAATGATCAAGTGTGATATGGCACAGACTACATAGATACAATTAATTGATATGACCCTAAACAACATTATATATAATTTTTAATGTAAATTTTACATTTCCATCTATATTTTATTTTACATTTCCGCATACGTATTTAGTATTTTTTCTCACAAATTTCATCACTATATTCTAATTTTGGCGTATATATAAATATATAATTTTGTCCACGCTTGCCACTTAAAAAAATGCTTGTACTGTTCTTTAATGAAAAATAACACTGATTCGGTGGGCGATCAAATTAAATAAATTATCTTATACAAAATCAATAATATATTTCAGAGTATTTGAGATTGCATACATTTTAAACGATACAATATTCACGTATTATATATGATAAAGCGAATTAGTCTGAACCTAATAAATTACCTATATAATAATATATATAAAAATTATTATTATTTTAGTAACTTAACTGACAACTTCTAAAACTAATTAATGTATAATGAATGTAGATTAAATGTAGCTGTCTTATTAACAACAACAAAAACGATTTTTTTAAATGATAATAATAATTATAGTTAAAAAAGAAAGTCTTAACAACGAAGAAGGGTGTAATTTACGAGGTTCAGGGGGTATGAAGCGTCGCCTGGAACGTAATATACATACATACATGCGTAGTGACAATATACACTCACACCGTCAGCGTCGCCGCTCCAGCTCTCCGACTGTGGATGTTATACATACATTATTACAAGCGGGGTCTTAAAACCGGTTTAGAAAAATCGATTTACTTCGGTTATGGTTAATTTACCAATCATTCATTGTTAATAATAACGAACAGTTTAGTAAACAAAGTAAAATCGTATCTGCTTTCTGAATGGATGGAGTGAGCGAGTTCTGAAACGATTTTAGCGAGTTTATGCATATAATTATGTAATAAAATTTTGTTAATGGTAGCAACATTAAAATTATTTTCCTTTTTAATTTTAAAATATATTTATGATGTACTATGTTATACGAGATATAACTGATAGGTCCTACAGATTGAAAGTATCAAATTAAAAATAGATATAAAACAAAAAGTATCACAGGCTAACTTCACATCAGTTCACACTAAGCCATAGTACGGTGTGAAGTTAGCTACTGACGTTAGCTAGTGTACCTGTGCGTGGGTCTCAGCTGGGCGGGCAGTCGCGCTCGCCGCGCTCGCTGCGCAGCCACTCCACGAACTCGTCCAGCATCACCGGCCCTGCACACACATAAATCCACAAAAACATATATCTAGTTCAGCGGTTTCCATCCTAATATTATTTAAATTGTAAGTATTTACATATGTTTATCTATTAAGACTTTGAAACAAATGTACAACACTTGAAGAATTTTAAGTAAAAAAAATAATTAAATAGTAAAGCCATAGGTAATTTATGAAAAACTAGGGGCTCACGCTCGCTTCGCTCGGGTTCGTCCCTGGGTACGTGTTGTTTATATTTACTTCGCACCGCCCGGTATATATTTGCTGATTTAATTACTATTGCACGCACCATGGCAACGGTCATAACATGATACGTCAAACGTCGTTAATTATAAATTTTTTTTAATTTCCTAATTTTTTTCGATATAGTATATTATCCTTAAGAGATAGACATGCCATCGCGGACTTTTTGTACACCAATATAAGATACACAATTCCACGATACATAATTTTGTTATATCTCAAAGTGTTTAGGCAGCGTTTTTGTTGAAAGCTCCTTCCTAGAGACATGTCTAACAGATACTATTATATTTTAGCCAATGTATACAAAAACTTGACAATATCCATTGGTGAAACCTGCATGATAATCGGCGCAGTAGTTTTAGAGTTTTGCGCGAACTTTGTTTTATATGTATAGGGGCGGGTACTGACAGGCGCCGTCCGCGTCGTAGGCCAGCAGCGCGGCGTCCACGGAGCGGCTGAACTCGAGGATGTTGGTCCACTGGTCGCGGTTGACGACGCGGTAGCGGCGCCCGCGCAGGAACTCCGCCAGCGGCGCGCGCAGCGCCCAGCGCGGCAGCAGCACCGCCAGCAGCGCGCGCGCCGTGCCCGTGTCCAGCGAGCGCTGGTCCTTGTCCTGCCAGCCAAACACACACCATATTATACACGGTGTCCGTAACACAAGCGTGTGTAATGGGAGGTTTCACGCCAAGCTCGGCTCAGATGGCGCTACCAGCGCATAACGTCACCAACGAAAACCTCAATTCCGCCTATTTTGACATATGCGTTTATTATTATAGAATAGTTTAAGTTTTGTAAAATCAAATATAAAATGGAAAAATACGGTGTTTTACTATTGTTGAATTAAAAAATTTGACATAGAATAATTTTACATACACTATATAGTACATACATACTTGACGTTGTTTACGTTATGCGCTTGTAGCGCCATCAACTGCTAAAACTCGCAGTGAAACCTCCCATAGTGTCCTAACATATTTATTTACTAACGACTCATCTTCATTTTGCTCAGGTTCATCCCTAGATTCAAAACAAGCAAAATTTCTTAAATAAAAGTAGCCTAAGTTACTCCTTCTTGTGTTTGTCTTGTTTGAAATGGCAGTGAGTCAGGTGTACACTAAGAGATAGAAATTTAATTGTGAACTTTCCTGTAGACCTTTTTCATACCTACAAATTTTGTAATGTACATATTTTTTCTCAAATTATAAAAAATAAATACACTTATACTCACTCTTGCAAAATCATATGAATATCTGTATACAGCCTTAAACACATAGGGGTCATTAAGTAAGTGGCGCAGATAGTCTAGTTTGTTCTGAAGTTTGACCACACTGTCGCACTGCAGGTCTGTTAGTCCTGAGGAAAAAGCATACAACATTATTATAATCATTCAATTCAGTTAAATAGCAGTTATTTAATTAAGTTCACTTTATTTAACCAATGCAATATTAAAACAAGATAATTGAATGTGAAAATTTCTAATTTAACTAGAAAATCTCAAAAGTACAATTTTTTGTTGAAAAGGTGTTTTTTACTCAAGGATTTTTTAAGTTTTACTAAATATGTTACCTTTGAGCCATTCCTCTTGTGTGAAGTATCCCATCTGTTTGGCACCCATTTTATATGCAATAACCAGCATTACAATATTTTCAGGATCCACTCCGAGGTCTTCACAAAATTTTTCCATACCTTCTGGCCCTGAAAATTCAATACAGTCACATTAATTATTTTAAAATAATGTATTAGTGACCAATGTGATTCATGGAATTTTTAATACATTAATTTCGAGTACAAAACTACCACTCAACTGTTTTTGTAATTTATTATTAACCAACTTCAAAAAGAAAGAGGTTCTATGTTCCATTGTTTATTTTTTTCCTCATGAATAAAGCCATCTATAGGTGACCACTATGAAACATGGTTTTTGAATTATAGCATTTACAGACGGACAAACTCAGTGTGGGACTTTATTTTATAATATGTACTGAGAAATAGTTGAGATGTGCCAAAAATACTAAATAAGTATGTAATTCTTTACAAAACTATTAATAACTATGGCAATAACCAAAAATCTTATAAAATAAGTAATATTCCAAATTCTAATAAAGTAAAATCATACCTAGAACATCTGGTTCTGAAACTGTTGTGTATTCTTTGAACCAAGCTAAACATTTCTTTACACTAAAACTTGTGTCTTCTGATTTGGAATGTCTCCTGGAACTGTAATAGTAATATGTAAAAATAATTAATTAAGTTAGTAATAATATCATAATCCAATCTAAAAACCACTTTTACTGTAAACTGAACAGTTTTGTATTGTAAATACATTAATTTTACCATACTATTGTTATAACCAATACTTATACATACAATATATTATGAACTAGGGACTTACCCTAGCTTTACTTTTAGATATATTTCATTTTAAATAATTCAAAGAATTTAAATGAATTTAAATACTTTGTACACACATACATAGTCAATCTACACTGTATAACTATTTATTGGGATAATATGAAAATTTTTTGAACAATGTTTGATTGTGACTTAACTACAATAGTTAAGCATACGCCTCTCACACTTTTTTATGGGTAATAATGAGTACTTTAAACAGCGAATAATGCAGCATACACCAATTGATAACTTTTATAGGCAAATTTTTGATACCTTGGGTATAATTTTTGCAGGAATAGAAATCTCTACATAAAAATATGTTCTAGAAGACAAAATACTGCCTATGTTACTTACTTCATACAATGAGCATTACAAACAAACATACAAAAACTCAAATCATTTCTCTCTATAATATTAGCATAGCTATAGTTTTACAAATTGTTATAAATATAAAATTATTATAAAGCAAAGTATAATGAAAGTAGTGTACCTAGTATTTCTTGATCGTTTATGATGGTGGTGGTCGTCTAGGGATGTGGTGCCGGGCACCAGGTCCGAGGAGGGTGCGCTGCTGCGCGTACGCTTACTGCAGCGCGGCATCGCTCCACCACCCTTGTATCACCACAATTTACTTTGAATAACTTTTAAGTGTAAATTACAGTAAATAAAAAATAGACTACATAATATAATATATTTATATATATACATAAGTATGATGAGTTGTTATTGTATTATAATGTTTTTTGAGGAGAAGGCCCTCGGCACTTGCACATTACAAAGCTTTATAAACAAATAAATATAAACAATACTAGGGACTCTAGATATGTTGTAATGATTGCTATAGATTTCTCAGATATGAAATATTTGTCATTGTCTTCAGCCCTTTAACATTCCCATTGCTGCACGCTGCGCACAGGCCTCCCTCAGTACAAGAGGGATCAGGCCATAGTCCATCGCACTGGCCAAGTATGTGTTGGCGGTCTTCACATGTCTTTCGATAACTTGATAGGTTATAGACATGCAGCCTGCAGGGTTTCTCACTGTGTTTTTCTTCATGAAATATTTACCCTCTGTAAACAGTATTCTATATTTCTCCTATTATATTATTCTATCCAAATTTCAGCAAAATGCGTTTCGTGATTTTCTCATGTTGCATTCCCAGACAGACAAAAAGAAATTCTAAAAACCATAGGTTACAGGGACTGCCCTGTATAGATAATTACTTCCACAAGATTTTTCAAAAACTATGTATAACTAGATGTACTATTTAAAAATATACTTTGTAGGCAATACCTACAACATATTAAATAAAAAGTGCCTATATTATAATAGTAACATTCCACAATTTTGTGACATACTATAATAGTTACATAATATAGAATTTAGCCCTTTTTAACGTCTGCATTTAGACATGAGTCCCCTCAGTTTAAGAGGATCTAGTTTTCTATGAAAGCATCATTAATTATTGTTAAATTAATGTGAATAAGTTTTCTCAAGGACTTATCAGTCTGTTGACCCCTCTAATTAACTATGTAACATGATATGTGAAGAAACAGTTACATCAATGGTTTCCTTATTTGAAATCAATATGTAAAGATTATTTATTATGTATAAAAGAAGATGTCAATACACTTTTTCAATGGATATTGATAGATTCATATTATTTTTATAGTAAAGAACTAAATAAATGATATTGAGTGACACTAAAATATAACCTAAACCTGTAGTTTAAAATAAGATGAAAAATTTCTATAAGTATGTATTAACCAATATGATTTGTATTTAAAAATAAACTATGAGTACCTACTAAATTTTAATCTGTTTCTGTTAAACAAGAAAAAATATGTTAGAAGCTGTTTGTTAACATTAAAATTCTACAACATTTAATACAATATCCATATATTTCTTCTATCCAATTTTCATTTTAAAATTGTATTATATTGATCCTCTATGTCACCTAGTGATCAAAGAATCATAAGCAAACAAACATTGTGACCTCAATTTGAATGTACTTAAATTGCATAAACATCTTAAGTACCATTGCTAAATTGTGATGTCATATACAAAATTCACTAATAAATAATATCTTCTACTGGACTACAGAATATGTTATTCTGTGAAAAATTATAGTTTAAAAAGTTTGTATGGTGATATAAAAGTTAGATCTAATTTAAAAACAATGAAATCTTCCTTATAATTTTTATCATATCAAAACATGTTTTTTATATTCATTGATTAATATTAAAGACAAAGCTTATATATATATTTGATATTACTAATAAAATTCAATAACAATGACATCAAACAAGTGTAGCTCTTACATAGTAATTTTCTTACTTACTCCTATATTTGTCTCAACTATATCCCTCATTTATATGGTTTTTATTTAATGAATAGGTTATGCATTCACTGCATAAATTTTACTGTACACTGTTATTTAAAGCCAAACTCCCACGAGAGGAAATTCATAGTAAGATAATAGTGCAATTTATAAAAGTAACTGAAATATTAACAAAGAACTGCAGGGTAATCCATTACGCGAAATGATAAATACTTACTATAGGTGGCAGATTCGATATAAAACTAGAGAACTTGAATGGGTTTTCGTCTCCTATTTTGCGAATTTGCGGAGACAGCTTGACGAAAAAATGTCTACTTGACAGGTCGATAATAACCTGAAATAAAAAATCAATGTGGAGAAAAACGGGAGATCGAGAATGGCACATAATATCACAATACAAGGGCATTAAACAAGTACCTGGGTTAAATATAACAAAAATGTCACAAAAAAAAACAAACTGTGAAGTAATTCCTAAATCTTTTGCAGTACTTGGGAGTCTTAGATGTTATGCAAAGAATACACATATAATAACGGGTTAATATGATACAAACGCATGTAACTTATATTTTTAATGTTCATATAACACATTAAACATACTGTTCATAACAAATTATAATAAATTTTACAAAATTAAAGAGCAAACAGAGCGGCGGAGACGAGAAAAACTCAAAACGACAAACTTTTCAAGACACAGATAATAACAAAACAAAACAACGTTTCGTTACGCCACTTTAAGCGACATAGACAATATAACCTTTTGTCTCGCAACTTACAACGTAATTTTTTACAAATTATTTAATTTTGTATGTTATAATCATTACTTAATCTTTTTCATTGTTTCAATGTTTTAAGATAGGAATCTTACCATGGGATTTCATGTTTAACTTCAAATTACTTTCATGATATTGAACTGAACAAAGGCGTACTACTATTCTCTCAACTATTATAGTATTCTCTCAACGAACGCTAAGTGGACATCCATCAATAGCGTGAGTGGTTTTTCTTACAACAATTTAGAAAGAAACTCAGTAATGAACAGTTGTTCTGTTCATTTATTGGTGCGCTCTCAGGACTATGGGTGAATAATAAAATTCTGGACTTGTTTGTAACACTTTGGACAATACACTAATACCCCCTTGTTCTTTTTGGCGCAGTGAATTACAGCTTCCCTTTTTATATCTTTGTTTTACTTTTTCCTAGGGGTTCTCATTCTCAGTGAGGTATGTTTGCACGTTTGGCATATTAAGATGTCTCTCTGCGTGATTGTCATTTTAAGTTAGTCTATTATGTATTCAGTCCTTTTTAACGTGTTCTTTCGAAAACTTGCTAGGTTCTCTCAGATATGCAAGTTTCCTCATGATGATTTCCTTCACAGTAAGACAAGTCAAGATAGAAATGATTCGCACAAGAAAATTGAAAATATCGAAGGTGCCAGACCCGGATTTGAACCCGCATCACGCGTTTATCCGATTTAGCGTTACCACTGGGCTATTATAGCACTTTGTTATAATTGTAAGCCATATCTATTTTTAAGGGGGGTTAATATTTATTATCTGATTGATGCCCGTCACCACTCACCAGATGATATTTCAGGTTGAAAACTGAAATATATATATTATAAAGCTTATGTGCCATTTTTGGACAACGTAGCCTTTCATTTTCAAAATTGAAAAAAAGCCTTTTTAGAATGCGTGACAACCATAGCTCCTTTGATTAAAATATACACGTTATATAGTCAAAGCGGGTTCAAACCCTAGAAAAATCAAAATAAAAAAAAAAAACAAAATGGCGGATTTTTGGTGATTTTTGGACAAAATCAAATGTTTGGCACGCTCTGCAGCCTGAATGTCTCGATGGACTTTAGCTGCAAAGATGTCGTTAGATTCGTATTAATTGTGAAAGTGACACCGGATTTAAATTTTGAATCAGAACACAGCCTAATTTTTAGGGATTTTTTATTTTAAAATTACACAGAAACGCAGTCGGGTTTTTAAGTTTTTAATTAAACTGACTTGTTCGATTTTAATGTTCATGACAGAATCAATTTCCACTTTAAATCTGTTTTAACTCACATATCTCATTTTTTTTAGTTATTTTACTTTTCTGCATTGTTTTTTTAATTAACAGAAAATATATTTTAGCTTTTATATTTAGTTTATATATTTTATTTTATTCTGTTTGAAATGTTTGCTTTACGGAATGATTTTATCGATTTAATTCTGGAATTTCCACTAACGTACAAAGGACTAGTATTCATTCTATCTTTTTTATGCCTTTTATACATGTAGCATTATCACATGAATCAGCATAGAGTTAAGTATGAGTTTATTATAATGCGCAAGTTATTTTTCAAAATTTATTAAATTTAGGGATAATAATAAGCGTGCATATTCGTAACGGTGCGGTCCCACGGCGCGCCGGGCGACGGGCCGCGCCAGGCGTTGCTCCGCCCGTGTACGCCCGTCGCGGCCCGTTTTGAGCGTTCCCACGGCCCGTGCCCGCCTGGTGCGGTCTGTTGTTTGACATTCTCCACTCCATCATGTGCGCGTACGCGCATGCGCCGCCGCAGGCGAAATGAACGATTACAAGCAACGCAGACGCGCCCGTACAGGCCGCGACGGGCGCCGACGCGCCGCGCCGCGCCGCGCCTTTGAACTTACCGACTCCCGATGGATCGGACGGACGACAAGAGGCCACCACGGGCGTCATCGGATGCATCGGTTCCCACGGCCCGTCAGTCCGGCGCGGCGCGGACTGATCTGTGAGAAAACGGGCCGTGGGACCCGGCTTTTAGTGGTAAAATACCTAATGTTACGTTTTGACTGGGCTGGCAGCAATTTCAGTGAGTGAGTGAGAGTTTGTATGTGCATAATTGCACTCTCTAATCAGGATGAGGATTTATTGATATTCAAGATCACGTTTTATATGCTTTCCGATTCATAGGGTTGAAATATCGCTAACTTCCCAACTCCGGACTGTTACTGAGACCTTAAACAGAAAGCTTCAATTACTAAACTTGGCTTAATCCGAGACTCGAGGATCTTCGGATATCCTTCTGTACATGCTACTCGCTAGTCACTAACGAGACATTTACGTTGTAAAATAAATAATGTTCTTCTAAACGAGACACACCAAGGCTCCTGATCTCACCTAGATTGGTGTCTTGCATAGTAGAAATTATAGGAGTTACCTATGTGTGTGGGCACAACGTGCACTATAATAAGACAACATTTAGACACGACGCGACGGGTGAAATAAAAGGCGTAGATACTGGCTTTACCAGCTTTCCGAACGATTGGTTTTTAATAACTATCTACTCAGTTAAGAGAAATAGTATGATACTGAAAATCAACTATAATACATAATATTCTTGGGTTAAAAATAGAATTAAACCTAGTTTTAATAATGAATATTCATATAGGAGTACGAGGGTTTAGCCTAAGGTAAGAAAAACTTTGACGGTGGATCTACAGCTAACTTTTCACACCATAAACGGAGAATAGAATTGTATATTTTAATTCAATGTTTTTCAAGTACGGCAGGGAAGCCGGCAGCCGGCGGTGAGGCAATGCATTTAAATTAAACAATCTTTTATTTTTGCTGCCCCCGCTCGCTGGCGAAGATTTGCGATTTTCCTCAAAACTTTTAATAGCTTTTGTTTTTCAACCGACTTCCAAAAGGAGGAGGTTATCAATTCGTCTGTATTTTTTTTTTTTTTTTTTATATTTGTTAGCTCATAACTTTGAACTGGGTGAACCGATTTTGATAATTATTTTTTTATTTGAAAGGTAGTGCTTCCCATGTGGTCCCATTTTAATATTTTCCAGTTCTGACAATGGTATCCATGAGAAAACCATAAAAGTCTTAAATTTGCATTAAATATTTGCGCGACAAATGGACGAATAACTCAATATCACGCCAACCGATTTCGATGATTCTTTTTTTAATCGAAAGGATATACTTAATGGGTAGTTTGATGAGAGTTTGGTAAGGTTCTGATGATGGGATCCATGACAAAGTATCGGAACTCTTCAATTCTTAGGAGCAAATTAACGATGCTCGGCCGAATCTTTTATAGGCTATATGGATATTTGAGTCACGTACCGTTACTGATGATGGAAGGTACAACTCCTCAACGGTTAGCAGTTTAAAGAAAATTCTTTCAATATAATACGCAATTATGGACCGATGGTTGTATACTTTCAGGCTATTAGGTTTACCTCATAATAGAAGGTAAATTTTTATAGTCATTAACACAATACGTATCTACTTTCCGCTAAAAATTTAAAAATAAATTATTTTTAACAAAAAAACAAAAACCGACTTCCAAACTTAATAAATCTAAACTAAAAAGTAGAAAATAATACTTTTAAGGACTTTGTTAATTTTGAAGTCGGTGCCAGCCAAAGCAAAATAACCCTAAATAGATACATATTCGATTAATCTATCAATTTGTAAACATAATCAAAATACCTGGCTGGCATTGACTCCAAAATTAACAAAGTCCTTAAAAGTATTATTTCCTACTTTTTAGTTTAGATTTATTAAGTTTGGAAGTCGGTTTTTGTTTTTTTGTTAAAAATAATTTATTGATTATAGACTTATTGTTTTAATAAAATAGTTAATATACGACGAATAAAATAGTTAATTGACGACACGTTTGGCTCAGTTGGTAGTGACCCTACTCTCTGCGCCAGCGGTCGCGGGTTCGAGTCCCGCTGGGGGCATTCATTTGTTGATCACCAATGTCACAATGTGTGTACTCGACCAGTCATGGGTGTTAATATTTATAATATGTATATATGTATTTAAAATTTATATGTGTAGTATATCAACTATCTGGTATCCGTAACACAAGCACGCGACGTAACGTAGCTTACCACGGAACTAGATGGCGCTGTTGTAATAATGTCCATATTTATTTATTATATAATTTAGTTAGAATACACTTAACAGCTTTTAATACTTACGATTACTATATTATTATTTACTTACTAGATATTTGCAATAAATATATGTTATAGTTTTTTTTAGTGACAGTGCAGTACGTGGCCTTCGGCATAGATCCAAATATGTTCAATCAGAACTCAGAAGGTCGATGTGTCGGTAAAATATCATCTAATGTAGTAATTTAAAGATCTAACTTCTAGATATAAATATAATAAATAAATATGTTAGGTCAATAATTATTTCATATATAGGATATAAAAAAAACTTTATTGAAATTAACTGTTATATTATCTTAAAGTTTTTAAATTAAATACCTAATAAAAACAATACTACCAACTTTTCTTTGAATATGTATCGATTTAATCATGATTCATGTATGAACCGAAGTAGTAATTGCCGGCGCCATCGTAATTGTTACACGTTTACATGAGAAATGACCCTTCGGGATTTTCCTTTTCATAACTTTGTTCACTTATGAAAGCGTTTTAGGCAGAATAATCTTATGTCTTAGGTCCCTTATTAACGACCTGTAAACGTCATAAAACAGCTTAAGAAACCCTTTTAAACTATACGAAGTTTGTTTAAACTTAATAAAGTGAGTCGTTTATTACTATACAACCTACATAGTGGAATGAAAATGGCGACGGGTCTGTCCCATTCAGCCGGCCGTCTGTTTCGCCCCCTCTCACCCTATTTTACCCCAAGCTACCCTTTGAGTTAGTGTTTCGCCAACCCTCGTGTAGGGTGCACGTCCGTGGTACAAAAAAATTTCACGCGATCTTTCCGAAGTGCAATAAACATTTCGAATTTTCTGTCAATTTGTGTTCATGTGTTATTTGTTTTATAGTAATATTTTTTGTTAGTTTTAGTGAAGTTATTGTTCTATTGATTTTACTTAGAAAGTGATTGTTATCCTCCGCTTTAAGAACTTACGTAAGTATTTACTGCATTGCGATATGCTCTAATTTTATAATTTTCTATTTGGACTATTAAGAGACTCAATACATTTGATATTTTATTTTATTATTAAATGTTTGTCCTGTATAGTAACAAATTATTCTTATAAAAAAAGGAAAAAAGCTGTTAAAACGCGAACGCACGTTTTAATTACGTACTATTTGTATGCAGTTACGTACAATTTTAAACTTTGTTCCTATTTTAATGAGTAATCTTAATCTTAAATACATAATCAAATAGAGTCAAATGCATTTTGTGTAAATTAAACAAAATGTTGTTTACACTATCCATTTACTATATTTTGAATAATGTTTGGTAAAGTTGGAAAAGAATTTTGTATAACTTTCGGTGGTAATTTTTTGTTATAAAGATATATGAACGTTATTGATGTACATTAAGATCTTTTTTAAAAGTAAGTATTGTGGTGTGTTTCGATACACTCGTCAATAATCCCCTTTATTTTAATTCAATTTTTATTGATTACAACTTAAGTATATAACATAGTAAATTAAATTTTGTGATACATTTTAACAAATGTATATATTTTTAAACGTAAAGTATTTCTCAATTTTGCGGTTCAATTTTTTTATAAGCGCACGCAGCGGGTTCATTTCTTAAAACAATGTATTTATTATATTTATACAATTATTTTCTATCACACGACCAATTGCTGTTAATTTCCATTGAATTCATCAGAAAATTCATTAATTTTTTTTGTATTGATAGCTAATTAACACCTTTTTAGGTGTATTAATACGTAAAGCTCTAACTATGTAGATTGTAGAGTCTATACCTAAGGAGTCAACCGAAATATAGAATAAATACAACATTTCGATGTTTTCTTAAAACGTGCCCCGGATTGCATCGTGTTTCCGCTCGGTACCCACCCCCCGAGTAGTGAAAATTGAATTGAAGGACCATTTGAGCTTTTATTTGATTTCCTAGCGTTTTCTCCGTAACGCGATAAAGCTTGTTTCGACGATTCAGAAAATTAAGCTGGAATATTACTCATTGGACGCATAGCTGTAGTACATTGTGAGTTGATACAATAACAATTACGATGTTTGCCTAGCGCAATAGAGTAAAGTACCTACATAAAAAAAACATACTTTCCCATAAAATTCCCTAATATAGGTCCCATATATTATTTTAGATTTCTCTTTCCGAAACAAACATTAATAAAGTAAGTGAATTTGTTTGTTGGTTTGACCTTATTTCATACAGTTAACGAAGCTACGGATTGATTTGATTTTTGTATGGTCTAGGCTTAGGAAAAATGACATCCTCTAACCATAACATCTTTGAATCATAAAAAAATGAAATCTAAATGATAATCAAAAAGGACTAATACTCCTTATTCTAAATTTCGGAATAAGTATTATTTCATAATGGGAAAAAGGCAGTTCCACACTTTTTTTGGCCTAAAAAGCTTGTTACAGCAACGCACTTAAAGTAATTTAGAATGTGGTATAGCTTTTTAGTACCAATTTTTTTTATATTATGATTAATGACTTACGCCAGCACTCATAGTCACTTAATGTACCAATAAGTCGTTCTTTAGTATGGAGATTCTCGATTTGGTGCATTAAGTGACTATGTGTGCGGAGGTTAAAGTCTTATGTATTATATAACGTTCTCTATAGTTAGGTATACATTATTAAGTACATATTTCATTTTTTTATATTCTCTTAGATTTTTGGCAGCACCCTTCTAGTGACTACCTAACACACGTTGATATATCGCTAACAAGTATGCAAATTACCTCGAAAACTGTTCACGAAACCTTTTTTATCTCGTTTTTTGAACATGGCTTTGACAATTTGTCACTGTTAACGAACAAATTTAGTCTCCGGCGTGGATGTGTTCGATACATTACCTCCACGCTTGCTCTCGTTAAAACTGATGTACTAGACTGTGAATAAAGCAATCTACATATATATCTCTGTCACTTTTATTTATTATTTCATTAAAAATATAGGGCCTCTTTTGTTTTGAAATATTTTTGGCTTATATGTACTACTACCAATGATATTTTAACTATAGATATGTTATGAGCGCGCTATCGTGAAAACTCGAAAACATCCTAATTAGGACGTATTGCCTTTAGTCAGTGTCACCGCATGGCGACGAGTGGTACGCTGCTACAAAATTTAAAAAAATGCCATCCTGTGTATTTAGGAAATGCACCAATTATGATACCAAAGTTAATAAAACACAAGGGATCTCATACCACATGTAAGAACGAAGAATACTTCGATTTATTAATATATTTCAATTATTTGCCTAATATTCTGATATGTGATAGCTAGAGTCAAATTTGAGGTAGGGCAGCATTGGTTACAGGTAGGGCGGAAGTAAAAAATTTATCATACTTTGTCTGTCCTCGAAGCACGGGCTCTTAATTCGATCATGTATATCACTGACCTCTAGGTATTGATGTACATTCAATAGCTATTCGTAAACAAATAATTTCTGTGACAGAGCATGAGCAATGAGCATGGATCTAAGAACTATCAAATCCTCAACGATGAACGATGAAGAAACGAACAGGATGGTTGAACTTCCAGATTTGCATGTAGAGATTCACGTCTGAATGAGAGTGAGGCAATAATTAATTGTTGTGTGGGGTGATACGAGTAAACAGATACGACCAAAAATACCAAATAATATTGTTTCTGTCAACTTATTATAATAATTATCATAATTTAAAAAAATATTTAAAACAGTTGAAGTCTACGATTTGCCATGTTATTAAAAATGCAAAGAAATTCGTTCAGATCAACTGATTTTGTTCTTTTTCAACCGACTTCCTAAAAGGAGGAGGTCTGTATTATTTTATGTTTGTTACCTCAGAACTTTCGACTGGGTGAACGGTTTGTAATGGTTTTTTTTATCAGAAAGGTGGCGCTTCCCATGTGGTCCCATTTTAATATTTTCCATTTCTGACAATGGCATCCATGAGAAAACCATACAAGTCTTAAATTTGCATTAATAATGTGCGCGACAAATGGACGAATAACTCAATATCACGCTAACCGATTTTGATGATTCTTTTTTTATTGGAAAGGTTGTACTTCAAGGGTAGTTCGAAAATAATTTGGTTAGGTTCTGATCATGAGATCCATGACAAAGTAACGGAACTCTTCAATTCTTAGGAGCAAATTAACGATGCTCGGCCGAATCTTTTATATGCTATTCGGATATTTGAGTCACGTACCGAACTGATGATGGAAGGTACAACTCCTCAACGGTTAGCAGTTTAAAGAAAATTCTTTCAACATAATACGCACTTATGGACCGATAGTTGTATACTTTCACGCTATTAGGTTTACCTGATAATAGAAGGTAATTTTTTATAACCATTAACGTCTGGAAGTTAGGCGAAAAACTGGATGTGGACAAATCTCGATTGCCTAATAACTTTTACCCCGAAACCTCGTTGACTTACTAGAGCAGTGGTTTAGTGGTGGGCAATGTAATCTGTCCGTCTTGGCTCCAAAATTAAATTAGTTCTTAAAAGTATTATTTTCTACTTTTTGAAGTGAAACTTCTTTATCGGCGTTCGGTCACATTTATCGGTTACGCGTTACATTTATCTGTTACGTTCCATCTTTCAGCCGAAGGTACGCACCCATACAGCCAAATAGATTACCTCGAAATGTATTAGTGCAAATAAATAAAATAAAAAATAAATACTTTTATTTCAGGCATTTACAAAAAATAATTTTGTGGATGTAAACAATATATTTCATATTTCAGTTACCATAAGCCATTTAATAATAAAAATATATAATAACGATAACAATGATAATAATAATTCTATTACAATTTATGAAATGCTGTAATAATCTTAGCCGTAATAAGGTAAAATAAAATAATTGTATTATTTGTATTCATGTCTATGATAATAAAAGCCTTTTGTTAAACTTTATCTAATTTAACTTTATTTAACCAATTTCAATTTCTGTAAAGTTGCATTATAGCAGATCATTTTTCGAAAAATAAAGTCATAAAGAAGTTTTACTTCTTACTTGTGTACACTAGTACACGCAAAAATTTTTAGTTAGGACTTGTTTAGTTTTGAAGTCTGTTTTTGTTTTTTGGTTAAAAATAATTTATTAATCAATCTATGGTACGGGGAATCCTCTCTGCATCACAGATATTATAAATAGATCCATCACTTCATCTCAATGGCGATTAAAATGCCATCTACATTTAGATTAAATAATTAAGTATGTATTATAATATGAAGGGAATGTCATAAGCTGTGGTATGTTCGGATAAGTTTAGATACCTACCTATCGCTACATTTTTTTATCTCCAATTATGAACAAATAATTTAATTATAATAATTTATGCTAGTTTTTGGTATTTGTAAGGTAGGGCATTGTAATTTCAAGGTAGGGCATTGCCCCACAATGCCCCCCCCTAGCTACGGCCCTGGTCATCGGTCGCTAGACTAATGTTTGTTTACATTGACGCGCAATTGACAACATTAGCTGTCTCTTTTTTTCTTATTGATTTTATCGACTATCCCCTTTCTATCATTTTGACATGTACCGTGAATGAAAAGTGTGTATGTGTGCAGCGCGGAACACTTTTTTCGGTTGTTTAGTGAGCGTATAACATATCTATAGTTAAAATATCATTGACTACTACA